>OZ014520.1:501702039-504102039 GCA_963966055.1 Lathyrus aphaca
TGGTCTTTCCATACCCCAAACCAAACTATATTACCTTCTAATTTGACATTTGCCATTTAGTTACTATTAAAAACACACATTTTCAACTTTCAAGTTATGCTTTTCTATCAACTGAACAATTTTTACGTTTCATTCTAACCATTATGTCTCCATCAACCATAACAAGTTCTACACTCTATCTCTGTGCACACTGATCTCAAAGCGTTGAAACTCTAAACTCCATCCACTTGATGTCCTTCTTTTCTCTCTCTCTTGATGTTATTCCTTTCTCCATCACAAGCCTCGTCTCTATTTCTCCATTTCTCTGTCTTACCCATTCTTCTTCCTTCTACCTCTAATATTCTTCGTTCTTCCTCCTTTTCTTCTTTCTTCCACCTCTTCTTCGTCTTCCTTCTTCCTTTTTTTCTTATTGAAACCAAATTGAAAGAACGGTATTATGTGACATCAGTTTATGGTTTCAAAACCAAATCCAAATATGCTATCAACAATCTCGCTAACAAATCCCCACTCAAAGCCAAAAAAATCAATCGAAGTCATCCTACAGATGTCGCTTCGTATATTCTCAAAATTATGGTTCTAGATCTTAAAGGTTTTAGAACTTCCGTTGTTGAATCGCTTGATGCGATGGTGAGAAAAACATGGTGATGTGTTGTTTAAGAGAGCTGAGTTGAAACTCGCGAAGAGTGAACACGGATGACTTGATTCGACGCTTGCGATTTCAGGTTCACATTCACAGCTTCATACTTTATGTTGTTTATTGTTACTTTAGGATAATAATATGATATATCTATTCCATTTATTATTTTCTGGTTTATATTTAGGTCCACCACCTGTTTGATTTTTTGTTTCTTAGAACTTTTGGTAAGTTATAATTTTGTAAACAACATTACATAGGTTCATTATCTTTGATTGTAATATTTTTCACTTACTTTACTATTTTTTCTGTAGTCGGTTTTACATCTTATTTCTGGAGCAGGCTTTTTAGGGTGTGGAGTCGCTCATTGCAGTTCATAAATGTGCTCATTGTTAGTGCGTGGAGTGTCCCGGTGTTTCCTTGGAACGGTATATGCTGCTTAGTTCTGCAATTTATGGTCTCACATTTATGGCTTTATATGTTTTGATGAAATTTCTTATCAATGGTGAGTTTGTTTTAGTTTTGAATGATGTTGATTAGTAGCTTTTCATGTTTCAAGCTCATACTATTAACACACTTAACATTACTATTGTGATCTATTTCAGTTTGGACTGTGAAGAAAAGGATTATAGATGTTGTTCTGGATAAGCATGTGAGTTTCTTCTGAGCTTTTGTTTTAGTTTTTTCCAGGATTGTAGATGTTGTTCTGGAAGTTGTTGTTGTGACCACTGTTATACAAGAAGAAATATTTGCGGAGATGGGTCTAATCTATTGTAGGTCTAATCATATTCATAGCTTTTAGATTTTCTCATTAGTTTTTCAGATGTCACTGTAAGTTTTTAGTCTTTGTTATGGTTTAGTTTCCACTGTCTTTATTTTGTTTTATGTTTCGGAGTTTGGACACCTGAATAAATTGCTACTAATTCAGATGTTTTACTTCTCTTTGTATGTAATATTTCAGACTTCTCCTCCTGTTATCTATGGAAGTCACAGAGCTTCAAAATTGTTGATGAGTTCAAGTGTGGATAGCCTTATGAAGCAGATTACAAATTTCATGTCTGATATTGTTGATGAGTTCAAAATTGTTGTTATTGTTGAAGCAATAAGATCATTGTGCTTGAAATTTCTTTTAAAATATAGATCTATGTGAGTATACATGTCATTCTATATCTCTTTTTCAATTCATCGAGTTTTTACATCTTTCATTTAACTATTTCCTTGATAAATTTTCTAAATTATTGGTTTCTATTATGTTATTATTTTTGGGATGAATTTCCTGAGTAGCAATCTTGGGGAGTGTAACACCCCAAAATTTGCTCTCTCTTTTTTTCTCATCATTTCATATCATATAGCACATCATGTCATTCTCATATCCCATCATATGGCATAGAAAAATGAAGTATAAGCATCCATGACCAAGCATAAGGCACATGATCAGTTCTCCAGCGGATTTGACTTTTCAAAGACAAAAATAAGCCAGGTGGTTTTGCAAGAAGCTCACAAAATATTCTCACAATTTTACAAGTTCAGAGTCATTCATAAGACCATAAAAAGGATGACAACCACAAGCAACTCAAACGGATGGCGCGGGTGCAATCTTGGAGTTTGCCACCTTAAGGAGAGAAAAATTCAAAATTTGCATGCGTTAACAACGCTATGGGTTAACCGGTTAACGGCCACGAAATTTGAATACCTGCAACAGGAAAGGCATGCATATTTTTGACTCCAATTCCAATTTTCAGATTTTAATTCACTCCAATGATTTGAATATTATGGGAAAGGATCTAGAATGCTTATTAAGCCTAATTACAAAGCTAATTCAAAATCAAATTTCTAAGCTCACTCTAACCCACATTTTTGGGCCCCAAACCTAAATGTTATATATCTCATTTCCCTCCAAACCAACACACACACTCTCATAATTCATACTTTTCACTTCTGAATTTTCAGAGCTCTCACATTTCTCTCATTCCTCTGCAAACCTTTATCACTTAAAGTTCCTTTTCTTTGAAAATTATCAAATTTTGCATTGAAATTTGTTAATCTTGGAACTAGACCTTCATTCCTTGCTTTCTATACATCCATTTTCTGGTTTTATCTTTTGGTTCAGATCTGAATTGTTGCTTGGAAGTTCTTTTGGATTAAGCTTTTGAATCAATTTCATCTACTAGAATTTATTTTTCATTATGTGTGAAGAAGAGCACCGGATCTTGGGAATTCTTTACTAGATTCAGTGTTTTCTTATCATGATATTGAGCAGTGAACATAGAGTATGAGGCATTACTAGTGTCGAATTCTATGAAGTCATGGTTCAAAGTGGTGGGATCGAAGTATACTCCTAAAGGACTAAGTCCAGCAATGGCGGTTGTGTCGAAAAGGGTGGGAGTAACCATTCCACAAGGAAGGTGGAAGGTGTTGTAGGTGCTATCCCAGAAATAAAGGGAAGCTAAAAGCATATTGGGACAATAATTGGGTCCTACTTTCGATAATTGTATTAGGTCGAAAATCCATATTTCCTTCCAGAATGTTGCTTTGATTTTTTCGATCTTATTTAACCAAGCTAAATAATATGAAGGGTATTTTTCCCCAGGGAAAATTATAAACATCCTAGCATTGTTTAAATAAATTAAGTTCAATTCTGCATCAGCAGTCGAAGTTTGGTTTTCAGGTTGTTCTTCAGTTTGTTCAATGGGTTCAAGTTTAACTCCACCACCTATAGGCTTAAGACGTTGATAGGTGGGAAAGAACTCTTTCAACCTATATGGGTTAGCATTTGGGTTTGGAAAGGGGCATAACATAGAATGACAAACACCAGAAACAAGGACAGGAATCGATACATAAGATTTATAAATGCTTGCTTTTTCTTTCTCATTTGGAGGCTCAGGGATGTACTGTTGATTTCTAACAACATTTGGCCCGTTTAGCCAGTGCGCATATGGAAGCAAAGTTGAACCCTTGGATTTCTGGCTGCTGGAAGACTTAGATGGGGGAATTGTTTGAAGA
The DNA here is from genome assembly GCA_963966055.1 of Lathyrus aphaca. Classification (NCBI taxonomy): domain Eukaryota; kingdom Viridiplantae; phylum Streptophyta; class Magnoliopsida; order Fabales; family Fabaceae; genus Lathyrus; species Lathyrus aphaca. The sequence continues at coordinate 501,705,677 of OZ014520.1, forward strand.
AAGCAAATATTTTTGCAGAAGAAATGAAGAATTAGAAAAAATGAGTCTTTGAAGAAGAAGAAGAAAGTGTAAAAAGTTTAGAGAAGTTGGTGTATGAATATTTATAGGAAAAGAATGCTAAAACGGTTGAGTTTTTTGGGTTTGATGATGGACCACGTGGCAAATCATCATGGGGAAAGTAGGGTAATGGCTGTTGAAACGCCTATGACTTACTAGGTTTTAGGAAATCATGGGATAATGTCAGAAACGTGGGTTAGAGTTGATGTTTTGAGAAAGCGTAATGATGGATTTTTAGGGATTGGAAATATCAAGTCTTGGAAATGGTGCAGGCAATGAAGACAACATGGTATCAAAATAACTCATCGATGGCAAATGATTGTTTCTCTAGGAATAGTCGAAACATCTTTGCTGGGGGGCAATTTGTAGACGGGTATTTTTCGACGCCATAAAATCATGGGTAAATGGTATTTTCGATAGATGGAAGATACGTATATAGTTGGGAAAGAAAATTGAAGAATATACTTAAGAGAAGGTTTTTTCGACAAAATTGAATGATGTTTTTTTCGACGAATTCGAAAAACCTGAAAAGATGCGTTGTTTTGATGCAAAAGAATAAATTCAAATTCAAGAGTTATTTCATTTGGCAGAAAGACGCGTGGAAGCATCTGGTGAAAAAAGAAAATGTCAAAGGCCAAATGTCATAGTTTTAGGATTTATCCGTTAGTGAGAGTTATGTTATTTGTATAAAAATAGAGTAGTTCTTATAAGAATTAGTGTGTGAAAAACTTGTACAAAATTCCTGCAAAAATACTTGAAGTAACTTTGTTTGAGAAAAGAGTCTTATCTGGAAATGTACGTGTGAACAACACCATTTTATTTCATCAAATTTAAATAAAAGTTCAAAGTCTTTACAATTCCTTTACACAACAAGTCATTTATTTCCTTCTTCGACGCTTACTTTATGCATTATTCTAATTTACTTTAGGGTTAATAGTAATTTACCCCCTGCAATATAGGCGAGATTTGATTTACCCCCCTTTAAAAAAATAATTTTGGATTACCCCCCCTGAAAATTTTGGGTACCCCCTAAACGTGTAATAATCAGGGGGGTAAATCAAAAAAATATATTTTAAATAGGGGTAATTTTTCCACCTCGGGGGCAAAAGACTTAAAATTTTAAAATTACAAGGGGGTAATCCAAAATTATTTATTTAAAGGGGGGTAAATCAAATCTCGCCTATATTGCAGGGGGTAAATGACTATTAACCCTTTATTTTATTTTGTTTTCGCCAGAACTGTTACTCTTTTCTTTAGTCAAATTCTCCATACATAAAATACTTAATAAAAGTGAGACCAAAAGATTGTTAGAGTTAAAACGTTTATCGAAAAGCGCATGTGTCCTAGGATTTGTGTGGTTGATCCTGAAAGTTAACCAATTCGATAAGATTGGGAAACTAGCGGTTGTTCGCCAAAATCAACAGCGAATAGACGGAGAGATCAAAAGGTCCATGAATCCACTCAACCTTAAGGATGTTAGCTTGTTAATAATCTTAAGAATGCTAATGGTAAGGCTAATAGGGCGGAATTCCCCGAATCCCTGAGGATTATCCACCTTTGGAACAAGAACAACTAAAGATAATGTAAACGATTTATTGAGAAATCCGTTCTTGAAAAAATCCAGCACACAATTGGATAAATCAGTACTTATTGTCTCCCAGCAATCCTTAAGAAATTTGAAGGAAAAACCATCTATGCCCGGGATTTATTACCGTCCCAATTAAACACGACATGTCGAATCTCTTCAACTGTAAAATCAGCATCTAAACACTCATGGTCCAAGGCACTGAGTTTATTAAGATCATCCAAAAACATATTAGGCCTCTGTTGTGAAGGTTTAATAAACTTCTTGAAAAAATGAAATTCTGCAACTTTAATAGCCGAGGGATCCTCCAGCATAACACCATTAACATCCGCTGCAGATATGTAACTTATCCTGCTTCTGTTTTTAAGAGAATCATAGAAGAAATGAGAGTTTGCATCGCCTTCAAGGATCCATTTTTGTAGATGTTTAAGAATTGGCAGAATTTTTGACCAAACAAGAAATGTTAAATTTAGTTCAGAATGTCCTATCAGATGTTGGGACATTAGCAAACAGAGTATATGAACTTATTTCAGGATGTCCTACCAGATGTTGGGACATTGTGTAAATAACTTAAGTTCAGTTTTTCAGGATGTCCCAACAGATGTTGAGACATCTCAGACCTGCTACCAGAATTAATTAATGATTAACTGATCAGAGATATTTAAGGAGAAGTATCTGGAATTAATTAATGATGGATAAAAACAGAACAAGGCGCATCTGTAGGGTGTTTTATATTGAAGATTCAGATTAAAACAGAAGACCTAAATCACCTAGAATATAGGAAGTAACAAACCCTAAATTCAAGGTGACAGCTGCTGCACATTAGGGCTGGATCATTCTACAGAAAGCCCAAAATTCAGATACCTATTTAAACAACAGAAACTCATAGAATTGAGTACGAATTTCAGAAGTCAAAATAGGGTGTCTAGTGTTTTTAATAGCAGGTTGTTTTATGTATCACTTTATGAGCTTTTAAGCAAAAGTGCATTTGTGACTTGATTGAAACTGTGAAGTAAGATCAAGCTGTATTGTTTGAAGGATGTCTTCAATTTCTGTAAACTTGTAAACTTGATCATTGTGTGATTGAGGGGGAGTGAGTAGGGTACTCTTATCTAAGTGAGTCTTAGGTAGAAATTGCATTGGGTAAGTATTAAGTGATAGATTAAACAGGGTGGTTTAAGTCTAGAATTAATATTACTAATAGTGGATTTCCTCCTGGCTTGGTAGCCTCCAGATGTAGGTGTATACACTGAACTGGGTTAACAAACTTCTGTGTTGTTTACTTTTCTTGCTGTTTAAGTTTTGGTTAAATTTGTCAAATGTCCTATTAAGTGTTGGGACATCTCTTAGGACATCTCATACCTGATCACAGAATTTCAATTGGCATCAGAGCAGGCACCCTGCCTGTTTATACTGGGTGAGATCTAGGGAATACAAATTCTGTAACATGGACAGAGATTTAGGGTCAGTAAATAGACCACCTATTCTGGATGGATCTAATTATGACTACTGGAAGCCAAGAATGATTGCATTCTTAAGGTCACTTGACAACAGGGCATGGAGAGCAGTCAATGTTGGATGGGATCATCCTATCTAAGACACCAAAGATGGATCTAAAGTGCTGAAACTTGAAGAAGAATGGAGTAAGGAGGAAGAAGACTCAACACTAGGCAACTCAAAAGCCTTAAATGCTTTATTCAATGGCATTGATAGGAATATTTTCAGACTTGTGCATCATTGTGAGCTGGCCAAAGATGTTTGGGATACTCTCAAAACAACTCATGAAGGAACATCAAAAGTAAAAATGTCAAGACTTCAACTTCTCACCACCAAGTTTGAAAACTTGAGAATGAAGGAAGATGAATCAATTCATGAGTTCTATATGAACATCTTGGATATAGCCAATACTTCTGGAGCTTTGGGAGAAAAGATGACTGATGAAAAGCTTGTAAGAAAGATTCTCAGATCTTTGCCAAAAAGATTTGATATGAAAGTCACTGCAATAGAAGAAGCTCAAGACATATGCTCCATGAAAGTTGAAGAACTCATTGGTTCCCTTCAAACTTTTGAGATGGGAATGAATGACACAAATGCCAAAAAGAACAAGAGCATAGCCTTAATGTCAAATACAGATGAAGAAGAGGATGATGAATCAGCAAATGATAAAAGCTTATCAGAAAACCTTGCCTTGCTTGGAAAACAGTTCAAACAAATTCTCAGAGGAATGGAAGGCAAATCCAAACCTAGTGGAAGAAACACAAACTCTGAGAACAGAAGACCTTATGATGCTAACAAAAGATTAAAGTATGCTGAAAAGACCAGTCAAGATAAAGGAGTCAAATGTCATGAATGTGAAGGATATGGACACACCAAGTTTGAATGTCCTACCTACTTAAAGAGGCAAAAGAAAGGACTCTCTGTGACCTGGTCTGATGAAGACTCAGGAGAGTCAGAAGAAGAATCAGCTAAGCATATTACTGCTTTAGCTGGACTGTGTGAATATGATAGTGATTCCAGTTGTGAAGAACTTACTTATGAAGAACTTGAGCAAGCATTCAAAGATCTATACAAAAGAAGCTCTGAAATATGCAGTGAAGTTATAAAGCTAAAGAAGCAGAATGAGACTTTAGAAGATGACAAAGCAAATGATCAGGAGATCATTGAAGCCTTAAAAAGTGAAGTAAGCCTTCTCAACTCTAAGTTGGAACATATATCCAAATCTGTTAGAATGTTGAACAGCAGCTCAAACACACTGGATGTTATTCTCAGCAATAATAAACACTCAGGGGACAAAAGTGGACTGGGATATGACAGAGATGAAGCAAGCTCTAGCAGAACTACTTCAAAAACTACACAGTCAAACAAGATGTCCCAACAGATGCTCCAACATCAGAACACAAAGACAAACATAATGTTCCAACAGATGTCTCAACATTCTGGAAAGAACAAAATGAAGAAAAAATATCAAAGATGGAGATGCCATCACTGTGGAAGGTTTGGGCATATCAAACCTCACTGTTATAAGCTTCATGGATATCCAAATCAGATGTGTCAGCAACCTTCCAAGCAGAAAGTAGAAGGTACAAAAAAAGTGCTGCATAGAAATCAGCAACCTCCTAAGCAGAAGACAGAGGTCATCAAGAAAGTTTGGAGACCAAAAGCTGACATTCAGACTGATCAAATCCACATACCCAAGAACAAGATCAACAATCAAGCTTGGAGATCAGCTGAACAACACTCAGAGCAGAGGCATCAAAAGAAATCTCATCTCATCTGGTCAAAGAAAAGTACTGCATACATAGCACATACATCTCTGAGAGTATCAGCTAAAGAAGACTGGTACTTTGACAGTGGATGCTCAAGACACATGACTGGATTAAAGAATTTGCTAGTAAACTTAAAATCACATTCATCCAGGTATGTTACCTTTGGAGATGGAGCTAAAGGAGAAATCAAGGGAGTTGGAACCTTGGATTGTCAAGATGTTCCAAGACTAGATGATGTGCTGCTAGTTAAAGGTTTAACTGCTAACCTGATCAGCATAAGTCAACTATGTGATCAAGGATACAGTGTAAACTTTACCAAATCTGAATGTATAGTGACTAACAAAGAACAAGAAGTTGTCATGAAAGGAGCCAGATCTAAAGACAACTGTTACATGTGGGAATCCCAAAATCTTAGTCTCACTTCAACCTGCTCTCTAGCTAAAGAAGAAGAAGTGAAACTGTGGCATCAAAGACTAGGTCATCTTCATTTCAGAGGCATAAAGAAGATCATATCTATGGATGCTGTAAGAGGTATTCCTAAACTAAAGATTGATGATGGCAAAATATGTGGTGAATGTCAAATAGGCAAGCAAACCAAGATGTCCCATCCAAAGCTCCAACATCTGACAACTTCCAAAGTTTTGGAACTTCTACATATGGATCTTATGGGACCTATGCAGGTTGAAAGTCTTGGTGGTAAGAGGTATGCTTATGTGGTGGTTGATGACTTTTCAAGATATACATGGATAAATTTTATCAAAGAAAAGTCAGATGTATTTGATGTATTCAAAGAATTATGTCAAAGATTACAAAGGGAAAAATCCAGCTGTGTGATCAGAATTAGAAGTGATCATGGAAAGGAATTTGAGAATCAAAAGTTCTTAGATTTCTGCTCTTCAGAAGGAATCAATCATGAATATTCTTCACCTATCACTCCTCAACAGAATGGGATTGTTGAAAGGAAGAATAGAACCATTCAAGAATCAGCAAGAGCTATGATCCATGCTAAAAAGTTGCCTCTATACTTTTGGGCTGAAGCTATGAACACTGCCTGTTACATCCATAACAGAGTTACTTTAAGGAAAGGAACTTTGTCCACAATATATGAAGTCTGGAAGGGCAGAAAACCCACTGTGAAGTACTTTCATGTGTTTGGAAGTAAATGCTATATTCTGGCAGATAGGGAGCAAAGGAGAAAAATGGATCCTAAAAGTGATGAAGGGATTTTCCTTGGATACTCTATAAACAGCAGAGCATATAGAGTATTTAATTACAGAACAAAGGTTATCATGGAGTCAATAAATGTGATAATTGATGATGCTTCTACAGATGTCCCAGAAGATGTTGGAACATCTGCTGATATCAAGATTGAAGCTGAAGAAAAGAATGATCAATATAACTTCACTCAAAATGATACAAGGTCAGAAGATTCAAGCAAACCTCCCTCCATCAGAATACAGAAGGATCATCCCAAAGACTTAATAATTGGTGATCCCAACAGAGGTGTAAGCACTAGATCAAGAGAAGTGATTTCAGGTTCTTGTTTTGTTTCCAAAATAGAACCTAAAAATGTCAAGGAAGCTCTCACTGATGAATACTGGATTTGTGCTATGCAAGAGGAATTAGGTCAATTCACAAGGAATGAAGTGTGGAATCTTGTTCCTAGACCTGATGACATAAATGTGATTGGTATAAAATGGGTGTATAAGAACAAGTCAAATGAACAAGGAGTTGTTACAAAGAACAAAGCTAGACTTGTGGCTCAAGGATACACTCAAATTGAAGGGGTAGACTTTGATGAAACCTTTGCACCAGTAGCAAGGCTTGAATCAATAAGACTACTGTTGGGAATTGCTTGTATCTTAAAGTTCAAGCTATTTCAAATGGATGTGAAAAGTGCCTTTCTTAATGGTTATATTAATGAAGAGGTATATGTAGAACAGCCTAAAGGATTTGTTGATCCAAGCTGTCCAAATCATGTATACAAATTAAAGAAAGCACTTTATGGTCTGAAGCAAGCTCCAAGGGCATGGTATGAAAGACTGACCACATTTCTTATCAAGCAAGGATACAGAAAAGGTGGGATTGATAAAACCCTGTTTGTTAAAGATGAAGAAGGAAATGTCATGATTGCACAAATATATGTTGATGACATTGTGTTTGGTGGGATGTCTGATAAGATGGTCAAACATTTTGTCAAGCAGATGGAATCTGAATTTGAAATGAGTCTAGTAGGTGAATTAACCTACTTTCTTGGTCTGCAAGTAAAGCAAATGGAAGACTCAATGTTTATTTCCCAAAGTAAGTACTCCAAGAACATAGTGAAGAAATTTGGAATGGAAAATGCTTCTCATAAAAGAACTCCTGCTCCCACACATTTAAAGCTGACTAAAGATGAAAAGGGTGAGAATGTAGATCAAAGTTTATATAGAAGCATGATTGGAAGCTTGTTATACTTGACTGCTAGCAGACCAGACATTGCATTTGCAGTAGGAGTTTGTGCAAGATATCAAGCTGATCCAAAAGTCAGTCATCTAAATCAAGTCAAGAGAATCCTTAAATATGTTAATGGTACTTGTGACTATGGCATAATGTACTTTCATGGTTGCAAACCAATTCTCACTGGCTTCTGTGATGCTGATTGGGCAGGAAGTGCTGATGACAGAAAAAGCACTTCAGGAGGATGCTTCTTTCTAGGAAACAATCTGATTTCTTGGTTCAGTAAGAAACAGAATTGTGTATCCTTATCTACAGCTGAAGCTGAGTACATAGCAGCAGGTAGCAGTTGTTCTCAGTTGGTTTGGATGAAGCAAATGCTCACTGAGTACAATGTCCCACAGGATGTCATGACATTGTACTGTGACAACTTAAGTGCAATCAACATATCAAAGAATCCTATCCAGCATAGCAGGACCAAGCATATTGATATCAGACATCATTTCATTAGAGATCTTGTAGAAGAAAAGGTGATTTCATTGGAGCATGTAGCTACAAATCTGCAGTTAGCTGATATCTTTACCAAAGCATTGGATGCTACACAATTTGAGAACTTAAGGGGCAAACTTGGAATCTGTTTATGTGATATTTAGCAGTTAATGAGATGTGCCAACATGTCATATGACATTGCATGGCATAAGGTCCAGATGGCAAAATCAGTCTGGACAAAATCCTTGGGAATTCCATCTCTCATCATTTGCACTGTAACGGTTACTTATTTAGTAACTACTTATAAGCAGCCATCAAGATTCTCATCATACTATCACAAACGAATCACATTAACCAGCAATCCTTCAGAAATCATAAACCCTAAAGCTGCACATTCATCTTCCTCAACAATGTCTCAAAACCCTAAAACAGCTGAGGAAATTCTCAACAAGGAAGACGTGGTTCATGCCACTCCAATCTCTGTTGTGCCAATGTCATCAACACCATTGGAAGAGCTCAGGGGAAGCGCCTCTCACACTAAAAAGGCAAGAACACCAAAGAGATGTAAAGATCAAATCAGAAGCAAAGCTAAAGGCATTCCCTCTCCTGCTAACATGTCCTCAAAATACTCCAAATATGTTGATGATTCCATCAAGGAGATTGTCAACCAAGTTTTCTCTGAACAAAGAGTGGTGAAAGGGATCTCTGTTCCTTTGAACACCATTCCTGCACCTCAAGAAGCTCAAGATACAGAGGACACTGCTGCAGAACAAGATGTCCCAACAGATGTTGGAACATCTGAAGATAAGAATAAGAACTCATCTGATGTTGATCTGGAACAAACTGAGGACAAAGCCTCAAAAGAAAATGATGAAGAGGTCTCTGAAGAACAGGCTCAAGGCTCAAATGAAGATCAAATCCCTGCTGATCAACCAGCTGAAGAGGAGACTGCTCAATCTCCTCCAGTGGTCAATCTGGAGCAGGACTCTGATGCAGAGATCATATCATCGGTGAAACCCAGCATTGCTAAAAGACTAAGGTCCAGGAAAGGAAAGATGCAAGCTGAACCTGTCATCCCTGAGAAGAAGAAGGCTAGTCCAAAGAAAGGCAAAGCTAAAGCTATCTTTGGTCCAACAAAACCCTGGAGCAAAGTCCAATCCCATAAGAGAAAAGCTGCCTCACCATCAGATTCAGATGTTGAATCAGATGTCCCAACATCTCCTCCCAAGAAAAGACCAACACCAGCAAGAGCTTCAACTGCTGTTCCAGAAGCTCCCTTGGACAACATATCATTCCATCTTGTCTCTAGTGTCAACAGATGGAAGTATGTGTACCAAAGAAGGGTTGCCCTGGAAAGAGAACTGAGCAGCAATGCACTTGAGTGCACAGAACTCATTGACCTAATCTCTGCTGCAGGACTATTCAAGACAGTCTCAGAGTTCTCTCCCTGCTATGAACTTCTTGTCAAATAGTTCATTGTGAATCTTCAGGAGGATTGCTCAAATGGTAAGTCCTCAGAGTTCAGAAAGGTATTTGTGAGAGGTAAGTGTGTTGAGTTCTCTCCCCAAATCATTAATCAGTATCTAGGAAGGGACACAGATGGACCCAATGAGCTAGGCAAGACAGATAATCAAATCTGTAAAGTGATCACTGCAAACCAGGTCAAGGCTTGGCCTGTGAAGGGAAAGCTCTCTGTGAGCATGCTTACCAGAAAGTATGCCATGCTTAACAGGATTGGAACTGCTAACTGGGTGCCTACCAACCACACTTCTTCAATCTCAACTGGTCTGGCCAGATTCATCTATGCTGTGGGAACTCAAACCAAGATGGATTATGGAGCATATATTTTTGATCAGACTATGAAGCATGCCATCTCTAATGCAACAAAGCTGCCAATAGCTTTTCCATCATTGCTGTGTGGTATTGTTCTAAGTCAATACCCTGGAATTTTAAATGAGAAGGACACAGTCTGCAAGAGAGAGAGCCCCCTGGCTTTTCACTACAAATTATTCCTAAGTCACCATGCTGCAGATGTTGAAGCACCTTCTGGGACATCTGCTGGTCCCTCCACTGCTAAGAATCCAATCTCCAGGAAGACTTTAATTGCTGAACTCAAAAGCACCTGCAAAGAGCTTGAAGCTAGAAAGCAGAAGCTTGAGGAAATCATCAAAAGGTTGGAAAGTGAAGAAGATCAGAATGCTGCATCTGGTGAAGACAGTGAGGCTGATGAAGAAAGTGAAGCTGATAAAGATGAAGACACTGAGGTGGAGGAAGCAACTGAGAGTGATGAATCTGAGTGATCAATGTATGTGAGGCAAATGTATTGACAGCAATGTAATGACAGTAGTAGTGTCTTTGGCCCCTAATTTTGTGTCTACCAAGGGGGAGAACAACATCAAATGTAATTGCTATTTTAAGTATGAATGAAAAAAAAATCTGTTTGTTTGCTTCTGAACTGAATATGTTTTTTTTCTGTTGCAACAAGACTGGATACATATTTGTTTGAGGGGGAGTAATCTCAAATAAGAATCAACAGAAAAATAATGATATACTCTGATAAAAAGATCTTCTGCTGCACTCTGATAACCAGAAAAGATGTTAGCCAAAAATTAGCCAAAGGGGGAGTTTGTAGATGTTTAAGAATTGGCAGAATTTTTGACCAAACAAGAAATGTTAAATTTAGTTCAGAATGTCCTATCAGATGTTGGGACATTAGCAAACAGAGTATATGAACTTATTTCAGGATGTCCTACCAGATGTTGGGACATTGTGTAAATAACTTAAGTTCAGTTTTTCAGGATGTCCCAACAGATGTTGAGACATCTCAGACCTGCTACCAGAATTAATTAATGATTAACTGATCAGAGATATTTAAGGAGAAGTATTTGGAATTAATTAATGATGGATAAAAACAGAACAAGGCGCATCTGTAGGGTGTTTTATATTGAAGATTCAGATTAAAACAGAAGACCTAAATCACCTAGAATATAGGAAGTAACAAACCCTAAATTCAAGGTGACAGCTGCTGCACATTAGGGCTGGATCATTCTACAGAAAGCCCAAAATTCAGATACCTATTTAAACAACAGAAACTCATAGAATTGAGTACGAATTTCAGAAGTCAAAATAGGGTGTCTAGTGTTTTTAATAGCAGGTTGTTTTATGTATCACTTTATGAGCTTTTAAGCAAAAGTGCATTTGTGACTTGATTGAAACTGTGAAGTAAGATCAAGCTGTATTGTTTGAAGGATGTCTTCAATTTCTGTAAACTTGTAAACTTGATCATTGTGTGATTGAGGGGGAGTGAGTAGGGTACTCTTATCTAAGTGAGTCTTAGGTAGAAATTGCATTGGGTAAGTATTAAGTGATAGATTAAACAGGGTGGTTTAAGTCTAGAATTAATATTACTAATAGTGGATTTCCTCCTGGCTTGGTAGCCTCCAGATGTAGGTGTGATTATACATTGAACTGGGTTAACAAACTTCTGTGTTGTTTACTTTTCTTGCTGTTTAAGTTTTGGTTAAATTTGTCAAATGTCCTATTAAGTGTTGGGACATCTCTTAGGACATCTCATACCTGATCACAGAATTTCAATTTTGATCTAGATTTTTATATAACATACTCTCCTTGGTTCTTAATTTATTCCAAACCTCTTCTTGGGCCTGCAACCTATTGGCCAAAACAGTTTTCGACGGATTATCCAAAACTATTGCTAAATCCAATTCTATAGCATTTAGACAATCAATTTTAACATTTATCTCAAGATCAATCCACCCGAATATATGAATATTTCCATATCTGTTTAATCTTGAGAGCCTTAAGCTTCTCGTGCAAAACAAAAGACGAAGTACCCTAAAACTGAAACGAGAGCCAATTCACCTTGAAAAATTCAAGAAAACCTTTGTGTTCGGTCCAACAGTTGAAGAACCTAAAAGGTTTGGGACCCCAATTCGTGAAACTAGACTTAACCCAAATCGGTCGGTGATCCGAAATATCCCGATCTCCTATAATTTGGGACTTAAAACCTAAGGACTGAATTAATCTCTCATCGATTAGAAATCTATCTAGTCCACTAAAACATTTACCATTAGGTTTTGCCCAAGTAAACAGATTACCTACAAGAGGGAGGTCGAAAAGAACCAAGCTATCTAAGAAGTAGTTAAACTCTAACATTTCACTAGAAACCTAGATGTTCAGACCTCTTCTCTCCTCGACTGATTTAACCGCATTAAACTCTCTGGCGATTAACCAGAAACCAACATCAAACCTATTTTTAAGATCTAGGATCTTATCCCACAAAATGCTCTTCTCTGACAAATCGCAGGGAGAATAGATATTGAGAATGTAAAGATTAAATCCCTTCCACATCACATTAATCCCAAAATAACCTCTACATCTAAAGCTAGATAAGGGACACAAAATACCTTTTCTCAGATACAGAGAATACCTCTAAATCTGCAAATCGAATCGCTAGACGACCACTCAACATCTTGGTCTCCCCATTGGCCTCTAACCCAACCATCACCCACTTCATGGTTTTTAGTTTCTTGTAGCAAGCAAAAATTAGCACACCTATTGGAAAACAAGGAATTGAGTCTCATTTTCTTGATTGGGTTGCCACATCCTCTGATATTGAAAGACATAAAATTCATGGACACCTATTATCCACAACCTTCTTACACTTGAAAACAACTTTATCTCTATCTTCCAATTCTTTAATCATATTTTCGAAAACTCCTTCGTCTTCGTCCCCTTCAATTCTAAGTTTCCTCATCATTCTCCATACCTTAATAGGAGCAAAGTCAAGGATTTTCTTACAAAGGACGTTATTACGAATTACATTTGATTCATTAAGAGAAGATCCTCCCACATCCGACACCCCAACCGATTTGAAACTGCGTCGTCTTCCAACCCAATATGAGAATTTCATCAACAGAATTGGAAATATCATTTTTCTTTGCAATTGTTGCAGAATGAATAAGAGCGGAATAAAATGAGGGAGCATACATTATTTGAATTTTTTTGGTATATTTCCTTAATATTCAATTTCTTATTTTAAGATTTAAGAATAAAATTGGGTCTAACACCCAACCATCCCAATTTTCTACTCAAAGAATCCGACCCAAAAGATTCAGCTCCACTAGAATTGCCAACAAATGGGCCCCTACTCTCACCAATAGACATGTCAACACCTTCAAGGCACATATCACCAATCTAAAGGGTGCAAGACCTATTCGCTTTTGTCCTTCATGCATCACGTCAATATCTTCAATAAAAGACTCAACACACATCTCTAAGCCTAGGTCAGCCCTAATAGGTCCAAAAATACATTTTTTGTGACTTTTCTACCAACCTCCTTAAAATTAATTCTGCAGCCCCTGATACCATCATTCACAAAGGAAACATCATCACTTTCACTACACCCAATATCTTCAATGTTGTTTGTTTGACCTTCATTCGTCCCTTTCAACAAATCACTCATCCTCCTAAAATGCTCCCCTTCATCCTCTTCATCCTCCTTGGAGAAACCCACGTGCCACCATCCACTTCACCAGACGAGAAAGAACTGTCTTCTTCAATATTATCTATTTGCTCAGACTCCATACAATCACACGCCTTAGGTTCCTCAACAATGACAATCCTAAAAACATTGTCATTAATAATGGCCCTCATTTCTATATTAATAAAACCTGATATATTAGTTTTTAATTTGGATTCTTGCAGCGTCAAAAGAACCCTCTGCTCCAAACTCATTTATCTGCGGAACCAGGATTCCAATGCCCTCTAAGATATTTATAAAAAAACTCTTGATGCCACGCAAAACTAGGGACACCTTGGCATCTAATCCAAACCAACCTATCAACATTAACAACATCTAACGATCAGGGCTTAACCTCCTTAAATTTACTATGTAACCACTCCTAAGACTCCGCAACAAAAGTTCCAAAGATCACATCAGTTTTACCTTCTAGCAACACCAAGTTAGGACCTAGAGGAGATGCTAAAATGTTAAAAAATCCTTCAGCATACAAGTCTTGCTGGACTTTATAAGTGGAAGAATCCTCTAAAACTTCCCCAACAAACGACTTATCAAATCTGACCAATTTATAAGGAGGCACCACAAAATGGATTTGACTCAGTTCTACGTTGCTACTAGTCACTCCCACTCCACCAGGTTTCCCAAAGCTACTTGGAAGAACCACCTTGTTTTAGTTCGAAGTTATATCTGCATAAGATAAGTTTCTGACAAAGCCATTCTTCCTTGATCCCCTATAACCTGAACCTCCTTTAACCTCCTTACCACTCCCGACCCCTATCTACCTGACACCTCCACATTGAAACCTAGCTAGGAATATTAGCGTACAACTTCTTTCCTTGGAGAATAATATTATCCAATTTGATAGCCATGATATGAGAATCATGGACTTTCCGAAAGCAAGCGAACCCATATCTCTGACCAAATACATCGTGTTTCGTTGGTAAAAACACTTCCAAAATGAGCCCATACACTTTAAAGACCTCAAAAAGGGTTTTAGCATCCATGTATTCAGAGAACTGCGTAAAATTAATCTAAAATGAAGTCCTTTCAAAATTACAGATTGTTTTCTTTCCCTAATGGACCTAGAAAACTTCTTAAGACAATCACATAAAATATAGTCGTATATAAAATAACATTACAAATATTCTTATAGCACAATACAAAGATTGACCAGATAATACTAAGAATTCATATAATATAGCAGTGCTTATAATAATAAAGCATAAACAAAGAAATACTCAAACAGATTTAACATCTCCTAGGTTGTTGTTCCTTTCAAATGAAACCTTAAACACATATCTGTTATCATCAATCAACTCAAAGAAACAAATATCTCCAGTCTCCAATTTGCACTCTTTCATAAATTTTCTCCAACCTGCATACAATATACTGTGTTTGGGATAATAACTCACTTTCACAAACCAAGATTTTTCGCCCACTTTCAACTCTAAGAATTTTCCATGACATCCAATATGTCTATTCATAAACTCATTTGGTACATACTGCAAATAAAAACAAAATATCATTTATTCATGTATTTCTAAATTCTAATAAAAAACTATATACTTCATGTTAAATAACAGTACCGGGTATGATGAATTCACAACAATTTTAAATGTATTCTGTTTAGTCACACTATGATCTTCTGATTCTGCATAAACATAAATAATAGTTAAAAGACCTATTTTATTTTTTCAAAATATTTAAAAGAACATTATAACATTTTTTTAAAAGAAAAATACCCTCCGAAACATGTAAGTTTGGGCAGCTCCTTGAAGTTCCTTCGATGTTTTTTCTCTTTGCAATAGTATTACAAGATTTTGCTTCTTGGTGACCTAGTAATAAAGATGGAGAAAATTGATTAATATATGTAGATCAAATACTAAAGAAATAAAAAAATTATAGAGAAAAAAAAAACCTTGAAACTTCTTAGGGCTTGGATCTTCTTCTTCTCCTCGAATAATAGTAACAACGAAAGAAGGTGGTTGAAGTTGAATCATCTCAAATATACAAACATCGTTAACTTGTAACCTATACTTTTGAATAACTAATTTCCAACCAGCACTCACAATAGATCGACTATAGATATTATCGAAATTCATCTTAACTTTCATTGTTCTGTCTTGACCGACTCTTATGGTTGCCTTCCCTCTGAACTTGTTCAAGTATTCTCGAGAAAACTCAGTTGGTATCCTCTGATTCATTCAATTTTCATGGTTTTAAAAATTGTCAAACACACTTTTCTATGGTGATATGATATTCAAATGGCCAAATACTTACCAATCTATAGTTTTGGATAGAAGATGGTGTCAATGTAACTTCAAAACTTGGGTTCTCATTCATAGTTTCGTTTGTTTGACATTCTTTAGGCATCTTAGTCATGCTTCCTATGTTAGCACCTGCATTACATGGTTACATCATTCATAAATAATCATTTTTATTTTAAATAGTATTATTTAACGAGCATATCTTAAGGAACATGCAATAGAAAAAAATGAAGATGAACTCGCCCAAAAAATTTTTTTGTGTAGGATCAAAATCCATAGTTTTTCTCTTGCCAATAACTTTTGTCATTTGAACTTGTTTGGATGGTTCACTCTCATCCCTGTTGTGAGTCACTTCAGTGATGTCTTCAGCTTCTTTTATACCTTCACCAATTTCACTTACAAACTTTATACGGGAATAATCTATTTCCAAAGTATTTGTGTCATATATATTAACCTTAAAATATGATCCACCAATATGTTTGAAAGTTAAAAGATAATCATCTTTTAAAAGTTTTGCAAGTTTTTCCCAGTTCTTTTGAAACCAAATATCACCATTACGTTCCACCCAAAATACTTTGTGTTCAATTCCATTTGGTAGAATAAGGAATACCGGATTTGAAATTTCTTTCCAATATTTCCCCACGAATAACTTGGGAAGTCTCTGAAAGAAAAATAGATAAACATTTTTATTACAAAAATAAAGAAATATATAAATCTGTATAAATAAATGAAATATCTTTCTCATATCCTTACAATCTCCTCTTTGTAATTTTGCATGATCTTGCAAAATCCAGGAAGACGACGTGCCATGATTCAAGAGAAATTAGAGAAAAGATCAATCTATATAGTAAACTGCCCACTATGTAACTGTGTCTTTCCGGTTGCACTTTATAAAGCCAAATTCTTAAATAGAGTTGAATACTAGTGGTTAGTTTTGTGTTCCAGAACGTTGACAACAATTGTGACCAGATAAGCATTGCATGCATTTGGAACCTTGAAAACAATTAAATTAGCCTTGTCATGTGTTCTTTTTCCCACTTTCCAACATTTTTTACTACATTAGCATGGCATGGATCTGTCATTCATGCACACTGATCAAAGGATACCGTTGACAAAGCAGTCAAGCAAATAAATTGGTTTGTCATTGGTTATGTTTAATGAAATGCTACAGAATATTTAATGCTGATATATATATATATATATATATATATATATATATATATATATATATATATATATATATATATATATATATATATATATATATATATATATATATATATATATATATATATATATATATATATATATATATATGTATATATATATATATATATATATATGTATATATCTGTATATATATATATATATATATATATATATATATATATATATATATATATATATATATATATATATATATATATATATATATATATATATATATATATATATATATATATATATATATATATATATATATATATATATATATATATATGTGTGTGTGTGTATATATATATATCTGTATATGTATATATGTGTGTATATATATATATATGTGTATATGTATACATATATACATACATATATACATATATATATATATATATATATATATATATATATATATATATATATATATATATATATATATATATACATATATATATATATATATACATATATATATACATATATATATATATATATATATATATATATATATATATATATATATATATATATATATATATATGAAGAAGAAATAGGTGTGATCACGGAAGCTACGGTGGATGAGAGCTTCTAATTGATGTAGCGGGGGATGTATCTGCAAAGTTATCACTCCAACGTTAAGTTAGTGTGTGTGTGTGTGTGTGTGTGTGTGTGAGAGAGAGAGAGAGAGAGAGAGAGAGAGAGAGAGAGAGATGTGGAAGATCGTTGGATGCTTTGGAGAGATGGATCCCCTACTTCTAACTTAGTGAAGGTACAATTGTTAGGGCAAAGTTTCAGAGGCTTCAATATGTCCTTGAACTAGATCTGGGGTGTTGCGCTTGAAGGTTGCTGGATTGAAAGATCATGCTAGGGTCGGATTATTCTTATGAGTTATTTATGTCTGATGGTCAGATCTCTACGGATAAGCTAGATTGCCAAGGGTATGTCCAGTCCATAACAGTTTCCCTCAGGTCTTTGCGTTAAAAAAAATAAGTGTGAGGGTATGAAGGATTCTCACACATCGGTAACTGACCCTAGTTTCTTTACATCAACCACTTTTCGATTTTGAATATCTTTTGGAGGAGTGATTATGATCTTTTAAGGAAATTTGAGCATTCAAGTATTACATGTAAGGGATCGATATTGAACTCGATTTTATTGGTCACAACCAAATTTACTTCGATTTGTTGAAACTTCTTGTTCGAAGTCGAGGAGAGTCTCACACTAGAGAAGTGTGTTTTGAAAAAGAGAAACGTAATGGACGTGACATATGGAGGGGTGTTGGATTATTTAGAGAGATGGATCCCTTACTTCTAGCCTACTAAAGATACAATAGTCAGAGGAAAGTTCCAGAGGCTTTTCTATGTCCTCGAATTAGATCTAGAAGTGTTACGTCTAAAGGTTGATGGACTGGAAAAGAATCATGCGGGTCGGATCTCTGGGAATAGAACGGGTTACCAAGCGTATGGTCAACCCATTATATATATATATATATATATATATATATATATATATATATATATATATATATATATATATATATATATATATATATGCGACAAGGTGCGACAAGATAGTCGACAACTTGAGAAGAGAGGTGGTCGACCTTGAAGCAGAACCCACAAACAAACGAGTTTGTTTAGTCACATTTTCCTCTAGGAAAGATCTTTAATCTTGGTCTCTATCTCTCTTGGTTTTGGAAGCAAGGGACCGAGATAAGTCCTCAACAATCACAACAACATCCCCAGAAGAAGGTTATCCAGGTCAAGGAGTGACCAGGGAAGCCTCCACATTAATAAACATGGTAGGATCGACAAAATTAGGAGTGACGGCTGGGGTCAGAGGAGTGACTTTAACACCTTGAGCCTCCAACTCTTTTGAAATAGCATAGACCTTCTATAGAGCATTTATATTATCTATAAATTTAAAAAATCATGTAAAAAAGGGATAACTTTACCCTCACAAAAAATCTCTTTCCTTTCCAGACTATTGATTTTGCCCAAAATAATGTGAGTATCAATAAAAAACTTCATATGTAAAGAAGGTTTCACCCTTGTAGGGCCAAACCTCTCCTAATAGGCGAAACTCCAGTAAAGAGACTTTATATCTCTCTCTTCATCACAGCCTTGTGTGGAGTGAGAGAATCTAGATGAATAAAATAAGAAAGAGGTTTACGATGGAAATGAACCAAAATCAAATATTTTTAGGAACCCATCCAAGAAATAACAAGAGAACCAATAGGAACGCGAAAAAGCGTATTAATGTGTTTATAAATTACTTGATTTCAATATATAAAAAAACGCCCCTGGAAAATGCCCCAGCTATCGGAAAAATACTGAACAAAGAAACTGTTTGGCTTAGCATAATAAGCCTTGATCCCAAATATTATACCTAGAGATATGTATTATAAAAACGTTATGGAAGAATAGTCACAAGGAAGGCTTCCAAGACCAATAATTGGCCTAGAATTAAATCACTTTTATAAAAGTCCAAGCACCAGGTTGAAGTCGCGAGGGAGAAACCTTCAAAAATCTCATTGGGGATGTCGACCACGTTGTTAGTCGCACTTACAACCACTACATCACTTAAAATAGAAGGATTTCCCAATATCTTTGAGTCCATCCAACTATATTTGCTTACATCGATCGACTCCACTCCTTTCAAAGATATCCTTTCATCCCAAAAGAGAAGGGATCAAGCCAATTGACACTCTTTGTTGAGCTCCATGCACCAGATTATCCTTAATCTCATCATAACTTGGAACCTAGTTGTAAGAAACACGGTAAGTCTTGATGAAATTCTAGACCTCATTCTTATTCAAAATGGAGACCTTCATCTTTGAGGTAGTTAAATCAAGGGAAGCTCAAGCTCGCAAAGATTTATATGATGAGAGCGTAAATCTAACTATGTGATCATCTCCTGAATTCTCATTGTAGAAAGTAGCATCGAAGGAAATATCATTAATGGAAGCTTAAATTTCGAGTGAACCACTACAATGCTTCTCTGACTCAGAATCATCAGATACACATATAACCTTTTGGACAATTGGTTAGAGACTAGGTGGTAAGAATATAAACTAAAAGATACTTCTTATTTAACTAAAAGAGAGGAATCATCATTTCAAAAATATCTAGACAAACTTGTGGGATGATAATTTATATAGGCCACGGTAAAGTAAATACTAAAGATATGAAACAAGTTCAGAGTAAGAAGGGTACTTGTAAGTAGTAGAGTTAGAAGGAGAAGGTGAAGGTTAAATGTGCAATGGAAGGCTTTCTTAAGGAATGAAAAACACTCTAAGAAACGCTTTTGAAGAAGGGAAAGGAAATACACACATAAATATAGAAACTAATTCTAAGGGATATCGAAATTTCTCTCATGAGTTCAAAAACCTTTATATAGAGGAAAACGAGCAATAAATTCATTCATTGGGGAAAAAGTTATATTTCAACCACCATATTTCACCTATGATATGAATACAAACTCAAGTGCACTCAAATTCCCTAGAGAGAAATTCAATTCCCTAACTTGCCTACCTAAAGCCACATGTCTCTGAAAAAACTATCGAAATGCTTCAATGATGGGAGTAAATTTAATGCGGTTGTTCCTCGTTACTTTTGTGCTATTTTAATAACTTACCTATTTCTCACAATGGTTGGATATGATTATCAGGTGCTAACCGAGATTTTAAAAAACTTCACGACTAGTAAACACCTAAAAAGTCTCAAGGGCATCAATTTTGGGACGGCCAAAGGTCCAATGAACAGGCCTAATCGTGCATGGTATAATCAAAGTGATCCAACGTATAGAGTAAGCACAATTGAAAATCAAATTACAGTTTTCAAATGTCCACTTTTAACAATAAACTTCCACCACACTTTAATCACATAGAGCATTGGAATAGCTTTCCAACGCTTCCGACTATGCCTCGATCCGAGCTTTTGTTCAAAAGTTGTGAAGGACACAAGATACGGGAAAATAACATTCTGGTGTGGTCACACAACGACGACAAGAAGAGGAAGAGGAAAAAAAAATTCCTTGGTGGTCGCACAACGACCAACCAGCGAGCAGCTCGCTTGAAGCTCACTGAAGCTCGCACATCGAGCAAAGTAGAAAGGCTCGCCTTGAGCTCGCACAATGAGTTAAGCGAACTTCAGGATTCCAACAACGTGAAAACATCAATTAAACATAGTATGACATGGTAGATCATGAAATACGTCATATTACAACATGAAAACAACATTTGATTCAAATCTAACAAAAACCCTAACCCATCAATGTTCTCATATATTTCCCCTAAAGCTACCCTAACCCACCAATGTTCTCATATATATATATATATATATATATATATATATATATATATATATATATATATATATATATATATATATATATATATATATATATATATATATATATATATATATATATATATATATATATATAATTTAAATAGTCTTTATTTGGTACTTGTAAGTTGGCGTACTTTTGTTTTTCATCCCAGTATCTTTTATTGTGTGAATAAAATCCTTAAATGTTGAATTTCATATGATTTTAGTCTCTAAAGTTAAAAAAAGCAGATTTCCTGCGAATTTTAACTTTAGGGATTAAAACCAAAAGGATTTTAACATTCATGGATTATTTCAAGAAATACATACAAAAATAAAAATAAAAAACTCGTCAATTTATAGGGATCAAATATATATATATATATATATATATATATATATATATATATATATATATATATATATATATATATATATATATATATATCCTCCATCATTTATTTTGAGAATTTCTTATGGTACCCCTTGGTGTTATTAGGCATCTACGCGATTCTGAAAATACTCCTCCAGGTTCCGGAGATATATCTTTGAATGCATATTTTTTCACTTGATTTTAATTAATTTTGGAGATGCATCTCCGAAATATGTTTGTATGAATATTTCCGAAGAAACTAGAGACAATATATGCCAAAATAAAGATTGCAACCATAAAATCGACATTTATATAATAAAATCGGCATTACAATGATGATTTCAACAGAAAATTAAATACTACATTTCAATATCCCAGTGGATGCTTACACATCTTCAAGATGTCATCGACCGTTCTTCATACCATCGCTTCCAACTTGAGCAAAACTTTCTCTTTAAAACCGAAATACGTTCGTCATATCGCCATAACATCCTATCAATTCTTCAGCTCAAATTTTCTAAACATGAAGTTCCCTTGGTTGTAAACTTAAGGCGAATGGTACTCGAGCTTCAGAATCTTTCATTTGTTTGTGTAACATACGAGATAATATATTTCGTCTATGATATCTTCGAAGGGGGTAAGATCGGTGAGTTTGAACGTTCACCTGGATGTTTTGCTGTCGGAGTAAGAAACACTTGCAACATACCAACGGATCTTGACTACACACAATTGAGACATTTTTAGTTTGTGTGAAAGATAACACATGAAGCCTCTCATTTATAGAAGACCTAGTGATTATAGACCACCCATTATCTGTCATTATTATTTCAGAGATATATCTACGAAACGATGCCATTTTATCTTGTTTTGGAGATGCATCTCTGGAACATTCCTTGTAACTATCAAAAACAATAAAATTTTAGAACTTCCTGGAGATGCATCTCCGGAACCTTTCCTGCTACGTTTTCAAAGCAGAACAAAATGGCAGACAATACATAATATTCAATATACAAAGTAAAGGTTCTTAAACGCCAAATATGAATAAAAAGCGACTATTATATTGTACTTCAAAAAAATACATTTAGTTTTCCGATTATACAAGAAATTAAAATGCATCAAAAAATGTTTTTCCAGCTAAATGTATAGGTGGCACCCCCTTTGACTTTTGTGCATTTGTTTCCTTTTTTAATGTTGTTAAATCTCTCAAATTCAAGCATTCTTTCCATATAATGATATGGCCACACCTAGGCATTTACAGTTGAATGAGTCATTCATTCTAGTGATGTAGAAGGAATGGGACATCCCAATTTCAAGTATACTTGAACAAACTGACTTAATTTAGAAAACCACCCAGTACACATGATGCGTTCATTCATATTTTGGGGTGGTATGGTGTGTAATGGAAAAAAGGTTTCTGAAAATCCATAGTGTGTCAGGTCAATGCACACCCTATCATATGTGCATGCAATTAGGTGACCCATTTCTGGGAAGTTCATCCATTTTGACTGCGGTGTCAGACCGCTCAAGAAAGGAACAAGAGACTCATAAACAACATCAATTTTTTATTTCTTTTTGTACAACCGCGTGTACGATTTTGTATGCGTCTTCAACTCTTGGATAATTTGATGAAGAACAAGTGCATGAATATCCTTTCCTCTACCAAGCAAGGCCAAAATAGCTCGGTTACCTAAACTTACATCCCCTTCAACATTGATGATACAATCAATGTATTTATGCATAAAAAATGGCATATCGTCGATGAATGGAATTTTCTGTGGAATCGGTGTTGGATGTGGTTTGCTAATGTGGGATTATTTCACAACACTTTTTTGAGATTTTGGAGTCGGTGTGTCGGGAAAGAATTTGTCAACATGCTCGGAATATGAAGGAAACCATAGTAGAGTTATCATTCGGTGTATGCTTCATTTTCTTCTGAGCACCTTTTGTTTTGACAGGTTGAGAAGGAGGTTTCGTGTCAGTTGTTTCGGGATAGGAAATATTCCTGAATTGTCCATTGATATGGAGTTTCATGTTATCATCGGCCTTCAAAAATCTCTCTTTTATTGCTTCCCATTTTCTCAAAATAGAGATATTTGATTTACCTCCTTCCATGCAACCATCATCATCAAACCAAAGTCTTTTCCAATAAGGGAAAACTTCGCCCATTCTTACTGGCTCACCTAGTTTCAACTTTTTAGCAATAACACAAGTACATGGGAGACCATATGATTTTAAAAACAGTGCAACCAAACCTTGCATTGTCGGAGCCTACATTTTCAACTCGTTTGGCCTCGTGAAAAATACAGTTCAACCCCGCCAGAGAAATATTACCGACCAATTGAGAATAAAGAATGTTTTCTTTAAATAAATGTTCAAATACCGTTATGCTCCGACCAAATGTTGTTTATATCTCATTATGTTAGTTTTTAATTATGTGTTTCATGAAGTCCCAGTCTCAACACAAATCCCCCTTACTATTTCTCAACTAATTTTTCAAAGTAGCATGTGTCGATTCATCTCTGTGGGTAGTTGTGTTTCCAAGGTGCCAGTCATTATCAGTCCACGCATAAACTATCTTCTCCTTCACCTGATCAAGAATGGTGCTTTCAACGTATTTCAACAAACCAGGATACTTTTCACACACTTTCCGGAAATGAATGACAGAATCGACATATAATTCTTTTGTGGAAGAATTTAATATACGATTCCATGCATCCATTATTTTTCAATAATCACACCCGACTTCACCAATTTCCCACCTTCGGACTCCACTTGTTTCGTCCCTACCACGGGTTTAACCCGAATTCCCATATTCTTTGTTATATGATACCTACAAAGTAATGCATAAGAAGAAGGGAATACCTTTGCAACCATGTTCATCAATGCGGTATCACAGTTTGTAACAATAGATTTAGGCATCTCACCTTGATCCTTCAAAAGTGACCGACACACCTTTAATGACCAAGTAAAATTGTCCACTTTTTCGCACTCTATAAAAGCAAAACCAATCGAATATGTCTTCTTGGTTGAGGTAACACCAACCATCTCAAATAATGGAAGTCTATAAGTGTTGGTCTTGTAGGTAGAATAAATATTGTGCACTGGAGAAAATGTGTTGAAAAACTTTATCGAATCCGGATGAGTCCAGAAAACGTCTCTAACTATAAATCTATCATCACAAGTTTGGTACCGAGACATTTAACTGTTATCATCCAACAATTTCAACAATTTTTACATCTCATTTCTATCTCCCTTAATGTCCCTGTTAGTGCAGTACCGAATATTATAAACTTGCCTAATATTTAATATATTGTCGGGTTTCTTCTATTTCAATGTTGCAAGTATATTTTTCTGTTGGACAAGATTCAACATCATGTTACTGATACATGCTTTCTCTTCTTGCTTAAGCCGACATACACTGGGATGACCGACTAAGTTTAAGCACAATTCATGGTTAAATAAACCACAAATCACACTAAATCTCAATTTTTTACTACTACTCAATATATAACCACAAATCTTAAATGGACACTCATATTTTCTATTACCCGTGTCGTCTCTTTTAAAATTTCGCAGAGTCTGATACTTTCCATTTCTTTCGCACAACGTAATAACAAATGTGTTTCTTCTATCTGAACCATTATCTGACCTTCCTATAACCACACCAAAATCAAATCTAGATGTCGTCATACGAATCCATTCGAGCAACATATCACAGTTATAAAACTATTACTTGTTATTGAAGTCAACGTCAATGTCTACCGTCTTTACACAACCCCTTGAACATTAGGAGAAACATTGTTCGTAAAAACTAATTATTTTGAGACATTATCAGAGTTTACCTTATCTATTTGGGAATAATACAAATAATACCAAAAATTAACATACTGCTACAGAAAAATTAACACAGACACGTTCCAGAAATGCATATCCGGAAGTGTTCATCTTCAACACGTTTCAGAGATATATCTATGGAAGTCACGTAAATATTTTCCAACATTTTTGTATTATTAATGTGAGCAATATAAATGAAAATGAGCAATCTTTATCTGAAATTCGATCTTCTTTTGCTTCCTTTGATTTGTTGAACCAAAAAGTTCTAGTTTTGGAGTGAAATATTGGATTGAGATAGTAGGGTTTTTAGGGGAGAATGTGAGAGTAGAAAACAAAAATGTCTGCAATGGGGGGGGGGGGTGATCATGCAGGTTTGAAATATATCAAAAATTTCAAGAGATATATCTCCGGAAAAATCTGACATGCAAAGGTGACAGATGTTCCGGAGATATAACTCAAGAACTTTCCCTAAAATAATTAATTTTAAGGTATTTTCAATATTGCTCAATTTTATCTGCTTCCGGAAATATATCTCCGGAATAATCTAATTTTTAGTAGAAATGTGGTGCGTCCGGAGATATATCTCTGGAAACTCGATACATTATAGAAAAAGGGCACGATGCCTAATAAACCCAAGAAGTATCGTAAAAAAATTCTTTTATTTTAGTAATGGAAGAGAGAAAAAAATGACACATAATCCCCATCATTTATTTTAAAATCTAATGGTTAAGATTCATTATCATGTTCTCACATAAAACATGACCATTCATATATATATATATATATATATATATATATATATATATGTATATATATATATATATGTATATATATATATATATATGTATATATATATATATATATATATATATATATATATATATATATATATATATATATAATCAAGTGAGAGGGTTTTATAATAAGAGGTGGGAAGAATAAATAACAATCATTAGATCAATCATATTACTATTTAATAAGAGCAAGGAAAAATTTAATAGCCACATTAATTATTTAATAAATAATTTAATTATAATTATGTGATTGATGTAATGACTATTGTAACACGGTGGGAGAACTGACTTGGGCGTTTTTGTTTTCACAAAAACTATGTTGCGGATAGCAAGAATCGCCACCGACTTTTATTTTATCCATTAAAGAAAGGTATAAAAGAACAGAAAAGACATTTGATAAAGATTTGAGTTCGGGGGTAAGTTATACAAAGGGAAGGTGTTAACACCCTCTGTTTCCATGGTTATCCATATGGGCTCTTAATTGCTTAGTTCACTTTACTTTGTTTTGAAAAAAAAAGTGTAGTGTGTGATTAGAAAATATTTTCATAAAGACTTTAACTTTGTAATGATTCTCGTACGAATGTATACAAAGTGTTTAGTTTAAAAGTATTTGAAAATGTGGGTTGTAAAGATTATTTTGAAAATTTGTGAGCAATCACTTAAGAACTACTTACCCAAAATTATAAGGTCTTTCTTGTTATTTCGTTTCTTTAGGGACAAAATTGTCCTTACTATTAGTTAGTAAGTAGTCTTGTCCTTGGATTTGAAGGGACAAGCGTAAGGTCATTGTATGGTCATAGAAGGCAAAAAATAAGAGTACCTTAGCAATTTGAATGGACTATCATCATTTTTCTGTAGGGTCATCGAGGGACGAGATCATTTATTCGTAGTCAACTCGAAGGGACAACGATGGACTATGATCTTTATATCGAAGAGACTTGAAGATATTTATTCGTAGGCAACTTTGCTAAGATACCCATATATTTGAGGGACTTGACCATTTTCGTAAGGCAACAACAGGAGAAACCCTAAAGGTGAGTGTGTGAAAAGTGTATTATATTAAGATATTTTGTCTTAGAAATTAGGGTTATCTAAGTCCGTTTTCTTTATTCACATGGATTCTTTTTCACACCCTATGTTTACTAACCACACAATTAAATTATTTACAAAATTTAAAAGCGGAAAATAAAAGCCTAAACTATTACATCATAGAGAGGGGGATACATATTGTAATTGGGGGAGTGCGGAAAATAAAAGTACGGAAATTAAAAGTCCTACGCTATTACATCCCATGAGCAGTTACATAATCGAAAAATAAATAAATAAATAAATTTACATAACGCGTATCCTATACAATTTTTCTAAGGAATTAAATACAAAAAGAATATAATGAAAAGATTAAAAATAATTTTTAAAACCTAAAACCTAAATAAATGTTTTTCATATTTATTAATTTTAATAAGAAATAACTTAATTAATTAAAAGAAAAAATCGATTAAGAATTAATTTAATTGAATTTTAAAAAAAGTTTGGTATATAAAAAAAATTAACATTGATTTTTTTAAGTTAATGATTATTAAAAAAATGTTTAAATTTTTTAATTAAAGAAAATAGTCAATTAATCCTACTTAACTAAAAAAGAAAAAAGAAAAAATTAAATTAGAAGAAAAGTCAAATAATGAAGAAAAGCTCACAAAAAAATAGAAAGGTAAAGGCCATGAGATCGAACCCATGTATTTATATTCCCATGCACGCTTCAGCCATCGGGCTACCAGTCTTCAGTTGTCAAGTAACAACAACGAATTATTATAAAATATACAAAAACTTCTTGAAAGTGGCTGAAAAGGTCAAACCGAATTTGACTTTGTTCTTGAAATTTTTGCAATGTGACAAGGGTTCTTTTGCTCAGATTTTCGTCTTCTTTTCCTCTGGCCTTGTTGTATACTTATAGGAGAGTGAATTAGGTTAAGAAAATTGGGCTTTTGTGATGGATTTGGGATTACTTGGAAGTGAAGAAAGAAGGTTTCTATTTTGGTCAAAATTTGGTTTTAAGACATTCTCCTTTTGGTTTGCACGAAATTTGGATCCTTATAATGATCATAAATACAAAATATTTGATCCTAAAATAATCCTAAAATCAAATATTTGATTTTCTAATATTTATTTTAATTAAATTGATTTTAAATAAATTAAATCTAATATAATATAAAATAAATATATAAAAAATCAGATATTATGACTTATGGGTCGTGGGTTATCTTATGATTGAGTTTGGGTTAGAAAACTATGGGCCCATTTGGAAGAAACTTGAGTTTTGGTCATTATTTGCTTCATACACCTCCTCAAAATTGCCCAACTTCAACAATGCATAACTCTCTCAATTTTCATCCCATGTATATGTTCTTGGACTTTTTAGAAAGCTTAGAGTGTCCTATAACTACTCCTTTTGGTACCATGTCCATTTGATCTTCCATTTTCAAGTTATGTGCTTTTGCAAAAGTTGACTTTTTGTTGACTTTTAAAAGGACCTGTAATGTCTTGGCTCATATTTATCAAATGAAGCATTTTTGGCCTTGGCTTGTGAGACACAAAGTGTTAGGGAATTGAGTTTCCTTCAAAATGAGCTTTGGATGGGAATTATTTGATGAAGTATGTGAAAGTTATGGCTGTTCAAAGTACAATTGACTTTTCCTGCAAAAACCTTTATTTAGTAACTTCTTATTCTTGATGATTTTGAAATTTTCTTGATGAATCATGATTAAACCTTGATAAAATAATGAATTTCACATCATAATCTTGATGTTGACCAAAAATATTAAAGTTTGACTGTATGTTGACCACAGTTGACCTTTTGACCAAGTTAATTGATTTTGATCATCTGGACATCTGACTGACCAAACTTGTAGGGTAAGCCTTGAAACTTGACATGAGGATCCATTTCTTAGGAGGAGACTTTGTCTGATGAAACCTTGAATCCCTTTGAGCAATTGAGAATATTTTGACTATTAAGAGTCCTCTTGAGACATATTGTCTTGAAGACGTGAGGGAAAATTTTGGGGTACAACAGCTGCCCCTGTTCAATTTTCTGAAACCTGGGGAGTTAGATTAGCATGTACTCCATTCGTGACCTAAAGGTAGAAGAGGATTGAATAATTAAGCCCAAAAATTTGCACTCGCCGGTGTGCAAAGTAATACGGTTGGTTGATTGTATTGCTTGAATGGGCTTAAGGATGCCATTCAAAGTGATTTGAGATGGGATTATAGATGTCATCCAAAGTGTTTGTTGATAGGAGTATCAGAATGTGTCTACGTTTGACTATATCTGAATGTTGTTACTGAACTAAGTATTAGAACTAGATCTTCGCCTCGATCGTCTCTGCACTGTCTTTGTAACATATCCTGAACTAAGTATCAGAATTAGATCTTCGTTTTGATCGTCTCTGAACCGTCTCTAGAAAGTAAAATCAAAACTAAGTATTAGAACTAGATCTTCGTCTTGATCGTCTCTATACTGTCTCTGGGGGGAAATATACCCTGAACTAAGTATCAGAACTAGATCCTCATCTTGATCATCTCTGAACTGTCTCGGGAAAATATCAGAACTAGATATTCGTTTAAATCGTCTTTGTAATGTCTCTGGAAATAAAAGCATCATGAACTAAGTATCAGAACTAGATCTTCGTTTAGATCGTCTCTGAACTGTCTCTAGGAGTTGATAATGTTTATCTGACTACGAACTATCCTGAAAAGGAAAAGTTAGTTTTATGCAAGATTATTTGTTGTATGCATGCATGGCATGACATTCTTAGTGTAAATGAGAATGTCGTATGCGTTATGGATACATATGCCATGATATGATGTAAATGATGTATGTATGAATTATGTAGTCGAAGCATATCAGTAGCTTCGTATAACAACTGCTGGTTGGGGAAAATAAATCCTGATTTGTTGTTGAGGAATATGAAGACATCATTCCCGTCTTGTTTCAAAATATTGTATTTAGGATCTTTCGACTTTGTTCGTTGTACTTTTTATTGGAAGATTTAATTCCTAAATACCTTGATTAGGGATAAAAGAGACGGACATTCCCCTTAGAGACTTATCCGACCAAGTTTCAATTTTTCGGAGGATATCAGGCCTTGAGAGAAATCTGTCTAGGGCTTTGTAAAGCTGGAAGTACAAGAGGCTACTTGGAATACTTCATTGAAATAAATCCGTAAAGACTACTATGTGGGGATGAATCTGCAAAGATCTGTTGGACATGAGCTCTGTTTGGGATTCCAACCTCCAAGAGTCCTTAGTAAATGTTGTTATTGTAATTTTATATGTATATATATTTTTTGGTAAACATCAATCATATTCAAAAACATACATTCATTCAAAATAATCAATGGACGTTTACGCTTAAGTAAAACGGGAAAAGTAAAACTGAGTTTGAAATAGAATTGTATTAATCTCAAAAAGTGGCCTATAAACAGGAAAATTTGAACAAAGAGACATAAATCCTAGTAAGAGGAAAACTTAGCTATGTGTAAATGATCCTATCAAGTTTAAACTCTGTTATTGCCATTATCTTCGAGTATCTCATCTTTTTTTATCGGAAATGAAACAACTGGACTGATCTGTAATGTTTGAACTCGACATTGGTAGCACAATTAGTTGAAGTTACATGGGTGATCCAACGAGACATAGTCATACGCTTTAATCCCTAACATTTTCCTAGACCGCCATTTCAGGTTTTCAGTCCACCGGGATACCCTTTTTTTCCCAAGCCGCTTTTTCAGGTTTTTGACTTGCCGGGTGTACAAATATTATATATATATATATACCCAATTTTTTCCTGAACCCTTTTGGTTCACCGGGATGCCCTTATTTTTTCCTAGGTCAGTCAACCTAGCGGGTCTCTTTTTATGCGTAGTATTTTTTTACTATGTCTGCGCTCACAGGTTGCGGGAAGTCTTCACCAACCATGGTGGTAAATATCATAGCGCCTCCAAAAAACACACTTTTGACTACAAATGTCCCTTCATATGTGGGAGTCCATTTGCCCCTAGGATCACCCTGTGGTAATATGATACACTTGATTACCAAATCTCCAGCCTGATATACTTGATGCTTGACTTTCTTGTTAAAGGCTTTGATCATACACTTCTGATACATATGGCCATGACAAACATAAATAAACCTCTTTTCAATAATCAATTTTATCTGGTCATGTCGAGTTTGAACCTATTCGTCTTCATCTAGGTCTGCATCTTTCATAATTCTTAAAGAAGGAATCTGAACTTCAACGGGTAATACTGCTTCCACTACACCATTCATCTTTCATAATTCATCTTCTGCAAGATCCTCTTGATATTCTTATTGGCGGCTTCCACTGCACCATTCATCTTTGGTCGATATGGAGAAGAATTGTGATGTTTAACCTTAAACTGCATACATAGTTAAGTAATCATAGTATTGTTCAGATTAATACCATTTTCTGTGATAATCCTTTCAGGGATGCCATATCTACATATAAGATTATGCTTGATGAACCGAGCCACAACATTCTTGGTAACAGAAGCGAACGAGGCTGCCTCTACCCACTTCGTAAAGTAATCAATAGCAACAAGAATGAAACAATGTCCATTGGAAGCGATAGGTTTAATATCACCAATCATATCAATTCCTCATATTGCAAAAGGCTAAGGAGCAGTTATAACATTCAATGGAACTGGAGGCATGTGTACTTTATCATCATAAATTTGACATTTATGATAGGTTTTGGAGTGCAGATGACAATCAGCTTCCATGGTAGACCAGTAGTAACCTTCTCTCAAAATTTTCTTAGCCATCATATGCCCACTAGAGTGAGTACCAAAGATCCCATCATGCATGTTTTCCATAATCTCTCTTGCTTCCTTCTTATCCACACAACGGAGCAAAGTCGAATCATGATCGTGCTTGTACAAAATTCCATTACTCAGGAAAAACTTGGCAGAAAATCTCCTTAGAAACTTCTTATTATTGATAGATGCCCCTTCAGGATATTCCTGAGCTTCAAGATATATTTTTACTTCGTGAAATCAAGGTTTTTCTTCCACTCCTTCAGTATCAACCTCATAACAGTATGAAGGATCATTTAGTCTATCAATAGTAATTCTAGGAGCTTCATTATCCCAACTAATTTCGAACATAAATTACATAGTGGCTAATGCATATGCTAATTGACTCTCTTCTCGTGGAATATGTTCGAAAGTGATCTCTTCAAAGTATGGAATCAAAGACAACACATTCTCTCTGTAGGGAATGATATTTGGAAGCTTTGTGTCCCATTCTCTTTTAATCTGACTAACTACTAGGGCTGAATCTCCATATACATTCAGGAACTGGATCTTCATCTCAACGGTAGCCTTGATACCCATGATGCACGCTTCATATTCATCCATATTGTTGGTACAGTCAAAACAAAGTCTAGCAGTAAATGGCATATAACAACCCTTATGAGAGATAATCATAACACCAACACCATTACCAAGTGCATTAGATGCTCCATCATAAACCATAGTCCATCGGGATCCCTGTTCAGGTCCTTCATATAGTCTAAGTTCTTTATGATCAGTAACAAGCATAATATCTTCATCTGGAAATTCAAAATTCATAGACTGATAGTCATCCACTGCTTGATGAGCCAAATGATCAGCTACCACACTTCCTTTAATTACCTTATGAGTAGTGTACTAAATGTCATATTCTATCAAAATCATTTGTCATCTCGCTATTCGTCCGGAGAGAGCAGGTTTCTCAAATATTTATTTGATAGGATCCATCTTAGAAATCAATAAAGTGATATGAGTCAACATATACTATCTTAGTCGGTGAGAAGCCCATGCCAAAGCGCAGCAAGTTTTCTCGAGCAGTGGGTATCTTGTATCACAATCGATAAAATTTTTGCTAAGGTAGTATATTGCTTGCTCTTTTCGACCAGACACGTCATGTTGCCCCAACACACATCCCATTGAATTGTTTAGCACCGTTAAGTACATAATCAAGGGTCTTCCTGCAACTGGTGGAATCAGTATCAGAGGTTCTTGGAGATATTTCTTGATCCCATCAAAAGCTATCTGGAATTCGTCGTTCCATTCCATTACTTGATCTTTCTTCAGCAATTTGAAGATTGGTTCACAAGTAATGGTTAATTGGAAAATAAATCTTGCAATGTAGTTCAGGCATCCTATGAAACCTCTGACTTCCTTCTCAGTACGAGGAGTGGGCATATCTTGTATAGCATTTACCTTTGCATGGTCAACTTCAATACCTTTACCACTGACAATGAAACCCAACAGTTTTTCGAATCTAACTCCAAAGGTACATTTGTTTGGATTTAATCTTAGCTTGTATTTCCTCTACCTCTCAAACAACTTGTGCAAATGGTCAAGATGTTCTTCTTCAGTCTGGGATCTGGCTATCATGTCATCAACATATACCTCTATCTCGTGATGAATCATATCATGGAACAAAGCTACCATATCACGTTGGTATGTTACCCCAGCCTTCTTCAAACCAAATGGCATTACTTTGTAACAAAAGGTGCCCCACCGTGTGACAAATGTAGTCTTCTCCATATCTTCAAGCTCCATCTTAATCTGATTGTAACCTAGAGAAACCATCCATAAAAGAGAAAACCTTATGTTGAGCAGTGTTGTCTACCAGAACATCAATAAGTGGAAGCAGAAAATCATCTTTGGGGCTGACTTTGTTCAAATCCCTGTAATCCACGCACATGCGTACTTTTCCATCCTTCTTAGGTATTGGTACCACATTTGCAACTCATTGAGGATAAGAATTTACAGCTAGGAACCCTGCCTCAAATTGTTTCATTACTTCAGCTTTAATCTTTTCTAACATTCCAGGACGCATACGACGAACTTTCTTCTTTATCGGGCGACAACCTTCCTTCATCGGTAGACGGTGAACCACAATATCAGTATCAAGTCCTGGCATATCCTCATAAGACCAAAAAAATATTTCCATAGTCATGTAGGATCTTAATTAACCTGTTCTTGACATTGTCTTCTAATTCAGCACCTATCTTGATTTCTTTCTTATCTTTCTCAGTACCCAGATTCACAACTTCGATCGGTTCTTCGTGCGGTTGTATAACTTTCTCTTCTTGTTGTAGAAACCTAGCAAGTTCTACAGGAACTTCACAATCTTCCTCATTTCCATCCTCGGCTTGGTAGATTGGATTTTCGAAGTTATAAATGGCAATAGTAGAACTTTTATCAATGGGATCCAGAGTGGATGAGGATCTGCAGTTTAGTGATGTGGGTGTGTGTAAGAACACATAACTTTTTTGATAAAGAAAGAAAAAATAACAGAAAGATAAAGAGCACAATATTTACGAAAGAAAAACGTCCATTGATTTTATTGAATGAAAGTACACAAATAAAATGAAATCCCTAACAAGCATACCATTGTGCCTCGGGCAAGGCACAAGGATTAAAAGTTTTAATTGTTCAAATTACAAAACTAAAATAAAAAAACAAAAAAGCATTTACTCCTGACTAAAGGAGATAGGAATAATGTCTTCAATTTTCCAATTGTTGAGCCCATTTCCAATTGTAGGAAAGATCCAAATGTCTATGTTGTAGTCTTCATCAGATTCTTCCACAACATTGACTTGATCTTTATGAACTCCTATGTTCGTTATGCGAATAGCACGAGCACGACGAACAACCTTCTGAGCCTCTGTAGTGAAACCCAAACCATATTTGTCAGACTTGTAAGGAATGTCAAGAAGCTGACTCCAAATAATACAACCACCTTCTTCAACCACAACTTTAGCATCTTTTAGAGAGGCCATTGCATGAGTTTCTCTAGAAAAAATAGGAATTGGATTAACAATAAGAACAGTCTGGGGAACCACTTCAAATGTCTGACAGGGGGTCTCAACAAATTCACAATCCATCTCAACATACTTGAAAGTACTCACATGACTGACCATGTACTCTTCTTCACCATAGACGGTGACAATCTTGCTCTTCACTGGATATTCCAGCTTTTGGTGTAAGGTAGAGGTTACAACACATGCCCCATGTATCCAAGGGCGTCCAAGCTAGCAGGAATAGGCAGGATGAATATCCATCACATAGAAAGTAGAGTCAAAGACTTGAGAACCTACTTTGATTGGAAGATCAATTTCTCTGTGCACCATTCTTCTTGAACCATCAAAGGCTCTCACCACCACGTTACTAGGTCTTAGCAAAACATCTTCATAGTTGAGCTTGTCAAGAACAACCTTTGGTAACACATTCAACGAGGAACCATTATCCACCAACACATGAGACAGAGTAATTCCCCTACACTCAATAGAGACGTGCAGAGCTTTGTTGTGGTTTCTTCCAGTAGGAGTTAAATCAGCATTAGAAAATCCTAAGCCATTACCATTTGTGAAGTTAGCAACACAATTTTCGAACTGGTCCACAGAGATTTCGTGCGGTATGTGCGCAGATTTCAGGAATTTCACTAAAGCCTTAGCATGGGCTTCAGAGCATAACAAAAGAGACAACATGGAGATCTTGGAGGGCGTGTGTCCCAACTGTTGAACAATATTGTAATCACTCTTGAGGATGATCTTCAGAACTTCTTCCATCTGCTTAGAGAGATCTTCAGTAGTCGGTGTTTCAACCTGAACAGGCTCAATCACTGGTCCTTTGCCTCTAGCTTCGGTACTTGGACCGATGGTGGAAATATGAACTAGAGCAGTAGCAGTCTTTGAAGTGTCTTCAGGAGAGAAAATTCTCCCACTCCAAGTAACCTTACTAGTCCCAACAAAATTGTCGACATCAGGATTCGTATCTTCAACAGGTATATCAGTTAAAGGCTCTTGCTTGACACTATGGATAT
Source organism: Lathyrus aphaca (assembly GCA_963966055.1). NCBI lineage: Eukaryota > Viridiplantae > Streptophyta > Magnoliopsida > Fabales > Fabaceae > Lathyrus > Lathyrus aphaca. Next base: position 501,741,754 of record OZ014520.1, read on the forward strand.
AAACATCAGCACCATAATTCCATGGGATAGCCTTGTTAGAAGAATATGGAATTGGACTAGGAGTAGTAATAATCAGGGGAGCCACCTTTGGCTCAGCAGTAATCTTCACATGATCCTTAGAAGTGATCCTCACAGGAGTTTTAGTAACCATATATACGTCTTCAAGCTTCAGATCTTGGGACAAACCTTCACATAAGCTTTATATAGAAGGACTCTTCTCAAATAGTATAGTATGATCATCCATCAAACGTTGAATACCTTCTTTCAGTTTCTAACAACCATTGGATTGAGAGGCACAATAACAACAGTTTTCATTGTAACCCATAAATAAATCGGCTTGCAGCAGCTTCTTCTTAACAATTGCCAGAGGAGTAGTTAAATCAGTCATAACAAAAACATAAGAACCATCATCAACATCATTAACAGTCTTCGCATGTTTGGGCATAAGAGCAGTAATCACATTAGGAGTGTCAGGAGGATTAAACTCAATTTCTCCATCATCAATCATATCCTGAATTTTATTCTTCAACGCCCAAAACTTTGTTGGTATCATGTCCGGGGCAGTTGGAGTGATATGCACACCTCACATTAGGATTATACGAGGAGATGGAGTATTAGGATTCGTAGGAGGATCCCTCAAAGTAATCAGCTCTCCCTTCAACATGTGTTGCAATGCCTGAGCTAACGATATATTGATCTTTGTAAATACTCTCTTAGGTGCACATTGCTTAGGATGATTATTTTGTTGCTGACTTTGTTGCGTAGGATTAGGATTAGAGATCAGAACCGCCTCCACAAATTGGTTACAGTTTTTCTTATTACGACCCTGTTGGTCGTACACATCATTAGATTCTTTCTTCCCATTAGTGGGCTTCTTGGTAGTACTTGAAGAGGCATCCATTTGTATTTTACCACTTATTATTCCATTTTCTACATGTTCTCCAGTCATTATTAGCTCAGTCAAACCAGATGATGAACTTCCAATTAGATGACTGTAGAAAGGACCAGTCAGCATACTCATGAACATGTCAACCAATTCTCTGTCAGTCAAAGGAGGTTGAACTCTGCTTGCAAGATCTCTCCATTTCTGGGCGTAGTCATTGAAACTTTATTTAGGGCCCATGGACATGCTTTGGAGTTGCATGTGAGTCGGCGCTAAATCAGAGTTATATTGATATTTCCTATAGAAGGCCTTAGCAAGATCATTCCAAGTTCGAATGTTAGTACTCTTAAGTTGGTAGTACCATTCCAATTGAGCTCCAGATAAACTCTCTTGGAATAAATGAATGCACAACTTCCTATCAGTAGTATGTGGCTGAATCCTTCAGACATAAGACCTTAAATGTAGTTTCGGGCATGAGACACCATCATATATCCCAAAAGTAGGAAGCTTGAGTCCAAGAGGGATAACAACTCCAAAAATCAAACTCAAGTCCTCAAAGTCTAAACTAGATTCCTTCTGTAACTCCATGGCATTCACCCGGTCTTCCAGTAACTTGAATTTATCATCACCAGTCGAATCACAGTAATATTTATCCTCTTGATTAGAATCCACAGCAGTACCATGTTGACTACCTTCTTCTTTCATAGAGTCTTCGTCTTCCTGATTTTCAACCTCATCACCTATCTTGACTTGACCTCTGAACCTCCTACCCAGGTTGATGAAGCCCATTGGTTTTCTGGTCTTCTTCTTCTTCTTCTTGGTCAGGAGTGCCTTCAGCTCTTCTTATCCCTTGGACAAGTTCAGGACCATCTCTTGAAATTGGGCATTCTGAGCTTTGCGATCTTTGACAGTTTGTTCGAGAGCCATTTCCACTGAAATAAATAGTGAGAAGATAAGAAACCTGTTGTGGAAACCTGTTATGCAATGGTATGGTGTGTAAATGCATATGTAATATTTTCAAGGACAAGGTAGGATTTAAATTTGTTAAAGGGAAACAAAAACAAAAACTTTTATTAGTAGGTTTTAAATATAATTTCCCCTTGGGCTTACAATGAAAGAAAACAAGAAACGTTACAAAGAAAAATAAAACATTTGATACTCAAGTCTCCCATGGATGCTTCCTCTTTGTGTTGAGATATGTATTAAGGTTCCGCTCTTCATGAAGTTGTCTTGTTAGCTCCAATACTTTCTCTTTGTGATCATGGAACTGAGCGTCAAAAGTATCCATTTCCTCCTTCATTTGAATCCAAGATTTTTGCAACTCTTCCAGATTTGTAGGCATGTCAGGATGAAGAATGGTATAGGAACATCTCCTTCAACAATTGACTCAACAGTTACTGGTAGAACAACAGGATATGGCATCATAAGAGTCTGAGCACAAGATCGCACCCATCTGAGGCAAGGTTCCATAGGGATGAAGTGTTTTGGTTCTAGAGTATTACTTTGAATCTTGCTCACCCTGCTCCAAGCTCGTATAAACCTTTAACGGTAACCTTGAAGATCATTGTCATAATCAAACACAATACCTTGAATAATCATATCATGAGGATCATCACTCCGAGCATAACCAAATTGACATAGTGCCAAAGAAGGATTATAAGTAATGTCGCCTCTTATGCCAAGGAGTGGTAGATTAGGGAACTCTCCATAACGGTAAATGGTAGTAATATTCTCCATAGATCGGGAACACCAATGAATGTCTGGATAAGAGAGTGACATTATCCTTTTAGACCACCTCAAACCTTGTTCATTCTTCATCACAGATCGAGGAAGGTGTGAAATAAACCACCTTGATAGTAGAGGTATGCAACACATCAGAGTTCCCCGTGCCTTTGTAGTACGAGTGTGAAGAGAGTGTAAGATATCTCCAAGCAAAGTAGGCACAGGATTGTGAGTCAAAAATATGTTGATTGCGTGTAGATCTATAAATTGGTCTGGATTAGGGAACAATACCAAACCATAAATCAACAAGGCTAATATCTCCTCAAAAGTATCATAACTTATAGCATCCAAGAACACCTGAGCTTTCTCTATCAACACTTTAGCAAGAATACCTTTAGCTCCACTTCTTGTTTCCAGTAAAATGTCTGATTTCTTCAGATGCAAGGTTTATGCAATAACTTCAAGTTTAGGCTCCTTCTCTAAGCCTGTGAAAGGTTTCTGATCAAGAATAGACACACCAAGTAGTTTTGAGAATTCTTCCATTGTAGGCACCAGTTGATAATCGGGAAATGTGAAGCAGTGATGTTTAGGATCAAGAATTGAAATAAAACACTCATCATATCTTCATTGAACCCTGAAGTAACCAAATAAAGTAGATGACCATGCATTTCGATGAATTGAGAGCTTTCAGAAAGTTTTGAGACCAATTCCTTAAGCTTGGCAGGTACCCTTACAAAGTTGACTCAAATAGTGTTTCTACGAGCGAAAGCCATAACCTACAACAAAGAAGAAAGATAAATCCTTTAGTCCTTGAAATGGTTAGTGAAAATTCTATGTTATGATGTTATGGTTAAAGCAAGCAAATGACAAACACAAACAAGTCACACAAGAGCCTTAGGTTTAAAGGCTTGCATGAAGTTCATAGGTAAATACCCTCCCCAATGAAGTTAGTTGGTTCAACCTGTCCTAGCAATAGTAATCGGGTTCTAAGGAATCTCAAAATCATTTATTCTTTTCAAAGGTTGTAGTTCAGTTTGGCAACTGTCTAGCCAACCAAAACATCCCAAGATTAGAATCTCAATGAGCATAGCATCGAGTATCAACAAACTTTAGACTTTACCAAAGCCAGTTATCTCACTACTTTCTAATGGCCAAGATGGGTCAATTAGGGTTCTAAAGGGTAGTTAGTGTTAATGACAACATATGACAGCCTCATGTTATCCTCAACTGACTTAAGGAACATCAAAACCAACCAAGATGTCACACTAACTATAGCCACCAGATCAACCATATCGGTATACGTCGTACAATTTCCTTGGTCTATTGCTACTTACCTAAGGTGCATTAGATCCAGGTTAGGATCTTTCTCATAGTAGCCCCACAATAAGTACCCTTAAAAATAAAGCAATAAATTCAAACAAGTAAAGTGTCCTAACTCTAAGGTAACCCTTATTTTAATTAGTAGTCCCCAACAGAGTCACCCGTTTTGTAACACAGTGGAAGAACTGACTTGGGCGTTTTTGTTTTCACAAAAACTATGTTGCAGATAACAAGAGTCGCCACCGACTTTTATTTTATCCATTAAAGAAAGGTATAAAAGAACATGAAAGACCTTTGAAAAAGTTTTAAGTTCGGGGGGTAAGTTATATAAAGGGAAGATGTTAGCACCCTTTATATCCATGGTTATCCATGGGCTCTTAATTGCTTAGCTCACTTTACTTTGTTTGAAAAAAAGGTGTAGTGTGTGATTATAAAATATTTTCATAAAGACTTTAACTTTGTAATGATTCTCGTACGAATGTATAGAGAGAGTATAATTTGAAAGTATTTGAAAATTTGGGGTATAAAGAGTATTTTGAAAATTTGTGAGCAAGCACTTAAGAACTACTTACCCTAGATTATAAGGACTTTCTTGTTATTTCGTTTCTTTAGGGGTAAAATTGTCCTTACTACTAGTTAGTAAGTAGTCTTGTCCTTGGATTTGAAGAGACAGGCGTAGGGTCATCGTATGGTCATTTTTCCGTAGGTTCATCGAGGGACGAGATCATTTATTCGTAGGCAACTCGAAGGGATACGAGGGACTATGATCTTTATATCGAAGGGACTTGATGATTTTTATTCGTAGGCAACTTTGCTAAGATACCCCTATATTCGAGGGACTTGACCATTTTCGTAAGGTAATTGTGTGAGAAATGTATTATATTCAGATATTTTGTCTTAGAAATTAGGGTTATCTAAGTCCGTTTTCTTTATTCACATGCATTCTTTTTCACACCCTTTGTTTACTAGCCATGCAATTAAATAATTTACAGAATTTAAAAGCGGAAAATAAAAGCCTAAAGTATTACCTCATAGGGAGGGGGATACATATTGAAATTGGAGGAGTGCAAAAATTAAAAGTACGAAAATTAAAAGTCCTACGCTATTACATCCCATGAACAATTACATAATCGAAAAAAAAAACGAAAAAATAAATTTACATAACGCGTATCCTATACAATTTTTTTAAGGAATTAAATAGAAAAATAATATGATCAAAACATTAAAAATAATTTTTAAAACCTAAAACCTAAATAAAAGATTTTCATATTGATTAATTTTAATAAGAAATAGTCAATTAATCCTACTTAACTAAAAAAATGTTTAATTTTAAAAAAAGTTTGGTATATAAATATATAATTAACATTGATTTTTTTAAGTTAATGATTATTAAAAAAAAATTAATTTTTTAATTAAATAAAATAGTCAATTAATCCTACTTAACTAAAAAAGAAAAAAAAGAATTAAATTAGAAGAAAAGTCAAATAATGAAGAAAAGTTCATAAAAAATAGAAAGGTGAAGACCCTGAGATCGAACCGAAGTCTTTATATTCCCATGTGCGCGCCTCAGCCACTGTGCTACCAGTCTTCAGCTGTCAAGTAACAACAACAAATTATTATAAAATAAACAAAAATTTGAATTATGAAAAACTCGCGCGCTAAACTCCTTCTTCTTCCTCATCCGTCCAAGGGTTTTACCTACAATTTCTCGTTCGTAGAAAGAACCTATAGTGACGGCTTCGTCTGTCACTACAGCACCTGCATTTTTGAAAATGTTAAATAAACACAATTAATTTGGTTTAAAGGCATAAATCAACTCTAAATCGTCCCATGAGTCCATTAAAGTCCTTAATTTGTTATGAAACCGCCTTAAACAAGAGTTCCCAAATTTGAACTAGTAAACTCTAGCCATGGTGTTCCTTCATTCCTGCATTGAAAATCGAATTAAACCATCCAGAGAGCTTTGAAACATTAACATAAACAACATTATACAATCAAATCATGTTTATAATGCATAAATAATGGAAATCTAAAAATCAAGAAAAGTGAGATAAAATGAATTTGGTATGTGCGATTTATGGTGTTTTTGATGATGGTGATGATGGATATGCGTTCAGAATATCCCAAGGAATGTAATGCAACCTTCAAAACTTCTTGAAAGTGGCTGAAAATGTCAAACCGAATTTGACTTTGTTCTTGAATTTCTTGAAATGTGACAAGGGTTCTTTTGCTCAGATTTTCGTATTCTTTTCCTCTGGCCTTGTTGTATACTTATAGGAGAGTGAATTAGGTTAAGAAAATTGGGCTTTTGTGTTGGATTTGGGATTACTTGGAAGTGAAGAAAGAAGGTTTCAATTTTGGTCAAATTTTGGTTTAAAGAAATTCTCATTTTAGTTGCACAAAATTGTGATCCTTATAATGATCATAAACACCAAATATTTGATCCTAAAATAATCCTAAAATCAAATATTTGATTTTATAATATTTATTTTAATTAAAATTGATTTTAAATAAAATAAATCCAATATAATATAAAATAAATATAAAAAAATCAGATATTATGACTTATGGGTCGTAGATTATCTTATGATTGAGTTTGGGTTAGAAAAATATGGGCCCATTTGGAAGAAACTTGAGTTTTGCTCATTATTTGCTTCATACACCTCCTCAAAATTTCCCAACTTCAACAATGCATAAATCTCTCAATTTTTATGCCATGTATGTGTTCTTGGACTTTTCAGAAATCTTAGAGTGTCATTTAACTTCTCCTTTTGGTCCATGTCCATTTGATCTTCCATTTTCAAGTTACGAGCTTTTGAAAAAGTTGACCCTTTGTTGACTTTTAAAAGGACCTGTAATGTCTTGGCTAATATCTCTCAAATGAAGCATTTCTGGCCTTGGCTTGTGAGACACGAAGTTATGGGAATTGAGTTTCCTTCAAAATGAGTTTTGGATGAGAAATTTTTGATGAAGTATGTGAAAGTTATGGCTGGTCAAATTACAGTTGACTTTTCCTACAAAAACCCTAATTTAGTAACTTCTGATTCTTGATGATTTTGAAGTTTCCTTGATGAATCATGATCAAACCTTGATCAAATGATGAATTTCACCTCATAATCTTTATGTTGACAAAAAATCTTGAAGTTTGACTGTATGTTGACAATAGTTGACCTTTCAACCAAGTTAACTGATTTTTGATCATCTAGGCATCTGACTGACCAAACTTGTAGGGTAAGTCTTGAAACTTGACATGAGGATCCTTTGAAGTATATGGGACACCATGAAGTCCACTTGAGGCTTTAGAAGTCCAATTTACCTTGGGATACTAAAAACCCTAATTTAAGATACATTGCTTAGGAGGAGTCTTTGTCTGATGAAACCTTGAATCCCTTTGAGCAATTGAGAATCTTTTTACTATTAGGAGTCCTCTTGATACATATTGTCTTGAAGATGTGAGGGAAAATTTTGGGGTACAACAAATGCTATTTGTTCCTCTCTCCTCTCATTATAAAACTCTCACTCCCTTTATATGCATATATATATATATATATACATACATACATACATATATATATATATATATATATATATATATATATATATATATATATATTATTCCTGACTGACACAATGACTAGGCATTGCCCAATCCACTTATGCATCTAGAACAACCCAATAGCCTAGGTTTATCCAATTGAGGACAAAGAGAACCGGTTTTTGTAACACCCCACTTTTTCCAATTTATAAAATAATTGTTTAATACGAAAAGTCATTAGAGTTTAAAACAAGTGGAATACCATATCAACAAAATAATCAACAAACTTCTTAATTAAAACAGCGGAAAATATAATTTGGTCAACTTAAGGCAACATGCCAATATCAACAATAATCCTCAATAGATTTTGGTTTATAAAGTTTCCAACAACATGATAAGATACGTTACAAAATAAACAAAATATCAAAAAGTCTCCATCTCGTGTTACGTATCAGAGCAGTCATATGACTCAAACAAATAACACAACTTCCACGCACACTCAGGTACCTGGTTTATTTGTATTTCCAAGGAAGCACAGATGCAACAACAACAACGACAACAATAACAACAACAAAGGGGTGAGAAACAAATTCAAATATTAACGGTGCATAAAACACATCAAGGGTAGTTCTTCACACCAATCAACATATAAAAAAACAACACACAAATAATTATGCAACAATAAAACAAGAATAATGCATATGGTATCAGTTTTGTTCATTCAATTGAACTCGGATAAATCACATACACCCATCCGACAATTATTATCCCATCATTCTCCACAACAGAGTACAAATGAATAACATACGTCCATCCGACAATGATTCATCCCAACAATAGTATTTAAATGTATGCATGATCATGAATATTCATATTACATGTATAACCACAATATTATACATCCACACGATCCATCCGATCACATATGCAACAATAATTTCACACAATCACCAATATAATCCTCTGCGACTTAACTGGTTAATCATCTAGTTAAATCCAGCTAAGTTTCGTCATTAATTAAAATCTCCACATCAATATTGGATTAAATATGTCTTAAGGTCTACATCAATGCCTCAGATACATAAAATCGGCAACAGATGCAAAATCAGGACAGGAATCACGAAACCACATAATTTACCCTACAGACCTGGTCATACACGTATTTCCCTAGGCCATACACGTATGGGCTTGCTTCTACGCATCTCATATGCCCACCATACACCTTCATTACTGATAAGTGTATATTAGTGTTATTATTTAGTTGATTTTTGGCACTTTTCAAGGGTTATTTTGATCTCTAATGCTTTTTCCCCTTTGCTTCTTATACTTATTCATAGTTTAATTTAGTTTTTTTAAGCATCACTTATTTAACTTTAGTTTGTGTAATTTTAGGTTACAATGAAGAAATATGAAGCAAATTCCATCATGACCTCTTTTGAGAAGTTTGGGAAGGTTTTGAAGAAATCTTGCTCGCTTCAAGGTCACTTAGCGAGCTCCAAGCGAACTTTCTAGAGATATTTTCGCTCAGCGAGCGCTTTGGTCGCTCATCGAGCTGGTGTTTTTAATGAACATTCGCTCAGCGAGACCTGCGAATTTCAGCCTCTTTATAAGCATTTGTTTCACTATTTCTTGGGATAAAAACTTTTGATACTTGACCTAATATTCCTTAAAACACTTTTTCTCTTTGTTCTAAGAAGATTGGATGCATTTAAAGTCAAGACATTGTCCTTGATGCTCCATCTTCTTCATCTTCATCTTTTGTTGGAAGCTTCCATGGAAATGGAAAGCTAAACCCATAGTATGTCAAGGTTAGAAGGTAGATAGGTTCTATTTTTGTATGTATAGGCCTTGATCCTCTTGTATAAACTCTTGATGATGAATATATGATGAAAGCTTTGATTTGTATGACAAACCCTTCTGTGTTGTTTCATGATTGAGAGATATAGACAACATTTGACCTAGGTTTTCATCACCCAAATACCATAAGCTAGAGATAGTTACGGGCTTTGGAGTTCACTTGTATTGAACTTAAATGTTACCATTTTGATATATTGAGTGAGAAATCATTAATGGATCAAAATGGTAAAGCTCACATTTTATGTTAGAAATAAACATTATGAGAGGATATTGTGAATGTGTTCATTGTTGAAATGAGTTTATCTTTTGATCAAAACTATATATGCAAAATAAATCTATCAAACCCTAACTTTGACATATGCTTTTAAGAATCTTTTACAAATCAATACTTTTACTTCTTAGCATTTATTTGAATGAAAAAGTCCATTTTAGATACAAACACTAAAACCTTTTTGTTACCATTAAGTCTAAACTTTAGCAATTATAGAACGACATAAATATCATAAAACAATCTCTGTGGATCCACAAACAAAACCCTTACTCATTTGTGCTTTCGACAATTACGTGTATTGAACCCCTTTACGTTGCCCATTACGCGTATTGACCCTCCATACGCGTACTGCCTTGGTTTCCTCACGCGTATGCTACTAAAATGGGCAGAGGGCCCTAAAAATTTAACTCACATACGCGTATACTCTATTACACATATTGATTAAAATCCATGCATACCATATACGAATTGACATGCCCAATACACGTATGAGCAGAACCAGTAATTTTCCATGTTTTCTCCTATTTTCTGAATCTATTCATCTTAGCTCTCGCTTTCACCCTTCATACCAGACTTATGAATGTTTCTATACCAGTTTTACACCAACATTCATGTTCTTCTTTCATCTAATGTTACTAAATTCAATTTTATACGTTTTTTAGATCTAGGTTCGTCATTTCTTCTGCAATAATACCAAATCCATACAACAATGCAACATATAGAATAGCCACAACAATATTCCATCAAATTTAACAAGATCAAACATCATAATCACAGATTCGCAACAATAACCATACAATCACAAATTCATCACAGAACATTATAAAAACCAAAAATTCCTACAAAGGAAATGACCCCTCACTACCCCATCATGTTATATCACCTAATGAGATCCATTTCTCCCCCTTTCCTCGAATTTAGATGAATTTTCCTGTGAATTTCTTCTATGAAGTATGCCCTAGTTGTTCTTCCTCTTCCTAGCTCTCCTTGGTTCTTTAACAAAATTATGACTAATTATATTCTTAATTTCTGATTAATCTAATCTTTTCCTAAAACCTTCACCATAATAGTTTTACTAAATTGTCCTAATAATAATTACAATCAATAATAATAATAATCATAATATTACTAATATTATTTATGTAATAATAATAATAAAAATAATGATTAATTGGTTTACTATTATTCTCACACCCCCAATTACTAATCGCATTAAAATCCACTCGTCCCACTAGGACACTACACCAAAACAACAAGACATACGCCTCAAAAAAGGCCAACAATGCACCAAAAATACCCGACGAACAAATATTAAAAATGGGATGTTACAACTCTCCCCCACTTAAAATATTTTCATCCTAGAAAATGTACCTGATGAGAAACATTTCGGATACGGCTCCCGCATCCTTCTTTCCAGATCCCAGGTTTCACTCCCACCAGCAGATCCTCCTCAAGCTACTCTTACCATAGGAATCTCGTTACATTTGAGTTGCTTCATCTTGAGATCCTTAATTCTTATCGACATCGCTTCTACCATAAGGTTATCTATGTCTTGCACCTTATCCCTTGGAATAACATGAGATGGGCCAGACACATTCTTCTGAAGTTGTGACACAGGAAACACGTCATGCAAGTTCGAAAGCTCTGGAGGTAACGCCACTCAATAAGCAACAATACCAACTTTCTGCAAATCCTGGTACACTCCAATGAACTTAGGATCCAACTTCGTCGATTTCAAAGCACGTCCAACACCCATCATTGGATTGACCATAAGAAACACATGATCACCTTCAGCAAATTCTAATTCTTTTCTCTGATTATCATGATAGCTCTTCTATCTACTTTGAGACGCTTTCATATTTTCACGGATCATCTGAATTGCCTCAATGGTCTGTTGCATAATTTCAGGTCCAAGCACCACATTTTCACCAGTATCATACCAACACAGAGGCGTCCTACACCTCCTACCATAAAAATCTTTAAAAGATTCCATTCCAATACTAGAATGGTAACTGTTGTTGTATGTGAAATTAATCAATGGAAAATGAGTATCCCACGCACCACCCTGTTCCAATATACAAGTCCTCAACAAATCTTCCAATGTATGAATAGTCCTTTCTGACTGATCGTCCGTCTGCGGACGATAAGCCGAACTCAATTTCAACTCTGAACCCAAATCCTCTTGCAAACTCTTCCAAAATTCAGAAGTAAACCTCAGATATCTATCCTAAACTATACTCGAAGGAACACCGTGACACTTCACAATTATCCTAATATAAATCTCTGCCAACTTCATCAATGGAAAACTCATATTGATAGGAATAAAATGTGCGGACTTTGTAAGTCTATCCACAACCACCCAAATAGCACCAAACCTTCTCTTCATATTCGGAAAACTAGTAACAAAGTCCATAGCAATACTATCCCACTTCCATTCTGGAACTTCCAACGGTTGCATCATTCTTGAAGGCTTCTGATGCTCCACTTTTGATTTCTGATAGACCAAACAAGCATACACAAATTGTGTTATGTCTCTTTTCATACAAAACCACCAAAATAACTTCTTAAATTCTTGATACATATTTGTAGCTCAAGGATGAATACTCAATCTACTCCAATGACTTTCTTCTAAAATTGCCTTCTTCAGTTCAGCATTATCCGGTACACAAATTCTGCCCCGGAATCTCCAATCTGAGATTTCAATTCAGCCAACTCTGATGCAGACATCCGATACGGTGCCATAGAAATATGCCTTGTACTAGGAATCAGACTAATAGTAAATTCAACTTCTCTCGTCGGAGGTAATTCTGTAATATCATCAGGAAATACTTCCGGAAATTCATTCACAACTAGAAACTCACTAACTGATAATTTGCTTTCAACAGATAAATATGTGAACAATGCAAACATCTTAGCCTCATCTTCCAACAAAGCTCTCGACTCTTTAGTAGATAAAGAATTAGCCAATGCTTCCTCTTCAGTAGTAAGAAACAATAACTTCTTCCTATAACAATCAATATAGACCCGATTGAATTCCAACCAGTTCATCCCCAAAATAACATCCAGATTACCAAGCGGTAAGTAAATCAAATCCACGTTGAAATCTCTATCAAAGATAGTCAACAAACACTTCAAACATACTAAATATGTAACCACAGGACCTATAGATGGCGTCTAAATTGTCATCCTCTGATCTAGAGTAGACGATAGAATTACTAACCTCTTGACCCAATAAACATAAGTAAACGAGTGGGTTGCACCCGTATCAATAATAGCAATCAATGGAGTACCATTAATAAAACAAGTACCTTTGATGGAACGCTCCTCATTAGTGGATTGGGCTCCTAGTAAAGCAAACACATTTCCATTAGCTCCTTGGGACTTCTTCGGTTTCTGGAAAGTATTTCTAATATGACCCTGTTCACCATAATTGAAATAAGTAAGCATAGTAGCAATTCAATCTTACACCACATGACCTGTTCGTCCACACTTGAAGCATTTCTTCACTTCATTCTGGAAAGTATTAGCACCATGACCCGTGCTCCCACATCTGAAACACTTCACAGGATTGTGATTTACCCATCCCCCACTTGGCTTCTTGTCAGCAGCAACTTTCTGCTTACCTTTGTCTGCTGGAGCACTATAAGGAGTACCCCTAAACCTCTTTTAACCCTTTCAGTCATTCACAACTTTGTAGTGAGCAATCCGAGCTCTGTTTTCATTATCATAAATCCTGCTACTACTCACCAGCTCTAGAAAATTCATGTGTTTTCAGTCTCGTTATTGTTTTTGGTGTTTTGCATAGGATTATAAGCTTAAGCCTAAATCAAGGGCTTATAAACTCATTATATCCTCCCTGATTAGGGATAATGAGCCTACTTAAGTATGAGATAAGAATCTCAACTTAATTACCATGATGATGTAGGATTAAGATCATTAACTTACTTGTGATTATTTAGATGTTTTTGAGTTTTGTTTAGTGTTAAGTAATGAGTTTAATCTCTAATCACAGACTAGTGAACTCATTACACCATCCTAATAGAAGGATGATAGATGAGAACACTTAAGATGAGGAAGATACCTCAATTTAATCCATGGTTAGGGATTAAATTCATTATATAAAAAACCTTTATTAAATGGATTTTAATTAATGGGTGAGATTAAGAAATGAATTTTATGGTTTGTATGATAACTTGAGGGGGACTTGTCCATTAAACACTAGGGTTTGTCCCTCTTAACCATGAGGAAGAGATAGAACCCTAATGTAAGGCCCAAGTTACAAGATAAAGTCTTGGTGATTAGTAATGTGTTTTGATTAAGAGATGAAAACAAATTAAAGGTTTAACACTTAGGATTAAAGTTATACACTCCATCCTAAGAGAAGGATGCAGGAATAACCCTAATTCCAAAGTCCTAAAACTTTAAGAGTTTAGTCTCTGATTATTGAGATGATAAGAGAGACTCAAGGAGACTCAAAGGTAAAAGACTAAGGGGGACTATACACAACCCTAAAAGTTATCATGCTTGGGTATCCTATGGTTTGTTAGGCTTGAGAGAAAGGATCTTCAAGGCCACCAATGGAAGAAGAAGATGAAAAGAGAAGGAGAAAGGAGAATAAGTTACTTACTTCCTGAAGAAGATAAGTAACTTGAAAGAAAGAAGGAAAGAAGGATGGAACATAAGTGAATTAGATTCACTTAAAAGGAATGTAAATATGCATATGAATGATGAGAAAAGATGGGAAGTGAAGACCAAAGTCAGAAGTGATCTTGCAATTCAAATGTCATATGAGATGATGCAAAGTCATGTGCAATGCTTATGTGTGATCATTCAAGAGATGGAATGCAAAAGAAGCATGTTTAGAAGCATGAAAACACATGAATGTTCATGGAATGTAATGAATGAAAAGCATAGAAAATGAATGAAGAAATGATCAAGCAATGTTCAAGCATGTCTTAAGATGTTTAAGATGTCATATGAATGTTTGAAATGTCATGGCAAGTTCACATGATGATGATATGCAAAGATGAATAAAAATGAACATGAGAAATTAGAGTTTTATGAATGTATGAGATGCAAATGACCAAAACAGAAGCAATCAACAAGATAAAAAATTGAAATCAAGCTCAATCAAACCCTAACCCCATATAAGATCATACCCCAAAGGAGAAAGTCAGAAGCTTAACCTAGTGAGAGTTATGAATTTTCTAAGTTTGTTAGGGTTTTTGGATGATTCTTAAGGGAAAATTCCAATCAAATTGAAAATGCAAGATAAATTCATGAGAAACATAACCTATAAACTACATGCAATATGTGAAACAATTCAAAAAGAATCAAGTTCAAACTCATCATGGTTAGGCAGAAGTGAATTTTTCTAGTTAGGGTTAGAAAATATGATTTTTAAGAACCCTAATTCAAAGAAAATTGTGAAATAATGATCAAACCTAAAAAGAAATTTGAATGATGAGTTTGTAAATGTTTCTAAATGTATTGGAATGGTTCATGAATTTTTTGGTGATTTTTAGAAACATAAATGTATTTTTAATTAATTAAAATCCATTGATTAATTAAAAATAACATTTAAATATTTTAAAAATACTTTTTTAAAGCATAAAATAAAATAAAAATCTTTTTTGGGTTGGGAAAAATATTTTGATCAGAAATGCAAAAGATTATATTTTTTTTTGATGTTTTTAACTATTTTAAATAAAATATGCAAAAGAAATGAACAAAAATGAAATAAAAATAAAATAAATGGAAAGTAAACGCATCCAAAGGTCAGGATTCAAATAAAAAGGGAGGGAGTTGACTGGAGGGTATTTGTGTGGTCAGGATCTGATCTGGCATAATTTAAATTAATCTTAATTAATTAACCTAATTAAACTGATTAGGGTTTTAATGAGGCACCTGGGCCCTTCATCCATGCGCGAAACTCACATCGTATGGCCCACATTTAAACTAAGGTTTAAACCCTAATTAAATCCCTAATGACTCTCAGGTGGCCGGAGAAGACCTCCGGTCATCTTCTCCGGCCAGACCCCTCCCCTGAATCTCTCAAAACACCACAAAAACTCACCAAAAGCTCCAGAATCCAACTTTAGACCTCAATAAACTCATATCCAACAACAAAAACAATTTATCATGCACATACAAAGAGAATCAAAGAAGAACAAAATCTAGGTCAAATTTTCAGAGATACGGTTCATGCTTGTTTCTTCATCATTTTCAAAACCAACAAGTGCAGTGTGATCAGGAGAGCATGGGAAACATTTCTAGAACATGAAATAAAGTTTTTGGAAAAAAAGTTCTAAGGAGCTACCTGAGATTAAGCTTTCACTCCCTGAGCTTTATGGCCTCTTTCTTGGTTCAATCCACCTCCAATGAACCCCCTGATGATGTTGCAATACTTAGAACAAGTTTGTGTGGCTTGGTTTGAGAGGTACAACTCCTCTGCACCAGGAATCGTGTTTTGGTTTGGCTGCGTTTTAGGGCTTTTCAGAGGGTGCTTTGTGTTCTATGGACCATTTGAAGATGATTGGTGAAGTTTGTTTTGTGGTTTGATGGCTGGTTTTTGAGAATTGAAGAAGGGAAGCTTTTTGGCAATTTTGTGAATGCTGAGTTCTTGGAGGTTTCAGGCTTGCTTCTTGTGTCAAATGAGCTCCATAATGTTTGTATGTAATGTCTTAATTGGTCGGTTAGTGGCATGGTTTGATTGGTATGAGCAAGTTTCAAAAAGTCAAAAGTTTTTGTACCTTAGGCATGGGCCATGGCAGAGCTAGCTTCAAGGGGTGTCTGGCCTCAGCTTGCATCAAGGAGGCCCATAGTATTGGTTTTATGCAGCTGGCACAAGTGGATGGAAGGTTCCAAGGCATTTTGCAAAGTTTGTGTGTTTTGTCCCTTTTGAGATTTCTTAAAGATCAAGTCATGAAAACTATGCAATCTTGGGCCAATTCTAATCTTTGGAAGTTTCCTTGACATGTTATGATGCATAGAAGTTGATTAGAGGTCATAAAAAGGCTTGGCAAGTGAAATTGCAAAATTCCCTCTTTGGCATGAACTTGAAAATTATAGGATTTTTGCCAACTTTGAAAGGCCATATCTTGAGTTCTAGGATGAATCAAGACATGTTCTAGTACTTTTTGAAAAGGGAAAGACCTAATATACAACTTTCATGCCCAAGAATTTTTCATTTGAAGCATTTTTGGTCATGAAAGAATGGGTTAAAAATCTTTCCCAAAATGGAAAGTTTCCATTACAAGTCATTTCCAAAACTGGCAAGTTTGCATTTGGCTCAAAATTCTTCAACTTTGTGAACTTCCAACCACTTATAAGATCAAATAAAGATCATAGAGACTCAAAATGATGATGATAACCCTTTGGTACCCTTGTTGGGGGCCTCAGATGCCCTGATTATGACTTTACTTGCACAACAAGTTACCATTTGATCAGATGACTTCCACAAGGAATTTTTGCTTCAAATTTGATAAACATTCTCCTTATGACATATATAGACCAATAGAATCAAGAATGACCAAAACAATTTGGAGTTAAGGCCTCTGAAACCAAAACCCTAATTTTGGTCATCTGTGCAGGAAAACCCTAGCTCTGCCTTCATGCCTTTACCATTCTTTATGATCCCTTGAATTCAAAGACTTTGGGGAAAATATTATGATCATGGAACACACATGGACCCTCTTGGCAAACCTCAAGACCATTAGGATGGCTCAGATTTATTCTTGGATTGCTCATATTAGAAACCCTAGATGCAGATGAAAATGGAACTATATAGTGAAACAAATATGCAATATGAGATGGTATGCTTATACTAAAACAAAAATGAAAGATCACAAGCCAAAGAGTGAGAAAAAGTGAGGGAAAATTTGGGGTGTTTATAATAACCACCTAGGGCATCGTCAAATGATAAGAAGACATTAAGAAGGTTGGTCGGCAGTTTCTTCCTCAATACTGATGGTTCATTGTACAAGCAAAACTTCGACATGGTCTTGCTCAGATGTGTTGACAAGAAGGATGCAGACCTGCTGATGCACGAAGTACATGAAGGTTCTTTCGGTACCCATGCCGGAGGACATGCAATGGCAAAGGAATTTTTAAGATCGGGTTACTATTGGATCACAATGGATGCAAATTGTTGTGCCTATGCCAGAAAATGCCACAAGTGCCAGATCTACGCAGATAGAGTGCATGTGCCTCTGAATCCTTTGAATGTAATGTCTTCACCTTTGCCCTTTACCATGTGGGGCGTTGATATGATTAGAAAGATTGAACCGACTGCTTCAAATGGTCACAGATTCATCCTGGTAGCCATTGATTACTTCACCAAATGGGTTGAAGCGGCTTCGTATGCCAATGTCACCAGACAAGTGGTAGCTCTATTTTTGAAAAGAGATATCATCTGTCGATATGGAGCTCCCGAGCGAATCATTACTGTTAATGGTTCCAATTTGAACAACAAGATGATGGCAGAACTTTGTCGGGACTTCAAAATTCAACATCACAACTCTTCTCCTTACAGGCCACAAATGAATGGTGCTGTTGAGGCCGCTTACAAGAATATCAAGAAGATTGTGCAGAAGATGGTAGTCACCTACAAAGACTGGCACAAAATGCTACCATTTGCCTTGCATGGGTACCGGACCTGTATCAGAACCTCTACTGGGGAAACACCTTATCAGCTTGTGTATGGTATGGAAGTTGTCCTACCTAATGAAGTTGAACTACCCTCCTTACGGGTAATGATGGATGTGAAACTGGATAAAGCAGAATGGGTCCGGTCTCGATACAATCAACTGAATCTGATTGAAGAAAAGAGATTAGCAGCTATCTGTCATGGGAAGTTATATCAGAAGCGAATGAAGAAAGCCTTCTATCAGAAAGTTAGAGCTCGAGAATACCAAGTGGGAGAGCTTGTTCGGAAAATACTTCTTCCTCCTCATACAGACCACAGGGGCAAATGGACGCCAAACTACGGAGGCCCATTCATAGTAAAGAAGGTCTTCTCTGGTGGAGCACTGATGCTCACTACTATGGATGGCGAGGATTTCTTATCTCCTATGAATTCAGATGCAGTTAAAAAATACTTCGTATAAAATGACCCGCTGGACATAAAAACAGAATGTAAGTCCAGCCAAAATAGGGCATCCCGGCGAGTCAAAAACAGAATAAAAGACTCGGGAAAAAATAAGAGAAAATTTGAAAAAATGTACACCCGCTGAGTTGAAAAGCCACATCGGACAGCTCAGGCAAAAATGGGTATCTCGGTGGATTGAAAACCCGAAAGTGCGATCCATGCAAAATCATGGAATAAGTGAACAACTGCATTCTAAATTCGTCTGTATCACTCACAACATGGCAAGCTTCAAAAGGATAAAGCATCGGTCAAAATCAACCTTCTTCAGAAAGCAAGATAAGAAGAACGTCAAGATCATACAGGTCATAGCAAAGGAAACTCACTGGAGCATCATCTTCAACATTGCCAACACTTTTATTTTCTCAATTTACAGCAATCTCCTCCTTTTAGGGGATTCGCTTCTTTGATTGTACTTTCCTATTCAGGGCACACAAATCAATAAAACCAGAATATTCAGTCACACTTTGTTTTGTACATTTTTGTTTCGTTTGCAAAATGTCCAAAGTTCATAATACAAAACTTGCATAAAAAAACATATGAGCCATTTTTAATAAATGCTTGCAGGAAATATGTGTCTCTTAGGTAAATCTAACTCCTATGATGGAATCCGGTTGAGGATACCTCGGGACAGTTGTGCGTTTCTTTTGTCTTAATTTGTTGCAGGTACTCAAGGCAAACAATCTTTCACAGCATGGGACATATCAGGCATTATTCCCAACCAAGTCAGCAATCACATCCTCAGCAGGACTCCTTCACAAGAGGTATTTCCTCAAGGATCCCTTGAGGAATTCATCAATCCCCAGCAAATTACTTCCCAGAAGTTATCTCCTCACCAAGCGGGACCTCCCGAGCAATGACTGACAACGCTTCCATAGCAAAGTGGTCAAAGAAATTTCCATTCCCCATCAGAAGTGCCAAAATTTGCTCATCCTCAGCAGAGTCGGCGGAATTGATTCCCCACAGAGTTGCCTCCCCTAGTAGAGCAATGCCTGACATACTTCCCCAACTGAGTTCTCCCTCCAGACAGATCACCCAGAGATATTTCTCCCCGCGGGATCCGGATCTTGGATCAGTCCTCTCATCTACATAATCATAGCATACGCATCATTTTTCCAAAATAAGCGTAGCATTCCGTCTAAAACGGAGCATTACGGAAAAAATCAAACATTTGCATGATCATGAGCCAGGTTCGAACCAATCACCTGCAAGTACCATTATCACTTCATTAGCAATATACAAAACGTATCCCCTGTAGATAAAATCCAAAGCATCCCCTTTGCTCTTTCAAATACAAATGCCTATTTATATTTATATATGCTCTTTTCGAAACTCGTCCATGTCATCTTTCCCCAGTAAGGTCGCAATAATACCTTCTACAAATATTTGTTCATATTCTTTTTGGCACTCGTCCGTGTCATACCTCCCCAGCAAGTAAAAAATAACACTCGTCCGTGTCTTGTACATATGTCCTCAGCATATCATCCTTATAAGTACTTATACATAAGTCTTTGATACTCGTCTGTATCTTGTATATACCGCCCCTCAGCAAATTCAACACTCGTCTGTGTTGATTGCTTAATCGATTGATACACATCCGTATCATCATCCCTAAAAAACGTATCAGCGTTTGCTTCTATCGATACTCATCTGTATCGTGGTCCTAAGGATGCTCGTCCGCATCTTTAATCTTACACACTATCAAACACTTATGCCGTTTATTTT
The DNA here is from genome assembly GCA_963966055.1 of Lathyrus aphaca. NCBI lineage: Eukaryota > Viridiplantae > Streptophyta > Magnoliopsida > Fabales > Fabaceae > Lathyrus > Lathyrus aphaca. Next base: position 501,762,212 of record OZ014520.1, read on the forward strand.
AAAGTGTAAGCACTCATTTGTGTTTACCGTTCCCCAGTAAGTCACCAACAAAGCAACTTTCTCCTATCCGGCATTCGTCATATGTCGTGATACTCTCGGAAGCCGTCCCCTGCCAGGTGATCATCCTTCACCTTTGGATGACCGTCCCTCATCCTTTCCCCAGTGGAATCCCCATTGTTGGAACCTTCTATCCGACATTCGTCATATGTCGTGGTAAAGAGTAGCTGTCCCCTGCTAGGTGATCGTCCTTCACCTATTGATGACCGTCCCTCATCATTTATCCGATGGCCGTCCCCATCGTTGATCTTTTTATCCGGCATTCGTCCTGTGTCGCGATAACCCCCTAGAGCAGCCGTAACCTGCTAGGTGATCGTCCTTCACCTCTTGATGATCGTCCTTCATCATGCTTTTCCAATGGCCGTCCCCATCGTTGATCTTTTCTATCCGACATTCGTCCTATGTCGAGATAAAGAGAAGTCGTCCCCTGCTAGGTGATCGTCCTTCACCTTTGATGACCCTCCCTCATCAATATTCTTTAACTCGATGGCCGTCCCCGTCGTGGTCCCGCTTCCTTTTCCTAATGATCGTCCTTCATCAACTTTTACCCGATGTCCGTCCCCATCGCGTTTTCCTTATCCCCCAGCATGATGGTCATCCCCGTCATTGCTTTGCTTACCGTTTTACCCATAACAGTCATCCTCTGCTTGACGGCCGTCCTCCTTCATGTCATTTGATACTCATACTATACTATCTTTTACAATTTATATCTCTTTTCTTCTTCTCCCCAGCGAGTGCAAATTTCAGACTGTCTTTGGTTTTCAACCACAAGTTATCTTATTTGTCTGTTAAGCCAGGCGCTTACATCCTGCACAGCTAACCCATGCTTGAATTGGGGAAGCTATAAACACCCCAAATTTTCCCTCACTTTTTCTCACACCATGGCTTGTGGTCTTTCATTTTTGCACGAGCATATGCATACCACCTCATTGCATTTTGTATCATCTGCATAGTCCATTTCATATGCATCTAGGGTTTGTGATTTGAGCAATCCAAGAAGTGATCTGAGCCACCCAAAGGCCTTGAAGCTTGCCAAGAGGGTCCATGTGTGTTCCATGATCATAATATTCTCCCCAAGGTTCATAAAAGTCAAGAGATCACAAAGCATGGCAAAGGCATAGAGGCAGACTGAAGATTTCCTACACAGATGACCTAAAATTAGGGTTTTGGTTTCAGAGGCCTTAATCCCAATTTTTTTGGTCATTCTTGTTTCTAATGGTCTTAATATGTTATAAGGATGTTGTGTACCAAATTTTATGAAGAAATTCAATGTGGAAGTCATCTGATCATTGGTTAACTTCTTGAGCAAGAAAAGTCAAAATCAGGGCATCTGAGGCCTCCATCAAGGGTACCAAAGGGTCATCATCATCATTTTGAGTCTCTATGATCTTTATTTGATCTTATAAGTGGTTGGAAGTTCACAAAGTTGAATAATTTTGAACCAAATGCAAACTTGCTATTTTTGGAAATGACTTGTAATGAAAACTTTCCATTTTGGGAAAGATATTCAACCTATTCTTTCATGACCAAAAATGCTTCAAATGAAAAATTCTTGGGCATGAAAGTTGTGGATTATGTATTCCCATTTTCAAAAAGTACAAGAACATGTCTTGATTCATCCTAGAAATCAAGATATGGCCTTTCAAAGTTGGCAAAAATCCTATAATTTTCAAGTTCATGCCAAAGAGGGAATTTTGCAATTTCACTTGCCAAGCCTTTTTATGACCTCTAATAAACTTCTATGCACCATAACATGTCACAGCAACTTTAAAACATCAAAATTGGCCCAAGATTGCATGGTTTTCATGGCTTGGTTAACAAGAAATATCAAAATGACCATTATGCATAAACTTTGCAAACACTATGGCAACTCTTGATCCAAGTGTTCTAGCTGCATAAAAATGATCCTAGGGCCATCCATGAATCAAGCTGAGGCCAAGACACCCCTTGAAACAACTCTGAACCATGCCCATGCCTCAAGTACACAAAGTTGACATTTTTGCAACTTGGCCCATACCAATCACATTATGCCACCACCAACCTTATGACCAATCAAGACATCACATACAAGCATTATGGAACTCAATTCACACAATACACAAGCCTGAATCCTCCCACAACTCAGAATCACCAAAAATTCCATAAACTTTCCCTTCTTCGATTCTCTCAAACCAGCCATCAAAACTCAAAAATTCTTTCACCAATCATCTATATACATCACAAGGAACACAAACCAACCATTGAAATGGCTTGAAAGCTCCCCATTCACAAACACGATTTCTGCAAAACCAGAACCACACACCTCAAAATAGCCACCACAAACGTGTTCTAAGCTCCTCATTAGCATTAGTGTGACCATTAGAGTTGATTTGCACAAGGGAGGAGTCCAAAAAGCTCAAAACTGCAAAGCTTCATCTCAGGTATCATCAAGAACATTTTTTCCAGAACTTCCATTTTAAGTTCTTAAATCATTCTATATGTCTCTCTGATCATGGTGGTGTGTTTAATTTTCAAAATGGTTAAGAATCAAGCATGTATTTAACTTCTGAAAGTTTTGTGTATTTTTCCGTTTTGCTTCGATTCATGATTTTGGTGGAATATAAATGTTGTTTGATGCTGGATTCATGCTTAGGGATGTTAGAGGATTGATTATGGAGCTTTAGAGGGTCTGGGTTAGCCTAGGGAGTGAGATAGCATGAAGGTGTGGTCGGAGAAGATGACCAGAGCTTGCTCCGGTCACCTAAATGTGATTAGGGTTAATTAGTCAGGTTTAAATTTGGACCTTTGGATCTTAGTTCCCGCGCGTGTGTATGGCCAGGATGCATCCACTTAAACCCTAATATTTTAATTAATTTAATTAATTAGGATTAATTAATAAAATTGCCAGATTGAATCCCAGCCCTTGAAACACGCGCGCAGTCAGCATTTTCTTTCCCAGTTTAAATCCTGACCATCAGATCATCATACTTCTCATTTAATCATTTTTATTGCATTTTCTTTCCATAATTTTGAAAAATAGCAAAAGACTTTAAAAAAATCTCATTTTCTTGCATTTCTATTTCAAATCTTTTTATTAACCTAAAAACATTTTTTATTTTATTTTTTTGCATTAAAAAAGTATATTTAAAATATTTAAATGTTTTATTTAATTAATTAATTGATTTTAATTAATTAAATATGCATTTAGGTTTCTAAAAATCACCAAAAAATTCATGAACCATTCCAATAAATTTAGAAACATTGTCAAACTCATCATACAAATTTATTTTTAGGTTTGATCATAATTTCACAATTCTCTTTGAATTAGGGTTCTTAAAAATCACATTTTTTAACCCTAACTTGAAAAATTCATTTCTGCCTAACTATGATGAGTTTGAACTTGATTCTTTTTGCATTGTTTCATATATTGCATATAGTTTCTAGGTTATTTATCTCATGATTTTATATTGTGTTTTCAATTTTATTTTCATTTTCCCTTTAGAAGCACCCAAATACCCTAGCAAATTAGGAATTTCATAATTTTCACTAGGTTAAGCTTCTGACTTTCTCCTTTGGGGTGTGATCTTATATGGGATTAGGGTTTGTTTGAGATTGATTTAAAATTTTTATCATGTTGATTGCTTCTTTTTTGGTCATATGCATCTCATGTTGCCTTAAAACCCTTATTTTGCATCTTCATTTGCATTCATCTTTGCATATCATCATCATATGAACTTGCCATGACATTTCAAGCATTTGTATGACTTCTTAGACATCTTAAGACATGTTTGAACATTGCTTGATCATTTCTCAATTCATTTTCTATGCTTTGCATCCATTATATTTCATGAACATTCACGTGTTTTCATGCTTCTAAACATGCTTCCATTGCATATCATCTTTGTATGATCATTCATATGCATCTTTTATGACTTTGCATCATCCCATATGACATTTACATTGAATTTTCACTTCTGACTTTGATCTTTGCATCTCATTTCATCTCATTTCCTTTTGCTTTATGTCTTATGCATCCATACTAACATTTCAAGTACTTTGGTAAGTCATTTGGGAGGTGGATTTGACTTCACCTACCACCTCTTCTTATCTCATTCATATGCATTCTTACTTGTTCTTGAAGTGAACTTGCTTCATTTATGATCTCTTCTTCTTACTCTATTTGTTTTAAGTTACTTATCTTCTTCATGAAGTAAGTAACTTATTCTTTTGCTTCTTTCTCTTTTCATCTTCCTCTTCCATTGGTGGCCTTGAAGATCTTTCCTCTTAAGCCACATAAACCATAGGATGCTCAAGCATGGTAACTTTTAGGGTTGTGTATAGTCCCCCCTAGCTTTTACCTTTGAGTCTCCTTGAGTCTCTTTCCTCATCTCTTAATCAGAGGCTAAACTCTTAAAGCTTTAGGACTTTGAATTAGGGCTATGTCTGCATCCTTATCTTAGGATGGAGTGTATAACTTTAATCCTAAGTATTAAACCTATAATTTGTTTTCACCTCTTAATCAAAAAACATTAATAATCACTAAGAGTTTATCTTGTAACTTGGGCCTTACATTAGGGTTATATCTCTTCCTTATGGTTAAGAGGGACTAACCCTAGTGTTTAATGGACAAATCCCCCTCAAGTTGTCTTACAAACCATAAAATATATTTCTTAATCTCATCCTTTAATTAAAATCCATTTAATAAAGGCTTGTTATATAATGAATTTAATCCCTAACCATGGATTAAGTTGAGATATCTTCCTCGGCTTAAGTGTTCTCATCTATCATCCTTCTATTAGGATGGTGTAATGAGTTCACTAATCTATGTTTAGAGATTAAACTTATTACTTAACACTAAACAAAAACCCAAAAACATCTAAATAATCACAAGTAGGTTAATGATCTTAATCCCACATCATCATGGTAATTAAGTTGAGATGCTTATCTCATACTAAAGTATGCTCATTATCCCTTAATCAGGGAAGATATAATGATTTTACGAGCCGTTGATTTAGGCTTAAGCTCATTAACTTATGCAAAACACCAAAAACAATAAAAAACTGAAAACACAAAAAACAAACAATAATCGTCTCATTCAGGATTATTTTCTTATCACACTCATTCACAAACTAGAACTTGCTTCTTCTGTCTAATGCAAGACAATTAGCACTCGAGCCAGACGAGTCATGCACTTGAGCATAGGCAAGTAAGTAGTTCACAATCAATTTATTTTCAGTCTCTTTGAGTCGAACTATGGTGTTCTGACTTCCTCGTTGCACGAAAGGATACGTAGGCATAACTTAACTGTTATCGAACAAAAGTCTATGTGTCTTCCCCCTCTTTCAGCATTCTTTTTCTAAGTCTCAGTTCCTGATAAATTCACACCCTCTTGCACTGACACTTGTACTTTCTTTCCCTAGCTTTTGCACACAGATAGCACATACACCTACCCCTATAAACACAATCTTGTAAGCGTGGATCCCGTCGAGTACGAAGGACGGTCTGGGTGATAATACCTTCCCAGGTCGTAACCAACCCCCTTTCTCAGTTTCTCTGGTTCGCAACCGTCTTATCCATCTCTTTCCAGGTTTATGCAGCATTACCTTTCCTTCGGGATAAAAATGCCTAGCAGGAGACTCTTTTCAATTCAACCTCCTTTCACTTTTTGCCGACCGTTCGCGTTTGCACTGGGATGAAAATCCGGGGAGCGACAGTCCTCATCACGGAAATCAAACTTCATTGGCTGGTGTAACACCCCAAATTTGCCCTCTTCCGTTTAGCATCATCATCATATCATAATCATCATAAGCATATCACATCCTTAGCATTTTTCATAGAAAGATGAAGCATAACACTTGCATGTTCTAGCATAAGGCATATGATCAGTCATCCGGGAAATTTGAAGCACTGCAAGTCAAAATCAAGAGCATGGTGACCTGGCAAGAAGCTCACAAGGCATTTTATGCAAGCTCTGTATCATGTTCAAAGCCCTAAAAAGAGTGAAGGTCAAAGTCAGATCAAAACGGTTGGCGCCGGCTTATTTTGGAAGGTTCCCACCAAAAGGAGGGAGAATTCAAAATTCATTGGCGTTAACCGGTTAACACTTTGGTTAACTGGTTAACGGCTGCGAATTTTGAATTCCAGCAGCAAATTCAGCATGTATTTTTGGCTCCAATTTTCCAATTTTTATTCGTTTGAATTAATGAGTAGGATCTAGAGCATTTATCCAAGCCTAATTCCAATGCTAGGTCCTAATCACTTTCTAAGCCAATTCCAAACCAAAATTTTAGGCCCCAAACCTATACCATATTTATTCCATTTTCCTCCAAACCAAGAAAAAAAACTCTCTCACAATTTTCAATTCTCATTTTCTGAATTTTGATCTCTCTCACCATTATCTCATTTTTTTCTCTCAATTTTCCAAATCACTCAAAGTTCCTCTTTGAAGATCACATAACTTTGCCTTAAAGTGTGTAGATCTTGGAACTAGACCTTCATCCATAGCTTCTTTGCATCATTTTGCTGTTTTACTTAGTGGTTCAGATCTGGTTTGGAAATTTGAAGTGATTTTGGAGCCAAAATTCTGCATCAAGACCCTTTGCTTGCATTTATTTTGCATAGAGTGTGAAGCTTAGCACCGGATCTTCAAAGTTTTTCGCGAAATCTCTCGTTTCCAGCTCAAACAACAACTACCAAAGCATACCTCCGCTTTATAGGTTGGTTAAATTCAGATCTAGCTTTGTTTCAGCTTATTTGCATGCTTGTGCTTTAGATCCACCAAGTGTTTGTGTATTTTCTTGTGTTGCTTGAATTGATTGGTTGATTTGTAACCGGATCCGTGTGCTAATGTTCATGAGCTTAATGATGTTAATTAATGTGAATTGATTCATTTATTTCATGCTTAATTGATTGCTGGTCTGGTGTGGAATTATTTGGATCAACTGGATTTAAGTTGATTTTCATGCAGGATTTGTTGCTGTTTTGACAGTGTTAACCGGTTAACGCTTTGGTTAACCGGTTAACACACCTGTTTTCTGCATATTTGCTGCAGGTTTGAACTAGTTAACCGGTTAACACTGATGCAGAATGTAATATTTGAGTTGTTTTGAGCTTGTTTGATACCGTTACTTGTTTCAATTGACATGGATCAGTGAATGATCATTGAACATGCTAGTTTAGGGTGATTTGCTTGCTGGTTTATGCATGCCTTCATGTTCTCGACACGTAAATGCTTGTATGTGCAAAGTTTGGCATGTTTGTTTGATCTTTGTTGATTTGAACTTTAAGCATGCTAATTCCATGGATTGTGTCGATCAACTTGCTGGAATTTTGCTAACATTGCAGAGGCTCATGGTAAGAGAAGTGTGGATGTTCATCCACATTTCAACTCTTCCCTTTTTCTTTTTAAGTTTCTTTCTCTTTTTGGTTTTTGATGTGCCTTATGCCATCATGTGATCCAATTCTTATCTTTCCCCTCTAGAAGCAACTTATCTCCTTTAGAGGAGTAAGTTGCTCTCTAGCTTCCCTCTCCTCTCGTTTGCTCTTCTTTGGTTCTTCTTTTCTCTTAGGATAGTTGAAACCTCACTAACCTTGGGACCACTTTTGCATGATAACATTAGGTTTAGTCTTTCCCCATTAGACTTTTGCCTTTTGCTCTTTTGGTTCTTTCTTTTCTCATCTCAAAACAAAAGCATATAAAAAAACTAATAAAGAAAGTGACTTCTTGTGCAATAGCCTTATCCCATGGGGCATATGTATTCATTCCATCTTGGAATAGTGCATTTGTCTAGCATGATGTACAAGTCGGATCATGAAGTCATCTTCATCAAAGAAAAATCCTAAAAAATACTTCTTCATTTTTAATCACTAAAACACTTAATAAATTCAACAAGTCAATGAATTTAGGCCTTTGCCCTTGGAAACAAGTCTTGGATAAATTCTCCTTACTTGGTGTGCTTGTTCTATTATTCCATCTTGGAATGTAGTAGCAAGTACACATTCCATGGAAGAGAGTTTGAGTTCATTCTCTTGTGCCACACCAATAAAAGACTTCTAAAAAACACAAACAAACAATAATCGTCTCTCCTTCGGGACTTCTTTTCTCATCTCCTTCACTACGTCCGCGAACTTGCTCCTACTTGTCATTTTGCAAGACGGTAACACACTCGTCGTTCGAACCTGCAACACCTGAGCATTGACATAGGCAGTTCAAGCCTTAAGACACAAGCAATATTTCCACCCCTAGTTAGGGGAACTACGACGACTCTGATCCTCATGTCCAGATGAGGTACGTAGACAGCGGGGTAGGGCCCGTTCGAGAACACTCTTTTATTTTCCCTACCTCCCCCCCCCTTTATTTTCTTTTTATCCAGTTCTTTTCTTTTTCTTTTGCAGCAGTTTTCATTTCTTCACCCTTTGAAATAGTTTCTTTGCAAGCATGGATCCCGTCAGGTACAGCGTACGATCTGGGGTGCTAATACTTTCCCAGGTCGTAACCGACTCCCGAACCCAGTCTCTTTGGTTCTTAGGACCCGTGTCCTTCCTTTTCTTTTCTTCTGGTTTGTGCAGCATTACCATTCCCGTTCCTTCGGGATAAAAATGTCTGGCTGGCGACTCTACCTCTTTCTGCGCCACTTTCGCGTTTGTACCAGGATGGAAATCTAGGGTGCGACAACTGGCGACTCTGCTGGGGAGGCGAACCCAGAGTATCTCTAGTTCCCCTTGAGAGTCTCTCCTAACGCTTGTGTGTTTCTATTTCTTTGGGTTTTGTTTGTTTGTTGTTGCCTGTGTTTATTTTACTATTGTTTATCTACAGTTTTATTTACAGCTTTATTTACAGTTTTCAGTATTTATTTTCATACATCATATATATTATATTGGACTATCTAGCTGTGCTAGTTTCCTTTTTTCTGTGGGGTTGGGAACTTTTACTGAGAGATGAGCTCGTAACCGGGGCTCGAGTGCACCCTAGGACTTAGAGTGGACAGTCACTTTGGCTTCATGGCATCTTGCTATGTTGGTAGTAGTGAGTTCCACACCCAGACTTGCGACCGTCTTGGAAATGTATTGATGCCGGAATCTTTCTGGGGTCATAAACAACCTCGATAGTTATGTGCATATGGGGACCAATCATTGAGGACCTTAGTGGAAACATCCCTCTCCAGTGGTGACGGTGGAAGACCATATTCTGTGGCAAACCCATTCGCACCCGAGGGCCCACTGGGAACTCACATAGGATGGACGGGTTCTTTTATAGGAACTCAGTCAAAGCATCTAGTCATATGACAATAGTATTGTACCCTTCGGGATGAATGTACTATTGTTTCTCAATTCCAGTGCTTGAAGCTGGGAACTTATAAAGGATGCTTGTTTTTCCCGGACTCATGCTAAGACCTCCCTGAGTAGTACACAATTCCAAACTGATTCCATGATTTGGTCATGAGCCATTTCTCGGAAATGGTGAACGTATTATTGCTATTCGGCTTTGAGAGTCCGTGATGTTTGACCCGGAGCACACCTGTGAGATTGGGAGGGGTTTACGGGTTTGCAGGAACCCTTGACCTCATCATACCTCATTGCCAGTACAGTTCTATGATTTGATAAGGCTACATGGATTTTGGAGTTCTTAAGTCATCTGATATTTGATTTGGGACCTATTTGAGACTGAATTCTTGTTCATGGAGCTTTATTCAGAGGATCTTGGTTCTTGGTCACTTGGGTCCAGTGTTCCTTATCCAGATAGTCCCAGTTGTTGATTATATGCCTGCATTGCACTTGCATTGCATCATACTTGCATTAATTGTTTGTGTTTCCTTTACAGGTTATCATTTATTCTTTGTACCCAGTTATGGTATTCATTGTTTCCCCAGATGACAGAGGTCCAAGAGATACCTAGAAAAAGGAATGCTCATTACACTTCCCTGCAACCAGAAATCGAGGATATTCAGAAACTAGTGGGCTTGATGAGTGACAAGGTTTCAGATGATTTCAGAAGCCGATATCGGAAGATCTTGGGTTACATGAACAAACCTACTGTGGATCAGAGAGATAGTCTTCATTCTTTGTTGCAGTTTTATCACCCTCAATTGAGAATGTTTGTGTTTGTTGATTACGTCTTGGCTCCCACTATGGAAGAGATTTCTGACATCCTGAAGATTCCTGTCAAGAATGGTGTTCCCTATTATGCTGCAGAGAAGTGTCCCCTGTACAAGGACATTGCAGGTGCTTGTCATTTGGGTATGCTTAGAGTGAAGATGGAGTTAGAAGCCAGTAAAGGGAAGGGATTTACTCTCGATTTTCTTATCACGGAAGCTCATGTGTTTGCTTTGGGAGGGAAGTGGTTAGAATTCAATGCGATGTTAGCATTAATGGTCTACGGGAAGGGTTTGTTCCCAGGAGAGAAAGGATGGATAAGCTTGGATGCTATCACCCTTTTCATTAAAGGAAACCCGGTGCCTACGTTGTTGGGAGACTTTTACTTCGGTTTCCATCACAGAAATGAGAAGAGAAAAGGGTATGTGAATTGTTGTGCTCCATTGTTAACCGAGTGGTTTGCTAAGAAGCTTCTGACGTCAGGACCGTTCAAAGATCTTAAGAAAGAATGGAAGTGGGCTAGAAGATTGATGGGGTTAACATCTGATGATATAGCTTGGGGATGTAGTAGAAACCTAGTAGGGAAGGAGTTTATTACAAGGTGTGGTGAGTTTCCCTATGTGCCTTTGTTAAGTAGGAAGGGAGTTATAAGTCATAACCTTGTGCTGTCTAGAAAGAAATTTGGCTATCCACTAAAGGATCATCCATCTGGTGAAGAAATAGCTAAGACTCTGTACTTTCCGGCTGAAGATAATGAGTTGATGGTTATCCAAGTATCTCAAGCATGGGAAACAAAGGTCAGAGAGGGTAAGAAAGAATTCGAGAAGGTAGAACCTAAAACTTATCCCTCTTTTGCTGCTTGGAAACAAGGTAGGGTTGATACCTTCTTCCTCCCATTTTAATTTGAGGCGCCACTATATCCAAAAGAGGTACTTGTACAAACCACTGTTTCTCTTGAAGATTACAAGAAGTTGGAAGCTCAGTTGCACAAGGTTCGGGTAGAGAATTTTGAAATGGCTAGCTTGTATCACCGTGCCAATCATGCTAAGCAAGAAGCAGAAGAAAAGCTACAAAAGATGCAGGCTACCTTAGAAGCAAAGGAAAAAGAGTTTGATGGGAGAGAATCTCATTTTCAGAGATTGGGTTTAACAGAGTCAAAAAGAGAAGAGGAGCATAAGAAGATTGTGAAGACTCTTAGAGAAGCTCGTCAATCCATTACCTGGTTATAGGGCCAAAGAGAACAGGAGCAGAAGAAGTACAAAGAAAAGGAAGAGTTCTTCGAGGTGCAGATGGCATTCAAGAAAGAAGAGGTCGAACAAGTTCACAAGATACGAAGGGAAATGACTCAGCAATTGGTACAGAGCCAGCTAGCCTTGGAGGAAGTAATGAAGGAGATCGCGGATCTTAAGTTGAGAGCAGACGTCAAGAAGAACCGGGCAGAGGTAGGGACTGCAGAAGAGGAGCCTGAATCTTCCTTTTAGCCTAGGGTTTTAGTTTATTGTTGTTTGTATTCAGAATACCTACAGGCTTGTTGTAGGGGTCTTGCTTTATCTTTTTGTTTTTTAGCATTTGAATTGTAACCCTTTAGGGAATTCTGTTTATGTCTATGACTCTGGTTGTTGGTAGTTTGTTCATGTTATGCAATGATACTTTCCAGTTACCATTTCTGAATGAGCAAAGTTGTTAGTTTGAAGCCATCAGGGTCTGAATGCTCCTCAAAAGAGTTTGAAAAGTCAGTTTCCAAAAAGTCATCTGGAGTATTTCCTGTCAAAATACCAGAACTGGGGCATATTAATGTCTGGGCGCGGAAACATGAATAGTTACATTGCATGCATATAACGTGTTTGTTGTTTTGCAGGTAATTCTTCAGTGTTCTAACGTTCATGTCACTTTCAGGCACTATAGCTCCTAAGAAGGTTCAGAGACAGTCAACGGTGCACAGATACTCTACGAAGGTGAATAGAGAAAGAGAAATGGAGCAGATGCAAGCAGATCTGGCTGATTTAAGGACAAGAATGGACAATTTCAAGACCCTCATGGCTGGGATGGGTCAAACTCAGGAGCGGTTGCGCGAAATGGTGGAGAATAATCAAGCCAGGATCAGTGGGACATCAGATGGAGGTAATCGCAACGGGGCTGGCGCCCGTCACATTGAAATCCATGTGGTGCAACCAGGGGTCACTATTATCAATGATGGAGTGAATAACATGCAGATGGATGGGCAGGATGAGAAGTTCACCTTGCTGGATAAGGCGGAAGTCCAAGGGGTTGACATGAATAGGAGGTTTGAAGAAATGGCTGAGCAGATTCGTGCCATTTAATCTCAGAGTTCTCTAGGGTTTGACATCACTGATCTGGGCTTAGTGCTAGGGGTGAGAATTCCCTACAAATTCAAGGTACCTACTTTTGATAAGTACAATGGTACGACTTGCTCGAAAACTCACCTTCAGTCCTTTGTGGGAAGGGTTGTTGCACATACAGATGATGAGAAGCTATGGATGTATTACTTCCAGGATAGTCTTGTAGGAGCTTCCATGGAATGGTACATGAAGCTGAGCCGGGTCAATATTCGAAGTTGGAAGGATTTAGCTGAGGCATTTGTGAAGTAGTATCAGTATAATTTCGATATGGCTCCGAATCGTACCCAGTTGTAGACAATGTCTCAGAGTGCTAAAGAAGGGTTCAAAGAATACGCCCAGAGGTGGCGTCGGCTTGCTGCTCGAGTGCAACCTCCAATGTTAGAAAATGAAATGGCAGATATGTTCATGGGAACACTGCAGGGGGTGTTTATTGAAAGACTGGCGTCCTGTTCAGCGAAGAAGTTCAATGACATCGTGATAGCTGGAGAAAGGGTTGAAACTCTGCTGAAAATGGGGAAGACCCAAGACAACGGTGCAGGTAGCTCAAGCAGTGTGAGAAAAGCTTTCAATGGACCTCCAAGAAGAAGGGAGGGAGAAACTAATGTTGTGTACGGCCAAGGCCAGGGCTGCGGATACAGAGGATCCTACGAGCAGGTGGCCGCTATCATCATTCCCACAGGTTCTGTACAACAACAACAACAACAGCAACAACAACAACAACCGCAATGCAATAACTATCAGTAAAGACCCTATCAACAGAGACAAGCTTGTCCAACTAACAGGGTGCTTGAGGCAATCCCGATGACGTACACATCACTACTCTAGAGATTGTTAGACTTGAACTTGATTCAGTTGAGGACATTAGCACCACCTCCACCTGGAGAGCTTCCAGTTGGGTATGATGCTAATGCAAGATGCACATTTCACTCAGGAGCTCCCAGGCACTCAACAGAGAAGGGCAGGGCATTACATCATAAGGTCTAAGACTTGATTGACTCAAAAGCAATTAACTTAGCACCACATCCAAATGTTACAACAAAACCCCATTCCAAATCATGGATGGACTAGGATAAATGTTGTTGACAGTGGCGAGAGGTTGAACCTGATTTTGAATGTGGATGAAGTGAAGACTTCTTTGTTAGTCGTGAAAGACAAATTACTGAAAGGGAAGGTGTTCCTAGGTTGTAATTTTGACTGTGAGGGTTGTTTGGATTCAGTTAACGGTTGTGGGGATTTGAAAGTTGGGCTGCAATGTTTGATTGACGAGGGGTCTCTACAGTTCGACAGCGTTGGCAATAGAAGTGATTGTGTATCTACAGTGATAATTTACTTTGATCCTGTTGAAGTTCCTGCTCGGAGAGAGCCTGTGACTATCTATGGTCTAGAAGTGAGTCCAGTGACCATTACTGTTCCGGGACCAGTCCCCTATGCTGATGACAAGACCATCCCTTGGCACTATGGCTCAGACGTGTATGTAAAAGGCTAGAAGATGTAAAGTAAAGAAGTGACAATCAACCCGACTGTTGTGAATGTCGAAGGAGTTGGTGGGTTTACTCGGAGTGGGTGTCTTTATGCTCCTCAAGTTCTTAGAGATGATCCCGAAGCTGAGCCTTCTGCAAAGGCTAAGGGTAAGCAGATAGTGACTGAAGAGGTGACAACCCATGCCGTTAGTCAAGGCACGTTTGAAAAAGAAGTTGAAGAATTCATGAGAATAATTAAGAAAAGTGACTACAAGGTGGTTGAACAACTAAATCAAACCCCGTCCAAGATATCCATTCTGTCGTTGCTGATGTGTTCTCAAGCTCACCAGGAGGCTTTGCTAAAAGTGCTGCAAATGGCGTGTGTACCACATGAGATAACCATTAACCAGTTGGAGGCTGTGGTAGGTAGCGTGAACGCCAACCATGGGTTGGGATTCACAAATAGAGATCTCACTCCTGAGGGACGTAATCACAACAAAGCCTTATACATCACCATGGAGTGTAAGGGAGTTGTTCTATCACACGTCCTGGTAGATACAAGCTCTTCTCTCAATGTGCTCCCTAAGAAGGCCTTAATGAAGCTGAATGTTGACGGCATCGTTTTGCGACCCAGTGATTTGATTGTGAAAACCTTTGATGGATCACAAAGATCTGTGTTGGGGGAGGTGGAGCTACCGGTAAAGATTGGGTCTCAGGTATTCAAGAGTACATTCTATGTTATGGATATTCAACCCGCTTATAGTTGTCTGCTAGGGAGTCCTTGGATTCATGTTGCTGGTGCAGTAACATCCATGATGCATCAGAAGTTAAAGTATGTGGTAGACGGCCAGGTTGTTACTGTATGTGGAGAAGAAGATATTCTCGTAAGCCATCTGTCGACCTTCAACTACATTGAAATGGACAGAGAGATCCATGAGACACTTTGCCATGCTTTTGAGACAGTCAAAGTTAGTACTTTGTCTCCAGTTGCCGCAGTTCAGAGCAATGAGAAGGAATGGACTCCTATCTACTCCTACAAGCAAGCTAAGGAAGTGGTCCGATCCGGAAATTCCCAGGGCTGGGGCAAGTTGTTAAAAGTGGAAAAGAAAGATGACAAGTTTGGTCTCGGATATCAACCTGGTCAGTCCAGCTGGTCTCAAAGTCGTAAGCCCATAGCATTCACAAGCGCTTGAATGCTCGACTACAACATCATTTGTGTAAGAGATGTAGAGGGGGATAGCGACTGCGACTTGGATAACTAGATTCACCAATGCGTACCTTGGGAGGAGCTCCGGAACTGGTCTGCTAAAGATTTTGTTCAAGTTACTTGGCAGTCAAAGTAATTTTCTTTGTTTCCTTTTTTATCATACTGCATGTCAAATCCTGCACTCTGCCCAAGGTGCATGGATCCATATGTAGGGCCACCATGTTTTAATGAATTTACTTTTTCCATGAAATAAAGGACATTTTTAAAGCAAATTGTGTTCTCTTTCTTTCATTTTAAAATTTTTCACAAAAAAACAAATAAAATGGCAATGTTTTTCTTTTCCCAGTGTTTTGTGTGTTTGCGTCTCTTATGAAAAGAACAAATTCTGAAATAAGCACATCATTTGTGCAGTGTTGATCATTCTGATTCCTGTGATAACGTTCCTGCTATGACTATGCGTGACTTCGACGATCCTGTCTACCAAGCTGATGAAGGGGTTGAGGAAGACTGTGAACTCCCGAAAGAATAGGCTAGATTATTGAAACAAGAGGAAAGGGTCATTCAACATCATCAGGAAGAAATAGAGATCATCAACATCGGGTCTGAAAGCGTAAGGAAAGAGATAAAGATTGGGGCCAGTCTGCAGGCTGAGGTGAAGAAAGAATTGGTTGGTATGCTACGTGAATATGTGGATATCTTCGCCTGGTTGTATCAAGATATGCCAGGGTTGGATACTGACATCGTTGTGCACAAGCTACCACTAAAGGAAGACTGTCCTCCGGTAAAGCAAAAGCTGAGAAGAACTAGCCCTAATATGGCAATGAAGATCAAGGAGGAAGTTCAAAAGAAGTGGGATGTCGGGTTCCTTGTTGTAACTTGTTACCCACCTTGGGTAGCTAACTTTGTGCCTGTACCAAAGAATTACGGCAAGGTCCGGATGTGCGTCGATTATTGGGATCTAAACAGAGCAAGTCCAAAGGATGACTTTCCATTACCTCACATTGATGTGCTGGTAGATAACACCGCTCAGTTCTCGGTATTTTCTTTCATGGATGGCTTCTCCGAGTATAATCAGATCAAGATGGCACCAGAAGACATGGAGAAAACGACGTTCATTACCCAATGGGGTACATTCTGTTACAAGGTTATGCCCTTTGGTTTGAAGAATGCAGGGGCAACGTATCAACGGGCTATGGTAACTTTGTTCCATGATATGATACACAAGGAAATTGAGTGCTATGTGGACGATATGATTGCCAAGTCCCTGGACGAAGAAGAGAATCTGGTCAATCTCAAAAAGCTGTTTGATAGATTGATAAAGTACAAATTGAGGTTGAATCTAAACAAGTGCACTTTCGGAGTACGGTCCGATAAGTTGATGGGTTTTATTGTTAGTCAGAGAGGGATTGAGGTAGATCCTGCAAAAGTAAAAGCAATACAAGACATGCCTGCACCGAAAACACAAAAAGAAGTGTGTGGGTTTTTAGGGAGATTGAACTACATTTCTCGGTTTATCTCACCTAACTGCCACATGCGAGCCAATATTCAAATTGTTAAGAAAGGTACAAACGATCAAGTGGAATGAAGACTGTCAAAGAGCCTTTGAAAAGATAAAAGAATATTTGCAGGAGCCTCCGATCCTAATGCCTCCAGTTCCAGGACGCCCGCTTATCATGTACTTGACTGTGTTAGAAGGGTCGATGGGGTGTGTACTAGGCCAACATGACGAGTCTGGTCGAAAAGAGCATGTTATTTACTACCTTAGCAAAACGTTTACCGACTGTGAGTCCCGTTACTCATGGCTCGAGAAAACTTGTTGCGTTTTGGTATGGGCTACTCGCCGACTGAGACAGTACATGTTGACCCATACCACATTGCTAATCTCAAAAATGGACCCTGTCAAGTATATTTTCGAGAAACCAACATTAACCGGAAGGGTTGCAAGGTGGAAAATGATTTTAACAGAGTATGACATACAATATACTTCCCAGAAAGCCATCAAAGGAAGTGTATTGTCGGATTATCTTGCACAACAATCGCTTGACGACAACTATCAACCGATGAAGTTTGATTTCGCTGATGAGGACATCATGTACCTCAAGGCAAAAGATTACGAGGAACCACTTCCGGAGGAGGGGCCTGACCCTGAATCCAAATGGAAGTTGATGTTTGATGGGGCAGTCAATATCAATGGACGTGGAGTTAGTACTGTTCTTATCACTCCTTAAGGTGTTCACTTTCCCTTCGCTGCCAGAATTACTTTTGGCTGCACAACAATGAAGCGGAATACGAGGCGTGCATAATGGGAATAGAGGAGGCCATTATTCTTCGGATTAAGTCCCTCGATATATTCGGAGATTCAGCACTTGTTATCAACCAGATTACCGGCAAGTGGTATACACATCAAGAACAATTAATTCCGTATAGGGATTATGCCAGAAGACTATTGACGTTCTTCACAACGGTTAAGCTTCATTATATACCACGAGATGAGAATCAATTTGCCGATGCATTGGCTACTCTTTCTTCGTCCATCAAAGTCTTGTGTTGGAACCATGTGCCCAGGATTGACATTTTCAGGCTTGATGCACCAACTTATGCTTTCTCTGTAGACGCAGTGTCTGTAGAGAAACCTTGGTACTTTGATATCAAGCTTTTCCTAGAAAAACAAGAATACCCAGCTGGGGCATCATCCAATGACAAGAAGACCTTGAGACGACTTGCTGCTAGTTTCTTCTTGAATGTAGATGGGGTTTTGTATAAGAGGAACTTCGACATGGTCTTGCTCAGATGCGTGGATAGACACGAAGCAGACCTGTTAGTGCAGGAAGTCCACGAGGGATCTTTCGGTACTCATGCAGGAGGGCACGCAATGGCTAAGAATTTATTGAGATCAGGGTACTATTGGCTAACAATGGATGCAGACTGTTGTTCGTACGCCCGTAAGTGCCACAAGTTCCAGATTTATGCAGTCAAGGTGCATGTTCCTCCTAGCCCGCTCAACGTCATGTCATCTCCTTAGCCCTTTTCTATGTGGGGCATTGATATGATTGGGAAGATAGAGCCTACTTCTTCAAATGGTCATCTTTTCATCTTAGTTGCGATTGATTACTTCATAAAATGGGTTGAAGCAGCATATTATGCCAATGTCACTCGTCAAGTGGTAACCAGATTCCTGAAAAGAGACATCATTTGCAGATACAGAGTTCTTGAGCGAATCATTACTGATAATGGTTCCAACTTAAACAACAAGATGATGGAAAAACTGTGTCGGGACTTCAAGATTCAGCATTACAATTCTTCTCCTACCGGCCAAAGATGAATGGCGCGGTAGAGGCAGCTAACAAGAATATTAAGATTGTGCAGAAGATGGTTGTCACTTACAAAGATTGGCATGAGATGTTAACATTCGCGCTGCATGGGTACCGAACGTCAATCAGGACGTCGATCGGGGCAACTCCTTTCTCCTTGGTATATGGCATGGAGGCAGTCTTGCCTGTTGAGGTAGAAATTCCTTCATTACGTGTGATGATGGACGTGAAGCTTGATGAGGCTGAATGAGTATGTGTTCGATATAATTAGTTGTGTCTAATTGAGGAAAAGAGATTAGCGGCTATCTGTCATGGTCAGCTTTATCAGAGGAGAATGAAGCGAGCATTCGACCAACGAGTACGTATTCAAGAGTATCAAGTAGGCGAGCTTGTACTCAAGAGGATCATTCCTCCAGGTTCAGATCACAGGGGCAAGTGAACCCCAAACTACGAAGGCCCATTCATAGTTAAGAAAGTTTTCTCAGGTGGGGCGCTGATGCTCACTACTATGGATGGAGAAGATTTCCAGTCTCTTGTTAACTCGGACGCAGTTAAAAAATACTTCGCATAAAAAGACCCGCTGGACACAAAAACAAAATTAAAGTCCATGAAAGAAACGGGCATCCCGACGAGCTAAAAACAGAATAAAAAGCTCGGGCAAAAGTTAGGGAAAATAATAAAAAAATTGTACACCCGCTGAGTTGAAAAGCCACATCGGACAGCTCAGGCAAAAAAGGGTATCCCGGTGGATTGAAAAACCAAAAGGGCGATCCACGCAAAACAAGAGATTAAGCGAACAACTACGATCTAGGTAATTTGAACCAAATCACTGTTCCAAACAGTCTGACAATATCAGAAGGAAAGGAATCAAACTCCTCGTCTTCTTCAGAAAGTAAAGGCAAGAACATAAAGGCTTGAAGACATGCTGGTCATAGCAGGAAGGAAACTCATTATAATGTCGTTTACATTGCCATTAGGATAGTTTCTTTTCTCAATTTTATGGTAGCTACCTCTTTCCAGGTAGTTGCTTCCTGATGTAAAACTTTTCCTATTCAGAGGCCATTCAATGAATGAGTATTCAGTCAAAAGCTGTGTTGCGTTATGTTTACTTTGTTTGCAAAAATGTCCTGAATTTTTGGCAAAAAAAGCATTGCATACGAAACATGTTGATTTTTTCTATTAAAAAATTAATATTGCAGGGAAACAATTAAAATTGTCTTTGAGTGTCGGGTGACAATGGATGAACAGATCATACCATGCAAGTCCCTGGGGCACATGTGCGTATACTATTGTTGCAGGTTTTGCAGGGCGATGTGGTATTTCCCCAAGTAGAGAGAGCTCCCCGGCTGTGCTATAACAAGTGGAATCTCCGGCAAAACATCAAACCTAATCAAAGAGGTGGTTGTGCTTCACAAGAAAGACATAGTCATCACCAGTAGGGTTCAGATGGAACCTTCCCCAGCTGAGCAAGAGCAAGTGGAATCATTAGCGGAGTTTCTAACCCAATCGAAGAGGTTTGTCCCCAATCAGAGTCTTTGTGTCAGAATGGGCTATTCCCAGCAAGCAGCTTAATGCCTGATTCCTCGTAGAGTCGTATCGGTCAAAACAATTCACTAGCGAAGGTGATTTGACTAAGTGTTTCCCCATTCGGGTCGGAAGATCTTCTTTTCCTCGCAGTTCATGATTGGTACACTACCGTCATTGAAATATCACCAACGAGTCCGCCAATTTATTTTTGGCCGGTGTGACAGAGTAATGCAGACATTTGTTCACATTCCATTCCTCAACCAAGTATTGCTAGGATATCTTGATTTTTTCCCCAGCAGAATTCCAAGGCTAATCGAAGAGCTTATATCCCCAAGCGGATTATCTTTCCACAAACGAAATTATCCCCATCGAGTAGTTGTGCGCCTGGTTTCCCTACAGAGTCAGAATTTTCATAATTCTCTCCCCAGCTAAGGTCTGACAAAGCATCATCCCCAGCCAAGTCTGAAGACGGTTATCATCCACAGATTTCGTGGTCGAGATTCACTCCCATCATTGGAGTATTACCCTAGAGAAGTTGCCAATTTATTTTTGGCCTTTGTGATGATACAGACAGGTACTCATCTCCTCAAACATCGTCAAGCATTATCAAAGCCTCTTGACCTAGTTCTCCCCTGCAGAGTCGGGATTATTGTTGCCAATCAGGGCAATTCGTTTGATGCTCGTATACATTTCCCGGCATGCGTCTGTGCTCGTATTTTGCTCATCTTCATCCCCAACACTCATCTGTGTTTGATGTTTGATACCTGCTGGATGTTCGTCTTCATTTCCAACACTCTCTCGGTCGTGAATTTTTCTTCGTTTGATTCTCCTCGGCAGAGTTGTGTTTCTTACCAGGCATTTGATGCTCGTATGCTTTCTCAATACCCGTCCGTGTTTGATATCTGTTGATTGCTCGTCTGCAATTCTAAACACTCGTTCGTGTTTGATATTTGTTAATCGCTCGTCTGCACTCTCCAGCACTCGTCCGTGTTTGGCATCTGTTTATTGCTCGTCTGCATCACCCCAACACTCGTTTGTGTTCACACTTTGTCGTTGCTCGTTTGTACTCCCCGCCATTCGTCCGTGTTTAACATCTACTTGATGCTCGTTTGCGTTTCCCCAACATTCTTCCGTGTTTGATACTCATTGGATTCTCGTATGCTTTCCCCAATAATTACCTATGGGTGGTAGATGTTGATGCTCGTCCGCACTTCCCAGCACTCGTCTGTGTTTGAAACCTGTTTGATGCTCGTCTGCAATTCTTGGCACTCGTCTGTTTTTGATGCTCATTTGAGGCTCGTATTCATTCCTCAGCACCCGACTGTATTTGATATCTGTTTGTTGCTCATAGGCATTCCTAAGCACTCTTCCATGTGTGGCATCTGTTTGATTGTTGCTCGTCTGCTTTCCCCAACACTCGTCTGTGTTTGTTGTTCGATGCTCGTCCGCATTCCTTGACACTCGTTTGTGCTTGTTATCTGTTCGAAGCTCGTTCGTGTTGTTTGGATACTCGTTTGTATCAAAACTGCACTTGTCTGTGTTAGCTTATATCCATATGTATTGATTTGATAATCGCTCGGGTACTCGTCTATATTGCTACTCCAAATGCTCGTCCGTGTTGGATTTCTGGTACTCGTCTGTATCAGTGGCTGATATTCATCTGTATCATCACTTGAAGCGCTCGTTTGTGTTTCTTAGATCATCGTCTGATCTTTGTTTGTATCATTGACTTATTACACTTGTCTGTGTTCTCTTGATGATCATCCAATACTCGTCTGTGTTGAAGAGGTTTGAAGTCCTGACGGTGGGATTAAACGTCAAAATGGTTACCGGTCCTGGCGTAACAGGTTTAGCCGAAGGAGGTTCATCTGTCTTAGAGACCATTTATCTACGCAATATTTATGAAGAGGGTTCGTCAAATCCTAATGTTGTACCTGGCGTAACAAGTTATATGAAGAAGACTCGTGTGTCTTAGACCATATATCCACGAATAATATATGAGGAGGGTTTGTTTATCCTGATTATGCATGTCTATACCACAGACTTAAGTGCATCACCGGTCCTGGCGTAACAGGTTTATCCGAAGGAGATTCGTCTGCCTCATATCATATATTGCAAAATATATGAAGAGGGCTCGTATGTCCATTTCCTGGCGTAACAGGGTTGTTTGAAGAGGGCTCGTATGTCTAGTGTCTGGCATAACAGGTTTGCTCGAAGAGAGACTCGTCAGTCAAGATTTTTCTATCCGAAGTAACAATTCAATTCGGAAGGAGCTCGTTTGCTTTGTCCCCACTTCAGTCTCCAAAGCTTCATTTGGTTGGTTTTATTTCCCATTAATTGCATTCTCCAGCAGAGTGCAAATTTCAGGTCTTCTTGGTATTCAACCATAGTTCATCTTGAACGGTCGATAGTCGTGTTATCATCCTTTTCAGATTAACAGTTCCTTCAATAGGGGCAGCTGTAACACCCCAAATTTGCCCTCTTCTGTTTAGCATCATCATCATATCATAATCATCATAAGCATATCACATCCTTAGCATTTTTCATAGAAAGATGAAGCATAGCACTTGCATGTTCTAGAATAAGGCATATGATCAGTCATCTGGGAAATCTGAAGCACTGCAAGTCAAAATCAAGAGCATGGTGACCTGGAAAGAAGCTCACAAGGCATTTTATGCAAGTTCTGTATCATGTTCAAAGCCCTAAAAAGAGTGAAGGTCAAAGTCAGATCAAAATGGTTGGCGTCGGCTTATTTTTTAAGGTTCCCACCAAAAGGAGAGAGAATTCAAAATTCACTGGCGTTAACCAGTTAACGCTTTGGTTAACCGGTTAACGACTGCGAATTTTGAATTCCAGCAGCAAATTCAGCATGTATTTTTGGCTCTAATTTTCCAATTTTCCAATTTTTATTCATTTGAATTAATGAGAAGGATCTAGAGCATTTATCCAAGCCTAATTCCAATGCTAGGTCCTAATCACTTTCTAAGCCAATTCCAAACCATATTTTTTGGATCCCAAACCAAAATTTTGGGCCCCAAACCTAAACCATATCTATTCCATTTCCCTCCAAACCAAGAAAAAAAACTCTCACAATTTTCAATTCTCATTTTCTGAATTTTGATCTCTCTCACCATTTTCTCACTTTTTTCTCTCAAATTTCCAAATCACTCAAAGTTCCTCTTTGAAGATCATATAACGTTTCCTTAAAGTGTGTAGATCTTGGAACTAGACCTCTATCCATAGCTTCTTTGCATCATTTTGCTGGTTTACATGGTGGTTCAGATCTGGTTTGGAAATTAGAAGTGCTTTTGGAGCCAAAATTCTGCATCAAGACCCTTTGCTTGCATTTATTTTGCATGGAGTGTGAAGCTTAGCACCGGATCTTCAAATTTTTCCGTGAAATCTCTCATTTCCATATCAAACAACAACTACCAAAGCATACCTCAACTTTGTAGGTTGGTTAAATTCAGATCTAGCTCTGTTTTAGCTTATTTGCATGCTTGTGCTTTAGATCCACCATGTGCTTGTGTATTTGCTTGTGTTGCTTGAATTGATTGGTTGATTTGTAACCGGACCCGTGTGCTAATGTTCATGAGCTTAATGATGTTAATTAGTGTGAATTGATCCATTTATTTCATGCTTAATTGATTGCTGGTCTAGTGTGGAATTATTTGGATCAACTGGATTTAAGCTGATTTTCATGCAGGATTTGTTGTTGTTTTGATAGTGTTAACCGATTAACGCTTTGGTTAACCGGTTAACGCACCTGTTTTTTGCGTATTTGCTGCAGGTTTGAACTGGTTAACCTGTTAACGCTTTGGTTAACCGGTTAACACTGATGCAGAATGTCATATTTGAGCTATTTTGAGCTTGTTTGATCCCATTACTTGTTTTAATTGCCATGGATCATTGTATGATCATTGAACATGTTAGTTTAAGGTGATTTACTTGTTGGTTGATGCATGCTTTCATGTTCTCGGCACGTAAATGCTTGTATGTGCAAAGTTTGGCATGTTTGTTTGATCTTTGTTGATTTGAACTTTGAGCATGCTAATTCCATGGATTGTGTCGATCAACTTGCTGGAATTTTGCTAACATTGCAGTGGCTCATGGTGAGAGAAGTGTGGATGTTCATCCATATTTCAACTCTTCCCCTTTTCTTTTTATGTTGCTTTCGCTTTGTGGTTTTTTATGTGCCTTATGCCATCATGTGATCCAATTCTTATCTTTCCCATCTAGAAGCAACTTATCTCCTTTAGAGGAGTAAGTTGCTCTCTAGCTTCCCTCTCATCTCTTTTGCTCTTCTTTGGTTCTTCTTTTCTCTTAGGATAGTTAAAACCTCACTAACCTTAGGACCACTTTTGCATGATAACATTAGGTTTTGTCTTTCCCCATTAGACTTTTGCCTTTTGCTCTTTTGGTTCTTTCTCTTCTCATCTCAAAACAAAAGCATAGAAAAAAACATTAATAAAGAAAGAAGTGACTTCTTGTGTAATAGCCTTATCCCATAGGGCATATGTATTCATTCCATCTTGGAATAGTGCATTTGTCTAGCATGATGCACAAGTCGGATCATGAAGTCATCTTCATCATAGAAAAATCCTAAAAAATAATTCTTCATTTTTAATCACTAAAACACTTAATAAATTCAACAAGTCAATGAATTTAGGCCCTTGCCCTTGGAAACAAGTCTTGGATAAATTCTCCTTACTTGGTGTGTTTGTTCTATTATTCCATCTTGGAATGTAGTAGCAAGTACACATTCCATGGAAGATAGTTTGAGTTCATTCTCTTGTACCACACCAATAAAAGACTTCTAAAAAACACAAACTAACAATAATCGTCTCTCCTTCGGGACTTCTTTTCTCATCTGCTTCGCTCTGTCCGCGAACTTGCCCCTACTTGTCATTTTGCAAGACGGTAACGCACTCGTCGTCCGAGCCTGCAACACCTGAGCATTGACATAGGCAGTTCAAGCCTTAAGACACAAGCAATCTTTCCACCCCTAGTTAGGGGAACTACGGCGACTCTGATCCTCATGTCTAGATGAGGTACGTAGGCAGCGGGGTAGGGCCCGTTCGAGCATACTCTTTTATTTTCCTTACATTTTCCCCCCTTTATTTTCTTTTTATCCAGTTCATTTATTTTTCTTTTGCAGCAGTTTGCATTTCTTCACCCTTTGAAATAGTTTCTTTGCAAGCGTGGATCCCGTCGGGTACGATGGATGGTCTGGAGTGCTAATACCTTCCCATATCGTAACCGACTCCAGAACCCAGTCTCTTTGGTGCGCAGGACCCGTGTCTTTCCTTTCCTTTTCTTCTGGTTTGTGCAGCATTACCATTCTGGTTCCTTCGGGATAAAAATGCCTGGCTGACGACTCTACCTCTTTCCGTGCCACTTTCGCGTTTGTACCAGGATGGAAATCCAGGGAGCGACAGCTGGTAATCATCTTTAAGTGGTTGTTGTGCAAGATAATCTGACAATACACATCCTTTGATGGCTTTCTGAGAAGTATAATGTATGTCATATTCTGTTAATATCATTTTCCATCAAGCAACCCTCCTGTTAATGCAGGTTTCTCGAAAATATACTTGATAGGGTCCATTTTTGAGATTAGCAATGTGGTGTGGGTCAACATGTACTGTCTCATTCGGCGAGCAGCCCATGCCAAAGCGCAGCAAGTTTTCTCTATCAGTGTGTAATGGGATTCACAATTGGTAATAAATATCATGCTCTTTTCGACCAGACTCGTCATGTTGGCCTAGAACACACCCCATCAACCATTCTAGCACAGTCAAGTACATGATAAGTGGCCGTCCTGGAACTGGAGGCATTAGGATCGGAGGCTCCTGCAAATATTCTTTTATCTTTTTAAAGGCTCTTTGACAGTCCTCATTCCACCTAACCGTTTGTTCTTTTCTAAACAATTTGAAGATTGGCTCGCATGTAGCAGTTAGATGAGATATAAACCGAGAAATGTAGTTCAATCTCCCTAAAAACCCACGCACTTCTTTTTGTGTTCTTGGTGCAGGCATGTTTTGTATTGCTTTTACTTTTGCAGGATCTACCTCGATACCCCTTTGGCTAACAATAAAACCCGTCAATTTACTGGAACGCACTCCGAAAGTGCACTTGTTTGGATTCAACCTCAATCTATACTTTCTCAACCTTTCAAACAACTTTTTGAGATTGACCAGGTGTTCTTCTTCGTCCTGGGACTTGGCAATCATATCTTCCACATAGCACTCAATTTCCTTATGTATCATGTCATGGAACAAAGTTACCATAGCCCGTTGATACGTTGCCCCGGCATTCTTCAACCCAAAGGGCATAACCTTATAACAGAATGTACCCCACGGGGTAATGAACGTCGTTTTCTCCATGTCTTCCGGTGCCATATTAATCTGATTGTACCCAGAAAAACCATCCATGAAAGAAAATACCGAGAACTGAGTCGTGTTGTCTACCAGCACATCAATGTGGGGTAATGGAAAATCATCCTTTGGACTTGCTCTGTTTAGATCCTGATAATCGAGTATATCCGGACCTTGCCATCCTTCTTTGGTACAGGCACAATGTTAGCTACCCAAGGTGGGTAACTAGTTACAGCAAGGAACCCGGCATCCCACTGCTTTTGAACTTCCTCCTTGATCTTCATCGCCATGTCAGGGCAAGTTCTTCTCAGATTTTGTTTTACCAGAGGGCAGTCTTCCCTTAGTGGCAGCTTGTGTACAACGTTGTCAGTATCTAACCATGGCATATCTTGATACGACTAGGAGAATATATCCACATATTCCCGTAGCATACCAATCAATTCCTTCTTTACTTCGGCCTGCAGACTGGCCCCAATCTTTATCTCTTTTTTTACATCTTCATACCTGATGTTAATGATCTATATTTCTTCCTAATGAGGCTGAATGACCCTTTCCTCTTGTTTCAACAACCTAGCCAATTCTTCCGGGAGTTCACATTCTTCCTCAACCCCTTTATCAGCTTGGCAGATAGGATTGTCGAAGTCATGCATGGTCATAGCAGGAACGTTATCAAAGGAATCCGAATGATCAACACTTCAAAAATGATGTCCTTATTTCAGAATCTATTCTTTACAAAAGAGACACAAACACACAAAAACATTGGAAAAGAAAAAACACTGCCATTTTTTGTTTTTTGTGAAAAAAATTTAAAAACGAAAGAAAGAGAACACAATTTGCTTGAAAAATGTCCTTTATTTATGGTAAAAACAAATGCATTAAAAGCATGGTGGCCCTAAAAATGGATCTATGCACCTTGGGCAGAGTGCAGGATTTGACATGCAGTATGATAAAATGGAAACAAGAAAATTACATTGACTGCCAAGTAACTTGAATGAAATCTTTAGCAGACCAGTTTCGGAGCTCCTCCCCAGGTGCTCATGGGCAAATCCAGTTATTCAAGTCGCAGTCGCTATCCCCATCTTCATCTGTAGCACATACGTTGTTGTAGTCGAGCATTCCAACACTAGTGAACGTTATGGACTTACTGCCCTGAGACCAGCTTGATTGACCAGGTTGATATCCGAGGCCGAATTTGTCATCCTTCTTTTCCACTTCCAAAAACTTGCCCCAACCCTGGGAATTTCCAAATTGGACTACTTCCTTAGCTTGCTTGTAGGAGTAGATGGGAGTCCCTTCTTTCTCATTGCTTTGAGCTGCAGCAACCGGAGACAAATAACTAATATTGACTATCTCAAAAGCTTGGCAAAGTGTTTCATGGATCTCTCCGTCCATTTCCACGTACTTGAAGGTCGATAGATGGCTTACGATAATATCATCCTCACCGCATACAGTAACAACTTGACCATCCACCACATATTTTAACTTTTGATGCAACATGGAAGTTACTGCGCCAGCAGCATGAATCCAATGACGTCCTAGCAAGCAACTGTAAGTGGGTTTGATATCCATAACCTAGAATGTGCTCTTGAATATTTGAGACCCAATCTTTACTGGTAGCTCCACCTCCCCAAACACCGACCCCCGTGACCCGTCAAAGGCTTTTACAATCAAATCGTTGGGTCGTAAAACGATGTCATCAACATCCATTTTCATTAAAGCCTTCTTAGGGAGCACATTGAGGGAATAACATGTATCTACCAGGACATGTGATAGAACAACGCCCTTACACTCCATGGTGATGTGTAAGGCCTTATTGTGATTGCGTCCCTCAGAAGTGAGATCTCTATCTGTGAACCCTAACCCATGGCTGGCGTTCACACTAGCTACCACAACCTCCAACTGATTGACAGTTATCTCTTGTGGTACATATTCCATTTGCAAAAATTTTAACAGAGCCTCTCTATGAGCTTGGGAACACATTAACAATGACATAATGGATATCTTGAACGGGGTTTGATTCAGTTGTTCAGCCACCTTATAATCACTTTTCTTAATTATCCTCATGAATTCTTCAACTTCCTTTTCAAAAGTGCCCTGACTAGCAACAGGAGTTGTCGTCTTTTCGGTGGCTATCTGTTTACCCTTAGCCTTTGCAGCAGCTTCAGCTTCAAGATCACCTCAAAGAGCTTAAGTAGCAAAGAGACGCCCACTCCGTGTAAACCCACGAACTCCTCCGACATTCACAACAGTCGGGTCAATTGTCACTGTCTTACTTTCCACCTTCTATCCTTCTATGTACACATCTGAGCTATAGTGCCAAGGGATGGCCTTGTTAACAACATAGGGAACTGGCCTCGGAACAGTAATGGTTACTGGACTCACCTCTGGAACATAGATAATCACTAGCTCTCTCCAGGACGGAACTTCGGCCAGATCATAATAAATTGTTACTGTAGACACCCAATCATTTCTGTTGTCAACCTTGTCAAACTGTAGATACCCCTCATCAATCAAATACTGCAATCCAGCTTTCAAATCTCCGCAACCATTAATTAAATTCAAACAACCCTCGTAGTCAAAATCACACCCTGGGAATACATGCCCTTTCAGCAATCTGTCTTTTACCACTAACAATAAAGTCTTTACTTCTTCCACGTTCAAAATCAGGTTCAACCTCTCGCCACCATCAACAACGTTTATCCGGGGCCCTCCGTGATTTGGAATGGGGTTTGTTGTAACATTTGGAGGTGGTGCGAAGTTAATTGCTTTTGAGTCAATCAAATCTTGGACTTTATGCTGTAATGCCATGCACTTCTCTGTTGAGTGCCCGGGAGCTCCTGTGTGAAATGCGCATCTTGCATTAGCATCATACCCCACTGGAAGTTCTCCAGGTGGCGGTGGTTCTAATGTCCTCAACTAGATCATGTTCAAATCTAACAATCTTTGTAGTAGTGATGTGTACGTCATAGGGATTTCCTCTAGCACCCTGTTAGCTGGACGAGCTTGTCTCTGTTGGTAGGGTATTTGCTGATAGTTATTGTGCTGCGGCTGTTGTTATAGCTGATGTTGTTGTGGTTGTTGAACAGGGCTTGTGGGAATGGTGATAGTTGCTACCTGCTCGTAAGATCCCCTGTATCCACGGCCTTGGCCTCAACCGTACACAACATTTGTTTCTCCCTCTCTCCTTCTTGGAGGTCCATTAAAAGCTTTTCTGACTCCACTTGAGCTACCTGCATTACTGTCTTGGATTTTCCCCATTTTCAGCAGAGTTTCAACCCTTTCCCCGACTATCACAATATCGTTAATCTTTGTTGCTGAACAAGACGCCAGTCTCTCAATAAAAACACCCTGCAGTATTCCCATAAACATGTATGCCATTTTATTCTCTAACAAAGGAGGTTGTACTCGAGCAGCAAGCTGACGCCACCTCTTGGCGTACTCTTTGAACCCTTCTTTAGCACTCTAAGACATTGTCTGCAACTAGGTACGATTTGGATCCATATCCAAATTATACTGTTATTGTTTCACAAACGCCTCAGCTAAATCCTTCTAGCTTCGAATATTGACCCTATATAGCTTCATGTACCATTCCAAGGAAGCTCCTACAAGACTATCCTGGAAGTAATACATCCACAGCTTTTCGTCATCTGTATGTTCAGCAATCCTTCCCACAAAAGACTGAAGGTGAGTTTTCGGGAAAGTTGTACCGTTGTACTTATCAAAAGTAGGGACCTTGAACTTGTAGGGAATTCACACCCCTGGAACTAAGCCCATATTAGTGATGTCAAACCCTAGAGAACTCTGAGACTGAATGGCGCGAATTTGCTCAGCCATTTCTTCAAATCTCTTATTCATGTCAACCCCCTGGCCTTCTGCCTCATCCAACAATGTAAACTGTTCATCCTGCCCGTCCATCTGCATGTTATGCACTCCATCATTGATAATAGTGACCCCTAGTTGCACCACTGGGATTTCAACATGACGGGCGTCAGCCCAATTGCGATTACCTCCATCTAATGTCCCATTGTTCCTGGCCTGATTATTCTCTACCAGTTCGCGCAAGCGTTCTTGAGTTTGACCCATCCCTGCCATGAGGGTCATGAAATTATCCATTCTTGTCCTTAAGTCATCCAGATCCGCCTGCATCTGATCCATTGCTCTCTCTCTGTTCACCTTTTTAGGGTATCTGTGTATGATTGATTGTCCCAAAACCTTCTTGGGAGCTATAGTGCCTGAAATTGACATAAACGTTAGAAAACTGATGAATTACCTGCAAAATAACAAACACGTTATATGCATGCAATGTAATTATTCATGTTTCCACGTTCAGGCATTTATATGCCCCATTTCTGGTATTTTTTGACAGAATATACTCCAGACGTCTCTTTGGAAACTGGATTTTCAAACTCTTTTGAGGAGTATTCAGACCCTGATGGCTTCGGACAAACAACTTTGTTCATTCCGAAATGGTAACTGGAAAGTATCATTGTATAACATGAACAAACTAACAACAACCAGAGTCACAAACATAAACAGAATCTCCAAAAGGTTACAATTCAATACAAAAAGCTAAAGCAAAATCCTACAACAAGCCTGTAGGTAGTCTGGATATAGATAACAATGAACTAAAACTCTAGGCTAAAGGAAGATTCAGATTCCTCTTCTGCAGCCACCACCTATGTCCGGTTTTTCTTGATGTCTGCCTTCAGCTTAAGATCTGCAATCTCCTTCATAGCTTCCTCCAAGGCTAGCTGGCTCTGTACCAATTGCTGAGTCTTTTCCCTTCGTATTTTGTGAACTTGTTCTACTTCTTCTTTCTTGAATGTCATCTGCACCTCAAAGAACTCTTCCTTTTCTTTGTACTTCTTCTTCTCCTGTTCCCTTTGGTCATGTAACCAAATGATGGATTGACGAGCTTCTTTAAGAGTCTTCAAAGTCTTCTTACACTCCGTTTCTCTTTTTGATTCTGTTAAACCCAATCTCTGAAAATGAGCTTGTCTCCCAGCAAACTCCTTTTCTTTAGCTTCTAGGATAACCTGCATCCTCTATAGCTTTTCTTCTGCTTCATTTTTAGCACGATTGGCACAGTGGTACAAGCTAGCCATTTCAGAATTCTCTACTCGAACCTCGTGCAACTAAGCTTCCAACTTCTTATAATCTTCAAGAGAAACAGTGGTTTGTACAGGTACCTCTTTTGGATATAGTGGAGCTTCAGCTAAAAATGGAAGGAAGAAAGTGTCAACCCTACCTTGTATCCAAGAAGCAAAAGGAGGATATGTCTTAGGGTCCATCTTTCCAAATTCTTTCTTACCCTCCCTAACCTTTGTTTCCCAAGCTTGAGATACTTGGATAATCAAAAGCTCATTATCTTCAGCTGGAAGATACAAAGTCTTTGCTATTTCCTCATCTGATGGAGGATCCTTCAGTGGATATCCAAATTGTTTTCTAGACAGCACAGGGTTATGACTTATTACTCCCTTCCTACCTAATAAAGGCACATAAGGAAATTCACCACACCTTGTAATAAACTCCTTCGCTACTAAGTTTCTACTACACCCCCAAGCTATATCATCAAATGTTAACCTCATCAATCTTCTATCCCACTTCCAATCTTGTTTATGATCTTTGAACAGTCCTGACTTTGGAAGCTTCTAAGCGAACCACTCAGCAAACAACGGAGCACAACAATTCATGTACCCTTTTCTTTTCTCATTCCGGTGATGGACACCAAAGTAAAAGTCTCCCAACAGCGTAGGCACTGGGGTTTCTTTAATGAAAAGGGTGATAGTCTCCAAGCTCACCCAACCTTTCTCTCCTGGGAATAGACTTATCCCATATGCCATCAAAGCTAACAACGCACTGAATTCTAACCACTTTCCTCCCAAAGCAAACACATGAGCTTCTGTGATAAGAAAATCCAGAGCAAACCCCTTCCCCTTACTAGCTTCCAGCTCCATCTTTACTCTAAGAATACTCAAATGATAGGCACCTGTTATATCCTTGTACGGGGGAAACTTCTCTGCAGCATAATAGGGAACACCATTCCTGATAGGAATCTTTAGGATGTCAGAAATCTCTTCCATAGTAGGAGCCAAGACATAGTCAGAAAACACAAAAATTCTCAATCGAGGATCATAAAACTGCAACAAAGAGTGAAGGCTATCTCTCTGATCAACAGTAGGCTTGCTCATGTAACCCAAGATCTTCCCATACCGTCTTCTGAAATCATCTGAAACCTTGTCATTCATCAAGCCCACCAGTTTCCGAATACTCTCAATTTCTGGTTGCGGGAAAGTGTAATGAGCATTCCTTTTTCTGGGTATCTCTAGGACTTCTGCCATCTGGAGAGGTAATGAATACCAGAACTGGGTACAATGAATAAATGACAACTTGAAATGAAAACACAAATAGTTAATGCAAGTATGATGCGATGCAAATGCAATGCAGGCATATGATCAACATCTGGGACTGCCCGGATACTGAATACTGGACCCAAGTGACCAAGAACCAGAATCCTCTGAATAAAGCCCCATGAACAAGAACTTATTCCCAAATAAGCCCCAAATCAAATATCAGATGACCTAAGAACTCCAGAATCCATGTAACCATATCAAGTCATAGGACTGTACTGGTAATGAGGTATGATGAGGTTAAGGGTTCCTTCAAACCTGTAAACCCCTCCCAATCTCACGGGTGTGCTCCGGGTCAAACATCACAGACTCTCAAAGCCGAATAGCAATAATACGTTCACCATTTCCGGGAAATGGCTCATGACTAGATCATGGAATCGGTTTAGCATTATGTACTACTCAGGGAGGTCTTAGCGTAAGTCAGGGAAAAATAAGCATCCTTTATAAGTTCCCAGCTTCAAGCGCTGAAGTCGAGAAAAAATAGTACATTCAGCCCGTATGATACAGTACTATCGTCATACGACCAGATGCTTTGACTGAGTTCCTATAAAAGAACCATGCCATCCTATGCGAGTTCCCAGTGGGCCCTCGGGTGCGAATGGGTTTGCCACAAAATGTGGTTTGCCATTGTAACCACTGGAGAGGGATGTTTCCACAAAGGTCCTCAATGATTGTTCCCCAGATGCACATAACTATCAAGGTCATGTAATGATCCAAGAAAGATTCCTGCATTAAAAGATTTCCAAGACGGTCAAAAGTCTGGGTGTGGAACTCACTACTACTAATATAGCAAGATGCCATGAAGCCAAAGTGACTATCCACGCTAAGTCCTAGGGTTCACTAGAGCCCCAGTTACAAGCTCATCTCACAGCAACAGTTCCCAATCCCACCAAACAGAAAACCAATACAGCCCGACAGTCCAGTAATAATATATGATGCATGTATATAAATACTGAAAACTCTAAATAAAGCTGTAAATAAAACTGTAAATAGACAAGAAAAAATTAACATGCAACAACAAACAATCAAACACGCAAAGAAACAGAAACAAACATACAAGCACTATGATTGACTCTCAATGGGAAACCAGAGATTCTGGGTTCGGTCCCCAGCAGAGTCGCTAGCTGTCGCTCCCTGGATTTCCATCCTGGTACAAACGCGAAAGTGGCACGGAAAGAGGTAGAGTCGTTAGCCAGACATTTTTATCCCGAAGGAACGGGGATGATAATGTTGCACAAACCAAAGAAAATAAAGGAAGGACACATGTCTTGTGAACCAGAGAAACTGAGTTCAAGAGTCGGTTACAACCTGGGAAGGTATTAGCACCTCAGATCGTCCACCGTACCAGACGAGATCCACGCTTGCAAAGAAACTGTTTCAAAGGGTGAAGAAAAGAAAGTTGCTGCAAAAGAAAGGACTGAAACCGGAGAAAAGAAAAGAAGGGGGTAAATTTAGGGAAAATAAAAGAGTGTGCTCGAATGGGCCCTACCCCGCTGCCTACGTACCTCATCTGGACAATGAGGATCAGAGTCACCGTAGTTCCCCTAACTAGGGGTGGAAAGGATTGCTTATGTCTGAAAAGCTTGAACTGCCTATGTCAATGCTCAGGTGTTGCAAGCTCGGACGACGAGCGCGTTACGGTCTTGCAAAGTGACAAGTAGGAGCAAGTTCGTATGTAAGGAGTGAGTGAGATGAGAAATGAAGTCCCGAAGGAGAGATGCTTATTATTTGTTTGTGTTTTTTAGAAGTCTTTTAGGAGTGTGGCACAAGGAAGTGAACTCAAGCTCTTTTCTATGGAATGTTTACTTTCTACTACATTCCAAGATGGAGTAATCGAACAAGCACACCAATTAAGGAGAATTTATCCAAGACTTGTTTCCAAGGGCAAGGGCCTAAGCTCACTAACTTGCTGAACTTATTAGATTATTTAGTGATTAAGAAATGAAGAAGTATTTTTTATGGTTTTCTTGATGAAGATGACCTCATGATCAGACTTGTGCATCATGCTAGACAAGTGTACTATTCCAAGATGGAATGAATACATATGCCCCATGGAATAAGGCTATACACAAGAAGTCACTTCTTTCTTTATTAAATGTTTTTTAGGTTTTTTTTTTGTTTTGAGATGAGAAGAGAAATAAAAAAAAGAGGATCTAAAAGGTGAAAGTCTAACGGGGAAAGTCTAATCCTAAAGTTATCATGCAAAGGTGGTCCTAGGTTAGTGAGGTTTGAACTATCCTAAGAAAGAAGAAGAAGAGAAAAGAAGAAAAAGAGAGGAAGAAAGTTAGAGAACAACTTACTCCTCTAAAGGAGATACGTTGCTTCTAAAGGGGGTAAAGAGAAGTTTAATCACAAGATGGCATAAGGCACATCAACAATCACAAAATAGAAAGAAAAGTAAGAGAGAAGAGGAAGAGTTGAAATGTGAATAACATCCACACTTCACTTACCATGAGCCCCTGAAATGATTAGTACACACTTAGATGAACAAACTTGAACCAAATGAAGTGTAAGAAAACCAAAATATCAACTCTACTCATAAAAACCAGAAGCAAGGATATCCACTCATCACACTAAGACTCACCAATCAAAACAAATCAAGCAAGAGTTAAAGCACACAAGCCATTACAAAGCTTCATAAGTTCTTATGAAGAAACAAAACACAAATGAAGTACAAAGGGATCAAGCAAGTTAGACAAGTATTATTCAACTCAAGACCAAAACCTTATCATGTTGATAATGTGCCTAAACAATAAAGAAAATCATGGGAAGAAGCATACAAACTCAGAAAATATCATCATAGTAAATGACTAGGCATGTGAAGTGGATTGAGCATTAAGTGTAAGGACAAACAAATGCAAAACAATTCAAAGCATAAGTATCATCTAAAGACAAGGGACCTAATCATGTTAAAATGTTCCTAAGAACCATGAACAATCATGGGGAAGAAGCATATAAAACTCAAGCATAAACATCATGGAGAGCAAATGAACAAAGAAGGTGAGGTGAACATGCATACACTTGTGAGAGAATTCAAAGACAAGTAACACAAAAATTTCCAAAGCACAAACACCAATCAAGGACCAGGGGTACATCCTCATACAAAACGAGCTCTAAACATCCTATAGGAGTTGGCACAAGTGACCTCCTAGCCTAAGAACTAAGCATGTAACAAGAAAAGGCAAAAACTAGGGCAAGCACCTATGAAAATTCAAATCAAATCAAAACTTCATTCAAGAATTCTATAATTAAGCACAAATGTTCATTAATCATGTGATAACATCATACCAAAAGAACAAGATCAGAATCAAAAGTAAACTAGGTCAAAGGCCCTCATGAGCACAAACTAGGGTTTTAAAACTTCATACTCAAGTAACATATCAAACATATTCATGAAAGCTTCTAAAAATTAGAGGAAAACTCAACAATAAACTACATCTCAATATGAACCAGATGCAAAAAGAACCAACCTAAAATTCAAATTAATGATCAAGATACAAATTCCACAAGTCAACATGCATTTAAAGTGAATTAAAAACAAATAATAAAAGTAAAAATTAATTTCTACATGACAATTAAAAATAAATGGAAAATAAAAATGCCAAAAATTAAAGAAAACTAAAAGGAACATTCATGAATTATTTTGGAATTTTTGTGAACTTTTTACTAATTTTTATGAATTAAACAAACAAACAAAAATAAAAGAAATTAAAATAAAATAGAATAAAAGTGAAGTCAAACAAACAAGCAAATCCAATGGCCTACATCAAAAGCTGAGAAAAGTAGGATCATCCAAAGGCTACGCGCGTGTCAACAAATTCAGAAGTCAAAGTAAGCAAGATCAAGGCTCATCATTCAAATTGGAATTCCCTCCAACGATCCAACGCTCACATTATAAAGTTGCCTTGACTTGGTACCATGTGACCAGCACATGCCTCATTAATGTGCTGGCACATCCTGGAACATTGGATCATGAATAATCTCACAGCCAGAACCTCATCTTCTTCCTCCCTCACCTGCATATGAACATTCAAGCAGATTTCCAGATTACGGTGAACGGAGCCCTAGCTCCGTCACCGGAAATACGCAAACACACAAATCAAAGCATCTTAAGGCCTATAAACCTCCAGATCAATACATCTCACCATGATAAACAACAATCAAGCACTCAAACACACAAATAAGCCATGAATCAAGCAAATCGAACCAAACAAATTTTTGACATCAAACTTTCAGATCATCATATCTCTCTCAATACTCAACCAAATACAAATTTAAAAAGCTTTGTGTAATCAACATCACTCATAGATCACAATGCACACAACAAAATTAAGTTATAGATCTATGGATTTCAAATCATACCTGGACCTGAAGAGCTTGAGAATCAACAAGATATAGCTCCAAAAGATGCAGATCAATGCCTCTTAACCTCTCCTTGCAAAATAAATGCAAGAGAGAGCTTGAAATCTTTTGGATCTTGGAATTCGAAAGCAACCACACCAATCTTTCACTATGTGAAATCTTCAGATTCAGCTTGAATTGATGATGAATTTGTGATCCTTATGCTTCAAGGATGAGGAATATGTAAAGATTTTGAGCAATGAGTGAGAGAGGAGAGAGTTTTGAAAGAAAATGCAAGTGTGCAAGAGATTTTGGATCTGGAAAATGAGGGTGTGTGCCCACAAATTCAGGGCACAAATAACTTATATATGGTTAGCACTCACACCTGATTAGGGTTTTAGGAGTAATAGTGGCATGAGGTATGTGATTGAAATGAAAATGCAAAGTTGCATGAGAAGTGTGATTGTTCAAACCATGCGTGCTAAACCTCTCCCATGTGCACAATCTGATTCTAATTCACTCCTTGTCCACCCTTGGATCAATCTCCACCTTTGAAAGTAAGGAGATCATACCTTTTGAATGATTTTTCACTTTTTGCACTTTGTAATTATCCCTCCCATTCATGCACGGGTTAGATGATTTTCTTGAAGCCAAATGCCTTTTGTGCCATGTCTTGTGATAATATGACTTTATTTTGCTCATTGATCAGCGTGGAAATAAGTTACATGAGTTTTTGCACCTTGGTAGAAAATTGCATTTTAAGTAAAACCCTAAAAATAAGTGAACTTCCAATGGCCATAACTTTCAAACCATGAGGGCTATGATTATGTTCTTGAAATTTTTAGAAATGGGAGACAATTTCCTACAACTTTTATGTTCAAAGAATTTTCATTTGAAGTCATTTTGGTCATGAAAGAATGCCTTGAAGATTAGGGCAAAAGTTACTAAATTTGGAAAGTTAGTTACATGCCATATTTCCAAAAATAGAAAGCCTTGCAAAAACCCTAGATTCTTGAATTTTGACTTTGCCAAACCACTTTTATGCAAGCAACTAATCAGTTGAAAAATAGGATTGGAACCCTTGCATTGTCACAGTTGACTTTTCAAATAATCAGTTTGACCAATTTCTTCTTATGCAAGCAACTGATGAATTGACTGCCTTCCTCAATGAGTTTTCTCACCAAATTTCATCCATATAATTCACATATCATATGGATGACTTTGCCCACAAGAAATGGCCAAAGTCACAAATGCTCCTTGCTTGAAAATGAAACCCTAATTTGAATGCCATTTGTGTAGGAGATTGTTCTTTCTTGGATCATCTGTGATCTTCAAACCTTATGGGCTCTTGCAAAGGATCTTGAGCTTGTATATACCATGTAGACACCTCATGGGACTTGGACAAGGCCTCTTAACTTCTTATCGTGGCTTATGAGACTTCAAAAGCACCAATGATTGATCATATGCCCAATGTTAGTACATGAGAATGATATGTCTCATATTTCTATGCAAAAATGCTAGGGATATGACATGCTTATGATGCTTATGATATGATGATGATGCTAGAAAGAAGAGGGAAAATTTGGGGTGTTACAGCCACACCTAGTATATCTCCAGCTCAAGTAGAGAATGTTGGAGTAGGAGGTTTTACTAGGAGTGGAAGGTTGTTTGCGCCGGAGACACTAAGAAACAATGTAATACCACCTAGAGATACTGCAGAAGCCCAAGCTAAGGCAAGGGGAAGAAACCAGTAACTGCTAATGAGCCCACACCTGTGGTTGACCCTGACATTACATTTGACAAAGAAGCTGAAGAGTTTTTAAGAATCATCAAGAAGAGCGATTATAAAATCGTGGACCATTTGCAACAGACTCCATTAAAGATCTCCATCTTGTCTCTGTTAATGTGTTCTGTCTCTCACAGAAAAGCTCTCTTGAACATCCTGAACAAAGCATATGTACCTCAAGATATCTCAGTGAACCAATTAGAAACTGTGGTGTCCAGTGTCAACGTCAGTCATGGATTGGGTTTTACTGACATGGACCTAACATCTGAGGGTCGTTCCCACAATCGGGCACTGCATATTTCTTTGGAGTGTAAAGGTGCAATGTTATCTCATGTATTGGTGGATATAGGGTCATCTCTGAATGTTCTTCCCAAGAAGGCATTAATGAAGTTGGATTACGACAGAGTTATTCTTAAGCCTAGTGACTTGGTGGTTCGAGAATTTGATGGATCGAGAAGATCAGTGTTTAGGGAAGTGGACTTGCCAATCAAGGTAGGCCCACAACTCTTCAATACCACATTCTATGTAATGGACATACAACCTGCATATAGTTGTTTACTGGGGAGGCCCTGGATCCATTCGGCAGGGGAAATATCGTCTATGCTTCATCAGAAACTGAAATTCGTATGGGAAGGGCAAATCGTAACGGTCTGCGGAGAGGAGGATATCTTTATCAGTCATTTGGATTCATTTAAATATGTAGAGATGGACGGTGAGATTGTTGAGACTCTGTGTCAAGCTTTCGAGCCCCTGAATACTGAGTTAGCATCTTCATCAGTAGCTTATTCCGAAGAATCAAAGAAAAGGGGTTTCCATAACCTCTTACAAACAGGCTCTAAAGGTGGTGAAGTCAGGGATACGAGAAGGTTGGGGCAAGCCAGTAGAAGTATCAGAAAAGAAGGACATGTTTGGTGTTGGCTACCACCCTGGGCAGTCATCATCTGAATAGAGCGCCAGAGGTCGTCAAGGCTCGATCACTTTCACAAGTACAGGATGGGTTGATTATGGGAGTATCAGTGCAGTGCAAGACGACACAGTTGATAGTGATTGTGACTTGGACGAGTGGATCAGACCTTGTGCTCCAGAGACTCGGCTCAACAATTGGTCATCTGAAAGGCTCATTTATGTCACTTCCTTTTAAGAGTAATGGTTTTTGTTTTTATCTTTCCTGTATTCAAGCGTTATGCCTTGCCCAGGGCATAGTAGCTCATTGTAAGGGTTCCATTGTTCCTAACACAATACCATGGTCATTAATAAAAATGACGTTTTGCATTCATCCATGTTGTTCCTTGTCTTTCATTTTTTGTTTTTGTTTTCAAAAAAGAAAGAAAAGTTTTAAAAAATGATGGCAATGTTTTCATTTTTTTCAAACTCCTTCTAAAGCCTTGCATGAATCATCATTCATGCAGGTGCTCTTCATCGGGTCTTATCAACAACGACCCTGTTATGGCTAAGTGTGACTTTGACAATCCGATTTACCAAGACAATGAGGAAGGTGAAGAAGACTGCGAACTATCTGAAGAGTTAGCCAAATTGCTTAAATAGGAGGAAAAGATGATTTAGCCACACGAAGAGGCCATTGAAATGATAAACTTGGGTACCAAAGAACACAAGAAAGAGGTAAAGATTGGGGTTGCGTTAGAAGAATCTATCAAGACTCGTCTAATTGCCATGCTTCGATAATATGTTGATGTCTTCTCCTGGTCTTATCAAGACATGCCTGGTTTAGACACTGATATTGTGGTGCACAAGCTGCCTTTGAGAGAAGACTGCCCGCCAGTGAAGCAAAAGTTGAGACGCACACGCCTTGATATGGAAATCAAAATAAAAAAGGAAGTACATAAGAAATTTGATGCTGGTTTCTTGGTTGTGACCAGTTACCCTCCATGGGTTTCCAATATTGTTCCGGTCCCTAAAAAAGACGGTAAAGTCAAGATGTGTGTAGACTACAGGGACTTGAACCGGGCCAACCCTAAAGATGATTTCCCTCTGCCTCATATAGACGTGCTTGTTGAGAATACTGCCCAGTTCTCCGTATTCTCTTTCATGGACGGGTTTTCAGGTTATAACCAGATTAAGATGTCCCTCGATGATATGGAAAAGACTACCTTCATCACGCCTTGGGGCACCTTCTGTTATAAGGTCATGTCGTTTGGTCTTAAGAATGCTGGAGCCACTTACCAACGGGCAATGGTGACATTATTTCACGACATGATTCATCATGAGATTGAGGTCTATGTTGATGATATGATAGCAAAATCCCAAACAGAAGAAGAGCACTTGGTCAATCTAGCAAAGTTGTTTGACAGACTCCGGAAGTTCAGATTTAGGTTGAATCCGAACAAATGCATCTTCGGGGTCCGTTCTGGCAAGCTACTAGGTTTCATTGTTAGTGATCGGGGAATTGAGGTTGACCCGACCAAGGTAAAAGCCATCCAGGAGATGCCTGAACCAAGAATTTAGAAGCAAGTACGTGGTTTCTTAGGGAGACAAAACTACATTGCACGGTTTATCTCAAACCTAACTGTCACGTGTGATCCTATCTTCAAAATTCTGAGGAAGAATCAGGCTATCAAATGGAATGAAGACTACCAACAAGCCTTTGACCGAATCAAGGAGTGCCTTCTAGAACCTCCTATTCTCATGCCTCCATTGCCAGGGAGACCCTTGATCATGTATCTTACCGTACTTGAAGGATCAATGGGATGTGTGTTGGGTCAGCAAGACGAGTCTGGTCGAAAAGAGCACGCCATTTATTACCTTAGCAAAAAGATTACTGATTGTGAGATGCGCTACTCACTACTCGAGAAAACTTGTTACGCTTTGGCATGGGCTGCTCGCCGACTAAGACAGTACATGCTGACTCTGTAACACCCCGAATTCGATTATGAGTAATTAATACTTATTTGAGGATATATGATAATTTTGGAAAATAGGTGGTTATGTGGCCCGATGCATTGTGGTGATATTATTTTAATAATATTAATAATAAGAATAATCATATAGTATTATTCTAAAATTATTGTTTATTATTAGATAATAATAAAAGTGGGGGTATGGAGGTTATGTTGGTCAATTGGGAATATGAGGAGTACTTTTATATAATATGAATAATTAATGTATTATTATATTAGTATTATTTAATAAAAATATTGAGGAAAAGGGCAAGATGGTCTTTATGAAGAAAGAGTTAGGTTAAGTTGGGAAAAACATAAACTGGGATAGCTTTTATAAAAGTGAGTATACGATCAAAATTGGATCTATCGTGTTTTTGGAAAAGAGCTCTGAAGAAAGGAAGGAGAAGAAGCTCAGAGTCAGGAAGTTACAAAGAACCTTGGAGAGGTGTATCAATCGGCGAAATTCTCTAAGGTATGGGGAGTTTTCATAATCTATTATAATTATATAGGAATTGGTTTATGAATAGATTAGGTTTGTATGATTTTGAGGATTTTTAGGTTTGATGACATATATTGAGTTATAAGAGTATGAATTGGTGAATTAGGATTGATAAGATGATTTAGAATGGTGTGTTTGATGTTTAAATTGATATATTGTTGTTGTATATGATTAATTTTGATTGGTAAGAAGTTTTGGGTTGCATTGGAATGAATTCGTATGAAAAATTGAGGTATTTTGGGGTAGAATTCGTAAAAACAACAGAAAACTGCTTATGTACAGGTGTTAACCGGTTAACGCTTTGGTTAACCGGTTAACCAGTGAAAAATATGCGTTTTGGGCGAAAAAATGAGGCGTTAACCGGTTAACGCTTTGGTTAACCGGTTAACACTGTAACAGTGGCACTTTTACTTTGAAAAATTCATAACTTTTGATCCGTAACTCCGATTTAGGTCCTGTTTGAAGCGTCGGAAAGCTAACGAGACGAACTTTAATTTGATGAAATAAAATGAGTGAAATGATACATTTTTAAATGATGAATATTTAGAAAAAGTTGAGTTGGTTTTATGATTATAAATAAGATTCTATTGTAAGTTGACGATTTGTTGTTGTTGATGAAGGAAGTCGTTTGCTTTGCTGTTAAAAATTGGTTTTATGATTATAAACATGATGTTATTGTGAATTGGCGTTTTGTCGTTGTTGATGAGGGGATTTGTTTGGTTGTCTCGTTGATTCGAATAATTGTTTTGTGGTATGGTTGATAAAATAAGTATGGTTGATGTGTTGTCGTGATGACATACATGATTTTATGATGATTATCTGTTGAACATAAAAATGATGGGTTATGTCTTGATGAGTTGAGGTAGCTAATGAAATGAGGTTTTGACGTGTTATTACGATGGAAATATATGATTAATTGATGTTGAGTTGTTGATATGAAATGAATGATGCACAATTGATTTCTCGATGAATTTTACGGTGTAACGCATCATTGCATTTCATGATATTCACGATGGGGCTTTGGCCTATTTATTTGCTTCAATCCCATTGTGTGGATTGAAGTGTCTCGATGATTTATGATGTGCTCCTTTGTGGAGGGTTGATGGTCATGTATCCATCTCACGATGAAATTGGTACCACATGCATAATTGCATATCATGATAGTTGGAATTGCATATGTCTGGATGAATTCACGATTGAGTTGTTGTTGCTGAATTTTTATAAGGTGTTCATGATTGAGTTGTTGTTGCTGAATTATATGGTTGAAGATGTTATGACATGCTTATGCTAATTTATTTATATTCCATATTTTAATATATTTATGATAAATTATGATTACTCACCCTGCCTGCTTGGAAATGTTGCCTCCTTCGTGGGTAACTTGCAGATATCGAAGAGTAGACTTGCAGTGCAATAGGAGTTTCACGAGTCTCAGAGCATCTTTAGTGCTCCTTATTAGTGGTTCTGGTTTATGTGTCCTGCTCTGTGTCATGTAACACTGGGATGGGTTTTCTTTTGCTAAAATGTTTTCAGTTATGTTATTATTTGGATAAATGTTTTCCCATTTTATGATGTTAAATTCAGGATGGTGAAAATTATGTTTATGAAGTAAACTAATGAAGTTTTGAATTTTGAAGTTTAAATTCCGCTGCGAAATGCTTTATGTTATTCTTGATGGTGTTTAACTCGTGTTACGGGACAGGACACTGTGTATTTGATTTTCTGATGAAATGTGATACCCTTTCTCGATGATTACTCTGATATTATTTAAATATTTTATTTTGGGGTAGAAGGGTGTTACATTAGTGGTATCAGAGTAGGTTGGTATGTCCGGCCAGTGTCGTTAATGTCGTTTATTTCCCTAGTGCGTGATATGTGTGTGAAACACTGTCGGCACTTGTTTGTTGGTTTCTAGTTGTTGTTTGCAAAGATTAGTTTGGAAGTAAGTGGGGGAGAGGCTTGCTTCCAAAGTGTTATTGGTATGAAGAAGTTGGTTCGAGTTGATGTTGGTTGTGAGAGTGCAAGGTTGTGAAGACGATGTTGTTGTGGACCGGCAGGAGTTTGGACTCCTGAATTCGTATCAGTCGGGTTAGAGAAGTGTGTATATTTTAGGTGGGAATTGTTTGAGAAGGAATAATTACTTTGATGGAAATGATAAGTTGACAGATCAAATCGCTAGATTGTTTCGCTTTGAGTGTAGTTGGATTAAGCTGAGTAATTTTTGAAGCTGGAGTTAGAGTAAAATCCTTGGTAGAGTTTGGAAGAAAAAGAGGAGAGAGATTGAACTTATGTTCATCAATCTCAAAATTCTGGTTTTTGAAATCTTGGAGCAGCTGTCACGAGAAGTGGCATAACTCTTTGCTCGTGACTTGAAATGAAGCGGTTCTGGACTTTTTGGAAAGCTTACAGAATTCCCTACAGTTTACATATAAGATTTGCATTCAGGATGTTTGTGATCAGGAAGATAAGTGTGTTTTACTAGTCGGGTCTGCTACTGATTTTGGAAAATTCTGCATACGAGAATTCTTGACCAGTCCCATTGCAAGGGGAATAACCTTTTACTCGTAAGCCGGATTTGAGTGATTCTTGAAGTTCTGAAATCTGCACAAAATTCTCTTCTTGTTAGAATATATATTTTTGATTTGGAGGTCTTTATTGGAGAAGATAATTGCGTTCAAAGTGGGAGTGTTTT
This sequence comes from Lathyrus aphaca, assembly GCA_963966055.1. NCBI lineage: Eukaryota > Viridiplantae > Streptophyta > Magnoliopsida > Fabales > Fabaceae > Lathyrus > Lathyrus aphaca. Next base: position 501,807,204 of record OZ014520.1, read on the forward strand.
GCTGGAAATTTTAGGAAGATGAAATATTGAAAAATAATAAGATGTCGGTATTAGAGGGAATGCATAAGTATTTAGAGAATGAATGAATGTGTAATGAGGATGATTAAAATTCTTATGTTAGATGATAGTAATGTTGAGAGGAAGATGGATGTTTGAATTGTGTTGTTAAGAATTATAATTTGAATGAAAGTCATGAATGGGAGAGAACCAAATTGGATTGTGCTTAATGTTGTAGTGACTCCGGTGTTATAAGAATATTTGAAGCAGTGTTATACAAGGGCATGTATGATGGATTGTGTATTGGATTTTGGATGTCTTGGTGAAATCGACTAAGTCGGAATTAAAGAAACTAAGAAGATGTTGATAAGTCTTATAGAGTTGGCGGAGAATTATGCCTACGGACTTTATACATAAGTTGAAGTACGCTATTGTGTTGGGTAATGACTATTTATGCCGCTATTATGGTTGTCGGATATTTATTGACAAATTGAGGAACTGATCACCCTTAATCTATTGTTGATAATAGACAAAATGATAATTGAGGAATAGATGCGTCATGCTAACTAGTATAGTATATGAGTTAAATCAGTTGAAGTCGAGCTGGGCATTTGAGCATTGTTTGAATTATCGAGGAAGAATCATATATAAGAATATTAGTCAGATTTAAGAATGATGGTATGAAGTTACATTGGGAGTAAATAGTATTGTGGAAATTTGTAGTTAAAATCTGGATAATAAAATTATTGTTTGATGATAAATTAAGTGGCATGAGGCTTGGAGTTTCTTTAGATGATTCGAGGTTAAAGTATATGGAAAAGTAAGAACAAGATTTTCAAGAGTATAGGATTGAATTGAGTTGAAAGAATCCGACGAAGTAAGATTATAAGTGGGTTTATTAAAGCGTGATTTTGATTAGAACATGGATAATTGTTTTGGTTGCGTTGGTTTGGATAAGAATTTATGAAATGTGTGTTAGTATGATTTAGAATCGAGGATTCGATACGTTGGATTAATTAGAAGCAAAGAAATATGAGTTATCTTGTGGAAACTGTTGTATCGATGTACCTTATATTGTCATAATGATATAGTGTGTTTAAGGTAATTTTCGAAGGAGGTATTATTTAAGATGGTAAAGTTGTAGTTATGTTGAGGATAATTGGAAATTCATGAAGTATGTAAATTTTTTACCAAAATTTGGAAGTTGTCGCGGTTGTATTTATGATTGAACGTTTGGAGGTGTTACCTTATGAATTTAAGTTGGATGTATTCGGTAACTACAAGAGTAGAATACCTATTGAAACGAAATTCAGAAGAGTTAAGTCGAAGGTGTTATTGATGTGTTGGTTTGGTGATTGAAGAAGTTGGAAATAGACTTGGTAGTCCTGGAACTTTGCAGAGTAATCAGAGTGCCCAGCGAATGCATGGTGCGGTGTAGTTGTTGTTTGCGAATGAAGACGATGTCGATAGCCGATTGTTTTGATATTGGATTTAAACTGTGTGTTCCAGACATTTCGGGAATTAACAAAGTGTTTTTCTGAGGAATATAAAAGCCGACTGAGTATTCATCATGGCGCTACGAAGATATATCAGGATTTACGCAGGTTATTTTGGTGACCGGGTATGAAAAAGAGTATTGTTGAATTTGTATATGTTTGTTTGACATGCTAGAAGTCGAAGATTGAACATCAGACACCTTCAGGCATGATGCAACCATTGAATGTTCCTGAGTGGAAATGGGATAGCATTTTCATGGATTTTGTGACTGGGTTGCCTAAGACTACAAGAGGTAATGATTTGATGTGGAGCTTCCTTTCTGAGTTGAGAATTGATTAGTTGGATGGATTAAGTAGATGAAATAGTTGAATCAGATATATTCTCGAGGGCGAAAATTCTTTAAGTGAGGGATAGTTATACCACCCCGAATTCGATTATGAGTAATTGATACTTATTTGAGGATATATGATAATTTTGGAAAATAGGTGGTTATGTGGCCCGATGCATTGTGATGATATTATTTTAATAATATTAATAATAAGAATAATCATATAGTATTATTCGAAATTATTGTTTATTATTAGATAATAATAATAAAAGTGGGGGTATGGAGGTTATGTTGGTCAATTGGAAATATGAGGAGTACTTTTATATAATATGAATAATTAATGTATTATTATATTAGTATTATTTAATAAAAATATTGAGGAAAAGGGCAAGATGGTCTTTATGAAGAAAGAGTAAGGTTAAGTTGGGAAAAACATAAACTGGGATAGCTTTTATAAAAGTGAGTATACGATCAAAATTGGATCTATCGTGTTTTTGGAAAAGAGCTCTGAAGAAAGGAAGGAGAAGAAGCTCAGAGTCAGGAAGTTACAAAGAACCTTGGAGAGGTGTATCAATCGGCGAAATTCTCTAAGGTATGGGGAGTTTTCATAATCTATTATAATTATATAGGAATTGGTTTATGAATAGATTAGGTTTGTATGATTTTGAGGATTTTTAGGTTTGATGACATATATTGAGTTATAAGAGTATGAATTGGTGAATTAGGATTGATAAGATGATTTAGAATGGTGTGTTTGATGTTTAAATTGATATATTGTTGTTGTATATGATTAATTTTGATTGGTAAGAAGTTTTGGGTTGCATTGGAATGAATTCGTATGAAAAATTGAGGTATTTTGGGGTAGAATTCGTAAAAACAACAGAAAACTGCTTATGTACAGGTGTTAACCGGTTAACGCTTTGGTTAACCGGTTAACCAGTGAAAAATATGCGTTTTGGGCGAAAAAATGAGGCGTTAACCGGTTAACGCTTTGGTTAACCGGTTAACACTGTAACAGTGGCACTTTTACTTTGAAAAATTCATAACTTTTGATCCGTAACTCCGATTTAGGTCCTGTTTGAAGCGTCGGAAAGCTAACGAGACGAACTTTAATTTGATGAAATAAAATGAGTGAAATGATACATTTTTAAATGATGAATATTTAGAAAAAGTTGAGTTGGTTTTATGATTATAAATAAGATTCTATTGTAAGTTGACGATTTGTTGTTGTTGATGAAGGAAGTCGTTTGCTTTGCTGTTAAAAATTGGTTTTATGATTATAAACATGATGTTATTGTGAATTGGCGTTTTGTCGTTGTTGATGAGGGGATTTGTTTGGTTGTCTCGTTGATTCGAATAATTGTTTTGTGGTATGGTTGATAAAATAAGTATGGTTGATGTGTTGTCGTGATGAAATACATGATTTTATGATGATTATCTGTTGAACATAAAAATGATGGGTTATGTCTTGATGAGTTGAGGTAGCTAATGAAATGAGGTTTTGACGTGTTATTACGATGGAAATATATGATTAATTGATGTTGAGTTGTTGATATGAAATGAATGATGCGCAATTGATTTCTCGATGAATTTTACGGTGTAACGCATCATTGCATTTCATGATATTCACGATGGGGCTTTGGCCTATTTATTTGCTTCAATCCCATTGTGTGGATTGAAGTGTCTCGATGATTTATGATGTGCTCCTTTGTGGAGGGTTGATGGTCATGTATCCATCTCACGATGAAATTGGTACCACATGCATAATTGCATATCATGATAGTTGGAATTGCATATGTCTGGATGAATTCACGATTGAGTTGTTGTTGCTGAATTTTTATAAGGTGTTCATGATTGAGTTGTTGTTGCTGAATTATATGGTTGAAGATGTTATGACATGCTTATGCTAATTTATTTATATTCCATATTTTAATATATTTATGATAAATTATGATTACTCACCCTGCCTGCTTGGAAATGTTGCCTCCTTCGTGGGTAACTTGCAGATGTCGAAGAGTAGACTTGCAGTGCAATAGGAGTTTCACGAGTCTCGGAGCATCTTTAGTGCTCCTTATTAGTGGTTCTGGTTTATGTGTCCTGCTCTATGTCATGTAACACTGGGATGGGTTTTCTTTTGCTAAAATGTTTTCAGTTATGTTATTATTTGGATAAATGTTTTCCCATTTTATGATGTTAAATTCAGGATGGTGAAAATTATGTTTATGAAGTAAACTAATGAAGTTTTGAATTTTGAAGTTTAAATTCCGCTGCGAAATGCTTAATGTTATTCTTGATGTTGTTTAACCCGTGTTACGGGACAGGACACTGTGTGTTTGATTTTCTGATGAAATGTGATACCCTTTCTCGATGATTACTCTGATATTATTTAAATATTTTATTTTGGGGTAGAAGGGTGTTACAGACTCACACCACTTTTCTAATTTCCAAGATGGATCTTGTAAAGTATATCTTCGAGAAACCGGGTTTAATAGGAAGGGTAGCCCGATGGAAGATGATTCTAACGGAATATGATATCCAGTACACTTCACATAAAGCAATCAAGGGGAGCGTATTGTCAGAATACTTGGCTCAGCAGCCAATTGACGATTATCAACCCATGAAGTTCGAGTTTCCGGATAAGGACATCATGTTCCTCAGGTTGAAGGACTGCGAAAAACCACTTCCGAAGGAGGGGTCAGACCCTAAATCCAAATGGAAGTTGATGTTTGACGGAGCTGTGAATGTAAATGGAAGTGGAGTATGTGTTGTCATTATCTCACCAGAGGGTTTCCATATGCCTTTCGCTGCTCGGTTGACTTTTGAATGTACAAAAAATGAAGCAGAGTATGAAGCTTGTATCATGGGGGTTGAAGAGGCAATAAACTTGTGAATCAAGAACCTCGAGATCTTCGAAGATTCTGCTCTGTTGGTGAACCAAGTCAATGGTAAGTGGTTAGTTCATCAACCTCACTTGGTTCCCTACAGGGATTATACCAGGAGGTTGCTAACTTTGTTCACCAAGGTTAAGCTGAGTTATATTCCACGAGATGAAAATCAGTTTGCTATTTCTCTAGCAACTTTGTCATCCATGATTAAAGTTTGTCAAGAGAATTATGTGCCTCGAATCATGGTCTCTCGTCTTGAAAGAACTGCCTATGTCTTTGCAGTTGAAAATGGTGAGGATAACAAACCTTGGTATCATGATATCAAGCAATTCTTGAAGTCTCAAGAGTACTCGATTGGGGCATCCAGTAAAGACAAGAAGACTCTCAGAAGGCTAGCAGGTGGATTCTTTTTTAATTAAGATGATATGTTATACAAGCGAAACGTCAACATGGTTCTGCTCAGATGCGTGGATAGACACGAGACAAACCTATTGATGCAAGAGGTTCATGAAGGCTCCTTCGGTACCTATGCTGAAGGACATGCTATGACAAAGAAACTGCCGAGATCGGGATATTATTGGATCACCATGGAATCCAATTGCTGAAATACTCCCGCAAATGCCACAAGTTCCAGATTTATGCTGATAAGGTCCATGTACCTCTGAATCCATTGAGTGTCATGTCTTTACCTTGGCCGTTCGCCATGTGGGGCATTGATATGATTGGTAAGATTGAGCCAACAGCTTCCAACGGTCACCGCTTTATCCTGGTTGCTATAGACTATTTCACGAAGTGGGTTGAAGCGACATCTTATGCCAATGTGACAAAACAAGTGGTAGCCCGGTTTATCAAAAGAGACATCATTTTCCGATATGGAATTCCCGAGAGGATCATTACTGATAATGGTTCTAACCTCAATAACAAGATGATGACTGACTTGTGTCGGGATTTCAAAATAGAATATTACAACTCTTCTCCGTATCGCCTGAAGATGAATGGCACCGTTGAGGCAGCCAACAAGAACATCAAGAAAATCATGCAGAAGATGGTTATGACATAAAAAGACTTGCATGAGATGTACCGTTTGCGTTACATGGGTACCGAACGTCAGTGCGTACCTCAACAGGGGCAAATCCATTCTCATTGGTGTATGGTATGGAGGCAGTCCTACCAGTCAAAATGGAGATCCCCTCGTTGATTTTAATGATGGACGTTAATCTAGATGAAGCTGAATGGCTCCGGTCCAAGTACAATCAACTGAGCCTCATTGAAGAGAAATGCCTAACAATTGTATGCCATGGACAGTTGTACCAATGGCGAATGAAACAGGCTTTTGATAAGAAAGTACGGCCAAAACGATACATACCAGGTGACCTGGTGCTGAAAAGGATTCTTCCTCCTCTTAAAGATCACATGGGCAAGTAGACACACAATTATGAAGGTCCATTCGTGGTTAAAAAGGCCTTCTCAGGCGGAGCCTTGATGCTAACAACCATGGATGGCGAAGACTTCCATTCCCCTGTCAATGCGGACGCAGTAAGAAAATACTTCGTGTAAAAAGACCCGCTGGATAAAAACAGAATAAAGATCTAGCAAAAATGGGCATCCTGGCGAGCCAAAAACAAAATAAAAGGCTCGAGTAAAAATTAGGGAAATATTGAAAACAAATGTACACCCGATGAGTTGAAAAAGCCACATCGGGAAGGAGGACATAACATCTAATACAACTCTAAAAAAGTGTTAAGTGGCCGGGATGGTGATTCATACCATAAGCGTGGGGTATACAGGTCCAAACTAACTCTCTATGTTACAGGCACTATCAGTTGTGTTTACGCAGGTGCAGGTACAAGCGTTGCTAGTAGAGCTAAAGTGGATTTCCAGGAGGAATATTTCAACAGTACTTGAACAAGAACATTTGTCTTCCCGTGTGTCTCTTGTTATCCCCAGTAGAGGTGAGAGTTGAAATCTCCACATGCAAGGCAACTGAAAGTTGGTGTCCACCACAAGCAGAGACTTCCCTTCCATACAGGGGCAATTCCCAGCAATACAAGGAGTTTTTTTCTCTCCAGCAGGTTTCTTCCTCAGCTAGGTCGTACCTCTAGTTCCCAGCCAAGTCAAGAGGTCTTCACTTCCCCATTAGAGTTCAAGAAGAGTCCATCTCCAGCAGGGTCTTGGCTCTCCAATCTCAAAGTCCAATTTATTTTTGGAAGTGGTGGAAGTCCAAAGTCGGTGTATCATTAACAACATTCCTCGCATGGTTGTTTTCTTCTCACAAGGATTAACCAAATCAATGTAGTGATCATTACTTCTCCCCAGTCAAACCACCTGGGATGCTTGCAGTCTCCTTGTCAGGAGATCTCTTTGCATATGCATAATCATCATTACATTGGCATCCTCCAAAGCGTAGCATTTCCATCATCATGGAGCATTACGCCATAAATGCAAACATGGGCATGCCAGCATGAGCCAGCTTTGAGGTATATTGCATAAGACCTGTAACATCTTCTCAACCTGAAATACTCCCCGCAGAGGATATCAATACCATTTATCAGGCATCCTTGTCTTTTCAAGTCAATATTTGTCACCTTTTCTGCAGCTTGTTTCGCACAGCAGTTGCATCGCAGGTTCTCGTTTTGTACAACGGTCCTGTTTGTCTGGGCTCTCATTTATGTACAATGATCTCATTCCATCATCGAGTTACGTATTGTACAATGGTCTCGTTTTTAAGCCCTGTTTAGTACAACAGGCCCTCATTCTACGGCTTGTTTCACATAGCAGTCGTGTCGCAAGTTCTCGTTTTCTACAACGGTCATGTTTGCCTGTGTTTTCGTTTATGTAAAACGATCCCATTCCATCATCGAGTTCCGTTTTGTACGATGGTCTCATTTTTAAGCCCTGTTTAGTAAAACAGACCCCCATTCCGCGGCTTGTTTCGCACAGCAGTCGCGTCGCAGGTTCTCGTTTTATACAATGGTCCTGTTTGCCTAGGCTCTCGTTTATGTACAACGATCTCATTCCATCATCGAGTTACATTTTGTACAATGGTCTCGTTTTTAAGCCATGTTTAGTACAGTAGGCCCCCATTCTGCGGTTTGTTTCGCACAACACTCGCATCGCAGGTTCTCGTTTTGTACAACGGTCCTATTTGCTTGGCCTCTCGTTTATGTACAACGATCCCATTCCATCATCGAGTTCTGTTTTGTACAATGGTGTTGTTTTTAAGCCCTTTTTAGTACAACAGGCCCCCATTCCGCGGCTTGTTTCGCACAACAGTCGTGTCGCAGGTTCTCGTTCTGTACAACGGTCCTGTTTTCCTGGGCACTCGTTTATGTACAACGATCCCGTTCTATCATCGAGTTCCATTTTGTACAATGGTCCCGTATGTAAGGCCTGTTTAGTACGACAGACCCCCATTTCGCGTCTTGTTTCGCACAACAGTCGCGTCGCAGGTTCTCGTTTTTTACAACGGTCTTGTTTGCCTAGGCTCTCGTTATGTACAACGATCCCTCCCACCTTGTTCTATTTCCGCTACCTATTCAGAGGTCATAACAAAAAAGAAGAAAAAACAATAACAAATAAAGATAGATGACATTTTCCTCATCCACAGAGTTCAAATTTCCAGGTTTTATTCGAGTATTCAATCACTCCATACCTTGAACGTCTAAAAGCCGTTGCAATTATTCGTTTAGGCTTAATGATGATTGAATAGGGGCAGCTATAATACCTCAAAATTCGCCCTCTCATTTCCTCAGCATTTTGCATAGCATTTAGCATAAACAAATTCATGAAATAATCAAGAACATTGCATCATGTGTATCATAGTTGAGGCATAGGCATGTGATCTTTGATTGGAGCAATTGAAGGCTATGAAAAGGCAACCAAGGAGCCACAAAGCTTCTCAACCTTGTGCAAAGGGTTCACAACATCCCACAAGTCTTCACTTGAAGCCACAAGTCATGAAAAGATTTGAATTGATCAAAGGAAGCAAGCAGTGCAACATCTCCTAATGAAAGGGGCCAAATTAGGGTTTCATTTCTACTGGGCTTCTCAATTAAATTATGATCCAAAGTGGATTCCATTTTCTTGTATATGATGTCAAGTGCCTAGGGTTCAAATTTCCACCATAGAAACATTTTGGAAGAGGTTCAATTGGCCAGATGATTGAAAATCAAGGAATTGGGGAAAAGTCAACCATGCTGAGGAAAAAGTCGACTCCTGACTTGTTGAGATCAAAATCATGAAATTATGGTTACAAGGATCCTATATTTCAAATTTGTTCAAGAAATGAAGGAGGGATCAAGATAAATCAAGAAAACCAAAACTTACCATTTTTGGAAAATTAGGGTTTCCAAAAATGGCAAGTTTTGGCCATTTTTGCAGCAACTTCAAGAGAGGCCTTCTCCCAAATTATGGAGCTAGCAAAATTCTACCTTGAGCCAATTAAACGGGACATCCTAAGCTTCAAATCCATTGGTGTAACTCATTCATATCATCAAAATTGAGAGAGTTATGATCTTGCAAAGTTTGAACAAATCAAGGCAAGCTAGGGCAAAACCAAGGCAAGCCTTGCATGCTGCGCGCGTGCCAGGCAAGGCATTCCATCAAACAGGTGGTGAGTCATAATGCAAGCTATTTTTATCCATGCTATAGGCCTCAAATGAAATTTCTTTGAACTACAAGGTTGTTTATTGACATGTTTCTAACAACTTTGATGTTCAAGGATTTTCCATCTGATCAAAGGATTGAGAGCTTTGGGAAGGCAAAGATAGGATGTTCAAACTGAAAACTTGCAGGGCATCTTGCCAAGCCAAGGGCAGGCCACGCAGGCCCATAATGCAGCATTGGAGTGTGATGTTCAAGGAGATATTTGAGGTATCTAGAGTCCATGTTCCATGATGATTTGAACTACAAACTTACTATTGGAAACATCTCCTTCAATTTGAGTCCAAGAAACACATCAAATGATGCCTTGGTCATGAAGAAAGCTTCCATGGAAAAGCATGGCTTCAAACTGATATTGCTTGTGTGATAAGGCATTGCATTATGCAGCAAACTTCAAATCATCTTTTCTTTTTTTACTCCATTCAACAAGTCATGGCCATAAGGCATTGCCTTATAGGGGATTTGATCTCATGGCTATTGGTTCACATCACATGCCATGCACCTCTTTTGCAATTCAAGCCAAGTGAATCTTGTAAACATTGCACTGTATGCTGCAACCTTGATTCAATAAGCTTCATACTACATCACATTGCATTAAGCCTCACCATATCAAGCATGATCTTCATTGTACATGATTGAATCCATCCAGCTTCAACTCGAGCTCCAACAAACTCCACTCACCATAACTGATTCTCAAACTAACTTGACTCAGTTAACTCAAGTTCCAACTATTAACTGAGCTAGTTAAGATCATTGACTCTTGCTATATAAGGGATTAACCATAGCTGAACTCACACACTTCATTTTCTACTCAAAAATCACATCAAATCCACAGAATTTTCTCTGAAACTTTTTCTGCATTTTGCTTCGAAAAAGCTTCAATCTCCATAAATCCCTTTCATTCTTCCTCAATTCATCACCATCATGACATTGGGCACAAGATCCATGGTTTATTCAGCTTGATTCTCCAAGGATTTCTCTCTACATTCTTGAAGAAACTTCTCTGCATTTTGTTTCAGTTTGCATTTATCTTCATCAATCACTTCTCAATCTTCACATATTCATCATCATCTGCAACTTGTGATCATCAATCATGGTTGGATTCAATTGAATTCTCAAGAACAACCTCAAGCACATTTCTGTATTTTGGATAATTCAGCAAGGATTTAAGTGGTTCATAGGGATTAATTCATCCTCTAAAAATCAAGGCTAGTTGTTGTGCATAATTGGAACCACACCTCTGGATTTCTTCAACTCTCGAATCACTGCATTTTCAGGTTCCCTCTGAAATTCAACTTACACATTTTCTTTCGGTTTTGCCTGATTTGTGTGATTTAAGGCTTAGTAGAAGCAATGTGGTATCTAGCTAGATGATAGGCACCATAAGTGCGTAGATTCAAATTTTCAGGTTGAATTTCTTGGCTTCGATTTGCTTTATTTAAGTGTGATAAATGAAAACTAAGGGTGGATTCGTGACCTACTCATTGAGAGGAATATTTCTATGGCTTCACTTTTCATTTTGGTTGAGTCTTGAGGATGCCCTAGCCTGAGGCTCACCGAAGAAGATGACCGGAGGTCACTTCCGGTGACCTAAATAGTAGCCCTAAATTTATTATGAGAACATATCATAGCCATTAGATCTCACGTATCCTAGGGATCTGATTTAGCCAGCACATAAATGAAACACATGCACCACACGTGACATTTTGTGAAGGAAATCCTCAGGGTATTATTCACACCCCCCATGCGTGTAATTGAAGTCCAGACTAGTTATTTTTGTTGCTATCAGCACCCCAAGGCCCAATCCAAATGATTCAGTCCACTTCATTTTCTTATTTCTTTTCATTTTTATTCCATTTTCGTTTCTGATTTTTAAAAATACCAAAACCTCATAAAACATTATGAATTAATTCATGTGAGGTCTTTGCTTTTTTCCCTGATTTTCTATAACTTTTGTTCTTATTTTTATTTTATATCTTAACCTGAATTAATTTCCCATTGAATTAATTTCTATTTCCTTCATTTTTAACCAATCTTTTTGTCTATTTTCTTTCTCCCAAACCACAAAATATAAATAGTCCATTCTTTTTCAATTAGTCAGAAGAATCATCAAATTTCCCCATCATATTTTTGTTTTGATTTTTAGGTCACTATAAGCCATGATTTGGTCCCTTGCTTCCATACATGTTCCCATGAACCCTAATTCACTTCCACACATCCTTTGACCATTAAAAAATGAGATTTTTTGTATTCAATTCACCCTCTGGATTTTGTATTCAAGTGTCTATTTTCATAAATTTTCATGACCATTTAGTATTTTTCCAAGTTGCTTGGGTCATAAGTCATATTTTTGTTCATTTACTCCACTTCCTTTGGTCCCATTAGCATAAGGCATTCATTCCATTACTTTGAAGTCCTAATTTTGAGTCTCTTAGGTCCTATAGGATGTCTTTAAGTGTTAAGTACAAATTTGGGTCTTCACCTTTGATTTTTAGGTTTGCCTTGAGTCTTAAGTCACATATGTCCCATTTTAGCCTAACCTCACTTCTCCTTCCATCTTAAACACTTCAAATTCAATTGTCACTTGAGTTAACTACATTTTATCTTTGTTTTGAGTCTTATAAGTGTTTTGTGGTCATCCATACTTGTTCATCTCAATTTTATAACCTTGTGCTTATTTTTGAACTTCACTTGTCACCTAAAGGACCTTAGAAACCCTAATTTGAACACCTAGTCTTAGGAGACTTCTTAACCCATCATTTGTGAATATTTTTCGAATCTAATTTCCATTCTAATTTTTTGTCAATCCTCTGGTTTTTGTATGGGGAAGTCAAGTCCCTTTGGGAACTTTTGGATTTTCTTCTAAGTTTGTTTCATCTTTAGAACCATGTTTCTGTATGCATTATCCCACCTTTCAAGCTCATATTTGAATACCTTTAACTTGAATCTCTTCTTTCTCATTTGATCTATTCATTTCCTTCACTTCCATATGGTGCTAAGTTCTGGAATTTTCACTTACCTTTGAGTTTAGGAGTTTTTTTGATTTGATAAACACTTGAGTTTTCCTTTTAACTTCATCCTTAGATTTCCTTAGGGGTTGGTAGTACTTTATGGCATAGTTTGACTTTAATTCAATTAGTCCCTTTAGATACTTTTGAATTGATTTAGCTACTTACTTTTTAAGTGTGTTACCTTATAGGATACTTTATACTTAGGTATTAACCTTAGAAGTTCACTAACACCTTTCCTTAGCTAGTGTGAGTTGTTTCTTGAAGTTTTCCATGCCATAATTGTTCATATTACTTCATCATGCTAACATTTGTTTTGTAGGGGGGAAGATGAGGTAATAATTCTTCATTCCTTTCCTTATGCATTTAATTGTCTTTGCCTTAGCACTTAGTGCTTTCTTCATAGGCTCCCCTTTTGTTCTTTAGGTTCAACTTAACTTCCTTAGGAAGTAAGTTGAACTCTAACTTGCTTTTCTTTTCCTTAGGTTTAGAAAACCTCACAAACCATAGGACCACCTTTTGTACATAATAAGATAACTTAGGATTGTGTCTTAGTCCCCCTTTAGCTTTTACCTTTTTCCTATTGAGTCTTCTTTTCTCATCTTCAAACAAAATAAAAAATACTTAATAAATGCATGAAAGAATCTCATGTGTATAGCCTTATTCCATGGGGAACTTACATTCATTCCATCTTGGAATAGTGTAGGCTTGTCTAGCATGATGTACAAGTCTGATCAAGAGGTTATTTTCACAGAAAAAATCTAAAAGATACTTCTTCACAAGCTACAAAAACATTTAATAAGTTCAGCAAGCTAGTGAACATAGACCCTAATCCTTGGAAACAAGTCTTGGATAAATTCTCCTTACTTGGTATGCTTGTTCTACTATTCCATCTTGGAATGTAGTAGAAAGTAAACATTCCATGGAAAAGAGTTTGAATTCACTTCCTTGTGCCAAATTCATACAAAACTCTTAAAAAAGCAAAACAACAAACAATAAGCGACTTTCCTGCAGGAACTTCTCTTTTCACCTCATTCATTCTGAACGCGAACTTGTGACGACTTGTCTCACATGTAAGACGGTAAACGCACTCATACCAGATGAGCCTGCAACACCTGAGCATAGACATACGCAGTTCCAGCGCATAAAAAACACAAGCAAATAGTTCTCTCCTTAGTTAGGCGAACTACGTCGACTCTGATCCTCATTTTCCCGATGAGGTACGTAGGCAGTGGGGTAGGGCCCCTTCGAGTACATTCTTTATTTTCCCTACATTTCCCTCTTTATTTCCATTTTCTTTTCCAGTTCTTTTCTCATTTCCAGTTCCAGTTAGTAGTTCTTTCGTTCAGCAGTACCTTATTTCTCACCCTTTGAAACAAACAAACAAACGTGGATCCCGTCGGGTACGGCGGATGGTCTGGGATGCTAATACCTTACCAGGTCGTAACCGACTCCCGAACCCAGATCTTTGGTTCATAGGACCTTATCCTTTCCTTCTTCCTCGGGTTTGTGCAACATTACCTTTCCATTTCATTCGGGATAAAATGTTTTGCTGGCGACTCTACCTTTTCCGCGCCACTTTCGCGTTTGTACTAGGATGAAAATCCCGAGAGCGACACATACGTAGCATAAGCCAGTTGTGGTACCTCTCATAAGAGCCTGAAGCATTTCCTCAAGCAACCTGAAGTATTCACCACAGAGAACGCCAATTTAATTTTCCAAACACTATTACTTTTACAAGTCAAAGCTTGTTTCCCCCAGTTAAGTCATCATCCAATTATGATGGTCTCTATTTCAAGTTTTATCTCCACAAGCAGGGCTAAGTTCTTCTTTCTTGTTGAACCCCAAGTTCAACCTTGAACCCCGAGTTAATTCTCGAACCCCAAGTTCGTCTTTCTTGTTGAACCCCAAGTTCAACCTTGAAGCCCAAGTTCATTCTCGAACCCCAAGTTCGTCTTTCTTGTTGAACCCCAAGTTCATTCTCGAACCCCAAGTTCGTCTTTCTTTTGAACCCCAAGTTCATCTTTCTTGTTGAACCCCGAGTTCAACCTCGAACCCCAAGTTCGTCTTTCTTGTTGAACCCCAAGTTCGATCCTCAAGTTATCATCCAAGTTATGATAGTTTATCTCCACAAGTGGGATAAATACGTTGTGATTCCGCCAGGTCGGTCTCGTCTTTCCAAGTTATCATCCAAGTTATGATATTTTATCTCCACAAGTGGGATAAATACATTGTGATTTCTCCAAGTTCGATTTCGTGGCCTCAAGCTGTCACCCAAATTATGTTGGTTTCTGGTCCACCATGGTATTTTGTCAAAAAAATACGGAATAAAAAAAAAGGAAAATGGCATTCTCCTCAACTCCCACATAGTACAAATTTTTAGGATTATTCGAGTATTCAATCACTTCATACCTTGAATGTCTAAAAGTCGTTGTTATCACCCATTCAAGTTTGCAGATGATTGAATAAGGGCAGTTGTAATACCCTAAAATTTGCCCTCTTAATTTATTGCCAACCGCAAGTGGTTTATGCTTCTTCATTTTGCATGATCATCCAAGCATTCATCACATTAAAAAAATAATAAATAAATAAATAATAAATCATAAGTCATTTACATGTTCATGAGGCATGTGACAGGCCAAGTGACAATATTCGGAGCTCAAGAGGAGAAAAGACACTAAGAAAATAATACAAGACTATTCCATGGGGAAAGCCTTTCAAAAAGCAAAGAATTGGGATTTTGGTACCATTAATCGGTTAACAGATTGGTTAACCGGTTAACGGTGGCAAATTTTGGAATTGTTTAAATGTTAGTTGGTGTTCTTCCTTTCCCTCCATATTTCCCTTCATTCTTTCCCTTGCATTCTTTCCACTACATGCCACCTCATCACCTTGGATTGTTCTACCATGTTCTACCACCTTCTAGAGTATTCCAAGGAATATTCTCTACTCCAACCCTAACCTAACTAACTATAACCCTAGTTCCAAACCTAAACCTAACTCCATTCTCAAACCTCATGTCAAGCCTATGCATTATATAAACCTAAATCCCCCCAAAGTTAAAGGGTTCACTCTCATAATTTCACAATTCTCATTTCTAGAATCACTTTTCTCTCACTTTTCCTCCATTTTCACCAAAGCTTTTTTAAAAGAAGCTCTTCAAGTTTCACATTGAAACTTGAAGATATTAAAGCTTAGCCTCCATTCTCCATTGATTTGTGAATTATAGAAGAAGAAGATACTGGTTTTTGGTGAGATTCAGCTTATCGGAAGTGCAAGAATTCTCAAGCAACATGAACGAATCGCATTTATTTTGCATTTGCAGATTCTTTGGATTTCTCTTCGTTTGAGCTTCGATCTTTGCAACATTTATCGAAGCATTCCTCCGCTTCTTAGGTTGGTGATCAAAAACCATTCTTGATCTCTCCATCTCGCCTTAAACGACATTCTCCGCATGATTATTGATTGTGTTTGCGTTTTACCGTTCGATTTCGCTTCTGTTACGTGTTGTACGTTTTGATTATTTGTAGCTAGATCCGTAACTTAATTTAGGTTCTACTAGGTGTTAGAATGCTCCCTCTAGGTAGAAAATTAGTGTTAACAGGTTCCTAGGTGTGTTGGAGATCATTAGAAGTGAGTTTGTGGCCAAAATCACTTATTTCCAAACTGTTTTTCACACTCTATTCAGTGTTAACCGGTTAACCATTTGGTCCATTTGGTTAACCAGTTAACGCATGCATTTTGGCCACAAACTGGTGTTGTTTTAGGTCCGTTAACCGGTTAACCATTCCGTTAACTGGTTAACGCTGTAGAAACTTAGTTTTTTAGCTAGTTTGATTGCTTAACATTGACTCCTTGTGCCTCTAATCCCCATATATGTTTAGTTACTTATTTTAGGGAATTTTCAAGATTAGTTTCGACATCTCATTCCTCCGTTTCGAGTCGTTTTGAGTCGTTTCGACGCGTTTCCGTTCATGTCGCGTATTATGTGTTTATGTGTTCATTTGTGCATGAATTGACTTATTACATATTGTTGCTATGTCTATGCATCATTTGGCATGTGAATGATCATGTTGCATTCTGTTTTTGCATCTCTCGCATGTTTCATTAATCCATTTGCGTCATTGCATCACATACTTAATGTTGTACTTCACATAACCATACATGTATGTACATTTTGCATTTGGTGGTATGTTTGATTACATCATCTACATTGATTCAATTCTGAATTTTGCATTAAGCCACATGTCATACTTGTCGATCCATGTTAATGTTGGTGTATGTTCATGTTCATGTGTATATGCCATACTTTGCATACTTGTTGCATAAGTGATTCATTTTGTGTATCTTTACATAATCCATCATGAAAATGAATGTTCATTCCATCATATGCTTGATCCATGCCCATGTTGCATATTCATGTCAATTGAGCATTTCATGTTGTTTTGTGCATAAGAAATGAAAAACAATCAAATCTGAATTTTACATTTCATAGTTGTCTTTGCATATAGGAGATGTAAAATGTATGTTGCTTGTTATATAGTTCATGTTGTTTGTTACTTTTTACACCTATTTTTGCATGTTGTATATTAGTTGTAGTAGGCTATTTGTGTTGTGCAGTATTTTCATAGTTGTTTGTGCATTTGAGTGCTACAAAAAAGCTGTTGGATTTTAGCTTAGCATAATTTTTTAAAACCCTTTAGACTTAGGATTGAGTCTAGTTTTAGGTCCTAGAATCATTAGGATTTAATTGATGAGTTTGCTTTATTATTTTCAATAAAATGCAATACTAACCTTTGTTTTGTAGGGAGGTTGAGGTATGTGTCTCTCCCGCTAAGAGACACAGGGTCAGATAGGGTACAGACGCAAACGGTCGACGAAGAGAGAAATGAAAATGAAGTGAAAGAGTCGCCAGCTAGGCATTTTTATCCCGAAGGAAAGGTAATGCTGCATAAACCTGGAAAGATATGGATAAGACGGTTGCGAACCAGAGAAACTGAGAAAGGGGGTTGGTTACAACCTAGGAAGGTATTAGCACCCAGATTGTTTGTCGTACTCGACGGGATCCACGCTTGGAAGTTTGTGTTTAAAGGGGTAGTGTCTGTGCTATCTGTGTGCAAAAGCTGGAAAAGAATGTACAGGTGCCAGTGCAGGAATGTGAAGTGGAGTGCTCAGGAATGAGGCTTTAAAAGAATAATGTTGGAAGAGGGGGGGAGATAGAGACTTTTGTTCGATAAATGTTAAGTTATGCCTACATATCCTCGAGTGCAATGAGGAAGTCAGAACACCATAGTTCGACTCAAAGAGACTGAAAGAAGATTGATTGTGAACTACTTGCTTATCTATGCTCATGTGTATGACCTGTCTGGCTCAGGTGTTAACTGTCTTGCATTAGACAGAAGAAGCAAGTTCTCGTTTGTGAGTGAAGATGATGAGAAAAGAATCCCGAAGGAGACGATTATTGCTATGTTTTTGTGTTTTCAATCTTTTATTGCTTTTTGGTGTTTGTCATAAGTTAATAAGCTTAAGCCTAAACAAAGGGTTAGTAAACTCATCATATCCTCCCTTAAGCCTAAAAGGTAATGCTTGCTTTTTTAGTTTTTTTTTAGTGTTAAGTAATGAGTTTAAGCCATAATCAAGGATTTAATGGACTCATTACACCATCCTAATAGAAGGATAATATATGAGAACACTTAAGCTGAGGAAGATACCTCAACTTAATCCATGATTAGGGATTAACCTCATGACAAAAAAAGCCTTTATTAAAGTGGATTTTAATTAAGGGTGAGATTAAGAAGTGAATTTTATGGTTTGTAAGACAACTTGAGGGGGACTTATCCATTAACACTAGGGTTAGTCCTTCTTAACCAATTAAGGAAGAATTAGAACCCTAATGAAAGGCCCAAGTTACAAGCTATTGTCTTAGTGATTATTAAGATGGATTGATTAAGAGGTTTAAACAAATTAAGGGTTTAACACTTAGGATTAAAGTTATACACTCCATCCTAAGAGAAGGATGCAGGTATAACCCTAATCACAAAGCCTTAAAACCTTAAAGGTTTAGTCTCTGATTATGAGATGAGTGGAGAGACACAAAGAAGACACAAAGGTAAAAGTCTAAGGGGGGACTAATCAAATCCCTAATTATTATCATGCTTGGATGTTCCTATGGTTTGTAAGGCTTGCAAGAGATCTTCAGAGAAGCCACCAATGGAAGAAGCAGATGAAAGGAGGAGAAACAGAAGAAACAAGTTAACTTACTTCATTGAAGAAGATAAGTTACTTGAAGAAAGAAAGTGAGAGATGAACATGAATGAGAAAGCTCACTCTAAAGCAAATAAAATGCAGCAAGGGTGCATAAGAAGAAAGAGAAGAGAAATGATAAGTGAAGGCAAATTCACTTCTCAAAGTACTTACCACCTGATATGGTTAGCATAAAGAAAGGAATGAAATGAAAATGAAGCAAATGTAAAGATGCAAACCAAAACCAGAAGCATAAACATGATGAAAATGATGCTAAGAGATGATGCAAAGACATGCAAGAGGTTATGGATGATCATACAAGAGATGAGAATGCAAATGAAGCATGTAGGAAGCATGAAAGCACATGAAAGTTCATGGAATGAAATGAATGCACATCATGGAAAATGGATCAAGCAATGATCAAGAATGATTCTAATGTGTCCTAAGATGTCTTAGAAGTCATGTGAATGCATGAAATGTCATGGCAAGTTCATGAATGAATGCATATGCAAGATGTATGCAAATGAACATGAGAAATTAGGGTTTTAATGCAACATGAGATGCAAAAGTCAAAAACAGAAGCAAATTACAAGATAAAAAATGGAAAATACATCCAAAGGAACCCTAAAACTATATGATATCACACCCCAAAGGAGAAGTTCTAACTCTTAACCTAAAGAAAGTTGTGATTTTTCTAAGTTATCTAGGGTTTTAAGGTACCTTAAGAGAAAAAATACAAATCAAATAAAAAATGCAAGATAAATTTGTGAGAAATATATGCTAGACACTATATGCTATATGAAGATCAATGCAAAAAGAACCAATGTCAAACCCTTCATGGTTAGGCAGAAAAGAATTCTTGAAGTTAGGGTTCAAAAATGGGATTTTATGAACCCTAAGTTCAAAGAAAAATGTCAAGATTGATTCAAAACCAAAAAGAAATTTGTGTGAATGGTTTGACAATGTTTCTAAATGTCCTAAGATGCAATGTGAATTTTTTTGGAATATTCAGAAACCTAAATGATATTTTAATTAATTAATTAAAATAGACATTTAAATGTTTTTAAAATGATTTTTTAATGCAAAAAATAAAAATAAAAATGTTCTCTGGTTGAGAAAAATATTTGAAATGAAAATGCAAAAGAAAAATATTTTTTAGAATTTTCTAACTATTTTAAATAAATTATGCAAACAAAATGATAAAAAATGAAAATAAAAATGAATTAAGTGAAGGTATGTTGATCCAATGGCTGGAATTCAAATCTGGGGAAAGGGGTTTGACTGCGCGCGTGATCTGAGGGCCCAGATCAAATATGGTTAATGAATTTAATTATATTAATTAATTATGAATTATGGCTAAGTGGGTTAATTTGGGCCGTGCGTGTCTTAACTTAATCCTAATCCAATGGCTACAAATCAAACTGGCAAATTAATTAGAGATTAGGGCTAATTATTTTCAGGCGGCCGGAGACGAACTCCGGTCGTCTTCTCTGGCAGGATGATCTCTCAAACTCTCTCCCTAGGCCATGATAACACACTAAACTCTCCAGAATCAACCCTCTAACAACATTATACAAGAATCAAGCCACAAAATTCATTTATTTTGCATCAAACAAGAGAATCAAACCAAACAAGTTCCACGGGCTAAAATTTAGAAGCTTCATACACACTCATTTTCCAACCATTTTTAAAAATAAATACATCAGTGTGACCAGCATAACATATAGAATCACATTGCAACAAAAGAAATGAGTTCTAGAAAAATGTTTATGGATGGTTACCTGAGCTTGAGCTTTGCAACTTTGAGCTTTCTGGACCTCTTCCTTGTGCAAAAGGCTTCCTTTGATCCTCCTGAGGCCAGTGGAATGCTTGAAAAGCTTTGAGAGTGGCTGGTTTTAGTGGTAGCAACTCAACTGGTCAAGAATCGTGTTTTGGCTATAGAGGGTTTTTGGTTGCAATGAAGGGTGGGAAATGATCCTCTTGTGTTGCTGAGTTGATTGGTAAAGAAAGTTTGAAGTTTTAGTGAGTGTGATGTGTGTTTTGAATGCTTTTGCAATATGGGGTGATTTTGGGAATGCTGAGATCTTGGAGCTCTTGGCTTGTGTATGTTATGAAAATGAACTCCTTGAAGCATGCTTGTAAAGTCCTGATAGGCCAGAGAGTGGGTGGTGGCTGCAGCTGATTGGTATGGGCTTCTTGCAAAAAAAGTCAACAAAGCTTGTCCTTGAGGTATGGGCTGGTTCAGAGGTGGTACAAGGGCATGTCTGGCCTAAGCTTTGATCAAGGAGAGACATAGAATTGGTTTTGTGGTGATGCAGCAAGTTTGTGAGAAGTCATGTGCCCTTTTTCAAATTTCATGAAGTTTGGCCCTTTTGTGATTTCTTGAAGTTCAAGGCATGGAATGACATGATTCTTGGGCCAATTCTGAGTTTTAGGCAATCCTCTTTGGTGCATTCTTGAAAATTATAGGATTTTTGCCAACTTTGCAAGATCATTACTTGAGTTCCATAATGAATTAGAACTTGTTCTTGTACTTTTTGAAAAGGGAATGATCCAATCTACAACTTTCATGACCAAAATTTTTTCATTTGAAGCATTTTTGGTTGAGAAAGAGGAGGTTGAAAACTTTCCCAAAATAGAAAGTTTACATTGGTAGGGGCCTCAGATGCCCTGATTTTTCTCTGACTTGCTCAAGAATTTACCCAGTGAACAGATGACTTCCACAATGAATATCTTCATCAAACTTGGTACACATGATCCTTATAACATATTGAGACTATTAGAAACAAGAATGGCCAAAAAAATTGGAGTTATGGCCTCTGAAACCAAAACCCTAATTTCAGGTCATCTGTGTAGTGAAACCCTGGCTCTGCTTCCATGCTTTGCCAGTTCTTGTGATTCTTTGACTTCCTTGATCTTTGAGGGATATAAAATGATGATTGAACATACATGGACCCTCTTGGAATGATTGAAGACATTTGGAGTGGCTCAGATAGATCCTGGATTGCTCAGATCACAAACCCTAGATGCAGATGAACTTGAACTAATGTAGTGAAACAAAACTGCAATATGATATGATATGCTTAAACTAATGCAAATATGAAAGACCACAAGCCATGGTGTGAACTTAGTGAGGGAAAATTTGGGGTGTTTACAGCTGCCCCTATTCAAACATGAGTTAGCTGTGCAGGATGTAAGCGCCTGGCTTATCAGACAAACAAGATAACTTGTGCATGAATACCAAAGACAATCTGAAATTTGCACTCACTAGGGAGAAGAAGAAAAGGGATATAAATTGTAAAAGGTAGTATAGTATGATTATAAAGTGCAGGCGATGGAGGACGACCATCAAGCAAAGGATGACTATTGAGGGATAAAGCAATGACGGGGACGGTCGACAAGTTGGGGAAATAAAACGGTAAATAAAGCAACGACGGGGACGGCCGACAAGCTGGGGAAATAAGGAGATCATGATGGGGACGGCCACCAAGAAAAGAAACAAGATTCTCTAGGGATTAACGAAAGGCAATGATGGGGACGGCCATCAAGCCTGGAAAGTAAAGATAAACAACGATGGGGACGGCCATCTGTTCAAAGAATAAATGAAATATTGATGAGGGACGGTCATCAAAAGGTGAAGGACAATCATCTAGCAGGGGACGGATGCTTTTTACCACGACATAGGACGAATGTCGGATAGAAAAGGTCGACGATGGGGACGACCATCGGATAAGCATGATGAAGGACGATCATCAAGAGGTGAAGAACGATCACCTAGCAGGGTACGGCTGCTCTCGGGGTTTATCATGACATAGGACGAATGTCTGATAACAAGATCAACGATGGGGACGACCATCGGATAAAATGATGAACGACGATCATCAAAAGGTGAAGGACGATCACCTAGCAAGGGACGGCTGCTCTATTGGGGATAAGGATGAGGGACGGTCAACCAAGGTGAAGGACGATCACCTGGCAGGGGACGGCTGCCAAAAGATATCACGACATAGGACGAATGTCGGATAGAAAAGGGTTCCAATAATGGAGACTCCTCTAGGGAAAGGATGAGGGACGGTCATCCATAGGTGAAGGACGATCACCTGGCAGGGTACGGCTGCCGAAAGTATCACGACATAGGACGAATGTCTGATAGAAGAAAAGTTAATTTTACTGGGGAATGGTAAACACAGACGAGTGCTTAAGCTCAGAAATAAAAGGTATAAGGGTTTGACGTTGTGTATAGATTAAAGATGCGGACGAGCATCCTTAAGACAATGATACGGACGAGTATCGGTAGAAACAAACGCTGACGCATGTTCAGAGATGATGGTACGGACGAGTACCAACTGGTTAACAAAGAACACGGACGAGTGTCGAATCTGTGGGGAATGAGTGTATACAAGATACAGACGAGTATCTGTATAAGTAAAAACAAGTATTGTGAAGTATGAGCAAGACACAGACGAGTGTTCAACTTGTTGGGGAATGAGTATGACACGGACGGGTGTCGTAATAGAAAGTGTATAAGTTATGAACTTATGAGAGTATAAAAGGAGATCTGGTGACCTGTGGGGATAGGATGACACGGACGGGTGTCGAAAAGGAATGTATTATACATAAGTGTTTGGTTTGCGGCAAGTGTTTGGGCAACCATGCTGGGAGAAATGGTGACACGGACGGGTGTCAAGAGAGTGTATATAGATTTCCGTATTCAAAAAGGATATTTATGGTTTATCTGCGGGGGATAAAATGACACGGACGAGTGTCGAAAGAGGTGTATATGAACATGTATTTGTGTTGGAGAGTGCAAAGGGGACGCTTTGGCTTTCTGTGGGGAGATGTATTTTGTATATTGTTGATGAAGTATTGTTGGTATTTACAGGTGACTGGTTCGAACCTGACTTGTGATCATGCAAATGTTTGATTTTTGCCGTAATGCTATGTATTAGACGGAATGCTACATTCTGCGGGGAAAAATGATGTGAATGCCATGATTATGCAAAAAGAAAACAATTCGGGATTCGGATCCCGCTGTTGTGAAGATCTCTGGCTGATCAACTTGGAAGGAAATCCCAGTTGGGGATGAGATCATTGGTAGATCTGATAATCATATGGTTCTGCTTGGGGGACTAGATCACTGATAGACCTATCCAGTAAGGAGATAACCCAGCTGGGGATGATGGAGCTTCTGTCACTTTGTTGTGAGAGAATTTCAGGAATTGCTCTTCTGGGGAGAGGCTAGAACTCTGTGGGGAGATGGTCCCCTTGTCCTCGAGACCTGGCACTCTGCTGAGGATGAGAGATATGGCACTCTGTTCGGGGGAGGAAAGATCACTGAACGATCTTCCTAGTGATTTCTGTGGGGATCCTGGCTAAGGATGAAGAGGCTTGACAACTCAGCTGGGGAGAAAGCATTTCAGGGATTGCTTGGAGAAGGTGTGTTGGGGAAGTGTTGCTGGCATTCCCCATGCTACATATTGAATACCTGCAATCTGTTAAGACAAAGAAACGCACAAGCATCCCGAGGTATCCCTTACCGGATTCCATCATAGGAGTTAGATATTCTTGGAAGTAAGATTATTTCCTGCAAACATTTATTTAAGAATGGCTCATTTGTTTTATGCAAATATTATATCATGGATATTGGACATTTTGCAAACGAAACAAAAATGTACAAGACGAAGTGTGACTGAAAACCTGATTTTATTAATCGTGGTGCCCTGAAGTGGCAAATACAGTCAAAGAAACAGATCCCCTGAAATGAGGAGATTGTTACAAATTGAGAAAAGTAAAGGTGCTGGCAATGCTGATGACGCTTTAGTGAGCTTCCCTTGCTATGACCCGTATGACCTTGACGTTCTTCTTATCTTGCTTTCTGAAGAAGGTTGATTCTGACCGATGCTTTATCCTTTCGAAGCTTGCCGTGTTGTAAGCGATACAGACGAATTCAGAATGCATTTGTTCGCTTATTCCCTTATTTTGCGTGGATCGCCCTTTCGGGTTTTCAATCCACCGGGATACCCATTTTTGCCTGAGCTGTCCAATGCGGCTTTTCAACTCAGCGGGTGTACATTTTTTTCAATTTTCCCTTATTTTTGCTCGAGTCTTTTATTCTGTTTTTGACTCGCCGGGATGCCCTATTTTTGCCTGGACTTACATTCTGTTTTTATGTCTAGTGGGTCATTTTATGCGAAGTATTTTTTAACTGCATCTGAATTCACAGGGGATAAGAAATCTTCACCATCCATAGTAGTGAGCATCAGTGTTCCACCAGAGAAAACCTTATTACTATGAATGGACCATTGTAATTCGGAGTACACTTACCCCTGTGGTCTGTATTAGGAGGAAGGAGTCTTTTCAGCACAAGATCTCCCACTTGGTATTCCCGAAGCCTGACTTTCTGATCGAAGGCTTTCTTCATCCTTTTCTGATATAACTGCCCATGACAAATTGCAGCTAATCTCTTTTCTTCTATCAGATTCAGTTGATTGTACCGAGATCGGACCCATTCTGCTTCATTCAGCTTGACATCCATCAGTACTCGTAGGGAGGGTAATTCAACTTCAACAGGTAGGACTGCCTCCATACCATACACAAGCTGATACGATGTTGCCCCAGTGGATGTCTTGATTGAGGTGTGATACCCATGCAAGGCAAATGGTAGCATTTCATGCCAGTCTTTATAAGTAACCACCATATTTTGCACAATCTTTTGCACAATCTTATTTGAAGTCCCGACACAGTTCTATCATCATTTTGTTGTTCAAATTGGAACCATTATCAGTAATGATTCGCTCGGGTACTCCATATCGACAGATGATGTCTCTTTTCAGGAATATGGCTACCACTTGTCTGGTGACGTTTGCGTACGAAGTTGCTTCAACCCATTTGGTGAAGTAATCAATGGCTACCAGGATGAATTTGTGGCCATTTGAAGCAGTCGGTTCAATCTTTCCAATCATGTCAATGCCCCACATGGCAAAGGGAAAAGGTGAAGACATTACATTCAACGGATTTGGAGGCACATGCACTTTGTCTGCATAGATCTGGCATTTATGGCACTTTCTGGCATAGGTACAACAGTCTGCATCCATTGTGATCCAGTAGTAGCCTGATCGTAATAATTTCTTAGCCATTGCATGTCCTCCAACATGGGTACCGAAGGATCCTTCCTGCACCTCGTGCATCAACACGTCTGCTTCTTTCTTATCAACACATCTGAGAAGAACCATGTCAAAGTTTCTTTTGTATAATGAACCATCAGCATTCAGGAAGAAACTACCAGCCAGTCTTCTCAATGTCTTCTTATCATTGGGTGATGCCCCATGTAGGTATGTCTGATCCTCTAAGAAGTGTCGCGGCCGGCTTAAAATCTAAGAGTCGCCATCCTATTTTTTAAGGTAAATAAAGGATAAACCTAAATCCTAAGGTCCGGAAGTCATTTAAGTGGGAGGAAGGTGTTAGGCACCCCTCACTTCTATTATACCTAATAGTATCCCTTCTAAGATTTCTAGGGCACGCGTTGTTTGTGTTATAATAAATTCAAATTAAATGAATATTCCAAAACCCTAATTTAAACCTAATTTTACTCGCTAGGGTGTTTGTTCAAAAACCCTATGCCTACGTACCCTCAAAAGAGGGATCAGAGCATCGTAGTTCAACTCCCATACCCCTAAACCCTAATCCTAATCCCTTTACTACCCCTTTAACTAAATTTCTAAACCCTTAAAATAAATCCCCTTTTATTATCATTTTAAAACCCCTAACTTCTTATAAAAACCCAATTTAAATATCTCTTAAATAATTTCTTAAATCCCAAATAAAACCCCTATATTTTATTTGTAAAACCCCATTTAATATCCCTTAGATGAAATCCCAAAAACTCTTTTATAAAACCCCAAAAATATTATAAAACTTTAAAGTAAAGTCCCAGATTTTAAAATCAATTCCCAAAAGAAATTAAACCCAAATATTTAACTAAAACAATTTTAATCCCCAAAATACAAATTTAAATTTAAAAATAAAAATAGTATTCTCAATCCACATATATTCAAAAACCAAGTTCAATCCCCAAAATAATTTTTAAGTCCAATTTGAATAAAACCATAAAACTATAAGTTTCTTTATTTAAAAGAAACATAAATGACATATTAAATTTATTGTGAATGCCCAAAAATATTTGATCCCAAAAATCTAGAATTATATAAAAACATTTATTAATAAAATATTTTCTCATTTTTAATAAACCATTGATTTAATGAAAGGAATTTAATAACTTAATAAGATCCCAAAAATAAGATAATACCTCAAAAAAACCTATTTACATTCTTAAGAGTCCTAATCCCAATTGAAATTCCCTAATTACCATCTAAACCCTAATCAAATAATTAAATTAAGTAATTAATTTAATTATTTTATATAAAAAAAAAACCAAAACATTTTTATACAACCCCATAAATGTTAGAAACCCCAAAATAAGACCCCATTTAAAATTGATCCCAAAATAAATTCCAATCTCTCAAATAAATAAATAAAATTCAAATCCCCAAAATAGATAAAATTTGAGTCCAACATATTTATCTAAATCAACACCAAAATATAGTTCAATCCCAAAATAATATTTTAATCCCTAAATAAAATTTAAATCCCAATATTTATTTAAATCCCCAAAAATTGATAATAAATTAAATCCTAAAATAATCACAAAATCCCCAAGTTTAAAGATAAACCATAATTAAAATTATAAACAAAATTTTCAAAAACCCAAGAATATTTTATCCCCAAAATTCATAATATAAATATAAATATTTCGTTTTAAATAGAATAATCCCAATATTTAATCAAGAGAAAAATTACGTAATTTTAATTAAACCCCAAAACAAAACCAAGAGAAAAAATAAAATATTTATTTTTATTAGTCCCTGAAATTTATTCACCAAATTATATCCTAATCTTAATTATTCTCCCTAATTACCTAAAAAACCTAATTAAATAATTAAATTAAGTAATTAATTCAATTAGTTAATTTAAACCCAATTAGTAATGAAAACAACCAAAATAGAATGGATACATATACATATTGTTAGTTATAATTTAAGTCCCCACAACCAATCCTTCAAACAAGATCTAATACACATAAATCATACATGCCAATATCAGATGTAGTATTCGAGATTCAATTTACCAACCTGACCTGCCGTGACCCACTTAAGCTGCTTCCTCTCTTCTTTTCTTTAGGTTCCTTGATACTTTTCGCTCTCTTTTCTTCCTCGATTCCTCGAATAATTGATGATGATTTTCTCCCCCTTTTCTTCCTCGATTCCTCGAACAATTGATGATGAAGGCTTTTAAGGTTTTAGTGTTGTTGTTCTTCAGTGTGAAGAACAACAACTTTGAGGGAGTGATTTGTACATTGTGGGTGCCCTCAAGTGTGTAAAAACGAGTAATATTTATAGATAAAATTAGACCAAAGACAATTAAATGTGATTGAACTAATTAGGAATTTTTTTTAATTTTATTGATGATTGATATGTGTATTAATATGTGATTTGGAACAAATTGGAATTATTTTATCTGATTTTATTTTGGATATATTGATTGTGAGTTAATACAAATTTGTGTGATTTATTGTTATGATTTTGTGAAGTTCTGTTCCGGAAAGAAATCATATGATTACTAAAAATCTTTCTACTTTGATTTGGTCTGATATTTATAAATTTGACTATTGTTTGACCTCCACAATACACGTGGAAAAAAAATCTTTAGATCATTCTAATTTATTTTATAAATTTCAGATTTTTTATTTGATGACTTTCCACAAATTTCATAATTGATTATGAATTAATGAAATTTAATTATATTGGATTGAAATATTTTATTAAAGAAATTTGATTTGACATTAATAGATTGATTTTGAGCTTCCTCCCATTTACTGTGTAACAATCGTGTTTAAGATTCAGTCAACAAAAGTTTACCCAAAACAAATAAAAATAATAATACAATTAATAATAATTATATCAAAATAATATTATTAGTTGATATTTTTAAAAGATCTCTTCCCCAAAATCTTATAATAATATATATTTTTATTTATAATAGTAATTAATCTTCTGATTTTTTTTAATTTCATTGAAAGTATATGATGACTTTTGCTATTGAAGAGGATGAATCACATATGTCCTTCTTTTTTGTTTTCAATTTTTTTTATTATTATCTTTGTATTTATGTTTAATTATAATAAAAATAAAGAAGAAACAACTATCAACTTGAATAGGAAATGTTAAAATAAGTTAATTAAAAAAAAATTGACTTAATTTTACTAATAATTAAATTTTTAATATTAAATATTAAATTGAGAGCTATTCATTTGTTTTCATACTTCCTATTCTTTAGATAATAATATTTCATAATTTTTTTTATTAATGATTAATTAATTAAAAAAAGTGGTGACCAAAATACCCAAAAAAATGGTTAAATTCAAGATTGGAATTTAACATGTAACTTTTCAGGACTAGAAAATTTTCATAATTCCTATAATAATACTACCATAAATGATTATAACTTAATAAGAATTTATATGTTATTATAAATAAGTCATTAAGTCATAATAATATTGCTACGTAATAAATGTATTAATTTCAATTAATAATAACAATAATAATGACTCATAATAATAAAAAGGACTTTGAATATTTGATTGACTTCCTTTTTTTATTTAGCTATTACTATTTACTATTTAATTTAAAAACTAATATAGTAAATTAAATTATATACTGATTTTTTTGAATATAAAACAAGGCAAAGAGAGATTAAATTCTAAATAGGAAAAAAGTTCTAAAATGTGGGGAGTTGGATTCGAACTCTTGCACTCACCTTTACAACCCTTAGACATATTCTTTTACCGAATGGATTGTTATATCTATAAAATTATATCCCAAAAATAACATATTAATTAAGAACCTAATTTCTAAATTTAATCCTTCTAAATAATATTTATACTATTTCTTACCCAACCTTCAAAAATAAATTAAATTTGTAGGCAAAGATCCCACATTTTAACGTATTAAAAGTCAAAAGGGGTATCCCTTTGATTTTTTAGGTTATTGAGAGTGACCTAAGCATTGGTCAAAATTTAGGGTACTACAAGAAGCATTTGATGTCATGGAACCAAGGCTTGTCATCTTTAGCAATGTCCATGGAGAATATGTATGCTGGTTGGTCTAGTTTGGATACCAAAATTCGAGGCACAAAGTTGGCAGTCTGAACCTTGATCATGGAGGAGATGGTAGCCAAAGCGTCTACGAACTGATTTTCGTCTCGAGGGATGTACTCAAGTTTGACTGTTGTGAAGAAAGTCAATAATCTCCTCGTATAGTCACGATATGGAATTAGATGCTCTTGGTGAGTGTACCATTTCCCGTTGGTCTGATTGATTACCAGAGCTGAATCTCTGAATACAGTTAAAGTCTTGATCCTGAAGTCAATGGCTTCCTCAAGACCCATGATATAGGCTTCGTATTCAGCTTCGTTGTTAGTGCATGCAAAGGTGAGTTTTGCCGAGAAAGGCATA
The DNA here is from genome assembly GCA_963966055.1 of Lathyrus aphaca. Classification (NCBI taxonomy): domain Eukaryota; kingdom Viridiplantae; phylum Streptophyta; class Magnoliopsida; order Fabales; family Fabaceae; genus Lathyrus; species Lathyrus aphaca. The sequence goes on from OZ014520.1 coordinate 501,837,393, forward strand.
TGAACTCCTTTAGGTGTAATGAGCACTGCACCAACTCCACGACCATTCATGTTAACAGCCCCATCAAACATCATTGTCCATTCTTTTTCTGGGTCAGGCCCTTCAGTGTGAACAGGCTCTTCATGATCTTTTTCTTTTAGGAACATGATGTCTTCATCAGGGAAGTCAAACCTCATTGGTTGGTAATCATCAATGGGTTGCTCAGCCAGATACTCAGACAGTACACTGCCCTTGATGGCCTTTTGAGATGTGTACTGAATGTCATACTCTGTCAGAATCATTTGCCATCTTGTAACCCTTCCAGTAAGTGCTGGCTTCTCAAATATGTACTTGACTGGATCCATTTTTGAGATCAACAAGGTAGTGTGGGTCAACATATACTGCCTTAGTCGGCGAGCAGCCCACGCTAAAGCACAACAAGTTTTCTCGAGCAGTGAATAACTTTGTTCACAATCGGTAAACTTTTTTCTTAGGTAGTTAATTACATACTTTTTTCGACCAGACTCGTCATGCTGGCCCAACACACACCCCATTGATCCTTCTAATACTGTCAAGTACATTATTAGAGGTCTTCCTTCGACTGGAGGCATAAGAATTGGAGGTTCTTGTAAGTACTCCTTGATTTTGTCAAAAGCCTTCTGACAATCTTCGTTCCACCTGACCGTTTGTTCCTTTCTTAACAATTTGAAAAGGGGCTCACAGGTTGCAGTAAGATGAGATATGAACCTTGATATGTAGTTCAATATACCTAAGAACCCCTGAACTTACTTTTCAGTCCTAGGTGAAGGCATCTCTTGAATGGCTTTGACTTTGTCAGGATCAACTTCAAATCCCTTTTCACTTACAATGAATCCCAGCAGCTTACCGGAGCGTACCCCGAATGTGCATTTGTTGGGGTTTAACTTCAGCTGATACTTTCTCAGACGTTTGAACAACTTCAGCAGATTCACCAGATGATCTTCTTCAGTGAGGGACTTGGCAATCATGTCATCCATGTAGCATTCAATTTCTTTGTGGATCATGTCATGGAACAACGTTACCATAGCCCGTTGATAAGTAGCACCGGCATTCTTCAATCCCAATTACCTTGTAACAGAATGTGCCCCAAGGTGTGATGAAAGTAGTCTTTTCGATATCTTCGGGTGACATTTTGATCTGATTATACCCTGAAAAACCATCCATGAAGGAAAACACCGAGAACTGAGTCGTGTTGTCAACCAATACATCAATGTGAGGTAATGGGAAGTCATCCTTCAGGCTAGCTCTATTCAGATCCCGATAATCCACACACATCCGTACTTTGCCATCCTTCTTAGGCACTGGTACAATATTAGCAACCCACAGCGGGTAACTAGTTACAGCAAGGAAGCAGGCGTCCCACTGTTTTTGTACTTCTTCTTTGATCTTCATTGCCATGTCTGGATGAGTACGGCATAGCTTCTGTTTCACTGGAGGGAAATCTTCTTTCAAAGGCAGCTTGTGCATAACAATGTCAATATCCAGACCTGGTATGTCTTGATAGGACCAAGCAAAGACGTCAACATACTCTTGAAGCATGTCAATAAGTTGTTCCTTCACTGAATCTTGCAGACTGGCCCCGATCTTCACTTTTTTCAAGTCTTCTTCGGTACCAAGATTAACTGTTTCAACCTCCTCCTGATGAGGAGTGATCACCTTCTCTTCCTGTCTCAACAACCTGGCTAACTCTTCAGGTAACTCATAGTCTTCTTCAACCCCTTCATCAGCTTGATTAATCGGATTGTCGAAGTCATACAAGGTCATAGCAGTGCCGTTGTCGGTGCAATCTGGAGGATAATCTCTGCAAGGGTTGAGATTGGTTCTTTTTAGTGATCAGTTTTAATCTTGTTTAGAAAAAGTGAAAATGAAGTTGTTTATTTTGAAAACATTGCCATTTTATTGTTTTGTACAAAAGTGAAAAATGAAAAGACAGTGAGCGAAAAAGAGACTCGTTTGCAAAAGATGTCCGATATTCATTGATTAATCATTTGCACAAAATACAATATGGCCCTATTACAAAATGAGTCATGACACCTTGGGCAAGATGCAGGACATGATGCATGCTAAAAGACAGGAAATAATAATTACTCTGCAGGAGTAACCCTTATAATTTCCTAGGAAGACCAGTTAAGGACTTGGCTCCCCGGGATCCTTGGACGTATCCAGCTCTCCAGGTTGCGGTCACATTCCTCCTCGTCTTCCAGATTGTTAACAGCATCCGGGGTGAGAATCCCCCCACTGACAAATTTGGGCTTCTTGGCAGCCTCTGATTGATCTTGTCGGATTAGTCTGTAACCCAATCCGAATCTATCTTCCTTCTTTTCCACTGGCAGCAGCTTGCCCCAGCCTTGAGCAGTACCTTCTTCAACAACCTTCTGAGCTTGCTGATAAGAGATGATTGAAGTTCCCATCTTGTCTTCCTGAGATGCAGCTGATCGGAAAACAGCAAGTGTACTATTTTTACCGATGTAGTAATAGAAGGGAGTAACCCCAAATATCGATCTCAAGGACTGCTTAACAAAATAAGTTCTAATGGATTGATTTCAATTGGACAAAAAGTATGGGTAAAAGTTTGATTTTAGATTAAATAAAATAAAGTTATTAAAACGTAAACTAAAACAGAGAGTTTTTACTTATATGAGAATAATGCCAGGGACGGTGTATGATCCACAATGCAATGACTTAATAATTTCTCAATTTTACAGAGACATGCTATAAAAAGTGTCTTTCCTATGTCGATAATGTTTTTCCAAAATTCCTTTAGAGAAAAACCATTGGTATTCTTCCTCGACCTTGATTCCTCAACGGTCACAGAAGAATATCAAGCAATAATTCTGACATAAAATGGTTTTCACAAAATATTCCAATTCCTCAGTAATATTATCCGTGGTAAAATTTATGCAACAAGGTTAGGATGGTTGGTCAGACCAAATCCTAACCACGATCAATTATCCAATTTTCCAACTAAGACAAAGCATTAAGAACGTTGCATAAAATAAAGAAACGGATTTAATCGCATAATCTCAAAATTAAGAATTCAAATTGTCATTACATAAAGCAAATCAGGGACACCCCGCTGGCATTGGGGGGTTTAGCCACTCATGTTCAAAACGAAAATAAAAACAGAGCAAGAATATAGAGACATTACATTTAACGTAGGATTCGTTGGATCGTCAATCGCTTCCGCTCTTGATCAATCCTTCTTCTCCCGTTATCCTTAAAATCCCCAAAATCCTCAAATCAAAAAGTCCATCTTTTACAGTCATAATCATCTAATATAAATTAGTCTTCCAAAAACACCGCGAAAAGACCAGAATGCCCTTGCAGCAACAAAATATCAGGTTTTCTTCTGGTCTTCACAACACGGGCCGTGTTGTGCAACACGGGCACCCGTGTTGTGCCTCTGGTTCTTCTCAATTCAGCCTCTTCTTCAGATGCTATGACACGGGCCGTGTTGTACAACACGGGCACCCGTGTCACAACACTGGTTTCTCCTTTTCTTTAACAAACTCTCCTCTTCAGCTGGTCTTCACAACACGGGCCGTGTTGTACAACACTGGCACCCGTGTTGTGCTTCTGATATCCTATTTTGTTGTCATTTTTTCACGCTGGATCATATTTTCGAATGCTTCGAATAACCGATTAGATATTGACCTGAAAACACATCAAAAACAACCACATAACCCATACCAAAGATAAAAACAGAATAAAATGATTAAAACTAAACTTGCATGCTACATTAAGAAAACTACGACGAAACATGAACGAAATACTTCAAACGAACGAAATTAAACTCAAAGGACAATGAAAACCGGCTTGAAAACTACAACTAAATATCACTGATCAAACTCCCCCGAACTTGAACTCTTGCTTGACCTCAAGCAAAGATCCTGTATTTATACATTCAAACACTAGCAAGATGAATTATGATACTCATACATGGATCCTTTGTTCCAAGTCACCCAATAAGTTCTTTTGGTACTTCTCTCTCAGTAAAGGTATCACACAAACACTACACCGCGGAAAACCTCGGACCTGAATCTTTTTTTCGGTAACCTCTCCGACTGTGCTTCGGGCTTAGGTCTTATATTTCGATTTTCCACCCTTTTCATTCGGACAATCCCTTTTAAGGCTTTTTATGATTTTCACTATGTGTACAAAATTGATCCCCTTTTTTTTTATATTGTTGGCACCGATATTTCTTTGTCCCTTAGGGGAAACATTTATGTTCAACCGCCGTTAGGTTGAATAACCTGGTGAGGGTTACCCAACTTAGAAGGATCGATTGTTCTAATGTTTTTATTCATTTTTTTCGGTGCCTTCAAGCCTTTTTCTCTTTTGGATCAACTCTGCACACACAATTATTATAGATTAAGCCAGATATGTCAATAGAAACTACTTCGGGTTTACTTCTCAGATCAAAGTACCATGGCACGAATCTACACGTCGAACTCGTTCCTAATTCAAGAGACTTAGTGTGTTCATGTTGTACCTAAACATCAAAAATTTTCCATTTTTGCTCATCGGGTTTCTTTTCACTCAAATCCTATATACTTTCTCATTATTCACTCGCAACACACAACAGGTTAACTCAGGGGTGTTTTTTTTTTTTTTTCAAATAACACATAGCTATAATTTTCAAGCCGACACTACTAAAAATAAACATAAATTAAAACAAAACAAAACGAAAACATGAAAACTAAACCCCCCCACACTTGAACTCAACAGTGTCCACACTGTTGAAGAACCAATGTCGGAGGGAACTCACAACCATCACTGCTCTGGTGGAAATCCATGAAGCCTCATCTACTGCATCCATGAATACAACTCATCGATGAGGTCTCCTTGCCGGGTATGCTCTCTTATCATTTCGTCCCACTCCTCCTTGGTCACACTCCACTGACCGGTTGCTTGGTTTGATGATCCACCAGCAGTTTGAACCGGGACCTCTTCAGCTTGGTTCCCCTCATCCTCCTCACCTGAAAAATACTCATCAAACTGATCGTTTCCGCCCTGTATAGGGTCCTCATACAACCAGTTAGATTTATTGTCTATAGTAATCAAATTAGGAGCAGGCAAAGAAATCAAATGCCAGTTACGGGTCAACGTAGAGTAATAATTATGACAACTCTTTATCATACCTTGGTTGATTAAGGTTTCAAGATCAATTTTATTCTTACCTGCCACTGCAGGTACTTCACGCAACCTCTCACCATACCCAAGTTTTTCAGCAATTTGCGTGATCATCCCTCCTACAGAGATCTCACCAAAGGCAGCATTGGCTACCCGCTTTAGGTGGTCTGCTGCGAAGGCCGCAACGTTGATCAGCTCATCATTAGCCATACCATATAGGAAGTACAGCTCTCTCTGCGTAGCTACTCCTGTGTTATCGCCTCGGCAGAAAAGGGTATAAGCCAACCCCTTCTGAGCATACCTAAAGCACGGGTTATGAATCCCCGAAGCTTTTGCCGCCGATGCGACATAATTGGTACTACCGGTGATATCTCTCCAGAATTCTCCTTCCACAAATGTACTCGGTGGTGCACCAGGCCCGTAAATTGGAAGATCTAATATCTTTCCCAAATCAGCAACCGACATCACATGATCAGTGTCAAAGAGGCGAAACTTCAAAGTACCAAAGTACTCTGTGTCTGACCCTGTCCACGTATGCTTGAGCTGAAAATGCAAAGAACTCAAAAATTCCAAAGTTATGCGCTCGAAAGTCGGCGCTTCATAAAGCATAAAATTTAGCATTCCAATATTGTGAAACATTCTATGTACCTCAAATTTAAGCCCTATATTCTCAAGAGTTTCATTACACATAAATCGAGCTGGTATCAATTTACGCCTTACCAACTTTGAATATTTGACTTGATGCTCCGGATTCTCAAACAAAATGCCATGAGCATTAGGCATTCGGTGTGCTCGCTTACGGGGGCGAGAAGATTCGGCGACACTCTTTCCGGTATCCTTGCGAGGAGGCATTGTTATCACCTGCACAAAATAAACACACAATTTGATAGAAGGATTAGTGAAATCCGTCACCGTAGAAGTGACGATGGAGGCAAGGAGAACACTGTTTGTGAACGGGGTAGTGTGTTTTAGTGAGTGGGTAATGGAGAAAATGAAGCTTTTATGAAGAAGAAAAATGGGGTTAGGTTTTTTTTGAAGAGAATGGAGGTTGAAGAAGATGAAAGTTTAGGATAAATGAGTGGTAAATGAGCCACTAATGATAAATTATGATAATAACCACATGGGCCCCACTGTATTAAAATTGGGAAGTTGAAAAAAAAATCAAAAATTGGCTGTCCGCGTGCCTGACACGGGCCGTGTTGCACAACACGGGCACCCGTGTCAGGCCCCTGTAATGAAGATCACTTTTACCTCAAACCATGGCTTGTTCAGACCTTGCAACACGGGCCGTGTTGCACAACACGGGCACCCGTGTTGCACCCCTGGATCCCTTCAAATTCTCATCAAAAACCCATCTTCTTCAGACATTGCAACACGGGCCGTGTTGCACAACACGGGCACCCGTGTTGCACCCCTGATTTTTCACTTTTTCTTGATTTTTTTGATTTTTTTCTTGCCCGAACATCCAACCTCTTTCTTTCCTTAACAGAACCAGTGATACACAAAAACACACACCTACAAAAACTGTAACAAACAAGAGTAAGAATGATAAAATTGTGGGTTGCCTCCCACTTAGCGCTGCGTTTAACATCGCATGGCTCGACGGTCCGTCATCCTACTGAGTAAGACGAGTGACATTCACATCACTAGTAGTTTGGCCTTTGAAGTAAGGCTTTAATCTCTGCCCGTTCACCTTGAAAATATCTCCATTGGTCTGATTTTTAATTTCAACAGTTCCGTGAGGAAATACCTTGTGAACTACAAAAGGTCCCGACCATTTAGACCAGAGTTTTCCTGGAAATAGCTTCAACCTTGAATTGTACAGAAGGACCATTTGTCCTTCCCAAAACTCTTTTCTTTGAATCCTCTTGTCATGCCATTTTTTCGTTTGCTTTTTGTAGACTTTAGCATTCTCATACGCCCGATTCCTGAATTCTTCTAACTCATGAAGTTGAAGAATCCTCGAACTTCCAGCTTTTGACAAATCCATATTAAGATACTTAGACGCCCAAAAAGCTTTGTGTTCAAGTTCCAATGGTAGGTGACATGCCTTTCCGTATACCAGTTGATATGGTGACATACCGATAGGCGTTTTGTAAGACGTTCGGTACGCCCATAAAGCGTCATCCAACTTAATCGACCAATCCTTTCTAGACGAATTCACTGTTTTTTCCAGGATTTGTTTTAGTTGTCTATTTGACACCTCAACTTGGTCGCTTGTTTGGGGGTGGTATGGAGTAGCTATCCGGTGTTTAACATTGTACTTTTGCAGAAGCTTCTCCATGAGGTGATTCAGGAAATGTGTTCCTTCGTCGCTTATCAATGCTCTCGGGACACCGAACCTTGCAAAAATGTTCTCTTTCAGGAATCTCACCACAAACTTAGCATCATTGGTGGGCAATGCAACAGCCTCTACCCATTTGGACACGTAGTCCACTGCAACCAAAATATAGTTTTTTCCGAATGACGGTGGAAAAGGCCCCATGAAGTCTATCCCCCATACATCGAATAACTCAACCTCTAGCATAGAGTTTTGGGGCATCTGGTTTCTTTTTGATATATTCCTAGTCCTCTGACATCTGTCACACTCTTTCACTAATTCTTGAGCATCCTTAAATAAAGATGGCCAGTATAATCCGGATTGAAGGACTTTAGCTGCTGTCCGATCACCACTGAAATGTCCACCATACTCAGAGTCGTGACATGCTTTCAGCACATCTTTTTGTTCTTCGTCGGGTACACATCTTCTTACAAGGCCATCCACCCCTCTTTTGTAGAGAAACGGATCGTTCCATAAGTAAAACCTGCAGTCATGAACAAACTTTTTCCTTTTGTTAGAATCAAAATCGTCGGGTATAATACCGCCAACGAGGTAGTTTGCATAATCTGCAAACCAAGGCACCCAAATAACATCTAGCATGTGTTCGTCAGCAAACTCATCCTTTATTAGGCGCTGCTCTTCAGTCTCCTCAATTGGTGACATCCGAGAAAGATGATCTGCAACAGTATTTTCACACCCTTTCTTGTCGCGGATCTCGACATCGAATTCCTGGAGAAGTAAAATCTACCTCAAAAGCCTGGGCTTTGAATCCTGCTTAGCAAAAATATATTTCAAAGCAGCATGGTCAGTGTAAACAATCACTTTTGAACCCAACAGATATTGCCTGAATTTATCGAAGGCATACACAACAGCTAGCAACTCCTTCTCGGTAGTTGCATAGTTTATCTGTGCGGGGTTCAAAATGTGACTAGCATAATATATCACATGAAGCAATTTCCCTCTTTGCTGTCCAAGAACAGCCCCTACCGCAATATCACTAGCATCGCACATAATTTCAAAGGGTAGGGACCAATCAGGAGCGATAACAATAGGTGCAGACACTAATTCCTTTTTAAGTGTTTCAAAAGCATCGGTGCACTCCTTATTGAAAACAAAAGCCTTATCTTTAACCAACAGGTTAGTTAAAGGTTTGGCTATCTTCGAGAAGTCTCTTATGAACCTGCGGTAAAAACCCGCATGTCCCAAGAAGCTTCTTATGCCTTTCTCATTAATCGGTGGAGGCAGCTTCGAGATCACTTCCACTTTGGCTTGATCAACTTCGATCCCTTTTTGTGAGATCTTGTGACCAAGAACAATGCCTTCTCGCACCATGAAATGACATTTTTCCCAGTTCAATATTAAATTTCTTTCTTGACATCGCTGCAAAACAAGTGAAAGGTTAGACAAACAGTGATCAAATGAGGATCCGAACACGGAGAAATCATCCATGAACACTTCCATGTGCTTTTCTAACATGTCCGCAAAAATGGATGTCATGCATCTTTGGAATGTAGCGGGGGCATTACATAGCCCAAATGGCATCTTTCTATATGCCAAAATGCCATAGGGACATGTAAACGCCGTCTTCTCTTGATCTTCCGGCGCAATAGCAATTTGATTGTATCCGGAGTAACCATCTAGAAAACAATAGTAATCATGTCCCGCTAGTCTTTCCAACATTTGGTCAATGAATGGCAACGAAAAATGGTCCTTTCTCGTAGCCAAATTCAATCTTCTATAATCAATGCAAACTCTCCATCCAGTAACAGTTCTAGTAGGAATCAACTCATTCTTCTCATTTGTTATAACAGTTGTTCCTCCCTTTTTGGGCACCACATGTACCAGACTCACCCAAGCACTATCGGATATAGGATATATTAATCATGCATCCAATAGCTTAACAACTTCTTTTCGCACTACCTCTTTCATCACCGGGTTCAATCTCCTTTGGGGCTGCACGACCGGTTTATGATCTTCTTCCATAAGTATTTTATGCATACACACCGTAGGACTTATACCTTTAAGATCTTCAATCTTCCACCCAATTGCTCCCTTGAATTTCGTAAGAACTTCAATTAACTTGTCTTCTTGCACACTTTTCAAATTGGCGCTAATAATAGCGGGACATTTTTCTTCCATGTCAAGAAAGACATATTTGAGATTTTCGGGCAGTTGCTTCAATTCTGATATCTTTGGCTTGTCTTTGCCTTCATACACCGTTATAGGTTGTCTTAACTCTTCCCACCGGTGCATTCTAACTCTTTTAAGGATAGGTTGAGCTTCAAGCATAGCTACCACTTCCATATCACTATCTCCAACTTCCTTATCATCTTCAAAAATGGACATACTCAGCACCCTCTCTAGAGGCAATTGGGACACACTTTCTAAATGCTCACTAGCTTTCATTTGTTCCAACACTTGTATGTTACTACTAGTGCCCACATCATCTTTATGCTTCAAAGTGTTCCTAACATCAATTTTCAACTCTTCATCGTACACCTTCAACGTTAGTGTTCCCCCTTCCATATCTATCATGACTCTCCCGGTTTCTAAGAAGGGTCTTCCCAAAATCAAGGGGATTTCTTCATCTTCAGGCATTTCAAGGATCACAAAGTCAACTAGAAACACAAATTTATCCACTCTCACCAGGACATCATGGACAACTCCATATGGCCGCTTCACCGAATGGTCCGCGAATTGGAGAGTCATCCGAGTGTCTTGAACAGCACCAATACCCAACTTTTTGTAAATGGATAAAGGCATTAAACTGATGCTCGCTCCCAAGTCAATGAGAGATCTCTTGAAGGATCGGTCACCGATGGTGCAAGGAATGGTGACATCTCCTCTATCTTTTTTCTTCACCGGAATCTTTAGTCCCTGCAAAATAGCACTACAAGTTTTGGTTAGAATAATAGGTTCAGCTCCCATAGTCCTCTTTTTAGCAATGATATCTTTCATGAACTTGGCATAAGTGGGCATTTGCTCAAGTGCTTCAAGCATTGGAATATTCAGCTCCAACTTCTTGAACAACTCAAGGAATTTCTCAAAATTCTTTTCTTGCGGCCCTTTCTTCTTGTTTCTTGTAGGATATGGAAGTTTGACCACCGGTTTAGGTTCAACCGCTTTTTCTTTGATGTCCGGTGCTGAGGTAACTTCTTTATCTTTATCAACCACTTCATTTTCTTTGATTTCCAGTTCCACCTCCATCATTTGATTTTCACTTTCAGAATTTTCTTGAACTTCCTCACTAACTTTACCTCTTCGTGTTGTGACTGCATTGACTTTGTGATTATCTCTTGGATTTGTTATAGTAGCACTAGGAAGAGTCCCTGGAGTTTGTGGAATGGCGAGGTGTTGGGCAATTTGGCTCATTTGAACTTCAAGATTCTTGATAGAGGCTCCAGTATTCTTGAAGTTACTCCTTGTTTCTTCTTGGAATTGACAATTGTGAGCTGCCATCTTTTCAATGGCAATTTCCCAATCAGCTTTTCTTGGAACTGGGGGCTGGTATGGTTGTTGCTGGGGATGATATTGTTGTTGGCCTTGAACCGGTTTTTGGATGTTCCCTTGTTGATCTTTCCAAGAGAAATTTGGGTGATTTTTCCACCCCGGATTATACGTGTTGGCATACGGATTGTTCTGCCTCAACATATTAATATGTTCAACCTGTTCTTGAGTTGCCAAACAGTGCATGGCAAAGTGAGGTCCACAACATATCTCGCAAATCACAGCTTGAACAGGTTCAACCTGAGCAACTGTTTGAGTTGCAAGATTCATCTTCTTAAACCTTCTTTCAACTTCTGCAGCAATTTGATCTTCCATTTTACAACCTGCTCTGTCAGCTTTAGATCAATTTTACCATCTGGTTGACTCACTGTGCGATCGTATAATTCAAGGTGTTCATTGGCAGCAATGGCTTCTATGATTCTTTTAATACCTGTGGCTGTTGAAAAGTTTGTTGAGCCACCTGCAGCAGTATCAATAAGCTGCTTTGTCTTGAGTCGCAACCCATTCACAAAGTTTTGCATCTGCTCGGTCGCATCCATATTATGAGTAGGACACGCAGTCAAACACCTTTTGAATCTTTTATAAGCATCTCCAAGTGATTCACCCTCTTTTTGTTTAAAGTTGACTATATCATATCTCTTCCGAATGAACACTGAAGCAGGAAAGTATTCATTAAGGAATGTTGTTTCCATCTCTTGCCATGTTGTGATACTCGCTGCGGGAAGAGAGTAGAACCACTCTTCTGCATCGTCGGTAAGTGTGAATGGAAACATCACAAGTCGTTTTGCCTCCTCTGAATGACCTTCGATCTTCAAAGAAGTGGTGGTAGTAAGAAATATCTGAAGATGCTTATTTGCATCCTCATTGATTCTTCCGGAGAAAGGCTTGCTCTCTAACTGGCGGATAGTAGATGGATGCAACTGAAAATGTGTTACATTCACCGGTTGATTAACAATAGTCATCCTGTTAAGCTGAGCATTTGCCCCTCCGTAATCCCCTAAGAGTCTCTCTGCAACAGGTTGATTCCCTGCCATGTTGTCGAATCTTGGGTCAGTTTCTCTGTCTGAGTCAGAGTCACTGTGCTCAGAGTGCACGGATATATAGTCCTCAGTTTCCTGATTCGGGACACTTGAACCAGTTTTAGCCAGACTATCAATTCTTGCCTTGCGGCGTCTCTCGTGCAAAGCTCTTTCTGGTTCTGTGTCAAAAGAAAATTTAGCTGAGGCCTGACCTCGCATAAACAGTTAGGCACGAGTTAGAAAACAAAATTTCAATAACACTAAAATGATATACAGAGAGAATAATAAAATTTTAGTCGCAGAGAAACAAAATTCCAATTGATATAATACAAAACAACTTAGTTCTTTGGCAGTCCCCGGCAACGGCGCCAAAAACATGATCGGAAAATAGCAAGTGTACTATTTTTACCGATGTAGTAATAGAAGGGAGTAACCCCAAATATCGATCTCAATGACTGCTTAACAAAATAAGTTCTAATGGATTGATTTCAATTGGACAAAAAGTATGGGTAAAAGTTTGATTTTAGATTAAATAAAATAAAGTTATTAAAACGTAAACTAAAACAGAGAGTTTTTACTTATATGAGAATAATGCCAGGGACGGTGTATGATCCGCAATGCAATGACTTAATAATTTCTCAATTTTACAGAGACATGCTATAAAAAGTGTCTTTCCTATGTCGATAATGTTTTTCCAAAATTCCTTTAGAGAAAAACCATTGGTATTCTTCCTCGACCTTGATTCCTCAACAGTCACAGAAGAATATCAAGCAATAATTCTGACATAAAATGGTTTTCACAAAATATTCCAATTCCTCAGTAATATTATCCGTGATAAAATTTATGCAACAAGGTTAGGATGGTTGGTCAGACCAAATCCTAACCACGATCAATTATCCAATTTTCCAACTAAGACAAAGCATTAAGAACGTTGCATAAAATAAAGAAACGGATTTAATCGCATAATCTCAAAATTAAGAATTCAAATTGTCATTACATAAAGCAAATCAGGGACACCCCCCTGGCATTGGGGGGTTTAGCCACTCATGTTCAAAACGAAAATAAAAACAGAGCAAGTATATAGAGACATTACAATTAACGTAGGATTCGTTGGATCGTCAATCGCTTCCGCTCTTGATCAATCATTCTTCTCCCGTTATCGTTCAAATCCCCAAAATCCCTAAATCAAAAAGTCCATCTTTTACAGTCATAATCATCTAATATGAATTAGTCTTCCAAAAACACCGCGAAAACACCAGAATGCCCTTGCAGCAACAAAATATCAGGTTTTCTTCTGGTCTTCACAACACGGGCCGTGTTGTGCGACACGGGCACCCGTGTTGTGCAACACGGGCACCCGTGTTGTGCCTCTGGTTCTTCTCAATTCAGCCTCTTCTTCAGATGCTATGACACGGGCCGTGTTGTACAACACGGGCACCCGTGTCACAGCACTGGTTTCTCCTTTTCTTTAACAAACTCTCCTCTTCAGCTGGTCTTCACAACACGGGCCGTGTTGTACAACACTGGCACCCGTGTTGTGCTTCTGATATCCTATTTTGCTGTCATTTTTTCACGCTGGATCATCTTTTCGAATGCTTCGAATAACCGATTAGATATTGACCTAAAAACACATCAAAAACAACCACATAACCCATACCAAAGATAAAAATAGAATAAAACGATTAAAACTAAACTTGCATGCTACATTAAGAAAACTACGACGAAACATGAACGAAATACTTCAAACGAACGAAATTAAACTCAAAGGACAATGAAAACCGGCTTGAAAACTACAACTAAATATCACTGATTAGCAGGCAATACTCCAGTAGCCTCATTAACATTTAGGGCCTCGAACCCTTGGCTCATTGTCTCATGGATTTCACCATCCATCTCAATATACTTGTAAGTAGCCAGCTGGCTAACAAATATGTCTTCCTCACCACAGATGGTGATAACATGTCCTTCCCATTCATACTTCAGTTTCTGGTGAAGGGTCGACGTTACTGCGCCTGCGGCGTGAATCCAGGTCGACCTAACAAACAGCTATAAGCAGGCTGTATGTCCATCACATTGAAAATGGTCTTGAAGACTTGTGGACCGATCATCACTGGCAACTCCACCTCCCCAAGGACTGATCTTTTAGAGCCATCAAAAGCCCGAACCACAAGGTTACTTGGCCTGAGAGCTATCCCATCATACTCTAGCTTGACAAGGGCTTTCTTGAGTAAGACATTGAGTGAGAACCCAGTGTCTACAAGAACATGAGATAACACAACTCCTTTGCACTCTAGAGTTATGTGCAAAGCCTTGTTGTGGAGACGTCCTTCTGAAGTTAAATCAGCATCAGTGAACCCTAGCCCATGGCTAATATTGACATTTGATACCACTGTTTCCAACTGATTCACAGTGATCTCTTCTGGCACGTAGGCAACGTGTAGAACTTTGAGTAGTGCATCCCGATGGGCTTCGAAACACAACAGTAGTGATAATATTGAGATCTTTGAAGGAGTCTGGTGGAGCTGGTCCACAACTTTATAGTCACTTCTTTTAATGATTCTCATAAACTCATCCACATCTTGATCGAAGGATGACTTATGAGTTTCTTTGGGTGCAGATTCATCCGGTAACACACTCTTCCCTTTGGCTCTGGCAGTAGCCTCTGTTTTAGTGTTGGTTCTAGGGACTTGTGAAGCGAAGAGACGTCTGCTTCGGGTGAAGCCTCCGCCTCCCCTAACATTGTCCACTTGGGGAGTGAGAACTGGAGAATCAAGAAGGACTTTCTCTCCATTGCAGTATAGATCAGTACCATAATGCCATGGTATAACACTGTCTTTGTCATATGGGATTGGCCCGGGCACTGTGATAGGGACTGGGCTTACTGCTGCAGTTGTTGGGACTACAATGGTCTGTGGATCATAAAAAATTGTTACAGGACCTCTGGTGGATGTTAGTGAAGGTGAATTGAAGCTTTGTTGAGACTGTTGTTGATGTTGTTGAAAGTTGCTGGAATTCGGGACCGTTGCCGGGTCATAGTAAATTGTGACAGTAGAAACATCATTGTTTATTGTTGAAGTTGTAGTAGCCGGTGCAAATGAATTGTTGTATGCTGAAGTGACAGACGAAATAATTGCTGAAGTTGTAGCTGAATCAGTTGGAACAATGGTTGTTGTAGTTGTAGAAGAAACACTTAGAAAGATGGTTGTTGTATTTGTAGAAGATTCTCTTGTTGTTGACAAAAGGGTTGTTGGAGTTGTAGAAGTTGTGGTTGTAATTTGCAGAATTCCTTCCTTAATCAAATCATTGATGCCTTTCCTCAAGTTGGCACACCCATTCTCAAAAAAGTTGCATGATTCGCGACAGGCCTCACAACCTGGAAACACATGGCACTTTAAAAGCTGGGCTTTAACCTCTGCCAGAGGTGTTTGAATACATGCAATGTCTTCTATTAAACTCAGGGGTGATCCATCCTCTACAGCATTAATCCTTGGCCCACTGTGGTTTGGCATAGGATTCTTCATTACATTGGGAGGAGGTGCAAAATTCAGGGCTTTTGAATCTACCAGATCCTGAACCATCATATGCAGAGCTCTGCATTTTTCCGTAGAGTGACCAGGTGCGTTTGAATGAAAAGCACACCTAGCATTAACATCATAGTTCCTTGGAAGGTTTTGAGGATCAGGTGGAGCCAATGTCCTCAACTCAACCAGATTGAGCTTCAGGAGTTGTGGCAACAGTGTAGCATATGGCATAGGAATGAGATCAATCACCCGGTTGACCTGAGATGGCCGTTATTGAAACGGGCGTTGTTGTTGATTGTTGTTGTTATTGTTGTTGTAAGATCTCTGTTGTGGAAACTATTGGTGTTGCGGAAAGTGTTGCGGTTGTTGAACATACTGAGGAGGTGGAGTAGGGATAGTAACAGCAGCAACTGTTTTGGGCAAGTACTGGGGTCTCCATCTTCCCATGTGCACAGAGTTTGTCTCACCAGATCTACGGGACCCAGCAAAAGGTTTTCTTGTACTGCTGGAACTGGCACCATTATCGGAGATCTTTCCCATCTTCAATAGGCTTTCTATTCTTTCCCCAGCTATCACCACATCTTCAAAGCTGGTAGAAGAAAAAGCAGCCAATCTGTCAATGTAGGTTCCTTGAAGAGTATTCATGAACATGTCAGCCATCTCTCTTTCAGACATGGGAGGTTGGACTGCAGCAGCAAGTTGCCTCCACCTTTGGGCATATTCCCTGAAGCTTTCACGGGAAGATTGAGACATTCCCATAAGGAGGGTCCTGTTTGGAGCCATACCCAAGTTGTATTGATACTGACGGATAAAAGCTTAAGCCAAGTCCTTCCAATTTCTTATTGTGGCTCTGTTCAGGTGGGAATACCATTCTCGGGATGCCCCTGTTAGACTATCCTCGAAGTAAAACATCCATAGCTTCTCGTCCATGGTGTATGCTTTTAATCTTCCCAAGAATGATTGAAGGTGGGTGCGTGGGCAGGATGTGCCATTATAACTTTCAAAACACGGGGGTTTGAACTTGTGAGGAACTCCCACCCCTTCCACTAGTCTCATGTCCATTACATCAAACCCTAGGGAATTCTGGGATTCAAGAGACCTCAGTTTCTCAGCAATTTCATCCAGCCTACGGTCGTAAACTTCATCCCCAGCCCCAACAACTGTAAACTGCTCTTCTTGAGGATCCTCTTGCAAGATCCTTCCTCCAGCAGTGTTACCCTGAGTATTCCTTATGGCATTGACTTTTGGGTTTAGATGAGGCCCAAATTCTGGTGGATCAGTTCGAGGCTGCACGTGATCATTGTTACTGATACCTCATGTACCTGGATGATGTTCTTCAGGAGTTTGTCTCTCCACCAACTCCCTCAATCTTTCTTGGCTCTGAGCTAAGCTAGTCATTACAGTCATGAATTGGGTCATCTGATTCCTCATCTCAACCCTCTCATTTGCCATTTGGGTCCTCACTTCATTCAAGTCTTGCTGAACTTGATCCATTTGGAGTCTCGGAAGGTTGTTTCTGGTCGGGTACCGGTGTATTCTTTTGACAGGGAACACTCTTCTGCGAGCAATGTTTCCTGAAACCACAACAAAGTGAGAAACAACAAATAAATAAGAACCTACAAAACAAAGAGAAATGTTAGTATGCAATGCAATATTCCTATTTGTCTTCCAAGGGTATCCGGTTTGGTTCTTTGGTTTTGACCTTTCCAGACCTCGAGGAAATGCTGATGATGTTGTAGAGATAGATAAAGCCCACCAAAATAATACAAACTAATATATTACAAAATGATGAAAATACATAGTCTGATTACAATACATCCCCATGGTGGGTCAAAATACATCAACAAAAGAAAAAAGTACAACAAAAGAAAGAGTACAAGCAAAAGAGTCAAACATCTAATCCAAAGTCATCCTCTCTGACTTCCTTCAGGAGGGCCTCAGTCACTGGCCATATTGGGTGCTCTGTAATAGTCCTGATGAGGAGGTTCCTGGTAGTAATGGCATTAGTTAACTTCTTATGCTTGTCCCGATCCTTCGATCTCTTCAACCCCGCCCGGAGTTTCAATTCAGATATCTCCCTCTGAGCTGCCAACAAAGCCTCCTGATGCTTCTTTTCACTAGCCTCCAACTGCTCTATCTTAGCCTGAGTTTTCTGATCTTCTTGTGCACGGGCTTCAGTGATCCTGATCCACCTAGCCTGGCTCTCCTCCAGATAGTACTCTTCCCTAGCCTTCTGTGTCTTTGCTTCCTTGCAAGCATTCTTCAGTACTAACTCTCGTGCCCTTGCCTTCCTGATTTAGTCATCTGTCTTCTCAATCTTGGCCAGATGCTCAATCCTGAGCCTTTCCAATCTCTCATTATCCAGACGGCTGTCATTTCTCTCCCAGAGAGTCTTCTTTAAGGCTTCAGATAGCTGATTATTCCTCTCTTTCAGCTTTTCAAACTCTTCCAGGCTAACAGTAGCTGCAGGTTGTACTGTGGAAGGTTCAGGTGCATCTTCCAAAGTGAATGGCATTCGGGTGATCTGAGCTCTGGTACGAGACCAATCAGAATACTGTGCCGAAGCAATGTTGTTGCACTTGCGAAGGATGGTTGTTCCCTTGGTCTGAATGTTATCCCAAGCCTAGGCAGCTTGTCTGACAACAACAGAGTTGGGTTGGATTTCACAGTAAAGAGTTTCAGCCAAATCTTGTCCTCTGGGAGGATGAACCAAAGCATATCCCAATTGTCTCTTAAACAGTAAAGGGTTGTAGTTGATTCAACCTTTCACTCCTATCAAAGGCACTTTAGGATATTTCCCACAGCTAGTAATGATGTCCTTGCCCTTGGTGCTCAGAGTGCACCATCTGATGTCATCTAATGTCAAGGAAATGAACCTCTTAGCCCAATTCTTCTGCTGGTGAGGGTTCAAGAAGGTATCTGACTTTGGCAAGTGTCTTAGCAGCCAAGAGTAATAAAGAGGAGCACAGCATCTGACCAGCCTTCCTCTTTGCTTCTCATTCCTCTAATGTACTGAGTAGTAGAAGTCTCCAAGCAATGTAGGAACTGGGTTCCTCAATAAGAACATGTGAATGGCATTCTTACTTACAAACTTTGGCTCATCTGCAAACAAGATAACCACATATATACTGAGGGCTAAAAGTGCACAGACAGCTTTCCATTCCCCTACTGTAGCATTCAGGGTAGCCTGGGAGATCAAGAAGTCTAGGTGAAGGCTTGGAACCCCAACCTTGGTTGTCATGTTCTGATCAATGAGGGGAGGCTCCAAATGCAATGCCCTGGCTATGTCTTCATTTCTGGGAGCAACCATCTCTGGGTTGAAAGGGATCCCCCTCCTGACAGGAACTCCTAACAACAAGGAAAACTCCTCTAGCAAAGGTCCCAACTGGAAATCAGGGAATGTGAAGCATCTGAGTGGAGGGTCATAAAATTGTAAGCAAGTATGGATCATACTCCTCTGAGATGCATCTAGATCCATGACCATGTCTAATATGCCTCCATAATGCTCTCTGAACAGTGGAATATGGTCTGGAGTGATGAGGGTCTGGATCTGCCTGATGTCAGTCGGGGTGGGCTCAAAGAAGTGGTATGTGATGTTGCTCTTTCTTGAAGTGTCCATGCTGATGATGGATGTTGATGAAGAAGATGAGAGCAACTTCTGATGAAGGTCACTGACTGAGATGCTGGAGGTGAGTCTCTGATGAAGATAGCTGGAGGAGAAATCACTGACAAAGCTGATGGAGGTGCTGGAGAAGATAACTGAAGCAGTCTGAGCAGCAGAAGGGGTCAAAACCAAACCAAAGATGATATGATGGATACCCTATAAAACAAATAAGCAAATGTTAAATGATGCAAAAATGATGTATGCAAATGATATGCAGGGGTTTGTGATCAAGAGCTGGATCTGTTTATCTGCCTTGATAAAAATCCATGTATGTTCATAAGTCCAGATGAAGGCTTAGAAATCCAGTAACCAGGTGGGGGACTCAAATAAAGAGTCACAAGTCCGGGGTAATCACAAGAACTGTCCAAATATTACAACCTTAACAAATCTAGTAACAAAGGGTATGATGGGGCCAAGGGTTCCTGCAAACCTGCAAATATCCCAACCCCCTCACATGTAATGTTCTAGAACAAGGATCCTCAGACTTGGATCAGTTATGAGAAGTGTAAACACTTCTAACCCGGAGGTACAATGTTTACAATAACCATAAAAGATCCTCCTCTAATTCACCTCAGATGCTGAAGGTCATAAAAAGGTCATCCAGACTTAGCAGGCTTCCCAGATAGCCCTAGTACTACAGGAAATTTGTAGCACAGAGTTCTCAAGAAGAAACCCATATCTGAATCATGTTTCATATTCCCGCACCAGAACAAAATGGAATGGGAAAGAATATGAAGCCACTCTAGCCTATGTGTCACTCAGGTTCCCGGTATAGGACCTTAATCACTCAATGAACTCCACCCACCAAGAAGAACACAAATCCAGCACATGATAATGACAGTATGAAAATGCATAAACTGTAAAGGAAAGCGATAAATAAAGTTGTACATAAAGCAATAAATAAAGCAAATAAATAAGCACAAGTAGCACATAACACCCTCGATAAACACAAATCAAACAAGCGCTAGGAGGAACCCACAAAAAGAACCAGAAGCTCTGGTTGCAATATAAGGGTCCCCAGCAGAGTTGCCAAGCTGTCGCTCCCGCTAAGAGACACAGGGTCAGATAGGGTACAGACGGGAACAGTCGCCGAAGAGAGAAATGAAAATGAAGTGAAAGAGTCGCCAGCTAGGCATTTTTATCCCGAAGGAAAGGTAATGCTGCATAAACCTAGAAAGATATGGATAAGACGGTTGCGAACCAGAGAAACTGAGAAAGGGGGTTGGTTACAACCTGGGAAGGTATTAGCACCCAGATTGTCCGTCGTACTCGACGGGATCCACGCTTGGAAGTTTGTGTTTAAAGGGGTAGTGTATGTGCTATTTGTGTGCAAAAGCTGGAAAAGAATGTACAGGTGTCAGTGCAGGAAAGTGAAGTGGAGTGCTCAGGAATGAGGCTTTAAAAGAATAATGCTGGAAGAGGGGGGAGAGATAGAGTCTTTTGTTCGATAACTGTTAAGTTATGCCTACGTATCCTCGCGTGCAATGAGGAAGTCAGAACATCGTAGTTCGACTCAAAGAGACTGAAAGAAGATTGACTGTTAACTGCTTGCTTGTCTATGCTCAAGTGTATGACCTGTCTGGCTCTGGTGCTAACTGTCTTGCATTAGACGGAAGAAGCAAGTTCTCGTTTGTGAGTGAAGATGATGAGAAAAGAATCCCGAAGGAGACGATTATTGCTTTGTTTTTGTGTTTTCAATCTTTTATTGATTTTTGGTGTTTGTCATAAGTTAATGAGCTTAAGCCTAAACCAAGAGTTAGTAAACTCATCATATCCTCCCTTTGAGTTAGGGATAATGAAAATACCTTAAGTATGAGGTAAACACCTCAAACTTAATTACCATGATGTAGGATTAAGATCATTAACCTACTTGTGATTATTTAGATGTTTTTTGAGTTTTTGTTTAGTGTTAAGTAATGAGTTTAAGCCATAATCAAGGATTTAATGGACTCATTACACCATCATAATAGAAGGATAATAGATGAGAACACTTAAGCTGAGGAAGATACCTCAACTTAATCCATGATTAGGGATTAACCTCATGACAAAACAAGCCTTTATTAAAGTGGATTTTAATTAAGGGTGAGATTAAGAAGTGAATTTTATGGTTTGTAAGACAACTTGAGGGGGACTTGTCCATTAACACTAGGGTTAGTCCTTCTTAACCAATTAAGGAAGAATTAGAACCCTAATGCAAGGCCCAAGTTACAAGCTATTGTCTTAGTGATTATTAAGATGTATTGATTAAGAGGTTTAAACAAATTAAGGGTTTAACACTTAGGATTAAAGTTATACACTCCATCCTAAGAGAAGGATGCAAGCATAACCCTAATCACAAAGCCTTAAAACCTTAAAGGTTTAGTCTCTGGTTATGAGATGAGAGGAGAGACACAAAGAAGACACAAAGGTAAAAGTCTAAGGGGGGACTAATCAAAACCCTAATTATTATCATGCTTGAATGTTCCTATGGTTTGTAAGGCTTGTGTAAACACCCCAAATTTGCCCTCACCTATTCACACCATGGCTTGTGATCATCTCATATGCATAAACACAATCATATCACCCCATATCTCATTTTTGAGTCACTGCATAGTTTCTAAGTCATCTGCATCTAGGGTTTGTGATCTGAACCATCCAAGAGCTTCTTGAGCCACTCCAAAGGCCATCAATCACTTCAAAGGGATCCATGAGTGTTCTCATATCATATCACATCCTCTCAAAGTCAAAAATGCAGAAGAATCACAAGAACTGGGATTGGTATGGATGCAGAGCCAGGTTTGACTGCACAGTTGACCTGAAATTAGGGTTTTGGTTTCAGAGGCCATAACTCCAATTTTTTTGGTCATTCTTGTTTCCATTGGTCTCTATATGGTATAAGGAGTATGCATATCAATTTTCATGAAGAAATTCCATGGGGAAGTCATCTGATCAAGAGTTGACTTTTCAGACAAGTCAGTGTAAAATCAGGGCATCTGAGGCCCCCAATGACCCAACCAAGGGGTGATATTCATCATTTTGAGTGTATATGATCTTTATTTGATCATGGAAGAAGGTTGAAGTTCACAAAATTCAAGGATTACAAGTTTTTGCAAAGTTGACTTTTTAGGGCATGGTTGACTTTTCAAGAATATGTCATTTTATGCCATTTTTCAAGCCTTGCTTTTTGATCCAAAAATGCTTCGAATGGAAAAACTTTGGTCATGAAAGTTGTAGATCACATTTTTCCCTTTTAAAAAAGTACAAGAACATGATCTAATTCATTTTGGATCAAAAGTTATGGTGTGACAAAGTTGGCAAAAATCACTAAAATTCAAGATATGCACCAAAAGGCAAAGTTGCAAATTCTCCTTTCAAGGCCAATTCAGTCATCATATGGGCTTCTAATTCACCCAACATGATCACACAACTTCTAAAAATCAGATTTGAACCAAAACTTCTCATGTTTCATGGCTTGTGTAGCAAGATAGTCACATGTGAACCAAAGAGGAACCAAGTTGCAAAAGCTCATGATCACTTCCATCCACTTGTTGTCTTGGCTGCTGAACCTTCCTAGCATCACTCACACACCATGCTGCGCAGCCCATAGCCATTGTACCAGCCTAGAACACAACCCATACCTCTCTTACACAAAAGTTGACAATTTGCAAAAGTGGCCATACCAATCAGTAAAGGGCAGGTCACATCATCTGACCAATGAGAGAGGTTTATGTGGATCAAATGTTGGCCATTACACATAACAAGCAAGCCTGAAGCAAGCCATAGCACAGCATTCACAAACTCACTCCCTTGAGCAAAAACCTTCGAATCTCTCTCCACAAACCTCAAACACAAAGACAAACTTCACAAATCATCTCTGCTCACTTCACTGACCAGAAACCACCCTTCATCCTGGCCTGAAACACCTTGAAGCCAAAATACGATTTTCACATTCCCTTGGCCTGAGCTTCTGCAAACTCACTCAAGAGGCTGTTTAAACTCCAACCAAGTGTCCAAAGCTTCAAAGGGGGATCATTGGGACCTATTTGAGCCAAAGAACCATCCAGAAAGCCCCTGAATCAAAAGCTCAACCTCAGGTGACTCCATGAACTTTTTTTCCAGAACTCCATTTTCTTGTTAAAATCTTGTTTTGTATGTTGCACTGATCATTGGGATCTATTTACTTTTGAAAATGAACAAGAAATGAGTGTGTTATGGTGTTCTGAAAGTTTGACCTAGAAATTTCTTTGCTTCGATTCTTGTTTGTGTTTGAGTTTTAACATGATTTGATGCTGGATTCGTGTTTAGGATAGTTGGTAGATGGTTTCTGGAGAGTTAGAGCTCCTAAAATGGCCTGGAGAGAGAGATTGATTTTTGGGGTGAACGGGGAAGATGACCGGAACACTGTTCCGGTCACCTGAGGGTGTTTAACGGTGAGATTAGGGTTTTAATCATTAATTAGCCAGTTTGAATGTGGTCCGTTCGTTTCCGCGCGCAGTCAACTCCCGCCCTGGCCAGTTTGAATCTCACACGTTGGATCTGTTGACTTTTACTTTTTCAGTTTAAAATTCATTTATTTTCATATTTAATTCATTTGTTTTGCATAATTTATTAAAAATAGCAAAATTGTTTTAAAAATTATGAAACTTTTTGTCAAGAGTTTCAATAATTTTTAAAACACAAAAATATTTTTATTTTTATTTTTAGCATTAAAAAAGTATTTTTAAATATTTAAAAGATTATTTTTAATTGATTAATGAAAATTAATTTATTAAAAATACTTTTAGGTATTTAAAAATCACCAAAAAATTCATGAAATGTTCTAAGACATTTAGAAACATTGTTCAACCTTCAAACCAAATTTATTTTTTGATCTTGATGCATTTTAAGAATTTCTCATTGAATTAAAATCATTTTTGTGCATTATTTTGATCCAAAGTTCAAAAAATCATTTCTGCCTATCCATGAAGAGTTGGACATTGATTCTTTTTGCATTGCATTGTGTTTAGCATGAAGTTTGTGATATTAAATGGCCATGATTTGATCTTTCATTTTAAATTTGTTTGGCATTTCTTTTGTTTGGAAACCCTAAAACCCTAGAAAACTTGTAAAAATCCATAACTTGAAATTGGTTAGGAGTTGAAACCTCTCCTTTGGGCAGTGAGTTAGTATAGGATTAGGGGTCCTTTGAGTGCATTTTCAATTTTTTATAATGTTGCTTGCTTCTGGTTTTGGTTTTTGTTTGTTGCATTGATCATGAACCCTAATTTGGGCTTTCATATGCATCCATCTTGCATTCTCTTGCATAACATGACTTGCCATGACATTTCAAGCATCCATTTGATACATTTGACATCATAAGACATATTGAAAGCATGTTTGATCATTGCATCATGTATTTGCCATGTTGTATGCCATGTGCACTTCATAACTTTTCATGTATGTCCATGTTTCCTAACTTGCTTCATTTGCATTCATGAACTTGTATGATCATTTCCATGTGCTGCCTCATGTTTGTAGCATCTCATAACATCATTGGCATCATGTAAATGCTTCTGGTTTTGTTTCTCATCATGTCATCTCATCCCATTCTGCATTGCATTGCATTTCTTTCCTAACCTTTCAGGTGGTAAGTAACTTTGAGAAGTGAATTTGCCTTCACTTCTCATAACTTTTCTTTTCATCTCTCTTGCATCCATTGCTGCATTTTTGTTTGTGTTTGAGTTTGAGCTTGCTCATTCCTCTTCTTCTTACTTTCTTTCTTCAAGTGACTTGACTTCTTGAATGAAGCAAGTTACTTTGCTTCTCCTGATCCTTTCATCTGCTTCCTGGTGGTTCCATTGAAGATCTTCTTTTGCAAACCTCACAAACCTTAGGAACAACCATGTATGACAATGATTAGGGTTTTGATTAGTCTCCCCTCTTAGTTTTACCTTTGTGTCTCTTTGTGTCTTCTCTTCTCATCTCATAATCAGGGACTAAACCCTAAAGGCTTTAAGGCTTTGTGATTAAGCTTATGCCTGCATCCTTCTCTTAGGATGGAGTGTATAACTTTAATCCTAAGCGTTGAACCCTTAATGTGTTTAAATCCCTTAATCAATTCACTTAATAATCATCAAGACACCACACTTGTAACTTGGGCCTTGCATTAGGGTTCTAATTCTTCCTTAATTGGTTAAGAAGGACTAACCCTAGTGTTAATGGACAAGTCCCCCTCAAGTTGTCTTACAAACCATAAAACTCACTTCATCATCATATCATTAAATAAAATCCACTTAATCAAAGGCTTGTTTTGTCATGAGTTTAATCCCTAATCATGGATTAAGTTGAGGAGCCTTCCTCAGCTTAAACATTCTCATCTATTATCCTTCTATTAGGATGGTGTAATGAGTCTGTTAAATCCCTGATTATGGCTTAACCTCATTACTCAACACTAAACAAAAACCACAAAAACATCTAATTAATCACAAGTAGGTTAATGATCTTAATCCTACACCAAAGGTGATTAAGTGTGAGAATCTGACTTCACACTTAAGGTATTCTCATTACCCCTAATCAGAGGGAAGATGTGATGAGTTTACTAAATCCATTGGTTTAGACTTAAGCTCATTAACCTATGACAAACTTTCAAAAAGCAATAAAAGACTGAAAATATAAAAACAAACAATAATCGTCTCCTTCGGGATTCTTTTCTCATCATCTTCATTCACAAACGAGAACTTGCTTCTTCCGTCTAATGCAAGACAGTTTGCACTTGAGCCAGACAGGTCATACACTTGAGCATAGACAAGTAAGCAGTTCACAAGTCAATTCATCTTTCAGTCTCTTTGGGTCGAACTACGGTGTTCTGACTTCCTCATTGCACGAGAGGATACGTAGGCATAACTTAACAGTTATCGAACAAAAGTCTCTGTATATTCCCCCTCTTTCCAGCATCATTCTTTTAGCCTCATGATCTTGAGCAATTCATTCTCATTCCTACACTGACACATCATTTATACACTTTGCACTCCTTACACTGACACCTGTACACCTTTTCCAGCTCCCTTTTATACACACATTGCACTGACACTACCCCTTTAAAGCACAAATCTTTTAAGCGTGGATCCCGTCGAGTACGGCGGACAATCTGGGTGCTAATACCTTTCCAGGTTGTAACCAACCCCCTTTCTCAGTCTCTCTGGTTCGCGATCGTCTTATCCATCTTTTCTAGGTTTATGCAGCATTACCTTTCCTCCGGGATAAAAATGCCTAGCTGGCGACTCTTTTCATCTCCAGTGAGTTCACTGCTGTGTGTTCTCATTGTCCCTTTCGCCGACCGTTCGCGTCTGTACCTTTATCTGGGCCCATTCCCATTTATCGGGAGCGACAGCTTGGCGACTCTGCTGGGGACCCTTATTTTGCCACCAGGGCTTCTGGTTCTTTTTGTGGGTTCCTCCTAGCGCTTGATTGATTTGTGTTTACTGGGGTGTTATGTGCTATCTGTGCTTGTGTATTTATTTTATCTATTGTACAGTTGTTTATCTGCTTTCTTTACTGCTTTACATATATCATACTGTCATGCTGTCTGGTTGGATCTGGTTTTGCTTTGGTGGGTGGGTGTTCCATTGAGAGTTAAGGTCCTATACCTGGGACCTGAGTGACACCTAGGCTAGAGTGAATCATATTCTTTCCCATTCCATCTCGGTCTGGTGCGGGAATATGAAACACGGTTCAGATATGGGTTTCTTCTTGAGAACTCTGTGTTGCAGATTTCCTGCAATGCTAGGGCTATTTGGGAAGCCTGCTAAGTCTGGATGACCTTTTAGTATTGACCTTCAGAAACTGAGGTGAATTAGAGGAGGAACTTTTATGGTTATTGTAAACACTGTACCTCCGGGTTAGAAGTGTTTACACTTCTCATAACTGATCCAAGTCTGAGGATCCTTGTTTTAGAACACCACCTGTGAGGGGGTTGGGCTGTTTACAGGTTTGCAGGTACCTTGACCTCAGAATACCCTGTTACTTTGACTTGATTAAGAATACTTCATGTTGGAACAGTTCTTGTGATTCTAAAACCCTGGACATGTGGCTCTTTATTTGAGTCCCCCACCTTGGTTACTGGATTTATAGACCTCCATCTGGAATTCTTGAACATACTTGGACTTATATCAGAGTTTTTGATCAGATCCGGCTCAGTCACAAACCCTTGCATATCATTTGCATACATAAACATTGCATCATATTGACATTTGCTTATTTGTGTTTCAGGGTATCCATCTTCATTTGGTTCTGGTTTTGACCCCATCTTCAGTATTGACCTATCTTCATCAGCACCTGTCTCTACTCATCTTCAGCATCATGGCGCCTAAAAAGAGCAACATCACCTACCACTTCTTCCAGCCAGAGCTATCTGACATCAGGAGGATTCAGACCCTGATCACTCCAGATCACATACCATTGTTCAGGGAACACTTTGGGGATATACTTGATATGGTTATGGATCTGGACCCTTCACAGAGAAGCCTGATCCACACTTGCCTTCAATTTTATGATCCCCCACTAAGATGCTTCACTTTTCAGGACTTTCAGCTAGGCCCTCTATTAGAAGAATACTCATCATTGGTTGGTATACCTATCAGGGGTGGAATCCCTTTCAACCCTGAGATGGTCTTTCCTGGTAATGAAGAAGTAGCAAAGGCTTTGCATCTGGAACCCGTTCTGATTGAGCAGCATATGACTTCTAAAGCTGGAATCCCTGGTTTCCATCTGGATTTCTTGATCTCTCAAGCTACCCTGAAAGCTTCTTTAGGAGAGTGGAAAGCTGTCTGTGCTTTATTGGCCTTGAGCATATATGGAATTGTATTGTTTGCAGATGAGCCTCGATTCATTAGCAAGAATGCAATCCATCTTTTCATCCTGAAGAACCCAGTGCCCACTTTACTGGGGGATCTCTACTATTCAGTGCATCAGAGGAATGAAAAGCAGAGGGGGAGATTAGTGAGGTGTTGTGCTCCATTATTCCACACTTGGCTTCTCAGGCATCTACCCAGGACAGATGCATTTTTGAATCCTCATCAACAGAAAAACTGGGCTAAGAGACTCACTGCTCTAACTTCAGCCGATATCAGATGGTGCACCCAAAGCACCAAGGGCAGGGATATCATCACCAGCTGTGGGCATTTTCCCAATGTGCCCCTAATAGGAGTTAAGGGTAGTATTAATTACAACCCTCTGCTGTTCAAAAGACAACTGGGCTATGCACTGGTCCACGCTCCTAAGGCACAGGACTTGGTTGAGACTCTTTATTGTGAGAACAAGCCTAATCTGGCTATTGTTAGGCAGGCTGCTTGGGCCTGGGATAATGTTCAAACCAAGGGAATAACCATTTTGGGGAAGTGCAGCAATGTGGCATCAGCACAATATTATGAGTGGTCCCGTGCCAGGGCTCAATTCTCTGGAATGCCCTTTACCATAGAAGATATGCCTGAATCATCTTCAGCACCACCCCTTGCCACTGTCAGTTTGG
This sequence comes from Lathyrus aphaca, assembly GCA_963966055.1. Classification (NCBI taxonomy): domain Eukaryota; kingdom Viridiplantae; phylum Streptophyta; class Magnoliopsida; order Fabales; family Fabaceae; genus Lathyrus; species Lathyrus aphaca. The sequence continues at coordinate 501,866,059 of OZ014520.1, forward strand.
AGGAGTTTGAGAGCTTGAAGGAAAGAAATGAGAAGTTAACCCAGGCTTTGCAGAAGACCCTCCGGGAGAGGAGTGATGGTAGGTTGGAGATTGAGAGGTTGGAGAAATTGAGAGTGGAGCATCTGACTAAGATTGAGAAGTCTGGGGATTATATCAAAAATTCTAAGGCTGGAGAACAAATTATGAAGAATGCTTGCAAAGAAGCCCAGTTCCAGAGAGCAAGGACAAACTTGTATCTGAAGGAGAGTCAGGCTAGGTGGGTCAGGATCACCGAGGCTCGTACTCTGGAGGACAAGAGAGTTCAAGTCAAGATGGAGCAACTGGAAGCTAGTGCCAAAGAACAGCAGGAAGCCCTGGCAGCAGCCCAGAGGGAGATATCAGAGCTGAGGATCAAAGCTGGAGTGAAGAGGTCAAAGGACCAAAGTCAGCACAAGAAGCTAACAGCAGCTGTTACAACCCGGAATCTCCTCATCAGGAATCTCACGGAGCGTCCGGCTGATCCTGTGACCGAAGCACTTCTCAAGGAAGTTCGTGAGGATGAGTTTGGTCTTGGTGTTTGACCATTTGCTTGTTGTTGCTTTCATTCTGTGTATTTTTCATTTTCTTGTAATGTATTTTGACCCCTCCGAGGGCTTGTATTTGTAAAACAAACTATGTACCATTTTGCTTTCTGTAATATATGTATTAGTTTGGTCCACCCGAGTTTACTTCGAAAGCAACATCAACAGCATCTTCAAGGGTCTGGAAGGGTCAAAACTGAATGCCAAGCCAGATACCTTGAAAACAAATAAGCATACTGCATTGCATGCTAACCCTTTTGTTTGTTTTGTAGGTTTTTGTTTTATTGCCACTAACTCTGTTGTGATATTCAGGAACTATTGCTCGGCGCCGGGTATTTCCCCTCAACCGTCCGCACCGTTATCCGACCCGTAACAACCTTCCGGGCATTCAAATGGATCAGATGCAGCAGGACCTTACTGAGGTCAGAAATCAAATGGCGAACGAAAGATTAGAAATGAGGAATCAAATGACGCAGTTTATGGAAGTAATGAACAACATGGCTCAGAGCCAAGAAAGATTGAGGGCCATGGTGGAAAGGCAAAATCAAGAAGATCCACATATAGGAACTGCTGGCACAAGCAACAACGAGAGGGTCCAACCTCATGTCAATCCCCCTGTATTTGGCCCCCATCTCCATCCAGAGGCCAACATCCCTGCAAATGTTCAAGGGACTGCCACTGCAGCCAGGGTACTGCAAGAAGACCCCCAAGAGGATCAATTCACAGTAATGGGTGCTGGGGAAGAAGCCTATGATAGGAGGCTGGATGAGATAGCTGAGAAATTGAGGTCCTTAGAGTCTCAAAACTCTCTGGGTTTCGATGTCATGGATATGGGCTTGGTAGACGGGGTCAGGATCCCCCATAAGTTCAAGCCTCCTTGTTTTGAAAAATATAACGGGACTTCATGCCCCCGGACTCATTTGCAATCATTTCTGGGAAGGCTGAAGGCTTATACTATGGATGAGAAGCTCTGGATGTTCTATTTCGAAGACAGCTTGACAGGAGCTTCAAGAGAATGGTACTCTCATCTGACGAGGGCAACTATTAGATGCTGGAAGGACCTGGCAGAGGCCTTCATCAGGCAGTATCAGTACAACTTAGATATATCACCCAACAGGACCCTCCTAATGGGAATGTCACAATCGTCAAGGGAAAGCTTCCGAGAATATGCCCAGAGATGGAGGCAATTGGCTGCTGCTGTTCAGCCACCTATGTCTGAGAGGGAAATGGCAGACATGTTTATGAACACCCTTCAGGGGACTTACATTGATAGGCTAGTTGCCTTCTCATCTACCAGCTTTGCAGATGTAGTCATAGTCGGGGAGAGAATTGAAAGCCTATTGAAGATGGGTAAGATCTCAGACAACGGTGCAAGCTCGTCCAGCAGTACAAGAAAGCCTTTTGCAGGCCCGAGAAGAACTGGCGAGACCAATGCCATCCACACCAACAGGGGCAGGCCCCAATATGTTCACAGATCAGTGGCAGCAGTCACCATTCCCGCTCCAGCTCATCCTTAACCAGTTTATCAACCTCCGCAACAAAACTATCAGCAACAACCTCAGTACCATCAACAGAATCAGTATCCTCCGAGAAATTACAACAACAGCAACACCAACAACAATAACCAGCAAAGGCCATTCCAACAGAGGCCTTCTCAAGCCAACAGGGTAATCGATCCGATCCCTATGCCATATGCTACATTGTTGCCACAACTCCTGAAACTCAACCTAGTTGAGCTAAGGACGTTGTCACCTCCAGATCCCAACAGTCTACCCAGGAATTATGATTCCAACGCCAGATGTGCCTTCCATTCAAATGCACCTGGCCACAGTACAGAAAAGTGCAGAGCTCTGCACATGAAGGTACAAGACCTGGTAGACTCAAAAGCTCTGAATTTCGCGCCACCACCTAATGTCAATAAGAACCCAATGCCAAACCACGGCGGTCCCAGGATTAACGCTATTGAAGAAGACAAGCCGTCTTATTTAATAACCAGTGTGGGTCAGATCAGGACACCGTTGGTAGAAATTAAGGCTCAGCTCCTCGAATGTCAAATGTTCCCGGGGTGTGAGTTGGGGTGTGCTTACTGCAATATTTCAGTCAATGGGTGTGATAACCTGAGGAATGGCATAGACGGTCTCATTCAGAGTGGCCAACTTCAGATCACCACATCATTTCCAACAAATCCAGCAATCTCATCAGCAACAACTCCAGAACCTCCTACAACTGCAACAACCATTGTTCCTGACAATTCTTCGGCTTCATCAACAAGTACTTCATCTATTATCTCAACTGATCAGTTATCAACAAATTTTTCTTCTACAACTTCAGCATCACTCCATTTTGAAACTCCTACAACAACAACATCCATCCTTCCACCAATGTCTCCTACAACACCAGCAACAAATCATGAAGACGTCTCCACTGTCACAATATTCTATGATCCTGAGAACAACTCTGCCTACAACTCAGAAAGTGCTGCTCCCATCAGAGCACCAGTCACAATTTATTATGATCCGCAGACTATCACAATTCCTTCCGCAACTGCAATCAATCCAGTCACTATCACGGTGCCTGGACCAGTACCTTATGAAAGTAGTAATGCCATCCCCTGGAATTACGGCTCTGACCTGTACTGCGAAGGACAAAGAATCACTTTTGAATCATCAACCCCTGCACCACAAATTGACAATGTGGGAGGAGGCGGAGGCTTCACTCGAAGCGGACGTCTTTTCTCTCCACAAATTCAGAGACCCACTGCCGAAGCAGAAGCTGCTGCTAAAGCAAAAGGAAAAAGCTTGGTGCAGGAAGAGCAGACTGTTAAAGAAGCTTTGAAAACACCCTTAGATCAAGAGGTTGATGAGTTCATGCGAATCATCAAGAAGAGTGATTATAAAATAGTGGATCAGCTTCATCAGACGCCTTCCAAGATCTCAATCCTATCATTGCTTATGTGCTCCGAAGCCCATCGGAATGCACTACTCAAAGTCTTGCACGCAGCTTACGTGCCTGAAGAGATCACTGTCAATCAGCTAGAAGCTGTAGTTGGAAATGTTAATGCTAGTCACGGACTAGGGTTCACCAATACTGATTTGACAACGGAAGGTCGCAACCATAACAAGGCCTTGCACATAACCATGGAATGTAAAGGTGTTGTCCTTTCCCATGTGCTGGTAGACACGGGGTCATCCCTCAATGTCTTACCTAAGAAGGCCCTGGTGAAGCTAGAATATGATGGATTGGCGTTGAGACCCAGCAACCTGGTGGTGAGAGCCTTTGATGGCTCAAAGAGATCGGTTCTGGGAGAGATCGAGTTGCCCATAACGATTGGTCCGCAGACCTTCAAAACGACCTTCTACGTGATGGATATACAGCCTGCCTACAGCTGCCTATTAGGTAGGCCATGGATTCACGCCGCTGGCGCTGTGACCTCTACCCTTCACCAGAAGTTAAAATATGAGTGGGAGGGTCAAATCGTTACAATCTGTGGAGAGGAGGATATTTTTGTCAGCCACCTGGCTACCTATAAGTATATTGAGATGGATGGGGAGATCCATGAAACGATGAGCCAAGGTTTCGAGGCCTTGAACATCAATGAGACATCTGCTGTACCTGGTACTTCAATATCATCATACCAACAAGCCCGGAAGGTTGTTGAGGGAGGAAACGCCCAAGGCTGGGGCAAACTGTTATCGGTGGAGAAGAAAGAGGATAGATTTGGGTTGGGTTACAAACCAACTCAACAAGATCAAGCAGCGGCTGCGAAAGAGCCCAACTTTGTGAGTGGGGGGATGCTCACCCCTGATGCTGTCAACTGTTTGGAAGACGAGCTGGAAGAAGAACGCAACCTGGAAAGCTGGATTCGTCCAAAGATCCCGGGGAGCAGTATCTCAAACTGGTCTTCCCAGGAAATTATAAGAGTTACTCATGCAGAGTAATTATTATTTCCTGCATTTTATAGCATGCATCAAAGTCTTGCATCTTGCCCAAGATGACAAGACTCATTTTGTAATCGGGCCATCTGTACTTTTTGTGCAAACAAGATTAATCAATGAAATATCAGACATCTTTTTGCAAATGAGTCTTTTTCTCTTCCGTTCACTGTTTTTCCATTTTTCTTTTTGTACAAAAAATAAATGGCAGTGTTTTCAAAATGACAATTTTATTTCACTTTTCTAAAAACAAGATTAAAATCAAATCACTAAAATGAACCAACTGAACCCTTGCAGAGTGTGCCTTCCAGACAGCACCGACAACAGCACGGCTATGACTTCGTATGACTTTGATAATCCGGTCAATCAAGCTGATGAAGGGGTTGAAGAAGAATATGAGCTTCCTGAAGAGCTAGCCAGGTTGTTGAGACAAGAGGAAAAGGTTATTACTCCTTACCAGGAGGAGGTTGAAACGATCAATCTTGGTACGGGTGAAGACGTGAAAGAAGTTAAAATCGGGGCCTGCCTACAAGACTCAGTGAAGAGACAACTGATTGACCTGCTGCAAGAGTATGTGGACGTGTTTGCTTGGTCTTATCAAGATATGCCAGGGTTGGACACCAACATTGTCGTGCACAAGCTGCCTTTGAGAGAAGAATGCCCGCCAGTTAAACAGAAACTGCGCCGTACTCGTCCAGACATGGCAATGAAAATCAAGGAAGAGGTGCAAAAGCAATGGGACGCCGGGTTCCTTGCTGTAACTAGCTATCCACCGTGGGTTGCTAATATTGTACCTGTGCCTAAGAAAGACGGCAAAGTAAGAATGTGTGTTGACTACCGGGATCTGAACAGAGCTAGCCCGAAGGATTATTTCCCATTACCTCACATTGATGTATTGGTGGATAATACGGCTCAGTTCTCGTTATTCTCCTTCATGGATGGATTCTCAGGATACAATCAGATCAAAATGTCACCTGAAGACATGGAGAAGACAACCTTCATCACACCCTGGGGCACGTTCTGCTACAAGGTAATGCCATTTGGGCTCAAGAATGCCGGTGCAACATATCAACGGGCTATGGTGACATTATTCCACGATATGATCCATAAAGAAATCGAATGCTATGTGGATGACATGATTGCCAAGTCCCTCACTGAAGAAGACCACCTGGTAAATCTGCTGAAGCTATTCAAGCGTCTGAGGAGATACCAACTGAAGTTGAACCCCAACAAATGCACATTCGGGGTAAGATCTGGTAAGCTGCTGGGATTTATTGTAAGTGAAAAAGGGATTGAAGTTGACCCTGACAAAGTCAAAGCCATCCAAGAGATGCCTGCACCGAAAACAGAGAAAGAAGTTCGAGGGTTCTTAGGTCGATTGAACTACATCTCACGGTTCATATCTCACCTTACGGCTACCTGTGAACCCTTGTTCAAGTTGTTAAGAAAAGAACAGACGGTCAGGTGGAATGAAGACTGTCAGAAGGCTTTTGACAAGATCAAAGAATACTTACAAGAACCTCCAATCCTTATGCCTCCAGTTGAAGGAAGACCTCTGATAATGTACTTGACAGTATTAGAAGAATCGATGGGGTGCGTGTTGGGCCAGCATGACGAGTCTGGTCGAAAAGAGTATGCAATATACTACCTAAGCAAAAAGTTTACCGACTGTGAACAACGTTATTCACTGCTCGAGAAAACTTGTTGTGCTTTAGCGTGGGCTGCTCGCCGACTAAGACAGTATATGTTGACCCACACTACCTTGTTGATCTCAAAAATGGACCCAGTTAAGTACATATTTGAGAAGCCAGCTCTTACCGGACGGGTTGCAAGATGGCAAATGATTCTTACAGAATATGACATCCAATACACATCTCAAAAAGCCATCAAGGGCAGTGTATTGTCTGAATATCTTGTTGAGCAACCCATTGATGACTACCAACCTATGAGGTTTGACTTCCCTGATGAAGACATCATGTTCATAAAAGCAAAAGATCATGAAGAGCCCATTCACACTGAAGGGCCTGACCCGGAAGAAGAATGGACTATGATGTTTGATGGGGCTGTTAATATGAATGGTCGTGGTGTTGGTGCGGTACTCATTACACCTAAGGGAGTTCACATGCCTTTCTCGGCAAAACTCACTTTCAACTGCACTAACAACGAAGCTGAATACGAAGCTTGCATTATGGGTCTTGAGGAAGCCATCGACCTCAGGATCAAGACATTGACCGTATTCGGAGATTCAGCTTTGGTAGTCAATCAAACCAACGGCAAATGGTACACCCACCAGGATCATCTAATACCTTACAGGGATTATACAAGGAGGTTATTGACTTTCTTCACAACAGTCAAGCTTGAGTATATCCCTCGGGATGAGAATCAGTTTGCAGATGCCCTGGCTACCATTTCATCCATGATCAAAGTTCAGGCTGCCAACTTTGTACCTCAGATCTCAGTGTCCAGACTTGACAGACCAGCATATGTGTTCGCAGCAGATGTTGTTAAAGATGATAAGCCTTGGTTCCACGACATTAAGTGCTTCTTGGAGGATCAAACATACCCACCTGGGGCATCTTCCAATGATAAGAAGACTTTAAGAAGGCTTGCTGGTAGTTTCTTTCTGAACACTGATGGTTCCCTGTACAAGAGAAACTTTGATATGGTACTCCTCAGATGCGTTGATAAGACGGAAGCAGATTTGTTGATGCATGAAGTGCACGAAGGATCCTTTGGTACCCATGCAGGAGGGCATGCCATGGCCAAGAAGTTGCTGAGATCAGGCTATTACTGGATCACAATGGATGCAGACTGTTGTGCCTATGCCAGAAAATGCCATAAATGCCAGATTTATGCGGATAAGGTGCATGTGCCTCCCAATCCTTTGAATATAATGTCTTCACCATGGCCCTTTGCCATGTGGGGCATTGATATGATTGGCAAGATTGAGCCAACTGCTTCAAATGGCCACAGATTCATCCTGGTCGCCATTGATTATTTCACCAAGTGGGTTGAAGCAGCTTCCTACGCAAATGTCACCAGGCAAGTGGTAGCCAGATTCCTGAAAAGAGATATCATCTGTCGGTACGGAGTTCCCGAACGAATCATTACTGATAATGGTTCCAATTTAAACAACAAAATGATGGCGGAGCTGTGCCGGGACTTCAAGATTCAACATCACAATTCTTCTCCTTACAGGCCAAAGATGAATGGCGCTGTTGAGGCAGCGAATAAGAATATCAAGAAGATTGTGCAGAAGATGGTAGTCACTTACAAAGACTGGCATGAAATGCTACCGTTTGCCTTGCATGGGTACCGCACGTCAATCAGAACATCCACTGGGGCAACATCGTATCAACTTGTGTATGGTATGGAGGCAGTCCTACCTGTTGAAGTTGAATTACCCTCTCTACGGGTACTAATGGATGTTAAACTGAGTGAAGCAGAATGGGTTAGGTCCCGATACGAACAACTGAGTCTGATTGAAGAGAAGAGATTGGCTGCAATCTGTCATGGACAGTTGTATCAGAAAAGAATGAAGAAAGCCTTCGATCAGAAAGTCAGGCACCGAGAGTACCAAGTAGGAGATCTTGTGCTGAAGAGAATCCTCCCTCCTCATACGGACCACAGGGGCAAATGGACTCCAAACTATGAAGGACCATTCGTGGTAAAGAAAGTTTTCTCTGGTGGAGCGTTGATGCTCAGCACCATGGATGGTGAAGATTTCCCGTCTCCTGTGAATTCAGATGCAGTTAAAAAATACTTCGCATAAAAAGGACCCGCTGGACACAAAAACAGAATGTAAGTCCAGGCAAAAATAGGGCATCCCGGCGAGTCAAAAACAGAATAAAAGACTCGGGCAAAAATAAGGGAAAAATGAAAAATGTACACCCGCTGAGTTGAAAAGCCGCATTGGACAGCTCAGGCAAAAATGGGTATCCCGATGGATTGAAAACCCGAAAGGGCGATCCATGCAAAATAAGGGAATAAGCGAACAACTGCATTCTGAATTCGTCTGTATCACCTGCAACTTGGTAAACCTTGAAAGGATCAAGCCTCAGCCAGAATCAACATTCTTCAGAAAGCAAGATGAGAAGAACGTCATAAGTCATACGGGTCATAGCGAAGAGGAAGCTCCTTAAAGCGTCATCAACACTGCCAACATTTTGTTTCTCAATTTGTAACAATCTCCTCATTTCAGGGGATATGTTCCTTTGACTGTATCTCGCCAATTCAGGGCATATGAATTAATAAAATTAGATTTTCAGTCATGTCTCGTTTTGTACATTTTATTTGCAAAAATGTCTGATGTCTTAAAAGAAGAAACTGATTGCACAAGAATACAGATGTTTATCTTCAAATAAAAACATGCTCGCAGGAAATATGCTTACTCTCAGAAGTATCTAAACTCCTATGACGGAATCCAGTAAAGGATACCTCGGGATTATCTTGTGCATTTCTCTATCTTTTTCAGGATTGCAGGTATCCAGAACGCAACTTGGGGGATGAAAGCTTTATCCCAGCAAGCTGGCAAGTCCACACTCAATTTTAGCACCCGGAGTGCTCTCTCCCCAGCTGAGTTGCCTCCCATGACTTCCCCCAGCTGAGTTGCCACTTGTTTCTTATCCCCATCCGAATGGGCAGGTATCACCAAAGATGCCCATATCCCCTGCTGAGTCAAGAAGTTACCGTAACAGAATTTCTAAGGAGGTCTTTCAGTGATTCCTCTCTCTCTCCCCAGCCGAGTTACCATCTCGCCCTCAGCCGAGTGTAAAAGTCAGGAAGCTATCTCCCCACAGAGTTCCAGCCTCTATCCAGAAGAGCCGCGCACGAAGGAGTCACAACAGAGTGAAGAAAGCTTCTACAAACCCCAGCTGGGTCTCTCATTCTTAAGGATAGGTCTATAAACGATCTATATCCCCAAGCAGATATCATATCGTCGGATCTACTATTGATCTCATCCCCAGCTGGGATGTCTACTTCAAGCAGATCAGCCAGAGATCTTCGCAGCAACGGGATTTGAATCCCGGTTTGGTAGCTTTGCATAATCATAGCATTTGCATCATATTCACCCACAAAGCATAGCATTCCGTCTAACACGGAGCATTACGGCAAAAATCCAACACATAGCATAATCATAAGCCATGTTTTGAATCAACACTTGTGAATAATGACCGTTCATCAGCATACAGAAAAATCCCCACCAGAGTCCCCAGCAAAAGCAGTTGCCTCACAATCCACAAACACCAGTATATACTCATTCTGACACCCGTCCGTGTCATCACTCCCCAGTAAAGTCGCCTGAACACTCCTTACAAACAAAACCACCCATATTACAGATACTTCCTGACACCCGTCCGTGTCATATCCCCAGCAGAAAGCCGAAGGCATCCTCTTTGCACTCACATATACCCATATACACTTTCGTGACACCCGTCCGTGTCATATCCCCAGCGCAGTCGCTTACACTTTTGCAACCCACATACTTGTTGATATTATTATACCTTTCTCTCTTGACACTCGTCCGTGTCACCCTCCCCAGCAGATAAACACTCATCTATATATACTCATACTCACTACTCATGTTACACTCATACAGATACTCGTCCGTATCTTGTATATACCATTCATATCCCCACAGATTCAACACTAGTCCTTGTTCTTTGTTAACCAGTTGGTACTCGTCCGTATCATCATCTCAGAACATGCGTCAAGCGTTTGTTTCTACATGAAACTCGTCCGTATCATAGCCTTAAGGATGCTCGTCCGCATCTTTAATCCATACACCGTGTCAAACACTTTTGTCTTCTTGAATATAGATACTCGCCTGTGTCTACTTTTCCCCAGAAAAGTCCCCTCAGATTCAACACTAGTCCTTGTTCTTTGTTAACCAGTTTATACTCGTCCGTATCATCATCTTTGAACACGTGTCAGTATTTGTTTCTATCCGATACTCGTCCGTATCATAGTCTTAAAGATGCTCGTCCGCATCTTTAATCTATATACAATACCAAACACTTATACCTTTTGTTTTTTGGATATAAACACTCGTTCGTGTTTACTATTCCCCAGTAGATCGCCAACAAAGCAAATTTTCCTTCTTATCTGACACTCGTCCTGTGTCATGATAAACCCTGAGAGCAGCCGTACCCTGCTAGGTGGTCGTCCTCCACCTCTTGATGGTCGTCCTCCATCATGCTCACCCGATGGCCGTCCCCATCGTTGATTTTAGCAGCCGTCCCCTGCTAGGTGGTCGTCCTCCACCTCTTGATGATCGTCCTTCATCATTTTATCCAATGGCCGTCCCCATTGTTGATTTTGGTTACCTGGCATTCGTCCTATGTCATGATAAACCCTGAGAGCAGCCGTCCCCTGCTAGGTGGTCGTCCTCCACCTCTTGATGGTCGTCCTCCATCATGCTCATCCGATGGCCGTCCCCATCGTTGATATTTTCGGCACCCGTACCCTGCCAGGTGGTCGTCCTCCACCTTTGATGGCCGTCCCCATCATAATTCCTTTATTCCCCAACAGAGCAGCCGTCCCCTGCTAGGTGATCGTCCTTCACCTTTGATGGTCGTACCCCATCATCTGTTTATTTCATTTATCCTTTAACCCGATGGTCGTCCCCGTCGTGGTCCCTTTTCCTTTTCTTTTAGCCCGATGGCCGTCCCCATCGTCGGTTACCTTGCTTTGTGAACTTGATGGTCGTCCCCGTCATGTTTCATTAATCCCCAGAGAATTTTACAGCTTTATCTTGATGGCCGTCCCCATCATAATATCTTATTTTTCCCAGCTAGTCGGCCGTCCCCGTCTTTGCTTTACCTTTTATCCCCAGCATGTCGGCCGTCCCCGTCATTGCTTTATTTTCCGCACTTTTCTCAGCATGTCGGCCGTCCCCGTCATTGCTCTTTACCCAGCAGTTGTCCTCTGCTCGACGGTCGTCCTCCGTCGCCCACACTTTACAATATACTTTATTTTCTTTTACAATCTATATCCCTTTTCTTCTTCATTCCGTGAGTGCAAATTTTGGACTGTCTTTGGTATTCAACCACAAGTTATCTTGTTTGCCTGTTAAGCCGTTGCTTACAACCTGCACAGCTAACTCATGATTGAATAGGGGCAGCTGTAAACACCCCAAATTTTCCCTCACCTATTCACACCATGGCTTGTGATCATCTCATATGCATAAACACAATCATATCACCCCATATCTCATTTTTGAGTCACTGCATAGTTTCTAAGTCATCTGCATCTAGGGTTTGTGATCTGAACCATCCAAGAGCTTCTTGAGCCACTCCAAAGGACATCAATCACTTCAAATGGATCCATGAGTGTTCTCATATCATATCACATCCTCTCAAAGTCAAAAATGCAGAAGAATCACAAGAACTGGGATTGGTATGGATGCAGAGCCAGGTTTGACTGCACAGTTGACCTGAAATTAGGGTTTTGGTTTCAGAGGCCATAACTCCAATTTTTTTGGTCATTCTTGTTTCCATTGGTCTCTATATGGTATAAGGAGTATGCATATCAATTTTCATGAAGAAATTCCATGGGGAAGTCATCTGATCAAGAGTTGACTTTTCAGACAAGTCAGTGTAAAATCAGGGCATCTGAGGCCCCCAATGACCCAACCAAGGGGTGATCTTCATCATTTTGAGTGTATATGATCTTTATTTGATCATGGAAGAAGGTTGAAGTTCACAAAATTCAAGGATTACAAGTTTTTGCAAAGTTGACTTTTTAGGGCATGGTTGACTTTTCAAGAATATGTCATTTTATGCCATTTTTCAAGCCTTGCTTTTTGATCCAAAAATGCTTCGAATGGAAAAACTTTGGTCATGAAAGTTGTAGATCACATTTTTCCCTTTTCAAAAAGTACAAGAACATGATCTAATTCATTTTGGATCAAAAGTTATGGTGTGACAAAGTTGGCAAAAATCACTAAAATTCAAGATATGCACCAAAAGGCAAAGTTGCAAATTCTCCTTTCAAGGCCAATTCAGTCATCATATGGGCTTCTAATTCACCCAACATAATCACACAACTTCTAAAAATCAGATTTGAACCAAAACTTCTCATGTTTCATGGCTTGTGTAGCAAGATAGTCACATGTGAACCAAAGAGGAACCAAGTTGCAAAAGCTCATGATCACTTCCATTCACTTGTTGTCTTGGCTGCTGAACCTTCCTAGCATCACTCACACACCATGCTGCGCAGCCCATAGCCATTGTACCAGCCTAGAACACAACCCATACCTCTCTTACACAAAAGTTGACAATTTGCAAAAGTGGCCATACCAATCAATAAAGGGCAGGTCACATCATCTGACCAATGAGAGAGGTTTATGTGGATCAAATGCTGGCCATTACACATAACAAGCAAGCCTGAAGCAAGCCATAGCAAAACATTCACAAACTCACTCCCTTGAGCAAAAACCTTTGAATCTCTCTCCACAAACCTCAAACACAAAGACAAACTTCACAAATCATCTCTGCTCACTTCACTGACCAGAAACCACCCTTCATCCTGGCCTGAAACACCTTGAAGCCAAAATACGATTTTCACATTCCCTTGGCCTGAGCTTCTGCAAACTCACTCAAGAGGCTGTTTAAACTCCAACCAAGTGTCCAAAGCTTCAAAGGGGGATCATTGGGACCTGTTTGAGCCAAAGAACCATCCAGAAAGCCCCTGAATCAAAAGCTCAACCTCAGGTGACTCCATGAACTTTTTTTTCCAGAACTCCATTTTCTTGTTAAAATCTTGTTCTGTATGTTGCACTGATCATTGGGATCTATTTACTTTTGAAAATGAACAAGAAATGAGTGTGTTATGGTGTTCTGAAAGTTTGACCTAGAAATTTCTTTGCTTCGATTCTTGTTTGTGTTTGAGTTTTAACATGATTTGATGCTGGATTCATGTTTAGGATAGTTGGTAGATGGTTTCTGGAGAGTTAGAGCTCCTAAAATGGCCTGGAGAGAGAGATTGATTTTTGGGGTGAACGGGGAAGATGACCGGAACACTGTTCCGGTCACCTGAGGGTGTTTAACGGTGAGATTAGGGTTTTAATCATTAATTAGCCAGTTTGAATGTGGTCCGTTCGTTTCCGCGTGCAGTCAACTCCCGCCCTGGCCAGTTTGAATCTCACACGTTGGATCTGTTGACTTTTACTTTTTCAGTTTAAAATTCATTTATTTTCATATTTAATTCATTTGTTTTGCATAATTTATTAAAAATAGCAAAATTGTTTTAAAAATTATGAAACTTTTTGTCAAGAGTTTCAATAATTTTTAAAACACAAAAATATTTTTATTTTTATTTTTAGCATTAAAAAAGTATTTTTAAATATTTAAAAGATTATTTTTAATTGATTAATGAAAATTAATTTATTAAAAATACTTTTAGGTATTTAAAAATCACCAAAAAATTCATGAAATGTTCTAAGACATTTAGAAACATTGTCCAACCTTCAAACCAAATTTATTTTTTGATCTTGATGCATTTTAAGAATTTCTCATTGAATTAAAATCATTTTTGTGCATTATTTTGATCCAAAGTTCAAAAAATCATTTCTGCCTATCCATGAAGAGTTGGACATTGATTCTTTTCGCATTGCATTGTGTTTAGCATGAAGTTTGTGAGATTAAATGTCCATGATTTGATCTTTCATTTTCAATTTGTTTGGAATTTCTTTTGTTTGGAAACCCTAAAACCCTAGAAAACTTGTAAAAATCCATAACTTGAAATTGGTTAGGAGTTGAAACCTCTCCTTTGGGCAGTGAGTTAGTATAGGATTAGGGGTCCTTTGAGTGCATTTTCAATTTTTTATAATGTTGCTTGCTTCTGGTTTTGGTTTTTGTTTGTTGCATTGATCATGAACCCTAATTTGGGCTTTCATATGCATCCATCTTGCATTCTCTTGCATAACATGACTTGCCATGACATTTCAAGCATCCATTTGATACATTTGACATCATAAGACATATTGAAAGCATGTTTGATCATTGCATCATGTATTTGCCATGTTGTATGCCATGTGCACTTCATAACTTTTCATGTATGTCCATGTTTCCTAACTTGCTTCATTTGCATTCATGAACTTGTATGATCATTTCCATGTGCGGCCTCATGTTTGTAGCATCTCATAACATCATTGACATCATGTAAATGCTTCTGGTTTTGTTTCTCATCATGTCATCTCATCCCATTCTGCATTGCATTGCATTTCTTTCCTAACCTTTCAGGTGGTAAGTAACTTTGAGAAGTGAATTTGCCTTCACTTCTCATAACTTTTCTTTTCATCTCTCTTGCATCCATTGCTGCATTTTTGTTTGTGTTTGAGTTTGAGCTTGCTCATTCCTCTTCTTCTTACTTTCTTTCTTCAAGTGACTTGACTTCTTGAATGAAGCAAGTTACTTTGCTTCTCCTGATCCTTTCATCTGCTTCCTGGTGGTTCCATTGAAGATCTTCTTTTGCAAACCTCACAAACCTTAGGAACAACCATGTATGACAATGATTAGGGTTTTGATTAGTCTCCCCTCTTAGTTTTACCTTTGTGTCTCTTTGTGTCTTCTCTTCTCATCTCATAATCAGGGACTAAACCCTAAAGGCTTTAAGGCTTTGTGATTAAGCTTATGCCTGCATCCTTCTCTTAGGATGGAGTGTATAACTTTAATCCTAAGCGTTGAACCCTTAATGTGTTTAAATCCCTTAATCAATTCACTTAATAATCATCAAGACACCACACTTGTAACTTGGGCCTTGCATTAGGGTTCTAATTCTTCCTTAATTGGTTAAGAAGGACTAACCCTAGTGTTAATGGACAAGTCCCCCTCAAGTTGTCTTACAAACCATAAAACTCACTTCATCATCATATCATTAAATAAAATCCACTTAATCAAAGGCTTGTTTTGTCATGAGTTTAATCCCTAATCATGGATTAAGTTGAGGAGCCTTCCTCAGCTTAAACATTCTCATCTATTATCCTTCTATTAGGATGGTGTAATGAGTCTGTTAAATCCCTGATTATGGCTTAACCTCATTACTCAACACTAAACAAAAACCACAAAAACATCTAATTAATCACAAGTAGGTTAATGATCTTAATCCTACACCAAAGGTGATTAAGTGTGAGAATCTGACTTCACACTTAAGGTATTCTCATTACCCCTAATCAGAGGGAAGATGTGATGAGTTTACTAAATCCATTGGTTTAGACTTAAGCTCATTAACCTATGACAAACTTTCAAAAAGCAATAAAAGACTGAAAATATAAAAACAAACAATAATCGTCTCCTTCGGGATTCTTTTCTCATCATCTTCATTCACAAACGAGAACTTACTTCTTCCGTCTAATGCAAGACAGTTTGCACTTGAGCCAGACAGGTCATACACTTGAGCATAGACAAGTAAGCAGTTCACAAGTCAATTCATCTTTCAGTCTCTTTGGGTCGAACTACGGTGTTCTGACTTCCTCATTGCACGAGAGGATACGTAGGCATAACTTAACAGTTATCGAACAAAAGTCTCTGTATATTCCCCCTCTTTCCAGCATCATTCTTTTAGCCTCATGATCTTGAGCAATTCATTCTCATTCCTACACTGACACATCATTTATACACTTTGCACTCCTTACACTGACACCTGTACACCTTTTCCAGCTCCCTTTTATACACACATTGCACTGACACTACCCCTTTAAAGCACAAATCTTTTAAGCGTGGATCCCGTCGAGTACGGCGGACAATCTGGGTGCTAATACCTTCCCAGGTTGTAACCAACCCCCTTTCTCAGTCTCTCTGGTTCGCGACCGTCTTATCCATCTTTTCTAGGTTTATGCAGCATTACCTTTCCTCCGGGATAAAAATGCCTAGCTGGCGACTCTTTTCATCTCCAGTGAGTTCACTGCTGTGTGTTCTCATTGTCCCTTTCGCCGACCGTTCGCGTCTGTACCTTTATCTGGGCCCATTCCCATTTATCGGGAGCGACAGCTTGCAAGAGATCTTCAGAGAAGCCACCAATGGAAGAAGCAGATGAAAGGAGGAGAAGTAGAAGCAACAAGTTAACTTACTTCATTGAAGAAGATAAGTTACTTGAAGAAAGAAAGTGAGAGATGAACATGAATGAGCAAGCTCACTATAAAGAAAATAAAAATTCAGCAAGGGTGCATAAGAAGAAAGAGAAGAGAAATGAGA
The DNA here is from genome assembly GCA_963966055.1 of Lathyrus aphaca. Classification (NCBI taxonomy): domain Eukaryota; kingdom Viridiplantae; phylum Streptophyta; class Magnoliopsida; order Fabales; family Fabaceae; genus Lathyrus; species Lathyrus aphaca. Next base: position 501,882,745 of record OZ014520.1, read on the forward strand.
AGTGAAGCAAATGTAATGAAAATGAAGCAAATGTAAAGATGAAAGCCAAACCCAGAAGCATAAACATGATGCAAATGATGCTAAGAGATGATGCAAAGACATTCAAGAGATTATGGATGATCATACAAGAGATGAGAATGCAAATGAAGCATGTAGGAAGCATGAAAGCACATGAAAGTTCATGGAATGAAATGAATGCACATCATGGCAAATGGATGAAGAAATGATCAATCCTGATTCTAATGTGTCCTAAGATGTCTTAGAAGTCATTTGAATGCATGAAATGTCATGGCAAGTTCATGAATGAATGCATATGCAAGATGTATGCAAATGAACATGAGAAATTAGGGTTTTAATGCAACATGAGATGCAAAAGTCAAAAACAGAAGCAAATTACAAGATAAAAAATTGAAAATACATTCAAAGGAACCCTAAACCTATATGATATCACACCCCATAGGAGAAGTTCTAACTCTTAACCTAAAGAAAGTTGTGATTTTTCTAAGTTATCTAGGGTTTTAAGGTACCTTAAGAGAAAAAATGTAAATCAAATAAAAAAAGCAAGATAAATTTGTGACAAAAATTTGCTAGACACTACATGCTATATGAAGATCAATGCAAAAAGAACCAATGTAAAATCCTTCATGGTTAGGCAGAAAAGAATTCTTGAAGTTAGGGTTCAAAATGGGATTTTATGAACCCTAAATTCAAAGAAAAATGTCAAGATTGATTCAAAACCAAAAATAAATTTGTGTGAATGGTTTGACAATTTTTCTAAATGTCCTAAGATGAAATGTGAAGTTTTTTGGAATTTTCAGAAACATAAATGATATTTTAATTAATTAATTTCCATTAATTATTTAAAATAGACATTTAAATGTTTTTAAAATGATTTTTTAATGCAAAAAATAAAAATAAAAATGTTCTCTGGTTGAGAAAAATATTTGAAATGAAAATGCAAAATAAAAATATTTTTTAGAATTTTCTAACTATTTTAAATAAATTATGAAAACAAAAGGATAAAAAATGAAAATAAAAATGAATTAAGTGAAGGTATGTTGATACAATGGCTGGAATTCAAATCTGGGGAAAGGGGTTTGACTGCGCGCGTGATCTGAGGGCCCAGATCAAATCTGTTTAATTAATTTAATTATATTAATTAATTATGAATTTGGGCTAAGTGGGTTAATCTGGGTCGTGTGTGTCTTAACCTAATCCTAATCCAATGGCTACAAATCAAACTGGCAAATTAATTAGAGATTAGGGCTAATTATTTTCAGGCGGCCGGAGACGAACTCCGGTCGTCTTCTCCGACAGGATGATATCTCAAACTCTCTCCCTAGGCCATGATAACACACTAAACTCTCCATAAACACTCATTTTCCAACCATTTTTAAAAATAAATACATCAGTGTGACCAGCATAACATATAGAATCACATTGCAACAAAAGAAATGAGTTCTGGAAAAATGTTTTTGGATGGTTACCTGAGCTTGAGCTTTGCAACTTTGAGCTTTATGGACCTCTTCCTTGTGCAAAAGGCTTCCTTTGATCCTCCTGAGGCCAGTGGAATGCTTGAAAAACTTTGAGAGTGACTGATTCGAGTGGTAGCAACTCAACTGGTCAAGAATCGTGTTATGGCTATGAAGGGTTTTCGGTTGCAATGAAGGGTGGGAAATGATCCTCTTGTGTTGCTGAGTTGATTGGTAAAGAATGTTTGAAGTTTTAGTGAGTGTGATGTGTGTTTCGAATGCTTTTGCAAAATGGGGTGATTTTGGGAATGTTGAGTTCTTGGAGCTCTTAGCTTGTGTATGTTATGAAAATGAACTCCTTGAAGCATGCTTGTAAAGTCCTGATAGGCCAGAGAGTGGGTGGTGGCTGCAGCTGATTGGTATGGGCTTCTTGCAAAAAAGTCAACAAAGCTTTTCCTTGAGGTATGGGCTGGTTCAGAGGTGGTACAAGGGCATGTCTGGCCTCAGCTTTGATCAAGGAGAGCCATAGAATTGGTTTTATGGTGATGCAGCAAGTTTGTGAGAAGTCATGTGCCCTTTTGCAAATTTCATGAAGTTTGGCCCTTTTGTGATTTCTTGAAGTTCAAGGCATGGAATGACATGATTCTTGGGCCAATTCTGAGTTTTAGGCAATGCACTATGTTGGTATGATGCTTAGAAGTGTATTAGAAGTCACAAAATGGCTTGGCTAGTGGTTTTGCAAAAAATCCTCTTTGGTGCATTCTTGAAAATTATAGGATTTTTGCCAACTTTGCAAGATCATAACTTGAGTTCCATAAAGAATTAGAACTTGTTCTTGTACTTTTTGAAAAGGGAATGATCCAATCTACAAATTTCATGACCAACAATTTTTCATTTGAAGCATTTTTTGTTGAGAAAGAGGAGGTTGAAAAACTTTCCCAAAATAGAAAGTTTACATTACAAGTCATTTCCATTTTTGGCAACTTTTGGTTTAGCTCACTTTTCTTCAATTTTGTGAACTTCTAAGCACTTAAATGATCAAATAAAGATCATATAACTTCAATTTGATGAAAAATCCACTTTGGTTCCATTGGTAGAGGCCTCAGATGCCCTGATTTTGCTCTGACTTGCTCAAGAAGTTACCCAGTGAACAAATGACTTCCACAATGAATCTCTTCATCAAACTTGGTACACATGATCCTTATAACATATTGAGACTATTAGAAACAAGAATGACCAAAAAAATTTGAGTTATGGCCTCTAAAACCAAAACCCTAATTTCAGGTCATCTATGCAGTGAAACCCTAGCTCTACTTCCATGCTTTGCCAGTTCTTGTGATTCTTTGACTTCCTTGATCTTTGAGGGACATAAAATGATGATTTAACATACATGGACCCTCTTGGAATGATTGAAGACCTTTGGAGTGGCTCAGATGGATCCTGGATTGCTCAGATCACAAACCCTAAATGCAGATGAACTTGAACTAATGCAGTGAAACAAAACTACAATATGATATGATATGCTTAAACTAATGCAAATATGAAAGACCACAAGCCATGGTGTGAACTTAGTGAGGGAAAATTTGGGGTGTTTACAGTATGTTTCCTTACACTTTATCCTTTTATTTTTTATGCATTTAGTATGCGTTTGATTTTCTTTACCTTCCATATGTGTGTTTGGTAGGTTTCCCCCTTTCTCTAGAATCAACTTAACTTCCTTAGGATGTAAGTTGTATTTTATTTCCTTTTCTTTTCCTTTGTTCCATTAGGATTAGAAAACCTCATTAACCATAGGACATCCTTTTGCATACAATAAATAACTTAGGGTTGGTCTTAGTCCCCCTTAGTTTTGTCCTTTTTCAACTTGAGTCATTCTTTCTCATCTCTAAAGAAAATAACAAAAACACCTAATAAAGGTTAAATGTTCTTGTATGACACGAGACTTTGTTGCGGAGTACTTATACACGTACTATTTTGGGGCGAGGTGCAAGTTATCTATCATGATGGATAAGTCTTAGTATGAGAATGTTCACAAACAAATTCAAAAATACTTCTCATAAAAGACAAAACAACAAACAATAAGCGACTTTCCTGCGGGAATTCTCTTCTCATCTCCCTCCCTTTAAACGCGAACTTGTGACGACTTGTCTCATTTTCAAGACGGTAAACGCACTCGTTCAAGGCGAGCCTGCAACACCTGAGCATAGAAATAAGCAATTCCAGCGTATAAAAAACACAAAAATAGTTTTCGCCTTAGTTAGGCGAACTACGTCGACTCTTATCCTCATTTTCCCGATGAGGTACGTAGGCAACGGGGTAGGGCCTGTCCGAGCACATTCTTTATTTTCCCTACATTTCCCCTTTTCTTTTCGTTCTCTTTTTTCCAGTACCCTTTCTCGTTCTAGTTCCAGTTAGCAGTTCTTTTGTTCAGCAACATCTAATTTTCTCACCCTTTGAAACAAACAAGCAAGCGTGGATCCCGTCGGGTACGACGGACGGTCTGGGGTGCTAATACCTTCCTAGGTCGTAACCGACTCCCGAACCCAGATATTTGGTTCGCAAGGCCTCGTCATTTCCTTCTTCCTCAGGTTTGTGCATCATTACCTTTCCCGTTCCTTCGGGATAAAAATGTCTGGCTGGCGACTCTACCTTTTCTGCGCCACTTTCGCGTTTGTACTAGGATGAAAATCCTGGGAGCGACACCATGGTTTCCTCACGCATATGCTACTTAAATGGGAAGAGACCCCTAAAAATTCAACTCCCATACGTGTATACCCCCTTTATTACATGTATTTCCTCAAATCCACGCACATCATACACATATTCACATGCCCGATACGCATATGAGCAGAAGCAGTAATTTTCCATGTTTTCTCCTATTTTCTGAATCTGTTCATCCTAGTTCTCACTTTCTCCCTTCATACCAAACTTAGGAATGTTTATATACCTGTTTTACACCAACATTCATGTTCTTCTTTCATCTAGTGTTACTAGATTCAATTGTATACGTTTTTTAGATCTAGATTCGTCATCTCTTTTGAAACAATACCAAATCCATACAACAATGCAATATACAAAATAACGACAACAATATTCCATCAAATTCAACAGGATCAGACATCATAATCACAAATTCGCAACAACATCCATACAATCACAAATTCATCACAGAACATCATAAACAATAAAAATACCTACAAGGGAAAGAACCCCTCACTACCCCATTGTCACTCCCGACAAATGAAACAGGGTCATATGAAGGTACAGACGTGAACGGTCGGCGAGAAGGACAATGAGAACACACAGCCGTGAACTCACTGGAGATGAAAAGAGTCGCCAGCTAGGCATTTTTATCCCGGAGGAAAGGTAATGCTGCATAGACCTAGAAAAAGATGGATAAGACGGTTTGCGAACCAGAGAGACTGAGAAAGGGGGTTGGTTACAACCTGGGAAGGTATTAGCACCCAGATTGTCCGTCGTACTCGACGGGATCCACGCTTAAAAGATTTGTGTTTTAAAGGGGTAGTGTCAGTGCAATTTGTGTATAAAAGAGCTGGAAAAGGATGTACGGGTGTCAGTGTAAAGTGTATAAGTGATGTGAAGTATGAAAGTGTCAGTGTAAGAAAGGAATGAAATGCTCATGATCATGAGGCTAAGAGAATAAAGCTGGAAAGAGGGGGAATATACAGAGACTTTTGTTCGATAACTGTTAAGTTATGCCTACGTATCCTCTCGTGCAATGAGGAAGTCAGAACACCGTAGTTCGACCCAAAGAGACTGAAAGATGAATTGACTTGTGAACTGCTTACTTGCCTATGCTCAAGTGTATGACCTGTCTGGCTCAGGTGCTTACTGTCTTGCATTAGACGGAAGAAGCGAGTTCTCGGTTGTGAATGAAGGTGATGAGAAAAGAATCCCGAAGGAGACGATTATTGTTTGTTTTTGCGTTTTCAGTCTTTTATTGTTTTTTTTGGATTTTTGTCATAAGTTAATGAGCTTAAGCCTAAACCAATGGGTTAGTAAACTCATCACATCTTCCCTCTGATTAGGGGTAATGAGAGTACCTTAAGTGTGAAGTCAGATTCTCACACTTAATCACCTTTGGTGTAGGGTTAAGATCATTAACCTACTTGTGATTATTTAGATGTTTTTGTGGTTTTTGTTTAGTGTTGAGTAATGAGGTTAAGCCATAATCAAGGATTAAACAGACCCATTACACTATCCTAAAAGAAGGATAATAGATGAGAATGTTTAAGCTGAGGAAAACTCCTCAACTTAATCCATGATTAGGGATTAAACTCATGACAAAACAAGTCTTTGATTAAGTGGATTTTAGTTAATGGTATGATGATGAAGTGATTTTTATGATTTGTAAGACAACTTGAGGGGGACTTGTCCATTAACACTAGGGTTAGTCCTTCTTAACCACTTAAGGAAGAATTAGAACCCTAATGCAAGGCCCAAGTTACAAGTGTGATGTCTTGATATTTATTAAGTGAATTGGTTAAGAGATTTAAACACATTAAGGGTTTAACACTTAGGATTAAAGTTATACACTCCATCCTAAAAGAAGGATGCAGGCATAAGCTTAATCACAAAGTCTTAAAGCCTTTAGGGTTTGGTCCCTGATTATGAGATGAGAAGAGAAGACTCAAAGAGAGACACAAAGGTAAAACTATGGGGGGAGACTAATCAAAACCCTAATTCATTGTCATGCTTGGTTGATCCTAAGGTTTGTGAGGTTTGCAAGAACAATCTTCAGAAGAACCACCAGGAAGCAGATGAACAAGATCAAGAGAAGCAAAGTGGCTTGCTTCATTCAAGAAGTCAAGTCACTTGAAGAAAGAAAGTGGGAGGAGAAAGAATGAGCAAGCTCAAACTCAAACACATATAGAAATGCAGCAATGGATGCAAGAGAGATGAGAAGAAAAGTTATGAGAAGTGAAGGCAAATTCACTTCCCAAGTTTACTTACCACCTGAAATGTTAGAAAGAAATGCAATGCAATGCTAGATGGGATGAAATGGTATGATGCTAGACCAAACCAGAAGCATGTTGATGATGATTATGATGTTATGAGGTGCTGCAAACATGAGGCAAGGCATGGGGATGATCATATGAACATGTTGATGCAAGAGAAGCATGCTTAGAACCATGAACATACATGAAAAGTTATGAAGCATACAAGACAAATGGCATGGCAAATGTGCAATGCAATGATCAAACATGTTTTCTATATGTCTTAAGATGTCAAATGAATCACAAAAATGCACAAAATGCAAAGACAGGTCATGTTATGCAAAGAAATGCAAGAAGGATGCAAGAGAAAGCCCAAATTAGGGTTCATGGATCAAACATCAAACAAAAACCCAAAACAGAAGCAAATCCTAAGATAAAAAATGTAAAATGCCACCCCAAGAAACCCTAAACCTATAATGAACCAGTGTCCAAAGGGGAGCTCTCAACTCTCAACCAAACTCAAGTTATGAATTTTCCAAGTTATTAGGGTTTTTTAGGGTTCTTAACAAAATAAATGCTAAACAATTAGAAAATGCAAGATCAAATCATGGCCATTTTACCCTAGAAACTACATGCCAAACACAAAACAATGCAAGAAGAATCAATGTCTCAACCTTCTCCAATAGGCAGAAATGAATTTTTGAACTTAGGATCAAATTAATGCATAAAAAATGATTTAATTCAATGAAAAATTCTTAAAATGCATCAAGATCAAAAAAGAAATTTGGTTTGAAGGTTGGACAATGTTTCTAAATGTCTTAGAACATTTCATGAATTTTTTTGTAATTTTTAAATACCTAAAAGTATTTTTAATTAATTAATTCTCATTAATCAATTAAAAATAATCTCTTAAATATTTAAAAATACTTTTTTAATGATGAAAAATAAAATAAAAATATTTTTGTGTCATAAAAATTATTAAAACTCAGAGGAAAAAGTTTCATAATTTTTATGTATTTTTTGCTATTTTAAAATAATTATGCAAGTTATTTGAAATAAAATGAATTAAAAATCAAATAAAATAAAAGTAATCAGGATGGATGGCCAGGATGGAGCCTGAGTTCAAATGTGTTGACTGGCGCGTGAATGGAGGGTGTGGATTGCACCTGACTTAATTAATTTAATTACGAATTAATTAAAGCTAATGAGAGAGATTAGGGCAAATGAAATGATCTGGGCCATCCAAAAGAGAGGGAAGTCAACAGGTCAAAGGCTATCTACGGCTCAAATTCAAACTGGAGTTAATGACCTGAGATTAGGGTTTAATGACTCAGGTGGCCGGAGAAGACTTCCGGTCGTCTTCTCCGGCCAGCACCTCACCGGGAAACTCACCAACTCCCTCAAAACGTAACGAAAATGAAAACTAAGCACACCAAAATGATCCCCATGATCCCCTGAGCTAAAACCCTAAGTCCAAACAAATTTCTTCTTCCTCAAAACCATGAATCGAACAGAACAAGTTTTAGGGCAAAGCAGTTTCAGAGACAAATTAAATGCTTATTTCACCACCATTTCAAAAACCAAAGACATATTCATGACCAGGACAACACAAAGAACAAGTTTGTAACAAGAAAAATGATTTCTGGAAAAATAATTTTCGAGCTACCTGAGATTTGGAGCTTTCAGTTTGAGGACTTTCTGGCCACTTCTCTTTGTGCAATCCACTCCACTTGGTCCCCAGAAGATGTTTGAATGCTCAATGAGAGTTTAAGCTGGCTGGATAGTGAGATTCGAAAGCTTCTGCTCAAGCTTGGTCAGAAATGGCAATGGTGAAATAGAGAGCTTCAGGTCATTGTGAATGATGGTTTGTGATCCTGAGGATGAATGGAGACGGTCTGAAGTGTTTGTTGGTGTGTTTATGGTTTGTGGAAGGAGATTCGATTGAAACTGCAAAATGAAGTGAGAAATGGCAGTGAGATGTTCAGGCTGTTTCAGGCTTGTGTTCTTGGTGCTGGGTGGTCTATGGAGCAAGGTGAGTTGAATGGTGAAGAGGGTTTGAATGTTTGCAAGCTGTGTAGGCAGATTCGAAGCAACTTGCAATTGGGAGTGTTTTTGTGAATGTCTTGAATGTCTGTGTTTCAGCCCTGCTTGCCTAGTGTTATGGCTTGCCAAAGGATACAATAAACAAATGCAAGTGGCCAGAGGATGTGACATGGCCTGTGGTGATTGGGATGTCTACTTTTGCAAAAAGGTCAACTTTTGTGTAAGGCAAGTATGGCTTCACTCTAGGCAAGTACAATGGGCATGGGCTGCGCAGCAAAGTGAAGGGAAAGGCTAGGCTTGGTCCAGCATTCAAGGCAGCAAGTTGGTGAAATGTTATGAGTGCTTTTGCAAGTTGTGACATTTTGGTTCACATGTGATTCTTTTGCATAACCAAACATAAACCATAGGCATTCTTGGTCCAAATCTGATTTTTAGGACTTAGAGGATGTTTATGTGCTGGTTTGAAATGAATTAGAAGTTGCAATTTGACTTAGCACATGATTTTGCAATTTTCACACTTGGTGCATATCTTGAAAATAAGTGATTTTTGCCAACTTTGCATTGCCATAACTTTTGATCCAAGAAGAGTTTGATCATGTCCTTGTACTTTTTGAAAAGGGAAAGATGAGATCTACAACTTTCATGACCAAAGTTTTTCCATTTGAAGCATTTTTGGATCAAGAATCATGGCTTGAAAAATGACATAAAATGATGCATTCTTGAAAAGTCAACTATGCCCAAAAAGTCAACATTTGCAAAGACCCTAAATTCTTGATTTCTATGAACTTCAACCTTCCTCCATGATCAAATAAAGATCATATACACTCAAAATGATGAAGATTACCCATTGGTTGGGTCATTGGGGGCCTCAGATGCCCTGATTTTACACTGACTTGTCTGAAAAGTCAACCTTTGATCAGATGACTTCCCCATGGAATTTCTTCATGAAAATTGATATGCATACTCCCTATACCATATAGAGACCAATGGAAACAAGAATGACCAAAAAATTTGGAGTCATGGCCTCTGAAACCAAAACCCTAATTTTCAGTCAACTGTGCAGTCAAACCTGGCTCTGCAACTACTCAAACCCTAGTTCTTGTGATTCCCTTGCATTTTTGACTTTGAGGAGATGAAATATGATATAAGAACACACATGGACCACTTTGAGTTGATTAGTGGCCTTTGGGGTGGCTCAGGATGCCCTGAGGTTGCTCAGATCACAAACCCTAAGTGCAGATGCCTTAGAAACTATGCAGTGGATCAAAAATGAGATGTGAGATGATATGATTGTGTTTATGCATATGAGGATGATCACAAGCCATGGTGTGAATGGGTGAGGGCAAATTTGGGGTGTTTACAGCTGCCCCTATTCAAACATGAGTTAGCTGTGCAGGATGTAAGCAACGGCTTAACAGGCAAACAAGATAACTTGTGGTTGAATATCAAAGACAGTCCAAAATTTGCACTCACAGAAATGAAGAAGAAAAGGGATATAGATTGTAAAAGGAAAATAAAGTGTATTGTAAAGTGTGGGCGACGGAGGACGACCGTCGAGCAGAGGACGACTGCTGGGCAAATAGCAATGACGGGGACGGCCGACATGCTGGGGAGGTGAGGAAAATAAAGCAATGACGGGGACGGCCGACATGCTGGGGATAAAAGGTAAAGCTAAGACGGGGACGGCCGACTAGCTGGGAAAAGAAAAGAAATTATGATGGGGACGGCCATCAAGATAAAGTTGTAAAATTCTCTGAGGATTAATGAAACATGACGGGGACGGCCATCAAGTTCACAAAGCAAAGCAACCAACGATGGGGACGGCCATCGGGCTGAAAAGGAAAAGGGACCACGACGGGGACGGCCATCGGGTTAAAGAATAAATGAAATAAACAGATGATGGGGTACGGCCATCAAAGGTGAAGGACGATCACCTAGCAGGGGACGGCTGCTCTGTTGGGGATAAAAGAAATATGATGGGGACGGCCATCAAAGGTGGAGGACGACCACCTGGCAGGGTACGGCTGCCGAAAATATCAACGATGGGGACGGTCATCGGATAGAAAAGGTCAGCGATGGGGACGACCATCGGGCGAGCATGATGGAGGACGACCATCAAGAAGTGGAGGACGACCACTCAGCAGGGTACGGCTGCTCTCGAGGCTCATCATAACACAGGACGAGTGTTAGATAACCAAAATCAACAATGGGGACGGCCATTGGATAAAATGATGAAGGACGATCATCAAGAGGTGGAGGACGACCACCTAGCAGGGGACGGCTGCTAAAATATCAACGATGGGGACGGCCATCGGATGAGCATGATGGAGGACGACCATCAAGAAGTGGAGGACGACCACTCAGCAGGGTACGGCTGCTCTCAGGGTTTATCATAACATAGGACGAGTGTCAGATAAAAGAAAGATGCTTTGTTGGCGATCTACTGGGGATATAGTAAACACGGACGAGTGTTCACAACCAAGAAAGGAAAGTATAAGTGTTTGGTATTGTGTACAGATTAAAGATGCGGACGAGCATCCTTAGACTATGATACGGACGAGTATCATGTAGAAACAAATACTGACACGTGTTCAGAGATGATGATACGGACGAGTATCAACTGGTTAACAAGGAACACGGACGAGTGTTGAATCTGATGGTTCTTCTGGGGGAATAGTAGACACGGACGAGCATCTATATTCAAGAAGACATAAGTGTTTGAAACAGTGTATGGATTAAAGATGCGGACGAGCATCCTTAAGACTATGATACGGATGAGTATCATGTAGAAACAAACACTAGACGCAATGTTCTGAGATGATGGTACGGACGAGTACCAACTGGTTAACAAAGAACAAGGACTATTGTTGAATCTGTGGGGGTATGAGTGATGGTGTATACAAGATGCGGGCGAGTATCTGTATAAGTGTACCAATGAGTAGTGAGTATATATATATAAGTGTTTATCTGCTGGGGAGAGTGACACAGACGAGTGTCAAAAGAGAAAAGTAGCATTATCAAGTATATGGGTTGTAAAGGTGTAAGTGACTGCGCCGGGGATATGACACGGACGGGTGTCGAGAAAGTGTATATATAAGTATAAGTGAGTGCAAAGAGGATGTCTTTGGCTTTCTGCTGGTGATGTGACACGGACGGGTGTCCAAAGGTGTATATACTGGTGTTTGTGATTTTGTGAGGCAACTGCTTTTGCTGGGACCCTGGTGGGGATTTCTGTATAATGATGATGAACGGCTTATTATTCACAGGTGTTCTATTCACAACATGACTTATGATTATGCTATGCGTTTGATTTTTGCCGTAATGCTCCGTATTAGACGGAATGCTACGCTCTGAGGGGATAGTATGATGCGGATGCTATGATTCTGCAAAGAGGCAAAGACCCGGGATTCGGATCCCGTTGCCGCGAAGATCTCTGGTTGATCTGCTTGAAGTGAACATCCCAGCTGGGGATGAGATTATTGGTAGATCTAATGATGTATCTGCTTGGGGACATAGGTCACTGATTGACATATCCTTATAATGGGACCCAGCTGGGGTTTGCAGAAGCTTTCTCCCTCTCTGTTGTGATCTTCTATGCGCTGCTCTTCTGGATAGAGGCTGGAACTCTGTGGGGAGATGGTTCCCTGACTCCTGTACTCAACTGAGGATGGAATGGCAACTCGGCTGGGGAATTGTGAGAGGCAACTCAGCTGGGGATAGCAACAAGAGGCAACTCAGCTGGGGATGGAGCATTTCAGATGCTGAGATTGAGTGTATGTTGATTTGACAACTTTGCTGGGGAAGTGGGCACCTTCCAGTGCCACGTGGAAGATAGACCGAGTTGATAATGATTCGCCGGCTTGCTGAGACGTAACTCGCATGCCCCAGGTTGCGTTCTGGATACTTGCAATCCTGTAAAGATAAGGAGACGCACAAAAGGTCCCGAGGTATCCTTTACTGGATTCCGTCATAGGGGTTAAGCACTTTTGAGAGTAAGTACATTCCCTGTAAGCATGTGTTTTTTATTTTTTTTCTAGAGAAAAACATTTGTACTTATGCAATTGATTTTTTAGAGACATCAGACATCCTTTGCAAATAAAAATATACAAAACGAAACATGACTGAAAATCTGATCTTATTAACTCATGTGCCCCGAATTGGCAAGATACAGTCAAGGAAACATATCTCCTGAAATGAAGAGACTGTTACAAATTGAGAAACAAAATGCTGGCGGTGCTGACGACGCTTTCAAGGAGCTTCCTCTTCTGCTATGACTCGTATGACAATGACGTTCTTCTCGTCTTGCTTTCTGGAGAGAGTTGATTCTGATTGAAGCTTGATCCTTTGGAGCTTACCAAGTTGTAGGTGATACAGACGAATTCAGAATGCAGTTGTTCGCTTATTCCCTTATTTTGCATGGATCGCCCTTTCGGGTTTTCAATCCATCGGGATACCCATTTTTGCCTGAGTTGTCCAATGCGGCTTTTCAACTCAGCGGGTGTACATTTTTTTGTTTATTTCCCTTATTTTTGCCCGAGTCTTTTATTCTGTTTTTGACTCGCCGGGATGCCCTATTTTTGCCTGGACTCACGTTCTGTTTTTATGTCCAGCGGGTCATTTTATGCGAAGTATTTTTTAACTGCATCTGAATTCACAGGGGATGGGAAATCTTCACCATCCATGGTGCTGAGCATCAGTGCTCCACCGGAGAAAACTTTCTTTACAACAAATGGTCCTTCATAATTTGGAGTCCATTTGCCCCTGTGGTCTGTATGAGGAGGGAGGATTCTTTTCAGCACAAGATCTCCCACTTGGTACTCTCGATGCCTGACTTTCTGATCGAAGGCTTTCTTCATTCTCTTCTGATACAACTGTCCATGACAGATAGCAGCCAATCTCTTCTCTTCAATCAGACTCAGTTGTTCGTATCGGGACCTAACCCATTCTGCTTCACTCAGTTTAACATCCATTAGTACCCGTAGAGAGGGTAGTTCAACTTCAACAGGTAGGACTGCCTCCATACCATACACAAGTTGATACGGTGTTGCCCCAGTGGATGTCCTGATTGACGTGCGGTACCCATGCAAGGCAAACGGTAGCATTTCGTGCCAGTCTTTGTAGGTGACTACCATCTTCTGCACAATCTTCTTAATATTTTTATTTGCTGCCTCGACAGCGCCGTTCATCTTCGGCCTGTAAGGAGAAGAATTGTGATGTTGGATCTTGAAGTCCCGGCACAGCTCTGCCATCATTTTGTTGTTTAAATTGGAACCATTATCAGTAATGATTCGCTCGGGCACTCCATACCGACAGATGATATCTCTCTTCAGAAATCGGGCTACCACTTGTCTTGTAACATTTGCATATGAGGCTGCTTCAACCCACTTGGTGAAATAATCAATGGCGACCAGGATGAATCTGTGACCATTCGAAGCAGTTGGCTCAACCTTGCCAATCATATCAATGCCCCACATGGCAAAGGGCCACGGTGAAGACATTATGTTTAAAGGATTCGGAGGCACATGCACTTTGTCTGCGTAGATCTGGCATTTGTGGCATTTTCTGGCGTAGGCACAACAGTCTGCATCCATTGTGATCCAATAATAGCCTGATCTTAACAACTTCTTAGCCATTGCATGTCCTCCAGCATGGGTACCAAAAGAGCCTTCATGCACTTCATGCATCAACAAATCTGCTTCCGTCTTGTCAACACATCTGAGGAGTACCATGTCAAAGTTCCTTTTGTATAAAGACCCATCAGTGTTCAGAAGGAAACTACCAGCAAGCCTTCTCAAAGTCTTCTTATCATTGGAAGATGCCCCAGGTGGGTATGTTTGATCCTCCAAGAAGCACTTAATGTCATGGAACCAAGGCTTATCATCTTTGATAACCTCTGCTGCAAATACATATGCTGGCCTATCGAGTCTGGACACTGAAATCTGGGGTACAAAGTTAGCAGCTTGAACTTTGATCATGGACGAAATGGTAGCCAAGGCATCTGCAAACTGATTCTCATCCCGAGGGATATACTCAAGTTTGACTTTGGTGAAGAAGGTCAATAACCTTCTCGTATAATCTCTATAAGGTATCAAATGATCCTGATGGGTGTACCATTTTCCATTGTTCTGATTGATTACCAAAGCTGAATCTCCGAATACGGTCAATGTCTTGATCCTGAGGTCAATAGCTTCCTCAAGACCCAAAATGCAAGCTTCGTATTCAGCTTCGTTGTTAGTGCAGTTGAAAGTGAGTTTTGCCGAGAAAGGCATGTGGACTCCTTTGGGTGTAATGAGTACTGCACCAACACCACGACCATTCATGTTAACAGCCCCGTCAAACATCATAGTCCATTCTTCTTCCGGGTCAGGCCCTTCAGTGTGAACAGGCTCCTCATGATCTTTTGCTTTAATGAACATGATGTCTTCATCAGGGAAGTCAAACCTCATAGACTGGTAGTCACCAATGGGTTGCTCAGCGAGATATTCAGATAGTACACTGCCCTTGATGGCTTTCTGAGATGTGTACTGTATGTCGTATTCTGTGAGAATCATCTGCCATCTTGCAACCCGTCCGGTAAGAGCTGGCTTCTCGAAAATGTACTTAACTGGATCCATTTTTGAGATCAATAAGGTAGTGTGGGTCAACATATACTGTCTCAGTCGGCGAGCAGCCCACGCTAAAGCACAGCAAGTTTTCTCGAGCAGTGAATAACGTTGTTCACAGTCAGTAAACTTTTTGCTTAGGTAGTATATTGCATACTCTTTTCGACCAGACTCGTCATGCTGACCTAGTACACACCCCATCGACTCTTCTAACACTGTCAAGTACATAATCAGAGGTCTTCCTTCTACTGGAGGCATGAGGATTGGAGGTTCTTGTAAGTACTCTCTGATCTTGTCAAAAGCCTTCTGGCAATCTTCGTTCCACCTGACCGTCTGTTCTTTTCTTAACAGCTTGAACAAGGGTTCACAGGTTGCTGTGAGGTGAGATATGAACCGTGAGATATAGTTCAATCGACCTAAGAACCCTCGAACTTCTTTCTCAGTTTTCGGTGCAGGCATCTCTTGGATGGCTTTGACTTTATCAGGGTCCACTTCAATCCCTTTCTCGCTTACAATAAAGCCCAGCAGCTTACCGGACCGCACCCCGAATGTGCATTTGTTGGGGTTCAGCTTTAGTTGGTACTTCCTCAGTCGCTTGAACAACTTCAGCAGATTCACCAGGTGATCTTCCTCTGTAAGGGACTTGGCAATCATGTCATCCACATAACACTCGATTTCCTTATGGATCATATCGTGGAATAATGTCACCATAGCCCGTTGATATGTTGCACCAGCATTCTTCAGTCCGAATGGCATCACTTTGTAACAGAATGTGCCCCAAGGTGTAATGAATGTTGTCTTCTCCATGTCTTCAGGTGACATCTTGATCTGATTATATCCTGAAAATCCATCCATGAAGGAGAATACCGAGAACTGAGCCGTGTTATCAACCAATACGTCAATGTGAGGTAAAGGGAAATCATCTTTCGGGCTGGCTCTGTTCAGATCCCGGTAGTCAACACACATCCTTACTTTGCCGTCTTTCTTAGGCACAGGCACAATATTAGCAACCCACGGTGGGTAGCTAGTCACAGCAAGGAACCCGGCGTCCCATTGCTTTTGTACCTCTTCCTTAATTTTCATAGCCATGTCGGGACGAGTTCGGCGCAGTTTCTGTTTGACCGGTGGGCATTCTTCCCTCAAAGGCAGCTTATGCACAACAATGTCGGTATCCAACCCTGGCATGTCTTGATACGACCAAGCAAACACATCAACATACTCTTGAAGCAGATCTATCAGTTGTCTCTTCACTGAGTCTCGCAGGCAGGCCCCGATTTTTATTTCCTTCACGTCTTCGTCCGTACCAAGATTAATCACTTCAACCTCCTCCTGGTGAGGGGTAATAACCTTTTCCTCTTGTCTCAACAACCTAGCTAGCTCTTCAGGAAGCTCATATTCTTCTTCAACCCCTTCATCAGCTTGATTGATCGGATTGTCAAAGTCATACGATGTCATAGCCGTGTTGTTGTCGGTGCTGTCTGGAAGGCACTCTCTGCAAGGGTTAAGTTTGTTCATTTTAGTGATTGATTTTAATCTTGCTTTAGGAAAAAGTGAAATGAAGTTATCATTTTGAAAACACCGCCATTTATTTTTGTACAAAAAGAAAAATGGAAAAACAGTGAGCAGAAAAGAAAAAGACTCGTTTGCAAAAAGATGTCTGATATTTCATTAATTTAATCTTGTTTGCACAAAAGTACAGATGGCCCGATTGCAAAATGAGTCTTGTCATCTTGGGCAAGATGCAAGACTTTGATGCATGCTATAAAAAATACAGGAAATAATAATTACTCTGCATGAGTAACTCTTATAATTTCCTGGGAAGACCAGTTCGAGACACTGCTCCCCGGGACTTTGGACGAATCCAATTCTCCAGATTGCGCTCCTCTTCCAGCTCGTCTTCCAGACAGTTGATAGCACCGGGGGTAAGCATCCCCCCACTGACAAAACCAGGCTCTGCAGCAGCCTTTGCTTGATGTTGAGTTGGTCTGTAACCCAACCCAAACTTGTCTTCTTTTTTCTCCACCGACAGCAGTTTGCCCCAGCCTTGGGCAGTTCCTTCCTCAACAACCTTCCGGGCTTGTTGGTAAGACGACATTGGAGTACCAGATACAGCAGATGCTTCATTCACATTCAAAGCTTCAAACCCCTGGCTCATTGTTTCATGGATCTCCCCATCCATTTCAATGTATTTATACGTAGCCAGATGGCTAACGAAAATATCCTCTTCCCCACAGATTGTGACAACTTGACCTTCCCACTCAAATTTTAACTTTTGGTGAAGGGTAGACGTGATTGCGCCGGCGGCGTGAATCCAGGGTCTACCCAACAAACAGCTGTAGGCGGGCTGAATGTCCATCACATAAAAGATAGTCTTAAAGGTCTGTGGGCCAATTGTCACGGGCAGCTCAATCTCTCCCAGAACCGATCTCTTAGAACCATCAAAGGCTCTTACTACCAGGTTGCTGGGTCTCAATGCCAAACCATCATATTCTAACTTCACCAGAGCCTTCTTTGGTAAGACATTCAGGGACAAACCTGTGTCCACCAGCACATGTGAAAGGACAGCTCCTTTGCATTCCATGGTTATGTGCAAGGCTTTGTTGTGGTTGCGGCCATCCGTTGTTAAGTCAGAATTGGTGAACCCTAGCCCATTGCTAGCAGTAACATTTCCAACCACGGTTTCCAACTGGTTGACAGTAATCTCTTCAGGCACGTAAGCCGCGTGCAAGACCTTGAGTAGTGCATTCCGATGGGCTTCGGAGCACATAAGCAGTGAGAGGATAGAGATTTTGGATGGCGTCTGGTGAAGTTGATCCACGATTTTGTAATCACTCTTTTTGATGATTCGCATAAACTCATCAACTTCTTGATCGAACGGTGTCTTCAAGGCTTCTTTAACAGCTTGATCTTCCTGCACCGGGCTCTTTCCTTTTGCCTTGGCAGCAGCTTCTGCTTCGGCAGTAGGTCTTTGGACTGGTGGAGCGAAGAGACGTCCGCTTCGGGTGAAGCCTCCGCCTCCCCCCACATTATCTACTTGTGGTGCAGGTGCTGATGTTTCAAGAGTGATTCTTTTTCCTTCGCAGTATACGTCAGAGCCATAGTGCCAAGGGATGGCCCTATTGCTTTCATATGGTACTGGTCCAGGCACCGTGACAGTGACTGGACTGATTGCTGCTGCTGAAGGGACTGTAATTGTTTGTGGATCATAAAAGATTGTAACTGGTGCTCTGATGGGAGCAGCACCCTCTGAATGGTAGGCGGAGTTATTTTCAGGATCGTAGAAAATGGTAACAGTAGAGACATCTTCATGATTGATTGCTGGTGTTGTAGGAGGTGTTGTTGGAAGGACTGATGTTGTTGTTGATGGAGATTCGAAATGGAATGAAGCTGAAGTTGTAGCAGGAGAAACTGTTGAAAACTGATCATTTGGAAGGACAGGTGAAGCACTTGTTGATGTTGCTGGTGAGTTGTTGGGAACGATAGTTGTTGCGGTTGTAGGAGGTTCTGAAACCGTTGTTGATGAAGTTGCCGGATTTGTCGGGAATGATGTGGTGATCTGGAGCAGGCCACTTTGAATAAGGCTGTCAATGCCATTCCTCAGGTCCTCACACCCATTCCATGAAATATTGCAGTAGGGGCACCCTAGTTCACACCCCGGAAATATCTGGTTTTCACGGAGTTGAGCTTTGATTTCCACCAATGGTGTCCTGATTTGATCCACACTGGTTATTAAATAAGACGGTTGGTCTTCTTCAATAGCGTTAATTCGAGGACCACCATGGTTTGGCATCGGGTTTTTATTGACATTGGGTGGAGGTGCAAAATTCAGAGCCTTGGAGTCTACCAAGTCTTGTACCTTCATATGCAGAGCCCTGCATTTTTCTGTACTGTGACCAGGTGCGTTTGAATGAAAAGCACACCTAGCGTTGGAGTCATAGTTTCTTGGTAGACTGTTGGGATCCGGAGGTGCCAACGTTCTTAGCTCAACTAGGTTGAGTTTCAGAAGCTGTGGCAGCAAGGCAGCATACGGCATTGGGATCGGGTCGATCACTCTATTAGCTTGGGATGGCCTCTGTTGGAATGGCCTTTGTTGATTGTTGTTGGTGTTGCTGTTGTTGAAGTTCCTTGGAGGATATTGATTCTGCTGATACTGGGGTTGTTGTTGATAGCTTTGCTGAGGAGGTTGATAGACAGGTTGAGGGTGAGCTGGAGCAGGGATGGTGACTGCTGCTATGGACCTCTGAGCATATTGGGGCCTACCCCTGTTTGAATGGATGGCATTGGTCTCGCCAGTTCTTCTCGGGCCTGCAAAAGGCTTCCTTGTACTACTGGACGAGCTTGCACCGTTGTCTGAGATCTTTCCCATTTTTAACAAGCTTTCAATTCTCTCCCCGGCTATGACAACATCTGCAAAGCTAGTGGAAGAGAAAGCTGCCAACCTGTCAATATACGTTCCCTGGAGAGTGTTCATAAACATGTCTGCCATTTCCCGCTCAGACATAGGTGGTTGAACAGCAGCAGCCAGCTGCCTCCACCTTTGGGCGTATTCTCGGAAACTCTCCCTCGAAGACTGTGACATTCCCATCAGGAGAGTCCTGTTGGGTGCCATGTCTAGATTATACTGATACTGTCTGATGAAGGCCTCTGCCAGGTCCTTCCAGCATCTAATTGTTGCCCTTGTCAAGTGAGAGTACCATTCTCTTGACGCTCCAGTCAAGCTATCCTCAAAATAGAACATCCACAATTTCTCATCCATTGTATAGGCCTTTAGCCTTCCCAGAAATGATTGTAGATGAGTCCGGGGGCATGAAGTCCCGTTATACTTTTCGAAACAAGGAGGCTTGAACTTATGGGGGATCCTGACCCCGTCTACCAAACCCATGTCCATAACGTCGAAGCCCAAAGAGTTTTGAGATTCTAAGGACCTCAACTTCTCAACTATTTCTTCCAACCGTCTATCATAAGCCTCTTCTCCAGCACCCATTACTGTGAACTGGTCTTCTTGAGGGTCTTCCTGTAGTACCCTCCCTGCTGTGGCAGTCCCTTGTATATTGACAGGGATGTTGGCCTCTGGATGGAGATGGGGTCCAAAAACTGGGGGATTGACATGAGGTTGGACCCTCTCGTTGTTACTCGTGCCAGCAGTCCCCACATGGGGTTCCTCTTGATTCCTCCCTTCTACCAAAGCTCTGAGCCTCTCCTGGCTTTGAGCTAAGTTGTTCATTACTTCCATGAACTGTGTTATCTGTGTTCTCATCTCCAACCTTTCGTTGGCCATCTGGTTTCTGACCTCCGTAAGGTCCTGCTGCATCTGATCCATCTGAATTCCCGGAAGGTTGTTTCTAGTTGGGTACCTGTGTGGCCTGTTGAGGGGAAATACCCGGCGGCGAGCAATAATTCCTGAGATTCACAACAGAGGTTAGTAACAATAAAACAAAACCTACAAAACAAACAGAAGGGTTAGTATGCAATGCAGTTATGCTTATTTGCTCTCAAGGTATCCGGTTTGGCCTTCAGTTTTGACCCTTCCAGACCCTTGAAGATGATGCTGTTGAAGTTGCTTTCGAAATAAACCCAGATGGAAACTAACACAAATATATTACAGAAGGTGAAATAATACATCTTGTTCATTTTACAACACCAGCCCTCTAAGGGGTCAAAATACATCACAAAAACAAAAGTACATGGAAAAGGAATAACAACAAGCAAATGGTCAAACTCCAAGGCCAAACTCATCCTCACGAACTTCCTTAAGAAGTGCTTCGGTCACAGGATCATCCGGCCGCTCCGTAAGATTTCTGATGAGAAGGTTTCTTGTTGCAACAGCTGCAGTCAACTTCTTGCTCTGACTTTGGTCTTTAGACCTCTTCACTCCAGCTCTGATTTCTAGCTCTGATATTTCCTTCTGGGCTGCTGCCAAGGCTTTTTCTATCTGCTCCATCTTGTCCTGAACTCTCTTGTCTTCCAGGGTACGAGCCTCGGTGATCCTGACCCACCGGGCTTGACTCTCCTTTAAATACAAGTCTGTCCTTGCTCTTTGGAACTGGGCTTCTTTACAAGCATTCTTCAGAATTTGTTCACCAGCTTTAGACTTTTTGATATAATCCCCAGACTTCTCAATCTTAGTCAAGTGTTCCACTCTCAACTTCTCCAATCTCTCAATCTCCCTCACACCTTCACTCCTCTCCCGGAGGGTCTTCTGCAAAGCCTGGGTTAACTTCTCATTTCTTTCCTTCAAGCTCTCAAACTCCTCCAAACTGATGGTGGCAGGGGGTGGTGCTGAAGATGACTCAGGCATGTCTTCTATGGTGAAGGGCATTCCAGAGAATTGGGCCCTGGCATGGGACCACTCATAATATTGGACTGATGCCACATTATTGCATCTCCCCAGAATGGTGATTCCCTTGGTTTGAACATGATCCCAGGCCCAGGCAGCCTGCCTAACAGTTGCCAGACTAATCTTGTTCTCACAGTAGAGGGTCTCAACCAAGTCTTGTGCCCTAGGAGTATGGACCAGTGCATAGCCTAATTGCCTCCTGAACAGCAGAGGGTTGTAATTGATACTTCCCTTGACCCCTATTAAAGGCACATTGGGAAAGTGCCCACAGCTTGTAATGATTTCTCTGCCCTTGGTGCTTTGAGTACACCATCTGATGTCTGCTGAAGTGAGAGTAGTGAGCCTCTTAGCCCAGTTGCTTTGCTGATGAGGATTTAGGAATGCATCTGTCCTGGGTAGATGCTTAAGAAGCCAAGCATGGAATAATGGAGCACAACACCTCACTAGCCTTCCCCTCTGCTTCTCATTCTTCTGGTGCACTGAGTAATAGAGATCTCCTAGCAAAGTTGGCACTGGGTTCTTCAGGATGAACAAATGGATCGCATTCTTGCTGATGAATCGAGGCTCATCTGCAAACAACACAATTCCATATATGCACAAGGCCAGCAGGGCACAAACAGCTTTCCACTCCCCCAGGGAGGCCTTCAGACTAGCTTGGGAAATCAGGAAGTCAAGATGAAAACCAGGGATCCCAGCTTTAGAGGTCATATGCTGCTCAATCAAAGCAGGTTCCAGGTGCAAAGCTTTTGCTATCTCTCCATTGCTGGGTAAGACCATTTCAGGGTTGAAAGGGATTTCTCTCTTGATAGGCAAACCAATCAAAGATGAGTATTCTTCTAAAAGAGGCCCCAACTGAAAGTCCTGAAAAGTGAAACATCTCAGCGGAGGATCATAAAACTGAATGCAGGTGTGGATGAGGCTCCTCTGTGAAGGGTCCAGATCCATAACCATGTCCAGTATATCTCCATAACTCTCCCTGAACAAGGGCATGTGATCTGGAGTGATCAGGGTTTGGATCCTCCTGATGTCTGATAAGTCTGGTTGGAAGAAATGATAGGTGATGTTGCTTTTCTTTGGAGCCATGATGCTGAAGACTGAGTAGGGTGCTGATGAAGATGCTGAGGAGTGGGCCACTGGCTGGCTAGTGCAAGTATTTGAAGTATATGGCTGACAAGCTGAAGCTAGTGCTGGTGGAGATAGGTCAGTACTGCAGATGGGGTCAAAACCAAAACCAGATGAGAATGGATACCCTGAAACACAAATAAGCAAATGTTAATATGATGCAATGGTTATGTATGCAAATGATATGCAAAGGGTTTGTGACTGAGCTGGATCTGATCAAAATGCCCTGATATAGGTCCAAGTGTGTAAGAAATCCAGATGAGGTTTATAAATCCAGTAACCAGGGTGGGGGACTCAAATAAAGAGCCACATGTCCAGGGTTTAGAATCACAAGAACTGTCCAACATGGAGTATTCTTAACACAGTCAAAGTAACAGGGTATTCTGAGGTCAAGGTACCTGCAAACCTGTAAACAGCCCAACCCCCTCACAGGTGATGATCTAGAACAAGGATCCTCAGACTTGGATCAGTTATGAGAAGTGTAAACACTTCTAACCCGGAGGTACAGTGTTTACAATAACCATAACAATTCCTCCTCTAATTCACCTCAATTTCTGAAGGTCAATACTAAAAAGGTCATCCAGACTTAGCAGGCTTCCCAGATAGCCCTAGCATTGCAGGAAATCTGCAACACAAAGTTCTCAAGAAGAAACCCATATCTGAACCGTGTTTCATATTCCCGCACCAGACCGAAATGGAATGGGAAAGAATATGATTCACTCTAGCCTAGGTGTCACTCAGGTCCCAGGTATAGGACCTTAACTCTCAATGGAACACCCACCCACCAAAGCAGACAACAGATCCAGCCAGCAGCATGACAGTATGATAAATGAAAAAAAACAGCAAAGAAAGCAATAAATAAGGCTGTACAGAAAGCAGTAAATAAAGCAAATATACACATACAGATAGCTCATAACACCCCCGATAAACACAAATCAATCAAGCGCTAGGAGGAACCCACAAAAAGAACCAGAAGCCCTGGTTGCAGTATAAGGGTCTCCCCAGCAGAGTCGCCAAGCTGTCGCTCCCGACAAATGAAACAGGGTCATATGAAGGTACAGACGCGAACGGTCGGCGAGAAGGACAATGAGAACACACAGCCGTGAACTCACTGGAGATGAAAAGAGTCGCCAGCTAGGCATTTTTATCCCGGAGGAAAGGTAATGCTGCATAGACCTAGAAAAAGATGGATAAGACGGTTTGCGAACCAGAGAGACTGAGAAAGGGGGTTGGTTACAACCTGGGAAGGTATTAGCACCCAGATTGTCCGTCGTACTCGACGGGATCCACGCTTAAAAGATTTGTGTTTTAAAGGGGTAGTGTCAGTGCAATTTGTGTATAAAAGAGCTGGAAAAGGATGTACGGGTGTCAGTGTAAAGTGTATAAGTGATGTGAAGTATGAAAGTGTCAGTGTAAGAAAGGAATGAAATGCTCATGATCATGAGGCTAAGAGAATAAAGCTGGAAAGAGGGGGAATATACAGAGACTTTTGTTCGATAACTGTTAAGTTATGCCTACGTATCCTCTCGTGCAATGAGGAAGTCAGAACACCGTAGTTCGACCCAAAGAGACTGAAAGATGAATTGACTTGTGAACTGCTTACTTGCCTATGCTCAAGTGTATGACCTGTCTGGCTCAGGTGCTTACTGTCTTGCATTAGACGGAAGAAGCGAGTTCTCGGTTGTGAATGAAGGTGATGAGAAAAGAATCCCGAAGGAGACGATTATTGTTTGTTTTTGCGTTTTCAGTCTTTTATTGTTTTTTTTGGATTTTTGTCATAAGTTAATGAGCTTAAGCCTAAACCAATGGGTTAGTAAACTCATCACATCTTCCCTCTGATTAGGGGTAATGAGAGTACCTTAAGTGTGAAGTCAGATTCTCACACTTAATCACCTTTGGTGTAGGGTTAAGATCATTAACCTACTTGTGATTATTTAGATGTTTTTGTGGTTTTTGTTTAGTGTTGAGTAATGAGGTTAAGCCATAATCAAGGATTAAACAGACCCATTACACTATCCTAAAAGAAGGATAATAGATGAGAATGTTTAAGCTGAGGAAAACTCCTCAACTTAATCCATGATTAGGGATTAAACTCATGACAAAACAAGTCTTTGATTAAGTGGATTTTAGTTAATGGTATGATGATGAAGTGATTTTTATGATTTGTAAGACAACTTGAGGGGGACTTGTCCATTAACACTAGGGTTAGTCCTTCTTAACCACTTAAGGAAGAATTAGAACCCTAATGCAAGGCCCAAGTTACAAGTGTGATGTCTTGATATTTATTAAGTGAATTGGTTAAGAGATTTAAACACATTAAGGGTTTAACACTTAGGATTAAAGTTATACACTCCATCCTAAAAGAAGGATGCAGGCATAAGCTTAATCACAAAGTCTTAAAGCCTTTAGGGTTTGGTCCCTGATTATGAGATGAGAAGAGAAGACTCAAAGAGAGACACAAAGGTAAAACTATGGGGGGAGACTAATCAAAACCCTAATTCATTGTCATGCTTGGTTGATCCTAAGGTTTGTGAGGTTTGCAAGAACAATCTTCAGAAGAACCACCAGGAAGCAGATGAACAAGATCAAGAGAAGCAAAGTGGCTTGCTTCATTCAAGAAGTCAAGTCACTTGAAGAAAGAAAGTGGGAGGAGAAAGAATGAGCAAGCTCAAACTCAAACACATATAGAAATGCAGCAATGGATGCAAGAGAGATGAGAAGAAAAGTTATGAGAAGTGAAGGCAAATTCACTTCCCAAGTTTACTTACCACCTGAAATGTTAGAAAGAAATGCAATGCAATGCTAGATGGGATGAAATGGTATGATGCTAGACCAAACCAGAAGCATGTTGATGATGATTATGATGTTATGAGGTGCTGCAAACATGAGGCAAGGCATGGGGATGATCATATGAACATGTTGATGCAAGAGAAGCATGCTTAGAACCATGAACATACATGAAAAGTTATGAAGCATACAAGACAAATGGCATGGCAAATGTGCAATGCAATGATCAAACATGTTTTCTATATGTCTTAAGATGTCAAATGAATCACAAAAATGCACAAAATGCAAAGACAGGTCATGTTATGCAAAGAAATGCAAGAAGGATGCAAGAGAAAGCCCAAATTAGGGTTCATGGATCAAACATCAAACAAAAACCCAAAACAGAAGCAAATCCTAAGATAAAAAATGTAAAATGCCACCCCAAGAAACCCTAAACCTATAATGAACCAGTGTCCAAAGGGGAGCTCTCAACTCTCAACCAAACTCAAGTTATGAATTTTCCAAGTTATTAGGGTTTTTTAGGGTTCTTAACAAAATAAATGCTAAACAATTAGAAAATGCAAGATCAAATCATGGCCATTTTACCCTAGAAACTACATGCCAAACACAAAACAATGCAAGAAGAATCAATGTCTCAACCTTCTCCAATAGGCAGAAATGAATTTTTGAACTTAGGATCAAATTAATGCATAAAAAATGATTTAATTCAATGAAAAATTCTTAAAATGCATCAAGATCAAAAAAGAAATTTGGTTTGAAGGTTGGACAATGTTTCTAAATGTCTTAGAACATTTCATGAATTTTTTTGTAATTTTTAAATACCTAAAAGTATTTTTAATTAATTAATTCTCATTAATCAATTAAAAATAATCTCTTAAATATTTAAAAATACTTTTTTAATGATGAAAAATAAAATAAAAATATTTTTGTGTCATAAAAATTATTAAAACTCAGAGGAAAAAGTTTCATAATTTTTATGTATTTTTTGCTATTTTAAAATAATTATGCAAGTTATTTGAAATAAAATGAATTAAAAATCAAATAAAATAAAAGTAATCAGGATGGATGGCCAGGATGGAGCCTGAGTTCAAATGTGTTGACTGGCGCGTGAATGGAGGGTGTGGATTGCACCTGACTTAATTAATTTAATTACGAATTAATTAAAGCTAATGAGAGAGATTAGGGCAAATGAAATGATCTGGGCCATCCAAAAGAGAGGGAAGTCAACAGGTCAAAGGCTATCTACGGCTCAAATTCAAACTGGAGTTAATGACCTGAGATTAGGGTTTAATGACTCAGGTGGCCGGAGAAGACTTCCGGTCGTCTTCTCCGGCCAGCACCTCACCGGGAAACTCACCAACTCCCTCAAAACGTAACGAAAATGAAAACTAAGCACACCAAAATGATCCCCATGATCCCCTGAGCTAAAACCCTAAGTCCAAACAAATTTCTTCTTCCTCAAAACCATGAATCGAACAGAACAAGTTTTAGGGCAAAGCAGTTTCAGAGATAAATTAAATGCTTATTTCACCACCATTTCAAAAACCAAAGACATATTCATGACCAGGACAACACAAAGAACAAGTTTGTAACAAGAAAAATGATTTCTGGAAAAATAATTTTCGAGCTACCTGAGATTTGGAGCTTTCAGTTTGAGGACTTTCTGGCCACTTCTCTTTGTGCAATCCACTCCACTTGGTCCCCAGAAGATGTTTGAATGCTCAATGAGAGTTTAAGCTGGCTGGATAGTGAGATTCGAAAGCTTCTGCTCAAGCTTGGTCAGAAATGGCAATGGTGAAATAGAGAGCTTCAGGTCATTGTGAATGATGGTTTGTGATCCTGAGGATGAATGGAGACGGTCTGGAGTGTTTGTTGGTGTGTTTGTGGTTTGTGGAAGGAGATTCGATTGAAACTGCAAAATGAAGTGAGAAATGGCAGTGAGATGTTCAGGCTGTTTCAGGCTTGTGTTCTTGGTGCTGGGTGGTCTATGGAGCAAGGTGAGTTGAATGGTGAAGAGGGTTTGAATGTTTGCAAGCTGTGTAGGCAGATTCGAAGCAACTTGCAATTGGGAGTGTTTTTGTGAATGTCTTGAATGTCTGTGTTTCAGCCCTGCTTGCCTAGTGTTATGGCTTGCCAAAGGATACAATAAACAAATGCAAGTGGCCAGAGGATGTGACATGGCCTGTGGTGATTGGGATGTCTACTTTTGCAAAAAGGTCAACTTTTGTGTAAGGCAAGTATGGCTTCACTCTAGGCAAGTACAATGGGCATGGGCTGCGCAGCAAAGTGAAGGGAAAGGCTAGGCTTGGTCCAGCATTCAAGGCAGCAAGTTGGTGAAATGTTATGAGTGCTTTTGCAAGTTGTGACATTTTGGTTCACATGTGATTCTTTTGCATAACCAAACATAAACCATAGGCATTCTTGGTCCAAATCTGATTTTTAGGACTTAGAGGATGTTTATGTGCTGGTTTGAAATGAATTAGAAGTTGCAATTTGACTTAGCACATGATTTTGCAATTTTCACACTTGGTGCATATCTTGAAAATAAGTGATTTTTGCCAACTTTGCATTGCCATAACTTTTGATCCAAGAAGAGTTTGATCATGTCCTTGTACTTTTTGAAAAGGGAAAGATGAGATCTACAACTTTCATGACCAAAGTTTTTCCATTTGAAGCATTTTTGGATCAAGAATCATGGCTTGAAAAATGACATAAAATGATGCATTCTTGAAAAGTCAACTATGCCCAAAAAGTCAACATTTGCAAAGACCCTAAATTCTTGATTTCTATGAACTTCAACCTTCCTCCATGATCAAATAAAGATCATATACACTCAAAATGATGAAGATTACCCATTGGTTGGGTCATTGGGGGCCTCAGATGCCCTGATTTTACACTGACTTGTCTGAAAAGTCAACCTTTGATCAGATGACTTCCCCATGGAATTTCTTCATGAAAATTGATATGCATACTCCCTATACCATATAGAGACCAATGGAAACAAGAATGACCAAAAAAATTGGAGTCATGGCCTCTGAAACCAAAACCCTAATTTTCAGTCAACTGTGCAGTCAAACCTGGCTCTGCAACTACTCAAACCCTAGTTCTTGTGATTCCCTTGCATTTTTGACTTTGAGGAGATGAAATATGATATAAGAACACACATGGACCACTTTGAGTTGATTAGTGGCCTTTGGGGTGGCTCAGGATGCCCTGAGGTTGCTCAGATCACAAACCCTAAGTGCAGATGCCTTAGAAACTATGCAGTGGATCAAAAATGAGATGTGAGATGATATGATTGTGTTTATGCATATGAGGATGATCACAAGCCATGGTGTGAATGGGTGAGGGCAAATTTGGGGTGTTTACACCCATCATGTTATATAACCTAACGAGATTCCCTTTCTCCCCCCTTACCTAGAATTTGGATTAATTTTCCTATGAATTTCTTCTATGAAGGATTCCTTAGTTGTTCTTCCTCTTCCTAGTTCTCCTTGGTTCTTTCACAAAATTATGACTAATTCTATTCTTAATTTCTGATTAATCTAATATTTTCCTAAAACCTTCACCTTAATACTTTTACTAAATTGTCCTTATTTTAATTACAACCAATAATAATAATAATCCTAATATTACTAATATATTTATGTAATAATAATAATAAAATAATGATTAATTGGTCTTACTATTATTCTCACACCCCCAATTATTAATCACACCAAAATCTACTCGTCCCACTAGGATACTACACCAAAACAACAAGACATACGCCTTAAACAAGGCCAACAATGCACCAAAAATATTCGACGAACAAATATTAAAAATGGGGTGTGACAGTTTTCCCTCAGCCCCTCCGTCGGGGAGAGATGGCCAGAAGGCCATCTATGTCCATCCATCACATTCCTTCCCCTCACGCACAAGGCAGACATCCAGCGATGGTCGGAATGATCCTACCTGGAATCATCTCTGCCCATCCATCGCATTCCTTCCCCTCACGCACAGGACAGACATCCAGGAAGGGTCAGAATGATCCTACCCGAAATCATTTCCTGCCTCTCTGCCGAGGAGGCTTCCTGGAACGACCCAATAGTCTCGATCCAGCCAGTTAAAGACAAAGGAAATCTATTTTCCTCCTGCCCTTATGCTGAGGAAGGCTGGTCAACTGGTCTCCAGGGACAGAGGGACAACTTTGCCCTCAATTCCAACTTTGTCCGTCGTACACGAGACAATCATCCAGGATCAAGCAGGAATGCATGGCTCAGAAACACCCCCTGCTCTTCAAGACTCCTGCCCGACACCTGGCAGAAGTCACCAGATTCAGCCACAGACAGCTCCTGCTCGGATATATCTCGTCCCGACGCACATCCCATTTGACCAGACATGCACGCCCCAACGACTAGTTTCAGGCAGTTACCTATTTTCGGGGGATCCACGATCTCGGTCCAAAATAGAGACCAATAGTCAAGCGGTGGGGGCTCTATATAAACCCTCCCACATGAGAGTGTCAGGTATCCAATATTCACTCTAATAACTCACTTTCTTATATTTGCTCATTCTTCTGTCATGTCTTACTTTGGTACCCAGAGTGTCTTGCATGTACATCCCCTCCTCTCCTCGACAATCTAGCATCGACGACGCAGTCTGTGACCGACAAAGATTCTGATCAAGCAGAAAGATTTTATATATATATATATATATATATATATATATATATTCAAAGCTAAAAAAATGTAACGTTTTCATTTCTTTTACTTTTAGTACAAAAGTTGTAATGTTTTCTACATGCCTCGTCACAAAAAATATGGCATCATGAAAATATTATTTGTCTCTAAGTCATTCAGATTTGTAAGTGTATAATTAGTAGATCCCATATAAAATTTAACAAATAGAAAGCAAAAGATTAAAAAGTGCATTCTTAATTAAACATTTTCAATAGTTAATTTACTAATAATTTTTTTAGTACAAAGAAAATTTACTAATAATAATAAAAAATAGATGAACTAACATCTTAAGTAACCTTTACATTTTCTCTGCCATTAATTTTTTCCCAATAAACTTCGGTCACATTTAAATCTTTGTTGTCTCTCACTTCAACCACTAAGTCTTCCCTTTCTTCTAGACTTTCACAAATTATATTTATAAATTTAATTTTGGTATTATCTAATTCCAAATTATCTATCCCAAATATATATGTTTGAGAGAGTTTGCAAAATTTTCCCAATTCTTTTGAAACCAAATATTCACCATCATCACACTTCAACCAAAAATTTCAAGAACAACACCATTTGGAAGTTTAAGAAATATTTAATTCGAGATGTCTTTCATAATAGGTTTAAAAATAGATTAAATTAATAATCAATAAATACAAAATGATAGAATATTCCTAATACTCTTTTTATATTACTTTTGTTTTTAAAAAACATATCTCTTCAATATTTTTTTTCATATCCAGAGATTGCATGTAAGATCAATGAGTATGAAAAAATTCATTAATATTTTATCATAATATAATAGATTAATTGTTGATTATGTCAATTATAGTTTATTAATTAAATAATTAATAATATTTTAAATATTTTCTTACATTTTTTTAGAAAACCTTTAAAACAAGAAATAAATATCTTTTAAAACAATATAAAGAAATAAAATATTAATGATAGAAGTAATTTGTTTATAATATACTTTCTCTCACATTTGTCAATTTACATTATCTAGAAAATCTCATTACTATGAAATGTCATGATTCATAAGAAAATAGAAAATTGTTGGTGGAATTATATTATTATCATCTGCAATAGACTAATTAGAATAAATTGTTGTACGGAAACAGTACAACAACAACATTAAATCGCCTACCAATCTGTAACTTTTCAAGGTTTAACTGCAGTATAAAATTTGTATGTTGTCAGATTCTTTTTTTCCCAATCTTGTATTAAATTATTCTTTTTGTCTGAGAATTTTGCCCGTATTTTGCGGCAAGTGAATGGATGATTGAGATTTTTTTTGTTTTAATTTTTTTCTTTCAAATTGAGATATAAAGTTTGTGCAGTTTTACATTTATTTTATTAATTTAAAATAATAAATATATTTTTGTCAAATAAATATTAAATACACATTTGTGTGCAAATTTATATATTTTGTTATTTAATAGCTATCATAATAATTTTACTAAGTATAAGAATATTTTATAAAATATATAAATGAAAGAGAGAATATTCAATTTATATTTTATCATTTTCACATTAAAAACATTATATCTATAATAAAAAGATTTTCATATTTTAATGAATCTTTAATTATTTAGTTTAAATGTAATTTTGATCTTTCTATTTAAAATATTTTTAATATATTAATTCTTTTATGGTTTAAATAGTTTTTTTTATCCCGGTAAGTTAGTGAGTTTTTTATTTTAGTCCGTTTAATTTATTTTTGTGGGTTTTAGTTCTTATATCTTACTTTCGCATTCGTTTTAGTCTCTAAAATCAAAATCCGCAGGAAAATTCAAAGAAAATTTTGCAGGAAACCTGTGGATTTTTCTACAAATTTTGATTTTAAGGATTAAAACAAATGCGAAAATGAGATATAGAGATTAAAACAAACAAAAAATTACAGGGACTAAAGTAAAAAACCCGCTAATTTATAGGGACCAAAAAATTATTTAAGCCTTCTTTTATTTAAAAATTCAATTTTTTAATCTCTTTTTTTAATAATTTTTTAAAATTGTTTTTGTCTCTATCTTCAGTTTTAACTAGTTGACATTTTAATTTAATTCGTGACATTGATATATCTCTGTCATAGTGGCACCACCATAGCTTAAGTGTGATGTTACATATTTTAAATAAAAAAATTTAAAATGTTATTTGGAGCGATATAATTAAAAGAGACCTTAGGGTAGGATGAATGGCATATGCCGTATTTTGTCTTTCTCTAGTCACTTTTTAATTAGTTCGAGCATCTTTTATTTGGGATTATTGTCTCTTGTCTAGATGTATCGCTCAATCTTTCTATTTCTTCGTCCGTAACATGTGATCTTATATGGAGCATATATTGGGTCAACAACTATACATGGGAAGTCGCACACTTAACTACATTTCCTTGATTTCAAGGAATTAACCACCCATTCTTAAAGAGGTTTCTATATTCTAAGGAGACCAAATTCCTTCAGTTTCGATCTCTGAGGGCTATAAATACATCAGTATCATCACCCTGAAGGAAGGAACGAACAACACCAAGAAGTACACATACACAACAGCTTATCACCTCACATGAACTAACTCTTAATACCTTAACAACCTTAAAGCCTCTGATAGTCATTATCTATTAGGGGTAGTTAACAATTTATACTTTTTTTTGTTTGTATAATTGGTGCCCACCGTGGGACCCGAGTAAAATTAACATAGGTCACCTCCATTGCATTGAACTAGAGTATTTCCTTTCCACCCATCTCACATCATGATGAACAAGAAGATAACTACTCCGACCAACAAAGAATCTGATGGCAATAAGCGTAATAACAAAGATGTACGTCGCTATGGATGATCTTTGTTGCCCGAATTAAAACATGGAAGATAACTTTCTTTGTATCCAATAAAACCATCAAGGAAAAGATATGGAGGATGAATTGGAATGATGGACCCGTAGCCTTTATCTGACGAGATATGGGAGGTGTATGTTCCAAATAACTTTAAATCACCATCATTGCCTAAGTTTGATTGATGTTGAGACCAGTAAGAGCATGTGGCCTCCATCAACACTTAGATGTCCATTATTGTGGCACATAATTCCCTATAGTTTATGCTCTTGTCTGACACCTTAGGAATGCATCCTTGAGATATTATATGGTTCTCTCCGTGCTCTCTATCACTAGCTATCAAGACCGGGTGAAGAAGCTAGTTCACCAATTTTCCGCAAGAAAGCACTAAAAGTTGACCACCATTAATATGTTCAACATATGTCAGGGCCCATAAGAATTTGAATTTTGGGTAGGCCGATCACAGATGTCCTAACCATATGTCGGGACATTGATCTCTACAAGATATTAAACAATGGCACAAGACACATACTGATATTCAACAATATCAACGCATGAACATGTCAGATGTTCCAACATCTATTTTGACATGTTCATACAACCAATACAATAACATAGTTGTAAATATACAGAATGATAAATAACACAATAATTGTTAACCTAATTCGGTCTAAACTTACTATGCGGGATACCAATCCAGGAAGAAGATCACATTATCAGTAGGATTATTGCTTGTACAAAACATCTGTTGTACAGGTAAATAACCTATGTTTTACCTAATGCTACCCAATGTATCCCAATCGTCTTTCAAACTTCATTGAATTTGAATCTAATCGCCTTGATTAATCACTATAGTGTAAGATACTAAATGGAATCGATTACTTTCTTTTTGGTTGTGGATGATTAAGTTCAACACACCATTATTATATACATATTATTATTAATACTACTATATTACTATTCTATTGTATTTCTTGCATTTTGTTGTTCTTTAATTTCCTTCTCGCTACTTTATCTCCTTTATTTTTATTATTTTTATTATGTTTTATCATCCATTGTCATGTTTATATTCTTGCTATTATATTGTTGTGTTGATTTTTCTTTTTGTCCACTTGGACACAAAAATATTACTAAAGGCTTAAACCATAAAAAGCTTAATTCTTCCCATCTTGGACTATTGGTTACTAGCCCATGCTTTGGAGTGACTTATCTATGGACAACTTTGAAGTAATGATAGAATTTTGGACTTAGAATTAGGACTCATTATCCCTTTGCATGGAAGTATTAATCATTGAAGACTTGCCTTTATTTGGCATTGCCTTTAGAATGCTTAAGGGTGAAATTCTTATTAATGCTTTGAAGTGGCCTCATTTTGGTTAGATCATTCTTTTCCCTCGCTTTTATTTTGTGTATTAGGTTAGCCTCTTCATCTTCTCCCCCTTCTTAAATTTTCAAAACTTCTTTCTTTCTCAAAGGATTCTCGTTTTCAAAACCATCACCCCTTTAATAAATAAAACCTTGACTTTTGTCAAGTGGATTTTACTACTTTTTTTTCTTTTAAAAAGAAAAGAATTTAATCATCTTGACTTTAATTCAAAAATTAAAAAAACAAACAAACTCATTCAGGTTATTTTGTGCCTTTGTGCATCTTTGTTTGTTTTCTTTACAAGTGCATATTATAAGTCATTATTCTTTAGTTGGGTGCAAGTCTCTCAATCTCCATGGTTGTAGTTTGATGTAATTGAGTCTTTTGTCATTTGTGGGGATTTAGTGGCATACTCGTCGATTTTATCTGAGTTGGCGTCCTCCCCATAATGATGTATGAGTCCATGCTTTCATTCTCATGGTAGATTTGTTAGGCTATCCACTTGAAAATGACAAATTCTCTTCACTTAATAAAATCAATAAAAACCAACCCTTTTCACTATTTGTACCACGAACTACGGGGTTTTGATCTCGCATTATACATTGTGGGTACGTAGGCATGAGGTGGTAAACCTCTCCAAACGCAAAAACGTTAAAAATTAATTCTTCTCTCATTTCTCCACTCTCTTTTACAAATATTTTCAAACCAAAAGCAATAAATTTTTCAAAGGGCTCCCATGGAGTACCACGAACATTTTGCGTACGTAAAACCGTCTCAGTTTTTAACCTATCCCCTTACCCATTTCTCTGCTTTTTTCTTCAGCTTTTACTTTTAGATTCATTAGGATTATTCGCTCTTTTTTCCTTTTCCTCTTGGAATAAAATAAAAGCGCGATGACGACTCTATTTACTTTAAGTTAAGTTAACTAATAGCTTACACTCATGATTTTACCGGTACAAAAAAGTGGCGACTCTGCTGGGGACTACTCTCTTAGTGGATTCGGCCTACTTTGATTTATTTACTGTTTTGGTTTAATTTGTTTGCTATTGCTTGTTCCGTTTCGGTTTTGGTGATCCTCTGTGAGTGATATAGATTCTATACCCGGATCTGAGTGAACTTATGTTTGGATGAGAATATTCGAAGTGATATGTGACAGAGTAGTCCAATGAGATATCAATTCGATAATCTCCACTCAGTTAGGCTCTCTCGGATTAATGATGTCATGACGAGTAGTCGTAACATGGCATTACTTTTCCGACCCGAAGTTGATCATACTGAGGACCATAGAACCCTTAACCCATCCTAGCCAATTCAGGAACATAGTGCGAAATCTATCCAGGTGTAGACCTGAGATGGTTGTCACGCAATACTACACTCGGACGAGGTCCTCTTGAGGAAATTATCGGTTAAGGAGTACTCCTACATACCGGTAATATCCAAAGAATGGCTGCAAACTCTGGGCACCTCTGTTATCACCCTTTTGGTTTTCTACAGGTACAATAAAGACAAAAAATTAGTACATACTTGTGTGGGTTGGTGTTCTTATCCTTGACTTTATACTCGTGACTCAGAACCAAAACCCACGTGCTTTATGTGATCTTGTTTGTGGTTGTTTCATCCATGCATTCATGCATCATAAACATCACTGCAACCATTTTTAAGGAAAACATCTCAATTATTGCAAATATGGACAAGACAAAAGTTCCTTTTGTGAAAAGTTTAAATAAAAGTTGTGATGCTCGTGCTCTCGATGTTTCACATGTTTGAAATAATCGAGTCAATTCCTTGAAAACGAAAAAAAGGGATTGCATTTCTCATTTGCATGTGTGCATGCCCCTGAACAAAAAATCATTTGTCCTTCTATCCTTGTACCAGTTGGTTGATTTCTCAGCATTTGTCCTAGATTCTAAGTGGTTACTGAGCGATAATGGAGAGGACAGAGATTGTTGATCTCATGTCAAGTTTTAAGGTGATGACCAATCCAATGTATGACTCTCCTCCAGATAACATTGTTCCACAATTGGATGTTCCTATTCAGTCTCAATTTTTGCGAGGTAGTTTGGTTGCTCAAGTTGATGAAGGGGATTCCCGATTTCTGATAAATATGCCAAATCCTCAAAGTGTCAGTCCAGTGACAAAGGTGATTGATCCTAGATTTGTGGAACTCGAGAAAGGATGTTGTGATTTCGAGGAACAATTGAAGATAATGACAGGACTCAAGGCATCTGGCCTTAAGGAACATGACTTAAGTTTGGTACCGGATGTGGCTTTTCCTCCGATGTTAAAGATGTCTGGCTTTGAAATATACAAGGGTGCCAGTTGTCCAAAGTAGCATTTGACAATGTTTTGTCGGAAGATGGGCGCTTATGTAAAAGATGATAAATTGACGATTCACTGCTTTCAAGAAAGTTTATATGGGGGATCTTTGATGTGGTATATGAAACTCAAAAGGAATCATATTCAGTCTTGGGAAGACCTAGCTGCTGCTTTTGTGAAACAGTACAAGTACAATGTTGATATGGAGCCAGATCGTGATCAACTCAGGGCCATATCCTAGAAAAACAAAGAAAACTGTACAAGGTATGTGTAGAGATGGTGCGAGTTTGCCGCCCAAGTCATTCCTCCGATGGAAGAAAAGGAAATGACCAAGATATTTTTGGAAACTCTCATTCCTTTCTATTATGAGAAGATGGTTGCTAGTGCCCTACTGACTTCGCTGAAATAGTGAACATGGGAATGAGATTAGAAAAAGGTGTCTGTGAAGGACAGTTAACCAAATAAGCAAGTTCTGCTAGATTTAATAGAAAGAAATAGGGTGAAGCCAATGCTACGTCTCAAGAAAAGCGTAGGAGAAACAATCAACGTCATCATCAAGTGGCGTCAGTAACTCCTATTCTTAAGCGAATCAATGTTCAAGAGAAAGCACAATTTGATCCAATCCCAATGACTTACAATCAACTTTGGTCTTATTTTGCTCAAAACTCAGTAATGACACCCAGAAAGACCAGAGCAATGAGATCTCGTCCTCCTTGGTACAACCCATATACCAGTTGTGAATTTCATGGTGGGGTAATAGGGCATATGATTGAGGAATGCAAGGTTTTCCAAGAACATGTTCAAGAGATGATCGATAATGAGGTGTTAACCTTTGAGAAAGGAGTACCATTTGTGAATGGAGCGCCTTTATCCTGAAGAATCAAGAAGATTGAGGATGTGCCTATAGTCAGGAGCTCAGACTAGGACAGTTTCCTAAGATCTTTACTTCATTTGCTGCAATCTTATTTTGTAATCTTTCATGATTGTTAATACTGTGTTTGCATGTAAGAACTTGTTTATTTTGAACATTAATCATAACGCGATGTGTATGTCTATCTTAAATTGATCCATTCCCTTTCGCTCATTTAATTTGTTTTCTGCATTGCAATACCAACTTTTTGTTTAAGCTCTTGGAGGAAGGATGATGCAGTAAAAATGCAAAATTTCTGGTTGTGTGTTTTTGAATAAGACCCTGCTGATGATGTAAGGCATTGTTTCAAAATCCTAAACACCGGATATATAAGGAAGATAATCACTTGTTAACCCATTTGAGCCTTGAAGTAGGAGTTTCTTTTCTAAACAAAAAAACCTTCACGTTTAACCCTAGGGGATGGGTAGTCTTAAGTTAATTTGACCAAGTGTCCAAATTTCAAAAGGAGTGTTCATTTGAGGAAATCAAAATGGTTATCCATCATCCATGAAGGAAGGAGACAGTTACAAACTGTTTAAACAAAGTGAAATAAGAAAATGTCACGTGATTTGTTAAAAAAAAGAGATAGAAGGAAAAAGAAAAGAAAGGCCCTCTAAGTCGGAAAAATTGAAAATAAATGACTTAGGAAAAATTGGGGCATCCCATTGGACATCAAAATTTCAAAAAAAAAGTTCATTCAAAAGTTAGGGAAAACAAAATAATGAGAATCGCGAAAAGAGAACAGAAAGGATTGCAAAAGAAATCCTCATCAAAAGAACAAATATGTGTGATTACCAAGTCAAAAGCTGACAGGCTGACTGTTATTCCCTGAAAATCCTCATTGGATCTTAAATTGTCAACCTCATGGGTTCTTAAAACGTTAGTTTAATCCTTTTGAGAGATGAACCTTTATGTTGAATTAGCTGAATATAGGGCTGATGGACATCACCGAGATTGGGTGGGTACAAATAAATTTTTGAGCCTAAAAATCTTTTTTTTCTGAAAACCATGAACCAGGCCAAGTTATAACCCTCAAAAGACCCAATTGAAGCAGGGTTTATTTTGAAAGCGTACTTCAACAAGATAATGTTCTTGACTCCCATGAGTTGTGTTAAAAGATCGTTGTTGGTATTGCATATTGTTGCACCCCAAAATTTGCCCTCACAATACAAGACTTTGTGTACTAAGAAGGTTCACAAGGTTCACAAGATTCACAACACTTACAAGACCTTTCATGAGGTTCATGAAGTTTACAAGTCACTTTATGAGGTTCACAAGGTTCACAAGATTCACAACACTTACAAGACCTTTCATGAGGTTCATGAAGTTTACAAGTCACTTTATGAGGTTCACAAGGTTCACAAGATTCACAATGCTTACAAAACCTTTCATGAGGTTCATGAAGTCTACAAGTCACTTTATGAGGTTCACAAGGTTCACAAGACCTCCCATGAGGTTCATAAGGTTCACAAGACATCTTATGATGGTTCACAAGGTTCACAAAGTCCACAAATAGTCAGAAGATTTGACAACTCCCTCAGACAATGCACCTCCTAAGCAGTGCATCCAAAACTAGGGTTTTGACTTTAATCAGGCTAAATGAATTTCCAAGGCTTCAAGTGGGCTTCATAACATCTTATATGTGTTTAAGAATCCCTATGACAAATTTCAAGACTTTTCCCAAAGTTTTGCTCAGTCAGATGATCAGGTAAGTCAAAATCAGTCAAAGTAGTTAAAAAGTCAAACTGAGGTCAACTGTGGTCAAACCAAAGTCAAACTTCATGATTTTTTGCCAACATCAAGTATATGAAGTAAAATTCATCATATGATCAAGGGTTTATCATGATTCATCAAGGAGATTTCAGATCATCAAGAATCAGGAGTTTCTAAATTAGGGTTTTCTTAGTAAAAGTCAACTGAACTTTGACCAGCCATAACTTTCACATGCTTCATCACCAAGTCTCCATCCAAAGCTCATTTTGAAGGAAATTGAATTCTATACAACTTTGTGTCTCACAAGCCAAGCCCAAAAATGCTTCATTTGGAAGGTATGAGCTAAGACATTATAGGTCCTTTTGAAAGTCAACAAAAAGTCAACAACTTCAAAAGGGCATAACTTGAGATTGGTAAATGATATGGACATGAAACCAGTGGGGTTGGTTAGAGGACTCTTCAAGATTTCCAAAATGTCCAAGAACACCCTCATAGCATTAAAATTGAAGGATGTGTGCCCTTGCAAAGTTGGGAAATTTTTGGTTGGTTTATGAAGAAAATGGAGGTTTAAAACTAATTTTTTCTAAATGGGCTTGCCATATGATGACCCAATTCACACCAAGACATCTTGCACGAAATTAACTTAATATTTTCATTATTTTCATTATTTTATTTTTATTTATTATGATTTTTTATATTAAAAATCATTTTAAATTCAAATAAAATATAAAATAGTGAAGATTTAAAATTATTTTGCTTCTAGAATGTCATAAATGATATTTTGATCTAATTGATACAATAGTTATGAAAATCATCCAAAAATAGCAAGTTTGTATCAAGAATATTCAAATTTTAAAGGCCAATCTTTTTCAATCTCAAACTACCAAAAAATCCAAAGTCTTAAGCAATGTTTTTGACCTAATTCATTCATTCATATATATAGAACATTTAGCAATCAAAAGATAAAAAAGATTGGAGCCTCCAAAGGTAAGAGCAAAGTTCCAAAATTCACACAAAAAACTCCAATTCGGTTTGGCACTTAGAGCCCTTTTCAAGACAAACCAAAGGTTTCAACATGTTCCTTGATGTTCACTGAATGCATAGCAACACTTATCATCATCCAAAACTCCATGAATGGCATAAACCGAATCATGTTCTTCAAAGTTTATTTTGTTTTTTTATATTTCATTGAATTGCTTGTTCTAATTCGTTTTTGACTATTTGATGATGTTTGTGATGGACCATAGAGTGTTTCTGGACAAAAACAGGAAGTTTTCATGGAGGAATCCGTGAGATGCCATTGTTAGGGTTCATCCTTTAAAATTGGGGTTTTCGTGCAATAAGCCATATAAATAATTTCTGAACACGCAAATAAGTTTGTTTTGTTATGGGGAATACAATGGTGTTTCCAATTTGATGAATCATTGCAGGTTTGGTGATCGTTGGGAAGAACCTAGGAAAACCTGTAAAACAAAAATCGTATGTAATTTCGCAGGAAAAATTATAAGTAAATTCGCAGGTAATTTGGAGAAGATGAAGTCCAGAGGCGCCAATTTCTAATTTGAAAATTTGTTTTAATATTTTATGTAATTGTTTGAAGTTTGTTTCACAACACATGCGTAGCTCAGATGGTGAATGTGTGCGTGTAAAAGCTCTCTGGCCTGGGTTCGATTCCCATTAGGCCATTTTTTGTGTTATTTTGTTTTTATGATTTTTGCAGGGCATATAATAAAAGGATTGTTGTTGGGATCATGTTCACAACGCGCAGGCAGCCCAGTGGTAACTCTGTACGTCTAAGGGTGGCAAAGCTCAGGACATAGGTTCGATCCCAGCCCCAGGTAAGTATTTTTGTCACTTTTTCTTATTCTATTTAATTTTGTTTATATTATAATTAGTTTAATAAATTATAAAAATGATAAAAAAAATAATAAATTGTTCATATTCTTTTCTTTTCTATAATTCAAAATTCATTTTTTTTCAAAATTAAACTTTATCACTAAAATTATTTAATATTTATTATATTTAATATTTATTCTATTGTAAATTATTAATATTATATGTTTTGTATAAATAAATTAATTAATTAACCCTAAAAATTTTATATGTAAAAAACCTATTTTTTATATAAACCCTAATAATACTTCTTAAACCCTAATTATTTTCATATAAATGTTAATTATGTTTCTCTATTTTTATTATTATCATTTATTTATATTATCATTATATGTAATCTTATCTAAATAATGTAAATAATTTTAAATCATGTTTAAAACAATAAGATTCTAAAAATATAATAATATGATTATTTAATTATAATTAACCTTATCTTTGTACTATATATGTATCTTATAATTTGTTTATAATTATTATTTAATTCTTGTATATAAATAATTTTCAATACATGTTTAAAAATAATTAAAACTTGTTAATTTAATATAATTTATTTTCATAATATGTTTATAATTAACTTAATTTTTATAGCATTTAAGACTTTATGATAATTAATTGTTTATATTTTCTTCTTAATCTTAAATAATAATTGTTCATAAAAATTTGATCTTGTAATTATTATGCTAATATTCTTATTTATTTTATCATTAATGCTATTTATTTTC
The DNA here is from genome assembly GCA_963966055.1 of Lathyrus aphaca. Classification (NCBI taxonomy): domain Eukaryota; kingdom Viridiplantae; phylum Streptophyta; class Magnoliopsida; order Fabales; family Fabaceae; genus Lathyrus; species Lathyrus aphaca. The sequence goes on from OZ014520.1 coordinate 501,924,517, forward strand.
ATATCTATTTTTATTATTACTAACCCCATTTATAGATATTGTGATTTATTATTATTATTATTACTAACCCCATTAAATTTGATATTATTTTTATTATTATTATTTTCACTAACCCAATTATAATTATTTATTTATTTTGCTATTTATTTAAATTGCTTTTATTATTATTATTGTAATTGCTCCTGGATGTAATATTTTGTAATGTTTAAATATTTATTTTTATGCCATGGTTAGTAAAAATAGGGAGTGTAAACATGTATGTTATTTAAAATTAATTTAGATCACTTAATTCAAAAAAATAAATATTTAAAATTGTACACTCACACACGTAAGTCGATCTTTGATCGCCATCTCACTTCCTTAGGGATACCTCTCATGTTGCCTAATCAAAAAGGTCAAGTAGGGTGTATAAAGAAAAAGTCCCTCAAAGTAAAGTCATCTAGTCCCTTAACAATAAAAGATCAAGTCCCTTAATGGTTGCCTTTCATAATGATCTTGTCCCTTTCGAATAATGATGACAGTCCCCCCAAAATGCTTAATACACCCTACAGTTGCCTACATAAACAGATGTCCCTTCACTTGTCCCACACATCCAAGGTAATGACTACCTATTCCTTAATAATAGGGATAGTCTTACCACTTAAAGGATTCAAGAACAGAAAGACTTAAACTTTAGGGTAGGTTCCTCATAATTACTTGCTCACTATTCAAAAATTTCTCAAACACTTCACAATTTCAAACAATTTTCAAACACAAGTTTTTTACGCATCTGTACATGGATCATTATCAAACTCTTATGAAAATTTCTATTCACACACTTCACATTTTCAAAAACAATTTAAAGTGAGCTAAGTAACTAAGAGCCCATGGATAACCATGGATGTAAAGGGTGCTAACACCTTCCCTTTACATAACCTACCCCCCGGACCCAAAAATCTTTTAAAAGGTCTTTCCTGTTCTTTTATGCCTTTCCTTTGGATAAAATAAAAGTCGGTGGCGACTCTTGCTATCCGCAACATAACCAAAGTCAGTTCTCCCACCGTGTTACAGAACTGGCGACTCTGCTGGGGATTTAATAAAAGAGGGGTACCCTTAGGAATTAGATCACTTTAAATTTGTTTGCTTTGTTTGCTTTACTTTACTTGTTGGGTGCTCTTATGTGTGAAAGATCCTAACCCGGATCTAGTGTACCTTAGGTAAATGGCAATAGACCAAGGAAACTGTACGGCGTATACCGATATGGTTGATCTGGTGGCCATAGTTAGTGTGACTTCTTGGTTGGTGCTTATGTTCCTTAAGTCAAGTTGAGGATAATATGAGGCTGCCATATGTTGTCAATGCACTAACTAACTTTTAGAACCCTAGTTATCCCATCTTGGCCTTTAGAAATTAGTGAGATAACTGGCTTTGGTGAAGACTGAAGTTGGTTAATACTCGATACTACGCTCATTGAGATTCTAAACTTGGAGGGTTTTGGTTGGCAAGTAAGTTTCCTACTGAACAATCACCCTTGTGAAGGATCAATGATATTGAGATCCCTTAGAACATGGTTACTTTTGTAGGACAGGATGAACCAACTAACTTCAGGGGAGGGTACTTACCTTTAAACCTCATGCAAGCCTTTAAACCTAGGGCTATGGTGTGACTTGTTTGTGTGTGCCACATGTTTGTGATTGAACATAACATCATGACATCATCATGCATCATAAGCATAGCATTTTCACTAACCATTTCAAGGACCAAAGGATTTATCTTTGTTCTTTGTTGCAGGTCATGGCTTCTGCTCGTAGAAACACCATCAGGATCAACTTTGTAGACATACCTCCTAAGCTTAAGGAGTTAGTTTCTCAAGTGTCTGATCACTCCCAATTCATCAAGAGACATGGTCACCTATTGGATCTAGTCACTTCAGGGTTCAATGAAGACATGATGAGTGTTCTGTTTCAGTTCTTTGATCCTAAACACCATTGCTTTACATTTCCTGACAATCAGCTGGTTCCTACAATGGAAGAGTTCTCTAAACTTCTTGGTATACCTGTTCTTGATCAAAGACCCTTCACAGGCTTGGAGAAGGAGCTTAAACCAGAAGTTATTGCTGCAGCTCTACATCTGAAGAAGTCTGACATTGTTCTAGAAACGAGAAGCGGAGTCAAGGGTATTCTTGCTAAGGTGTTGATAGAGAAAGCTCAGGTGTTCTTGAAGGCCATGAGCTACGATGCTTTTGAGGAGATCTTAGCCTTGCTGATTTATGGCTTAGTGTTGTTCCCCAACCCTGACCAGTTCATAGACGTTCATTCCATCAACATATTCCTGAGTCACAATCCAGTGCCTACATTGCTTGGAGACATCCTACATTCTCTTCATACTCGTACTACAAGGGCAAGAGGAACTTTGATGTGCTGCATATCTTTGCTTTCTAGGTGGTTTATTTCTCACCTTCCTCGCTCAGTGATGAAGAATGAGCAAGGGTTCAGGTGGTCCAAAAGGATCATGTCACTCTCACATTCAGATATCCATTGGTGCTCCAGATCTATGGATAATGTCACTATCATCGACCGTTGTGGGGAGTTTCCTAATGTGCCACTTCTAGGCATAAGAGGAGGCACCACCTACAATCCATCTCTAGCTTTACGACAGTTTGGTTACGCTCGGAGTGATGGTCCTCAGGACATGTGAATCCAGGGCATTGTGTTTGACTACGACCACGATCTTCAAGGTTACCGTCAGAGATTCATACGAGCATGGGGAAAAGTAAACAGGGTTGACAGCAAGACACTGGAGCCTAAGTACACTATTCCTATGGAAGCTTATCTCAGATGGGTGCGATCTCGTGCTTAGACTCTCATGATGCCATATCCTGCTATCCTACCAGTTACCATGGAACCTGTTGCTGAAGGAGACACTGCTTATACCATCCTTCACCCAGATATGCCTACTGACATGGAAGACTTGCAGAGATCTTGGATCCAACTGAAGGAGCAAAGGGATACTTTCGAGGCTCATTACAAAACAAGCCAAGAAAGAATCCTGGAACTAACAAAGCAACTTCACGAGGAACGGAATCTAAACTCATACCTCAACACAAAGAGGAAACGTCCATGGGAGACTTAAAACCCCATTTTTGTACTTATTTCCCTTCATTATAAGCCCAAGGGGCAAAATAATTTTAACATTTACTAATAAAAGTTTTATTTCCGTTTGTTTAACAAATGTAAACTCTGCGGTCCTTGAAAACATTACATATGCATCTACATACCATATCATTGCATGACAGGTTGTCACAACAGGTTTCTCATCTTCTCGCTGTTTATTTCAGCAGAAATGGCTCTTGAACAAACAGTCAAAGATCTCCAGGCTCAGAATGCCCAATTTCAAGAAGTGATTCTGAATTTGTCCAAGGGGCAAGAAGAGTTGAACGCACTCCTCTCTGAGGACATGAAGAAGAAGAATCCTGAGGACAACAAGGATGATCAGCTGAAACAACTACAAACTGAGATGGAAGAGATGAGGATCCAGATGAATGGCCAAATGGCTCTTATCCAGAGTTTGGCCCAGGGGCAAGAAGAGTTGAGAAGCTTTGTCAATAAGCTTCGACATAACGGAGTTAGGAATCTAATCATCAGTCAACCTCCATTGAAACAAGCCGACTTGGTTGAAAGGAAGATAATGATAAAAGAAGGAAAGAGACAGGCTACTCCTGATCATCCTTCAATTGAAGAAAGAAGACCTTGTAAGGTTAATCCACTTCGATACAAGGAATGTAGAAGACAATTCATCCGGTTCAGCACACCAATGTCACAAGTTTTGCAATGCCTGTTGGAGATGAAGCTGATTTCCTTGGAAAATTCTCCTAAAAATCCTAATACCTCTCCTCCTCGCTATAATCCCAAAGCAAGGTGTATGTACCACTCCGACAGTCCCGGACACGACACAAATAACTGTTGGGCATTGAAGAATAAGATTCAAGACCTAATTGACGAAGGAATACTCGAGGTTACGCCAGAAGGCCAGGTTGAGTTCTTCTGTCGTCCATCAAGCATCAAAGCTTCCAGATAAATGGAGTGACAAGTTTAGGGGAAGAGACTTTGAGAACATTTGAATTTTCATTTGTAATTTCTTTTATTTGTTTGAACACTTATTATTATGTTAAACTTTTGTTTTCATTAATGCATTGCATATGTTTGTCTTGAATTAATCCATTCGTTCCACTATATTTTGAATTATGCTCCTTATTTCTATCTTGTGATATTTAACTCCTGATAAAGCTATAAGCCTGTAGAGGGAGGATGACGAAAACAATACCATAATATTAGGCAGTATGCTTTTGAACAGACTATGCTGACGATGTACAAGCATTGTTTCAATTCCTAAACAGTGGAGATATAAGGAAGTTAATCCCTAGTCAACCCTTTTGAGCCTATGAAGTAAGAGCTTTTATTCTCGCACAAATCAAAACCTTTATTCATAACCCGGGGCAGGGTAGTTACTCGGTTAACTCAAATATGCCAATTATTTGTGTTGTACACAACTAATGATGGTTCTCTATAATCATGAAACCTGACAGTCAATATCCAGCAAAAAGAAAAACCCACTAAGTCAAAACCTATGAAGGAGACTTAGTAAAAAAATTAAGACATCCCGCTGACTGTAACTTTGAAATAAACAGTTCAGGCAAAAAGAAGGGCTAACAAAGTCAAAAGAAAAAAAGAGGTCACTATGAATCCTCAACAAAGAAAGATGACTGAATGTTCAAATAAATTTAGAGTTTCTGAACCATCACAAATGTCAGTGTTACAATTCCAAACTCATTTGAGCCTCAATGCATAAGTTAACTGAGTATAGGACTGAAGAACATCATGGAGAATGGGTTGGGTACAAATAAAATTTGAGCCTTTATCCTTTGTTTCTTAAACCATGAACCATGCCACGTTATAACCCTTTAAAAGTCCTAACTGAAGCATGGTTAGTTTGAAAGCGTACTGCTACAAAAAGGTATCCTGACTCCTTTAGGGCTTATTATAAAACTTGAGTTAATATCACAGTTTTCATAAAAATTGTTTTTTCTAAAATAACTCTTTTTCAAAAACTTCAAGACAGACATAAGCATTGCATTTTTGCGTATATTTGTTTGCATATACCTGAGTGTATGATAAACAGAGAAAATTACAAGATGAATGTTCAATAAATCAAAGTCTTTCTGATAAACAAAGTTGCTTCCTGGATGAAAGCCCATGTATACAAAGGGGCATAGTCATTATCTCTCAATCAAGGGGGCAGGCCATGATACTACCTAACTCATTTGAGGCAATCAGGACAGGATTCAACTATGTATAAGTAGCCAGGGGCAGATCTCCTCATCTATCTAAATTACCAAGGGTAATATTACAGAGTTCATAATTCCAGGGGCATAGTCATTGTTTCCCAATCAAGGGGGCATACCAAGTTATTGTTCAATTCATTCGGGGCAATCAGGTCCAGATTCAACAATGCTTAATAGCCAGGGGCAACTCTCCTCGTATATTTGAATTACCAAGGGTAACATTATAAAGTTCATGATGTCAGGGGCATATTAGGGTAGAGCATTCTGCTTATTTCTCTTGAGGTAATTACATTCAGATACTTCCATTATGGGACAATTCATTCTCAACCAAGGGGCAATGCTTTATTTTCAAATCTAATACCCGGAGCGTATATGGTCCATCACAATTTGAAGACACGTTCCTCTCATTGTATTACCTTGATATTGGATTCTCAGCAGAAGCCATTATGGAAATTAATTGTCTACGCCAGTAGTATCAGAGGGTGTCAGTATCATGTCTTCAGATCCAGCTATTAGGATTTCTGGGAAGGTATTCAGGAAAGTTAAAAATTTCAGGAGCTCCAAATCCAATTGGTTATACACTCTCGAAGTTGAAACGTTTCTGTTCTCAAGTTCAGCTTTACTTTTCCCTCTGAATCCAGATTTACTTTTACCCTATTTTACATAAGCGAAACGTCCATTAGTTGGGCTTGAATGCATGTGTGCTTAATATGATTGATGTTTACCAGAAATGCATGAAAATGCAGTAATAGTATTTACTAAGGACGAACGAGGGAAGGATTTCAACGAAGCTTCTCCGGTTCATCTCTACAAGACAGTTACAAAACTCTCAGTAGGACAAATCCATCTTCATAAAGTCATGTCTCCCTTGGAATTTATATCCATCTCTTTTATCCTCATACGGATATTCGGGAATTTACTTTCCAATAAGAGTACGACGAACGAAGACGGGAGGTTATATCTACCCTACTATCAAACGAAGACGAAGGTTATATATACCTTGTTATCCCCAGCATACGGAAGGTTATGTATACCTTATTATCAAACAAGACGGGAACAAGATCCTCATATTTCTCAACAACGAATCGGGATTTATTTTCCCTGGCCAGCAGTTGTTATACGAAGACATCCAGACTCTTCCGGCAGCATCATATCATACATACATCATTTATATCATACCATAACATACATATCCATAAATGCATAATACATTTACTTAGGTGCATCATACTATGCATGCATACATATTGCATAAACTAACATTCTCCTTGCAGGATAGTTATATGCAGATAAAACATCATCAACAATTCACAACAAGTCAGAAATGATCCGTACATTACTCAAGATGTCCTCGGAGAGTAGGCAAACGGTCTGTAAAAAGATCCATTCCCTAATCCAGGATATTTCCAGAAGATTTCATCTATCTGGTCTTGAATAGCAGGAAAACGGTCTGTACAAAGATCCATTCCCTGGTTCAAGATATTTTCAGAAGATTTAATCTATTTCCTCGGAGAGTAGGCAAACGGTCTGTAAGAAGATCCATTCCCTAATCCAGGATATTTTCAGGAGTTAATCCTGACACTTTTTTTCCTCGGAGAGTAGGCAAACGGTCTGTAAAAAGATCCATTCCCTAATCCAGGATATTTCCAGAAGATTTCATCTATCTGCCCTTGAATAGCAGGCAAACGATCTGTAAAAAGATCCATTCCCTGGTTCAAGATATTTTCCAGAAGAACTAATCCTGACGTTCTTTTGACCTTGAATAGCAGGAAAACGGTCTATACAAAGATCCATTCCCTGGTTCAAGATATTTTCAGAAGATTTAATCTATTTCCTCGGAGAGTAGGCAAAAGGTCTGTAAGAAGATCCATTCCCTAATCCAGGATATTTTCAGGAGTTAATCCTGACACTTTTTTGTCCTCGGAGAGTAGGCAAACGGTCTGTAAAAAGATCCATTCCCTAATCCAGGATATTTCCAGAAGATTTCATCTATCTGCCCTTGAATAGCAGGCAAACGATCTGTAAAAAGATCCATTCCCTGGTTCAAGATATTTTTCAGAAGAACTAATCCTGACGTTCTTTTGACCTTGAATAGTAAGAAAACGGTCTATACAAAGATCCATTCCCTGGTTCAAGATATTTTCAGAAGATTTAATCTATTTCCTCGGAGAGTAGGCAAATGGTCTGTAAGAAGATCCATTCCCTAATCCAGGATATTTCCAGAAGATTTCATCTATCTGCCCTTGAATAGCAGGCAAACGATCTGTAAAAAGATCCATTCCCTGGTTCAAGATATTTTTCAGAAGAACTAATCCTGACGTTCTTTTGACCTTGAATAGCAGGAAAACGGTCTATACAAAGATCCATTCCCTGGTTCAAGATATTTTTCAGAAGAACAAATCCTGACGTTCTTTTGACCTTGGAAAGTAGGCAAACGGTCTTTAAAAAGATCTATTCCCTAATCCAAGATATTTCCAGAAGAGATAATCGTCACGAAGATTTATTTCTACTGGTCTATTCAACAAATTCAAATTATAAACGATTCAGAGACGACCTATACGAAGACCTAGTACTGAGATCCAGTATCAACACAAAGCTATCATCACATCCAGTTCTTTATATGGCATCTCTAAGCCCATCTCCAGTTCTTCCAAGTGGCATCTTTAAGCCCACTCAAGCATATACAACCAACCCTCTGTATCAGTTTACGCACCGGTGAGTGCAAATTTTTGGGCTTTTGTGTTCAATCCCCTTCAACCTTCCCGGTCACGACTGGCACATATACCAATCTAACCCCTCAGGTTTCAGAAAATTGAACAGGGGCAGCTGTTGCACCCCAAAATTTGCCCTCACAATACAAGACTTTGTGTACTAAGAAGGTTCACAAGGTTCACAAGATTCACAACACTTACAAGACCTTTAATGAGGTTCATGAAGTTTACAAGTCACTTTATGAGGTTCACAAGGTTCACAAGATTCACAACACTTACAAGACCTTTCATGAGGTTCATGAAGTTTACAAGTCACTTTATGAGGTTCACAAGGTTCACAAGATTCACAATGCTTACAAAACCTTTCATGAGGTTCATGAAGTCTACAAGTCACTTTATGAGGTTCACAAGGTTCACAAGACCTCCCATTAGGTTCATAAGGTTCACAAGACATCTTATGATGGTTCACAAGGTTCACAAAGTCCACAAATAGTCAGAAGATTTGACAACTCCCTCAGACAATGCACCTCCTAAGCAGTGCATCCAAAACTAGGGTTTTGACTTTAATCAGGCTAAATGAATTTCCAAGGCTTCAAGTGGGCTTCATAACATCTTATATGTGTTTAATAATCCCTATGACAAATTTCAAGACTTTTCCCAAAGTTTTGCTCAGTCAGATGATCAAGTAAGTCAAAATCAGTCAAAGCAGTTAAAAAGTCAAACTGAGGTCAACTGTGGTCAAACCAAAGTCAAACTTCATGATTTTTTTCCAACATCAATTATATGAAGTAAAATTCATCATATGATCAAGGGTTTATCATGATTCATCAAGGAGATTTCAGATCATCAAGAATCAGGAGTTTCTAAATTAGGGTTTTCTCAGTAAAAGTCAACTGAACTTTGACCAGCCATAACTTTCACATGCTTCATCAACAAGTCTCCATCCAAAGCTCATTTTGAAGGAAATTGAATTCTATACAACTTTGTGTCTCACAAGCCAAGCCCAAAAATGCTTCATTTAGAAGGTATGAGCTAAGACATTATAGGTCCTTTTGAAAGTCAACAAAAAGTCAACAACTTCAAAAGGGCATAACTTGAGATTGGTAAATGATATGGACATGAAACCAGTGGGGTTGGTTAGAGGACTCTTCAAGCTTTCCAAAATGTCCAAGAACACCCTCATAGCATTAAAATTGAAGGATGTGTGTCCTTGCAAAGTTGGGAAATTTTTGGTGGTTTATGAAGAAAATGGAGGTTTAAAACTAATTTTTTCTAAATGGGCTTGCCATATGATGACCCAATCCACACCAAGACATCTTGCACGAAATTAACTTAATATTTTCATTATTTTATTTATTTTATTTTTATTTATTATGATTTTTTATATTAAAAATCATTTTAAATTCAAATAAAATATAAAATAGTGAAGATTTAAAATTATTTTGCTTCTAGAATGTCATAAATGATATTTTGATCTAATTGATACAATAGTTATGAAAATCATCCAAAAATAGCAAGCTTGTATCAAGAATATTCAAATTTTAAAGGCCAATCTTTTTCAATCTCAAACTACCAAAAAATCCAAAGTCTTAAGCAATGTTTTTGACCTAATTCATTCATTCATATATATAGAACATTTAGCAATCAAAAGATAAAAAAGATTGGAGCCTCCAAAGGTAAGAGCAAAGTTCCAAAATTCACACAAAAAACTCCAATTCGGTTTGGCACTTAGAGCCCTTTTCAAGACAAACCAAAGGTTTCAACATGTTCCTTGATGTTCACTGAATGCATAGCAACACTTATCATCATCCAAAACTCCATGAATGGCATAAACCGAATCATGTTCTTCAAAGTTTATTTTGTTTTTTTATATTTCATTGAATTGCTTGTTCTAATTCGTTTTTGACTATTTGATGATGTTTGTGATGGACCATAGAGTGTTTCTGGACAAAAACAGGAAGTTTTCATGGAGGAATCCGTGAGATGCCATTGTTAGGGTTCATCCTTTAAAATTGGGGTTTTCGTGCAATAAGCCATATAAATAATTTCTGAACACGCAAATAAGTTTGTTTTGTTATGGGGAATACAATGGTGTTTCCAATTTGATGAATCATTGCAGGTTTGGTGATCGTTGGGAAGAACCTAGGAAAACCTGTAAAACAAAAATCGTATGTAATTTCGCAGGAAAAATTATAAGTAAATTCGCAGGTAATTTGGAGAAGATGAAGTCCAGAGGCGCCAATTTCTAATTTGAAAATTTGTTTTAATATTTTATGTAATTGTTTGAAGTTTGTTTCACAACACATGCGTAGCTCAGATGGTGAATGTGTGCGTGTAAAAGCTCTCTGGCCTGGGTTCGATTCCCATTAGGCCATTTTTTGTGTTATTTTGTTTTTATGATTTTTGCAGGGCATATAATAAAAGGATTGTTGTTGGGATCATGTTCACAACGCGCAGGCAGCCCAGTGGTAACTCTGTACGTCTAAGGGTGGCAAAGCTCAGGACATAGGTTCGATCCCAGCCCCAGGTAAGTATTTTTGTCACTTTTTCTTATTCTATTTAATTTTGTTTATATTATAATTAGTTTAATAAATTATAAAAATGATAAAAAAATAATAAATTGTTCATATTCTTTTCTTTTCTATAATTCAAAATTCATTTTTTTTCAAAATTAAACTTTATCACTAAAATTATTTAATATTTATTATATTTAATATTTATTCTATTGTAAATTATTAATATTATATGTTTTGTATAAATAAATTAATTAATTAACCCTAAAAATTTTATATGTAAAAAACCTATTTTTTATATAAACCCTAATAATACTTCTTAAACCCTAATTATTTTCATATAAATGTTAATTATGTTTCTCTATTTTTATTATTATCATTTATTTATATTATCATTATATGTAATCTTATCTAAATAATGTAAATAATTTTAAATCATGTTTAAAACAATAAGATTCTAAAAATATAATAATATGATTATTTAATTATAATTAACCTTATCTTTGTACTATATATGTATCTTATAATTTGTTTATAATTATTATTTAATTCTTGTATATAAATAATTTTCAATACATGTTTAAAAATAATTAAAACTTGTTAATTTAATATAATTTATTTTCATAATATGTTTATAATTAACTTAATTTTTATAGCATTTAAGACTTTATGATAATTAATTGTTTATATTTTCTTCTTAATCTTAAATAATAATTGTTCATAAAAATTTGATCTTGTAATTATTATGCTAATATTCTTATTTATTTTATCATTAATGCTATTTATTTTCATATCTATTTTTATTATTACTAACCCCATTTATAGATATTGTGATTTATTATTATTATTATTACTAACCCCATTAAATTTGATATTATTTTTATTATTATTATTTTCACTAACCCAATTATAATTATTTATTTATTTTGCTATTTATTTAAATTGCTTTTATTATTATTATTGTAATTGCTCCTGGATGTAATATTTTGTAATGTTTAAATATTTATTTTTATGCCATGGTTAGTAAAAATAGGGAGTGTAAACATGTATGTTATTTAAAATTAATTTAGATCACTTAATTCAAAAAAATAAATATTTAAAATTGTACACTCACACACGTAATTCGATCTTTGATCGCCATCTCACTTCCTTAGGGATACCTCTCATGTTGCCTAATCAAAAAGGTCAAGTAGGGTGTATAAAGAAAAAGTCCCTCAAAGTAAAGTCATCTAGTCCCTTAACAATAAAAGATCAAGTCCCTTAATGGTTGCCTTTCATAATGATCTTGTCCCTTTCGAATAATGATGACAGTCCCCCCAAAATGCTTAATACACCCTACAGTTGCCTACATAAACAGATGTCCCTTCACTTGTCCCACACATCCAAGGTAATGACTACCTATTCCTTAATAATAGGGATAGTCTTACCACTTAAAGGATTCAATAACAGAAAGACTTAAACTTTAGGGTAGGTTCCTCATAGTTACTTGCTCACTATTCAAAAATTTCTCAAACACTTCACAATTTCAAACAATTTTCAAACACAAGTTTTTTACGCATCTGTACATGGATCATTATCAAACTCTTATGAAAATTTCTATTCACACACTTCACATTTTCAAAAACAATTTAAAGTGAGCTAAGTAACTAAGAGCCCATGGATAACCATGGATGTAAAGGGTGCTAACACCTTCCCTTTACATAACCTACCCCCCGGACCCAAAAATCTTTTAAAAGGTCTTTCCTGTTCTTTTATGCCTTTCCTTTGGATAAAATAAAAGTCGGTGGCGACTCTTGCTATCCGCAACATAACCAAAGTCAGTTCTCCCACCGTGTTACACATATGCATTCCAAAATCAATGTCGTATCCGAACTAGTGATTCATTCACAAATTTTCGCAATATCGTTTCAATAAAAACTTCAAGATAAACATATGTGTTGCATTAGAATAATTATTCTAAGAATTAACATTTTATGCTTGCGTACATTTGTTTGACATCATAAAAGCATACATGTGAGTATCAGTGATGAGTTTAATCTTTTGAGGCCTGAAACTCTGATGAGTGAATGGAAAGTTATCTCAAGAATGACCATATCCAGGGGCATGTTGACTGAAGACTTTGTTGAGTGTGAGAAAGTCTGTTTTCATAGTTGATGGTTTCACATGGGGAAATTTTGGAAGACTATGTTGTATCAAAGAGTGTGCCAAGTTCAGTTAATCAGGGGGAGTTACGTCGAGATTCGATGAATCCCTCTAAGAGTGTGAAGACACTGAGGGATTTTATTTCAAGTCCTTATGGTACAAAGTTTCCTCTTGGTGTAAAATCCTTTATAGACCATGCATTCTGGAGACAAAAGCTATGAATTGTGAACTCAATGTTATCCTAAGAAGACTTTTATTCTGAGGAAGTAATTTGTTTTCTCCCATATAGTTATTAATCAGATGTTGGTCCCTGCAACAATGTTGATCTCTATAGACTGTGAAACCTAGATTGAGAGTGCATTTATTTTACATGTATACTTTGCCTCCCTAGAAAGAATCTATTGAAGGTTCCCCATTGAAGATGAACTTTATACCTCGACAACAGGTGTGTTCTCAGTTAACCTCAACATAAGGTATTTTCTCTCCAAGAATCTCGACAGTAGATATCTTGGATGATTTCAAAGAAATAGTACGATAAACCTCGACAAATGGTAGTTCTATTTTCTTTGATCAACCTCGGAAGAAGGTGTTTCCTCTAACTTACTCGTAAGTCTCGGCAGAAGGTTTCCAGTTAATCTGGTCGGAAGTTATTTTATCTCCAAGAATCTCGGTAGTAGATTTCTCGGGTGATTTCATAGTTGACCTCAGTAGAGGAAGTTTTATTTATAGATTCTCTGGTCAATCTCGGTAGTAGATCGCCAACAGACTTTAACATAAGATGTTTTTTTCTTCAGAATCTCGGTAGTAGATTCCTTGGCTAGTCTCGGCAGTAGACTTTTCCAGTTGATATGTTTTGAAATCCACAAAGTACCTCGGCAGTAGGTTCTCCGATTAGAATTTATTTTAAGATTTTGTCTAAATTATTCTCTTGATTTACCTTAAGTGGTTACTTCAAAGGGTATTTGGCTTTATTTATGAATGAGGAAAAATATCAATAGTTATTCCAGGGATGGAAAAGGCTTGATGTGTGTAACTCGCCTTTCCCAAAGCAGGGTTTGATTTGGTTGGTTCCATACAGAATTCCTAGGCAGTATTTGCATTTTGATATTGTAAACACCCCAAATTTTCCCTCACTCATTTCACCATGGCTTGTGATCCTTTTCATTTGCATAAGTTCAATCATATTATCTCATATTGCATTTTTGCTTCACTACATTGGTTCAAAGTCATCTACATCTAGGGTTTGTGATTTGGGCAATCCCTGAGCTATCTGAGCCACTCCAAAGGTCTTCAATCATCTCGAGGGGGTCCACGTATGTTCAATCATCATATCATATTCTTCAAAGATCAAGGAAGTAAGAGAATCACAAGAACTGAGAAAGGCATGGAAGCAGAGCCAAGCTTAACTGCATAGATGACCTAAAATTAGGGTTTTGGTTTCGAAGGCCATAACTCCAATATTTTTGGTCATTCTTGTTTATATTGGTCTCTATATGTTATAAGGATCATACATACCAATTTTCATGAAGAAATTCAATGGGGAAGGCATCTGATCAATAGATGACTTCTTGAACAAGTCAGTGCAAAATCAGGGCATCTGAGGCCCCCAATGACACAACCAATGGGTCTTATCCATCATTTTGGGTGTATTTGATCTTTATTTGATCTTAGAAGAAGTTAGAAGTTCATAAAGTTGAAGAATTTCAAGCCATTTGCAAAGTTGTCATTTTGGGAAAGTGACTTGTAATGCAAAATTACCATTTTGGGAAAGTTTTTCAACCTCCTCTTTTTGATTCAAAAATGCTTCAAATGAAAAATTCTTGGTCATGAAAGTTGTAGATTGGATCATTCCCTTTTCAAAAAGTACAAGAACTTGACCTAATTCATCATAGAACTAAAGTTATGGCCTTGCAAAGTTGGGAAAAATCACAAAATTTCACTTATGCACCAAAGAGGGAAGTTTGCTAAAACACTTGCCAAAGCCAAATGTGACTTCTAATTGACTTCTAAGCATTGCACAAACATCATACATGACCTATAATTCAGAATTGCCCAAAGAAATCCCAAGTTTCATGCCTTGAACATCAAGATTTCTCAAAGGGGCCAAAACATCACATAATTGCAAAACACCCCATAGCTTTCTTCTCTTTTGCTGAATTGCCTCAAGAATGGATTTGTGGACCTCCATGAAGTCAGCTGCGCATGGACATACCCAAAGGCCAGCTGTGTTCTTTCCCATACCTCAAGTACAAGTCATGTTGACATTTTTGCAACTTGCCCATACCAATCAACATAGGCCACCACCCACCCTCTGACCTATCACAGCTTACTATGTGAACCAAAAGCAAGCCATTCCATAACATAATACAGGATGAAACCTCCAAGAACTCAGCAATTACAAAAACTCCCTCTTATGCAAAAGCCTTCGAAACTCATAGCTCAACCATCAAACCTCAAAACAAATTCCACCATTCAACTCCATATCCATTGCTGATCATTTCCCACCCTTCATTTTCCCCTAAAACACCCTGAATCAAAAACACGATTTTGACATTGCTTGAACTGAACTTCTGCCAACTTCACTTAGAGACCATATAAACTCCAACCAAGCATCACAATCACTTCAGGAGGATCATTGAAGCTGATTTGAAGCAAAGAAGCAGCCAGCCAGTGCCATTTTCAAAAGCTTCAGTTCAGGTATCATCAAGAACATTTTTTCCAGAAATGATTTCTTAAGTTCTTAGATTGCTCTCCATGCTTCACTGATCACACTGCACCCTTTGGTTTTGAAAATGATTCAGTTTTAAGCATGTATGAAGTTTCTAAAATTTCTGTGAAATTTTCCGTTTTGATTCGAATCTCTCTGTTCATGTGAAATAAATTCTGTTTGATGGTTGATTCTTGTTTAGAATGGGGTGGGGATCATTTGTGGAGAGTTTAAGGGCTTGGGGTTGCGTATTGAGTGAGATAGCTTGAGAGGATAGCCGGAGAAGATGACCGGAACACTGTTCCGGTCACCTGAAAGTGTTTAGGGTTCAGATTAGGGCTTAATGATGTAATTAGCGTAGTTTGAATCTCAGCCATCCAGATGCGCGCGCTGGTCAATTCCCTCCCTTTCTCATTCAAATCTGGACCACTGGATCATCATACTTCCATTAATTCACATTTTAATTTCATTTTAATTGCATTTCTTTCTACATTTTATTAAAAATAGCAAAACACTTTCAAAAAATTTTATTTTTTGCATTTCCCTTTCAAATATTTTTCTCATTCTGAAAATAATTTTTATTTTATTTTTTGCATAAAATTCGTATTTTTAAAATATTTAAATGTTTATTTTAATTAATTAATGAGAATTAATTAATTAAAATAGCATTTAAGTTTCTAAAAATCACTAAAAAAATCACATTACATCTTGAAACATTTAGAAACATTGTCAAACCCTTCACACAAATTTCTTTTTGGTTCTTGACCTATTTAGACATTTTTCTTTGGATTTAGGTTTCTTAAAAGTCAATATTTTTGCCCTAACTTAGAAAAATCCTCTCTGCCTAAACATGAAGAGTTTGATGATGGTTCTTTTTGCATTGCATTCCTCATGTCATGCAGTTTCTAGGATAAAATTGGTTTGAATTTATCTTTCATTTTCAATTTGTTTTGCATTTTTCATTGTGAGGTATCTTAAAACCCTAGTAAACTTAGGAAAATCATAACTTCTTTAGGGTTAAGAGTTAGGTCTCCCCCTTTGGGCAGTGAACTTGTATGGGTTTGGGATACCTTTGATCCCATTTTCAATTTTTTATCTTATCATTTGCTTCTGATTTTGAATTTTGCATTGCATATTGTACATAAACCCTAATTTGCATCTTCATTTGCATTCATCCTTCATATGCTTGCATACATGAACTTGCCATAACATTTTGTGCATCCACTTGACATATAAGACACCTTAAGACATATTAGAATCATTTTTGATCATTGCATCATCCATTTTCCATGTTTTGCTTCCATTTGATGTCATATGCATTCATGAACTTCCATGCTTCCTTTATGCTTCATTTGCATCCTCATTACTTGTATGATCATTTGCATCTCTTGGCATGCTTTCATACCATCTCATAGCATCACTTGCATCATAAATTTGCTTCTGGTTTTGATTTGCATCTTTGCATTTCATCCCATTTTCATTTCTTTTCATTTGCTTATTACTAACTTTTCAGGTGGTAAGTGTTTGAGAAGTGAATTTTCCTTCACTTCTCATATTTTCTTCTCATCTCTTTTATGCATCATTGCTGCATTTTACTTTTGTATTAGAGTGAGCTTGCTCATTCATGCTCCCTCCTCACTTTCTTTCTTCAAGCAACTTATCTTCTTAAGTGAAGTAAGTTGACTTGCTTCCTTATGCTTCTCCTTCTTTCATCTGCTTCTTCCTTGGTGGCTTTTCTTGAAGATCCTTTGCAAGCCTCATAAACCCTAGGAACATCCAAGCATGATCACAATTAGGGTTTGATTAGTCCCCCATTAGTTTTACCTTTGTGTCATCTTTGTGTCTTCTCTTCTAATCTCATAATCAAGGACTAAACCTTAAAGGTTTTAAGGCTTTGTGATTAGGGTTATGCTTGTATCCTTCTATTAGGATGGAGTGTATAAGTTTAATCCTAAGTGTTAAACCCTTGATGTGTTTAAAACCTTTAATCAATCCATCTAATAATCACTAAGACATCAACATATCCTACCACTTTTTTGAGCCTGTGTTGACTGGCATCAGGCAAGTCCAGTCACTCATCACACCTGACCACATCCCATTGTTTAGAGAACACTATGGAGGTATCCTGGATATGGTTATGGACCTTGACCCCTCTTAGAGGAGCATGATCCACACATGCTTACAGTTCTATGACCCTCCTTTGAGATGTTTCACCTTTCCAGACTTTAAGTTAGGGCCTCTACTGGAAGAATTCTCTTTGTTGATTGGAGTGCCTGTCAGAGGTGGAATCCCCTTCAACCCAGAAATGACTTCTCCCAAGAATGAAGAGATAGCAAGGGCACTATACTTGGAGCCTGCCCTGATTGAGCAAAGCATGACCACAAAGGCTGGGATCCCTGGTTTGCACTTGGACTTCTTGATTTCTCAGGCCATCCTGAAAGCTTCTTTAGGAGAGTGGAGGGCAGTCTGTGCACTGTTAGCCCTCATCATATATGGGGATATATTGTTTGCAGATGAGCCCAAATTTGTCAGCAAGAATACCATCCATCTGTTTCTTCTAAAGAACCCAATACCCACATTACTAGGGGATTTTTACTACTCCATCCATCAGAGGAATGAGAAACAAAGGGGGAAGCTGGTAAGATGTTGTGCTCCTTTGTTTTACACCTGGCTGCTCAGACACCTGCCTAAATCAGATGCCTTCTTGAACCCACACCAACAGAAGAATTGGGCCAAGAGGCTCATTGCTTTGACTTCAGATGATATCAAATGGTGCACCCAGAGCACCAAAGGCAAAGACATTATCACCAGCTGTGGACAGTACCCAAATGTGCCTCTGATAGAAGTAAAGGGTTGCATCAACTACAATCCTTTACTGGTTAAGAGACAACTGGGTTATGCCTTAGTTCACCCTCCTAGAGGACAGGATTTAGCTGAGACCTTGTATTGTGAAGTTCAACCTAATTCAGCTGTTGTCAGGCAAGCTTCCTGAGCTTGGGACAACATCCAGACAAAAGGGGTTGCTATTCTTGGAAGATGTAACAATGTTGCTTCGGCTCAGTACTATGACTGGTCCCGTACTAGAGCTCAGATTACCAGGATGCCTTTCACCTTGGAAGACATTCCTGGACCATCTACTGTACAGCCAGCAGTAACTGTCAGCCTAGAAGAATTTGAGAAGCTGAAGGAAAGGAATGAGAAGTTATCTGAGGCTTTGAAGAAAACTCTTTGGAAGAGGAGTGATGGTCGTCTGGACATTGAGGGATTGGAAAAGCTCAAGGTCGAGCATCTGACCAAAATTGAGAGGACATAGGACTACATAAGGAAAGCAAGGGCTGGGGAAGAGATATTGAAGAATGTCTGCAAAGAGGCAAAGATCCAGAAAGCTAGGGTTGAGCACTATCTGCAAGAGAGCCAGGCTAGGTGGGTCAGGATCACCGAAGCCCGTGCACGAGAAGACTAGAAGACTCAAGCCAAGATTGAACAGCTAGAGGCCAATGAGAAGAAGGAGCAGGAAGCTTTGCTGGCAGCCCAGAAGGAGATTTCAGAGTTGAAGCTCAGAGCAGGATTGAAGAGATCAAAGGACCAGGACAGGCACAAGAAGCTGACCACTGCTATTGCCGCCAGGAACCTCCTTATCAGGACCATTACAGAGCACCCAGCTGGTCCAGTGACTGAGGCACTCCTGAAGGAGGTCAGAGAAGATGAGTTTGGACTGGATGTCTGATTATTTGCTTGTTGTTTGTTTCCATTTGATGTACTTTTCTTCTTTTGTTGTATTTTGACCCTTCAGGGGCATGTATTGTAAAACAAACTATGTATTGTTCATCAGTTGTAATATATTTTAGTTTGTTTTCATTTGGGTTTCTCTAAACAACATCAAGCATCTTCCTCGAGGTCTGGAAAGGTCAAAATCAAGAACCAAACCGGATACCTTGGAAAACAAATAAGTATACTGCATTGCATACTAACTTTGTTTTTGTTTTGTAGGTTTTGTTATTATTATTGTTTCTAACTTTGTTGTGATCTCAGGAAACATTGCTAGTCGCCGAGTGTTCCCTGTCAACCGCACCCACTGGTACCCAACTCGTAACAACCTTCCCGGTATTCAAATGGAACAAGTATAACAGGACCTGCCTGAGGTCAGAAACCAGATGGCCAATGAGAGAGTGGAGATGAGAAATCAGATGTCTCAGTTTATGGCAGTGATGTCTGGCTTAGCCCAGAGTCAAGAAAGGTTAAGAGAGCTGGTGGAAAGACAAACTCCTGAGGAGCCTCATCTTGGAACAGGAGGAACTAGCAACAATGAACGGGGCCAGCCTCGTATTGACCCACCAGTATATGGACCTCATCTGGATCCAGAGGTTAACATCCCGAGGAATGTGCAAGGTAACACTACTGGGGGCAGAATCCTGCAGGAGGATCCCCAGGAAGAGCAGGTCACTGTCATAGGAGCTGGAGATGAGGTATATGACAGGAGATTGGATGAGCTTGCTGAAAAGTTAAGATCTTTGGAATCTCAGAATTATTTGGGCTTCAATGTGATGGACATGGGCCTAGTAGATGGGGTGAGAATTCCCCACAAATTCAAACTCCATGCTTTGAGAAGTACAATGGTACCTCCTGTCCTCGCACTCACCTGTAGTCTTTCTTGGGTAGGCTCAAGGCTTATACTATGGATGAAAAGTTGTGGATGTTCTACTTTGAGGACAGTCTGACCAGAGCTTCAAGGGAATGGTATTCACATTTGTCTAGGGCCACCATAAGATGCTAGAAGGATTTGGCCGAGGCTTTCATCCGTTAGTATCAATACAAACTGGACATGGCTCCCAATAGGACCCTCCTAATGGGAATGTCTCAATCTTCTAGAGAGAGCTTCCGGGAGTATGCTCAAAGATGGAGACAGCTTGCTGCTGCTGTTCAACCACCCATGTCAGAGAGGGAGATGGTTGACATGTTTATGAATACATTGTAAGGGACTTATATTGATAGGCTGGTTGCTTTCTCCTTTACTAGTTTTGCTGACGTAGTCATAGCTGGTGAGAGAATTGAAAGTCTCTTGAAAATGGGCAAGATTTCCGACAGTGGTGCTAGTTCTTCCAGCAATCCAAGAAAACCATTTGCAGGACCCCGAAGGGCAGGTGAAACTAATTCCATTCATACAAGCAGGGGCAGGCCTCAATATGCTCACCGGTCAGTAGCAGCTGTTACTATTCCAGCCCCAATTCCTCAACAACCATCATATCCTCCACAACAACAACCACATTATCAACAATAAGTTCATTATCCTCAACAAAGGTCATATAACAACAACAACGGTAATCAACAGCAGCGTCCTTTCCAACAAAGGCCATCACAAGCAAACAGGGTAATTGACCCAATCCCAATGCCGTATGCTGCACTCTTGCCACAACTCCTGAAGCTCAACCTAGTTGAGTTAAGGATATTGGCTCCTCCAGATCCTCTTAATATGCCAAAGAACTATGATGCAAATGCCAGGTGTGCATTCCACTCAAATGCACCGGGGCATAATACTGAAAAATGCAGGGCCTTACAAATGAAAGTCCAGGATCTGGTGGACTCAAAAGCTCTCAATTTTGCACCACCCCCGAACGTCACAAGAAACCCAATGCCTAGTCACAACGGGCCTAGGATTAATGCTATTGAAGAGGGCAAACCATCCACATTGATCAACAGTGTTGCACAAATCCGAACACCTCTGGTTGAAATCAAAGCTCAGCTGTTAGAATGTCAAGTGTTCCCCGGGTGTGAGCTCGGCTGTGGATATTGCAACATTGCTGTTAATGGATGTGAGAGACTGAGAAACGGAATAGATGGTCTTATTAAGGATGGTATCCTTCATATTACAACAACAACAACTACAACTCCAACAATTCCTTCATCAACAATCACAGATACTCCTACAACGTCAGCAACCATTGTTCCAACAGATTCTACTACAACTCCAACAACTGCTCAATCAATCACTTCAACGGATACAAGTTCAGTCACCATTCCTTCTACAACGGCAACACCCATTATTCCATCAGCTCCTGCTACAATTTCAACACCTTCTACAACATCAGCAACAACAAATGAAAGCATCTCAACGGTTACGATATACTACGATCCTACAAATATTCCTACCAACGACTCACAACAAAATGCTACCCCTGTCAGGGCTCCAGTTACCATATATTATGATCCACACACTATTGTGGTCCCTTCTGCAGCTGCTATCAGTCCAGTCACTATCACGGTGCCTGGGCCAGTTCCTTACGAAAGCAATAATGCCATCCCTTGGCATTATGGCTCAGATCTATACTACGAGGGGCAGAAAATCACTTTAAAGTCATCAACTTCTTCACATCAGATAGACAATGTGGGGGGAGGCGGAGGCTTCACTAGAAGCGGACGTCTCTTTGCCTCGCAAATACCCAGACCCATTGCTGAAGCAGAGGTTGCTGCTAAGGCAAAAGGCAAGAGCATGGTGCAAGAAGAACCAGCTGCTAAGGAAGCTTTGAAGACTCCTTTTGATCAAGAGGTTGATGAATTCATGAGAATCATCAAGAAAAGTGATTACAAGGTGGTGGACCAGCTTCACCAAACACCTTCCAAAATCTCCATACTATCATTGCTAATGTGCTCCGAGGCTCATCGGAACACACTATTAAAGGTCCTACATGCAGCTTATGTGCCGGAGGAGATGACTGTCAATCAGTTAGAGGCTGTGGTTGGAAATGTCAATGCTAGTCATGGACTAGGATTTACCAACGCTGATCTGACAACGGAAGGTCACAATCACAACAAGGCTTTGTACATTACCTTGGAGTGTAAGGGTGCAGTTCTTTCTCACGTACTGGTAGACATAGGGTCATCACTCAATGTCCTACCTAAGAAAGCCCTTGTGAAGCTGGAACATGATGGATTGGCACTACGCCCAAGCAACTTGGTAGTAAGAGCCTTTGACGGTTCTAAGAGATCAGTTCTGGGAGAGATAGAGTTGCCTATAATGATTGGCCCACAGGTTTTCAAAACAACCTTCTTTGTGATGGATATACAGCCTGCCTACAGTTGTCTATTGGGTAGACCATGGATCCACTCCGCTGGCGCCGTGACGTCAACCCTTCACCAGAAGTTAAAATTCGAGTGGGAGGGCCAAGTCATTACCATCTGTGGGGAGGAGGATATCTTCGTTAGCCAGCTGGCTACTTTCAAATACATCGAAATGGATGGGGAGATCCATGAAACAATGAGTCAGGGATTCGAGGCCCTGAATATTAATGAAACATCTGCTGTGCTGGGGACTTCCATGACCTCGTATCAACAAGCCCGAAAGGTTGTTGAGGAGGGTACTGCCCAAGGCTGGGGCAAGCTGCTGCCAGTTGAAAAGAAAGAAGACCGATTTGGGTGGGTTACAGACCAACTCGACAAGATCGACCAGAGGTTGCAACGGAGCCCAAGTTTGTCAGCGGGGGAATTCTCACCCCGGATGGTGTGAATAGTTTGGAAGATGAGTCAGAAGACGAGCGCAACCTGGAAAGCTGGATACGTCCAAGGATCCCGGGGAACCATGCCTCAAATTGGTCTTCCCAGGAAATTATAAGAGTTACTCCTGCAGAGTAATTATTATTTCCTGTCTTTAAGCATGCATCAAGTCCTGCATCTTGCCCAAGATGTCAGGGCTCATTTTGTAATCGGGCCATCTTGTATTTTGTGCAAATGATCAATTAATGAATATCAGGACATCTTTTGCAAATGAGTCTTTTCTTTTCCGCTCACTGTTTTTCATTTTTTATTTTTTGTACAAAAATAAAATGGCAATGTTTTTCAAAATAATAACTTCATTTTCACTTTTTCTAAGCAAGATAAAACTGATCACTAAAACGAACAAATCTAAACCCTTGCAGAGAGTTCCCTCCAGACCGCACACTACAACAACACTGCTATGACTTCATATGACTTTGACAATCCGATTAATCAAGCTGATGAAGGGGTTGAAGAAGATTATGAGCTACCTGAAGAACTAGTCAGGTTGTTGAGTGATAACGAGAAAATGTATCGATTATATTGCTAAGTTTCATTACCGTTTTATCGCATAATCGTCGTTTTAACACCCGATTCCTCGAGTTTTCCTTACCATTTTGCAGGTACATCGTATACAGAGCTAAATCATGAGCCAAGAGCAAAAGGAGCGAAAACAACCATAAAAAGATGAAGAAATGAAGAATGCTGCAAAACCTGCATATTTTGTTGCACTCACGGTCGTCACCTAGTTGTCACGACCGTGACACCCCAAAAGGAGCAATCACGACCGTGACATATCACTCACGACCGTGACGCTTAAATTTCAAGGGACACGAACGTGATGCCCTTGTCACGACCGTGACAAGGGAAAAATAGGTTATATTGACTGAGACTTGGTCACAAGGCTACGTGCATATGCAACTGCTACTTTCCAGCTGACCCTGTATCCACGTTCCTGGATTTCCTCAAATGCACTTCGAAGCCCAAGCAAACAAGTTCAACCACCAGCCCATTAAATCTTCTATAAATAGCTTAAATTTTATGAACAATTTACAGAGCATTATTTTATCAATTTCCTGCGGAAGCTCTGCCGAATTATTTTACAACCTTATTTTTGTTTCAGCATTATTTTCATTGTTCTATTTTTATTGTATCCAAACCCAACCTATAACAATTTCCAACATCAGGAAATTGTTATAAAAATTATTTGTTTCAAAGCCTTCAGAATTTTTAGTTTATTTTCGATTCCGCCAAATAATCCGAGCTTTCCGGTCTGTGGAAGAAGGAGTCTGCCATTTTATTGTTAACCAGGTTTATTTTAATTTGCAATTTTATATTTGTGTTGAATATTTATTTTTCTGCCATGAATATTTCGTTTATTGTTTCTCTGCCTATGTCTGGTTCAACAAGAATGAGTAGCTAATTACCTTAGGGCGGTATGTAATTAAAACAAACTAAATCGGTAAAATCAATTATAGGCTTAAAATAATTAATAGCTTAGTATTCTGGCTGATACTTTTTTATTTAAAATCGACCTTTTTGTTACGAGAGTAAGGAAAGTGTATTAGGTTAGGTCAAGACCACGAGAGTGTGAGATTTTAACCAGATAGCTAAAGTTAGGCATTTAAATTAAACACAGCGAGAGCGCTTTAAAATAAATTAGAATTACTAAGTTTCCAAAAATTATCTCTAAACACTTATGGGCTAGCGAGAGCAGGCATAGGGCTTTAGGGGTAAGATCTGAGATAAGACCACGAGAGTGTGAGTTAAAGGTATTTAAACTGGTAACCTCTACAGAATAGATTAAGCAAACCACCTTTATAAGCCTAGGTTAGATTGACCCGCCTAAGTTAGCATAATTACATACCGACCGCCTTAGTATTATTTTATTAAAACTTAAATTTAATTCCCGCTTTTAATCTTTAAAAAAAACAAAAAATCGTGACAACCCTTCGCCTTAGCTAAACTAGAAGTTCATCTAGCACTAAGTAACCATAGAGTCCCTGTGGATCGATAATCTTAAATATTACTTCGATAGGCTGTGCACTTGCAGTTAAGATACTGCTAGACACATAATTAGATACGTCTTTAGCCCATCAAGTTTTTGGCGCCGTTGCCGGGGACCTTAATTTAGTTACTAGTGCACTTTAGGTTAGCATTGTCTAGACTAAGGTAACAAATATTTTCTTTTCTTAATTTAAATTTCCGAGTGTATGCCAAGTACTCGCTCTAAAGGCGAAGACTTGCAACCTCTAATCCCAGAATCGGAACGCTTCTTACACGTAAGAAGACGAATATTCGATTACGAACAAAATTTCAATATTCCAGATCTTCAATTAGATCCACCTAAACCAGTCGTAACATCAAAGGACGCAGAGATGGCTGAAGAACAGAATCACCCACTCAAGTATTACGCTAGTCCTTCGCAAGCTGAACTGCATTCAAGCATTGCCGCACCGGCTATCAACCGAAATGATTTCGAACTAAAACCTTCGTTGATATCATCCGTGCAACAAAATCAATTCGCCAGAAATCCTACTGAGGATCCGAACCTTCATCTTTCGATCTTTGTGCAATACGCAGATACCGTAAAAGCCAATGGAGTTACCCAAGAAGCTATTAGACTACGTTTGTTTCCTTTTTCACTTCGAGACAGAGCAAGAGCCTGGCTTCAATCTCTGCCTTCGAACTCAGTAACCACGTGGGAGGAACTAAAGAGAGTTTTCTTGACCAGATATTTCCCACCTAGCAAGACAGCTATGCTGAGAGCTCAGATCAACGGATTTAAGCAAAGGGAAAACGAATCACTA
This sequence comes from Lathyrus aphaca, assembly GCA_963966055.1. Lineage (NCBI taxonomy): Eukaryota > Viridiplantae > Streptophyta > Magnoliopsida > Fabales > Fabaceae > Lathyrus > Lathyrus aphaca. The sequence goes on from OZ014520.1 coordinate 501,950,247, forward strand.
TTCGAAGCTTGGGAACGCTATAAGGATATGCTGAGACTTTGTCCACATCACGAATTAGTAGAATGGATGGTCATCCATACCTTCTATAATGGACTCTTGTACAATACAAGAATGACAATTGACGCTGCCGCGGGCGGTGCATTGATGGACAAAGAATATAATGATGCTTATGCACTTATCGAAAGTATGGCTCAAAACCATTACCAATGGGGAAGCGAGAGAGTCGCAACTGAGAAACCAACAAAAGGAGGTATGTACGAAGTGAGTAGTATGGACCAAGTCAATGCCAAGTTTGACCAACTAAGCCAAAAGATCGACAACTTGGCCATAACACCAACAACCACCGTGGCTGCAGTAACACCTAACTGTGAGTTATGTGGAGTTCCAGGACATGAAGTTTCTGATTGTCAACTATTGACAGGAATTCCCACTGATCAAGTGAATTATGCTCAAGGGAACCCATACTCAAACACATACAACCCAGGTTGGAAGAATCATCTGAACTTCTCCTATAAGAATAACAATGCTTTATACGCACCAGGTCAAGCACCAGCTACACCACCAGGATATCAAAAGACTGCTCCTAATGTCCCTAGAAAATCGAACCTTGAGTTGATGATGGAGAACTTTATAGCTAACCAATCTCAAACAAACAAGGACTTAATAAACCAAAACATTCACACTAGTGAGCAGATTAAGCAATTAGTAAGCAAAGTAGATGCATTAGCTACACATAACAAAATGCTTGAAACTCAGATTTCACAAGTAGCTCAATAACAAGCACCTACCGCTACACCAGCTGGAGTATTTCCTGGACAACCTCAACCTAACCCGAAAGGACATGCAAATGCTGTGATATTAAGAAGTGGCAAGGAACTTGACGGACCTACCGATCCAAGACTTGACAATCCTGCCATGTACCAAAAACCGGATAAACCGACTGAAGTGGTGAATGATCCAGAAGAAAAGGAAGATGATAATCAAAAGGCAGTGGAGAAAGAAAAGCCTTATGTGCCTCCACCACCCTATAAACCACCAATTTCGTACCCTCAGAGATTAACCAATTCCAAGACGATGGGTCAGTTTAAGAAATTTGTCGAACTTCTGAAACAGTTGAATATTACTATTCCGTTTACAGAAGCTATCACTCAAATACCCTCGTATGCTAAGTTTTTAAAAGAGATCTTATCTAATAAGAAAAAGATAGAGGATAACGGAACCGTTACACTTACTGCTGAGTGTAGCGCCATAATTCAGAATAATATGCCTCCTAAGCTAAAAGATCCAGGAAGTTTCTCTATACCCTGTGTAATAGGAAAATTCGTCATTGACAAAGCTCTATGCGATTTAGGAGCCAGTATCAGTGTTATGCCCTTAACGATTTGCAAAAGGCTAGACATGGGAGACCTAAGACCAACTAAAATGTCTGTTCAACTAGCCGATCGCTCTGTTAAATATCCTGTAGGCATACTAGAAAACGTCCCAGTGCGTATAGGACAATTCTACATCCCTACTGATTTCATAATCATGGACATCTCTGAAGACTCCACTACACCTATGATACTAGGAAGACCATTCTTAGCTACCGCCAGAGCTATAATAGACGTAAAGAGAGGAAAGCTAACCTTTGAAGTAGGTGAAGAGAAAGTTGAATTTATTTTAACACAATTCTTACAATCACCAGCTATAGAGGATACATGCTATCTATTGGACGTAATTGACGAATGTGTAAGAGAAATGGAACTGAAAGAAACTACCTATTCTGAAATTATGAAAATTCAAATCCCTCCGATTTTCGAAGATGATAATTGGCGTGCACCATATCAGGATGATAGTCTAAGCGAAAGTTTAGAACTTACACCGGACCCCATGCCAAGTAAAGATAAACCTACATTAGGATTAAAAACTTTACCTAATAACCTAAGGTACGAATTCTTAGACATTGAATGTAAAAGACCAGTTATAATAAATTCCAGTTTAGGAACAATCGAAACAAAGAAACTTTTAGATGTCTTAAAGAAATATCCAATTGCATTAGGATATAACATATCTGATCTCAAAGGAATATGCCCTTCAATCTGTATGCATCGTATTCTGCTAGAAGAAGATTGCAAAACCTCCAGAGAATCTCAAAGAAGAATTAACCCAATCCTTAGCACTGTAGTAAAAGAAGAAGTTAAAAAACTACTAGATGCCAGAATAATATATCCAATCTCTGATAGTAAATGGGTTAGTCCAGTACATGTAGTGCCAAAGAAAGGAGGTATCACTGTTGTGAAAAACGCTCAAGGCGAATCGATATCGCAAAGAGTAGTGACGGGACATAGAGTGTGCATCGATTATAGTAAACTAAACAAAGCCACTCGAAAAGATCATTTCCCACTACCTTTTATAGATCAAATGTTAGAACGATTAGCCAAGCATTCTTATTTCTGTTATCTTGATGGTTACTCAGGATTTTTCCAAATCCCTATCCATCCAGATGATCAAGAGAAGACTACATTCACATGCCCATATGGAACGTTCGCTTATAGACGAATGCCCTTTGGATTATGCAACGCTCCTGCAACCTTTCAAAGATGTATGATGTCAATATTCGCAGATTTTATAGACAACATCATGGAAGTGTTCATGGACGACTTCTCTGTATGCGGGCAAAGTTTTGAAGGATGCCTATCAAATTTAGAAATGGTGTTAGAAAGATGTGTAAAAGTAAACCTCGTGCTTAACTGGGAGAAATGTCATTTTATGGTCAGAGAAGGAATCGTATTAGGCCACGTTATATCCGACAAGGGAATTGAAGTAGATAAAGCTAAGATAGAAGTCATAAAAGATCTTCAACCCCCTAAAACCATTCGAGAAATACGAAGCTTTTTAGGACACGCCGGTTTCTACCGATGATTCATCAAAGATTTCTCGAAAATCACTAAACCTCTTACTGGTTTATTAATGAAAATGCTGAGTTCATATTCAATGAAGATTGTCTTAAAGCATACGAAACTCTAAAAACAGCCCTCATCACCGCACCAATCATGCAACCCCCTGACTGGAGATTACCTTTCGAAATCATGTGCGATGCGAGTGAATATGCTGTAGGCGCAGTTCTAGGCCAGAGAAAGGAAAAGAAACTTCATGCGATTTACTATGCCAGTAGAACCTTAGATTCTGCTCAGATGAACTACGCCACTACTGAAAAAGAACTGTTAGCAGTTGTCTTTGCGCTTGACAAATTCCGTTCTTACCTAGTAGGAGCGAAAATAATAGTTTACACAGACCATGCTGCTATCCGATATCTATTAACTAAGAAAGATGCTAAACCGAGACTCTTGAGATGGATTTTACTCTTACAAGAGTTTGATCTCGAAGTAAAAGATAAAAAAGGTACTGAGAACGTCGTAGCGGACCATTTATCTAGAATAGAAGGTATTAAACCCGAACAAGTACCGATTAACGATGATTTTCCGTATGAATAGCTGATAGCACAAATAGGAAGCGACCCAGTTCAGTTAGACATAAATGAACCAGAACCCGTGGAAACAATCCAGACAACTGTAGGACTGCCATGGTACGCTGACATTGTCAACTACCTAGCTGCAGGAGCTCTTCCACCTGATTTAACCTATCAGCAGAAAAAGAAATTCTTTCACAATCTCAAACATTATTATTGGGATGAACCATTATTGTTCAAAAGAGGACCCGATGGAATCTTTCGTCGATGTATTCCCGAAGAAGAAATAGAAGATGTCATTGCTCAATGCCATTCATCTCCTTATGGTGGACATGCAAGCACTTCCAAGACTTGTGCAAAAATCTTGCAAGCCGGCTTATTCTGGCCCAATCTATGGAAAGATGTCCACATCGCTGTTATAAATTGCGATCGGTGTCAACGCACCGGCAATATTTCAAGAAGAGATGAAATGCCTCAAAAAGGAATATTAGAAGTAGAAATCTTTGACGTCTGGGGAATGGATTTCATGGGACCATTCCCATCATCTTTCGGTAACAATTACATACTCGTAGCTGTTGATTATGTCTCAAAATGGATTGAAGCTATAGCTTCTCCTACAAATGACACACGAGTAGTAATAAAGCTTTTCAAAAATATAATCTTTCCCAGATTTGGTGTGCCTAGACTCGTCATAAGCGATGGTGGCTCACACTTCATTTCAAAAATCTTTGACAAATTACTATCTAAGTATGGAGTAAGACACCGTGTGGCAACATCATATCACCCACAAACAAGTGGACAAGTCGAAGTCTCAAACAGAGAAATCAAACAAATCTTAGAAAAGACTGTCGCCATCTCTAGGAAAGATTGGTCATCTAAACTTAATGAAGTCTTATGGGCTTATAGGACCGCTTACAAGACACCCATAGGAACTACACCTTTCAAATTAGTTTATGGAAAATCTTGTCATCTCCCGGTAGAACTAGAACACAAAGCTTATTGGGCGATCAAAACTCTCAATATAAACTATAATGCTGCAGGAGAAAAGCGAATCCTAGATATTAACGAATTAGAAGAATTAAGGCTAGATGCTTATGAGAATGCTAAGATATATAAAGAAAGAACTAAGCGATGGCATGATAAACGCCTCTCTAGGAAAGAATTTAGTGTGGGAGACGTTGTACTCCTCTTTAATTCAAGACTTAGGCTCTTTCCTGGAAAATTAAAATCTAGATGGTCAGGACCCTTTGAAATAACTAAAGTATTCCCAAGTGGAGCAATAGAAATTAAGGGTAGGAATAGTGAACCATTCACAGTAAACGGACAACGTTTAAAACATTATCACAAAGTTGAAAATAGAGATTATGCGAATAGTCTAAGGCTTTTAGAGTTGTCCACTAATTCCCCTGATTAATCTACACCTAAGCATTATGTCGGGCTTTAGACGATAAAAACAGCGCTTAGTGGGAGGCAACCCATTTACTAGTTTAATTATTTAAATCATTTTTATCATTCTATTATTTTTGTCATTTATCGTTTTATTATTCATTTAATTGTTTTGTCATTTTATAGTTTTATTTCAATATTATTATTATTGCTTTTAATTTATGCATTTTATTTTCTTATCTTTCCTTATTTTAATTTTAAATCACTTTTACAGATTTTCTAAAAGTCTTTTCCACTTTCCTTCTCCCCCTGATTTGTTTCCTCCGTATTTGCACTAACCATGGCTAACCAACCGATAAACCATATGGAGACCAAATTTAGAGGTAGGAACCAAAGAATGAAATTTGAAGAGTTATCACAGAGGCCAATGGATTTGACCCTGTACCCGGATGATCTGACTATGGAAACCCTAGGTATACATGATAGCATCCTATACTTGTTTAACCGAATTGGATGGGAGAATGCACTGATTCAACATAAGTTTGTGACTTACCGCGAGCTCACCCTTGAGTTCCTTAGCTCCTTAGTTTACCTACCCGAGCGCGGTTTTGGATTCAGGAAGGGATTTATCAGTTTCCGCCTATTTGGAATAGAATATGACTTTAACCATAAAGAACTAGCTGACTTATTAGGATTCCCTAGTGGACCCTTTGCTTTTACTACCACACAGGTAGAATTGATGGACATTGAGCTGGATTTCTTTTGGGGAACTTTAACCGGAAACTACCACCCTGAACCAAATAGCATGAACAATGATGAGATACATAACCCTGCTCTCCGTTACTTCCATAAGATCCTTGCCCACACCTTCTTTGGAAAAGAAGAAAACCTTACCGAAGTATCTAAAGATGAGATATTCATTATGTCATGTTTCACTAATGGACAGCCTGTCAATGGTGTGCCTTTCATGATGCAAACCTTCACCCGAATCCAAGAAGAACCTGAATTACCTATATTAGTAGAAGGTCTTGTAACCATGATTGCTGATGCCTTAGGACTTAGATACCAATTGCACAGATGCAACCGTTTAGGCACCATCCGTCCTATGAATCTTAACTTTTGCTTCAATCGCCATATCATAAGGAATTTAGGAAATCCACCTTTAGAGTACCTAATCCGGAATGAGGTAGTAACCCTGTTCACACTACCAAACCATGCTAGAGTAATTGTTCACAATAAGGATAACTGGCTTTATGAGTTAACCCCACCTGACTATCCATCTACTCCTGAAACACCTCAGTCTTACAAGATAAAAGATGATATAATGACTGATGTCGAAAGTGACCCTGAGACACCTCCTGGTTACCATGACATTGACCACACTGACGAAGTGATTGAAACCCCTGAAGTGAATCAAGTAGATTATGCTAACAACTTACAGAATATCATGAACACTCTTGAAGCTTACCAAACTGACATAAATACTGTTAAGGATGAGATTAAGAGCATGCGATTGGACATTATAGGTCTAACTGACATAACCTGTGAACAATTCTATCACCTGAACTCCGCAATCGAAGATTTGAAGAAACACTTTTGAAAATGCTATAGTGATCTAGTTTATTTTACTTATTGTTTTCGTTTCTAGTTAGTTTTACTTTTCGCAAACAATTTCGTACCGTATTTTCATTAATGTAATTTCATTTCAATTACCATATGCAATGCACTTCTAGTTTCCAAATTTTTCCATTTTAATCAATTTATATATTTTCATTCTATGTACTGTTATGCTTGAATTGATTCATATTCTATAAAAATCTCTCATGTGATACAATTTACAAGTTCTATGTTATAATTATTTATTATATGGTGTTTATATTTAATATTGAGTGAGAAGTGATCAAAAATTATAATATAAAGTATATGAAGCGTGAGAGATAATGCTTTCTGGAAATTATTCAAGGAATTCAACCCTCACGGTCGTCACACCCCCCTAACGATCGTGACGTGCTAATTTAGAGTGTCACGACCGTCATCTCCTTGTCACGACCGTGACAACCCTAAATATAGAATTCGTGAGAAACATAACTGTTTCTCTTTCGAAACCTCTTCTTCTTCTTCCTCCATAACTTTCAAAACCACCCATTATCTCCCCCAACTTCCGTAACCTCCCATTACCAAATTAAAACCCATTAACATCTCCATTATCACCACACCTATCACATTCTCACCTTCCAATATTTATCCGAACCATTATTTCTCTCATTTTATCACTTTTTCACAAAATCCAAAATCCTCATCTCTCACTCTAGTTCTTGAATGCAATGGATGCTATACAATTCAGAGAGGGTGAGAATGGAGAAAACCAGAGAGAAAGATTCATCCGATTCCAGAACCGCTGTGTGCAACCCACGCGTTATATCGACACTGTCTGTTTGAGAGAACTCGGAATGCTTACCAGTGTCAAGAACCTGCTTCAAAAAGTCGGTCTGTGGGATCTTTGCAGTCAGCCCCAGCCCACATTCGAGCTTCTGACATTGGAATTCCTAAGCTCATTCCATTACATCACTCCTACCGGTTCTCAGATCCAGCTTACCGGTTTCTCTAAATTCAGATTGCATGGCCAGGAGTTTAACCTTTCGCAAAATAGGATAGCCGAGTTGCTAGGCTTCGATCACGGGAATGAAGCTCACCTCCGCGTGCCGGAAAATTTCAGTGAAACCGCTTTCACTTTATGGCACGACATAACCAACACCCGTGCCTCAGCTTTTCAGAGCCTTAATGCTACACACATCCACAACCCGGAAATCAGATATTTTCACCGCATCATTTGCAACACCATCTTTGCACGAGAGAGTAACCATAAGCTCAACTCCAAGGAGCTTCTGTTCTTATACTGCGCTCTAAATGACGAGCCAATCAACGCTGCCCCGTTCATGCTATCTCACATCCAGGCCATTGCGCAAAGAGGCTCAACCCCATTTTTCATAGGCGACATTGTCACCACCCTCGCCATTCAGTTGGGGCTTGGTGACTTGGTCGTAAATCAGCCTTTCAGAGACGCCGAGTTCCTTACCAAGAACTATTGCAGGTCTTCATGTAACACGGTGGGAGAACTGACTTTAGTTATGTTGCGGATAGCAAGAGTCGCCACCGACTTTTATTTTATCCAAAAGGAAAGGGTATAAAAGAACAGGAAAGACCTTAAGAGATATTTTCGGGTCCGGGGGGTAGGTTATGTAAAGGGAAGGTGTTAGCACCCTTTACATCCATGGTTATCCATGGGCTCTTAGTTACTTAGCTCACTTTTGAATTGTTTTTGAAAGTGTAGTGTGTGAATAGAAAAATTTTCTGAATAGTTGATAATGATCCATGTACGGATGCGTAAAAACTTGTTTTTTGAAAATTTGTTTGAAATTGTGAAGAGTTTGAAAAGTTTTTGAAGTGAGCAAGTACATAAGAGGAACCTACCCTAAAGTTTTAAGTCTTTCTGGTTCTTTATCCTTTAATTGGTAAGACTATCCCTACTGAGTAGGTAGTCATTACCTTGGATGTAAGGGACATGAGAGGGACATTTATTTTTGAAGGCAACTGTGGGGTGTATTAAGCATATAGGAGGGACTATCATCATTTATTCGAAGGGACTTGATTTGTAAAGGCAACCATGAGGGACTTGATGATTTTTCTTTTTTCAAGGGACTTGCTTTATACACCCCACTTGACCTTATGATTTAGGCAACTTGAGGGATAACCTTAGAAAGTGAGACGGCGATTAAAATCGACTTACGTGTGTGAGTATTCAATATTACTTATCTTATATTAAAATGATCTAAATTTATTTTACATAGAATACATATTTGCACTCCCTAAATTACTATCCATAGCAAAAATTAAATAATTAAAAAATTTACATCCAGGAGCATTTACATCATTATAATAATAAGCAAAATAAATAAATAGCAAAAATAAGTAAAATATAAATAAATAAGCAATAAATAATAAATAAACTATAAATAAATAATAGGGGTTAGTGATAAATATAATCAAAAAAATAAGGTTAGTGAAAATAGAATAATAATAATAATTAGTAAAATAAACAAGGTTAGAGACATAATAATAAAAATATAATATAATAATAAATAATAGTATGGTTAGTAACAATAATTAAAGTAAATAAAAATAAGTAGAAAAATATTATAATGATATGAACACAAAGTTTAATTTTAAATATATAATAAGAAAAATTTCTAAGCATAATATAATTATAAGTTTTAATCATTTACAAGAATTTAATTATTTATGAATATATATCAACAATTATAAAAAAAATATTTACACATTATTAAGAAAATAAATTTTAAATATCATGTTCATAAAAAATAATTATATTTACAAAATTTGCATGAATCATATTAAATAAATAAATAGATATACATAATAATTACATTAAGAGCTAGAAAATAAAATTATTTAGAAAAATAGAATTAGATTTTTATTTTAGAAAATAGTTTTAGGGTTTTGAAAATTAGGGTTTAGTTATATACAAAATTTTATTTTAACTAACTATATAAAATTATTTTAACTAATATAAATTATACAAATAAAATTTGAATTGAGAAATCAAGAGTTTTAGATTTTTTTAGAAAATAATATTAGGAATTAGAATACATAATAGATACATATTTTATAATATAATAATATAATTTTAATTATTTAAATCAATTAAATTAAAAGAAAGAAAAGAAAAGAACAAAAAGAAAGAAAGAAAAAAAACCTGGTGGGGCTGGGATTTGAACCCAGTCCCCTATGGTTGACAACAACATGCATTCACCACTGGGCCATCCACGTGCAGGCAACAATGAAGGGAGGAGAATTTGTTTCATGCTTTGCCTGAAAAATCCAGAAAAATAGAGAAACAAAAAGGCCTGGGGTGGGATTCGTACCCAGGACCTTATGAATGTATACGCATATGCTTGACCGCCTGGCTGGGAGAGCCCTTCTGATTATTGAATGGCCAGAAACTATAATATATTCAATCTTCTTGTCATCCTGAAAAATAGCAAAAATAATGTACGAGACCAAGACTCGAACTCAGGTCTCATAGGTTATACGCGCGTTACTTCCACCACTGGACCAAACCTGCTTTGGTGATTAAACATGGAAACAATTTAATAAAATATTATAACTGATTTTCAAATTCCCAGCTGCGCGCCATCAGCTTCTTCTTCAACCTTGTGACATGCGAATTTTCCTGCGATAATTGCTGGGAGATTACCTGCGAAAAACGAACCCCAGCAAAACCTACGAAACACAATGGGCAACAAAAATGTACAATTTCACAAAATTGAAAGCATAAACATATTCCAGAGGTCCATTCAAGTCAAGCCATGATCTTAGAAGTCATTTATATTTTGTAAATCACGAAACCCCAATTCTTGGTTAAAACCCTAACTATGGTGAATTTCGTTTTAGGCCATGGAGCTTCACCAAATTATCCAGATTCCATCTATGATCATCAACAAACAAAGTTATATAAACAAATTTCAATAATATGCAGTGAATCATTGGAATCGAAAAAATTTATTCAAGGTTAAAGCAAGCTCGGGTTGGCCAATATGGTGCACATGGGATGCATATGATTGAGGATTTCGCTTCATGGATGATCAGAGAACATGTCTATGTCCTTAGTTTACCTTCTAAAGCCTTGAATCTCCAAATCCGAATATGAGTTTGTGGAGGATTTTTTGAGTTTTGAAACTTACCTTTGGCTGCTGGAATTCGTGAATCAATGTTAGGTTTGTGTTTAGTATATATATGTGAGTGAATTAGGTTAAGAAAACTCATTGGTTGTGTGGAGATTTGATCCAAAAAAGATTGAAAAAGATCATGGTGTAAAAGTCAAATATTTGTTCATGAAGACTTTCTATTCTTGGATCAATCTCATGATTCCTTTCTCTTTCAAATTCAATCAACATTTATGAAATTCTAGAAACTCAATCTTCACCCAAAAATAGATTGTCATATTTTATATTTATTTAAAATGATTTTTATGAATTAAATCAATAATAAATAAAAATAAAATAATAAAAATTCTGAATTTTGGTCAATTGGGTCGTGCATGATGATATGATGTGGATTGGATCACAATTTAGCAAGCCCATTTGGAAGGAATTGGTTCTAGACCCCCATTTTCAATATAAACCATCACAAAATTTCCCAACTTTGCAAGATCATATCTCCCTCAATTTTAAAGGTATTAGGGTGTTCTTGGACTTTTTGGAAATCTTGAAGAGTCCTCTAAACAACCCCATTGGTTTCAGGTCCATATCATTTACCAATCTCAAGTTATGCCCTTTTGAAGTTGTTGACTTTTTGTTGACTTTTGAAATGACCTATAATGTCTTAGCTCATATCTTCCAAATGAAGCATTTTTGGGATTAACTTGCAACATCAAAGTTGTAGAGAATTCAATTTCCTTCACAATGAGCTTTGGATGGAGACTTGGTGATGAAGTATGTGAAAGTTATGGCTGGTCAAAGTTCAGTTGACTTTTACTGAGGAAACCCTAATTTAGAAACTCCTGATTATTGATGATCTGGAATCTCCTTGATGAATCATGACCAACCCTTGATCAAATGATGAATTTTACTTCATATACTTGATGTTGGCAAAAAATCATGAAGTTTGACTTTGGTTTGACCACAGTTGACCTCAGTTTGACTTTTTAACTGCATTGACTGATTTTGACTTATCTGATCATCTGACTGAGCAAACTTTTGAGAAAAGTCTTGAAACTTGTCATGGGGGTTCTTATACACATATAAGATGTTATGAAGCTCACTTGAGGTATTGGAAGTCCATTTAGCCTGATTAAAGTCAAAACCCTAGTTTTGGATACACTGCTTAGGAGGTGCATTGTCTGAGGGAATTATCAACTCTTCTGACCAATTGTGAACTTTGTGAACCTTGTGAACCATCATAAAATGTCTTGTGATACTCATGGGAGGTATTGTGAACCTTGTGAACCTTGTGAACCTCATAAAGTGACTTTGTAGACCTTATGAACCTCAGGAAAGCTTTGTAATCATTGTGAATCTTGTGAACCTTGTGAACCTTCAAGAAGTAACTTGTGGACTTCATGAACCTCATGAAAGGTATTGAAAGCATTATGGAACTTGTGAACCTTGTGAACCTTCAAGAAGCAACTTATGGACTTCATGAACCTCATGAAAGGTCTTGTAAATGTTGAGAAGCTTGTGAACCTTGTGAACCTTCAAGAAGTGACTTGTAGACTTCATGAACCTCATGAAAGGTTATATAAGCATTGAGAAACTTGTGAACCTTGTGAACCTTCTTAGCACACAAAGTCTTGTATTGTGAGGGCAAATTTTGGGGTGCAACAGCTGCCCCTGTTCAATTTTCTGAAACCTGAGGGGTTAGATTGGTACATTTGCCAATCGTGACCTGGAAGGTTGAAGGGGATTGAACACAAAAGCCCAAAAATTTGCACTCGCCAGTGCATAGAGTGATACAGATGGCTAGTTGAATATGATTGAGTGGGCTTAAAGATGCCACTAGGGGAAAGTTCTTCAGATATATTTCTTGGAAGATAAAGCAGTCCAATATATGGAGGTATAATGAAAACTGTCAGGAGTCTGGAGCAGTCCTGAGGTATTGATGATATGCTTTCAGGAGACTGGAGTAATCCTGATGTAACAGCATGTCCTCAGGGGGGATGAGAAGTAATCTTGATATATGAGAAGCTATCAGGAGTCTGGAGCTGTCCTGAGGTAACAATATAATTTCCAGAGGGTAGAGCAATCTTGAGAGATTGATGATATGCTTTCAGGAGACTGGAGTAATCCTGATGTAACAGCATGTCTTCAGGAGGATAGAGCCATCAATAGCTTTAAAGCAGTCTTGAAGTAATAATATGATTTCAGGAGGATAGAGCCAACAATAGCTCTAAAGCAGTCTTGAAGTAATAATATGATTTCAGGAGGATAGAGCAATTAGTAGCTCTAAAGCAGTCTTGAAGTAATAATATGATTTCAGGAGGATAGAGCAATCAGTAGCTCTAAAGCAGTCTTGAAGGGATAATATGATTTCAGGAGGATAGAGCCAACAATAGCTCTAAAGCAGTCTTGAAGTAATAATATGATTTCAGGAGGATAGAGCAATCAGTAGCTCTAAAGCAGTCTTGAAGTAATAATATGATTTCAGGAGGATAGAGCAATCAGTAGCTCTAAAGCAGTCTTGAAGTAATGAGAAATTGTCAGGAGGATGAAGCAACCCTGAGGTAATAGTATGATATGCTTTCAGGAGACTGGAGTAATCCTGATGTAACAGCATGTCTTCAGGAGGGTAGAGCAATCCTGATGATCATTTGTTGGATAATTAACCTGAAAACAAGGTAGCATTCTGTATGATAGTGTTATTTTATGCATTATGTATGCATGTATGATATGATGCACTTAGGTAAATGTATTATTTATTTATGGATATGTATGTTATGGTATGACATAAATGATGTATGTATGATATGATACTGCTGGAAATGTCTGGATATCTTCGTACAACAACTGCTGGCCAGGGAAAATAAATCCCGATTCGTTGTTGAAGAATATGAGAAACTCGTTCCCACCTTGTTTGATAATGTGTTATACATAACCTTCCGTATGATGGGGATGGCAAGGCATATATAACCTCCCGTCTACTAGGGATAGTAAGGTATGGGTAAACTCCCGGATGCTGGGGATAATAAGGTATATATAACCTTCGTCTTCGTTTGATGGTAGATATAACCTTCCGTCTTCGTTCGTCGCACTCTTATTGGAAAGTAAATTCCCGAATATCCGTATGAGGATAAAAGAGATGGATATAAATTCCAGGGGAGATGTGACTTTATGAAGATGGATTTGTCCTACTGAGGGTTTGTAACTGTCTCGTAAAGGTGAACCAACGAAGCTTCGTTGAAATCCTTCCCTCGTTCGTCCTTAGTAAATACTATTACTGCATTTCCATGCATTTCTGGTAAACATCAATCATATTAAGCATACCTGCATTTCTGGTAAACATCAATCATATTCAAAAGCATACATACATTCAAACACAACCAATGGACGTTTCGCTTATGTAAATAGGGTAAAAGTAAATCTGGATTCAAAAGATGGAATTTATTTATATCAAAAAGTGACCCATACACGGGTAAGTTTGTACAAGGAGACATAAACCCTAGTAAGAGAGTTTTGTCATAAAGTTTTTACAAAACAGGGAAAATCAGCTATGTGGGAAACAATCCTATTGAGTTTCAATTCAACTATTGCCATTCAAGTATCTCATCTTCTTGCTGTTGAGACGGAAACGATTGGATTGAGCTTTATCTGTTCGAGCTTGAGTAAGTAGTACAACTGGTTGCAGTTTTATGGGTGATCCAAACGAGACATAGTCATACGCTTTAGTCCCTAACTTTTGCCTGGATTGCCCTTTCAGGTTTTCAATCCACCGGGATACCCTTTTTTGCCCAAGTCGCCTTTTCAGGTTTTCGACTTGCCGGGTGTACATCTTTTTATATATATCCCTAATTTTTGCCCAAACCCTTTTGGTTTGCCGGGATGCCCTTATTTTTGCCTAGGCCAGTCAACCTAGCGGGTCTCTTTTTATGCGTAGTATTTTTTAACTATGTCTGCGTTTACAGGCTGTGGAAAGTCTTCACCATCCATTGTAGTGAGTATCATGGCACCTCCGGAGAACACTGTCTTGACTACAAATGGTCCTTCATATGTTGGAGTCCACTTGCCCCTAGGATCACCCTGTGGTAATATGATACGCTTGATTACCAAGTCACCAGCCTGATATACTTTTGGCTTAACCTTCTTGTTAAAAGCTTTGATCATTCGTTTCTGGTACATCTGGCCATGACAAATTGTTGCTAACCTCTTCTCATCAATCAAATTTATCTGGTCCAGTCGAGTCTGAATCCACTCATCTTCATCCAAGCCTGCATCCTTCATAATTCTCAAGGAGGGAATCTGAACTTCAATGGGCAGAACTGCTTCCATACCATAGACTAAGGAGAATGGGGTTGCCCCTGTTGAAGTACGTACTGTGGTACGATAACCATGAAGAGCAAATGGTAACATCTCATGCCAATCCTTATAAGTAACAGTCATCTTCTGTACAATCTTCTTAATGTTCTTATTAGCAACTTCAACTGCCCCATTCATCTTTGGACGATACGGAGAAGAGTTGTGATGCTTAATCTTGAACTGCGTGCAGAGATCAGTAATCATAGTGTTGTTCAGATTAGAGCCATTGTCAGTGATAATCCTTTCAGGGATGCCATACCTACATACGAGATTATTCTTAATGAACCGAGCCACAACATTCTTAGTAACAGATGCAAATGAAGCTGCTTCCACCCACTTCGTGAAGTAATCAATAGCAACCAGGATGAAACGATGCCCATTGGAAGCAGTAGGCTTGATCTCACCAATCATATCAATGCCCCACATGGCAAAGGGCCAAGGAGCAGTCAACACATTCAATGGTGATGGAGGTACATGGACTTTATTAGCATAGATTTGACATTTGTGACATGTTCTGGAATGTTGATAGCAATCAGCTTCCATGGTAGACCAATAGTAACCTGCTCTCAAAATCTTCTTTGCCATAGTATGACCACTAGAATGAGTGCCAAAGATCCCATCATGCATATCTTCCATAATCTCAGTTGCTTCTTTCTTATCCACACAACGAAGCATAGTTGAATCATGATTGCGCTTGTACAGAATCCCATTGCTCAAGAAGAACTTAGCAGAAAATCTTCTCAGAAACTTCTTATCTTTGACAGATGCCCCTTCAGGGAACTCCTGAGCTTCAAGATATCTTTTTATTTCATAGAACCAAGGCTTCTCCTCTACTCCTTCTGTGTCAATCTCATTGCAATATGCAGGCTTTTCAAATCTATCAATAGTAATCTTGGGAGCTTCATCATCCCAACTGATCTCAAACATGGATGCCATGGTAGCTAATGCATCTGCCAACTGATTCTCTCTTCGTGGAATGTGTCCAAAAGTAATCTCTTTGAAATGTAGGATCAAAGACAACACATGCTCTCTGTAAGGAATGAGGTTATCATGCTTGGTATCCCAATCTCCTTTAATCTGACTTACTACCAGGGCTGAATCTCCATACACATCAAGGAACTGAATCTTCATATCAATAGCAGCTTTAATACCCAGGATACACGCCTCATACTCAGCCATGTTGTTGGTACAATAGAAACAAAGTCTGGCAGTAATCGGGGTATGACAACCTTCAGGGGAACTAATCACAACACCAACACCATTACCAAGTGCATTAGAGGCACCATCAAAAACCATAGTCCATCGGGATCCTTGTTCAGGTCCGTCATATTGTCCAGGTTCTTTGGTAATAATCATGATATCTTCATCAGGGAATTCAAAATTCATTGACTGATAATCATCCACTGCTTGATGAGCCAAATGATCAGCAACAATACTTCCTTTAATGGCCTTCTGAGTAGTATACTGTATGTCATATTCTGTCAAGATCATTTGCCATCTTGCAATTCTTCCGGAGAGAGCAGGTTTCTCAAATATGTACTTGATTGGATCCATCTTCGAAATCAACAAGGTAGTATGGGTCAACATATACTGTCTTAGTCGGCGAGCAGCCCATGCCAAAGC
Organism: Lathyrus aphaca; assembly: GCA_963966055.1. Classification (NCBI taxonomy): domain Eukaryota; kingdom Viridiplantae; phylum Streptophyta; class Magnoliopsida; order Fabales; family Fabaceae; genus Lathyrus; species Lathyrus aphaca. The sequence goes on from OZ014520.1 coordinate 501,966,792, forward strand.
GCAGCAAGTTTTCTCGAGCAGTGAGTATCTTGTTTCACAGTCGGTAAACTTTTTGCTAAGGTAGTATATTGCCTGCTCTTTTCGACCATACTCGTCATGTTGCCCCAATACACACCCCATTGAGTTGTCTAACAATGTTAAGTACATAATCAAGGGTCTTCCATCAACTGGTGGCATCAAAATTGGTGGTTCCAGCAGGTATCTCTTGATTTCATCAAAAGCAGTCTGGCACTCATCATTCCATTCCATCACCTGATCTTTCTTCAACAATTTGAAAATTGGCTCACAGATGGTAGTTAATTGGGAAATAAATCTTGCAATGTAATTCAATCGTTCCAAGAAACCTCTAACCTCCTTCTCAGTACGGGGAGCTGGCATCTCTCGTATAGCTTTCACTTTTGCAGGATCCACTTCAATACCTTTTTCACTGACAATGAAACCCAGGAGTTTTCCAGATCTAACTCCAAAGGTACACTTGTTTGGGTTCAATCTCAACTTGTATTTCTTCAACCTCTCAAACAACTTGTGCAGATGATCAAGATGTTGTTCTTCATTCTGAGACCTGGCTATCATATCATCCACATATACCTCTATCTCATGATGAATCATATCATGAAACAAAGCCACCATAGCACGCTGATATGTTGCCCCCGCATTATTCAAACCAAATGGCATTACCTTATAGCAAAAGGTGCCCCACTGTGTCACAAATGTTGTCTTCTCCATATCTTCAGGTGCCATCTTGATTTGATTGTAACCAGAGAAACCATCCATAAAAGAGAATACCTTATGCTGAGCAGTGTTGTCTACCAGAATATCAATATGAGGAAGTGGAAAGTCATCTTTAGGGCTAGCCTTGTTCAGATCCCTGTAGTCTACACACATACGTACCTTACCATCTTTCTTAGGAACTGGTACCACATTTGCAACCCACTGAGGATAAGAAGTCACTGCTAAGAACCCTGCATTGAACTGTTTCATTACCTCTGCCTTGATCTTTTCTGACATTTCAGGACGCATACGACGAACCTTCTGCTTCTTTGGACGACAATCTTCTTTCACTGGCAAACGGTGAACCACAATGTCTGTATCCAACCCTGGCATATCTTCATAAGACCAAGCAAAGATTTCCACATAGTCACGTAACATCTGAATCAACCTGCTCTTGACACTGTCCTCTAAATCAGCCCCTATCTTGACCTTTTTTCTGTTTTCTTCAGTTCCCAGATTCACAACTTCGACTGGCTCTTCATGTGGTTGTATAGCTTTTTCTTCTTGTTGTAACAACCTAGCAAGCTCTACAGGTATTTCACAATCGTCCTCATTTCCGTCTTCAGTTTGATAGATCGGATTCTCGAAATTATAATTGGCAATAGTAGAACTATTATCAACAGGATCCAGAGTGGATGAGGATCTGCATTTTAGTGATGTGGGTGTGTGTAAGAACACATAGCTGATAAAGCAAAAATAAAAGAAAAGAAAGACAAGGAACACAATATTTACGAAAACGAAACGCCCACTGATTTTATTGAATGAAGTATGCAAATGAAATGACAGCCCGTAACAAGCACACCATTGTGCCCCGGGTAAGGCACATGGCTTGAAAGTTTTATTGTTCAGAAATTACAAAATTTAAAATATAACAACACAGTAATAGTATTTACTCCTGACTAAAGGAGATAGGGATAACATCTTCAGCTTTCCAATTATTGAGTCCAGCACCCACAGTAGGAAAAATCCATGCATCCAAGTTGTAGTCTTCATCTTGATCTCCCACAGCATTAATCTGGTCCTTCACAACCCCTTGATTAGTGATACGGGCAGCACGAGCACGACGAACAGCCTTCTGGGACTCTGCAGTGAAACCCAAACCAAATTTGTCAGACTTGTATGGAATATCAGGAAGCTGACCCCAAATAGTATAACCACCTTCATCCACCACAACTCTAGCATCATTGAGGGAAGCCATTGCCATTGTTGGAGGTTTTCTGGTGACCACAGGAACTTTCTTCGCAACAGGAGGAGCTACATAATCATTAACAACCCATGGAACCACTTCAAATGTCTGACACGGAGTTTCAATGTATTCACCTTCCATTTCCAGATACTTGAAGGTATTCACATGACTGACAAAGTATTCTTCTTCTCCATAGACAGTAACAACCTTTCCATTCACCGGATATCTCAACTTTTGGTGCAATGTAGAGGTTACAACACCTGCCCCATGGATCCAGGGACGACCAAGCAGACAAGAGTATGAAGGACGAATATCCATCACATAAAATGTAGCAGTAAACACCTGGGAACCAACTTGGATTGGAAGATCAATTTCCCCATGCACTACTCTTCTAGAACCATCAAAAGCCTTTACTACAATATTACTGGGCTTCAGCACAACATCTTCAGGACTCAGCTTGTTCAGGACTTCCTTAGGCAACACATTCAAAGAGGAACCATTGTCTTTCAGCACATGTGACAAGGTAGTGCCCCTGCATTCAATTGAAATATGCAAGGCCCTGTTATGATCTCTCTTGGCAGGGGTCAAATCAGTATCAGAAAATCCTAACCCATTGTCATAGGTCAGGTGGGCAACACAATTTTCAAATTGGTCAACAGAAATTGCACTGGGTACATGAGCAGTCTTCAGAAACTTGATCAAGGACTTGGCATGAGCCTCAGAACATAACAACAATGACAGCATAGAAATCTTTGAGGGAGTATGCCCCAACTGATCCACAATGTCATAATCACTCTTGCGAATGATTTTCAATACTTCTTCCATCTGCTTAGAGAGATCATCAGCAGCTGGAACATCAGTAGATACAGGCTCAATAACAGGACCCTTGCCCCTAGCATCAGTGGTGGAGGTAGCAGGAGGAGTAACTGTATTCTTAGAAGCAACTGGAGGAGAGAAGACCCTTCCACTATGAGTGATCTTGCTAGATCCAGCAATATTGTCAACATCAACAGGCACATCAGCTACAGGCTCTTGCTTAACACCATGGATGTAAACATCAGACCCATAGTGCCAAGGCACAGCTTTGTCAGACGTATATGGAATAGGACCAGGAGTAGTAATGACCACAGGAGCTACTCTGGCTTCAGCAACAACTTTCATGGGACCTTCAGCAGTAATCTTGATTGGACCCTGATGAGTGATTTTAATGGGACCCTTTGAAGTGATTCTTATTGGTACTTTGTCAACCATGTCAACCTCTTCAATCTTCCTACCCTGAGTCAGATGATCCACCATACTTTCTACAGAAGATGGTCTTCTTTCAAACACTATGGTGTAATTATCCATGAGACGCTGAATTCCGTCTTTCAACCTGAAGCACTTCTCTGGATTATACTCACAATAAACACAATCTTCACGACAACCCGGAAAGAACCCAGCTTGTACCAACTTCTTTCTGATGACAGACAATGGTATGGTCAATTCATCAACTGAATGGATATGCGGATCTTCCTCAATGGCATTGACAGTCTTCTCGTGATTTGGCATTGGAGCAGTAATCACATTTGGAGTACCCGGAGGATCAAACTCAATTTCTCCAGCATCAATCATATCCTGAATTTTATTCTTCAAGACCCAACAATTATTAGTATCATGTCCCTGACAGTTTGAATGATATGCACATCGTGCATTGGGATTGTACCTGGGAGAGGTAACATTGGGATTCTGAGGAGCCTCTTTCAAAGTAATAAGTTCAGCCTTCAACAAATGTTGCAATGCCTGAGCAATTGACATGTTGATCTTCGTGAACTGTCTTCTAGCCCTCTGTTGGTTGCCCTGTGGCTGCTCTGTTGGTGCAGGAGTTGGATTTGAAATATGAACTGCACTGACAGACTGATGCCTTCTGTTACGATCAGGCTGACCATAAACAGCATTAGATTCTTTCTTCCCTGTGGGAGGCTTCTTTGCAGCACCTGATGAAGAAGTGCCCACATGGATCTTACCATTCTTTATACCATTCTCTACTCGCTCTCCTGTCATGATCAACTCAGTGAAGCCAGATGATGAGCTTCCAATGAGATGACTGTAGAACGGACCATTCAGCGTACACATGAACATATCAACCAATTCCCTGTCAGTCAAAGGGGGTTGAACTCTTCCAGCTAGATCTCTCCACTTCTGAGCATACTCTTTAAAACTTTCTTTGGCACCCATAGACATGCTCTGAAGCTGCATGCGAGTGGGGGCTAAGTCAGCATTGTATTGATACTGCTTATAGAAAGCTTCAGCAAGATCATTCCAGTCTCTGATGTTGACACTTTCCAACTGATAATACCACTCCAGCTGAGCTCCAGATAAACTCTCTTGAAAGAAATGGATCCACAACTTCTTATCAGCAGTGTGGGGTTGAATTCTTCTAACATAAGACCTCAGATGCAGTTTGGGACAAGAGACCCCATCATAAACAACAAATGTAGGAACCTTGAAACCCACAGGTATGACCACCCCAGATATCAAGCTCAAATCCTCAAAATCCAGCCCAGATGATTTCTGCAACTCCATAGCATCCATCCTATCCACCAGCATCTTGAATTTGTCTTCATTAGGCTCATGGTAGTAGTTAGCCTCAGAATCAGAGTCCCCCATTGTATGGTGGAGACTGCCTACCTCTTGCTCAGATTCCTCAGATTCATAGTCTTCAGCTGGTTCTTTGGTCTTGGTAAGACCTTTGAACCTTCTTCCCATGTTGATCAACCCAGCAGACCTTCTAGTCTTCTTAGTCTTCTTGGCCAGCAGTGCCTTCAATTCATCCTGCCCCTTGGACAGGTTCAAGATCAGCTCTTGGAACTGTGCATTTTGTGCCTGGAGATCCTTAACTGATTGTTCAAGAGCCATTGCTGAAATAAACAGCGAGAAGATGAGAAACCTGTGCACAATAAACCTGTGATGCAATGAAATGATATGGTAATGTATATGCAAATGTTTTCAAGGACCGCAGGATTTAAATTTGCTTAGACCAACACGAAAGTAAACTTTTATTAGTAATAACTTTGTTTTGCCTTTTAGGCTTACAAAAATGAAAATGAAATAAGTACAAAAGATGGGGTTTTAAGTCTCCCATCGACGTTTCCTCTTTGTGTTGAGGTAAGAGTTGAGGTTCCGTTCCTCATGAAGTAGCTTTGTTAGTTCCAGAACCTTTTCTTGGCTTGCTTTGTAATGAGCCTCGAAAGTATCCCTTTGCTCCTTCAGTTGGATCCATGATCTCTGCAAGTCTTCCATATCAGTAGGCATGTCTGGGTGAAGGATGGTATAAGCTGTGTCTCCTTCAGCAACAGGTTCCATGGTAACTGGTAGGACGGCGGGATATGGCATCATGAGTGTCTGAGCACGAGATCGTACCCATCTGAGATAAGCCTCCATAGGAATAGTGTACTTAGGCTCCAGTGTCTTGCTGTCAATCCTGTTTACCTTTCCCCAAGCTCGTATGAATCTCTGACGGTAACCCTGAAGATCGTTATCATAATCAAACACAATGCCCTGAATCAACATGTCATGTGGGCCATCACTTCGGGCGTAACCAAACTGTCGTAAAGCTAGAGAAGGGTTGTAGGTGATGCCTCCTCTTATGCCTAGAAGTGGCACATTAGGGAACTCCCCACAACGGTCAATGATGGTGACATTCTCCATAGATCTGGAGCACCAATGGATATCTGAGTGAGAAAGTGACATGATCCTTTTGGACCACCTGAACCCTTGCTCATTCTTCATTACTGAGCGAGGAAGGTGAGAAATAAACCACCTGGATAGTAAAGGTATGCAGCACATCAAAGTTCCCCTTGCCCTTGTAGTACGGGTGTGAAGAGAATGCAGGATGTCTCCAAGCAATGTAGGCACTGGGTTGTGACTCAGGAAAATGTTGATGGCATGAACATCTATGAACTGATCTGGATTGGGGAACAATACTAAGCCATATATCAGCAAGGCTAAGATCTCCTCAAAAGCATCATAGCTCATGGCCTTCAAGAACATTTGAGCTTTATCCATTAATACCTTGGCAAGAATACCATTGACTCCGCTTCTCGTTTCTAGAACAATGTCAGACTTCTTCAGATGTAGGGCTGCAGCAATAACCTCTGGTTTGGGCTCCTTCTCCAAGCCTGTGAAGGGTCTTTGATCAAGAACAGGTATACCCAGAAGCTTAGAGAACTCCTCCATGGTAGGGACTAACTGATAGTCGGGGAACGTGAAGCAATGGTGCTTAGGATCAAAGAACTGAAACAGAACACTCATCATGTCTTCACCGAACCCTGAAGAGACTAGATCCAATAGGTGACCATGTCTCTTGGTGAACTGGGAATGATCAGACACTTGAGAAACCAACTCTTTAAGCTTAGCAGGTATGCCTACAAAGTTGATCCTGATGGTGTTTCTACGAGCAGAAGCCATGACCTGCAACAAAGAACAAAGATAAATCCCTTGGTCCTTGAAATGGTTAGGGAAAATGATATGCTTATGATGCATGATGATGTCATGATGTTATGCTCAATCACAAACATGTGGCACACACAAACAAGTCACACAATTTCCCTAGGTTTAAAGGCTTGCATGAGGTTCAAAGGTAAGTACCCTCCCCTGAAGTTAGATGGTTCATCCTGTCCTACAAAAGTAACCAGGTTCTAAGGGATCTCAATATCATTGATCCTTCACAAGGGTGGTTGTTCAGAAGGCAACTTACTTGCCAACCAAAACCCTCCAAGTTTACGATCTCAATGAGCGTAGTATCGAGTGTCAACCAACTTCAGTCTGCACCAAAGCCGGTTACCTCACTACTTTCTAAAGGCCAAGATGGGATAACTAGGGTTCTAAAAGTTAGTTAGTGCATTGACAACATATGGCAGCCTCATATTATCCTCAACTTGACTTAAGGAACATAAGCACCAACCAAGAAGTCACACTAACTATGGCCACCAGATCAACCGTATCGATATACGTCGTACAGTTTCCTTGGTCTATTGCCATTTACCTAAGGTACACTAGATCCGGGTTAGGACCTTTCACACATAGAGCACCCCAACAAGATAATGTAAAGCAAACAAGACAAACAATTTTAAAGTGATCTTAATTCCTAAGGGTACCCCTCTTAAATTTATTCCCCAGCAGAGTCGCCAGTTCTGTAACACGGTGGGAGAACTGACTTTAGTTATGTTGCGGATAGCAAGAGTCGCCACCGACTTTTATTTTATCCAAAAGGAAAGGGTATAAAAGAACAGGAAAGACCTTAAGAGATATTTTCGGGTCCGGGGGGTAGGTTATGTAAAGGGAAGGTGTTAGCACCCTTTACATCCATGGTTATCCATGGGCTCTTAGTTACTTAGCTCACTTTTGAATTGTTTTTGAAAGTGTAGTGTGTGAATAGAAAAATTTTCTGAATAGTTGATAATGATCCATGTACGGATGCGTAAAAACTTGTTTTTTGAAAATTTGTTTGAAATTGTGAAGAGTTTGAAAAGTTTTTGAAGTGAGCAAGTACATAAGAGGAACCTACCCTAAAGTTTTAAGTCTTTCTGGTTCTTTATCCTTTAATTGGTAAGACTATCCCTACTGAGTAGGTAGTCATTACCTTGGATGTAAGGGACATGAGAGGGACATTTATTTTTGAAGGCAACTGTGGGGTGTATTAAGCATATAGGAGGGACTATCATCATTTATTCGAAGGGACTTGATTTGTAAAGGCAACCATGAGGGACTTGATGATTTTTCTTTTTTCAAGGGACTTGCTTTATACACCCCACTTGACCTTATGATTTAGGCAACTTGAGGGATAACCTTAGAAAGTGAGACGGCGATTAAAATCGACTTACGTGTGTGAGTATTCAATATTACTTATCTTATATTAAAATGATCTAAATTTATTTTACATAGAATACATATTTGCACTCCCTAAATTACTATCCATAGCAAAAATTAAATAATTAAAAAATTTACATCCAGGAGCATTTACATCATTATAATAATAAGCAAAATAAATAAATAGCAAAAATAAGTAAAATATAAATAAATAAGCAATAAATAATAAATAAACTATAAATAAATAATAGGGGTTAGTGATAAATATAATCAAAAAAATAAGGTTAGTGAAAATAGAATAATAATAATAATTAGTAAAATAAACAAGGTTAGAGACATAATAATAAAAATATAATATAATAATAAATAATAGTATGGTTAGTAACAATAATTAAAGTAAATAAAAATAAGTAGAAAAATATTATAATGATATGAACACAAAGTTTAATTTTAAATATATAATAAGAAAAATTTCTAAGCATAATATAATTATAAGTTTTAATCATTTACAAGAATTTAATTATTTATGAATATATATCAACAATTATAAAAAAAAATATTTACACATTATTAAGAAAATAAATTTTAAATATCATGTTCATAAAAAATAATTATATTTACAAAATTTGCATGAATCATATTAAATAAATAAATAGATATACATAATAATTACATTAAGAGCTTGAAAATAAAATTATTTAGAAAAATAGAATTAGATTTTTATTTTAGAAAATAGTTTTAGGGTTTTGAAAATTAGGGTTTAGTTATATACAAAATTTTATTTTAACTAACTATATAAAATTATTTTAACTAATATAAATTATACAAATAAAATTTGAATTGAGAAATCAAGAGTTTTAGATTTTTTTAGAAAATAATATTAGGAATTAGAATACATAATAGATACATATTTTATAATATAATAATATAATTTTAATTATTTAAATTAATTAAATTAAAAGAAAGAAAAGAAAAGAACAAAAAGAAAGAAAGAAAAAAAACCTGGTGGGGCTGGGATTTGAACCCAGTCCCCTATGGTTGACAACAACATGCATTCACCACTGGGCCATCCACGTGCAGGCAACAATGAAAGGAGGAGAATTTGTTTCATGCTTTGCCTGAAAAATCCAGAAAAATAGAGAAACAAAAAGGCCTGGGGTGGGATTCGTACCCAGGACCTTATGAATGTATACGCATATGCTTGACCGCCTGGCTGGGAGAGCCCTTCTGATTATTGAATGGCCAGAAACTATAATATATTCAATCTTCTTGTCATCCTGAAAAATAGCAAAAATAATGTACGAGACCAAGACTCGAACTCAAGTCTCATAGGTTATACGCGCGTTACTTCCACCACTGGACCAAACCTGCTTTGGTGATTAAACATGGAAACAATTTAATAAAATATTATAACTGATTTTCAAATTCCCAGCTGCGCGCCATCAGCTTCTTCTTCAACCTTGTGACATGCGAATTTTCCTGCGATAATTGCTGGGAGATTACCTGCGAAAAACGAACCCCAGCAAAACCTACGAAACACAATGGGCAACAAAAATGTACAATTTCACAAAATTGAAAGCATAAACATATTCCAGAGGTCCATTCAAGTCAAGCCATGATCTTAGAAGTCATTTATATTTTGTAAATCACGAAACCCCAATTCTTGGTTAAAACCCTAACTATGGTGAATTTCGTTTTAGGCCATGGAGCTTCACCAAATTATCCAGATTCCATCTATGATCATCAACAAACAAAGTTATATAAACAAATTTCAATAATATGCAGTGAATCATTGGAATCGAAAAAATTTATTCAAGGTTAAAGCAAGCTCGGGTTGGCCAATATGGTGCACATGGGATGCATATGATTGAGGATTTCGCTTCATGGATGATTAGAGAACATGTCTATGTCCTTAGTTTACCTTCTAAAGCCTTGAATCTCCAAATCCGAATATGAGTTTGTGGAGGATTTTTTGAGTTTTGAAACTTACCTTTGGCTGCTGGAATTCGTGAATCAATGTTAGGTTTGTGTTTAGTATATATATGTGAGTGAATTAGGTTAAGAAAACTCATTGGTTGTGTGGAGATTTGATCCAAAAAGATTGAAAAAGATCATGGTGTAAAAGTCAAATATTTGTTCATGAAGACTTTCTATTCTTGGATCAATCTCATGATTCCTTTCTCTTTCAAATTCAATCAACATTTATGAAATTCTAGAAACTCAATCTTCACCCAAAAATAGATTTTCATATTTTATATTTATTTAAAATGATTTTTATGAATTAAATCAATAATAAATAAAAATAAAATAATAAAAATTCTGAATTTTGGTCAATTGGGTCGTGCATGATGATATGATGTGGATTGGATCACAATTTAGCAAGCCCATTTGGAAGGAATTGGTTCTAGACCCCCATTTTCAATATAAACCATCACAAAATTTCCCAACTTTGCAAGATCATATCTCCCTCAATTTTAAAGGTATGAGGGTGTTCTTGGACTTTTTGGAAATCTTGAAGAGTCCTCTAAACAACCCCATTGGTTTCAGGTCCATATCATTTACCAATCTCAAGTTATGCCCTTTTGAAGTTGTTGACTTTTTGTTGACTTTTGAAATGACCTATAATGTCTTAGCTCATATCTTCCAAATGAAGCATTTTTGGGCTTAACTTGCAACATCAAAGTTGTAGAGAATTCAATTTCCTTCACAATGAGCTTTTGATGGAGACTTGGTGATGAAGTATGTGAAAGTTATGGCTGGTCAAAGTTCAGTTGACTTTTACTGAGGAAACCCTAATTTAGAAACTCCTGATTATTGATGATCTGGAATCTCCTTGATGAATCATGACCAACCCTTGATCAAATGATGAATTTTACTTCATATACTTGATGTTGGCAAAAAATCATGAAGTTTGACTTTGGTTTGACCACAGTTGACCTCAGTTTGACTTTTTAACTGCATTGACTGATTTTGACTTATCTGATCATCTGACTGAGCAAACTTTTGAGAAAAGTCTTGAAACTTGTCATGGGGGTTCTTATACACATATAAGATGTTATGAAGCTCACTTGAGGTATTGTAAGTCCATTTAGCCTGATTAAAGTCAAAACCCTAGTTTTGGATACACTGCTTAGGAGGTGCATTGTCTGAGGGAATTATCAACTCTTCTGACCAATTGTGAACTTTGTGAACCTTGTGAACCATCATAAAATGTCTTGTGATACTCATGGGAGGTATTGTGAACCTTGTGAACCTTGTGAACCTCATAAAGTGACTTTGTAGACCTTATGAACCTCAGGAAAGCTTTGTAATCATTGTGAATCTTGTGAACCTTGTGAACCTTCAAGAAGTAACTTGTGGACTTCATGAACCTCATGAAAGGTATTGAAAGCATTATGGAACTTGTGAACCTTGTGAACCTTCAAGAAGCAACTTATGGACTTCATGAACCTCATGAAAGGTCTTGTAAATGTTGAGAAGCTTGTGAACCTTGTGAACCTTCAAGAAGTGACTTGTAGACTTCATGAACCTCATGAAAGGTTATATAAGCATTGAGAAACTTGTGAACCTTGTGAACCTTCTTAGCACACAAAGTCTTGTATTGTGAGGGCAAATTTTTGGGGTGCAACACTTCACACCTGATTGCGCAGAGAGAGGATGACAGGTATAGCCCTGTTATCCACGACACTGTTTATCACCACATCATTCTGCCGTCCCGTGACCGCATCGATCCATCTAGCCGAGCCAACTGGCTCTTTGTTTTACCGGATGCTGCCGGCCACGCCCCCATTCATGATGATCAGGCCGATCCTCCAGCGGATGAGATGCAGGACGCGATGGATGCAGCTGAGCCTGTCCAGGACATTCCCGAGACATCCACCCGACAGCCTCCTACACAGGAATATACACTTGAGGAAGTCCTCCGTGCGATTCATCAGCAAAACCAGATGAACGCCGCACTGGAGCGAAGGCAGAAGGAGCAGCATGATGCTTTACTCCACACTATTGCAACCAACCAGTCAGCTACTGATGCGAAGCTCGGAGAAATTTTTAGCGAGCTAGAGGCTTTGCGCATTGACATCACTGCTATTACCGGTACCGATTTTGATTCTGAAGCGACTCCGACCAGATGCTCCCGTACCAGAAGCCGAGGCCGCGACAATCAGCAACCTTAGTTATAGTTTTTTGTTTATGTTTGTTTTTCATTTTCATAGTTTGTATTGTACTTTTACCGCTATTATATCACAACATTGAGGATAATGTCTGATATAGTGTGGGAGAGGTACCTTTCATTTTCCGCATTTTCCCTTTTTCGCACTTTTTCAATTCCGTTGTATTTTCCTTTACGTAAGTTAATGAAACGAGCGATTTTTTGTGCTATTTTCTTTAGTTTCGAACTTTCCCCGTTTATTTAGCCATACCGAAAAAAATCTTTAATTATTCGCATTACCCGACTTACCTACGAAATCATAATTAGGAAGCTGAGAACGATTCAACAAGATCTATACAGTCTTGACACCTTAGACTTCCCACTTAAGCAATCCCGTTCCGATGATTGTAACGACTACACCTTAAGTTTCAGTTCAAAAGTAACCCCTAGTAGTTTATACTAGCAGTCAGCACCGTCTGAACACAAACCACGTGGGGAGCTGATGAACATAAGCGTTTGATGCCTAATCTAAAATAATCCTTCATATCTCGATGCAAATGAAAAGAAATTGCACCAAAGTACACGGTCGCATATAAGAAACGAGAATTATGAGAAGGAGTCCATTGCGGGTTGGTTCATAGGTACTGGTTCTGAACTTGGTAGGGCATGCTACGGCTCGATCCCCCACAACCTCCAAATCGGATTATGTATGTAGGGTTACCGCACTCGTGTACCAGACCCCGTGCTTAAAAAGGATCAAAGTCGCTAACCGGATACTCCACTACGTGCGTGCTAAGGCAAAGGGCTTAATGTGATTGCGCTAGAATGAAACCGGGCAAAATAAGATCGAAAAACTCTAGGTGAAATCGTAAAGCGATTGTCGAATGTTTCGTTTAACGGGAAGTCGACGACTTAGCTTGTTGCTTGTGTCATTAGTGTATCGTTAGTGTTTTATCAAAGTATCGGTTTATCCGACAAAACGATCCCTCGTATGGTTTGTTATGTGTGTGCGTCGATAAAAACTAGTCCGACAATTCTCAACCGACTATTTGCTTGAGGACAAGCAAAGGTTTAAGTTTGGGGAAGTTTGATAACGAGAAAATGTATCGATTATATTGCTAAGTTTCATTACCGTTTTATCGCATAATCGTCGTTTTAACACCCGATTCCTCGAGTTTTCCTTACCATTTTGCAGGTACATCGTATACAGAGCTAAATCATGAGCCAAGAGCAAAAGGAGCGAAAACAACCATAAAAAGATGAAGAAATGAAGAATGCTGCAAAACCTGCATATTTTGTTGTACTCACGGTCGTCACCTAGTTGTCACGATCGTGACACCCCAAAAGGAGCAATCACGACCGTGACATATCACTCACGACCGTGACACTTAAATTTCAAGGGACACGAACGTGATGCCCTTGTCACGACCGTGACAAGGGAAAAATAGGTTATATTGACTGAGACTTGGTCACAAGGCTACGTGCATGTGCAACTTCTACTTTCCAGCTGACCCTGTATCCACGTTCCTGGATTTCCTCAAATGCTCTCAGAAGCCCAAGCAAACAAGTTCAACCACCAGCCCATTAAATCTTCTATAAATAGCTTAAATTTTATGAACAATTTACAGAGCATTATTTTATCAATTTCCTGCGGAAGCTCTGCCGAATTATTTTACAACCTTATTTTTGTTTCAGCATTATTTTCATTGTTCTATTTTTATTGTATCCAAACCCAACCTATAACAATTTCCAACATCAGGAAATTGTTATAAAAATTATTTGTTTCAAAGCCTTCAGAATTTTTAGTTTATTTTCGATTCCGCCAAATACTCCGAGCTTTCCGGTCTGTGGAAGAAGGAGTCTGCCATTTTATTGTTAACCAGGTTTATTTTAATTTGCAATTTTATATTTATGTTGAATATTTATTTTTCTGCCATGAATATTTCGTTTATTGTTTCTCTGCCTATGTCTGGTTCAACAAGAATGAGTAGCTAATTACCTTAGGGCGGTATGTAATTAAAACAAACTAAATCGGTAAAATCAATTATAGGCTTAAAATAATTAATAGCTTAGTATTCTGGCTGATACTTTTTATTTAAAATCAACCTTTTTGTTACGAGAGTAAGGAAAGTGTATTAGGTTAGGTCAAGACCACGAGAGTGTGAGATTTTAACCAGATAGCTAAAGTTAGGCATTTAAATTAAACACAGCGAGAGCGCTTTAAAATAAATTAGAATTACTAAGTTTCCAAAAATTATCTCTAAACACTTATGGGCTAGCGAGAGCAGGCATAGGGCTTTAGGGGTAAGATCTGAAATAAGACCACGAGAGTGTGAGTTAAAGATATTTAAACTGGTAACCTCTACAGAATAGATTAAGCGAACCACCTTTATAAGCCTAGGTTAGATTGACCTGCCTAAGTTAGCATAATTACATACCGACCGCCTTAGTATTATTTTATTAAAACTTAAATTTAATTCCCGCTTTTAATCTTTAAAAACAACAAAAAATCGTGACAACCCTTCGCCTTAGCTAAACTAGAAGTTCATCTAGCACTAAGTAACCATAGAGTCCCTGTGGATCGATAATCTTAAATATTACTTCGATAGGCTGTGCACTTGCAGTTAAGATACTGCTAGACACATAATTAGATACGTCTTTAGCCCATCATTGAGACAAGAGGAGAAGGTTATAACTCCTCATCAGGAGGAAGTTGAAACGGTTAATCTTGATACGAAAGAAGACTTGAAAGAAGTTAAGATCGGGGCCCGTGTGCAAGATTCAGTAAAAGAGCAACTTATAGACATGCTTCGGGAGTATGTGGATGTTTTTGCTTGGTCTTATCAGGACATGCCAGGGTTGGACACCGATATTGTTATGCACAAGTTGCCTCTAAAAGAAGACTGTCTGCTAGTAAAACAGAAGTTGCGCCGTACTCACCCAGATATGGAAATGAAGATAAAAGAAGAGGTACAGAAACAGTGGGACGCCGGTTTCCTTGCTGTAACTAGTTACCCGCCGTGGGTTGCTAACATTGTACCTGTGCCTAAAAAGGATGGCAAGGTGCGGATGTGTGTGGATTACCGAGATCTGAATAGAGCCAGCCCAAAAGATGATTTCCCTTTACCTCACATTGATGTATTGGTTAACAACACGACTCAGTTCTCGGTATTCTCCTTCATGGATGGATTTTCAGGATATAACCAAATCAATATGTCACCTGAAGACATGGAGAAGACTACTTTCATCACACCCTGGGGCACATTCTGTTATAAGGTGATGCCATTCGGACTGAAGAATGCAGGTGCCACTTATCAACGGGCTATGGTGACATTATTCCACGACATGATCCATAAAAAAATTGAGTGTTATGTGGATGACATGATTGCCAAGTCCCTCACAGAAGAAGACCACCTGGTGAATCTCTTAAAATTATTCAAGCGTCTGAGGAAGTACCAATTGAAGTTAAACCCCAACAAATGCACATTTGGGGTACGATCCGGTAAGCTGCTGGGATTTATTGTGAGTGAAAAAGGAATTGAAGTTGACCCTGACAAAGTCAAAGCCATCCAAGAGATGCCTGCACCAAAGACTGAAAAAGAAGTTCGGGGGTTCTTAGGTAGATTGAACTACATTTCAAGGTTCATATCTCATTTTACTGCGACCTGTGAGCCCTTGTTCAAGTTGTTAATAAAAGAACAAACAGTCAGGTGGAATGAAGACTGCCAGAGGGCTTTTGACAAAATCAAGGAGTACTTACAAGAGCCTCCAATCCTTATGCCTCCAGTTGAAGGAAGACCTCTAATAATGTACTTGACAGTTTTAGAAGAGTCAATGGGGTGTGTGCTAGGCTAGCATGACGAGTCTGGTCGAAAAGAGTATGTAATATACTACCTAAGCAAAACGTTTACCGACTATGAACAACGATATTCACTGCTTGAGAAAACTTGTTGTGCTTTAGCGTGGGCTGCTCGCCGACTAAGGCAGTATATGTTGACCCACACTACCTTATTGATCTCAAAGATGGACCTAGTTAAGTACATATTTGAGAAGCCAGCGCTTACCGGACGGGTTGCAAGATGGCAAATGATTCTCACAGAATATGACATTCAATACACATCTCAGAAAGCCATCAAGGGAAGTGTGTTGTCTGATTATCTTGCTGAGCAACCCATTGATGATTACTAGCCTATGAGATTTGACTTCCCTGATGAAGACATCATGTTCATAAAAGCAAAAGACCATGAAGAGCCTATTCACACTGAAGGGCCTGACCCGAAAGAAGAATGGAGAATGATGTTTGATGGGGCTTTTAATATGAATGGTCGTGGTGTTGGTGCAGTACTCATTACACCTAAAGGGGTTCACATGCCTTTCTCGGAAAAACTCACCTTTAACTGCACTAACAACGAAGCTGAATATGAAGCTTGTATCATGGGTCTTGAGGAGGCCATTGACCTTAGGATCAAGACTTTAACGGTCTTCGGAGATTCAGCTTTCGTAATCAATCTAACCAACGACAAATGGTATACTCACCAGGAGCATCTAATACCTTACCGGGATTATACGAGAAGGTTGCTTACTTTCTTCACTATTGTCAAGCTTGAGTATATCCCTCGAGATGAGAATCAGTTTGCAGATGCCTTGGCTACCATTTCATCCATGATCAAAGTTCAAGCTGCCAACTTTGTGCCTCGAATTTCAGTATCCAAACTCGATAGACCAGCATATGTATTCTCAGCAGACCTTGCTAAAGATGATAAGCCTTGGTTCTATGATATCAAGTGCTTCTTGGAGGATCAAACATACCCACCTGGGGCATCATCCAATGACAAGAAGACATTAAGAAGGCTTGCTGGTAGTTTCTTCCTGAATGTTGATGGCTCTATGTACAAGAGAAACTTTGATATGATACTCCTCAGATGTGTTGATAAAGCAGAGGCAGACTTGTTGATGCACGAGGTGCACGAAGGATCTTTTGGTACCCATGCTGGAGGGCATGCTATGGCTAAAAAGTTGCTAAGATCAGGCTAATACTGGATCACAATGGATGCATACTGTTGTGCTTATGCCAGGAAATGTCATAAATGCCAGATTTATGCAGATAAAGTGCATGTGCCTCCAAATCCTTTGAACGTGATGTCTTCACCATGGCCCTTTGCCATGTGGGGCATTGATATGATTGGCAAGATTGAACCGACTGCTTCAAATGGCCACAGATTCATCCTGGTAGCTATCGACTATTTTACCAAGTGGCTTGAAGCAGCCTCATATGCAAACGTCATCAGGCAAGTGGTAGCCCGATTCCTGAAAAGAGACATCATCTGTCGGTTTGGAGTGCCCGAGCGAATCATTACTGATAATGGTTCCAACTTAAACAATAAAATGATGGCAGAGCTATACCGGGACTTCAAAATACAACACCACAATTCTTCTTCTTACAGGCCAAAGATGAATGGCGTTGTGGAGGCAGCTAACAATAATATCAAGAAGATTGTGCAGAAGATGGTGGTCACATACAAAGACAGGCATGAAATGCTACCATTTGCCTTGCATGGGTACCGTACGTCAATCAGAACATCCACTGGGGCAACACCGTATCAACTTGTGTATGGTATGGAGGCAGTCCTACCTGTTGAAGTTGAATTACCATCCTTGCGGGTACTAATGGATGTCAAATTGAATGAAGCAGAATGGGTCCGATCCCGATACGAACAACTGAGTCAGATTGAAGAGAAGAGGTTAGCTGCAATCTGTCATGGGCAGCTGTATCAGAAAAGAATGAAGAAAACCTTCGATCAGAAAGTCAGGCTTCGAGAGTACCAAGTAGGAGATCTTGTGCTGAAAAGACTCCTTCCTCCTCATACAGACCACAGGGGAAAGTGGACTCCGAATTATGATGGCCTGTTCATATTAAAGAAAGTTTTCTCTGGTGGAGCACTGATGCTCAGTACTATGGATGGTGAAGATTTCCAGTCCCCTGTGAATTCAGATGCAGTTAAAAAATACTTCGCATAAAATGACCCGCTGGACATAAAAACAGAATGTGAGTCCAGGCAAAAATAGGGCATCCCGGCGAGTCAAAAACAGAATAAAAGACTCGGGCAAAAATAAGGGAAAATAAATATAAAAAAATGTACACCCGCTGAGTTGAAAAGCTGCATTGGACAGCTCAGGCAAAAATGGGTATCCCGGTGGATTGAAAACCCGAAAGGGTGATCCACGCAAAATAAGGGAATAAGCGAACAACTACATTCTGAATTCGTCTGTATGACTCACAACATGGCAAACTTCGAAAGGTTCAAGCATCGGTCAGAATCAGCCTCTTCAAAAGCAAGATGAGAAGAACGTCAATGTCATATGAGTCATAGCAAAAACAAAGGGAAGCACACTGAAGCGTCATCAACATTGCCAGCACCTTTTTTGTTTCTTAGTTTGTAACAATCTCCTCATTTTAGGGGATTTGTTTCTTTGACTGTACTTGCCTATCCAAGGCACACAAATTAATAAAATCAGATTCTCATTCACAATTTTGTCTCGTACATTTTATCTTTATTTGCAAAAATGTCTGATTTCCTTAATATAATGGTTGCATAAATACGGATGCGTCTTTTCTAAATTACACGCTTACAGGAAATATATTTGCTCCCGGGAGTGTCTAAATTCCTATGATGAAATCCAGTAAAGGATACCTCGGAGTACTTGTACATTTTTTTTTCTTAACAGGATTGCAGGTATTCAACACACAACATGGGGCATGAAAGGCTTTCCCCAGCAGGATGCCAAATCATTACTTCCTCAGCACTTTCTCTAGGACAACATCAGAAAGGGCTCCTTTCCCCAACAAATTTCACCATCCTCAGCAGGATCTCTACATAAACCTCTAGGAAGGTCGTTCAGTGATCGTTCCTCCCCAGCCAAGTGCAAAGACAGGGAACCATCTCCCCGCAGAGCTCCAGCCTCTATCCAGAAGAGCAATGTCTGAAGATCTCACGACAAAGTGACAGAAACTTTCACAAGACCCCAGCTGAGCTCCTCACCAATAAGATAGGTCTATCAGTGACCTATTTTCCCAAGAAGTCATACATCTTATCAGATCTACCGATGATCTTTTCTCCCCTAGCTGGGACTTTCTTTCAAAACAAGATCAGTCAGAAATCTCAACAGCAACGGGATCCGAATCTCGGATTGGTATCTTTTGCATAATCATAGCATTCGCATCATATTTTCCCCCAAAGCGTAGCATTCCGTTTAATACGGAGCATTACGGAAAAAATCAAACATATGGCATAATCACAAGTCATGTTTTGAATCAATCACCTGTGAATATTGACATCCCATCAACGATATACAGAACAGCTCTCAAAATCCCTGGCAGAATACCAAAGCATTTTGTTTGCATGTCCTAGATGCAGATACATGCCCCTTTTGACACACGTCCGTGTCATCTTTCCCCAGAAAGTCGCCGAAACGCTTTCCACAAATAGATACTTATACATTACAGATAATTTTCGACACTCGTCTGTGTCGTATCCCTAGCAGAAAGCCAAAGAGTCCCCTTTGCACTCACAAAAACATATTAATACACTCTCCTGACACCCGTCCGTGTCACCTATCCCCAGCATAGTTGCCTAAACACTTTGAAAACCCAAACATTTGTTTGTAATATACTTATACACTTTCTCTTTTGACACCCGTCTGTGTCGCACTCTCCTCAACAAGTCGAACACTCGTTTGTGTCTCACTCAGGCTTATTTTTCACTCATACTTATACACTTTCTCTTTTGACACCTGTCTGTGTCGCACTCTCCTCATCATCTCTGAGCATGCGTCAGCGTTTGTTTCTACCGATACTCGTCTGTATCATGGTCCTAAGGATGCTCGTCCGCATCTTTAATCTATACACAGAGTCGAAACACTTATACCTTTCTCTCATTAAATGTAGACACTCATCTGTATCTACTATTCCCCAAAAGAGTTCCCAAGAAATTCTTGGCAAAATTATTTCCTTTCTATCTGACATTCGTCCTATGTCATGATACTTCTGGCAGCCGTACCCTGCCAGGTGATCGTCCTTCACCTTTTGATGATCGTCCTTCATCATCCCCAGCAGAGTCTCCATTATTGGAACCCTTCCCTATCCGACATTCGTCCTATGTCGTGATATTTTGGCAGCCGTACCCTGCTAGGTGATCGTCCTTCACCCTTTTGATGATCGTCCTTCATCATTTTATCCGATGGTCGTCCCCATCGTTGATCTCGTTATCTGACATTCATCCTATGTCATGATAAACCCCGAGAGCAGCCGTACCCTGCTAGGTGATCGTCCTTCACCTTTTGATGATCGTCCTTCATCATGCTTATCCGATGGTCTTCCCCATCGTCGAATCTTTCTATTTGACATTCGTCCTATGTCATGATACTTTCAGCAGCCGTACCCTGCCAGGTGATCGTCCTTCACCTTGGATGACCGTCCCTCATCCTTATCCCCAACAGAGCAGCTGTCCCCTGCTAGGTGATCGTCCTTCACCTCTTGATGACTGTCCCTCATTGTTTATTTCATTAACCTGATGGTCGACCCCATCATTTCCTTTACCTTTAATTCCCAGAGAATCTTGTTTCTTTGCTTGATGGCCGTCCCCGTCATGATCCTTTATTTCCCCAGCATGTCGGTCGTCTCCGTCATTGCCTATCCCCAGCAGTCGTCCTCTGCTCGACGGTCGTCCTCCGTCGCCCGCACTTTATAATCATACTTTATTTTCTTGTACAATCTATATCCCTTTTCTTCTTCATTCAGTGAGTACAAATTTTGGACTGTCTTTGGTATTCAACCACAAGTTATCTTGTTTGTCTGATAAGCCAGACGCTTACATCCTGCACAACTAACTCATGTTTGAATAGGGGCAGCTGTAAACACCCCAAATTTGCCCTCACTCATTTCACCATGGCTTGTGATCCTTTTCATTTGCATAAGTTCAATCATATTATCTCATATTGCATTTTTGCTTCACTGCATTGGTTCAAAGTCATATGCATCTAGGGTTTGTGATTTGGGCAATCCATGACCTATCTGAGCCACTCCTAAGGTCTTCAATCATCTCAAGGGGGTCCACGTATGTTCAATCATCATATCATATTCTTCATTGATCAAGGAAGTCAGAGAATCACAAGAACTGAGAAAGGCATGGAAGCAGAGCCAAGCTTAAATGCACAGATGACCTAAAATTAGGGTTTTGGTTTCAAAGGCCATAACTCCAATCTTTTTGGTCATTCTTGTTTCTATTGGTCTCTATATGTTATAAGGATCATACATACCAATTTTCATGAAGAAATTCAATGGGGAAGGCATCTGATCAATAAATGACTTCTTGAACAAGTCAGTGCAAAATCAGGGCATCTGAGGCCCCCAGTGACACAACCAATGGGTCTTCTCCATCATTTTGGGTGTATTTGATCTTTATTTGATCTTAGAATAAGTTAGAAGTTCATAAAGTTGAAGAATTTCAAGCCATTTGCAAAGTTGCCATTTTGGGAAAGTGACTTGTAATGCAAAATTGCCATTTTGGGAAAGTTTTTCAACCTCCTCTTTTTGATTCAAAAATGCTTCAAATGAAAAATTCTTGGTCATGAAAGTTGTAGATTGGATCATTCCCTTTTCAAAAAGTACAAGAACTTGACCTAATTCATCATAGAACTCAAGTTATGGCCTTGCAAAGTTGGGAAAAATCACAAAATTTCACTTATGCACCAAAGAGGGAAGTTTGCAAAAACACTTGCCAAAGCCAAATGTGACTTCTAATTGACTTCTAAGCATTTCACAAACATCATCTATGACCTATAATTCAGAATTTCCCAAAGAAATCCCAAGTTTCATGCCTTGAACATCAAGATTTCTCAAAGGGGCCAAAACATCACATAATTGCAAAACACCCCATAGCTTTCTTCTCTTTTGCTGAATTGCCTCAAGAATGGATTTGTGGACCTCCATGAAGTCAGCTGCGCATGGACATGCCCAAAGGCCAGTTGTGTTCTTGCCCATACCTCAAGTACAAGTCATGTTGACATTTTTGCAACTTGCCCATACCAATCAACATAGGCCACCACCCACCCTCTGGCCTATCACAACTTACTATGTGAACCAAAAGCAAGCCATTCCATAACATAACACAGGCTGAAACCTCCAAGAACTCAGCAATCACAAAAACTCCCTCTTATGCAAAAGCCTTCGAAACTCATAGCTCAGCCATCAAACCTCAAAACAAATTCCACCATTCAACTCCATATCCATTGCTGATCATTTCCCACCCTTCATTTTCCCCTAAAACACCCTGAATCAAAAACACGATTTTGACATTGCTTGAACTGAACTTCTGCCAACTTCACTTAGAGACCATATAAACTCCAACCAAGCATCACAATCACTTCAGGAGGATCATTGAAGCTGATTTGAAGCAAAGAAGCAGCCAGCCAGTGCCATTTTCGAAAGCTTCAGTTCAGGTATCATCAAGAACATTTTTTCCAGAAATGATTTCTTAAGTTCTTAGATTATTCTCCATGCTTCACTGATCACACTGCACCCTTTGGTTTTGAAAATGATTCAGTTTTAAGCATGTATGAAGTTTCTGAAATTTCTGTGAAATTTTTCGTTTTGATTCGAATCTCTCTGTTCATGTGAAATAAATTATGTTTGATGGTTGATTCTTGTTTAGAATGGGGTGGGGATCATTTGTGGAGAGTTTAAGGGCTTGGGGTTGCGTATTGAGTGAGATAGCTTGAGAGGAGGGCTTAATGATGTAATTAGCGTAGTTTGAATCTCAGCCATCCAGATGCGCACGCTGGTCAATTCCCTCCCTTTCTCATTCAAATCTGGACCACTGGATCAGCATACTTCCATTAATTCACATTTTAATTTCATTTTAATTGCATTTCTTTCTACATTTTATTAAAAATAGCAAAACACTTTCAAAAATTTTATTTTTTGCATTTCCCTTTCAAATATTTTTCTCATTTTGAAAATAATTTTTATTTTATTTTTTGCATAAAATTCGTATTTTTAAAATATTTAAATGTTTATTTTAATTAATTAATGAGAATTAATTAATTAAAATAGCATTTAAGTTTCTAAAAATCACCAAAAATATCACATTACATCTTGAAACATTTAGAAACGTTGTCAAACCCTTCACACAAATTTCTTTTTGGTTCTTGACCTATTTAGACATTTTTCTTTGGATTTAGGGTTCTTAAAAGTCAATATTTTTGCCCTAACTTAGAAAAATCCTCTTTTCCTAAACATGAAGAGTTTGATGATGGTTCTTTTTGCATTGCATTCCTCATGTCATGCAGTTTCTAGGATAAAATTGGTTTGAATTTATCTTTCATTTTCAATTTGTTTTGCATTTTTCATTGTGAGGTATCTTAAAACCCTAGTAAACTTAGGAAAATCATAACTTCTTTAGGGTTAAGAGTTAGGTCTCCCCATTTGGGAAGTAAACTTGTATGGGTTTAGGATACCTTTGATCCCATTTTCAATTTTGTATCTTATCATTTGCTTCTGATTTTGAATTTTGCATTGCATATTGTACATAAACCCTAATTTGCATCTTCATTTGCATTCATCCTTCATATGCTTGCATACATGAACTTGCCATAACATTTTGTGCATCCACTTGACATATAAGACACCTTAAGACATATTAGAATCATGTTTGATCATTGCATCATCCATTTGCCATGTTTTGCTTCCATTTGATGTCATATGCATTCATGAACTTCCATGCTTCCTTTATGCTTCATTTGCATCCTCATTACTTGTATGATCATTTGCATCTCTTGGCATGCTTTCATACCATCTCATAGCATCACTTGCATCATAAATTTGCTTCTGGTTTTGGTTTGCATCTTTGCATTTCATCCCATTTTCATTTCTTTTCATTTGCTTATTACTAACTTTTCAGGTGGTAAGTGTTTGAGAAGTGAATTTGCCTTCACTTCTCATATTTTCTTCTCATCTCTCTTATGCATCATTGCTGCATTTTACTTCTGTAATAGAGTGATCTTGCTCATTCATGCTCCCTCCTCACTTTCTTTCTTCAAGCAACTTATCTTCTTAAGTGAAGTAAGTTGATTTGCTTCCTTCTGCTTCTCCTTCTTTCATCAGCTTCTTCCTTGGTGGCTTTTCTTGAAGATCCTTTGCAAGCCTCATAAACCCTAGGAACATCCAAGCATGATCACAAATAGGGTTTTATTAGTCCCCCATTAGTTTTACCTTTGTGTCATCTTTGTGTCTTCTCTTCTAATCTCATAATCAAGGACTAAACCTTAAAGGTTTTAAGGCTTTGTGATTAGGGTTATGCATGTATCCTTCTATTAGGATGGAGTGTATAACTTTAATCCTAAGTGTTAAACCATTGATGTGTTTAAAACCTTTAATCAATCCATCTAATAATCACTAATACATCAAGCTTGTAACTTGGGCCTTGCATTAGGGTTCTAATTCTTCCTTAATTGGTTAAGAAGGACTAACCCTAGTGTTAATGGACAAGTCCCCCTCAAGCTGTCTTACAAACCATAAAATCCACTTCTTAATCTTACCATTAACTAAAATCCACTTAACAAAGGCTTTGTTTTGTCATGAGGTTAATCCCTAATCATGGATTAAATTGAGGAGCCTTTCTCAGCTTAAATGTTCTCATCTATTATCCTTCTATTAGGATGGTGTAATGGGTCCATTAAATCCTTGATTATGGCTTAAACTCATTACTTAACAACTGAACAAAAAAAACCAAAAACATCTAAATAATTACAAGTAGGTTAATGATCTTAATCCTACATCATGGTGATTAAGTGTGAGGTGTTTACTTCATGCTTAAGGTATTCTCATTACCCCTAATTAGAGGGAGGATGTGATGAGTTTACTAACCCTTGGTTTAGGCTTAAGCTCATTTTCTTATGACAAACACCAAAAAGCAATAAAAGATTGAAAACACTAAAAACAAACAATAATCGTCTCCTTCGGGATTCTTTTCTCATCTCATTCACTCATAAACGAGAACTCGCTTCTTCCATCTAATGCAAGACAGTTAGCACCTGAGCCAGACATGTCATACACTTGAGAATGGATAAGTAAGCAGTTCACAGGTCAATTTATCTTTCAGTCTCTTTGAGTCGAACTACGGCATTCTAACTTCCTCATTGCACGAGAGGATACGTAGGCATAACTTAACAGTTATCGAACAAAAGTCTCTGTATATTCCCCCTCCTCCAGCTTTATTCTTCAAGCCTCATAGTCTTGAGCTTTACACTCTCTTCTTGCACTGACACTTCACACTTCACATTTCTTTTGCACTGACACTTGTGTTCTTTTCCAACTTTGATACACATTTTGCACTGACACTACCCCTTTGAAACACAAATCTTTTAAGCATGGATCCCGTCGAGTACGGCGGACAATCTGGGTGCTAATACCTTCCAGGTTGTAACCAACCCCCTTTCTCAGTTTCTCTGGTTCACAACCGTCTTATCCTTCGTTTTCTAGGTTTATGCAGCATTACCTTTCCTTCGGGATAAAAATGCCTAGCTGGCGACTCTTTTCTTTTCAGTTCACCCTTGTGTGTTCTCTCCTCTTCGCCGACCGTTCGCGTATGTACCTCTTCTGACCAGGTGTCATTTGGTGGGAGCGACAAATATTAATGATGTGTCTCTCCCCAACAGTAAGTAGGAGCAGGGGATTGTTTGATGTATGAATGTTCCCAATTGAGTTTGAATTTCTTCCTCAGAGGAGTTAATTAGAAGCGATATTCCTATCACATGAGTATCCCCAACTGAGTTTTGAGCTCTTCCTCAGAAGTTTATCTTTGACTTAAGAAGTAGGGAATCCTCAGCCGAGTCTTTGTTCCTCAGCTTGATTTAGTTGCATGCCCTAGAAGAAGTATTGATATAGCAGTCAAAATTTAGAGGTTTTCTTTTACCTGGTGGTAGGTATTGATTTAAAATCCCTCGCAATTGCATTTTTGGAAATGATGTTAACTTCTGGTATCCCCATGTGGGTCGTCAAGTACAAAATTTTCTAGTGATGAATGATCTCCATAGGTCTTTCTCTCAGATCCTCGGTAAATCTGCAAGTCTTCCTATATAATTCCCAGCAAGTCTTACACCCTTTTTGTAACACCCCGATTCGATTTTCCCAAATTTTTGTGGAGTCTTTTATTTTATTTGTGTGACAATAGTTTTATTTGTTAAATTATCATGATGATATGATATGTTGTGTGATTTTACCGTTTTGTGAATTTTCGGGTAAAATTGGATTGGAGGGTATTTTAGATATTTGTTAATTAGTGATAAGTTAGAAATTAGTAGAATTGGTATTTTTGTGAGAGAATGATATTTGGTTGGAAAGAGTAGAAAATAGAAATAGAAAGAAAAAGAATATAAGAGAGTGAGAAAGAGTGAAATAGAAAGTTGGTAAGAAGAGAAAGAAAAAGAGAAGAAAGAAAAGGAGAGAGGAGAAAAAGAAGAGAAAAGAGGGAAAGTTGGAAAAGCTTCAAGATTGCTCCTAGGAATCGGTATAATCGGGTAAGGGTGATAAGCATTTTTATCTTAATATTGTGTATGATTATGTATGTGTTTGATTGGTTGAGTTTTGGTTTTAATGGAAGTTTAGAGAAGATGAATAGTTAGGGTTTTAGAGAAAATGTGAGAAATTCGTAGATTAATCGGTTAGAAATCGTTATAATCGAAGTATGATGTTAGATATATGCTTTAGATCATGTTTATGGAAGTATTTTGGAGATTTGGGGTGTTTTGAGTTGACTGTTCGCAGCTGAGAAATTCTGGAATTTGCAGTGGTCGCTCAGCGAGCTATCCTCGCTCAACGAAAGTTCCAGGGTTTTCCTCGCTCAGCGAGCGAGAGGGCGCTCAGCGAGCCTGTAGGTTTTTGAGGGTTTATGTGTTTTAATCCGTAGCTTTAGTTTCGGGTATCCGTTTTTAGTGTTCCTTATATCGATTCGAAGTTAGAAACGCATAGAAACTAATGATGCTAAGAAATGTAATTTTTAGCCGACTTTCACCCGACTTTTCTGATAAAACGTAAATAAATTAATTATGGAAATGTGGGTTGATGTGATGTTGTGGCCATTTGGCAAATGAATACACCGTTTGAATCGAATGTCAATGTATGTTAATTGAATGAGTTGAGTGCATCAGTAAGTCTGCCTCCTTCTTGTCAACACATCTGAGCAAGACCATGTCGAAGTTTAGCTTGTATAAGGAGCCATCAGTATTGAGGAAGAAACTGCCGGATAGCCTACTCAATGTCTTCTTATCATTAGACGATGCCCCAGGTAGGTATGTCTGAGTCTCCAAGAAGCATTTGATGTCGTGGAACCAAGGTTTGTTATCAATGACAGTGTCCATAGAGAATACATACGCCGATCAGTCTAGTCTGGATACTAAAATTTGAGGCACATAGTTGGCAGTCTGTACTTTGATCATAGATGAAATGGTGGCCAAGGCATCTGCAAACTGATTCTCATCTCGAGGGATGTATTCAAGCTTGACTGTTGTGAATAAAGTCAACAATCTCCCTGTATAGTCATGGTAGGGAACCAGATGCTCTTGATGAGTATACCACTTGCCATTAGTTTTGTTGATCACCAAAGCCGATTCTCCGAATACATTCAAGGTTTTGATCCTGAGGTCAATGGCTTCCTCAAGACCCATGATACAAGCTTTGTACTCTACTTCGTTGTTAGTGCAGGCAAAGGTAAGCCTTGCTGAGAAAGGCATATGGATTCCCTTGGGTGTAATAAGCATTGCACCAACCCCACGACCGTTACAATTAACTTCCCCATTAAACATCATAGTCCATGCTTCTTCTGGATCAGGTCCTTCAGTGTGAATAGGCTCTTCACAATCTTTTGATTTTAAGAACATGATGTCTTCATCAGGGAAATCAAATCTCATAGGCTGGTAGTCATCAATGGGTCGCTCAGCTAGATAGTCAGACAATACACTGCCCTTGATGGCTTTTTGAGAAGTGTACTGAATATCATACTCTGTTAGAATAATTTGCCACCTTGCAACCCTCCTAGTAAGTGCTGGCTTCTAAAATATGTACTTGACGTGGTCCATCTTTGAGATCAACAAGGTAGTATGAGTCAACATATATTGTCTTAGTCGGCGAGCAGCCCACGCTAAAGCACAACAAGTTTTCTCGAGCAGTGAATAACGTTGTTCACAGTCGGTATACTTTTTCTTTAGGTAGTATATTGCATACTCTTTTCGACCAGACTCGTCATGCTGGCCCAACACACACCCCATCGATTCATATAATACTGTCAGGTACATTATTAGAGGTCTTCCTTCAACTGGAGGCATGGAAATCGGAGTTTCGTGTAGATACTCTTTGATCTTGTCAAAAGCTTTCTGACAATCATCGTTCCACCTGACTGTTTGTTCCTTTCTTAGCAGTTTGAACAAGGGCTCGCAGGTTGCAGTGAGATGAGATATGAAGCTTGAAATGTAGTTCAATCTACCTAAGAACCCTCGAACTTCTTTCTCAGTCTTAGGTGCAGGCATTTCCTGAATTGCTTTGACTTTGTCGGGATCAACCTCAATTCCTTTTCCACTTACAATAAAACCTAGCAACTTACCAGAACGTACCCTGAATGTGCATTTGTTGGGGTTCAACCTTAACTGATACTTCCTCAAACGCTTGAATAGTTTCAACAGGTTCACCAAATTCTCTTCCTCTATTTGGGACATGGCAATCATGTCATCTACGTAGCACTCGATTTCTTTATGGATCATATCATGGAATAATGTTACCATAGTGTCGCTCCCCGGATTTCCATCCTGGTACAAACGCGAAAGTGGCGCGGAAAAAGAATAGAGTCGCCAGCCAGACATTTTTATCCCGAAGGAACGGGAATGGTAATGCTGCACAAACCAGAAGAAAGAAAAGGAAGGACACGGGTCCTGCGAACCAAAGAGGCTGAGCTCGGGAGTCGGTTACGACCTGGGAAGGTATTAGCACCCAGATCGTCCTCCGTACCCGACGGGATCCACGCTTGCAAAGAAACTGTTTCAAAGGGTGAGGGTATGAAAGCTGCTGCAAAGAAAATAAAATGAACTGGAAAAGAAACTGAGAAAAGAAACTGAAGAAGAAATGAAAAGGAGAAATGTAGGGAAAATAAAGATTGTGCTCGAACGGGCCCTACCCTGCTGCCTACGTACCTCATCAGGACAATGAGGATCAGAGACGCCGTAGTTCCCCTAACTAAGAAAAAAAGAAAATGCTCGTGAATTAAGGCTTGAACTGCCTATGCCATTGCTCAGGTGTTGCAGACTCGGACGACGAGTGCGTAACCGTCTTGCAAAGTGACAAGTAGGAGCAAGTTCGTGTACGGAGATGAGAAAAGAAGTCCCGAAGGAAAGACGCTTATTGTTTGTTTGTGTTTTTTATGAAGCTTTTATGAGTGTGTCACAAGGAAGTGAACTCAAGCTCTTTTCCATGGAATGTGCACTTGTCACTACATTCCAAGATGGAATAATAGAACAAGCACACTCAAGTAAGGAGAAGATCCCCAAAACATGAATCCAGAGATTAGGGCCTAAGCTCACTAACTCATAAACTTATTAAGTATTTTTGGTATTTATAATGAAGAAGTGTTTTTTATGATTTTTCTTGGTGAAGAAGATACCTTGATCAGACTTGTGCATCACAAGGTAAGCTTGTACTATCCCTAGATGGGAAGACTACAAGTACCTCATGGGAAAAGGCTATTGCTCAAGGTATTACTTAAAACATTATTAAATGCTTTCTTAGAGGTTATGATATGAGAAGAGAAGAAGAACCAAAGGATCACAAAGGCAAAAGTCTAATAGGGGACTAAAGAAACCTAGGTGTTGTCATGCATGGATATCCTAAGGTTAGTGTGGTTTTTTATCCTAATGAAGAAATAAGAAGAGAAGAAGAAGAGAGATGAGATGAGTAAGGCCTAAGCCCAACAAGCAAAGAGTTAGTACAATAAAGAAATAAGAAGAAGATATGAGGTTTGGAGATGTGGAACTCACTTCCACACCTCTCACTTACCATAGCCCCTGCAAGGTTAGTAACATAAGCATATAAGTGAAATGAAATGAACAAGATGACATGCCATCATTATACAAACAGAAGTGAAGTCATATATACAAATGATCAATGGATATGCAACTCATAAGAATGAGGAATGAAGGAAACAAGACAATATGATGCAACATGAAACAAATGACAAACACATGCAAACTTAAGAAAGATGCAAAGCAAAATGCACAAGACATGGACTCAAGGCACACAACCAGAACCAAAACAAGTTGAAGAAATGCATTAGAAGCAAGAGAGATGAAGAGAATGGACATACAAGACCAAACAAACACAAAATGGAGTGAAAGAAGTAAGGAGATGAAGTGAATACACTTAAGAAAGAAAGACTTTAAAAGATAAGCCAAACACAAAAATTTCTAAGACACAAACTCTAAGCTAAGACCAGGAAGGAACCCATACCCCAAAGAGATCCCAAATGAGAAGGAGAAGTTGGCACAAGTGCCCTTCTAAGCTTATAAGAGAGCTAATGATCACAAAGAAGCAAAATGGGACAAGGTGAGAACAAAAATCCACATCTATTCAACAATGCATCTAAAAATTCCACAACTCAATTAAAATGATCTTCAAACATGATATAATAATGAGCCAAAAGGATTGGGAAAGATTCAGAAGCTAAGTAGGTCAAATGAGGGCAAGAACACAAACTAGGGTTAATAACTTCCAACACAAGTCAAAGGACCAACACACAAGGAATAAATTTCTAAAAATTAAGGGAAAAATCACACAAGAACTACATCATCTTAGGAATACAGAGCAAAAAGAATGAACACAAAACTCTAAATAATGAAACCTATGGAAAATGAACAAGGCAGTGTACTCAAAAAAAGACTTAAAAGGAATTAATTGAAATGAGGAATTAATTGCCACGTGGATAATAGGAATAAATAAAAAATAAAAATGTGAAAAATTAGGGAAAACTCAATTGGACACACATGAATTAATTTGGGATTTTTGGATAATTGGAACTATTTTTAATAAATGGAAATCAAAATGATATGAAAATAAAAATAAAGAAAAGAAATAGAAATAAGAAATAGAAACTGGGGTGCAAATAGAAAACAAATGCAGTATAAACGAACTGGGCCCAATGCAGGAGGGGTGCGAAAAGCAACTAAAGCCTAAGAGGCTGCGTAGGAATATGAAATCTAGTATGGAAATTCATGAATAAAAAGGGAAAATAAACACAACCATGAGATGAATCTGACGCGTCCTGTGAAGGTCCTCATTAATTGACGTGGACTAAAGCTGGCTTATGAGTGGAGGAACACAATTGTTATGGTGTGGTGAATCACAAACTGAATTAAAACAGAATGGGAAAGTCACGTTGGTGGGAGGCTGTGTTTTTAAACGCGTGGCAATGATCTGGTGAGGGGAGAGGCAAGATCTGATGGCTGGAAGTTCTTCTTCTTCCTCACAAACCCTAACGCAGGAAAATGCAGTTTCCGGTGACCGGAGCTAGGGCTCCGGCACCGGAATTCATAACAGATGAACAAACCTTAACTAAAAGGAACCAAAACCTCCAGATTAGGTAATTAGGCTACGTTGATCACGAAAATGACAATGAAATTTGCAATAGACCAATGGATTTCTTGGATCGAACAAAAACAGTTGGCACCATGAAAAATGAAACTCAAATATCTCATGCTACAATGCACCATTTTCTAAACTACAACTTGCAGCATGATCAGCAAACATCACAAATTAATATGCACATCAACATTTTCATTTCCAGATCCAAAGATTTTGAAGCTTACCTGAGTTGCAGATCTGGAAATAATGTGATAGAAGACCAAATGTTGGGTGCAAATCACTCTACACTCACTCTAGATGCAAAATAAATGCATCTAAAGTCTTGAAGATGGCTGGATCTGAAGCTTTGCCAACACCTGCCCTGAAATGGCAAGGTTGTTGATCTTAAAGGAAAACTTGAATGAGTGGGTGGTTAATGATCC
The DNA here is from genome assembly GCA_963966055.1 of Lathyrus aphaca. NCBI lineage: Eukaryota > Viridiplantae > Streptophyta > Magnoliopsida > Fabales > Fabaceae > Lathyrus > Lathyrus aphaca. The sequence continues at coordinate 501,998,843 of OZ014520.1, forward strand.
TGAGCTTGCACTGATTAAGAGTCCACAATTTGTTTTCGAATTGAGCAAGTGTAAAATGAGATATGAGAGAAATTTCTAGTTGTGCATAAACTTGGAAATGAGAGAATGAGAGAGAGGTGAGCAATTCTGAAACCCTAGCTTCTTTTATATGAAGTCACAAACCAATGCTGAAAAGATTGTGAAGTTTGCACGTGGGAATCACAAGTTTTTGGTGAATTTGTAAATTTTGCAATTTGGTGTGAAAGCATGCAATGCTCATGCTTGCCTTGGCCTTTCAGCCCATGTGCAATCCAAATCCATCCCTTGATTATAATCCAACAAGTCCTGGCCCTTAGATCAAAGTTATCACACCTTTCTCATGAATTTGCAAAATATCCACTTATGTAATGCCAATCTTATTGTGCACGAAATTGTGACTTTCTTTGGAGCAAAATGTACCAAATGCATTGTATTTTATCATTGAAACCAAAATTGATCCATTCCAAGCCTTACAATTAAGTTTTGAGACTTTTTGCTTTTGTGCATGCATGAAACTTTTGGTTTTGCCCTAATTTGCAGCATTTTTTCGAAGGGTGTAATACCTCAAAATTTGCCCTCATGTTTATTCCCACTGTTGGCTCATCATCTTGCATTCATCAGCATTTCTCATCAATTCATTAACATCATAGTAGTTCATTTCGTTGTTTCATAAGGCATGTGATCAAGGCCTGTGGAGATTAGGGTTTCGTGCCGTATCTGTATCTATTGTGGTGTGAACTTATGGAGAACATTCACTGGTGCATATAACTTATTATTGAGGTGTTCAGTCAGATTGGCTTTGGGTGAGAGTATTGGCTTTTCTTGATGTCTCTAGTAGTGTTCTTCATCATTGAATATCTTAAGGAAAATTTGGAGTCTTTATTCATGATTTTGATTTGAAGGGGACTTTATCAACGGAGGTCCATTGTATCAAAGATTGGGTCAGATCCATTTGTTCACAGAATAATAATTTGAGGCTGTGCGAAGTTTAGTATGGCCTCAAAATTCGTAGGAGTGGATTATGTAGAAGGACCTGATTTATGTCAAGGGAGAATGCACAATTATTTACCTTACTTAGGAGACATCGTTGACGTTCAAATTCTAGTTCTTGATATTCAAATACAAGCCATTGCCATTCTGCATGTCAACTAGCTAATTCACTGTTCTTTTAGTCACCATGACCTTATCCTGTTTTGCTAACCAAAGTTAACTTTTTGTGTCCATATACATATTTCTAACATTCTATTTTTCATGTCCTTTGTCTCTAAATATCAACCTTTTCTTTTCAACATTTAGCCCATTTTTCTTTTCTAAAATCAATCCATTATTCATTTCTAGTTCCACTTCCATTTGACCATTTTAATCCGTTCTCGATTCCGAATCCCTTTGTTTGACAATATTACTAATCGTTCTTATCCATTATTACCATTTTCAAGTCATTTTTGTGATTATTTCTAACGACCATTTTCTTTCTCCAATTTAAGTCACTTATGGAAAGCCCATTCTCAGTTCCAAGGCCCATATCCATTTAACAAATTTGTTCACTTTTATAAACCATAATATCTAAATCTCATTTTAATTCTTTTCATCCAATTGCCTTTTCTTATCCATTTATTAAATCAGGTCACCATTCACTATTTTAATTTTTTAGAATGCTTTTGTTTACCTATCCGACATCCAGGTAATAAAGCCCATCGGTCATATTTTTTTTTTGCCAATACTTTCTTATTGTCCAAAACTCGAAGGAACTATTTTAGTACCATTTCCATCCAAAGATTCTGAAGAGAAAAAGGAACAACAAATACAAGTGGAAAGTCATGCTGAATATCCTATTTCTTTTGGTAGAATGGGTAAAAGTTTGCCCAAAGATACTATGAGGAGGCCCACAAGATTGAATTATGTTAGGAAAATGGGCAAAGCACAAGCTGAAGAGCAATTAATTCATAGCTCAAATGCAGTCAACCGAAGCAACCATAATATGAATGTTAAATATGCACAGATTGGAGGAGGTACAAAAGACAATCAAATGGTAGCAAATTTGAGTAACCAAAATGATGAATCACAGTCAGAACAACAATTCCAAGTGGGAAGTCTGCCTAAAGATACCATTGGTAGGAACATAAGGTTTAAAGTTGTTCAAAAAAAGTGGCAAATCACGTACTAAAGAGCAATTAATTGATAGCTCTAATGTAGGAGATACAAGAGAGAAATTAAAGGTAGAAAAATCCATCAAGAGCTGAAAAGGAAAAAAAACTCAGTAGGAATTTGAAGCCTCCTGTAGTTCTGGTTATTGTGATGATCATCATGGTCTTCGATCTAGCGAGAGCAATACTTCTTACGTAGATTATGCTGCTAGAATGTGTAGGCGCTGTGAGGAAGCGCATCTCAGGTGTATAATGTTTTGGACATACATTCTGAACATGGTGAACAATCCCCTGAATCTAAATCAAAAGAAAATAACTTATCAGCAAGGTTTGAACTGGGAGGTACTACATGTGAAGAATATGAAAAAACACTTACGAGACGGGCGCAATTGCTGGTGCTCAATTATATGAAAGAGCTTAACACTTCCAATGGAGCCTCAAAGGCAAAGTCCTAAGCGTCACACAAAAATTAGTTCCAAAACCTCATAATTTTGTTAGCAGGAGAATGATAGCTATTGTCAAGTTTCAATTACCGAAAAAATAAGGAAATATATGGGTGAATAATGGCAACGGTAACAAAGACTCAGTCAAAGAAAAAAGAAGAAGCACACAGAGAGTCGTTTTTCCACCTTGATTGATAAACTCCAAGGATGTTTAAGCGGTAGCACTTGGAGAATTGTATGACTTGACCGCCGTCTTTCGGTAATCTACATAACGCATCCCAAAGAAAAATAATTACAGCTATGCCAGATTCACAAGACTCATAATGATTGTAAGACTATCGAATATGTTTGTTACCTTCTTGATTGCTCCAAAGCTGTGCGGCTTGCGGATTTAGAGGTGAACTAATGTTTGGCTCTACATTATCATAAGTTATGAAAGAATTAAGATCAGCACCAAAAAAAACCGAGAACTAAATCTATCTATGCATTTGATAAGATTACAGTATTTACCTTCAAGAAGACTTTGAATTGATGGCAGAATTGTTTTGACATCATAGGCAGAGGACTGCTCGTTCTAGTAAAAGCAGATGACAAATCAATAGGATCAGTTCATTAACCTGCATATTTTGATTCAAAAGAAAGTATCAAGCATTGGTAACTACCTAACCGAACCATAACAGATCCAAGCAAAAGGAAAACCATAACAGAAAGCCGAAACAGAAAAAACAGTTGCAATCCATAATTAACTAATCAAAACCGAAAAAGGCATAGCAGAATCAATAATGAACTGGATTCACAACAGTGCATAACAGAATCAGGTTCTAACTGAAAAATAACTAACTTCCTAACAGAAATCTTCCAGAAGTTTCACCTGATTTTCTTCATCCCACACTCTTCAAACCTCTATAAATCAGAGCATTCTCACCCCATTTGTCTTCTTCTTCAATCTTTCTCTTTTTCCATTCTTCTCTTCCAATCTTCATCAACTCATCACCATTTTTGATGATTGGTTATCATCTTCGTGAACCTGTGAATTCAGAGAAACAGGTATTCGAAACCAAATCATAAACAAAGGCCCTAGTGAATCAGCGTTATGCAAAAGATGAGGAAGATTGATTTTTGGTAGAATTTTCTTACCTAAAGCAAATCCTCTCATCAATTTCAATCTGTGACCTCAATTTCCAATCCTCCATCAAATCTTCGTCCTCTGTAACGACACTGATATGGCTGGCAATCTGCAATTGAATCAAGAGCATATTTCAGCAGTAAATCATCAAGAATTCTGAGCAAATATTGTTAAGAGATTTGAGGACGAAGGCCATCGCGTCAAGAACGCGCAGAGCAGGACAAAGTTAAGATTACCTGAAGCATCACGTAAAGCTTCTATTGCGTTCCATCAAGCGAAGCTCTCATCATCCATCGGCGTTTCGATTGCCATCTTCCTCACGGTGTTCGTCTGCCTTCATCGACGACTTCAGGACATCGACATCAACATCTTTGTCGCGACAACTTCACAACAGAACCATCATCTTCGACGCACTCAGTTCATCAGGTATGGCTTTAAATGCATTCCTGAGGTGCGATGTTGTTTTAATGGCGCTGAGAGTAGTCTAAGGTATAGGTTTCAGTTTCCGATTCCAAGTTTTGATTAGGTTAGAGGTTGTGGAATTTTGTTTGGTTTTGCCTAAGATAATGGTGGAAATGGCGATAGTTTGAAGAAAGAGGTTGGGGATGGCAATGGTAAGGTGGCGGCGGTGCCGAAAGGGGTAAAGAGCTTAGGATTTTTGTAATTCGTTTGTGTTTAATTTTAGGGTTGAGTTAGTTTCTGTTTAGAAGGAGATGAAGGGTAGTGTGAGTTGTTGTTGAAGAAAAGGGACGAACCAGAGAGGGAGAAGCACGGCGGAGATGGCGGCGAGTGTGAGGGTAGGTTTGAGTGCTCCGGCGGCGGGTGAGAGAGGAGAGGAAGAGGGTCTTTAGGGTTTCAGTAATAGTATTCAACCTTCTTTTGTTTTCATTTTAATTATTAAAGAGGAAATCATTAATTTGACTTAATTAGTTATATTAAAGATAATATTAGGAATTGAAATGTCATAATAAGTATAATTTAATTCAGTTTTTTTTGAAATATTAGTTTAAGATTAGTTTATTGTTTTTTTTTATTATTAGGATTTTTTTTAGAAATTTTTATCATAGACTATAGTTTAATTCATTATCTTAAATTAAGTTTTTTTAGAATTTTATATTGATAATCATAATTTTAGTTTAAGGTCTTAAATTAGATTTTTATATTGATAATCATAAGTTTAGATTTTTAGGAAAAAATATTATATTTAAGTTGAGTTTAATTCTTTTAAATTAAGACTTTAGAAATTTTATCATAAGTTTAATTTAATTAGTTTTCTTTAATTAAGAATTTTATAAAAGAAATATTAGTTTAGTATTAGTTTAATTCTTTAATTAAGAGTTAGAAAATATTATCTTAAGATTAATCTAATTCATGTCTTAGGTTAATTCATTTTTAAGTTAATTAAGAAATATGTGTTAAAAATATGTTTAATAAAAAAAACATTACTATCTACACCCCTGTTGTATAGCCCATGTAAAGAATGAACTTAGAAGTATTACTTACTGCACTCCCCTCATTTTTCAGTGCAAGTGGGCTTAGCCACTCTGCTATCGGCACCCTGTTTTAGGCCCAGTAGATAAAAAAGAACCTAAAGTATTACTAAAGTCACCCCTTGTAGAATTTTCTTAGAATTTTATTTTAGTTAGCTAGTTTCAAATTAAATCTAATAAAAATAATAAAAAGTATGGGAAAATTCTATAAAAATTAAGGTAGCTCAATAAATCAATTTAGAAATTTGTGATATTTTTATTTTCTGGAATTTGTTTATTTTTGATTAAATTCTGAATTTTTCTTTTAATTAGCTTTATTGAATTTCTATTAATTGTGCTGAATTTTGTTCATTTTATTTAAGTAGCTTCCATTAACCATTTTGAGCCATTCTTTTTTCTGTAATTAGATGACTCATAATATTTCTTAGGATATTTTTAATGGAATTTTTAGAACCTTTTATCATAGGTTTTAGTGGAGTAATCCTTAGGAAATAATGGTTAATCTTAGCTGAAATTAAATAATTTCTAGGCATAGGAAAAATAAGTATTTTTAGAATCCCTCTTAGTATACTATTTTAGATAGTGATAGGATCATATGGTTTAAGTTTCACAATTTTTCTAGAAGTTTTAGTATTTTTTTTAGAATATTAGTTTAGGCCTAGTTATGCATAATTCCCTTAGGTTAGGCCATTAGAAAAATAATGTTCAATCAAAAAATAATAATAGTCTAGATTAGATTTAGCATTTAAATTTAACATTAGACTTAGGTAGTTTAATTTGATTTTTTTTAGAATGAATATTAGGCTTAGAGTAGTTTAGTCCTTAGGTTTAAAATTTCATTTTTTCATTAGAATATAGAATAAATAAATGGACTTTTTTTTTATTATTCATTGCCTCTAAGTGCATTTGTAGAATTTTATTCCTTATGTTTAATTTCATTATTTTTGTTTCATTTGTTTTTTACAACTTTAATAGGATTCCCCTTGTATTCTTAGAATCAACTTAACTTCATTAAGAAGTAAGTTGAATTCTAGTAGTTTTAAGTTTCCATTAGGAGTAGAAAACCTCACTAACCATTAGGATCACTTTGTAAATAAATAAACAAAATAGGATTGAGTCTTAGTCCCTTAGATTTTTCCTTTTTATCAACTTGAGTCTTTCTTTCTTCCCTCATAAAGAAAACAATAAAACACTTAATAAAAACCGGACCATCTTGTACGACACGAGACTTTGTTGCGGAGTGTTTATACGCGTCCTGTTTCGGGGCGAGGTGTAAATACTTCCCGCGATGGATAGGTCTTAGTACAAGACAGTTCACAAACAAAATTCAAAACACTTCTTTTAAAAGACAAAAAACAAACAATAAGCGACTATCCTGCAGGAACTTCTCTTCTCATCTCATTCACTCACAACGCGAACTCGCGACGACTTGTCTCGCATGCAAGACGGTAAACGCACTCGTACCAGACGAGCCTGCAACACCTGAGCATAGACATACGCAGTTCCAGCTGTAAAAAACGCAAACAAACAGTTCCCGCCTAGGTTAGGCGAACTACGTCGACTCTGATCCTCATTATCCCGATGAGGTACGTAGGCAGCGGGGTAGGGCCCGTTCGAGCACATTCTTTATTTTCCCTACATTTTCCCCATTCTTTAGTTTAGTTTTCATTTTCAGTTCCCTTTCTCATTTCTCATTTCCATTCCAGTTAGCGGTTTTATTCAACAGCAGTTATATTCTTCTCACCCTTCGAAACAAACAAGCAAGCGTGGATCCCGTCGGGTACGACGGACGATCGGGGGTGCTAATACCTTCCCAGGTCGTAACCGACTCCCGAACTCAGATCTTTGGTTCGCAGGACCTTGTCCTTTCCTTCTTCCTCAGGTTTGTGCAACATTACCTTTCCCATTCTTTCGGGATAAAAATGTCCAGCTGGCGACTCTGCTGGGGATCGAACCCAGAATCTCTGGTTTCCCTTGTAGAGTCAATCCTAGCGCCTGTTTGGTTTTGTTTCTTTGGGTGTATATATGTTGTTGCTGAGTGCTTTAGTTTAGCTTTACTGTTTTATTTACAGCTTTACTTTATCGCATTTATTTATCGCTTTCAGTATTTTATTTTCCATGCATCATATTATACTGGACTGTCTGGCTGTGCTGGTTTTCATTTTTTCTGTGGGTGGGAGTTACTGTGAGATAAGCCAAATACCCGGCTTGAGTGCACCATAGGATTAGCGTGGACAGACATTGTACTCTTATGGTATCTCACCATGATGGGTGGCGATGTGTTCCACACCCAGATTGCGACCGTCTTGGAACTATTCTGTGTGGGGATTACCTCACTTCAGAGTACGACCTTGATAGTTATGTGCATCTGGTGACCGATCTTCGAGGACCTTAATGGAAACACCCCTCTCCAGTGATGACAGTGGCAGACCACATTTGTTGGCAAACCCACTCGCATCCGAGGGTCCATTGGGAACTCGCATAGGATGGCCTGGTTCTCTCATAGGAATTCAGTTAAAGCAAACTGTTCGTATGACGATAGTATTGTACCCTTCGGGATGAATGTACTATTGTTTCTCGATTCAGTGCTTGAAGCTGGAGACTTGTGAGGGATGTTTGTTTTTTCCGGACTCAACTGAGACCTCCCTGCGTAGTATATAATGCCAAACCGATTCCCTGATTTGGTCATGAGCCATTTCTCGGAGATGGTGAACGTATTATTGTTATTCGGCTTTGAGAGTCCGTGATGTTGACCCGAGTAGCACACCCGTGAGATTGGGAGGGGTTTACAGGTTTGCAGGAACCCTGGTACCTTCAGCATACCCACTTTGCCTTTGGTTCAGTTTTGTGATCTGGATTTCTGTTCTTAAGTTATGGACCCCGGATCAGAGGGATGATTATTGTGATATCTGGATTTTGAGACCGTGCACCGACACCTGATTATATGATTGGCACATCACAGACACTTCACTGATCACATGCCTTGCCTTGCATAAACATCATATCATCATTAATCATTTGTGTTTCTTTTATTCTCAGGGTTTGCATTATTCCCGGTTCCTGGTCATATCTTTGCTTCAGAATGGAAGACGTCATAAAGAAGAATATTTTCTACAGGTTTTTTGATACCAAAGTGGACTTGCTCAAGCAGATGGTGTCTCTCATTACCCCGGGTCACTTGGATTTCTTCAAACAGCAGTATGGTGATATTTTGGATATGGTTTCCAGCTTGGATAGTTCGCAGAAGAGTGCCATTCATACTTTGCTACAGTACTATGATCCCAGGCTCCGATGTTTCACATTTCCGGATTTCCAGATAGGTCCATTGCTAGAAGAGTATGTTGAGATTCTAAGACTACCGATTCAAGATCAGATTCCGTTCAACTCAGAAATGACAAGACCAACTCACGCCGACATTGCTAAGGCTCTTTATTTGAGCCCATCAGAAGTATCTGCTAATCTGGTTTCCACCAAGGCCGGGGTGCTTGGTTTTCCCTTAGAGTTTCTGGTCAGAAAAGCTGAAGAGTGTGCCGTGGAAAAGCAATGGGATGCAGTTTGCGCCATCTTGGCATTGTCTGTATATGGGATAGTTTTGTTTGCTGATATGGACAAGTTTGTGGACATAAATGCTATTCATTTGTTTGTGTTGAAGAATCCGATACCTACTCTCCTAGGTGACTTGTATTATTCAGTGCATTATAGGAATGAGAAGAGACGAGGTGGTTTGGTTAGATGTTGTGCTCAGTTGTTCTACACTTGGTTTATGAGGCACATCCCTATTGCTGGAGTGTTCACGGATCCCAAAGTAATCTGGTCGCAGAAGCTCAACACATTGACTGCCAAAGACATCAGATGGTTCACTTTAAGGTTGAAAGGAAAAGAGCTTATCTCCAGCTGTGGAAAGTATCCTAATGTTCCTCTCTTAGGAGTAGCTGGTTGCATTAACTACAACCTCATACTCTTGAGAAGGCAATTAGGGTACGCTTTGAAGAATGTTCCCAAGGATTCAGAGTTGGATCAGACTTTCTATTTTCCTATGAAGGATAATCTCCCATTGGTACGGGAGGCTGCAGGTGCTTGGAAAACGGTTATTAAAAAGGGTATAGATCGTTTGGGTAGGAGCAACAACCAAATGTTTCCCGAGTTTGAAGCGTGGGTAAGAGAAAAAGCTCAAGTGACTCTAATCCCTTTCTCTGCACCGTTACCACCACCTACTACGGTGCCTTTAGAGGAATATCAGAAGTTAGAAGCTTTGGTTAAGCAACTGAGGGTTGAAAATCAAGAGGCTCTTAATTCTTGTCAAGCGCTGATGATCCAGAACCGTCAATTGAAAGATAGAGCTGTGCAAGCCGAAGAAATAGTCCGTCTCAAGCAGAAGGACTTTGAGGAGAGAGAGCTCTACTTCCGAAAGAAAGGTTTAGCTGAGACTCACAAGACGGCCCAGCGCCGAAGAGAGAAGAAAGATCTTAGTGAAGCCAATGAAGCTGTTACTTTATGGCAGGAGAAATGGGACGAAAATCTGAAGAAACAAAAGGAGTTAGACGCCAAGCACAAACAGGAAGTCAAAAGCCTTCAGGATTCTTTAGATGGGCAGAAAGAACTTCTCAGGAAAGCTTATTATCAAGAGGAGGATCGTATCCGGCGCGTAACAGAAAGTCAGCAGGCACTGAAGGAAGCTCAAAAGGAGATTGAAGACCTAAAGTTGAAAGCTGATGTGAAAAGGTCGAAGGCCGAGTCGAGTCAAAGCAAGGAGAATGAAGCAGCATTTCTACAGCAGATCGAGGAGTTACACGCTTCTTCTGATACGAGGGACCTCCTCATTCAGAAGCTCATCCAGGAGCCCGGTCATCCAGATGTGGTTCAACTGTTCCAGAGCGTCAAATGCCTTAGCTGGAGATTGAAAGATATAGAGTTCCCTAGGGTTTAGTTTCATATTGTTGTACTTGGATTACCCACAAGCTTGTTGTGGGACTCCTTATATGTGATGTACTTTTGTTGTTATTTTGATTGGTACCCTTCAGGGACGTTGTATTTTCAAACTCCAGTTTATATGATTGATTCGTTCCGAAATTCTTGTTTGTTATTTGCACTGAAACGGGGTAATGAGCACCAATTCTTCACAGCCGTCATTATGTCTGAATATTATTTGGGTCTTCTTCCCAATTCTCATGTTCTTAATGCCAGGACCGGATACAGTAAAATACTCGGGAATAAAAGGAACACATTGCATTGCATACACATCATTTGCATTTTGTCTTTGTCTTTGCAGGTTTTTCTTCGAGATGTCTAATTTATCTGTGTTCATCAGGCAAAGATTGCGAGGGCCGCCAAGACCCGATACCTTCGACAAAATATTCCTCATCGGTACGCGACCCGCAGCAATCAAAGAACAGCAATGGACGCCATGCAGACAGAACTCAATGAAGTCCGTACCAAGATGGCAGAATTTATGACTCTGATGCAGGGGATGGCCCAGGGGCAGCAGGAGCTGAGAAATGCAATTCAAGGGTTAACTCCTCCTAACACCAATGCTCAGGCAACTACTTCCGGCGGACTAGGGGGTCCTCCCAACGCTAACAACGGTACAGCCGGACCTCATGTTCCAGATCCAGCTATGGCTACGTATGTTCCTGTGCAGGACAGGCAAGAAGACCAATTCCAGTACTTTAACAATGATATGGGTTTCGGCGGTGACTAAAATCTCAACGACTTCTTGGTGCTTGCAGAGAAGGTCAAGGCCTTAGAGTGCAAAGACACTTTGGGGATTGACGTGTCAGATATGGGTTTAGTAACTGGGGTGGTCATTCCACACAAGTTCAGACCACCAGCATTTGATAAATACAACGGCAGCTCTTGCCCGAAAACTCACCTACAGGCCTTCTACAGGAAGATTGCGGCTCACACGCGAGACGAGAAACTATGGATGTATTATTTCCAGGATAGCCTTTCTGGAGGGTCCTTGGAGTGGTACATGAAGTTGGAAAGGAGCTCTATTAGAAGTTGGAAGGATTTGGGAGAGGCCTTCCTCAGACAATATCAATACAACATTGACATGGCACCTAGCCGTACTCAGCTTCAAAGCTTGACACAGAGGAGCTCGGAGAGCTTTAAAGACTATGCACAGAGGTGGCGTGAGGTGGCCTCCCGAGTGCAACCACCTTTACTGGAAAGAGAGATGGTCGATCTTTTCCTGAATACCCTCCCAGGGCATTTCATGGAAAGGTTGGCTGGTTGTTCCTCAAGTGGTTTCTCGGACATTATCTTGACGGGGGAAAGAATTGAAAGCTGGCTCAAACAGGGGAAGATTCAAAATGGAAGCGCTTCGGTGTCTGGCATCAAGAAACCCTTTGTGAAAAGGAGGGAAGGAGAAACAGGTGCAGTATACTCACAGAGAGGAATGATTCATCGAGGGTATTATCAGCAAGTGGCCCCCGTCACTATTTCAACTCCGCCCGTTCAACAACAGGTCCAGCCTCCACAGCCGCAACGCTCACAGGGGTATCAGCCGCGAGCCCCTCGTCCGTACTACCCTTAGAAGCCGAGGGATATACATTTTGAAGCTCCACCGATGTCTTACTCACAACTTTTAAAGAATCTCCTACAGCTTCAAATGATTCAGCTTCAGACCTTGCAACCTCCGAAGCCAGGCCAAATTGCTGAAGGTTATGACTCGAATGCTAGATGCGAGTTTCATTCTGGAGCTCCCAGCCATAGTACTGAGAATTGTAAAGCATTGAAACATGTTGTTCGGGACTTGTTGGATTCTAAAGCGATCAATTTCGCTCCCTCTCCTAATGTGCTGGAAAATCCCATGCCTCCTCACAGGGGCACGGTTGGTGCAATTGGTGAAGGGGAGAAATTGAATTTGGTGGATGATGTAGATGACTTGCAGACTTCATTGGTTGCTATCAAGGTTTGCTTGTTGAAGAAGGGCATTTTCCCCGGATGCGAGGATGATTGTTCAGAATGTACAGAAGCTACCAACGGTTGTAAACGATTGAAGGCCGGAATTCAAGGTATGATTGATGAAGGAGTGCTGCAATTTGACAAGATTATGAAAGAAAGTGAAGTATCTACAGTGACTATCTTTTATGATCCATCCCAAGTTCCTTCGCGTGCCAGAGTGGCGCCAATAACTATTACCACTGCTGGACCCATAATGTACCAAAGTGACAGAGCAGTTCCTTGGAATTATGGTGGCGAAGTGTATTGCAACGGCCAGAGACAAGAGTTGGCCACGACTAGTATAACCCCAGCTCAGGTAGAGAATGTTGGAGTAGGGGGTTTTACTAGAAGCGGAAGACTATTTGCGCCGGAAGCACTGAGAAGCAATGTGATACCACCCAGGGATACTGCTGAAGCCCAAGCTAGAGCCAGGGGGATGCAACCAGTAGTTGCCAATGATCCTACTCCGTCAACTGATCCAGATCTCACCTTTGATAAAGAAGCCGAAGAATTCCTGAGGATCATCAAGAAGAGTGACTATAAGATTGTAGACCATTTGCAGCAGACGCCGTCAAAGATCTCCATCTTATCATTACTCATGTGTTCGGACTCTCACAGGAAGGCCCTTTTAAATATTCTGAACAAGGCATACGTGCCTCAGGATATTTCTGTAAACCAGTTAGAAACGGTGGTGTCCAGCGTTAATGCCAGTCATGGATTGGGTTTCACGGACTTGGACTTAACTTCTGATGGGCGTGCTCACAATCGGGCATTGCATATCTCTCTGGAATGTAAGGGTGCGGTACTCTCCCATGTGCTGGTGGATACTGGATCATCTCTGAACGTCTTGCCTAAGAAGGCATTGATGAAGCTGGACTATGATGGAGTGGTGCTAAAGCCCAGTGATCTAGTAGTTCGGGCATTTGACGGGTCAAGGAGATCGGTATTTGGAGAGGTGGAATTACCCATCAAGGTAGGTCCACAAGTCTTCAATACCACGTTTTACGTGATGGATATCCAGCCGACATATAGTTGTTTACTTGGAAGACCCTGGATACACTCGGCAGGAGTGGTTCTTCTACACTTCATCAGAAATTAAAGTTCGTCTGGGAAGGTCAAGTTGTGACGGTCAGTGGGGAAGAAGATATCTTCGTCAGTCATCTAGCCTCATTCAAATATGTGGAGATGGATGGCGAAATAGTCGAAACCCCATGTCAAGCTTTTGAGCCTTTGAAGTCCGAGCAAGCATCCGCCGTAGCAACTTCTCCTGAGGTGCCAAAGAAGGGGGTGTCTATAGCCTCTTATAAACAAGCGCGTGAATTAGTAGAATCCGGAGTGCGAGAAGGCTGGGGCAGCCCAGTCGAATTGCCAGAGAAGAAGGACATGTTCGGGATTGGTTATCACCCTGGAGGATCTTCGTCTGAAACAAGTACAAAAGGTTGTCAGAGCCCGGTCACTTTCACAAGTGCAGGAGTGATAGACTACGGAAATATCAGCGCAGTGCAGGATGAAGCTGTTGATAGTGACTGTGACTTGGATGAATGGATTAGGCCTGCCGTCCCAGGAGCTCAACTTAGCAACTGGACGTCAGAAAGGCTCATTTCAGTAACATCTTTTGAAGAGTAATGATTTTTTGTTTTTGTTTTCCTGTATTAAAGCACTATGTCTTGCCCGGGTATAGTGGCTCTTTGTAAGGGTTCATTTGTTCATTAACACAATCATTAATAAAATTGACGTTTCACATTCATTTCATGTTGTTCTCTGTCTTTCGTTTTTTACTTTTGTTTTTCAAAAAGAAAGAAAAGTTTTTAAAATGGCAATGTTTCTCATTTTCTCAAGTTGTTGCTAAAGCCTTGCATGAATCATCATTCATGCAGGTGCTCGTCACCAGATCTTATCAATGACGACCCTGTTATGGCTAAGTATGACTTCGACAATCCAATTTATCAAGCCGATGAGGAAGGTGAAGAGGATTGTGATTTACCCGAAGAATTGGCCAGACTGCTCAAACAGGAAGAGAAGATGATTCAGCCGCATGAGGAAGATGTTGAAGTGATAAACCTGGGTACTGAAGAGGACAAGAAAGAAGTCAAGATCGGAGCTGCATTAGAAGAATCTGTCAAGACTCGTTTGATGGCTATGCTTCGAGAATACGTTGACGTCTTCGCATGGTCCTACCAAGATATGCCTGGTCTAGACACTGACATTGTGGTACACAAGCTACCTCTCAGAGAAGGTTGTCCTCCGGTAAAGCAGAAGTTGAGGCGCACGCGTCCAGACATGGCAATTAAAATAAAAGAAGAAGTGCAAAAACAGTTTGATGCTGGCTTCTTAGCCGTGACTAGTTATCCTCCGTGGGTTGCTAACATCGTGCCGGTTCCTAAAAAAGATGGCAAAGTCAGAATGTGTGTGGACTACAGGGATTTGAATAGGGCTATCCCCAAAGATGACTTCCCTCTACCTCACATAGATGTACTTGTCGATAATACTGCTCAGTTTTCCGTGTTCTCCTTCATGGACGGATTCTCAGGCTATAATCAAATCAAGATGGCTCCCGAGGATATGGAAAAGACAACTTTCATCACTCCTTGGGGCACTTTTTGTTACAAGGTCATGCCATTTGGTTTAAAGAACGCAGGAGCTACCTACCAACGGGCAACGGTGACGTTGTTTCACGACATGATCCATCATGAAATTGAGGTTTATGTTGATGACATGATAGCAAAGTCCCAGACGGAAGAAGAACACTTGGTCAACTTAGCAAAATTGTTTGACAGGCTCCGAAAGTTCAGATTGAGGTTAAATCCGAATAAGTGCACCTTCGGGGTTCGTTCTGGCAAGTTACTCGGTTTCATTGTTAGTGAACGAGGAATTGAGGTCGATCCGGCCAAAGTGAAAGCAATCCAAGAAATGCCTGAGCCTAAGACTGAAAAGCAAGTGCGTGGCTTCTTAGGGAGACTAAACTACATTACACGGTTTATTTCTCACCTAACGGCCACGTGCGAGCCCATCTTCAAGCTTCTGAGGAAGAATCAGGCCATTAAATGGAATGAAGACTGTCAACATGCCTTCGATCGAATCAAAGAATACTTGTTGGAACCACCAATTCTTATGCCTCCAGTGCCAGGGAGACCTCTGATCATGTATCTTACTGTGCTCGAAGGATCGATGGGATGTGTGCTGGGTCAGCAGGACGAGTCTGGTCGAAAAGAGCACGCCATTTATTACCTTAGCAAAAAGTTTACCGATTGTGAGACACGATACTCACTACTCGAGAAAACTTGCTGCGCTTTGGCATGGGCTGCTCGCCGACTAAGACAGTACATGCTGACTCACACTACTCTCCTAATTTCCAAGATGGATCCCGTAAAATACATCTTTGAGAAGCCAGCTTTGACAGGAAGAGTGGCCCATTGGCAGATGATACTCATGGAGTATGACATACAATACACTTCACAAAAAGCTATCAAGGGGAGTGTGTTGTCAGAATACTTGGCCCAGCAGCCGATTGATGATTATCAACCCATGAGGTTTGAGTTTCCGGATGAGGACATCATGTTCCTCAAGTTGAAAGACCATGAAGAACCACTTCCGGAGGAGGGGCCCGACCTTGAATCCATATGGAAGTTGATGTTTGACGGAGCTGTAAACATGAATGGGAGTGGAGTAGGTGCTGTTATTATCTCACCAGAAGGAGTCCACACACCTCTCGCTGCTCGGTTGAACTTCGAGTGTACTAACAACGAAGCAGAGTATGAAGCTTGCATCATGGGGATCGAAGAGGCAATAGACTTGCGAGTCAAGAACCTTGAGATCTTCGGAGATTCTGCTTTGGTGGTAAATCAGGTCAATGGCAAATGGCTAGTTCATCAAGCTCGTTTGATTCCTTACCGAGATTATGTCAGGAGGCTGTTAACCTTCTTTACCAAAGTAAAGCTGAGCTATGTTCCTAGGGACGAAAACCAGTTCGCCGATGCTCTCGCAACTTTATCATCCATGATTAAAGTATGCCGAGAAAATTTCGTGCCTCAAATTTCGATCTCTCGTCTTGAAAGACCGGCTTATGTCTTCGCAGTTGGTGATGGTGAAGATGACAAGCCTTGGTACCACGACATCAAACAATTCCTAAAGGCTCAAGAATACCCGGCTGGGGCATCCAGTAAAGATAAGAAAACTCTTAGAAGACTGGCGGGAGGATTCTTCTTGAATCAGGATGGTGTGTTGTACAAACGGAACTTTGACATGGTGCTGCTCAGATGTGTGGACAGACACGAGGCAGACATGTTAATGCAGGAGGTTCACGAAGGCTCCTTTGGTACCCATGCTGGTGGACATGCCATGGCCAAGAAATTATTGAGATCGGGATACTATTGGATTACCATGGAATCTGATTGTTGCAAATACTCTCGTAAGTGCCATAAGTGTCAAATTTATGCCGACAAGGTCCATGTGCCTCCAAATCCGTTGAGTGTCATGTCTTCACCGTGGCCGTTCGCTATGTGGGGCATCGATATGATTGGAAAGATTGAGCCAACAGCTTCTAACGGGCATCGCTTCATCCTGGTTGCTATTGATTATTTCACGAAGTGGGTTGAAGCAACTTCCTACACCAATGTCACTAAACAAGTGGTCGCTCGATTTATTAAACGGGACATCATCTGCCGATATGGAGTCCCTGAAAGGATCATTACTGATAATGGTTCTAACCTCAACAACAAGATGATGGCTGACTTGTGTCGAGACTTCAAAATAGAACACCACAACTCTTCTCCATATCGTCCGAAGATGAATGGCGCCGTCGAGGCGGCTAATAAAAACATCAAGAAGATTGTGCAGAAGATGGTTGTGACGTACAAAGATTGGCACGAGATGTTACCATTCGCCTTGCATGGGTATAGAACATCAGTACGCACTTCAACTGGGGCAACTCCATTCTCATTGGTGTATGGTATGGAGGCAGTCCTTCCAATCGAAGTGGAAATCCCCTCCCTGAGGTTGATGATGGACATCAAGCTAGATGAAGCTGAATGGCTCCGATCCAGATACAATCAATTGAGCCTCATTGAAGAGAAGCGTCTAGCAGCTGTATGCCATGGACAGTTGTATCAGCGACGAATGAAGCAAGCTTTTGACAAGAAGGTGCGACCACAGAGGTACATGCCAGGAGATTTAGTGCTGAAAAGGATTCTTCCTCCTCTCAACGATCACAGGGGCAAGTGGACACCCAACTATGAAGGACCGTTCGTGGTTAAAAAGGTTTTCTCAGGCGGAGCCTTAATGCTGACAACCATGGACGGAGAAGACTTTCCATCCCCTGTTAACGCAGACGCAGTAAGAAAATACTTCGTGTAAAAAGGACCCGCTGGATAAAAACAGAATAAAGATCCAGGCAAAAATGGGCATCCCGGCGAGCCAAAAACAGAATAAAAGGCTCGGGCAAAAGTTAGGGAAATATTGAAAAAATGTACACCCGCTGAGTTGAAAAGCCACATTGGACAACTCAGGCAAAAAAGGGTATCCCGGTGGATCGAAAACCCGAAAGGGCGATCCACGCAAAAGAGGGATTAACGCGAACGACTGCGATCTGCGAGATCCATGACCTACCTACAGTTGAGGCTATCCTAAGGGTTGAAGATCAGTTCACTTACTTTTTCTCAAGAGGCAGAGCGAGCGGAGCGTCTTGAAGACATACGAGTCATAACCGGGTTGAGACTTGATGAGATTCATTTCTCACATTGCCAATAGGGTAGTTTTGTTTTTCTTTTAGTTGTTCCCTCATTCCAGGGAACTGCTTCCTTTGTATTGCCTATTCAGGGCCACCTTTCCAAATCAATAAGAATTCAACTTCAGTCAATTGACTATTTTACTTCTTTGTTTTTACTTTTTCATCTAGCATTGATTGATTGTGAAAACGTCTAGCAAATGGTAACTCGCATTGTGTTATGAACATTTGAATGTTTTTCTAACTCGTGCAGGAGAATAGAAACATTTAATACAACTCAGAAAGGGTGTTAAGATACCTAGACAATGGTTCATGCTATGAGCCTGGGGCAAGCAGGTCCCAAACTAATTCTCTATGTTGCAGGTACTATCGATTGTGTTCATGCAGGTACAGGTACTGGTGTTGCTAACAGAGCTACAGACTATTATCCAGGATGGGCATTCCCATTTGTTTGAACAGAAACAAATGTCTCCCAGGGTGTTTCCAATCATCCCCAGCCATGTGCAAGTTGAAATTTCTCCCAGCTAGATAGCAGAGAGTGGGTGTCGTCCCCAAGCAGAAGTCTCCTTTCAGACAGGAGCAATTCTCGGCAGTATAAGGAGTGTCTTGCCTCCCCAGCAGTTGTTTCCTCAGCAGTGTCATGCCTTTGGTTCCCAGGAAGTCCTCACTTCCCCATCAGAGTTCAAGAAGGGTTCACCTCCAGCAGGGTCTTGGCGCTCCAATCTCAAAGTCCAATTTATTTTTGGCAGTGGCGGCTATTCTGAGCCAGTGAATTATTAACAGCTTTCCCCGTAGAGTTGTTTCCTCCCCACCAGGATGAACTAGATCAATGCAGTGATCATCGTTTTTTCCCAGCCAAGTTATCTGGAATTACCTGCAGTCTCCTTATCAGGAGATCTCCTTTGCATTGTCATTAGCATAATCATCATTGCGTCTGCATCCTCCAAAGCGTAGCATTTCCATCATCATGGAGCATTACGCCATAAATTCAAACATATGCATGCCAGCATGGGCCAGTTTTGAGGTATATTACATGAGACCTGTTATATCTCCCATCAGATTGATATGTTCCCCACGGAATTCAACTTCATTTCCCAGGATGGATGCTTCTACCAAGTTTTGTTGTTATCCCCATTTGAGTATTGTTTCCGTACAGCAATCTCATTTTCTCATGCTTCCATTTCAGTACAATGGTCGCATCTCGGGCTCTCGTTTAAGTACAACGATCCCATTTCATCCGAGTCTCCAGTTAAGTACAATGGTCTCGTCTTTGAGTTTTGTTTCCGTACAACAATCTCATCTCCTCGTGTCTCCGTTTCAGTACAACGGTCACGTTTCGGGTTATCATTTAAGTACAATGATCCCGTTCCATCTTGTCCTATTTTCTTTGTGTTTGGGTTATCAGTCGAGGCGGGTATACCTTTGCGTCTCCATTCGAGGATGGTTTCGTTTTAGATCCGAGGATCTTTTGATTTGTCATTCGAGGATGACATTTCTTTTCTTCAAGTCCTTCTGCGGTTGGTCTTGTTGTTGTGGCTATTATTCGAGGATAGTAGTTCACTTTTTGAGCTTATTGATCGAGGTCAGTTTGTCTCTTTTGCAAAGTCTGTCTGAGGTCAGCTTTGTGTTTGGTTATCAGTCGAGGCTGGTATACCTTTGCGTCTCCATTCGAGGATGGTTTCGTTTTAGATCCGAGGATCTTTTGATTTGTCATTCGAGGATGACATTTCTTTTCTTCAAGTCCTTCTGCGGTTGGTCTTGTTGTTGTGGCTATTATTCGAGGATAGTAGTTCCCTTTTTGAGCTTATTGATCGAGGTCAGTTTGTCTCTTTTGCAAAGTCTGTCTGAGGTCAGCTTTGTGTTTGGTTATCAGTCGAGGCTGGTATACCTTTGCGTCTCCATTCGAGGATGGTTTCGTTTTAGATCCGAGGATCTTTTGATTTGTCATTCGAGGATGACATTTCTTTTCTTCAAGTCCTTCTGCGGTTGGTCTTGTTGTTGTGGCTATTATTCGAGGATAGTAGTTCACTTTTCGAGCTTATTGATTGAGGTCAGTTTGTCTCTTTTGCAAAGTCTGTCTGAGGTCAGCTTTGTGTTTGGTTATCAGTCGAGGCTGGTATACCTTTGCGTCTCCATTCGAGGATGGTTTCGTTTTAGATCCGAGGATCTTTTGATTTGTCATTCGAGGATGACATTTCTTTTCTTCAAGTCCTTCTGCGGTTGGTCTTGTTGTTGTGGCTATTATTCGAGGATAGTAGTTCACTTTTCGAGCTTATTGATTGAGGTCAGTTTGTCTCTGTTGCAAAGTCTGTCTGAGGTCAGCTTTGTGTTTGGTTATCAGTCGAGGCTGGTATACCTTTGCGTCTCCATTCGAGGATGGTTTCGTTTTAGATCCGAGGATCTTTTGGATTGTCATTCGAGGATGACATTTCTTTTCTTCAAGTCCATCTGCGTTTGGTCTTGTTGTTGTGGCTATTATTCGAGGATAGTAGTTCACTTTTCGAGCTTATTGATCGAGGTCAGTTTGTCTCTTTTGCAAAGTCTGTCCGAGGTCAATCTTTGTTGTTGATGGTTATCGCCTGCGGCCGGTATACCATTGTGTTTCTATTCAAGGAGGGTTTTAGTACTGGATCCGAGGATCCCTTGTGAGTTGTCGTTCGAGGATGGCATTCTTCCTAGTATATTTTCACCTGGTCTTGTGTTCCGCTACTTATTCAGAGGTCAAAAACAAAATACATAAATAAATAAATGGGCAGATGACATTTCCATTACCCTCAGTGTGCAAATTTTCCGGTTTTATTTGAGTATTCAATCACTCCATACCTTGAATGTCTAAAAGCTGTTGCAATTATGCATTCGAGTCTGCAGATGATTGAATAGGGGCAGCTGTAATACCTCAAAATTTGCCCTCATGTTTATTCCCCCTGTTGGCTCATCATCTTGCATTCATCAGCATTTCTCATCAATTCATTAACATCATAGTAGTTCATTTTGTTGTTTCATAAGGCATGTGATCAAGGCCTGTGGAGATTAGGGTTTCGTGCCGTATCTGTATCTATTGTGGTGTGAACTTATGGAGAACATTCACTGGTGCATATAACTTATTATTGAGGTGTTCAGTCAGATTGGCTTTGGGTGAGAGTATTGGCTTTTCTTGATGTCTCTAGTAGTGTTCTTCATCATTGAATATCTTAAGGAAAATTTGGAGTCTTTATTCATGATTTTGATTTGAAGGGGACTTTATCAACGGAGGTCCATTGTATCAAAGATTGGGTCAGATCCATTTGTTCACAGAATAATAATTTGAGGCTGTGCGAAGTTTAGTATGGCCTCAAAATTCGTAGGAGTGGATTATGTAGAAGGACCTGATTTATGTCAAGGGAGAATGCACAATTATAGACCTTACTTAGGAGACATCGTTGACGTTCAAATTCTAGTTCTTGATATTCAAATACAAGCCATTGCCATTCTGCATGTCAACTAGCTAATTCACTGTTCTTTTAGTCACCATGACCTTATCATGTTTTGCTAACCAAAGTTAACTTTTTGTGTCCATATACATATTTCTAACATTCTATTTTTCATGTCCTTTGTCTCTAAATATCAACCTTTTCTTTTCAACATTTAGCCCATTTTTCTTTTCTAAAATCAATCCATTATTCATTTCTAGTTCCACTTCCATTTGACCATTTTAATCCGTTCTCGATTCCGAATCCCTTTGTTTGACAATATTACTAATCGTTCTTATCCATTATTACCATTTTCAAGTCATTTTTGTGATTATTTCTAACGACCATTTTCTTTCTCCAATTTAAGTCACTTATGGAAAGCCCATTCTCAGTTCCAAGGCCCATATCCATTTAACAAATTTGTTCACTTTTATAAACCATAATATCTAAATCTCATTTTAATTCTTTTCATCCAATTGCCTTTTCTTATACATTTATTAAATCAGGTCACCATTCACTATTTTAATTTTTTAGAATGCTTTTGTTTACCTATCCGACATCCAGGTAATAAAGCTCATCGGTCATATTTTTTTTTTGCCAATACTTTCTTATTGTCCAAAACTCGAAGGAACTATTTTAGTACCATTTCCATCCAAAGATTCTGAAGAGAAAAAGGAACAACAAATACAAGTGGAAAGTCATGCTGAATATCCTATTTCTTTTGGTAGAATGGGTAAAAGTTTGCCCAAAGATACTATGAGGAGGCCCACAAGATTGAATTATGTTAGGAAAATGGGCAAAGCACAAGCTGAAGAGCAATTAATTCATAGCTCAAATGCAGTCAACCGAAGCAACCATAATATGAATGTTAAATATGCACAGATTGGAGGAGGTACAAAAGACAATCAAATGGTAGCAAATTTGAGTAACCAAAATGATGAATCACAGTCAGAACAACAATTCCAAGTGGGAAGTCTGCCTAAAGATACCATTGGTAGGAACATAAGGTTTAAAGTTGTTCAAAAAAAGTGGCAAATCACGTACTAAAGAGCAATTAATTGATAGCTCTAATGTAGGAGATACAAGAGAGAAATTAAAGGTAGAAAAATCCATCAAGAGCTGAAAAGGAAAAAAACTCAGTAGGAATTTGAAGCCTCCTGTAGTTCTGGTTATTGTGATGATCATCATGGTCTTTGATCTAGCGAGAGCAATACTTCCTACGTAGATTATGCTTCTAGAATGTGTAGGCGCTGTGAGGAAGCGCATCTCAGGTGTATAATGTTTTGGACATACATTCTGAACATGGTGAACAATCCCCTGAATCTAAATCAAAAGAAAATAACTTATCAGCAAGGTTTGAACTGGGAGGTACTACATGTGAAGAATATGAAAAAACACTTACGAGACGGGCGCAATTGCTGGTGCTCAATTATATGAAAGAGCTTAACACTTCCAATGGAGCCTCAAAGGCAAAGTCCTAAGCGTCACACAAAAATTAGTTCCAAAACCTCATAATTTTGTTAGCAGGAGAATGATAGCTATTGTCAAGTTTCAATTACCGAAAAAATAAGGAAATATATGGGTGAATAATGGCAACGGTAACAAAGACTCAGTCAAAGAAAAAAGAAGAAGCACACAGAGAGTCGTTTTTCCACCTTGATTGATAAACTCCAAGGATGTTTAAGCGGTAGCACTTGGAGAATTGTATGACTTGACCGCCGTCTTTCGGTAATCTACATAACGCATCCCAAAGAAAAATAATTACAGCTATGCCAGATTCACAAGACTCATAATGATTGTAAGACTATCGAATATGTTTGTTACCTTCTTGATTGCTCCAAAGCTGTGCGGCTTGCGGATTTAGAGGTGAACTAATGTTTGGCTCTACATTATCATAAGTTATGAAAGAATTAAGATCAACACCAAAAAAAACCGAGAACTAAATCTATCTATGCATTTGATAAGATTACAGTATTTACCTTCAAGAAGACTTTGAATTGATGGCAGAATTGTTTTGACATCATAGGCAGAGGACTGCTCGTTCTAGTAAAAGCAGATGACAAATCAATAGGATCAGTTCATTAACCTGCATATTTTGATTCAAAAGAAAGTATCAAGCATTGGTAACTACCTAACCGAACCATAACAGATCCAAGCAAAAGGAAAACCATAACAGAAAGCCGAAACAGAAAAAACAGTTGCAATCCATAATTAACTAATCAAAACCGAAAAAGGCATAGCAGAATCAATAATGAACTGGATTCACAACAGTGCATAACAGAATCAGGTTCTAACTGAAAAATAACTAACTTCCTAACAGAAATCTTCCAGAAGTTTCACCTGATTTTCTTCATCCCACACTCTTCAAACCTCTATAAATCAGAGCATTCTCACCCCATTTGTCTTCTTCTTCAATATTTCTCTTTTTCCATTCTTCTCTTCCAATCTTCATCAACTCATCACCATTTTTGATGATTGGTTATCATCTTCGTGAACCTGTGAATTCAGAGAAACAGGTATTCGAAACCAAATCATAAACAAAGGCCCTAGTGAATCAGCGTTATGCAAAAGATGAGGAAGATTGATTTTTGGTAGAATTTTCTTACCTAAAGCAAATCCTCTCATCAATTTCAATCTGTGACCTCAATTTCCAATCCTCCATCAAATCTTCGTCCTCTGTAACGACACTGATATTGCTGGCAATCTGCAATTGAATCAAGAGCATATTTCAGCAGTAAATCATCAAGAATTCTGAGCAAATATTTTTAAGAGATTTGAGGACGAAGGCCATCGCGTCAAGAACGCGCAGAGCAGGACAAAGTTAAGATTACCTGAAGCATCACGTAAAGCTTCTATTGCGTTCCATCAAGCGAAGCTCTCATCATCCATCGGCGTTTCGATTGCCATCTTCCTTACGGTGTTCGTCTGCCTTCATCGACGACTTCAGGACATCGACATCAACATCTTTGTCGCGAAAACTTCACAACAGAACCATCATCTTCGACGCACTCAGTTCATCAGGTATGGCTTTAAATGCATTCCTGAGGTGCGATGTTGTTTTAATGGCGCTGAGAGTAGTCTAAGGTATAGGTTTCAGTTTCCGATTCCAAGTTTTGATTAAGTTAGAGGTTGTGGAATTTTGTTTGGTTTTGCCTAAGATAATGGTGGAAATGGCGATAGTTTGAAGAAAGAGGTTGGGGATGGCAATGGTAAGGTGGCGGCGGTGCCGAAAGGGGTAAAGAGCTTAGGATTTTTGTAATTCGTTTGTGTTTAATTTTAGGGTTGAGTTAGTTTCTGTTTAGAAGGAGATGAAGGGTAGTGTGAGTTGTTGTTGAAGAAAAGGGACGAACCAGAGAGGGAGAAGCACGACGGAGATGGCGGCGAGTGTGAGGGTAGGTTTGAGTGCTCCGGCGGCGGGTGAGAGAGGAGAGGAAGAGGGTCTTTAGGGTTTCAGTAATAGTATTCAACCTTCTTTTGTTTTCATTTTAATTATTAAAGAGGAAATCATTAATTTGACTTAATTAGTTATATTAAAGATAATATTAGGAATTGAAATGTCATAATAAGTATAATTTAATTCAGTTTTTTTTGAAATATTAGTTTAAGATTAGTTTATTGTTTTTTTTTATTATTAGGATTTTTTTTAGAAATTTTTATCATAGACTATAGTTTAATTCATTATCTTAAATTAAGTTTTTTTAGAATTTTATATTGATAATCATAATTTTAGTTTAAGGTCTTAAATTAGATTTTTATATTGATAATCATAAGTTTAGATTTTTAGGAAAAAATATTATATTTAAGTTGAGTTTAATTCTTTTAAATTAAGACTTTAGAAATTTTATCATAAGTTTAATTTAATTAGTTTTCTTTAATTAAGAATTTTATAAAAGAAATATTAGTTTAGTATTAGTTTAATTCTTTAATTAAGAGTTAGAAAATATTATCTTAAGATTAATCTAATTCATGTCTTAGGTTAATTCATTTTTAAGTTAATTAAGAAATATGTGTTAAAAATATGTTTAATAAAAAAACATTACTATCTACACCCCTGTTGTATAGCCCATGTAAAGAATGAACTTAGAAGTATTACTTACTGCACTCCCCTCATTTTTCAGTGCAAGTGGGCTTAGCCACTCTGCTATCGGCACCCTGTTTTAGGCCCAGTAGATAAAAAAGAACCTAAAGTATTACTAAAGTCACCCCTTGTAGAATTTTCTTAGAATTTTATTTTAGTTAGCTAGTTTCAAATTAAATCTAATAAAAATAATAAAAAGTATGGGAAAATTCTATAAAAATTAAGGTAGCTCAATAAATCAATTTAGAAATTTGTGATATTTTTATTTTCTGGAATTTGTTTATTTTTGATTAAATTCTGAATTTTTCTTTTAATTAGCTTTATTGAATTTCTATTAATTGTGCTGAATTTTGTTCATTTTATTTAAGTAGCTTCCATTAACCATTTTGAGCCATTCTTTTTTCTGTAATTAGATGACTCATAATATTTCTTAGGATATTTTTAATGGAATTTTTAGAACCTTTTATCATAGGTTTTAGTGGAGTAATCCTTAGGAAATAATGGTTAATCTTAGCTGAAATTAAATAATTTCTAGGCATAGGAAAAATAAGTATTTTTAGAATCCCTCTTAGTATACTATTTTAGATAGTGATAGGATCATATGGTTTAAGTTTCACAATTTTTCTAGAAGTTTTAGTATTTTTTTTAGAATATTAGTTTAGGCCTAGTTATGCATAATTCCCTTAGGTTAGGCCATTAGAAAAATAATGTTCAATCAAAAAATAATAATAGTCTAGATTAGATTTAGCATTTAAATTTAACATTAGACTTAGGTAGTTTAATTTGATTTTTTTTAGAATGAATATTAGGCTTAGAGTAGTTTAGTCCTTAGGTTTAAAATTTCATTTTTTCATTAGAATATAGAATAAATAAATGGACTTTTTTTTTATTATTCATTGCCTCTAAGTGCATTTGTAGAGTTTTATTCCTTATGTTTAATTTCATTATTTTTGTTTCATTTGTTTTTTACAACTTTAATAGGATTCCCCTTGTATTCTTAGAATCAACTTAACTTCATTAAGAAGTAAGTTGAATTCTAGTAGTTTTAAGTTTCCATTAGGAGTAGAAAACCTCACTAACCATTAGGATCACTTTGTAAATAAATAAACAAAATAGGATTGAGTCTTAGTCCCTTAGATTTTTCCTTTTTATCAACTTGAGTCTTTCTTTCTTCCCTCATAAAGAAAACAATAAAACACTTAATAAAAACCGGACCATCTTGTACGACACGAGACTTTGTTGCGGAGTGTTTATACGCGTCCTGTTTCGGGGCGAGGTGTAAATACTTCCCGCGATGGATAGGTCTTAGTACAAGACAGTTCACAAACAAAATTCAAAACACTTCTTTTAAAAGACAAAAAACAAACAATAAGCGACTATCCTGCAGGAACTTCTCTTCTCATCTCATTCACTCACAACGCGAACTCGCGACGACTTGTCTCGCATGCAAGACGGTAAACGCACTCGTACCAGACGAGCCTGCAACACCTGAGCATAGACATACGCAGTTCCAGCTGTAAAAAACGCAAACAAACAGTTCCCGCCTAGGTTAGGCGAACTACGTCGACTCTGATCCTCATTATCCCGATGAGGTACGTAGGCAGCGGGGTAGGGCCCGTTCGAGCACATTCTTTATTTTCCCTACATTTTCCCCATTCTTTAGTTTAGTTTTCATTTTCAGTTCCCTTTCTCATTTCTCATTTCCATTCCAGTTAGCGGTTTTATTCAACATCAGTTATATTCTTCTAACCCTTCGAAACAAACAAGCAAGCGTGGATCCCGTCGGGTACGACGGACGATCTGGGGTGCTAATACCTTCCCAGGTCGTAACCGACTCCCGAACTCAGATCTTTGGTTCGCAGGACCTTGTCCTTTCCTTCTTCCTCAGGTTTGTGCAACATTACCTTTCCCATTCTTTCGGGATAAAAATGTCCAGCTGGGTGCAAATCACTCTACACTCACTCTAGATGCAAAATAAATGCATCTAAAGTCTTGAAGATGGCTGGATCTGAAGCTTTGCCAACACCTGCCCTGAAATGGCAAGGTTGTTGATCTTAAAGGAAAACTTGAATGAGTGGGTGGTTAATGATCCTGAGCTTGCACTGATTAAGAGTCCACAATTTGTTTTCGAATTGAGCAAGTGTAAAATGAGATATGAGAGAAATTTCTAGTTGTGCATAAACTTGGAAATGAGAGAATGAGAGAGAGGTGAGCAATTCTGAAACCCTAGCTTCTTTTATATGAAGTCACAAACCAATGCTGAAAAGATTGTGAAGTTTGCACGTGGGAATCACAAGTTTTTGGTGAATTTGTAAATTTTGCAATTTGGTGTGAAAGCATGCAATGCTCATGCTTGCCTTGGCCTTTCAGCCCATGTGCAATCCAAATCCATCCCTTGATTATAATCCAACAAGTCCTGGCCCTTAGATCAAAGTTATCACACCTTTCTCATGAATTTGCAAAATATCCACTTATGTAATGCCAATCTTATTGTGCACAAAATTGTGACTTTCTTTGGAGCAAAATGTACCAAATGCATTGTATTTTATCATTGAAACCAAAATTGATCCATTCCAAGCCTTACAATTAAGTTTTGAGACTTTTTGCTTTTGTGCATGCATGAAACTTTTGGTTTTGCCCTAATTTGCAGCATTTTTTCGAAGGGCCTAGAGGAAAAACCATGAGGGCTATGAAAAATTACTTGTACTTTTTGAAAATGGGAGCCCTTAATCTCCAACTTTCATGTTTGACTTTGGTTCATTTGAAGAATTTTTTATCATGTTAAGCTCACTTGAAATTTAGGGCAAAAGTTGCCAAATATGGAAATTCCTCAAAACCAAGTTTTCACCAATTTTGCAAAAAGCTTCAAATCTCCATGATTCTTGATCTTTGAACATTCCAAACCTCTTATAACATTGTAAGGACACCCCTTGGCAAGAAAAAGTGGCTTGGACCCCTTGAAATCACATAGTTGACTTTTTAAGGGAACAGTTGACCAATTACTTCATCTGCAAGCAATTGAAGAATTTCCTGACTTCCACAAGGAATTTACTCATGAAAATTGGTACCTAGGATCCTCTTGACATATAAAAGACTTTTCCCAAATTAAATGGCCAAAGTTGTGAAGTTTTGATGCTTGAATCTCAAACCCTAGTTTAGGTGCCTTGTGTAGGAGCTTTGCCCTATCCTGGAACCTCTGATGATCATACCACCTTCTGAGCTTTTGCACATGAACTTGAACTTGTAAATGGAGTGTAGACCCCTCATAGGACCTGTACAAAACCATTGGGACCCTTGTAATAACTTGAAATGCTTCAAGAACCTCCACAGATGATCATATGCCTAATGCTAGGACATGAAGAATGCTATGCCTCATCTTTCCATGCTAGGATTCTAAGAAAATGATATGTTCATGATGAATATGATGTGATATGATGCTTAAAATGAAGAGGGAAAATTTGGGGTGTTACAGCTGCCCCTATTCAAACAACTGTTAATATGAAACAGACGGTAGCACGGGCTATCGACCGTTCAAGATAAACTGTGGTTGAATACCAAGAAGACCAGAAATTTGCACTCTGACAAAGAATGCAAAACTGGGAAATAAACCCAACCAAATGACGCTTTGGTGATTGCAAGGGAGAAAAAGCAGACGAGCTTCTTCCAAGTTGAAACTGGTATCTGGAATAAAAAACTTTGACAGACGAGTCTTCTTCGAACAGTCCTGTGACGCCAGGAGATGGACATACGAGTCCTCAAACACTACAAACATGTAACTTGAGATAGACGAGTCTTCTTCGGATTTACCCGTTACGCCAGGACCGGTGATGCACTTAAGTCTGTGGGATAGACATGCATAATCAAGGTAGACGAACCTTCTTCATATATTATCCGCGGATATATGGTATAAGACAGACGAGTCTTCTTCGAGCAAACCTGTTACGCCAGGTGCAACAATCATAATTGATGCTTGAGACAGACGAGCCTCCTTCGGATTTACCTGTTACGCCAGGACCGGTAACCATTTTGAGAAAAGAGTCGCCAGCTAGGCATTTTTATCCCGGAGGAAAGGTAATGCTGCATAGACCTAGAAAAAGATATGGATAAGACGGTTGCGAACCAGAGAGACTGAGGAAGGGGGTTGGTTACAACCTGGGAAGGTATTAGCACCCAGATCGTCCGCCGTACTCGACGGGATCCACACTTAAAAGATCTGTGTTTTAAAGGGGTAGTGTCAGTGCAGTTTGTGTATCAAAGCTGGAAAAGAATGCAAGTGTCAGTGTAAAAGAAATGTGAAGTGTATAAGAGAGGTGTCAGTGTAAGGACAGGGGTGAAATTCTCAAGATTATGAGACTAAAAGAATGGTGCTGGAAAGAGGGGGAATATACAGAGACTTTTGTTCGATAACTGTTAAGTTATGCCTACGTATCCTCTCGTGCAATGAGGAAGTCAGAACACCGTAGTTCGACTCAAAGAGACTGAAAGATAAATTGACTTGTGAACTGCTTACTTGTCTATGCTCAAGTGTATGACCTGTCTGGCTCAGGTGCAAACTGTCTTGCATTAGACGGAAGAAGCAAGTTCTCGTTTGTGAGTGAATGAGATGAGAAATAGAATCCCGGAGGAGACGATTATTGTTTGATTTTGTGTTTTCAGTCTTTTATTACTTTTTGAAGTTTGTCATAAGAAAATGAGCTTAAGCCTAAACCAATGGGTTAGTAAACTCATCACATCCTCCCTCTGATTAGGGGTAATGAGAATGCCTTAAGTGTGAAGTAAACACCTCACCCTTAATCACCATGATGTAGGATTAAGATCATTAACCTACTTGCATTTATTTAGATGTTTTTGTTGTTTTTGTTTAGTGTTGAGTAATGAGTTTAAGCCATAATCAAGGATTTAATGGACCCATTACACCATCCTAATAGAAGGATAATGGATGAGAACATTTAAGCCGAGGAAGGCTCCTCAACTTAATCCATGATTAGGGATTAACATCATGACAAAACAAAGCCTTTATTAAATGGATTTTAGTTAATGATAAGATGAAGAAATGATTTTTATGGTTTGTAAGACAACTTGAGGGGGACTTGTCCATTAACACTAGGGTTAGTCCTTCTTAACCAATTAAGGAAGAATTAGAACCCTAATGCAAGGCCCAAGTTACAAGCTTGATGTCTTAGTGATTATTAAGATGGATTTATTAAAGGATTTAAACACATTAAGGATTTAACACTTAGGATTAAAGTTATACACTCCATCCTAATAGAAGGATGCAGGCATAAGCTTAATCACAAAGCCTTAAAACCTTTAGGGTTTAGTCCTTGATTATGAGATGAGAAGAAGACTCAAAGATGACACAGAGGCAAAAACTAATTGGGGGACTAATCAAACCCTAATTGTTATCATGCTTGGTTGTTCCTAGGGTTTATGAAGCTTGCAAGAGATCTTCAAGAGAATGGCCACCAGGAATAGAAGCAGATGAAAGGAGGAAGAAACGGAGAGAATCAAGACAACTTGCTTCACTTAAGAAGACAAGTTGTTTGAAGAAAGGAGGTGGGAAAGAGCAAGAATGAGCAAGCTCACACAAAGACAAGATAAAATGCAGCAATGATGCAAGAGAGGGATGAGAAGAGATTGTGAGAAGTGAAGGCAAATTCACTTCCCAAAACAACTTACCACCTGAAAAGTTAGCAAAAAGAAAGTGAAATACAATGCAAATGAGATGAAATGTCATGATGCAAACCAAAGTCAGAAGCATAAACATGATGTTAATGATGCTAAGAGAAGATGCAAACACAAGGCAAGACATGAGAATGATCATACAAGGATATGGGTGCAGATGAAGCATGCTTGAACCAGGGAAGTTCAAGAAAGTTTATGAAATGCAATGGACATATAACATGGCAAATGAAAGATGTAATGATAAAACATGATTCTAATATGTCCTAAGATGTATTATGAATCATGTGGATGCACAAAATGTCATGGCAAGTCATTGGATGCAAGCAAATGAGAGATGGATGCAAAGGAAGACACAAATTAGGGTTTACATACAAACATGCAATGCAAAATTCAAAATCAGAAGCAAATGACTTGATAAAAAATTGAAAATGCAATCAAAGATACCCTAAACCTATACAAGTTCACTGCCCAAAGGAGGGGATCTAATTCTTAACCTAGTGAAAGTTATGAATTTCTCAAGTTAATTAGGGTTTTAAGGTACCTCATCATAAAAAATGCAAAACAAATTGAAAATGGAAGATCAATTCAAACCAAATTTATCCTATAAATTACATGCCATGAAGGATGCAATGCAAGAAGAACCATCATCAAACTCTCAATGGTTAGGCAGAAGGGATTTTTTAAAGTTTGCACAAAAATATTGCCTTAAAATGAATTTAATTCCAATGAAAATGATCAAAAGGAATCAAGAACCAAAAAGAAATTTGCTTTGAGAGTTTGATAATGTTTCTAAATGTTTCTAAATGCAATGCGAATTTTTTGGTGATTTTTAAATACCTAAATGCATTTTTAATTAATTAATTTTCATTAACTAATTAAAAATAAACATTTAAATGATTTAAAAATTATTTTTAATACAAAAAATAAAAATAAAAATATTTTTGGGTTCTGAAAATTAATGAAATGTTTGACAAAAATTTTCAGAATTTTTAAATGTATTTTGCTATTTTAAATAATTTGTGCAAATAAAATGAAAAAGAAATGAAATAAAATAAAAATAATAGAAAGTAATCTAAAGGAAAGGCCAGGATTTATTCTGGGTTTGTGAGGGTTTACTTGGAGCCACATCCAAGGGCCTAGGTTCAAACCTGGCTAATATTTATTTTATAATTAATTAAACCTAGGTTAAGTTAATTAATCACTGATTAGGGCTAATCATGAAATCTCAGCCATTTAACACACCCGGGAACCACTGATCGCACGACCCATATTCAAACTCCCTTAATTACACAATTAAACCTAATTAGGGTTAATCAAATTCAGATGGCCGGAACAGTGTTCCGGTCGTCTTCTCCGGCGAACCAAAAACCCTAGAATCTTCTACAGGTTACCAAACATGAAATTTCTTCCACCAAAATGATCCTCTCATCAATCTAAACCTAACCCCTCATCTCAAATTCATTTATTTTCACTCACACGCCTGAATCGAAGCAAAACACAAAACACGGGAAAATGTTCAGAGATGCCATACATGCTGGTTTCTTCACCATTTCAAAAAATAAATACATATTCATGATCAGGAGAGCACATAGCATCATAAATGAACTTAAAAATCAACTTCTGGGAAAAATGTTCTTCCTCTTACCTGAGATGAATCTTTCCTGATTCTGAGCTCTCTGGCCTCAAGCTTTGTGCAATCCTTCTCCCTTGAACCTCCTGATGATGGAATGGAGCTTAGAAAGCTTGGGGAGTGGCTGGTTTGAGTGATTCAATTCTGGTGTAGCAGAAATGGAGGTCTCTGTGGGTGATGATTCAAGAAGTTTCAGGGGGTGGATTTTGTTCTATGAGTGATTTGTGGTTTGTGTGTGAAGGAATTTTTGATGTTTGAGGGCTGTGTGAAGAGATTCGAAGAGGGGAAGTTCTTGGCAGATTTTGTGGATGCTGGAATGTGGGAGTTTCTGGCTTGTGTATGGTGTGTTTAGGGTTGCTTGATGTCCACATATTTGACTCTGATTGGGCAGAGAGTTGGTGGTGGCACTGTGGGATTGGCATGGGCAAAAATGCAAAAAGTCAAGATCTTGTGTACCATGAGTATGGCTCGGGTCAGAGGATATCTTAGGGCTTGTCCTGCCTCAACTTGAGTCAAGGAAGGCCTTTGGATCTGACTTTGTGAGCTGGCTAGCCTTG
The DNA here is from genome assembly GCA_963966055.1 of Lathyrus aphaca. NCBI lineage: Eukaryota > Viridiplantae > Streptophyta > Magnoliopsida > Fabales > Fabaceae > Lathyrus > Lathyrus aphaca. The sequence continues at coordinate 502,032,130 of OZ014520.1, forward strand.
ATCAAGGGTTTCTAAGGTTCTTGCACATTTCCCTCTTTGGATTTTCTCATGAACCAAGGCAAGGAAACTTGTGATATTTTGGGCAAAATGTGACAAAATGAGTCTTGTAATATTGTTATGATGTTTTGATACCAATTGGAGTTCAATTCAAACATGAGAGGTCCCTTTTGCAAAGTTTCAATTTTGTAGCTTTTATGAAAAATGCCTTATGCAACTTGTGATCCAAGGCATGGAAATGAAGAAATCTTGGCACAAACTTGACTTTTCTAAGTTGTAACATGTTATAATGATGCAAAGAATTCACTTAGAGGTCTTGAAAATGCTTGGGATTGGAATTTGCAAAAATCCCTCTTTGGTGCCAAAAGTGGAAATTTCATGATTTTCCCAACTTTGCAAAGCCATAACTTTTGATCCAAAATGAATTAGAAAAAGTTCTTGTACTTTTTGAAAAGGGAATGATCCATTATACAACTTTCATGACCAAAGTTTTCTCATTTGAGGCATTTTTGAATCAAAAAGAGAAGGTTGAAAAACTTTCCCAAAATGGCAAGTTTTCATTACAAGTCACTTTCCCAAAAAGGCAACTTTGCAAATGGCTTGAAATTCTTCAATTTTGTAAACTTATAACATCTTCTATGATCGAATAAAGATCATACACATTCAAAATGATGGAGAATAACCTTTGGTTGGGTCAATGGGGCCTCAGATGCCCTGATTTTGCACTGACTTGCTCAAGAAGTTAACTCTTGATTAGATGCCCTCCCCATGGAATTTCTTCATGAAAATTGATATGCATGATCCTAATATCATATAGAGACCAATAAAAACAAGAATGACCAAAAAATTTGGAGTTATGGCCTCTGAAACCAAAACCCTAATTCTAGGTCATCTGTGCAATTAAACCTGGCTCTGCATCCATGCCTTCCTCAGTTCTTGTGATTCTTTGACTTCTTTGATCTTGAGAGGATGTAATATGATGCTTGAACATACATGGACCCCTTTGAAGTGATTGATGACCTTTGGAGTGGCTCAAAAGGCTCTTAGATGGCTCAGATCACAAACCCTAGATGCAGATGACTTTGAAACAATGCAGTGAAACAAAAATGCAATATGAGATGCTATGATTGAACTTATGCATATGAAAAAGATCACAAGCCATGGTGTGAAATGGGTGAGGGAAAATTTTGGGTGTTTACAGCTGCCCCTATTCAAGCATGAGTTTGCTGTGCAGGATGTAAGCAACGGCTTAACAGGCAAACAAGATAACTTGTGGTTGAATACCAAAGACAGTCCAAAATTTGCACTCACAGAATGAAGAAGAAAAGGGATATAGATTGTAAAAGAAAATAAAGTATGATTATAAAGTGCGGGCGACGGAGGACGACCGTCGAGCAGAGGACGACTGCTGGGGAAGAAGCAATGAAGGGGACGACCGGCATGCTGGGGAAAATGCAGGAAATAAAGCAATGACGGGGACGGCCGACAAGCTGGGGATATGAGAGATTGCGATGGGGACGACCATCAAGTAAAGCTATAAGACTCTCTGGGGATTATAAGCAAATGAAATAAATGATGAGGTACGGTCATCAAAGGTGAAGGCTGATCACCTAGCAGGGGACGGCTGCCCTGTTGGGGATAAGATGAGGGATGGTCATCTAAGGTGAAGGACGATCACCTGGCAGGGTACGACTGCCGAAAGTATCACGACATAGGACGAATGTCGGATAGAAAAGGTCGACGATGGGGACGGCCATCGAATAAGCATGATGAAGGACGATCATCAAGAGGTGAAGGACGATCACCTAGTAGGGTACGGCTGCTCTGGGGTTTATCATGACATAGGACGAATGTCAGATAACAAGACCAACGATGGGGACGGCCATCGGATAAAATGATGAAGGACGATCATCAGGAGGTGCAGGACGATCACCTAGCAGGGGACGGCTGCTGAAAATATCACGACATAAGATGAATGTCGGATAGGAAGGGGTTCTACTGAACAGAGACTCCACTGGGGGTGATGAAGGACGATCATCAAAAAGGTGAAGGACGATCACCTGGCAGGGTACGGCTGCCGAAAATACCGTGACATAGGACGAATGCCGGATAAAAAAAGAAGTTTTGCTGGGGACTTCGCTGGGGAATAGTAAACACGGACGAGCGTTTACATCCAAGAAATGAAAGGTATAAGTGTTTGGCACTATGTATAGATTAAAGATGTGGACGAGCATCCTTAAGAATATGATACAGACGGGTATCAGGTAGAAACAAACGCTTGACGCATGTTCAGAGATGATGATACGGACGAGTACCAACTGGTTAACAAAGAACATGGACGAGTGTCGAATCTGAGGGGGTTTAAGTGGTATATACATGATACAGACGAGTATCTGTATGAGTAAAAAGGTGACGAGTAACAAGTATGAGTGAAACACGGACGAGTGTTTAACTTGATGGGGAGAGTGCGACACGGACGAGTGTCAGAAAAAGTGTATTATAAACAAGTGTATGGTTTCCAAAGTGTTTGGGTAACTATGCTGGGGAAGGTGACTCGGACGGGCGTCAAGGAATTGTGTATACATGTATCTGTGAGTGCAAAGGGAATGCTTTGGATTTCTACTGGGGATATGACACGGAAGGGTGTCAAGAAGTATCTGTACTGTATATGCGCCTGTTTGCTTCGGGCAATTTACTGGGGAATGATGACACAGACGAGTGCCGAAGGGAGCATGCATCTGTATCTTTAAAGGAAATGCTTTGGCTCTCTGGTGGGGAATTTGAGAGGTATTTTGTATATTGTTGATGGTATTGTTTGTATTTACAAGTGTTTGATTCAGAACATGGCTTATGATTATGCAATGTGTTTGATTTTTTTCCGTAATGCTCCGTATTAGACGGAATGCTACGCTCTGTGGGGAAAATATGATGCGAATGCTATGTTTATGCAAAGATACCGATCCGGGATTCAGATCCCGTTGCTATAGAGATCTCTGACTGATCTGCTTGAAGTGGATATCCCAGATGGGAATGAGATCATTGGTAGATCTAACATGTATGACTCTGCTTGGGGAAGTAGATCACTGGTAGATCTATCTCGGTAATGAGGGACCCAGCTGGGGTTTGTGGGAACTTTCGTTACTCTGTTGTGAGATCTTCAGGCATTGCTCTTCGGGATAAAGGCTGAAACTTTGTGGGGAGATAGTTCCCTGATTGGAGCTTGGCTGGGGAAGAAGGAAGATCACTGAAAGATCTTCCTAGAGATTCCTGTAGGGATCCTGCTGAGGATGATACTCGATAACTCAGCTGGGGAGAAAAACACCTCCGGTGCTAATCTGGAAGATGGACTGAGTAGATAATGATTTGACAGCTTGCTGGGGAGAAGCTTTCATGCCCCCATATCGCGCTTTGAACACCTGCGATCCTGCATGACAAAGAAACGTACAAGTATCCCGAGGTATCCCTTACAGGATTCCGTCATAGGAGTTCAGACACTCCTGGGAGTGAATATATTTCCCGCAAGCACGTATTATTAGAAGGGTAGCATCTGTTATTTATGCAATCAATATATTAATGACATCGGATATCTTGCACATAAAAGAGTACGAGATGAAATATGGCTGAAAATCTGATTTTATTAATTTGAGTGCCCTGAATTGGCAAGTACAGTTAAAGAAACGGATCCCCTGAGATGAGGAGATCGTTACAAATTGAGGAATAAAAAGATGTTGGCAATGTTGATGACGCTTCAAGGAGCCTCCCTTTTGCTATGACTCGTATGACATTGACGTTCTTCTCGTCTTGCTTTCTGAAGAAGGCTGATTCTGATCGACGCTCGAACCTTTCGAAGCTTACCAAGTTGCAAGTGATACAGACGAATTCAGAATGCAGTTGTTCGCTTATTCCCTTATTTTGCGTGGATCACCCTTTCAGGTTTTCAATCCACCGGGATACCCATTTTTGCCTTAGTTGTCCAATGCGGCTTTTCAACTCAGCAGGTGTACATTTTTTTATTTATTTTCCCTTATTTTTGCCCGAGTCTGTTATTTTGTTTTCGACTCGCCGGGATGCCCTATTTTTGCCTGGACTTACATTCTGTTTTCATGTCCAGCGGGTCATTTTTATGCGAAGTATTTTTTAACTGCATCTGAATTCACAAGGGACAGGAAGTCTTCACCATCCATAGTGTTGAGCATCAGTGCTCCACCAGAGAAAACTTTCTTTACTACGAATGGCCCTTCATAGTTCGGAGTCCACTTTCCCCTGTGGTCTGTATGAGGAGGGAGGAGTCTTTTCAGCACAAGATCTCCTACTTGGTACTCTCGGAGCCTGAATTTCTGATCGAAGGCTTTCTTCATTCTTTTCTGATATAACTGCCCATGACAGATTGCAGCTAATCTATTTTCTTCGATCAGATTTAATTGTTCGTATCGGGATCGGACCCACTCTGCTTCATTCAATTTGACATCCATCAGTACCCGTAAGGAGGGTAATTCAACTTCAACAGGTAGGACTGCCTCCATACCATACACAAGCTGATACGGTGTTGCCCCAGTGGATGTTCTGATTGACGTACGGTACCCATGCAAGGCAAATGGTAGCTTTTTGTGCCAGTCTTTGTAGGTGACCACCATCTTTTGTACAATCTTCTTGATATTCTTGTTAGCTTCCTCAACAGTGCCATTCATCTTTGGCCTGTAAGGAGAAGAATTGTGGTGTTGGATCTTGAAGTCCCGTCATAGTTCCGCCATCATTTTGTTGTTTAAGTTGGAACCATTATCAATAATGATTCATTCGGGAACTCCATATCGACAGATGATGTCTCTCTTCAGAAATCGGGCTACCACTTGCCTTGTAACATTTGCATATGAAGCTGCTTCAACCCACTTGGTAAAATAGTCAATGGCTACCAGGATGAATTTGTGGCCATTTGAAGCATTCGGTTCAATCTTGCCAATCATATCAATGCCCCACATGGCAAAGGGCCAGGGTGAAGACATTACATTCAGAGGATTAGGAGGCACATGCACTTTATCCGCATAAATCTGGCATTTATGGCATTTTCTGGCATAGGCACAACAGTCTGCATCCATTGTGATCCAGTAATAGCCTGATCTTAGCAACTTTTTAGCCATTGCATGCCCTCCCGCATGGGTACCAAAGGATCCTTCGTGCACTTCGTGCATCAACAAGTCTGCTTCTGCCTTATCAACGCATCTGAGGAGTACCATATCAAAGTTTCTCTTGTACAGGGAACCGTCAGTATTCAGAAAGAAACTACCAGATAGCCTTCTTAATGTCTTCTTGTCATTGGAAGATGCCCCAGGTGGGTATGTTTGATCCTCCAAGAAGCACTTAATGTCATGGAACCAAGGCTTATCATTTTTGACAACATCTGCTGCAAATACATATGCCGGTCTGTCAAGTCTGGACACTGAAATTCGAGGCACAATGTTGGCAGCTTGAAATTTGATCATGGATGAAATGGTAGCCAGAGCATCTGCAAACTGATTTTCGTCTCGAGGGATATACTCAAGCTTGATTGTTGTGAAGAAAGTCAATAGCCTCCTTGTATAATCCCGGTAAGGTATCAGATGATCCTGGTGGGTGTACCATTTGCCGTTGGATTGATTAATTACTAGAGCTGAATCTCCGAACACAGTCAAAGTCTTGATCCTGAGGTCAATGGCTTCCTCAAGACCCATAATACAAGCTTCATATTCAGCTTCGTTGTTAGTGCAGTTGAAGGTGAGTTTTGCCGAGAATGGCATGTGAACCCCCTTTGGTGTAATGAGTACTGCACCAACCCCACGACCATTCATGTTAACAGCCCCATCAAACATCATAGTCCATTCTTCTTCCGGGTCAGGCCCTTCAGTGTGAACAGGCTCTTTATGATCTTTCTCTTTTATGAACATGATGTCTTCATCAGGGAAGTCAAATCTCATAGGCTAGTAATCATCAATGGGCTGCTCAGCAAGATAATCAGACAATACACTGCCCTTGATGGCTTTCTGAGATGTGTACTGAATGTCATATTCTGTGAGGATCATTTGCCATCTTGCAACCCGTCCGGTAAGTATTGGCTTCTCAAAAATGTACTTAACTGGATCCATCTTTGAGATCAATAAAGTAGTGTGGGTCAACATATACTGCCTTAGTCGGCGAGCAGCCCACGCTAAAGCACATCAAGTTTTCTCGAGCAGTGAATAACGTTGTTCACAGTCGGTAAACTTTTTTCTTAGGTAGTATATTGCATACTCTTTTCGACCAGACTCGTCATGCTGGCCCAGCACACACCCCATTGACTCTTCTAATACTGTCAAGTACATTATTAGAGGTCTTCCTTCGATTGGAGGCATAAGGATCGGAGGCTCTTGCAAGTATTCCTTGATTTTGTCAAAAGCCCTCTGGTAGTCTTCATTTCACCTGACCGTTTGTTCTTTTCTCAATAGTTTGAACAAGGGTTCACAGGTCGCAGTAAGGTGAGATATGAACCTTGAAATGTAGTTCAATCTACCTAGAAACCCTCGAACTTCTTTCTCACTTTTCGGTGCAGGCTTTTCTTGAATGGCTTTAACTTTATCAGGGTCAACTTCAATCCCTTTTTCACTTACGATAAATCCCAGCAGCTTACCGGACCGCACCCCGAATGTGCATTTGTTGGGGTTTAGTTTTAATTGGTACTTTCTCAGACGCTTGAATAGCTTCAGCAGATTTACCAGGTGGTCTTCTTCTGTGAGGGACTTGGCAATCATGTCATCCACATAACATTCAATTTCTTTGGGGATCATGTCATGGAATAATGTTACCATAGCCCGTTGATAAGTGGCACCCGCATTCTTTAGTCCGAATGGCATCACCTTATAACAGAATGTGCCCCAGGGTGTGATGAAAGTTGTCTTCTCCATGTCTTTAGGTGACATCTTGATCTGATTATATCCTGAAAATCCATCCATGAAGGAGAACACCGAGAACTGAGCCGTATTATCAACCAATACATCAATGTGAGGTAATGGGAAGTCATCTTTCGGGCTGGATCTGTTCAGGTCCCGGTAATCCACACACATTCTCACCTTGCCGTCTTTCTTAGGCACAGGTACAATATTAGCAACCCACGGCGGATAGCTAGTTACAGCAAGGAAACCGACATCCCACTATTTCTGTACCTCTTCCTTTATATTCATTGCCATATCTGGGCGAGTACGGCGCAACTTCTATTTTACTGGTGGGCAATCCTCTTTCAGTGGTAGCTTGTGCATGACAATATCGGTATCCAACCCTGGCATATCCTGATAAGACCAAGCAAAGACATCCACATATTCCCGAAGCATATCGATCAGTTGTTCTTTCACTGAGTCTTGTAGGCAGGCCCCGATCTTAACCTCTTTCACGTCTTCTTCCGTACCAAGATTAACCGTTTCAATCTCCTCCTGATGAGGAGTGATAACCTTCTCCTCTTGCCTTAACAACCTGGCCAGCTCTTCAGGTAACTCATAATATTCTTCAACCCCTTCATCAGCTTGATTGATTGGATTGTCAAAGTCATACGAAGTCATAGCAGTGTTGTTGTCGGTGCGATCTGGAGGGTACTTTCTGCAAGGGTTCAAATTGGTTCAGTTTAGTGATCATTTTTTATCTTATTTAGAAAAAAGTGAAGTGAAGTTATCATTTTGGAAAACATTGCCATTTTATTTTGTACAAAAAGAAAAAATAAAAAACAGCGAGCGGAAAAGAAAAAGACTCATTTGCAAAAGATGTCCGATGTTCATTGATTAATCCATTTGCACAAAATTACAAGATGGCCCGATTACAAAATGAGTCTTGTCATCTTGGGCAAGATGCAAGACTTGATGCATGCTTAAAAATACAGGAAATAATAATTACTCTGCAGGAGTAACCCTTATAATTTCCTGGGAAGACCAGTTAAGGACTTGGCCCTCCGGGATCCTTGGACGTATCCAGCTCTCCAGGTTGCGGTCGCTTTCCTCCTCGTCTTCCAAGTTGTTCACGACATCCGGGGTAAGCATTCCCCCACTGACAAAATTGGGCTTCTTGGCAGCCTCTGATTGATCTTGTTGAGTTGGTCTGTAACCCAACCCAAATATGTCTTCTTTCTTCTCCACGGGCAACAGCTTGCCCCAGCCTTGGGCAGTACCCTCTTCAACAACCTTCCGGGCTTGCTGATAAGACGTTATGGAGGTTCCCAGTACAGCATATGCTTCATTAATGTTCAGGGCCTCAAACCCCTGGATCATAGGTTCATGGATCTCTCCATCCATTTTTATGTACTTATACGTAGCCAGATGGCTAACAAAGATGTCTTCTTCCCCACAGATGGTGATGATCTGGCCTTCCCACTCGAATTTCAGCTTCTGGTGAAGGGTAGACGTAACAGCGCCAGCGGCATGGATCCAGGGTCTACCCAACAAACAACTGTAGGCAGGCTGAATGTCCATCACATAGAAGGTAATTTTGAAAGTTTGCGGGCCAATCATCACAGGCAGATCAATCTCTCCAAGCACTGATCTTTTAGAGCCATCAAATGCTCTCACCACCAAATTACTCGGACGCAGTGCCAAGCCATCATACTCTAGCTTCACTAAGGCTTTCTTTGGTAGGACGTTGAGTGAGGACCCAGTGTCCACCAGTACATGAGATAGAACAACACCTTTGCATTCCAAGGTGATATGTAAAGCCTTGTTGTGGTTACGTCCCTCAGTTGTTAAGTCAGCATTGGTGAAGCCCAGTCCATTACTGGTGTTGACATTTGCCACCATAGTTTCTAGCTGATTAACGGTAATCTCCTTTGGCACGTACGCTGCGTGCAGGTCCTTCAATAATGCATTCCTGTGAGCTTCAGAACACATCAACAGGGATAATATGGAGATTTTTGAGGGAGTTTGGTGAAGCTGATCCACCACTTTGTAATCACTTCTTTTTATGATTCTCATAAACTCGTCTACATTTTGCTCAAAATATGTCCTCTGAGTTTCTTTGATAGCTGGCTCTTCAAGCACCACACTCTTTCCTTTTGCTTTGGCAGCAGCTTCTGCTTCGGCGTTAGGTCTTTGCACTTGTGAGGCAAAGAGGCGTCCGCTTCTGGTGAAGCCTCCATCTCCCCCAACATTATCAATTTGTGGAGAAGAGGTTGAAGAATCCAAAGTGATTCTCTCCCCATTGCAGTAGAGATCAGAGCCATAATGCCAAGGTATGGCGTTACTGCTTTCATATGGAACGGGTCCAGGCACCGTGATGGTAACTAGACTGACTGCTGCAGAGGAGGGTACTGTAATGGTGTGAGGATCGTAGTAAATTGTAACTGGTGATCTGGCAGGAAGGGCCACTGCTTGTTGTTGGAAATTGTTGCTGACAAGAACATTTGACGGATCATAGTAGATGGTGACTGCTGAGAAATCTTCATTAATTTCTATTGGCGTTGTAGAAGATTCTGCTGACAAAATGGATGTTGATGTTGTAGAAGAAATGGTTGTTGAAATCTGATTTGTTGAAGTGATGGATGGAGCCATTGCTGATGATATTGATGAATCGGTCGGAATGATTGTTGCTGCTGTTGTATAAGAATCAGGAACTGTTGTCAAAGGAATTGCTGGATTTGTAGGAGCCGTTGTTGAGATCTGAAGGATACCATCCTTGATAAGACCATCTATACCGCTTCTCAAATTATCACACCCGTTGACTGCAATGTTGCAATACCCACAACCGAGCTCACACCCGGGGAACACCTGGCACTCTAGAAGCTGAGCTTTAATTTCGACCAGAGGTGTTCGAATTTGCGCAAGACTGGTGATCAGAGTAGATGGTTTGTCTTCCTCAATGGCATTAATCCTCGGCCCACCATGGTTAGACATAGGGTTTCTGTTGACATTTGGAGGAGGTGCGAAGTTGAGGGCCTTAGAATCCACCAGATCTTGAACTTTCATTTGCAAAGCCCTGCATTTCTCGGTATTGTGACCAGGTGCATTGGAATGGAAAGCACACCTGGCATTGACATCGTAATTCTTCGGGAGATTGGAGGGATCTGGGGGTGCCAATGTCCTTAACTCAAACAAGTTAAGCTTCAGGAGTTGTGGCAATAAGGCAGCATAAGGCATATGGATAGGATCAATCACCCTATTTGCCTGCGATGGTCTTTGCTGGAAGGGTATTTGTTGTTTATTGCTATTGTTGTTGTTGTAGGTTCTTTGTGGCGGATACTGAACTTGCTGTTGGTAATGTGGTTGTTGTGGTTGTTGATATGTTGGTTGCTGAGAAATCGGAGCTGGAATAATGATAGCTGCTACTGATCTGTGGACATACTGAGGTCTGCCCCTGGTGGCATGAATGGCATTTGTCTCACCGGTCCTTCGAGGTCCCACAAAAGGCTTCCTGGGATTACTAGACGAACTTGCACCATTATCATAAATTTTGCCCATTTTTAGCAGACTTTCAATTCTTTCACCGGCTATAACTACGTCAGCAAAACTAGTGGAAGAAAAGGCAGCCAACCTATCAATATATGTTCCTTGCAAAGTATTCATAAACATGTCGGCCATTTCTCTTTCCGACATGGGTGGCTGGACAGCAGCAGCAAGCTGTCTCCACCTTTGGGCATATTCCCTGAAGCTTTCTTTGGAGGATTGAGACATTCCCATTAGTAGGGTCCTGTTAGGGGCCATGTCCAGATTGTATTGGTATTGTCTGATGAAGGCCTCAGCTAGGTCCTTCCAGCATCTGATAGTAGCTCTGGTCAAGTGTGAGTACCACTCTCTTGAAGCCCCGGTCAAACTGTCTTCAAAATAGAACATCCACAGCTTTTCATCCATGGTATATGCTTTAAGTCTCCCCAGAAAAGACTGCAGGTGAGTTCGTGGACAAGAGGTTCCATTGTATTTCTCGAAGCACGGGGGTTTGAACTTGTGGGGAATTCTCACCCCGTCTACTAACCCCATATCCATTACATCAAAACCTAGGGAATTTTGAGACTCCAGAGATCTCAACTTCTCAGCAATTTCATCAAACCTCCTATCATAAACTTCGTCCCCATCTCCCATGACAGTGAATTGTTCCTCTTGGGGATCTTCTTGTAATATTCTCCCCCCAGTAGTATTTCCTTGCACATTACCCGGGACATTGACTTCTGGATCTAGATGAGGCCCAAATACAGGTGGATTAACATGAGGTTGTCCCCTCTCATTGTTACTTGTTCCTCCAGTCCCAGGATGAGGTTCCTCGGGAGTTTGTCTTTCTACCAATGCCCTTAGCCTTTCCTGACTCTGGGCCAAGCCAGTCATCACAGTCATGAATTGGGCCATTTGGTTCCTCATCTCCACTCTTTCGTTAGCCATCTGTGTTCTGACCTCGGTCAAGTCTTGCTGTACTTGCTCCATTATGATACCCGGAAGGTTGTTGCGAGTAGGATACCGGTGTGCACGGTTGACAGGGAACACTCTTCTGCGAGCAATATTTCTTGGACCACAACAGAGTTAGAAACAAAATAATAACAAAAAACCTACAAAACAAAACAAAAGTTAGTATGCAATGCAGTATGCTTATTTATTTTCCAGGGTATCCGGCTTGGTTCTTGGTTTTGACCTTTCCAGACCTCGAGGAAGATGCTTTGATGTCGTTTGAGAAAAGAAACCCAATGAAAACAGACTAACAAATATATTACAAATGGTGAATCATACATAGTTTGTTTTTTACAAAACATGCCCCCTGAAGGGTAAAAATACAACAAAAAAAGAAAAGTACATAAAATGGAAATGAACAACAAGCAAAGAAGTCAAACATCTAATCCAAACTCATCCTCCTTGACCTCCTTCAAAAGTGCCTCAGTTACGGGACCAGCTGGATGCTCTGTAATAGTCCTGATGAGGAGGTTCCTAGTGGCAATGGCAGTGGTCAGCTTCTTGTGCCTATCTTGGTCCTTTGACCTCTTCAGACCAGCCCTAAGCTTCAACTCTGAAATCTCCTTCTGGGATGCCAGCAAAGCTTTATGTTGCTTCTTTTCATTGGCCTCTAATTGCTCAATCCTGGCTTGAGTTCTCTTATCTTCTTGAGTACGGGCTTCAGTGATCCTGACCCACCTAGCTTGACTTTCTTGCAGATAGAGATCAGTCCTAGCCTTCTGAAGCTTGGCCTCTTTACAGGCATTCTTCAATATTTGCTCCCCAGCTCTTGATTTCTTGATATAGTCCTTTGCTTTCTCAATCTTGGCCAGATGCTCCACCCTAAGCTTCTCCAATCTCTCAAAGTCCAGACGACCATCACTCCTCTCCCAGAGGGTCTTCTTCAGAGCTTGAGACAGATTCTCATTCCTTTCCTTCAGCTTCTCAAATTCTTCCAGGCTGACAGTGGCTGCTAGCTGAACTGTGGATGGTCCAGGTATATCCTCAATAGTAAAGGGCATTCCAGTGATCTGAGCTCTAGCATGGGACCATTCATAGTACTGGGCTGAAGCAACATTATTACATTTCCCAAGAATAGCCACCCCCTTTGTCTGGATGTTGTCCCAAGCCCAAGATGCTTGTCTGACAGCAACTAGATTAGGCTTTATCTCACAATACAGGGTCTCAGCTAAATCTTGCACTCTAGGAGGGTGGACTAAAGCATAGCCCAGTTGTCTCTTAAACAGCAAAGGATTGTAGTTGATGCAACCCTTCACTCCTATTAGAGGTACATTTGGGTACTGCCCACAGCTAGTGATGATATCCTTGCCTTTGGTGCTCTGGGTGCACCATCTGATGTCATCTGAAGTCAAAGCAATAAGTCTCTTGGCCCAATTCTTCTGTTGGTGAGGATTTAAGAAGGCATCAGTCTTAGGTAAGTGTTTGAGCAGCCAGGTGTGAAACAGAGGAGCACAGCATCTCACCAACTTTCCTCTTTGTTTCTCATTCCTCTGATGGACAGAATAATAGAAATCTCCCAGCAATGTGGGTACTGGGTTCCTCAGAAGGAAGAGATGAATGGCATTCTTGCTGATAAACTTGGGCTCATCTGCAAACAGTATAACCCCATATATGCTGAGGGCTAACAATGCACACACTGCCCTCCATTCTCCCAAAGAGGCCTTCAGGATGGCCTGAGAGATCAAGAAATCCAAGTGCAAACCAGGGATCCCAACCTTTGTTGTCATGTTTTGCTCAATCAAAGCAGGCTCCAGGTACAGTGCTTTTGCTACTTCTCCATTGTTGGGAACTAGCATCTCTGGGTTGAAGGGGACACCACCCCTGACAGGTACTCCAATCAATGATGAAAACTCCTCCAGCAGAGGTCCCAACTGAAAGTTTTGGAATGTGAAGCATCTCAAAGGAGGGTCATAAAACTGTAGGCAGGTGTGGATCATACTCCTCTGAGAAGGGTCTAGGTCCATAACCATATCAAGGATGCCTCCATAATGCTCTCTGAATAATGGGATGTGGTCTGGAGTGATAAGGGACTGGACCTGTCTGATGCCAGATGAAGGGGTCAAAACCAAGCCAAATATAATGTGGATACCCTGAAAAACAAATAAACAAATGTTAAATGATGCAATGATGATGTATGAAAATGATATGCAAGGGTTTATGATAAAGCTGGATCTGATTACTATCTTGATATAAAGTCCATGTATGTTCAAGAAGTCCAGATGGAGGTTCAGAAATCCAGTAACCAAGGTGGGGGACTCAAATAAAGAGTCACATGTCCAGGTTTAAATCACAAGAACTGTCCAAAGTGAGGTACTCTTAATCAAAACAAGTAACAAGGTATGATGTGGTCAAAGGTACCTGCAAACCTGTAAACAGCCCAACCCCCTCACAGGTAGTGCTCTAAAACAAGGATCCTCAGACTTGGATCAACTATGAGAAGTGTAAACACTTATAACCCGGAGGTACAATGTTTACAATAACCATAAAAAATCCTCCTCTAATTCACCTCAGTTTCTAAAGATCATAATAAAGGTCATCCAGACTTAGCAGGCTTCCCAGATAGCCTTAGCAATACAGGAAATCTGTAGCACAGAGTTCTCAAGAAGAAACCCATATCTGAACCGTGTTTCATATTCCCGCACCAGACCGAAATGGAATGGGAAAGAACACGAACCACTCTAGCCTAGGTGTCACCCAGGTCCCAGGTATAGGACCTTAAACTCTCAATGAAACCCCACCCACCAAAACAGAAACCAGATCCAGCAATGATAATGACAGTATGAAGCATGAAAAATTGTAAAGGAAAGCAATAAATAAAGTTGTACATAAAGCAGTAAATAAAGCAAATAAATAAACACAATTAGCACATAACACCCCAGTAAACACAAATCAAACAAGCGCTAGGAGGAACCCACAAAAAGAACCAGAAGCCCTGGTTACAGTATAAGGGTCCCCAACAGAGTCGCCAAGCTGTCGCTCCCGCCAAATGAGGCCGGGGTCAGAATGGGTACAGACGCGAACGGTCGGAGAAAGGAGAGAGAGAACACACAAGGGTGAACTCAAGAGAAAAGAGTCGACAGCTAGGCATTTTTATCCCGGAGGAAAGGTAATGCTGCATAGACCTAGAAAAAGATATGGATAAGACGGTTGCGAACCAGAGAGACTGAGGAAGGGGGTTGGTTACAACCTGGGAAGGTATTAACACCCAGATCGTCCGCCGTACTCGACGGGATCCACGCTTAAAAGATTTGTGTTTTAAAGGGGTAGTGTCAGTGCAATTTGTGTATCAAAGCTGGAAAAGAATGCAAGTGTCAGTGTAAAAGAAATGTGAAGTGTATAAGAGAGGTGTCAGTGTAAGGACAGGGGTGAAATGCTCAAGATTATGAGACTAAAAGAATGGTGCTGGAAAGAGGGGGAATATACAGAGACTTTTGTTCGATAACTGTTAAGTTATGCCTACGTATCCTCTCGTGCAATGAGGAAGTCAGAACACCGTAGTTCGACTCAAAGAGACTGAAAGATAAATTGACTTGTGAACTGCTTACTTGTCTATGCTCAAGTGTATGACCTGTCTGGCTCAGGTGCAAATTGTCTTGCATTAGACGGAAGAAGTAAGTTCTCGTTTGTGAGTGAATGAGATGAGAAATAGAATCCCGGAGGAGACGATTATTGTTTGTTTTTGTGTTTTCAGTCTTTTATTACTTTTTGAAGTTTGTCATAAGAAAATGAGCTTAAGCCTAAACCAATGGGTTAGTAAACTCATCACATCCTCCCACTGATTAGGGGTAATGAGAATGCCTTAAGTGTGAAGTAAACACCTCACCCTTAATCACCATGATGTAGGATTAAGATCATTAACCTACTTGCATTTATTTAGATGTTTTTGTTGTTTTTGTTTAGTGTTGAGTAATGAGTTTAAGCCATAATCAAGGATTTAATGGACCCATTACACCATCCTAATAGAAGGATAATGGATGAGAACATTTAAGCTGAGGAAGGCTCCTCAACTTAATCCATGATTAGGGATTAACCTCATGACAAAACAAAGCCTTTATTAAATGGATTTTAGTTAATGATAAGATGAAGAAATGATTTTTATGGTTTGTAAGACAACTTGAGGGGGACTTGTCCATTAACACTAGGGTTAGTCCTTCTTAACCAATTAAGGAAGAATTAGAACCCTAATGCAAGACCCAAGTTACAAGCTTGATGTCTTAGTGATTATTAAGATGGATTGATTAAAGGATTTAAACACATTAAGGGTATAACACTTAGGATTAAAGTTATACACTCCATCCTAATAGAAGGATGCAGGCATAAGCTTAATCACAAAGCCTTAAAACCTTTAGGGTTTAGTCCTTGATTATGGGATGAGAAGAAGACTCAAAGATGACACAGAGGAAAAAACTAATTGGGGGACTAATCAAACCCTAATTGTTATCATGTTTGGTTGTTCCTAGGGTTTATGAAGCTTGCAAGAGATCTTCAATAGAATGGCCACCAGGAATAGAAGCAGATGAAAGGAGGAAGAAACAGAGAGAATCAAGACAACTTGCTTCACTTAAGAAGACAAGTTGTTTGAAGAAAGGAGGTGGGAAAGAGCAAGAATGAGCAAGCTCACACAAAGACAAGATAAAATGCAGCAATGATGCAAGAGAGGGATGAGAAGAGATTGTGAGAAGTGAAGGCAAATTCACTTCCCAAAACAACTTACCACCTGAAAAGTTAGCAAAAAGAAAGTGAAATACAATGCAAATGAGATGAAATGTCATGATGAAAACCAAAGTAAGAAGCATAAACATGATGTTTATGATGCTAAGAGAAGATGCAAACACAAGGCAAGACATGAGAATGATCATACAAGGATATGGGTGCAGATGAAGCATGCTTGAACCAGGGAAGTTCAAGAAAGTTTATGAAATGCAATGGACATATAACATGGCAAATGAAAGATGAAATGATCAAACATGATTCTAATATGTCCTAAGATGTATTATGAATCATGTGGATGCACAAAATGTCATGGCAAGTCATTGGATGCAAGCAAATGAGAGATGGATGCAAAGGAAGACACAAATTAGGGTTTACATACAAACATGCAATGCAAAATTCAAAATCTGAAGCAAATGACATGATAAAAAATTGAAAATGCAATCAAAGATACCCTAAACCTATACAAGTTCACTGCCCAAAGGAGGGGATCTAATTCTTAACCTAGTGAAAGTTATGAATTTCTCAAGTCAATTAGGGTTTTAAGGTACCTCATCATAAAAAATGCAAAACAAATTGAAAATGGAAGATCAATTCAAACCAAATTTATCCTATAAATTACATGCCATGAAGGATGCAATGCAAGAAGAACCATCATCAAACTCTCAATGGTTAGGCAGAAGGGATTTTTTAAAGTTTGCACAAAAATATTGCCTTAAAATGAATTTAATTCCAATGAAAATGATCAAAAGGCATCAAGAACAAAAAATAAATTTGCTTTGAGAGTTTGATAATGTTTCTAAATGTTTCTAAATGCAATGTGAATTTTTTGGTGATTTTTAAATACCTAAATGCATTTTTAATTAATTAATTTTCATTAACTAATTAAAAATAAACATTTAAATGATTTAAAAATGATTTTTAATACAAAAAATAAAAATAAAAATATTTTTGGGTTCTGAAAATTAATGAAATGTTTGACAAAAATTTTCAGAATTTTTAAATGTATTTTGCTATTTTAAATAATTCGTGCAAATAAAATGAAAAAGAAATGAAATAAAATAAAAATAATAGAAAGTAATCTAAAGGAAAGGCCAGGATTTATTCTGGGTTTGTGAGGGTTGACTTGGCGCCACATCCAAGGGCCTAGGTTCAAACCTGGCTAATATTTATTTTATAATTAATTAAACCTAGGTTAAGTTAATTAATCACTGATTAGGGCTAATCATGAAATCTCAGCCATTTAACACACGCGGGAACTGTCGCTCCCAAAAAGATGAGACTGGGCTCAAATATAAGGTACAGACGCGAACGGTCGGCGAAAGAGGACTGAGAACACACAGGAGTGAACTCAGGAGAAAGGAAAGAGTCGCCAGCTAGGCATTTTTATCCCGGAGGAAAGGCAATGCTGCATAGACCTAGAAAGATATGGATAAGACGGTTGCGAACCAGAGAGACTGAGAAAGGGGGTTGGTTACAACCTGGGAAGGTATTAGCACCCAGATTGTCCGCCGTACTCGACGGGATCCACGCTTAAAAGATTTGTGTTTTAAAAGGGTAGTGTCAGTGCAGTCTGTGTATAAAAGAGCTGGAAAAAGATGTACAGGTGTCAGTGTATAAGAAATGTGATGTGTATAAATGTACAGTGTCAGTGTAAGAACAAGAATAAGATGCTCAAGATCATGAGGCTTAAAGAATAATGCTGGAAGGAGAGGGGAATATACAGAGACTTTTGTTCGATAACTGTTAAGTTATGCCTACGTATCCTCTCGTGCAATGAGGAAGTCAGAACACCGTAGTTCGACCCAAAGAGACTGAAAGATAATTTGACTTGTGAACTGCTTGCTTGTCTATGCTCAAGTGTATGACCTATCTGGCTCAGGTGCAAACTGTCTTGCATTAGAAGGAAGAAGCAAGTTCTCGTTTGTGAGTGAAGATGATGAGAAAAGAATCCCGAAGGAGACGATTATTGTTTGTTTTTGGTATTTTCAGTCTTTTATTGCTTTTGAGAGTTTGTCATAAGTTAATGAGCTTAAGCCTAAACCAATGGGTTAGTAAACTCATCACATCCTCCCTCTGATTAGGGGTAATGAGAATACCTTAAGTGTGAAGTCAGCTTCTCACACTTAATCACCATGATATAGGACTAAGATCATTAACCTACTTGTGATTATTTAGATGTTTTTGTTGTTTTTGTTTAGTGTTAAGTAATGAGGTTAAGCCATAATCAGGGATTAAACAGACTCATTACACCATCCTAATAGAAGGATAATAGATGAGAATGTTTAAGCTGAGGAAAGCTCCTCAACTTAATCCATGATTAGGGATTAAACTCATGACAAAACAAAGCCTTTATTAGATGGATTTTAGTTAATGATAAGATGAAGAAGTGAGTTTTATAATTTGTAAGACAACTTGAGGGGGACTTGTCCATTAACACTAGGGTTAGTCCTTCTTAACCAATTAAGGAAGAATTAGAACCCTAATGCAAGGCCCAAGTTACAAGCTTGATGTCTTGATGATTATTAAGTGTATTAACTAAATGATTTAAACACATTAAGGGTTTAACACTTAGGATTAAAGTTATACACTCCATCCTAATAGAAGGATGCAGGCATAAGCTTAATCACAAAGCCTTAAAGCCTTTAGGGTTTAGTCCCTGATTATGAGATGAGAAGAGAGACACAAAGGATGACACAAAGGTAAAACTAATGGGGGACTAATCAAAACCCTAATCATTGTCATGCTTGGTTGTTCCTAAGGTTTGTGAGGTTTACAAGAGAAATCTTCAAAGGAACCACCAGGAAGCAGATGAAAGGAGCAAAGAGAAGCAAAGTAACTTGCTTCATTCAAGAAGACAAGTCACTTGAGGGAAGAAAGTAAGAAGAAGAAGAATGAGCAAGCTCAATCTCAAACACAAAAAAAATGCAGCAAGGATGCATAAGAGAGATGAAAAGAAGTTGTGAGAAGTGAAGGCAAATTCACTTCTCAAAGTGACTTACCACCTGAAAAGTTAGTGAAAGGAATGCAATGCAATGCAAAATGAGATGGAATGGCATGATGCAAATCAAAACCAGAAGCATAAGTATGATGATAGTGATGATATGAGATACTACAAACATGAATCAAGGCATGAGGATGATCATGCAAACACATGGATGCATGAGAAGCATGCTTAGAACCATGATCATACATGAAAAGTTATGAAATGCAAATGGCATACAACATGGAAAATGCAAGATGCAATGATCAAACATACTTCTAACATGTCTTAAGATGTCTAATGGATCAAATGGATGCATAAAATGTCATGGCAAGTCATGGTATGCAAGCAAATGCAAGATGGATGCAAATGAAAGCCCAAATTAGGGCTTATGATCAATGTACAAAACAAAAACCAAAACCAGAAGCAAATATCAAGATAAAAAATTGAAAATGCATTCAAGGGAACCCTAAACCTATACAAATTCACTGCCCAAAGGAGGGGATCCAATTCTTAACCTAGTCAAAGTTATGAATTTCCTAAGATTTCTAGGGTTTTAGGGTACCTTGTCAAGAAAAATGCCAAACAAATTGAAAATGCAAGATCAAATCATGCCAATTTAATCATACAAACTACATGATATGCAAGACATAATGCAAAAAGAACCAAAGTCCAACTCTCAAAAACTAGGCAGATAAAATTGTTCAAAGACATCAAGATCAAAAAAGAAATTTGGTTTGAGGGTTGGACAATGTTTCTAAATGATTTTAAAGGTTTCATGAATTTTTTGATGATTTTTAAATACCTAAAAGTATTTTTAATTAATTAATTCTCATTAATTAATTAAAAATAAACTTTTAAATGATTTAAAAATATTTTTTAATGCAAAAAATAAAAATAAAAATGTTTTTGGTTTCTGAAAATTCATAAAAGTTTGTACAAAAATTTTCAGAATTTTTAAAATTGTTTTGCTATTTTAAATAAAATGGAGAAAACAAATCAAATTAAAAGAAAATAAAATGGGATAAAATGGAAAGTCAAACAGATCAATGGCTGGTATTCAAATGAAATACGCGCGTGTTGACTGGCGCCAGATCCAAGGGTGGAGATTCAAACTGGCCAGATTAATTATAAAAACCTAATTAAATGACTAATGACGTGGATTAGGGTTAAGTGAGTGGATCCAGGCCATTGAACGCACGCGGGAATTGACCAAGTCAGCTCATCCAACGCACCAGATTCAAACTTGCTTTAATTACAGTGATTAGCCCTAATTATTTTCAGGTGGCCGGAGAAGACTTCCGGTCGTCTTCTCCGGTGGGACTCCCACCTGAAAATCTCTAAAATCCTCAAAACTTCACAAAAATGAAAACTAAAAGCCCAGAAATCATCCCCACACATCACTGAATCAAAACCCCTAACCAAAACTCGTTTCTCATTCATCAATCATGCGAATCGAAGCCAAACATTTTTAGGTCAGAAAAGTTTCAGAACAAGATTAAATGCCTATTTCTCAACCATTTTCAAAACTAAGAACATCATAGTGATCAGCAAAGCATGAGGAACAAATTAGAAACTTAAAAACTCATTTCTGGAAAAAAAAGTTCTTGGTATACCTGAGCTTTGAGCTTTCTCAGTTTGCAACTTTCTGACCCTCTCTCTTCGTGCAAACTACTCCTCTTAGGCCCCTGATGAAGTCTTGATGCTTAGAAGAAGTTTGTAGTGGCTGGTTTGGAAAATGGCAGAGGTTCTGCTCAAGGTGAGGTGAGAATCGTATTTGTGATTCTGGGAGTTTAAGGCAATGGTGATGGGTGCTTTGTGATCAGGAAAGTGTGTTGAGTTGATTTGTGAAGTTGGTTTTTGTGTTTGAGGCTTGTGCTGACTGTTTCGAAGGCTCTTGCAAAATGAGGAGATTTTGATAACTATGGCTATGGGCAAGATCAGAGAGTGTTGTTATGTGCTTTTGCTTGCCTTTGATGTGTATAAACAATTGTGAGGTCAGAGAGTTGGTGCTGGCCTATTGTGATTGGTATGGGCAAGTTGCCAAAATGTCAACTTGACTTGTACTTGAGGTATGGGCTATGGTACCACTTGCTTCTTGGCATGATTGGGCTCAGCTTGAATCAAGGGATGCTGTGAAAAGAGTTTAGAGGCTAGGCAGCAAGTGGTTCATAACTTATGATGAGTTTTGCAAGTTGGTTCAAGTTTGGTTCCTTTGAGATTTCATGAGTTTCAATGCATCAAAGTGTAAACTTCTTTGGCCCATTCTGAATTTTAGAAGCCATATGATCATGTTGTGAAGATTAGAAGTCCATTTGATGCCTTAATTTTCCTTGAGAAGTGAATTTGCAACTTTGCCTCTTTGGTGGAAACTTTGAAATTTTATGATTTTAGCCAATTTTGACAAGCCATAACTTTTGATCCAAAATGAATTAGGTCATGTTCTTGTACTTTTTGAAAAGGGAATGATCCATTATACAACTTTCATGACCAAAGTTTTTCCATTTGAAGCATTTTTGAATCAAAAAGTAAAGGTTGAAAAAGTTTCCTAAAATGGTAATTTCATTAAAAGTCAAACTTCCCCAAAAAGTCAACTTTGCAAAAG
This sequence comes from Lathyrus aphaca, assembly GCA_963966055.1. Classification (NCBI taxonomy): domain Eukaryota; kingdom Viridiplantae; phylum Streptophyta; class Magnoliopsida; order Fabales; family Fabaceae; genus Lathyrus; species Lathyrus aphaca. Next base: position 502,053,836 of record OZ014520.1, read on the forward strand.
ACTTGAAATTCTTCAATTTTGTGAACTTCCAACTTCTTCTATGATCAAATAAAGGTCATATACAATCTAAAATGATGAAGAATGCCCTTTGGTTGGGTCATTGAGGGCCTCAGATGCCCTGATTTTGCACTGACTTGCTCAAGAAGTTAACTCTTGATTAGATGCCCTCCCCATGGAATTTCTTCATGAAAATTGATATGCATGCTCCCTATACCATATAGAGACCAATATAAACAAGAATGACCAAAATTTTTGGAGTTATGGCCTCTGAAACCAAAACCCTAATTTTAGGTCATCTGTGCAGTCAAACCTGGCTCTACTTCCATGCCATTCTCAGTTCTTGTGATTCTTTGACATTCTTGACTTTGAGAGGATATAATATGATGCTTGAACATACATGTACCCCTTTGAAGTGATTGATGGACTTTGGAGTGGCTCAAGAAGCTCTTGGATTGCTCAGATCACAAACCCTAGATGCAGATGACTTTGAACCAATGCAATGAATCAAAAATGTGGTATGAGATGCCATGATTGAACTTATGCATATGTAATGATCACAAGCCAAGGTGTGAATGGGTGGGGGAAAATTTGGGGTGTTTACAGGAACCACTGATCGCACGGCCCATATTCAAACTCCCTTAATTACACAATTAAACCTAATTAGGGTTAATCAAATTTAGACGGCCGGAACAGTGTTCCGGTCGTCTTCTCCGGCGAACCAAAAACCCTAGAATCTTCTACAGGTTACCAAACATGAAATTTCTTCCACCAAAATGATCCTCTCATCAATCTAAACCTAACCCCTCATCTCAAATTCATTTATTTTCACTCACACGCCTGAATCGAAGCAAAACACAAAACACGGGCAAATGTTTAGAGATGCCATACATGCTGGTTTCTTCACCACTTCAAAAAATAAATACATATTCATGATCAGGAGAGCACATAGCATCATAAATGAACTTAAAAATCAACTTTTGGGAAAAATGTTCTTCCTCTTTCCTGAGATGAAGCTTTCCTGATTCTGAGCTCTCTGGCCTCAAGCTTTGTGCAATCCTTCTCCCTTGAACCTCCTGATGATGGAATGGAGCTTAGAAAGCTTGGGGAGTGGCTGGTTTGAGTGATTCAATTCTGGTGTAGCAGAAATGGAGGTCTCTGTGGGTGATGATTCAAGCAGTTTCAGGGGGTGGATTTTGTTCTATGAGTGATTTGTGGTTTGTGTGTGAAGGAATTTTTGATGTTTGAGGGCTGTGTGAAGAGATTCGAAGAGGGGAAGTTCTTGGCAGATTTTGTGGATGCTGGAATGTGGGAGTTTCTGGCTTGTGTATGGTGTGTTTAGGGTTGCTTGATGTCCACATATTTGACTCTGATTGGGCAGAGAGTTGGTGGTGGCACTGTGGGATTGGCATGGGAAAAAATGAAAAAAGTCAAGATCTTGTGTACCATGAGTATGGCTCGGGTCAGAGGAGATCTTAGGGCTTGTCCTGCCTCAGCTTGAGTCAAGGAAGGCCTTTGGATCTGACTTTGTGAGCTGGCTAGCCTTGATCAAGGGTTTCCAAGGTTCTTGCACATTTCCCTCTTTGGATTTTCTCATGAACCAAGGCAAGGAAACTTGTGATATTTTGGGCAAAATGTGACAAAATGAGTCTTGTAATATTGTTATGATGTTTTGATCCCAATTGGAGTTCAATTCAAACATGAGAGGTCCCTTTTGCAAAGTTTCAATTTTGTAGCTTTTATGAAAAATGCCTTATGCAACTTGTGATCCAAGGCATGGAAATGAAGAAATCTTGGCACAAACTTGACTTTTCTAAGTTGTAACATGTTATAATGATGCAAAGAAGTCACTTAGAGGTCTTGAAAATGCTTGGGATTGGAATTTGCAAAAATCCCTCTTTGGTGCCAAAAGTGGAAATTTCATGATTTTTCCCAACTTTGCAAAGCCATAAATTTTGATCCAAAATGAATTAGAAAAAGTTCTTGTACTTTTTGAAAAGGGAATGATCCATTCTACAACTTTCATGACCAAATTTTTCTCATTTGAGGCATTTTTGAATCAAAAAGAGAAGGTTGAAAAACTTTCCCAAAATGGCAAGTTTTCATTACAAGTCACTTTCCCAAAAAGGCAACTTTGCAAATGGCTTGAAATTCTTCAATTTTGTAAACTTCTAACATCTTCTATGATCAAATAAAGATCATACACATTCAAAATGATGGAGAATAACCTTTGGTTGGGTCAATGGGGCCTCAGATGCCCTGATTTTGCACTGACTTGCTCAAGGAGTCAACTCTTGATTAGATGCCCTCCCCATGGAATTTCTTCATGAAAATTGATATGCATGATCCTCATATCATATAGAGACCAATAGAAACAATAATGACCAAAATTTTTGGAGTTATGGCCTCTGAAACGAAAACCCTAATTCTAGGTCATCTGCGCAGTTAAACCTGGCTCTGCTTCCATGCCTTCCTCAGTTCTTGTGATTCTTTGACTTCTTTGATCTTGAGAGGATGTAATATGATGCTTGAACATACATGGACCCCTTTGAAGTGATTGATGACCTTTGGAGTGGCTCAAATGGCTCTTAGATGGCTCAGATCACAAACCCTAGATGCAGATGACTTTGAAACAATGCAGTGAAACAAAAATGCAATATGAGATGCTATGATTGAACTTATGCATATGAAAAAGATCACAAGCCATGGTGTGAAATGGGTGAGGGAAAATTTGGGGTGTTTACAATACAGACGAGTATCTAAACAAAGCAGACGAGCTTCAAACAGATAACAAACACAGACGAGTGTTGGGGATGATACAGACGAGTATCCAAACAAAGCAGACAAACTTCAAACATGGACGAGTGTTGGAGGTTGCAGACGAGCGCTGAGGATGATACAGACGAGTATCCAAACAAAGCATACGAGCTTCAAATAGGGAATCAACATAGACGAGCGTTGGATGATACAGACGAGTATCCAAACAAATATCACGTATTAAAACACAGACGAGTGTCGGGAGTTGCAAACGAGCAATCAGAAAGATCAGGCATGGACAAGTGTTGGGCAGTGCAGACGAGCATCAGCAACTACTGGATACCAAACACAGACGAGTGTTGAAAACAAACACAGATGAGTGTTAGAAATTGCAGACGAGCAATAATATGAGATCAAACACCAAACACAGACAAGTGTTGGAAATTGCAGACGAGCAACTAGCAAAATGATAACACGGACGAGTATTAGGAGATGCATACAAGCAAAAGTAATAATAGGCAATAGTAGGCCACTGTTGGGGAAACTCTGCTTGGGATAACACAGACGAGTGTCGAAAACGCAGACGAGCGGTAATAAGGTATGAGGACAGACGAGTGCTGAGGATTGCAGACGAGCAACAAAAATGCGATAACACAGACGAGTGTTGGAGAATGCAGACGAGCAACAACAATCACAGCCATGGGCAACTGCTGGGAGAGCAAACGAGCAATACCACAATGATAACACAGACGAGTGTTAAGAGATGCAGACAGGTAGCAAGGTATTATACATATCATACACAGACGAGTGCTAGAAATTGCAGACGAGCAACACCCACGTGCCCTGACTGGCAAAAAGGTCCCCAACTCTGCAGGGGAGAACCAAATCAAGAGTTTTGACACTTAACTCTGATTGGGGAGATGAACAACTGACTGTATCATCATAATTGGCAAAAATAAATTGGCAACTTCTCTGGGGAATATTTCACTGACAGAAGTGAAAATCAAATATGAACTCTGTGGGGACAGATCATCTTCAGACTTGGCTGGGAAAGATGCTTCAACAATACTCTAGCTGGGGAGAGCATTTTGCTAATTCTAAGCTCTGTGGGGAGCATGGCCTTCAGCTGCCTACTGGGAATACTTCACTGGGGAAGAAAAAACTCCGCTTGGGGATAAGAACTGTTCAGTTAGCCTTGAGGTTCTGCTGAGCATATCAGGAATTCAGCTACCTTTTGGGTATACTCTGCTGGGGAAGAATAACTGCCTGGGATACCTGCGGAGGATAATTTTTGCTTGGGAGAATGTGACGCCATCCTGCAACAATAGAAAACACAAGTGTGCCCCGGGGACTTGCATGCGAAGGGAAAGTGAACACCTTCGGGAGTAATAAGAACATCTTCGGGCAGCGAAGGGAAAGTGAACACCTTCGGGAGTAATAAGAACATCACCAACTCCACGTCCATTGATATTTATTGCCCCATCAAACATCAACTTCCATTTGGATTCAGGGTCTGGCCCCTCCTCCGGAAGTGGTTCCTCGCAATCGGTTGCTTTGAGGTACATGATGTCCTCATCAGGGAAATCAAACTTCATTGGCTGATAATCATCTTCAAGAGGTTGCTGTGCAAGGTAATCCAACAATACACTTCCCTTGATGGCTTTCTGAGAAGTATACTAGATGTCATATTCTGTTAAAATCATCTGCCACCTAGCAACCCTTCCGGTTAACGCTGGTTTCTCAAAGATGTACTTGACAGGATCCATTTTGGAAATGAGCAGTGTGGTATGAGTCAACATGTACTGTCTCAGTCGGCGAGCATCCCATACCAAAGCGCAGCAAGTTTTCCCGAGCAGTGAGTAACGGGATTCACAGTCGGTAAACTTTTTGCTAAGGTAATAAATAGCGTACTCTTTTCGACCAGACTCGTCATGTTGGCCTAGAACACACCCCATTGACCCTTCTAGCACGGTCAATTACATGATTAAAGGTCTTCCTTCCACTGGAGGCATAAGAATTGGAGGCTCCTGCAAATATTCTTTTATCTTGTCAAAAGCTCTTTGGCAATCATCGTTCCACCTGACTGTTTGCTCTTTTCTTAGCAATTTGAATATTGGTTCGCACGTGGCAGTTAGATGAGATATGAACTGAGAAATGTAGTTCAACCTCCCTAAAAACCCGCACACTTCTTTTTCCGTTCTCGGTGCAGGCATATCTTGAATTGCTTTTACCTTTGTAGGATCTACCTCAATTCCTCTCTAACTAACGATGAAACCCAGCAGTTTCCCGGAACGCACTCCGAAAGTGCACTTGTTTGGATTCAACCTCAGCTTGTATTTGATCAGTCTATCAAACAACTTCTTCAAGTTAACCAAATGCTCTTCTTCGTCTCGGGACTTAGAAATCATATCGTCCACATAACACTCAATCTCTTTGTGTATCATGTCGTCTAACAATGTGACCATTGCCTGCTGATAAGTTGCCCCGGTGTTCTTCAAACCAAAGGGCATGACCTTATAACAGAATGTACCCCATGGGGTAATGAACGTTGTCTTCTCCATGTCTTCCAGTGCCATCTTAATCTGATTATACCCGGAGAAGCCATCCATGAAGGAAAATACCGAGAATTGAGCAGTATTGTCTACCAACACGTCAATGTGAGGTAACGGAAAATCATCTTTTGGGCTTGCTCTATTCAAATCCCGGTAATCAACGCACATCCGGACCTTGCCGTCCTTCTTTGGTACAGGTACAATGTTAGCTACCCAAGGTGGGTAACTAGTGACATCAAGGAACCTGACATCCCATTGCTTCTGAACCTCCTCTTTGATCTTCATCGCCATGTCAGGACGAGTTCTTCTCAATTTCTGTTTCACAGGAGGACAATCCTCTCTCAATGGTAGCTTATGCACAACGATGTCGGTATCCAACCTCGACATATCTTGATATGACCAAGCAAATATATCCACATACTCTCTCAGCATACTGATCAGCTCTTTCTTGACATTGGCCTGCAGACTGGCCCCAATCTTGATCTCTTTCTTCACATCTTCACTACCGATGTTGATGATCTCAATCTCCTCCTGGTGAGGCTGAATAACCCGTTCCTCTTGTTTCAACAACCTGACCAATTCTTCAGGGAATTCACAGTCTTCCTCAACCCCTTCATCAGCTTGGTAGACAGGATTGTCAAAGTCATGCGTAGTCATAGCAAGAATGTTATCAATGGAATCCGGATGATCAACACTGCACAGATGATGTGCTTATTTCAGAATCTGTTTATTTTGAAAAAGACACGCTAACACAAAAACAAAAAAGGAAAACACATTGCCATTTTTATATTTTTTGTGAAAACTTTAAAACAAAGAAAGAGAACACAATTTGTCTGAAAATGTCCTTTTATTTCATGGTAAAAATAAGATGCATACAAAACATGGTGGCCTAAAACAATGGATCCAAGATTCTTGGGCAGAATGCTGGATTTGACAAATGCAGTATGATAATAAAAGGAAACAAATAAATTACTCTGATTTCCAAGTAACTTGAACAATGTCTTCAGCAGACCAGTTCCTCAGCTCCTCTCCGGGCGCACACGGATGTATCAAGTTGTCCCAGTCACCATCACTGTCCCCATCATGGCTTGTCACACAGATTTGGTTGCGGTCGAGCAATCCAACACTTGTAAAGGTGATAGCCTTACCACTTGGAGTAGATCCACCAGGTTGATATCCCAAACCAAACTTGTCGTCTTTCTTTTCAAGCTCCAACAGCTTGCCCCAACCTTGGGCGCTTCCTGATTGAACTACCTCCTTTACCTGCTTGTAGGAATGGATGGAGGTACCTTCTTTCTCACTGCTCTATTCTACAGGAGTCAAGATGCTGACGTTAATTGTTTCGCAGGCTTGACATAGAGTCTCATGGATCTCTCCGTCCATCTCCACATATTTGAATGTCGACAAATGGCTCACGAAGATGTCTTCCTCTCCGCACACTGTGATTACTTGGCCATCAACCACATATTTGAGCTTTTGATGCAAGGTGGACATCACAACATCGGCAGCATGAATCCATGGGCGTCCTAACAAGCAGCTGTATGCGGGCTGAATGTCCATAACACAGAAGATACTTTTGAAAACTTGAGAACCTATCTTCACAGGCAACTCAACCTCTCCAAACACTGATCTTCTGGATCCGTTAAAAGCTTTGACAATCAAATCACTTGGTCTTAGGACTATACCATCAACATTGAGCTTCATTAATGCCCTCTTCGGAAGCACATTAAGAGAGGAGCATGTATCTACAAGAACATGCGACAACATAACACCCTTGCACTCCATAGTAATATGTAGTGCTTTATTGTGGTTACGGACCTCTGACGTCAGGTCTCAATCTGTGAAGCCTAGCCCATGGCTTGCATTCACGCTGCCCACTACAACTTCGAGTTGATTGACGGTTATCTCTTGAGGAACATAGGCCATCTGCAACACTTTCAGCAAGGCCTCTCTATGTGCAGGAGAACACATCAGCAGTGATAGAATGGATATCTTGGAAGGTGTCTGGTTCAACTGCTCGACCACCTTATAGTCACTCTTTTTAATGATCCGCATGAATTCCTCGACCTCCTTTTCAAACGTACCCTGCCCAGCAACAAGAGTTGTTGATTCATCAGTTATAGCTTGCTTTCCTTTGGCTTTTGCCGAAGCCTCAACCTCAGGATCCCCTCTCAGAACAGGGGGAGAAAATAAATGACCACTTCTGGTGAAACCCCCAACTCCTCCGACATTCTCTACAGTCGGGTCAACAACAACAGACTTGCTCTCAACTTTCTGTCCAGCCACATATACATCTGAGCCGTAATGCCATGGGATGGCTTTATCGTCTGTATAAGGAACATGCCCAGGCACAGTGATAGTTACAGGACTAACTTTAGGAGCGTAAATGGTCACCGGCTCTCTTCTGACAGGCATCTCTGCTTCATTATAGAATATGGTTATAGTGGACACATCATCAGCTTTATCATCGACCTTGCTAAACTGCAAAGATCCTTCATCAATCAAACTCTGCAATCCTCTCTTCAGGTTTTCACACCCATTCTCTGAATTCAGACATCTCTCACAATCAGGACTACAACCCGGAAAAACTTGACCTTTCAACAACCTTTGCTTCACTACCAACAACAGAGTCTTCACTTCTTCTACACTCAGCATAAGACTCAACTTCTCACCACCCTCAACAACATTGATTCTAGCCCCTCCATGATTCGGAATAGGGTTTGAATTAACATTCGGCGGTGGTGTGAAGTTAATCACCTTGGAGTCAATCAGGTCTTGAACTTTGTGATGTAGCGCCCTGCACTTCTCAGTTGAGTGCCCGGGTGCCCCTGAATGGAAAGCGCATATGGCATTCACCTCGTACCCCACTGGAAGCTCTCCAGGTGGTGGTGGTGCCAAAGTTCTCAATTGAATCAGATTCAAGTCCAGTAATCTTGGTAGCAAAGCAGCATATGTCATAGGAATTGCCTCGATCACCGTATTAGTCGGGCGAGTCTGCCTTGGCTGATAAGGTCTCTGCTGATAATTATTATGTGGTTGTTGTTGTTGTTGTTGATGTTGTTGTGGTTGTACCTGCTGCACAGGACTGGAAGGAATTGTGACTTATGACACATGCTCATATGGTCTTCTATACCCTCGGCCCCGTCCTCTGCCGAACACAGCATTGGTCTCACCCTCCCTTCTCCTTGGAGGTCCACTGAAATCTTTTCTTACTCCATTCGAGCTGCTAGCACTTGTATCTTGGATCTTTCCCATTTTCAACAAGGTCTCGACTCTCTCTCCAGCAATTACTATGTCGTTGAATTTGGTGGCAGAACTGGACGCCAATCTTTCAAGGAACACACCTTGCAAAGTCCCCATAAACATGTCATCCATCTCATTCTCTAGCAGCGGTGGTTGCACTCTGGCAGTGAACTGACGCCACCTCTGAGCATATTCTTTGAAACCCTCCTTAGCAGTTTGAGACATGTGTTGCAATTGAGTGCGATTTGGAGCCATGTCCAAATTATACTGGTATTGTCTCACAAAAGCTTCTGCCACGTCCTTCCAGCTCTTGATATTGACTCTGCTAAGCTTCATATACCATTCCAGGGAGGCCCCGACCAGGCTATCCTGGAAATAATACATCCACAGCTTTTCATCATCAGTGTGAGCAGAAATCCTCCCTACAAAGGACTGAAGATGGGTCTTTGGGCATGTTGTGCCATTCTATTTCTCAAAAGTTGGAACCTTGAACTTGTAAGGGATTCTAACCCCGGGAACCAAGCCCAAGTCAGTAATGTCAAATCCCAAAGAATTCTGGGATTGAATAGCCCTGATTTGTTCTTCCATTTCCTCAAACCTCTTGTTCATCTCAGCCCCCTAACATTCAGCTTCATCCAGCAGAGTGAACTGTTCGTCTTGTCCGTCCATCTGAACATTATTCAACCCATCATTGATTATGGTAACCCCTGGCTGTGCTACACGGATTTCCACCTGACGTGCGCCCGCACCATTACGATTACCATTAGCAGCAGTACTGTTGTTTCTGGCTTGACCATTTTCTATCAATTCCCGCAGACGCTCTTGATTCTGACCCATGCCTGCCATCAAGGTCATAAAGTTGTCCATCCTCAGTCTCAAATCAGCTAAGTCATCTTGCATCTGATCCATGACCCGTTCTCTGTTGACCTTTGTTGGATATCTGTGTGCGACTAGCTGTTCTCTGACCTTTCTAGGAGCTATAGTGCCTGAAACCACATAAACGTTAGAATCTGAAGCACTACCTGCAAAACAAACAAACACATTATATGTATGCAATGTAACTGTCCATGTTTCCAAGTTTTAAGCATTCGCATGCCCCAGATATGGCATCTACTCCAGACAGCCACTTTCAGTATTAACTCTTAGACTTTCTCTTTGAAGAGTGTTCAGCTATTAGCAGTATCAGACAAACGAGCCTTGCACATTCAGAAATGATAATTTGCACATTAACACTGTATATCATGGACAAACCACTGCCGGCCAAAAGTTAGAGCATCCACAGAAATATTCCCCGAAGGGTTACAGGCCATTGTATGAACAAAAGACAAAACGAATAAAGCAAGACTCCTACAACAAGCCTGTAGGTAGTCTGAAAAATAAACTAAACTAAGGACCCAGGCTCTGCCACCTCTGCTCTGCCCTTCTTGACATCCACTCTCATCTTGAGCTCTTCAATCTCTTTCCGTGCCTCCTCCAGGGCTAACTGACTTTGTGCTAACTGCTGAGTCTTTTCCCTTCGGATGTTGTGGACTTGCTCCACCTCTTCCTTCTTGAAGGCCATTTGCACCTCAAAGAACTCTTTTTTCTCTCTGAACTTCTTCTGCTCTTCCTCCCTTTGGCCTTGCAACCAAACAATGGATTGGCGAGCTTCTTTGAGAGTTTTCAAAGTCTTTTTTGCGTTCAGCTTCTCTTTTTGCTTCCATCAGACCCAACCTGTGAAAGTGATCTTCCCTTCCAACAAAGTCTATCTCTCTTTAGCTTCCAAAGAGGCTTGGATCTTCTGCAGATTTCCTTCTGCTTCATTCTTGGCCTTGTTGGTAAGATGGTACAGGTTTACCATTTCAGCATTCTCCACTCTAACTTCATGCAGCTGAGCTTCCAATTTCTTGTACTCTTCAAGGGATACAGTACTCTGACTTGGAACTTCTTTGGGATAAAGTGGAGCTTCTACTGAGAAGGGCATGAGAACTTCTTCTACATGCTTTTGCAACCATGCAACAAAAGGTGGATATGTCTTCAGATCAACTTTGTCGAAGTCTTTCTTACCCTTCCTTTTCCTGTGAGCCCAAGCTTGAGAGACTTGTAGAACTAACTCCTTGTTTCCCTCCACAGGAAAATACAAAGATTCAACAAACTCTTCCATCTGTGGTGGATCTCTCAAAGGGTAGCCAAACTGCTTCCTGGCTAATGTTGGATGATAATTGATCACACCCTTCCTTCCTAGCAAAGGCACTCCAGCAAACCTTCCACAACTGACCAGCAACTCTCTACCTAGCAGATTTCTGTCATATCCCCAGGCAATATCTTCAGCAGTTAACCCCATCAATCTTCTTGACCATCTCCACTCATCCCTCATCTCCTTGAAGGCACCTGATTTTGGCAGTTGTCTGGCAAACCACTCAGCAAATAAAGAAGCACAGCAAGTCACTGGTCCACCTCTACCTTTCTCATTCCTGTAATGAACACTGTAGTAGAAGTCACCCAACAGAGTTGGCACAGGATTGCCTTTGGCAAAGATAGAAATTACTTCTAAGCTTACAAATTCCTTCTCTCCTGGGAACAAGATGGACCCATACACCATCAAAGCAAGCACAACACCAAAGTCACCCCAACTACCCTCTGTAGCATACTTCTCTGCCTCAGGTATGAGCACACTCCAAGGGAGTCCTTTACCTTCACTATCCTTCAGAGCCTTCTTGACTGTAGCAGCTGATAAACGAAAAACTTTAGCTATGTCTTCTTCTTTAAGCACCACCTCAGACCCATAGAAAGGCAATGTCTCTCTGACTGGAACATTCAGAATGCTGGCAATCTCTTCCAATGTAGGAGCCAAGAGGTAACCTGGAAACACAAAGCAACACAGCAGGGGATCATAAAACTGAAGCAAGGTATGCAAACTATCCTTCTGGTCTGCAGTGGGCTTGTCCACATACTTCAATATCTGGCCATATCTCTTCCTGAAATTGCCCAAGACTTGGTCATTCATCAGACCTACTAATTTCAGAACACTTCTAACTTCAGGCTGAAGAAAAGTATAGTGAACATTCTTTTTCCTTGTAATTCTTCTGATTTCTGCCATCTGGAGATAAGATTTACCAGAATTGGGAACTGACTATGAACAATGACCTGAAAAATGGAAACATAAACAGTTAATGCAAGAATGATGCAAATGCAGATGCAATGCAGGCATATGATCAACTAGGACCATCTGGAAAGTGGACACTGACTAGGACCCTGTGATCAACTGCAAACCAAAGTCCTCTGAATCATAACCCTCTAATAGGAATAATCACAACTCTCTGATAGAAGATCTCAGAACCACAGTACCAAGAAAACCAGAATACCAGAACCATAGGACCATAGAACCAGCAATCAATAATAAGGACCACTGATAATAAGTGTATGTAGAGGCCAAGGGTTCCTGCACACCTGCAAACCCCTCCCAATCTCACTGGTAGGCTCCGGGTCAGACATCACGGACTCTCAAAGCCGAATAGCAATAATACTTTCACCATCTCCGAGAAATGGCTCACGACCAGATCAGGGAATTAGTTTGGCATTATATACTACGCAGGGAGGCCTCAGTTGAGTCCGGGAAACAAGGTCATCCTATGCAAGTCCCAAGTGGGCCCTCAGATGCGAATGGGTTTGCCACACAATATGGTCTGCCACTGTCATCACTAAAGAGGGATGTTTCCACATAGTTCTCAATGATCGGTCCCCAGCTGCACATAACTGTCAAGGTTATGAAATGAGAGAGGAAGATCCCCAAATAAAGACATTTCCAAGACAATCGCAAATCTGGGTGTGGAACTCACTACTACCCCCATGACAAGATCTCATGAGGCCAAAGTGGAACCACTCTAAATCCTAAAGTGCACTCGAGCCGTGTTAATGAGCTCATCTCTCAGAAACAGTAACACCCATCCCACCAAACAGAAAATCCAGTGCAGACAGTCCAGTATATAAAATGATGCGTAAAATAAATACTGAAAACTGTAAATAAAACTGTAAACAAACAACAGTAAAATACAACAAGCCATATCAAACAAACATCACCCAAAGAAACAGAAACACACAAGCGCTAGGAGAGACTCACAGGGGAACCGGATATTCTGGGTTCGGTCCCCAGCAGAGTCGCCAAGCTGTCGCTCCCCGGATTTCCATCCTGGTACAAACGCGAAAGTGGCGCGGAAAAAGAATAGAGTCACCAGCGAGGCATTTTTATCCCGAAGGAATGGGAATGGTAATGCTTCACAAACCAGAAGAAAGAAAAGAAAGGACACGGGTCCTGCGAACCAAAGAGACTGGGCTCGGGAGTCGGTTATGACCTGGGAAGGTATTAGCACCCAGATCGTCCGCCGTACCCGACGGGATCCACGCTTGCAAAGAAACTGTTTCAAAGGGTGAAGGTATGAAAGCTGCTGCAAAGAAAATAAAATGAACTGGAAAAGAAACTGAGAAAAGAAACTGAAGAAGAAATGAAAAGGAGAAATGTAGGGAAAATAAAGATTGTGCTCGAACGGGCCCTACCCCGCTGCCTACGTACCTCATCAGGACAATGAGGATCAGAGACACCGTAGTTCCCCTAACTAGGGGAAAAAGAAAATGCTTGTGAATTAAGGCTTGAACTGCCTATGCCATTGCTCAAGTGTTGCAGACTCGGACGACGAGTACGTAACCGTCTTGCAAAGTGACAAGTAGGAGCAAGTTCGCGTACAGAGCGAAGGAGATGAGAAAAGAAGTCCCGAAGGAAAGACGCTTATTGTTTGTTTGTGTTTTTTATGAAGCTTTTATGAGTGTGTCACAAGGAAGTGAACTCAAGCTCTTTTCCATGGAATGTGCACTTGTCATTACATTCCAAGATGGAATAATAGAACAAGCACACTCAAGTAAGGAGAAGATCCCCAAAAATTGAATCCAGAGATTAGGGCCTAAGCTCACTAACTCATTAACTTATTAAGTGTTTTTGGTATTTGTAGTGAAGAAGTGTTTTTTATGATTTTTCTTGGTGAAGAAGATACCTTGATCAGACTTGTGCATCACAAGGTAAGCTTGTACTATCCCTAGATGGGAAAACTACAAGTACCTCATGGGATAAGGCTATTGCTCAAGGTATTACTTCAAACATTATTAAATGCTTTCTTAGAGGTTATGAGATGAGAAGAGAAGAAGAACCAAAGGATCACAAAGGCAAAAGTCTAATAGGGGACTAAAGAAAACTAGGTGTTGTCATGCATGGATATCCTAAGGTTAGTGTGGTTTTCTATCCTAATGAAGAAAGAAGAAGAGAAGAAGAAGAAGAGAGATTAGATGAGTAAGGCCTAATCCCAACAAGCAAGGAGTTAGTACAATAACGAAATAAGAAGAAGAGATGAGGTTTGGACATGTGGAACTCACTTCCACACCTCTCACTTACCATAGCCCCTGCAAGGTTAGTAACATAAGCATACAAGTGAAATGAAATGAACAAGATGACATGCCATCATTATACAAATAGAAGTGAAGTCATATATACAAATGCTCAATGGATATGCAACTCATAAGAATGAGGAATGAAGCAAACAAGACAATATGATGCAACATGAAACAAATGACAAACACATGCAAACTTAAGAAAGATGCAAAGCAAAATGCACAAGACATGGACTCAAGGCACACAACCAGAAACAAAAAAAGTTGAAGAAATGCATTAGAAGCAAGAGATATGAAGAAAATGGACATACAAGACCAAACAAACACAAAATGGAGTGAAAGAAGTAAGGAGATGAAGTGAGTACACTTAAGAAAGAAAGACTTTAAAAGATAAGCCAAACACAAAAATTTCTAAGACACAAACTCTAAGCTAAGACCAGGAAGGAACCCATACCCCAAAGAGATCCCAAATGAGAAGGAGAAGTTGGCACAAGTGCCCTTCTAAGCTTATAAGAGAGCTAATGATCACAAAGAAGCAAAATGGGACAAGGTGAGAACAAAAATCCACATCAATTCAACAATGCATCTAAAAATTCCACAACTCAAGTAAAATGATCTTCAAACATGATATAATAATGAGCCAAAAGGATTGGGAAAGATTCAGAAGCTAAGTAGGTCAAATGAGGGCAAGAACACAAACTAGGGTTAATAACTTCCAACACAAGTCAAAGAACCAACACACAAGGAATAAATTTCTAAAAATTAAGGGAAATATCACACAAGAACTACATCATCTTAGGAATCCAGAGCAAAAAGAATGAACACAAAACTCAAAATAATGAAACCTATGGAAAATGAACAAGGAAGTGTACTAAAAAAAAGACTTAAAAGGAATTAATTGAAATGAGGAATTAATTGCCACGTGGATAATAGGAATAAATAAAAATTAAAAATGTGAAAAATTAGGGAAAACTCAATTGGACACACATGAATTAATTTGAGATTTTTGGATAATTGGAACTATTTTTAATAAATGGAAATCAAAATGATATGAAAATAAAAATAAAGAAAAGAAATAGAAATAAGAAATAGAAACTGGGGTGCAAATAGAAAAGAAATGCAGTGTAAACGAACTGGGCCCAATGCAGGAGGGGTGCGAAAAGCAACTAAAGCCCAAAAGGCTGCGCAGGAATATGAAAGCTAGTGTGGAAATTCATGAATAAAAATGGAAAATAAACACAGCCATGAGATGAATCTGACGCGTCCTGTGAAGGTCCTCATTAATTGACGTGGACTAAAGCTGGCTTATGAGTGGAGGAACACAATTGTTATGGTGTGGTGAATCACAAACTGAATTAAAACATAATGGGAAAGTCACGTGGATGGGAGACTGTGTTTTTAAACGCGTGGCAATCATCTGGTGAGGGGAGAAGCAAGATCTGAGGGCTGGAAGTTCTTCTTCTTCCTCACAAACCTTAACGCAGGAAAATTCAGTTTCCGGTGACCGGAGCTAGGGCTCCGGCTCCGGAATTCATAAAATATGAACAAACCTCAACTAAAAAGAACCAAAACCTCCAGATTAGGTAATTAGGCTACACTGATCACGAAAATGACAATGGAATTTGCAATAGACCAATGGATTTCTTGGATTGAACAAAAACAGTTGGCACCATGAAAAATTAAACTCAAATATCTCATACTATAATGCACCATTTTCTAAACTACAACTTGCAGCATGATCAGCAAACATCACAGATTAATATGCACATCAACATTTTCATTTCCAGATCCAAAGATTTTGAAGCTTACCTGAGTTGCAGATCTGGAAATAATGTGATAGAAGACCAAATGCTGGGTGCAAATCACTCTACACTCACTCTAGATGAAAAATAAATGCATCTAAAGTCTTGAAGATGGCTGGATCTGAAGCTTTTCCAACACCTGCCCTGAAATGGCAAGGTTGTTGATCTTGAAGGAAAACTTGAATGAGTGGGTGGTTAATGATCCTGAGCTTGCACTGATTAAGAGTCCACAATTTGTTTTTGAATTGAGCAAGTGTATAATGAGATATGAGAGAAATTGCAAGTTGTGCATAAACTTGGAAATGAGAGAATGAGAGAGAGGTGAGCAATTATGAAACCCTAGCTTCTTTTATATGAAGTCACAAACCAATGCTGAAAAGATTGTGAAGTTTGCACGTGGGAATCACAAGTTTTTGGTGAATTTGCAAATTTTGCAATTTGGTGTGAAAGCATGCAATGCTCATGCTTGACTTGGCCTTTTATCCCATGTGCAATCCAAATCCATCCCTTGATTATAATCCAACAAGTCCTGGCCCTTAGATCAAAGTTATCACACCTTTCTCATGAATTTGCAAAATATCCACTTATGTAATGCCAATCTTATTGTTCACGAAATTGTGACTTTCTTTGGAGCAAAATGTACCAAATTACTTATATTTTATCATTGAAACCAAACTTGATCCATTCCAAGCCTTACAATTATGTTTTGAGACTTTTTGCTTTTGTGCATGCATGAAACTTTTGGTTTTGCCCTAATTTGCATCATTTTTTCGAAGGGCCTAGAGGACAAATCATGAGGGCTGTGAAAAAGTACTTGTACTTTTTGAAAATGGGAGCCCTTAATCTCCAACTTTCATGTTTGACTTTGGTTCATTTGAAAAATTTTTGATCATGTTAAGCTCACTTGAAATTTAGGGCAAAAGTTGCCAAATATGGAAATTTCTCAAAACCAAGTTTTCACCAATTTTGCAAAAAGCCTCAAATCTCCATGATTCTTGATCTTTGAACATTACAAACCTCTTATAACATTGTAAGGACACCCCTTGGCAAGAAAGAGTGGCTTGAACCCCTTGAAATCACACAGTTGACTTTTTAAGGGCACTATTGACCAATTACTTCATCTGCAAGCAACTGAAGAATTTCCTGACTTCCACAAGGAATTTACTCATGAAAATTGGTACCTAGGATCCTCTTGACATATAAAAGACTTTGCCCAAATGAAATGGCCAAAGTTGTGAACTTTTGATGCTTGAATCTCAAACCCTAGTTTAGGTGCCTTGTGTAGGAGCTTTGCCCTATCCTGGAACCTCTGATGATCATACCACCTTCTGAGCTTTTGCACATGAACTTGAACTTGTAAATGGAGTGTAGAACCCTCATAGGACTTATACAAAACCATTGGGACCCTTTTCATAACTTGAAATGCTTCAAGAACCTCCACAGATGATCATATGCCTAATGTTAGGACATGAAGAATGCTATGCCTCATCTTTCCATGCTAGGATGCTAAGAAAATGATATGTTCATGATGAATATGATGTGATATGATGCTTAAAATGAAGAGGGAAAATTTGGGGTGTTACACATAGCCCGTTGGTATGTTGCACCGGCGTTCTTCAAACCAAACGACATTACTTTGTAGCAGAATGTGCCCCAAGGTGTGATGAAGGTTGTTTTCTCCATGTCTTCGGGTGACATCTTAATCTGATTGTATCCAGAAAATCCTCCCATGAAGGAAAATACCGAGAATTGAGCTGTGTTGTCTACCAATACATCAATGTGAGTTAATGGGAAGTCATATTTCGGGCTTGCTCTGTTCATATCCCGGTAGTCAACATACATACGCACCTTGCCATCCTTCTTAGGTACGAGTACAATGTTAGAAACCCACGGTGGGTAACTAGTTTCAGAAAGAAAACCAGCGTCCCACTGCTTTTGTACTTCTTCTTTGATTTTCGTGGCCATGTCTGGGCGAGTACGGCGCAACTTCTATTTAACTGGTGGACAATCTTCTTTCAATGGCAGCTTGTGCATGACAATGTCTGTATCCAAACCCAGCATATCTTGATAGGACCAAGCAAACACATCGACATATTCTCGCAGCATACTGATAAGTTGTTCTTTTACTGGAGCTTGCAGACTGGCTCCAATCTTCACTTTTTTCACATCTTCCTCGGTACCAAGATTGATAGTCTCAACCTCCTCCTGATGAGGAGTAATCACCTTTTCCTCTTGTCTCAATAACCTGGCTAGCTCTTCAGGTAAATCGTAGTCTTCTTCAACCCATTCATCTACTTGATTAATCGGATTGTCGAAGTCATATGAGGTCATAGCAATGTCGGTGTCGGTGTGATCTGGAGGGCTATCTCTGCAAGGGTTGAGATTTGGTTCATTTTAGTGATTGATTTTATCTTATTTAGAAAAAGAGAATGAAGTTTATTATTGAGACAACATTGCCATTTATTGTTTTATGCAAAAATAACAAAAATGAAAAGACAGTGAGCGAAAAAGATTGTTTGCAAAATGATGTCCATTGTTCATTAATATTCATTTTGCACAAAATACATATGGCCCTATTACAAAATGAGTCCCGACATCTTGGACAAGATGCAGGACTTTGATGTATGCTTAAAACAGGAAATAATAATTACTCTGCAGCAGTAACCCTTATAATTTCCTGGGAAAACCAGTTGAGGACTTGTTGGCCCGAGACTCTTGGACGGATCCAGCCTTCCAGGTTGTAGTCACTCTCAGCCTCATCTTCCAAAGTGTTGATAACATCCGGGGTCAGTATTCCCCCACTTATAAACTTGGGATCTTCAGCAGCCTCCTCTGGAACTTATCGGGATGGTCTGTAACCCAAACCAAATTTGTCTTCTTTCATCTGAACCTTCAGCAGCTTGCCCCAGCCTTGGGCATTCCCTTCTTCCACAACCTTCCGAGCTTGTTTGTAGGAAGCAATTGAGGTGCCCATCCTTTCCTCTTGGGATGCAACAAACACCTCAATTGTAGCTTCATTGACATTCAAAGCCTCAAAACATTGGCTCATGGTTTCATGGATTTCTCCATCCATTTCTATGTACTTGTACGTAGCTAGGTGACTGATAAAAATGTCTTCTTCTCCACATATAGTGATAATTTGACCTTACCACTCATATTTTAACTTCTACTGAAGGGTTGAAGTTACCGCGCTAGTGGCATGGATCCATGGTCGACCCAACAAACAACTTTAGGCAGGTTGTATGTCCATCACGTAGAAGATAGTTTTGAAAACTTGTGGGCCAATTATCACGGGCAGCTCAATTTCTCCGAGAACCGATCACTTTGAACCATCAAAAGCTTTGACAACTAGGTTACTCGGATGGAGTGCAAGACCATCATACTCCAACTTGACTAAAGCTCTCTTTGGCAACACATTGAGTGATGATCCGGTATCAACAAGGACATGAGAAAGTACAACACCTTTTCATTCCAAAGTGATATGCAAAGCCTTGTTATGGTTACGCCCCTCCGTAGTCAAGTCAGCATTGGTGAAACCTAGTCCATGACTAGTATTGACATTTGCAACCACCGTTTCTAACTGATTGACCGTGATTTCTTCCGGCACATAAGCTTCATGTAAGACCTTGAGTAGTGCATTCCGGTGAGCCTCGGAACACATGAGCAGAGATAGTATGGAAATCTAGGAGGGTATTTGATGGAGCTGATCCACAATTTTGTAGTCACTTCTCTTGATAATCCTCATAAACTCGTCTACATCCTGATCAAAGGGTGTCTTCTGAGTTTCTTATACAGCTGGTTCTTCTGGCACCACACTTTTGCCTTTTTCTTTGGCAGCAGCTTCTGCTTCAGCATTAACTCTGGTTAACTATGAAGCGAAGAGACGTCCGCTCCGAGTGAAGCCTCCGCCTCCCCCCGACATTGTCAATTTGTGGCACAGGTATTGAGGAGTCAAGAGTGATCTTCCTTCCGTGACAGTAAAGATCTAAATCATAATGCCAAGGCACGACATTGTTGTTATCATAAGGAATTAGTCCAGGCACTGTGATGGTCACCGAACTAATTGCAACGGAAGAAGGAGTTGTGATAGTCTCTGGATCATAGTAGATGGTGACAGGAGGTCTGATCAAAGATGGTGCAGGTGCAGGAAGTTGTTGATGTTGAGAAAGGTGTTGTTGAAAGTTGTTGTTGAGAGAATCCGGAACATGGATCGTTGCTGGATCATAATAGATGGTAACCGTTGAGATGTCGTCACTGGTGTTTGTTGTTGTTGTAGTCGATTCTGTTGAAATGACTTTTGCTGGCGTTGTAGAAGTGTTTTGTGTTGTAGTTGTAAAAGATGGAACTGTTGATGTGATTTGTAGGATGCCTTCTCTGATAAGACTGCAAATACCATTCTTCAGATTTGCACAACCATTGGTAGAAGCTTTGCAAGCTTCACAACGAGCCTCACAACCCGGAAACACTTGGCACTTCAATAGCTGAGCTTTTACTTCGGCCAGTGGTGTTTGAATACTTGCAACATCTTCAATTAGAATTATTGGTTGGTTTTCCTCAATGGCATTGATCTTTGGCTCACCATGATTTGGTATTAGATTCCTTGTGACATTTGATGGAGGTGCAAAATTCAAATCTTTGGAATCAATCAAATCTTGTACTTTCATGTGCAGGGCCCTACATTTCTCTGTTGAATGACCAGGCGCATTGGAGTGAAAAGCACATCTGGCGTTGACATCATAATTCCTTGGAAGATTCAAAGGATCTGGTGGAGCCAAAGTCCCCAGTTCAGTCAGGTTAAGCTTCAATAGTTGCGGGAGTAAGACTGCATAGGGAATCGGGATAGGATCGATCGCCCTATTAATCTGAGAAGGCCTTTGTTGGAAAGGACGTTATTGTTGGTTGTTGTTATTGTAGGATCTTTGTTGTTGTTTAGGATACTGTTGTTGCTGAGGTGCTGGAGTAGGGATGGTGACTGCAGCTACTGATCTTTGCAAGTACTGGGGTCTACCTCTATTAACATGCACTGAATTAGTTTCCCCTGTCCTTCGAGGTCATGAGAAGGGTTTCTTCGCATTGCTGGAGCTAGCACCGTTGTCATAAATCTTACCCATCTTCAACAAACTTTAAATTCTCTCTCCTGCTATGACCACATCAGCAAAGCTAGTGGAAGAGAAAGCAGCAAGTCTATCAATATAAGTTCCTTGCAGGGTATTCATAAACATATCAGCCATCTCTCTTTCAGACATAGGTGGATGGACAACAACAATGAGTTGTCTCCATCTTTGAGCGTACTCACATAAACTTTCTCTCGAGGATTGAGACATACCCATCAAGAGGGTCTTGTTAGGTGCCATATCCAAGTTGTATTGATACTGGCATATAAAGGCCTCAGCTAAATCTTTCCAGTTCCTGACAGTGGCTCTTGACAAGTGTGAGTACCATTCCCTGGATGCCCCGGTTAAACTATCTTCAAAGTAAAACATTCATAGTTTCTCATCCATGGTATATGCTTTCAATCTTCCCAGGAAAGATTGCAAATGGGTATGAGGACAGGAGGTACCGTTATACTTTTCAAAACACGGGGGTTTGAACTTGTGAGGAATCCTTACCCCTTCCACTAAGCCCATATCCATCACATCAAATCCTAAAGAGTTCTGGGATTCCAAGGATCTCAACTTCTCAGATATCTCATCCATACAACGGTCATAAGCTTCATCTGCCCCAGCACCCAACACTGTAAACTGCTCATCTTGAGGATCTTCCTGCAGATTACGATCTCCAGTGTTCCTTTGGCCATGTCCAAGGATATTAGCTTCAGGATTGTTGTGAGGTCCAAACACTACTAGAGTCGTTCGCGGTTGCTCTTACTCATTCGTTGCTAGTACCTCCAGTGCCTGCATGGTTATCTTCTGGGGTTTGCCGCTCGACTAACTCCCTCAATCTTTCCTGGTTTTGTGCTAGTCCAGTCATCACAACCATGAATTGATTCATCTAGGTCCTCACTTCTTTCCTTACATCAGTCATCTAAGTCCTCTCATCTGTCAGTTCTTGTTGTAGCTGATCCATTTGTAGACTCGGAAGGTTGTGTTGAGTTGGATATCTATGGATGCGATTGATGGGAAAGACCCTCCTGCGAGCAATAATTCCTGAAACAATCAACAAAGTGAGAAGACAACAACAAAACACCTGCAAAACAAAGGATATGAGATTAGCATGCAATGCAATGTCTATTTGTCTTCAGAGGGTATCCGGTTTGGTTCTTGGTTTGACCTTCTAGACCTCTCTTGAGAAGATAAAGATGTTTGAAGCAAACGAAGTCCATAAAAAATCCAATTCATAACCATAAAAATACAAGTGGCAATGCCAAAATACAAATAGTTCATGAATTACAACCAAACAAACTCCCATGGTGAATTAAAATACAATCAAAATTCAAGAATACAACAAACAAAATCACCATGGTGAGCTAAAGTACAATCAAATAAATACAAGTAAAGAAAACCAAACATCCAGTCCAAAAGCATCCTCCCTGACTTCCTTCAGGAGAGCATCAGTTACTGGTCCAACTGGGTGCTCTATAATGGTCCTAATGAGAAGGTTTCTGGTTGCAATGGCATTTGTCATCTTCTGATACTTGTCCTATTCTTTGGATCTCTTTAACCCTGCCCGGAGTTTCAACTCTGAGATCTTCTTCTGAGCTACTAACAATGCTTCTTGGCTTCTTTTCTCATTAGACTCCAACTGCTCTATCTTGGCTTGCATCTTCTGGTCTTCTTTCAGAAGAGCCTCAGTTATCTTGACCCAACTATCCTGACTCTCCTCCAGATAATGCTCAATACTTGCCATCTGAATCTTTGCTTTCTTACATGCATTCTTCAACACAAGTTCTCATGCTCGGGCTTTCCTGATGAAGTCTTCAGTCTTCTCAATTTTGGTTACATGCTCGATGCGTAACTTCTCTAACCTCTCAATGTCTAGACGACCATCATTCCTTTCCCAATGGGTCTTCTTCAAAGCTTCAGCCAGTCGGGTGTTTCTTTCCTTTAATTTCTCAAACTCTTCCAGGTTTACTGTAGCTATGGGCTCAACTGCTGATGGCCCTGGTACATCTTCCAGGGTGAATGGCATATGAGTAATCTGTCCTCTGATGCGTGACCATTCAGTGTACTGAGAAGAGGCTATGTTGTTGCATTTCCCCAGAATAGCAGTTCCTTTAGTCTGTAGGTGGTCCCAAGCCCAGGCTGCTTGTCGGAAAATGGCATGATTGTTCAGAATAGCGCAATAAAGGGACTCTTCTAAGTCCTACTCCCTAGGTGGATGTATCAAGGCATACCCCAACCGTCTCTTGAAAAGTAAAGGATTGTAGTTGATGCAACCCTTTACTCCAATAAGTGGCACATTTGGGTATTGCCCACAACTTGTTATTATGTCTCGACCCTTGGTGTTCTGAGTACACCATCTGATATCTTCTGAAGTAACGACAATCATCCTCTTAGCCCAATTCTTTGACTGATGTGGATTCAGGAAAGCTTTCGTCTTCGACATATGCTTCATCAACCAACTGTAGAAGAGAGGTACACAACACCTTACTAATCTTCCTCTCTGTTTCTCATTCCTCTGATGAACTGAGTAGTAGAAGTCTCTCAATAAGGTAGGAACCGAGTTCTTGAGCATGAAGATGTGAATGGCATTCTTGCTTACAAACTTAGGCTCGTCTGCAAACAAAAAGATACCATAAATGCTGAGAGCTAGGAGAGCACACACAGTTTCCCAATTCCCTACTACAGCATGCTTTGTAGCCTGAGTGATCAAGAAATCCAGATGAAGGCCTGGGATTCCAGCCTTGGAAGTCATGTGCACATCAATGATAGTTGCCTCCAGATGTAGTGCTTTGGATATGTCTTCATTCTTTGGAGGGGTCATTTCAGGGTTGAAAGGAATTCCTCTTCTGATGGTAGCCATTGATTACTTCACCAAATGGGTTGAAGCAACTTCATATGCAAACGTCACCAGACAAGTGTAGATAGATTTCTGAAGAGGGATATCATTTGTAGATATGAAATTCCCGAGCGAATCATTACTAATAATGGTTCCAATTTGAACAACAAGATGATGGAAGAACTTTGCGGAGACTTCAAAATTCAACATCACAACTCTTCTCCTTATAGGCCAAAGATGAATGGCGTTGTTGAGGCATCTAACAAGAATATTAAGAAGATTGTGCAAAAGATGGTAGTCACCTACAAAGACTGGCACGAAATGCTACCATTTTCCTTGCATGGGTACCGAACCTCTATCAGAACTTCTACTGGGGAAACACCTTATCAGCTTGTGTATGGTATGGAAGCTGTCCTACCTGTTGAAGTTGAACTACCCTCCTTACAGATAATGATGGATGTGAAACTGGATGAAGCAGAATAGGTCCGATCTCAATATAATCAACTGAGTCTGATTGAAGAGAAGAGATTAGCAGCCATCTGTCATGGGCAGTTATATCAAAAGCGAATGAAGAAAGCCTTCGATCAGAAAGTCAGACTTCGGGAATACCAAGTGGGAGAGCTTGTTCTGAAAAGACTTCTTCCTCCTCATATAGACCACATGGGCAAATGGACGCCAAACTACGAAGGCCTATTCATAGTAAAGAGAGTTTCTCAGGTGGGGCACCGATGCTCACTACTATGGATGGCGAGGATTTCTTATCTCCTGTAAATTCAGATGCAATTAAAAATTACTTCACATAAATGACCCGCTGGACATAAAAACAGAATGTACGTCCAGGTAAAAATAGGGCATCCTGGCGATTCAAAAACAGAATAAAAGACTCGGGCAAAAATAAGGGGAAAATTTGAAAAAAATGTACACCCTCTGAGTTGAAAAGCCACATCGGACATCTCAGGAAAAAATGAGTATCCCGGTGGATCGAAAACCCGAAAGGGCGATCCATGCAAAATCAAGGAAAAAAGCGAACAACTGCATTCTGAATTCGTCTGTATCACTCACAACATGGCAAGCTTCGAAAGGATAAAGCGTCAGTCAGAATCAACCTTCTTCAGAAAGTAAGATAAGAAGAACGTCAAGGTCATACGGGTCATAGCGAAGGAAGCTCACTGGAGCATCAACTTCAAACATTGCCAACACTTTTATTTTCTCAATTTTACAACAATCTCCTCATTTCAGGGATTCGCTTCTTCATTGTACTTTCCTATTCAGGGCACACAAATCAATAAATTCAGAATATTCAGTCACTCTTTGTTTTTGAACATTTTTGTTTCGTTTGCAAAATGTCCAAAGTTCATAATACAATACTTGCATGAAAACATATGAGCCATTTTAATAAAAGCTTCCAGGAAATATGTTGCTCTCAGGCAAATCTAACTCCTATGACGGAATCCGGTTGAGGGTACCTCGGGACAATTGTGCGTTTCTTTTTTACAGGTTGCAGGTACTTAAGGCAGATGATCTTTCATAGCATGAGGCATATCAAGTATTATTCCCCAGCCAAGCCAGCAATCACATCATCAGCAGGACTCCGTGACAAGAAGTATTTACTCGCAAAGTTTTCATCCCCTAGAGGATTCCTTGAGGAATTCATCAATCCCCAGCGTATCACTTGGACGAGGAGTGGCAACAGATTATTTCCCAGAAGTTATCTCCTCCCCAAGCAGGATCTCTCGAGAAATGTCTGACGACTTTTCCCCAGCAAAGTAGTCGGGAACTTTCTATTCCCCGCCAGAGTTGCCATTTTCTCCCTAGTACTGAAATACTTCCCCAACGAAGTTGCTGAAACTTCCTCATCCCCATCGGAGTTCTCCCTCCGGACAGATAAACCAGAGATCTCTCTCCCTGCAGGATCCGGATCTCGGATCGGTTGTCTCATTTGCATAATCGTAGCATTTGCATCATTTTTCACAAAACTAAGCGTAGCATTCCGTCTAATACGGAGCATTACGGCAAAAATCAAACATTTGCATGATCATAAGCCAGGTTCGAGCCCATCACCTGCAAATATCAATATCACTTCATCGGCAATATATAAAACTCACATCCCCTGCAGATAAAAGACATGACATCCCCTTTGCACTCTCAAGTACAGATGCCTGTTCATATTTATGCATGCTCTTTTCGACACTCGTCCGTGTCATACGTCCCCAGCAAGTCAAAACACTCGTCCGTGTCTTGCACATATTTCCTCAGCAGATCAATACTTGTACATACTAATACAAAAGTCTTTGATACTCGTCTATATCTTGTTTATATCACCTCCTTAGCAGTTCAACACTCGTCCGTGTTCCTTGCTTAACCGATTGATACTCATCCGCATCATCATCTTTAAACACGCGTCAGTGTTTGTTTCTACCGATACTTGTCCATATCATGGTTCTAAGGATGCTCGTCCACATCTTTTGTCTATACACACTGTCAAACACTTTTACCTTTTATTTTAAAGCGTAAGCACTCGTCCATGTTTACATCCCCACAGAAACAAAAACAACTGTTTCTATCCGGAATTTGTCCTATGTCGTGATACATTCGGCAGCCGTCCCCTGCCAGATGATCGTCCTTCACCTTCGGATGACCGTCCCTCATCCTTTCCCTAGTGGAATCCCCATTGTTGGAACCTTCTATCCGGCATTCGTCCTATGTCGCAATATTTTTAGCAGCCTTCCCCTGCCAGGTGATCGTCCTTCACCATTTGATTATTGTCCCTCATCATTTTATCTGATGACTGTCCTCATCGTTGATCTTTGTTATCCGGCATTCGTCCTATGTCGAGATAATTCCCCAAGAGCAGTCGTCCCCTGCTAGGTGATCATCCTTCACCTCTTGATGATCGTCCTTCATCATGCTTATCCGATGGTCATCCCCATCGTTGATCTTTTCTATCCGACATTTGTCCTATATCGTGATAAAGAGTAGGCCATCCCCTTCTAGGTGATCATCCTTCACCTTTGATGACCATCCCTCGTCAAATATTTCATTTATTCTTTAACCTGATGGCCATCCCTGTCGTGGTCCCTTTTCCTTTTCCTGATGATCGTCCTTCATCAGATTTACCCGATGGTCGTCCCCATCGTTGCTTACTTTACCCTTCAACCTGATAGTCGTCCCCATCAGTGCTTCCTTCATTCATTTGATCCCCAGAGAATTTTATTTCCTTACCCGATGGTCGTCCCCGTCGCGGTTTCTTTATTTCCCAGCATGATGGTCGTCCCTGTCATTGCTTTACTTACCGTTTTACCCCCAACAGTCGTCCTATGCTCGATGGCCGTCCTCCATCGCTTATACTTAATAAACATATTATACTATCTTTTACAATTTATATCTCTTTTCTTCTTCTCCCCACCGAGTGCAAATTTCGGACTGTCTTTGGTATTCAACCACAAGTTATCTTGTTTGTCTGTTAAGTCAGGCGCTTACATCCTGCACATCTAACTCATGCTTGAATAGGGGCAGCTGTAAACACCCCAAATTTTCCCTCACTCTTTCTCACACCATGGCTTGTGATCTTTCATTTTTTTGCATTAGCATAAGCATATCATACCCCACTGCATAGTTCATTTCATCTGCATCTAGGGTTTGTGATCTAAGCAATTCAAGAAGTGATCTGAGCCATCCCATTGGTCTTGAAGCTTTCCAAGAGGGTCCATGTGTGTTCCATGATCATAATATTCTCCCCAAAGTTCATAAAAGGCAAGGGATCACAAAGCATGGCAAAGGCATAGAGGCAGACTGAAGATTTCCTGCACATATGACCTAAAATTAGGGTTTTGGTTTCAGAGGCCTTAATCCCAAATTTTTTGGTCAATCTTGTTTCTAATGGTCTCAATATGTTACAAGGTTCATGTGTTCCATCATCATCATTTTGAGTCTCTATGGTCTTTATTTGATCATTGAAGTGGTTGAAAGTTCACAAAGTTGAAGAATTTTGAGCCAAATGCAAACTTGCTATTTTTGGAAATGACTTGTAATGGAAACTTTCCATTTTGGGAAAGATATTCAACCTATTCTTTAATGACCAAAAATGCCTCAAATGAAATATCCTTGGGCATGAAAGTTGTATATTGTGTCTTCCCATTTTCAAAAAGTAAAAGAACATGTCTTGATTCATCCTAGAACTCAAGATATGGCCTTTCAAAGTTGGCAAAAATCCTATAATTTTCAAGTGTGCACCAAAGAGGGAATTTTGCAAATTCACTTGCCAAGCCATTTCATGACCTCTAATCAACTTCTAAACATCATACCAACATAATGCAACACATTTTGATCAAGATTGCACAAAAAATCACAAGTTTCTATGCCTTGCACTTCAAGAAATTCCAAAAAGGGAAAATTGCATAAACCATGAGAACACTTGATCAAGGCCATCCAGCTGCATTCTATTGATCCAATGGCCATCCATGAACTCAGCTGAGGCCAAGAAACCCCTTGAAACAGCTTTGACTCGTGTCATGCCTCAAGTACACATCCATTGACCTTTTTGCAACTTGGCCCATACCAATCACACTATGCCACCACCCACTTTCTGATCAATCCTATTGGCTTATACTAACCCTAAGGACCTCATTTCATAAGACACACAAGCCTGAAACATCACACAAGCTGATTTTGCCAAAAACTCCATAAACTTTCATTCCTTTGATTCTCATTACACAAGCCTCAAACATCAAAACAAACTTCACCAATCATCTCAAAATCCATCATAGAACACAAATCAACACTTGCAATGGTCTGAAAGTTCCTCAAACAAGAACACGATTTCTGATTTATCAGAACTGAAACACACAAACCAAGCCATACAAACTTGTTTCAAGCCTTTCAGAAGCACAAGGGGGTCATTGGAGTGGTTTTGCATCAAAGGAAGGTTCAAAAAGCTCAGAATCAGAAAGCTCCATCTCAGGTAACCATCTTCAATTTTTCTTCCAGAACCTTGTTTTTAAGTTACAATATGAAAGAGCATGCTCTCCTGGTCACAATGAGCTTTGAATGACTTGAAATGATGAAGAAATGAGTGTGTATGCTTGCTCTGAAATTTTTCCCGTGAAACATGTTCTTGTTTGATTCTTTCATTTGATGTAAAATAAATGAAATTTATGGTTTGATTCTTGTTTAGAATTGCTTGGGGGATGATTCTGGAGAGTTAGGGGGTCTAGGGTGGCCTAGGGAGAGAGTTAGGGTGAAGAGCTGGCCGAAGGTCTTCTTCGGCCACCTGAAAGTCATTAAGGGTTTAATTAGGGTTTAGGGCCAGTTTGAATTTCAGCCTTTGGATTTTGTTTACCCGCGCGTATGGACGGCCTAAATGTCTCATTAAAACCCTAATTCAGTTTAATTAGTTTTATTTAGGATTAATTAATTTAATTTTGCCATATTGGATCCCGACCCTTAAAACACGCACGCAGTCAACCCTTCCGCCCCCCCCCCCCCCCCCCATGTTTGAATATGGATCATTGGATTTGCTTACCTCTCATTTATTTCATTTTATTGCATTTCTTTTGTTCAATTTATTTAAAATAGCAAAAACCATTAAAAAATCTCAAACTTTGCATTTCAGTTTCAAATATTTTTCTTAACCTAAAAACATTTTTTATTTTATTTTTTGTATTTTAAAAGTATTTTTAAAATATTTAAATGTTTTATTTAATTAATTAATTGATTTTAATTAATTAAATATGCATTTAGGTTTCTAAAAATCACCAAAAAAATTCATGAAGCATTCTTAAACATTTAGAAACATTTTCAAACTCACCATACAAATTTATTTTTAGGTTTGATCACATTTTCACAATTTTCTTTTAATTAGGGTTCTTAAATTTCACATTTTTTAACCCTAACTTGAAAAATCCATTTCTGCCTAACCATGATGAGTTTGAACTTGATTCTTTTTGCATTGTTTCTCATATTGCATCTAGTTTTTAGATTATTTATCTCATATTTGTATCTTGCATTTTCCTTAAGAATCACCAAAAAACCCTAGTTAACTTAGAAATTTCATAACTTTCACTAGGATTGGCTTATGTCCTTCTCCTTTGGGGTGTGATCTTGTATAGGTTTAGGGTTTGTTTGAGCTCAATTTCAATTTTTTATCATGGTGAATGCTTCTATTTTGGTCATATGCATCTCATGTTGCCTTAAAACCCTAATTTTGCATCTTCATTTGCATTCTTCTTTGCATATCATGAACTTATGAACTTGCCATGCCATTCCATTCTTTTGTATGTCATCTTAGACATCTTAGGACATGTTTGAAACATTGATTGATCATTGTTGTATCATTTAGGCATACTTTGCATTCATTTTGTTTCATGAACTTTTATGTGTTTTCATGCTTGTAAACATGATTCCATTGCATCTCATCCTTGTATGATAATTCATATGCATCTTTTATGATTTTGCATCATCTAATAACACATTTTCATTGCATAATCACTTCTGGTTTTGGACTTTTCATCCTTATTCATCTCATTTCTTTGTGCTTTATGTCATATGCATCTTGTCCTAACATTTTAGGAACTTTTGGTAAGTTATCTGGGAGGTGGATTTGCCTTCAATTCCCACCTCTTCTTTCCTTTGAATTTGCATCCCTTAATTGTATTTGGAGTGAATTTTCTTCACTTATGCTCCCCCCTTCTTACTTTCTTTCTTTTAAGTTACTTATCTTCTTAAGGAATTAAGTAACTTATTCTTCTCCCTCCTTCTCTTTTCATCTGCTTCTTCCATGGTGGCCTTCTTGAAGATCTTTTCTCTTAAACCTCACAAACCATAAGATATCCAAGCATGATAATTTTTATGGTTGTGTATAGTCCCCCCTAGTCTTTTACCTTTGAGTCTCCTTGAGTCTCTCTTCTCATCTCAATAATCAGAGTCTAAACTCTTAAAGCTTTAGGACTTTGAATTAGGGTTATGCCTGCATCCTTATCTTAGGATGGAGTGTATAACTTTAATCCTTAGTGTTAAACCTTTAATTTGTTTACACCTCTTAATCAAAACACATTAATCATCACTAAGACTTTATCTTGTAACTTGGGCCTTACATTAGGGTTCTATCTCTTCCTTATGGTTAAGAGGTACTAACCCTAGTATTTAATAGACAAGTCCCCCTCAAGTTGTCTTACAAACCATAAAATCCACTTCTTAATCTCACCCTTTAACTAAAATCCATTTAATAAAGGTTTTTTTATATAATGAATTTAATCCCTAACCATGGATTAAGTTGAGGTGTCTTCCTCAGCTTAAGTGTTTTCATCTATCATCCTTCAATTAGGATGGTGTAATGAGTTCACTAATATATGATTAGACATTAAACTCATTACATAACACTAAACAAAAACCCAAAAACATCTAAATAATCACAAGTAGGTTAATGATCTTAATCCTACATCATCATGATAATTAAGTTGAGATGCTTATCTCATACTTAAGTATGTTCATTATCCCTAATCAGGGAGGATATAATGAGTTTACAACCCTTGATTTAGGCTTAAGCTCATAATCCAATGCAAGAATCCAAAAACAATAAAAAACTGAAAATACAAAAACAAACAATAATTGTCTCCTTCGGTATTCGTTTCTCATCACACTCATTCACAAACGAGAACTTGCTTCTTCCTTCTAATGCAAGACAGTTAGCACTCGAACCAGACGAGTCATACACTTGAGCATAGGCAAGCAGGCAGTTCACAGTCAATTTATTTTCAGTCTCTTTGAGTCGAACTACGGTGTTCTGACTTCCTCATTGCACGAGAGGATACGTAGGCATAACCTAACAATTATCTAAAAAAAGTGTCTGTGTCTTCCCCCTATTTCAGCTTTCTTTTTAAGCCTCAGTTCCTGAGCAATTCACACCTTTTGCACTGACACCTGTATTTTCTTCCCCTAGCTTTTGCACACAGATAGCACATACACCTACCCCTTTCAAACACAATCTTGTAAGCGTGGATCCCGTCGAGTACGACGGACAATCTGGGTGCTAATACCTTCCCAGGTCGTAACCAAACCCCTTTCTTAGTTTCTTTGGTTCACAACCGTCTTATCCATCTCTTTCCAGGTTTATGCAACATTACCTTTCCATCGGGATAAAAATTCCTAGCTGGCGACTCTATTCAACCCTTCTCTTACGCCGACCGTTCGCGTCTGCACCGTGGGACTTAATGTCTTTTCTGAGGAACGACACCAACCAACCAGTTACAAACAACTATTTTTTCAGCTACAATCCTGGGCTTTAATCAAGAAACAAATAGACTTTTCAGCTTCTCTTGGGCTTTGATCAAGACACAAATAAAACTTTTGAGCATCAACATCCTGTGCTTAAACCAAGATACAAATTGACCCTTTTCCTCCTAGCTCTAGCCTTTTAGGAGGAACTACGATGCTCTGATCCCTCATTTCTCTTTTTGGGGGTATGTAGGCAAAAGGTCATAAGATCTTTGTGAGCACACCAAACAAAAAACAACCATTAGGTTTCTAAACCTAAGAAAAACATCAGAAAATTATGATGATACAGAAACACGAAAACATCAACATCACCCTATCAATCAGCACTCATCTCATACCCAGACCTAAATCAAAGAAACCCCCATCAATATCAAAAAGAACAAATTTTGCACTAATCCAAGAGTTGAAATAAGCTAAAGAAGAACCCAAAACCATGGGGCATGTGTTAAATAACAATATGCAAAGCGGGGTGAGTTTAAGATATCTTTTCTCTTTCCATTACCAGCTTCACCAGGAAAAAAAAAGAAATCAGAAAGTAGAAAAATCTGATAGTGATTAAAGACCACAAAAATCGAGCTACACACGACTTAGAAGAAGTTCCTCGATATTTTATAGTGTTTTTGACTCCTATAAATACCAATTCTCATACTAAAATCTCTATAGATTTGACTTAAATTTTGGCAAAACACAATGCTGAATAAGATGAAGAAATTTGGGAAGAACAACATGTCAGATAAGATGTCCATTCATGTGGGCTCGACATCTTTGTATGTGACAAATCAAAAATGTTGAAGATTTGTTTTGAAGATTTAAGGAGATTTTATCTACAACAATCAACGCATGGATCAATGAATAATTGGTTAGCTTATTCAAGCCCATGGAAAGTTGAAGATTATAAAAGAAGACCTAGACCTATGGTAAAATAACAAGTTCTTATTTTGTAAACTTTTTTATAAGAAAAATAAGGGCATAGGGTTTTGCGAGTCAAGTACTTTCTTGAAATGTAAGTCACCCTTTGTATCGGTTTGATACATTGTGGTAGACATATTTTTTATACAGATTTAGAAACTCGTTGGTAATGAATGGTATATTGTTCTTGGATGAAGCTCTTAAGCAAATGCAAGTATGTTTGTTAGTCAAGAGTCTTGGTTCAACTTTGTATTGAAAGAGGTGTCTTTCAAGTAGAATGATGCAGTTATTGGGACTTTAACTATTAGATATCACAATGGTGATTAAGGGAGTGAGATGGGTTTCTCTTGTCGAATATGTGTTTCTTAGATAAATTTTATGCAGGGTAGTGATTAGGTAAAATGGAGGTTGTTTACTTATAAACGGGGGTTATTTACCAGAAATAATACTACTGAAATTATGATCTTCTTCCTGGGTTAGTAGCCCCCAGAGTAGGCGATTTTCATCGAACTGGGTCATCATATCTATGTGTTGTTTATCATTCTGCAAATTTGCAAATAAGTTCATTTGCTTTTTGATTAACATGTCGTTACAAATGTTGGAACATATGTCATGACTATGTACCGATTATCAGAATATCAGTATGTTTTTATCCTGTTTTTGCTTAAAGTAATAAAGCGATCTATGTCTCGACATGTGTTAGAACATACATGATCATTATACCAGAATTTCAATTGGTATCATAGTAGGAATCTTTGTCTATTTTTGGATGAGATATTGGGACGATACTTTCTAGTGGTGTGAACAAGGAAGTAGATTATGTGATCGGACCATTCATTACTGATTTGTTCAATAGGAATGAAAGCTAAGGCAATATATTTTTGAATCCAGTTTGACAAATTGTAATGGTTGATTGTTGCCTCTGTGAAGATTCTACCGTTCTTGTTGATGATGGAGTTATTTTGACTTCTGATATGGATTATGTTGCATGGTGTTCAAATGTTCTGACATCTTATCTGGAGCTTGTTAAGGTTGTTATATCTTGATATTTTGCTACATATTTATATGATGGAAGATATTTGGTTCATTATCTATCTCTGGTGTTGATGGTTCAGAAGATATGTTCTTGGAATAGACTGTGTTATTCTATGTCCAAAATTGTGATGAAGTCTTGACAAGGTGCTTGACTTTTGTCCAAGAATTATTGAAGAAACGGCTTAGGTGTAGATGTGTTGATGGTCACATATTGTCTTGAAAACAAGGTGGTGGAGTAGTATGTGATCTCTCATGAATTTTCTTGCTGAAGAGTTGTTGGAAGATGAACCAGAGAGTAATATAAAGGGGGAGAACCTTGTTATCGAGTTTCTTCTGAAAGATTATCCTGCATAGTTGTGTTCCTTGGGAAATTAGTACAATCAACATTTATAAAGTTTCCAAAGATACTATTTGAAATCTTGTTTGGGGATGTGCTAGGCCTTCTCTGTGGGAATATTCAGGTATGAATATTGATTCACAGTTTTGGGCTTTCGTGCAAGGTACCAAAACTAGATTATGCTTTGTATGCATATGTTTGAATTTTACCATGGTGTAATGCTCCATATCAATGAGAATGATACAAATTTTGAGGATGTAATGTAATGATGATCACTAAATGCAAATGCAAGGGGATCTCCTGATAGGGAGATAACATGTATCCCTAGCAACTTTACTAGGGTGAAATAATCACTGAATTGATTTTAGGAATCCCTATGGGGAACAACATCTCTGCTGGTGAGGATGCTAATGATATATTGGCTCTGAACTTCCACCATTTCCAAAAATAAATTGGACTTTGAGATAGCTGAAGAAATAAGATCCTACTGGGGAGGGCCTCAACTGGCTTGAACTTGATTGGGAGGTACGCCACCCATTGAACTCTGTTGGGGAAGTAATAACCTTCTGACCAGGTTGAGGAAAGGATTTGTTGATAATCTGCTAAGGGAGAAATTTTCTGGGAATCCTTCAGGCACAAAGTCCTCTGTTAGGGAGGAGATGTCAATGAGGATTGGACTTCAGTTGGGGAAGACTGTGAAGAACACCGTGAAAGAAGGAAACCTGTCTGACTTTTCACTATCTTTACCACTGCTAGGGAATAAGGAAACCTCATGTATCGTCGAGGATAAGGAGACTCTTATGAAGGATATCTCTTTATTGAAGAAGGACTATCTG
The DNA here is from genome assembly GCA_963966055.1 of Lathyrus aphaca. NCBI lineage: Eukaryota > Viridiplantae > Streptophyta > Magnoliopsida > Fabales > Fabaceae > Lathyrus > Lathyrus aphaca. The sequence goes on from OZ014520.1 coordinate 502,088,928, forward strand.
CTTTGACATATCAACCTTTTATTGCTTGTTGGGGAAGATTTCAATTCCAGCTTTACTGGGGATGATGGAGAGCATCAATGAGAATGCTTTATGTTGAAGATAAGATTTTTAAGTTGCCTCTTGTTGGGGATGAGAGATATGAATTGTTTCATGCTAGGGATAAGAGATATAAAACATCTTTTATTAATGACCCTTTCCCAGGGAATACCAACCCCTTTCTTGTTGCTTTGTTGGAGAAAAGATAGTCTAATGAGACTTGTTGAGGAATCTCAATTAATGAAACTTGTTGAGGAAAAAACTCCTTGATGCCTCGTGCTGGTAATGGCTTCGTTTCTCCGTATCTGGATATTAGTGAACACAATTGGTAGTTCCTGCAAAAGAGAAAGTTAGACAAGACCGCATGCCCCAGGTTCATGGTCTTAATTGACCATCCCTATTACTCAACAAATAAGATGTATGTCAAGTGTTTTACTCTTAAGCATGTATTATAAAGCATCAATGTCTTTGCAATGCAATATATATCACAATTTTTGGATGTTTTTGCAATCAATCAATGGTAGATGAAAAAAAAATCAAATGAGAGATAATCGAATGAAAATTCATTTTATTGATCAAAAAGTGGCCATGAATATGCATTACACTAGGAAGCAATCCCTAGGAAGAGGAAATTGCACAAAAGTAAAATAAACTATCCTAATGGCAATATGAAAATTGAATTTCATCAAGTTCCAACCTGGATATGACTCGTATGTCCTCGAGACTCTCCGCATACTTCACTTTTTGAGGAAGGTGATTGGACTAATTCTTATCCCTCGGATTATCCTTGATTGTAGACGATGAATCACAGATCTCGCAGATCGCAATTGTTTTTTTCATTCCCTCTTTTGCATGGATCTCCCTTTCGGGTTTTCAATCCACCAAGATACCTTTTTTGCCTGAGTCGTCCGATGTGGTTTTTCAACTCAGTGGGTGTACATTTTTTTCCCTAACTTTTTCCCGAGCCTTTTATTCTGTTTTTGGCTTGCCGGGATGCCCTTTCTTTCCTGGAATCTTTATTCTGTTTTTGTCCAGCGATTCTATTTTATACAAAGTATTTTTTAACTGTGTTTGCATTGACAGGGGATGGAAAGTCTTCTCCATCCATGGTTGTTAGAATTAAGGCTCCGCCTAAGAAAACCTTTTTCACCACGAATGGACCTTCATAATTGGGTGTCCACTTGCTCTTGTGATTTGTTTGAGGAGGGAGGATCCTTTTCATCACCAAGTCACCAGGTATGTAACATCAAAGTTGTACCTTCTGATCGAACGCCCGTTTCATTCTCCATTGATACAATTGTTCATGGCATACAGCTGCTAAATGTTTCTCCTCGATGAGGCTTAACTTGTTGAATCTGGACTGGCGCCATTCAGCTTCATCAAGCTTAACATCCATCATTCTCCTCAAGGAGGGAATCTCAACTTCAACTGGTAGGACTGCCTCCATACCATATACTAGTCAGAACGGTGTTGCCCCAGTCGACGTGCGTCCGGATGTCTGGTACCTATGCAATGCGAACGACAACATCTCATGTCAATCTTTATATGCCACACCCATCTTTTGTACTATCTTCTTGATGTTCTTGTTGGCCACCTCGACGGTGCCATTCATCTTTGGGCGATATAGAGAAGAGTTGTGATGTTCGGTTTTGAAATCTTGACATAGATTTGCCATCATCTTGTTATTGAGATTGGAACCATTATCAGTAATAATTCTCTCGGGTATTCCATATCGACAAATGATATCCTTCTTTATGAATCGGGCTACAACTCTCTTGGTGACGTTAGCATAAGATGTCGCTTCCACACACTTGGTGAAATAATCAATGGCAACCAGAATGAAGCGATGTCCATTTCAAGCGGTTGGCTCTATCTATCCGATCATGTTGATGCCCCACATGGAAAAGGGCTAAGGAGAAGACATGACACTCAAAGGATTGGGAGGCACATGCATCTTATCAGCATAAATTTGAAATTTATGGCATTTGCGAGAGTACTTGCAACAATCGGATTCCATGGTTATCCAATAATACCTTATCTCAAAAGTTTCTTCGCCATAGCATGTCCTCCAGCATGGGTACCAAAGGATCCCTCATGAGCTTTCTACATTACCAGGTATGCCTCGTGTCTATCCATGCATCTAAGTAGAACCATGTCGAAGTTCCTTTTGTATAGCACATCATCCTGATTTAAGAAGAATCCACCTACCAATCTCCTCAAGGTCTTCTTATATTTGATGGATGCCTTTGTCGGGTATTCCTGACACTTCAGGAAGAATTTAATATCGTAGTACCAAGGCTTGTCATCATCGGTAACATAGGCTGCAAACACATAAGCGGGCCTTTTGAGACGAGACACCAAAATTCTAGGCATGTAGTTCCATTGTTGGACTTTAATCATGGAGGACAAGGTTATTAGGGCATTAACGAATTGATTCTCATCACAAGGCACATAATGAAGCTTTACCGTCGTGAAGAATGTCAACAACCTCCTGGTGTAGTCCCTGTATGGAATCTAATGTGGTTAATGGACGAGCAATTTTCCGTTAACTTGATTTATGACCAAAGTTAAATCACCGAAGATATCAAGGGTCTTAATTTGTAAATCAATCGCCTCCTCAATCCCCATTATGGAAGCTTCGTACTCTTCCTCATTGTTGGTGCATTAAAATGTCAACCTAGAAGTGAAGGACATGTGAACTCCTTCCGGTGTGATAATGACAGCACCAACTCCACTACCATTCATGTTAATAGTCCCATCGAACATCAGACTCCATTTGGATTCAGGGTTTGGCCCCTCCTCTGGGAGTGGTTCTTCACAATCTTTCAGTTTGAGGAACATAATGTCTTCATCAGGGAACTCAAATCTCATTTGATGATAGTCATCAATTGATTGTTGGGCCAGATAATCTGATAATACGCTTCCCTTGATAGATTTCTGGAAAGTATATTGGATGTCGTATTCAGTTAAGACCATCTGCCAACGGGCCACCCTTCCGGTCAAAGTTGGTTTCTCGAAGATGTACTTGACAAGATCCATCTTGGATATCAATAAGTTCGTGTGAGTAAGCATGTATTGCCTCAATCGCTTAGCCGCCCATGCCGATGCACAATATATCTTCTCAAGCATTGAGTACCTGGACTCACAGTCTGTGAATTTCTTGCTCAGATAGTAAATGGAATACTTTTTCCTACCCATCTCGTTGTGTAGACCAAGAACACAACCCATTGATCCTTCAAGTACTGTAAAATACATAATCAAAGGCCACTCCGGAACTAGAGGCATGACGATTGGTGTTTCTTGTAAATACTCTTTTATCCTGTCGAAAGCCATTTGACAGTCATTGTTCCACCTGACAGTTGTTCGCTAGTGTTTTTGGCGAACAACCTCTAGTTTACCAATTCCTTGGAAAAGAGTCACTTGTGTTGCTCCCCGGATTTTCATCCCGGTGCAAACATGAACCGCCGGCGAAAAGAGAAAGGATGTTGAATTGAATAGAGTCGCCAGCTAGGCATTTTTATCCCGAAGGAAAGGTAATGCTGCATAAACTTGGAAAGAGATGGATAAGACGGTTGCGAACCAGAGAAACTGAGAAAGGGGGTTGGTTACGACCTGGGAAGGTATTAGCACCTAGATCGTCCGTTCTACTCAACGGGATCCATGCTTACAAGATTGTGTTTGAAAAGGGGTAGGTTTATGTGCATTTATGTGCAAAATCTAGGGGAAGAAAATACAGGTGTCAGTGCAAAAGGTGTGAATTGCTCAGGAACTGAGGCTTAAAAAGAAGGCTGAAAGTGGGGGAAGACACAGAGACTTTTGTTCGATAATTGTTAGGTTATGCCTACGTATCCTCTCGTGCAATGAGGAAGTCAGAACACCATAGTTCGACTCAAAGAGACTGAAAATAAATTGACTGTGAACTGCCTGCTTGCCTATGCTCAAGTGTATGACTAGTCTGGCTCGAGTGCTAACTGTTTTGCATTAGACGGAAGAAACAAGTTCTCGTTTGTGAATGAGTGTGATGAGAAAAGAATCCCGGAGGAGACGATTATTGTTTGTTATTTTGTGTTTTTAGTCTTGTTATTGTTTTTGGTGTTTTGCATAGGATTATGAGCTTAAGCCTTAATCAAGGGCTTGTAAACTCATTATATCCTCCCTGATTAGGAATAATGAGCCTACTTAAGTATAAGATAAGCATCTCAACTTAATTACCATGATGATGTAGGATTAAGATCATTAACCTACTTGTGATTAATTAGATGTTTTTGGGTTTTTGTTTAACGTTAAGTAATGAGTTTAATCTCTAATCACAAATTAGTAAACTCATTACACCATCCTAATAGAAGGATAATAGATGAGAACACTAAAGCTGAGGAAGATACCTTAAATTAATCCATGGTTAGGGATTAAATTCATTAAGTAACAAGCCTTTATTAAAGTGGATTTTAATTAAGGGATGGGATTAAGAAGTGGAAGTTTAAGTTTGTAAGACAACTTGAGGGGGACTTGTCCATTAAACACTAGGGTTAGTCCCTCTTAACCATAAGGAATAGATAGAACCCTAATGTAAGGCCCAAGTTACAAGATAAAGTCTTAATGATTATTAAAGTGATTTGATTAAGAGGTGTAAACAAATTAAAGGTTTAACATTTAGGATTAAAGTTATACACTCCACCCTAAGAGAAGGATGCAGGCATCACCCTAATTCTAAAGTCCTAAAACTTTAAGAGTTTAGTCTCTGATTATGGAGATGAGAAGAGAGACTCAAGGAGACTCAAAGGTAAAAGTCTAAGGGGAACTATATACAACTCTAAAAGTTATCATGCTTGGATATCCTATGGTTTTTTAGGCCTAAGAGAAGAGATCTTCAAGGCCACCAATGGAAGAAACAAATGAAAAGAGAAGGAAGAAGAAGAATAAGTTACTTACTTCCTGAAGAAGATAAGTAACTAGAAAGAAAGAAAGTGAGAAATATGGAACATAAGTGAACAAGTTCACTTAAAGGACATGTAAAAATGCATATGAATAGGATAAGAATAGATGGGAAGTGAAGGCAAATCCACTTCCCAAATAACTTACCAAAGGTACCTGAAATGTTAGTATGAATGCATAAGACATAAAGAATAAAGAAATGAGATCAAATGAGATGAAAAGACCAAAGTCAGAAGTGATTATGCAATGAAAATGACATATGAGATGATGCAAAGTCATAAAATATCCATATGAATGATCATACAAAGATGAGATGCAAAAGAAGAATGCTTAGAAGCTTGAAAACACATGGATGTTTATGAAATGAAATGAATGCAATGCATGGCAAATGAATGAATAAATGATCAAGCAATGTTCTAACATGTCCTAAGATGTCTAAGATGACATATGAATACTTGAATTGTCATGGCAAGTTCACATGATGATGGATATGCAAAGTGAACTCAAATGAACATGAGAAATTAGGGTTTAATGAACATATGAGATGCAAATGAACAAAACAGAAGCATACAACATGATAAAAAATTGAAATCAAGCTCAATCAAACCCTAAACCCATAAAAGATCACACCCCAAAGGAGAAGGTCAGAAGCTAAACCTATTGAAAGTTATGATTTTTCTATGTTTTCTAGGGTTTTTGGATGATTCAAAAGAAAAAATGCAAATCAATTTGAAAATGCAAGATAAATTCATGAGGAAAATAAACTAGAAACTACATGCAATATGTGAAACAATGAAAAAAGAATCAAGTTCATACTCTTCATGCTTTGGCAGAAATGATTTTTCAAAGTTAGGGTTAGAAAATATGATTTTTAAGAACCCTATTTCAAAGAATATTGTGAAATTATGATCAAACATAAAAATAAATTTGTATGAAGAGTTTGAAAATGTTTCTAAATGTATTGGAATGGTTCATGAACTTTTTGGTGATTTTTAGAAACCCAAATGTATTTTTAATTAATTAAAATACTTTAATTAATTAAAAATGACATTTATATATTTTAAAAATACTTTTTAAATGCAAAAAATAAAATAAAAATTATTTTTGGGTTGAGAAAAATATTTAAAACCAGAATGCAAAGTTTGAGAATTTTTTGATGTGTTTTCGTATTTTTAATAAAATGTGGAAAGAAAATGAAATAAAAATCAAATAAAATGAAAGGTATGTTGATCCAAGAGATGAGATTCAAATTGGGGGAAATGGGAGTTGACTGCGCGCGCTTGTAAAAGGTCAGAATTCAATCTGAGGAAATTTATTTAATTAATCCTAATTAAACTAATTAAACTGAATTAAAGTTAATGAAGCAATTAGAGCCACTCAAACGCGCTCTAACCCTAAGATCTAAGGGACTACATTCAAACTAGCTAATTAAACCCTAAGCATTTTCAGATGACCGGACCTAGCTCCGGTCATCTTCTCCGGTGAACCAAAATCCCAGAAACTTATACAGGCATCTAAACTCCTAATTTCTTGCCCAGAATCACTCCTCTAACATCATAGAACATGAATCCACAAACAAAATTCATTTATCATGCATAACAAGGTTTAATCGAAGCAATCAAGTTTTAGGTCAAAATTTCAGAAGCTTCATACATGGTCATTTCTAAATCATTTTCAAAACTAAACATATCAGTGTGATCAGGGGAACATGAAGATTTATATTTTAACTTAAATAGCATGTTCTGGAAAAAATGTTCTTGAGGTATACTTGAGTTGAAGCTTTTAAGTTTGGAGCTTTCTGGCCTTTTCTTTGATGAAAACCAACCCCAATGAGCTCCCTGATGATGTTGTAATGCTTAGAACAAGTTTGTGATGGCTATTTTGAAGTGTTTGGTTCTGGTTTTGCACTAATCGTATTTTGGTTTGAGCTGGTTTCAGGCCATGGTGAAGGGTGTTTTGTGATCCTTAGGTTATTTTGAGAAGAATGGTGAAAGAATGAGTGAGTTTTGATGGTTGAGGTGTGAGAATCGAAGAAGGGAAGTTTTTAGGTGATTTTGTGAATTCTGAGTTCTCAAATGTTTCAGCCTTGAATCTTCTACGAAATGAGGTCCTTAGGGTTCACATAAGTCATTGTGATTGGTCAGAGAGTGGGTGGTGGCACAACTTGATTGGTATGGTCCAAGTTGCAAAAATGTCAACTTTGTGTACTTGAGGTATGGTCATGGTGCAGAGCTGTTTCAAGGGGTGTCTTGGCTTCACCAGAGTTTGTGGATGGCCCTTGGATCAATAGAGTGCAGCTGGAAGGCTTGGATGAAGATATGTCATGTGTTTTGCAAATTTCCAAGTTTGACATTTCTTGTTAATCAAGCCATGAAAATGCCAAATTCTTGGGCCAATTCTGGTTTAGGCAAGTTACTTTGACATGTTATGAAGTGTTTGTGCACATTAGAGGTCACTTAGAAGCTTGAAATGCCAATATGCAAAAATCCCTCTTTGACATGAACTTGAAAATTATGTGATTTTTGCCAACTTTGAAAGGCCATATCTTGAGTTCTAGGATGAATCAAGACATGTTCTTGTACTTTTTGAAAAGGGAAAGACCTAATCTACAACTTTCATGCCCAAGAATTTTTCATTTGAAGCATTTTTGGTCATGAAAGAGGAGGTTGAATTTCTTTCTCAAAATGGAAAGTTTCCATTACAAGTCATTTCCAAAAATAGCAAGTTTGCATTTGGCTCAAAATTATTCAATCTTGTGAACTTCCAACCACTTCTAAGATCAAATAAAGATCATAGAACCTCAATTTGATGAAAATGATCCTTTGGTTCCCTTGTTGGGGGCCTCAAATGCCCTGATTTTGACTTATCTTGCTCAAGAAGTTACCCAATGATCAGATGACTTCCACAATGAATTTCTTCATCAAACTTGGTACACAGTATAATTATAACATGTTAAGAACATTAGAAATAATAATGACCAAAAATTATGGAGTTAAGGCCTCTGAAACCAAAACCCTAATTTAGGTCATCTGTGTAGGAAAACACTAACTCTGCTTCCATGCCTTTGCCAATCTTTGTGATTTCTTGACTTTCATGAACTTTGGGGAGCATAAAATGATCATGGAACACACATGAACCCTCTTGGAAAGCTTCAATACCTTTGGGGTGGCTCAGATTGATTTTTGAATTGCTCAGATCACAAACCCTAGATGCAGATGAAACGGAACTATGTAGATGAAACAAATATGTAATATGAGCTGTAATGCTTATGTTAAAACAAAAATGAAAGATCACAAGCCATGGTGTGAGAAAAAGTGAGGGAAAATTTGGGATGTTTACAGCTGCCCCTATTCAAGCATGAGTTAGCTGTGCAGGATGTAAGCGCCTGGCTTAACAGACAAACAAGATAACTTGTGGTTGAATACCAAAGACAGTCTGAAATTTGCACTCGTTGGGGAGAAAAAGAAATGGGATATAAATTATAATAGATAGTATAGTAAGATTATCAAATGAAGGCGATGGAGGACTACCATCGAGCAGAGGACGACTGCTGGGGATAAAGAGTAAGCCAAGCAACGACGGGGACGGCCGACAAGCTGGGGAAATAAAGAGACCACGACGGGGACGGCCATCGGGTAAGGAAATAAAATTATTTGGGGATTGAGAAAAGAATTAATGGGGACGACCATCAGGTTTGAAAAATAAAATAAAATAAACAACGATGGAGATGATCATCGGGTTAAAGAATGAATGAAATAATGATGAGGGACGGTCATCAAAGGTGAAAGACGATCACCTAGCAGGGGACGGCTGCTGAAAATATTACGACATAGGACGAATGTCGGATAGAAAAGGTCAACGATGGCGATGGCCATTGGATAAGCATGATGAAGGACGATCTTCAAGAGGTGAATGACGATCACCTAGCTGGGTATGACTGCTCTTGGGGATTATCGCGACATAGGACGAATGTCGGGTAGAAAAGATCAACGATGGGGACAGCCATCGGATAAGCATGATGAAGGACGATAATCAAGAGGTGAAGGACGATCACCTAGCAGGGTACGACTGCTAAAAATATCACGACATAGGACGAATGCTAGATAGAAGGTTCCAATAATGGAGATTCCACTGGGAAAAAAAGAATGAGGGACGATCATCTGAAGGTGAAGGACGATCACCTGGAAGGGGACGGCTGCCGAAAGTATCACGACATAGGACGAATGTCGGATAGAAGAAAGTTCTTTTGTTGGTGACTTACTGGGGAGATGGTAAACACGGACGAGTGCCTACGCCTTCAAGAATAAAAGATATAAGTGTTTGACAGTGTGTATAGACCAAAGATGCGGACGAGCATTCTTAGGACCATGATACGAACGAGTATCGGTAGAAACAAACATTGACGCGTGTTTTAGGATGACGATACGAACGAGTATCAATAAATTAAGCAAGGAACACGAACGAGTGTTTGAATATGCTGAAGAGTGATATATACAAAATACGGACGAGTATCAAAGACTTCTGTATGAGTATGTACAAGTATGATCTGCTAGTGATGTATGTGTAAGACACGGACGAGTGTCGAAAGATTGGGCAAGGGACACGGACGGGTGTTTGAATTTTTGAGGAAGCATGACACAGACGAGTGTCAGAAAGAATATGTACGAGTTGTGAACAAATATCTGTTTTTGAGAGTGCATAAGGTATTCTGGTGATCTGTGGGGGATAGGGTGACACGAACGAGTGTTGAAAAGAGCACGTTATGAACAAGTATCTTCTTGCAGAAGGTGTTCTAGCGACCTTACTGGGAAGGATGACTTAGATGAGTGTCAAAAAGAGCATGTATAGGTATATGTATTTGAGAGTGCAAAGGGGACGCTTTGGCTTTTATCTTCAGAGGATATATTTTTGTATATTGTTGATGAAATGATGATGGTATTTGTAGGTGACTAGCTCGAACCCGGCTTATGGTCATGCAAATGTTTGATTTTTTCCGTAATGCTCTGTATTAGACGGAATGCTACGCTTGTTTTTTTAAATATGATGTGAATGCTATGATTATGCAAGGGAGAAACCCGATCCGAAATCCGGATCCTGCGGGGATAAAGATCTCTGGTTGATTCGCTTGGGGAGAGAACTCTTCTTGGGGATAGTGGTCACTGATTGGTCTATCCGGAGGAACAACTTAGCTGGGGAGAAGGAAATTTCAGCCACTCCGTTGGGGATGTGTTTCAGGTATTGCTATTCTGGGGAGGCAATTATGTGGGGAATCAATTCCACCAACTCTGATGAGGATGAGAGAAATCGTGTATCTCTGGTGGGGAAAAGAAAATTATTTGGCCATTTTTCCGTGGAAGAGTTGTTCGGCATTGCTCGGGAGATCCTTCTTGGGAAGGAGATCACTTCTGGAAAAATAGTGTGTTGGGGATTCAATGCTTGATATGCCCCATGTTGCGAAGGATTGTCTGCCTTGAGTACCTGCAACCTGTTAAGACAAAAGGAAACGCACAAGTGTCCCGAGGTATCCTTAACTGGATTCCTTCATAGGAGTTAGATTTACCTGAAAGTAATATATTTCCTGCAAGCATTTGGTTTTAAGAATAGCCTATAAGGTTTCATGCAAGTGTTGTATCATGAACTTTGGACATTTTGTAAACGTAATAAAAAATGTACAAAACAAAGTGTGACTGAAAATCCTGATTTTATTAATTTGTGTGCCCTGAATTGGCAAGTACAGTCAAAGAAACAAATCCCCTGGAATGAGGAGATTGCTGTAAATTGAGCAAATAAAAGTGTTGGCAATGTTGAAGATGACGTTCCAGTGCTTTCTTTGCTATGACCTGTATGACCTTGATGTTCTTCTTATCTTACTTTCTGAAGAGGCTGATTCTGACTGACGCTTTGTCCTTTCGAAGTTTGCCATGCTGTGAGTGATACAAACAAATTCAGAACACAGTTGTTCGCTTATTCCCTGATTTTGCATGGATCGCCCTTTTGGGTTTTCAATCCACCGGGATACCCATTTTTGCCTGAGCTGTCCAATGCGGCTTTTTCAACTCAGCGGGTGTACATTTTTTAATTTTCCCTTATTTTTGCCCTAGTCTTTTATTCTGTTTTTGACTCGCCCGGATGCCCTATTTTTTCCTTGACTTACATTCTGTTTTTATGTCCAGCGGGTCATTTTATGCGAAGTATTTTTTAACTGCATCTGAATTCACAGGTGACGGGAAGTCTTCTCCATCCATGGTTGCGAGCATCAGTGCTCGACCCGAGAAGACTTTAGTTATCACATAAGGGCCTTCATAGTTCGGTGTCCACTTGCCCCTGTGGTCTGTATGAGGAGGAAGGATTCTCTTCAGAACAAGCTCTCCCACTTGGTATTCCCGAGGTCTAACTTTTTGATCGAAGGCTCTCTTCATTCGCTTCTGATATAACTTCCCATGATAGATGGCAGCTAATCTTTTCTCTTCAATCATATTCAGTTGATTGTACCGAGATCGGACCTATTCTACTTCATCCAGTTTTACATCCATCATTACCCGTAAGGAGGGTAGCTAAACTTCAACTGGTAGGACAACTTCCATATCGTACATAAGTTGATAATGTGTTGCCCCAGTAGATGTTCTGATTGAGGTTCGGTACCCATGTAAGGCAAATGGTAGCATTTCATGCCAGTCTTTGTAGGTGACTACCATCTTCTGCATAATCTTCTTGATATTCTTGTTGGCTGCCTCAACAACGCCGTTCATCTTTGGCCTGTAAGGAGAAGAGTTGTGATGCTGGATTTTGAAGTCTCAGCAAAGTTCTGCCATCATTTTAGTGTTCAAATTGGAACCATTATCAGTAATGATTCGCTCGGGAACTCCATATTGACAGATGATGTCTCTTTTCAGAAATCTGGCTACCACTTGTCTAGTGATGTTTGCATACGAAGCTGTTTCAACCCATTTGGTAAAATAATCAATGGCTACCAGGATGTATCTGTGACCATTTGAAGCAGTCGGTTAATTCTTTCCAATCATGTCAATGCCCCACATGGCAAAGGGCCAAAGTGAAGACATTACGTTTAAAGGATTCGGAGGCACATGCACTTTATCTGCGTAGATCTGGAACTTGTGGCACTTTCTTGCATATGCACAACAATCTACATCCATCGTGATCTAGTAGTAACCCGATCTTAACAATTTCTTTTCCATCGCATGTCCTCCGGCATGGGTACCGAAAGAACCTTCATGTACTTCGTGCATCATGAGGTCTTCTTCCTTCTTGTCAACACATCTGAGCAGGACCATGTCAAAGTTTCGCTTGTATAATAAACCATAAGCATTGAGGATGAAACTGCCGGCCAGCCTTCTCAATGTCTTCTTATCATTGGATGATGCCCCAGGTGGGTATGTCTGATTCTCCAAGAAGCATTTGATGTCGTGGAACCAAGGTTTGTCATCACTAGCAGTGTCCACAGAAAATACATATGCCGGTCTGTCCAGTCTAGATACCAGAATCCGAGGCACATAATTGGCAGTTTGTACTTTGATCATGGAAGAAATGGTAGCCAAAGCATATGCAAACTGATTCTCATCTCGAGGGATGTATTCAAGTTTGACTGTTGTGAAGAAAGTCAATAATCTCCTCGTATAGTCATGGTATGGAATCAGATGCTGGTGATGAGTGTACCATTTGTCGTTGGTCTGATTGATTATCAAAGCCGAATCTCCGAATAAATTCAATGTTTTGATCCTGAGGTCAATGGCTTCCTCAAGACCCATGATACATGCTTCGTATTTTGCTTCGTTGTTAGTGCAGGAAAAGGTGAGTTTTGCCGAGAAAGGCATATGAACTCCTTTAGGTGTAATGAGCACTGCACAAACTCCACGCCCATTCATATTGACAGCCCCGTCAAACATCATAGTCCATTCTTCTTCTGGATCAGGTCCTTAAGTGTGAACTGGCTCTTCACAATCTTTTTCTTTTAAGAACATGATGTCTTCATCAGGGAAGTCAAATCTCATGGGCTGGTAATCATCAATGGGTTACTCAGCCAGATAATTAGATAGTACACTGCCCTTGATGACTTTCTGAGAAGTGTACTGAATGTCATACTCTGTTAGAATCATTTTACATCTTGCAACCCTTCCAGTAAGTGCTGGATTCTCAATAAGGTAGTGTAAGTCAACATATATTGTCTTAGTCGGCGAGCAGCCCCCGCTACAGCGCAACAAGTTTTCTCGAGCAGTTAATAACGTTGTTCACAATCGGTAAACTTTTTGCTTAGGTAGTATATTGCATACTCTTTTCGACCAGACTCGTCATGCTGGCCCAACACACACCCCGTTGACCCTTCTAATACTGTCAGGTACATTATCAGAGGTCTTCCTTCAATTGGAGGCATGCGAATTGGAGGTTCTTGCAGGTACTCCTTGATCTTATCAAAAGCTTTCTAACAATCGTCGTTCCACCTGACTGTTTGTTCTTTCCTTAACAGCTTGAACAGGGGTTCACAGGTTGTACTGAGGTGAGATATGAATCTTGAAATGTAGTTCAATCTACCTAAGAAACCTCGAACTTCTTTCTCAGTCCTAGGTGCAGGCATCTCCTGAATGGCTTTGACTTTGTCGGGATCAACCTCAATTCCCTTTTCACTTACAATAAATCCCAGCAGCTTAACGGAACGTACCCCGAATGTGAATTTGTTGGGGTTCAACTTCAGCTGATACTTTCTCAGACGCTTAAACAACTTCACCAGATGATCTTCTTCAGTAAGGGACTTGGCAATTATATCATCCACAAAGCATTCAATTTCTTTGTGGATCATATCGTGGAATAATGTTACCATATCCCGTTGATATGTTGCACCGGCATTCTTCAGACCGAACGACATTACCTTGTAATAGAACGTGCCACAAGGTGTGATGAAAGTTGTTTTCTCCATGTCTTCGGGTGACATCTTAATCTGATTGTATCCAGAAAATCCGTCCATGAAAGAAAATACCGAGAACTAAGTTGTGTTGTCCACCAATACATTAATGTGAGGTAATGGGAAGTCATCCTTCGGGATAGCTCTGTTCAGGTCCAGGTAATCCACACACATGCACACCTTGCCATCCTTCTTAGGCACGGGTACAATGTTAGCAACCCACGGCGGATAACTAGTCACAGCGAGGAAACCGGAGTCCCACTGATTTTGTACTTCTTCCTTGATTTTCATGGCCATATCTAGGCGAGTGCGGCGCAACTTCTGTTTAACCGGCGGGCAATCTTCTTTCAAGGGTAGCTTGTACATGACAATATCCGTATCTAGACTTGGCATATCTTGATAGGACCAAGCAAAGACGTCGACATATTCTCGAAGCATACTGATAAGTTGTTCTTTTACTGGAGCTTGTAGACTAGCCCCGATCCTTACCTATTTCACTTCTTCCTCAGTACCAAGATTGATAGTTTCAACCTCCTCTTGATGAGGAGTAATCACTTTCTCTTCTTTCCTCAAAAACCTGACCAAATCTTCAGGAAACTCGTATTCTTCATCAACCCCTTCATCTGCTTGATTAACTGGATTGTCGAAGTCATACAAGGTCATAGCAGTGCTATTGTCGGTGCAATCTGGAGGATTATTTCTGCAAGGGTTGAGATTTGTTACTTTTAGTGATTAATTTTAATCTTGTTTAGAAAAAATGAAGTTATTTATTTTGAAAACATTGCCATTTATTGTTTTGTGCTAAAATAACAAAAATGAAAAGACAGTGAGCGAAAAAGAAAATTGTTTGCAAAAGATGTCCATTGTTCATTGATATTCCATTTGCAAAAATACAAATATGGCCCTATTACAAAATGAATCCTGACACCTTGGGCAAGATGTGGGACTTGATGCATGCTAAAGTAGGAAATAATAATTACTCTGCAGGAGTAACTCTTATAATTTCCTGGGAAGACCAGTTAAGGACTTGTTGGCCCGGGATCCTTGGACGAATCCAACTTTCCAGGTTTAGGTCGCTTTCAGCCTCGTCTTCCACATTATTGACAACATTTGGGGTTAGTATCCCCCCACTTATGAACTTGGGCTCCTTAGCAGCCTCTGCTTGATCTTGTCGGAATGGTTTGTAACCCAAACCGAATATGTCCTCCTTCTTCTCAACAGGAAGCAGCTTGCCCCAGCCTTGGGCATTTCCATCTTCAACAACCTTCCGAGCTTGTTGGTAGGAGACAATTGAAGTACCCGTCCTATCCCCTTGGGATGCAGCAAATACTTCAGTTTTCGCCTCATTGAAGTTTAGTGCTTCGAAACCTTGGCTCATAGTTTCGTGGATTTCACCATCCATCTCAATGTATTTATAGGTGGCCAGATGGCTAACAAAAATGCCCTTTTCACCACAGATTGTGATAATTTTCCCTTCCCATTCGTATTTTAATTTCTGGTGAAGGGTCGACGTAACTGCGCCAGCAGCGTGAATCCATGGTAGACACAACAAACAGCTATAGGCCGGCCGAATGTCCATCACGTAGAAAGTAGTTTGAAAGACCCGAGGGTAAATTATCACAGGAAGCTCCACTTCTCCAAGAAAAAATCTCTTGGAACCATCAAAAGCTCTAACCACCATATTGCTTGGTCGGAGAGCTATACCATCATATTCAAGCTTAACAAGGGCTTTCTTTGGCAAGACATTGAGTGAAAACCCAGTGTCAACTAGAACGTGTAAAGCTTTGTTATGGTGACGACCTTCCGTAGTCAAATCAACGTTGGTGAAGCATAGTCCATGACTAGTATTAACATTGGAAACCACTGTCTCTAGCTGATTTACTGTGATCTCCTCAGGCACGTAGGTTGCGTGCAAGACTTTAAGTAATGGATCCCGATGAGCTTCGAAACACAACAACAATGATAAAATGGAGATCTTGGAAGGAGTCTAGTGGAGCTGATCCACAACCTTGTAGTCACTTCTCTTGATTATCCTCATAAATTCATCCACATCCTGATCAAAGGATGTTTTATGAGCTTCTTTCAAAATTGGTTCTTCAGGCACCACATTTTTGCCTTTAGCTTTGGCAGCAGCCTCTGCCTCAGTGTTAACTCTTGGAATTTGTGACGTGAAAAGATGTCCGCTTCGAGTGAAGCCTCCGCCTCCCCCGACATTATCGATCTGTGGTGTGAAAGTTGAAGAATCAAGAGAGACTCTCTCCCGTTGCAGTAAAGGTCTAAACCATAGTGCCATGGTACAACATTATCTTTTTCATATGGGATGGGCCCAGGTACCGTGATGGTGACTGGACTGACTGTAGCGGAAGTAGGAACTGTTATTGTTTGTGGATCGTAATATATGGTGACAGGATTTCTTACTGGTGGTGGTGGTGAAATACTGAAGCTGGGTTGTTGTTGAGATTGTTGCTGAAAATTGCTGGAAGTGGGGACCATTGTTGGGTCGTAGTATATGGTGACTGTGGAGATATCGTTGTTAATGGTTGATGTAGTTGTAGAAGTGGATGCGGTTGAACTAACATTTATTGAAGTGATGGAAGAGATGAGTGTTGATTTTGTATCAGAGTCTGTCGGAACAATTGTTTTTGTAGGAGGAGTGCTTGTTGTTGCTGCAAGAGGAATTGCTGATGTTGTAGAAACCGTTGATGTTATCTGCAGGATACCTTCTTTGATAAGGCCATTGATGCCACTCTTTAAGCTCGCACAACCATTGACGGAAATTTTGCAAGATTCACAGCAGGCCTCCCAACCTGGGAACACCTGGCATTTTAAAAGCTGAGCTTTAACCTCTGCCAGAGGTGTTTGAATGTTTGTAGTATCTTCAATTAAGTTCACTGGTTGATCCTCCTCAACTGCATTTATCCTGGGCCCACCGTGGCTAGGCATATGATTCTTTGTGAAGTTAGGAGGTGGCACAAAATTTAAAGCCTTTGAATCAACTAGATCCTGGACCTTCATGTGCAAAGCTCTACACGTTTCTGTAGTGTCACCAGGTGCATTAGAATGGAAGGCACATCTGGCGTTGACGTCGTAATTTCTCGGAAGGTTCTAAGGATCTGGTGGAGCCAGAGTCCTTAATTCAACAAGATTAAGCTTCAAAAGTTGTGGTAACAAAGTGGCATAGGGAATTGGTATAGGATCAATTACCCTGTTGAATTGAGATGGCCTTTGCTGGAAAAGACGCTGATGTTGGTTGTTCTTGTTGTTGTAGGACCTTTGTTGAGGAAAATGTTGTTGCTGAGGGAAATGTTGTGGTTTCGGGGTGTATTGTTGTTGAGGAGGTGGAGTGGGAATTGTGACAGTGGCAATTGATCTCTGCATATACTGGGGCCTACCTCTGCCCATGCAAACTGAATTAGTTTCACCCGAACTTCGAGGCCCTACAAAATGTTTCCTTGTGCTGCTTGAGCTGGCGCCGTTATCAGAAATCTTACCCATTTTTAACAAACTTTCAATCCTCTCTCCCGCTATGACTACGTCAGCAAAGCTAGTTGAAGAGAAAGCTACCAGCCTATCAATGTATATCCCCTGTAGGGTGTTCATAAACATATCTTCCATTTCTCTTTCCGACATTGGAGGCTGAACGGCAGCAACTACTTGCCTCCATCTCTAAGTATACTCTCTGAAGCTTTCCCTGGAGGATTGTGACATGCCCATTAGAAGAGTTTTATTAGGAGCCATGTCTAGATTGTATTGATATTGGCGAATGAAAGCCTCGGCCAAATCTTTCCAATTTCTGATTGTTGCCCTGGTCAAATGAGAGTACCACTCACGGGATGCCCCGGTCAAGCTATCTTCAAAATAGAACATCCATAGTTTCTCATCCATAGTGTAAGCCTTCAATCTTCCCATAAAGGATTGAAGATGGGTGCGGGGGCAAGATGTCCCATTATATCTTTCAAAGCAGGGAGGTTTGAATTTGTGAGGAATTCTTACTCCCTCTACTAGGCCCATGTCCATAACATCAAACCCTAAGGAGTTTTGGGACTCCAGAGATCTCATCTTTTCTGTTATCTCGTCCAGACGACGATCATAGACTTCATCTCCAGCTCCAACTACAGTGAACTGTTCTTCCTGAGGGTCCTCTTGCAAGGCACGCCCTCCAGTATTTCCTTGGGTATTCCTGATAGCATTAATATCAGGGTTGAGATGCGGTCCAAACTCCGAGGGATCAGTACGTGGCTGTACATGATCATTGTTGCTGGTACCCCCTGTACCTGGGTGATTTTCTTCAGGAGTTTGCTGCTCGACCAACTCTCTTAATCTTTCTTGGCTTTGGGCTAACCCAGTCATTACTACCATGAACTGGCTCATTTGAGCCCTTATTTCAGTTCTTTCATTAGCCATCTGAGTTCTCACGTCAGTCAAATCTTGTTGAACTTGGTCCATCTGTAAGCTCGGAAGGTTGTTTCTTGTAGGATACCAATGAACTCTATTGATGGGGAAGACCCTCCTACGAGCAATGTTTCCTGAAACCACAGCAAAGTGAGCAAACAACAACAAAAATACCTACAAAACAAAGAATACGGTTAGTATGCAATGCAATATGTCTATTTGTCTTCCAAGGGTATCCGGTTTGGTTCTTTGGTTTTGACCATCCAGACCTCAAGAAATGGTGATATTGAAGAGAAATGAAGCCCAAAGAATAACACACAAACCATACATTACAAATGCAAAGATACATAGTTTACGGTTACAATAAGTTCCCCTGATGGGTCAAAATACAACAAAATCACCAAAAGTAAAAAAAAATGAAGTACAAATACAAGGAAATCAAACATCCATCCCAAAGTCATCCTCTTTGACTTCCTTCAGGAGAGCATCAGTTACTGGTCCAAATGGATGCTCTGTGATGGTCCTGATAAGAAGGTTCCTGGTGGCAATGGCACTTGTCAACTTCTTATACTTATCTTGGTCCTTTGACCTCTTCAACCCTGCCTGGAGTTTCAACTCAGAGATTTCTTTTTGTGCTGCTAACAAGGCTTCCTGAATCTTCTTCTCATTAGCTTCCAGCTGCTCTATCCTGGCCTGGGTCTTCTGATCTTCCTGTGAATAAGCCTCAGTAATTCTGATCCATCTAGCCTGACTCTCTTCCAAGTAATTCTCAGCTCTGGCTTTCTGAATCTTAGCTTCCTTGCAAGCATTCTTCAATACCAACTCTCCTGCTCGGGCCCTTCTGATATAATCATTTGTCTTTTCAATCTTGGTCATATGCTCAATTCGGAGCTTTTCTAACCTCACATTGTCCAGACGACTATCATTCCTCTCTCAGAGGGTTTTCTTTAGAGCTTCAGAAAGCTGATTATTCCTCTCTTTCAACTTCTCAAACTTTTCAAAACTGACTATAGCTGCAAGCTCTACTGCTGATGGTCCAGGCACATCTTCCAAGGTGAATGGCATGCGGGTGATTTGTCCTCTGATGCGAGACCAATCAATGTACTGAGCTGAAGCTATGTTGTTGCACTTGCCAAGAATGGAAGTCCCCTTTGTCTGAATGTTATCCCAAGCCCAGGCTACTTGTCAGATGATAGCATGATTATTCTGAATGTCGTAGTAGAGGGTTTCTGATAAGTCATGCTCTCTTGGCGGATGTACCAAGGCATACCCTAATTGTCTTATGAACAACAAAGGACTGTAGTTGATGTAACCCTTCACTCCAATAAGAGGTACATTAGGATATTGCCCACAACTTGTAATTATATCTCTGCCCTTGGGGCTCTGAGTGCACCACCTGATATCTTCTGAAATGACAGCAATCATTCTCTTAGCCCAATTTCTTGATTGATGAGGATTCAAGAAAGCTTTTGTCTTCGGCAAATGCCTCAATAGCCAATAGTAGAAGAGAGGTGCACAACATCTGACTAATCTTCCCCTCTGTTTCTCATTCCTTTGATGTACTAAGTAATAGAAATCCCCAAGCAAGGTAGGAACTAGATTCTTCAGCAAGAAGAGATGGATAGCACTCTTGCTTACAAACTTAGGCTCGTCTTCAAACAAGATGATACCATATATGCTAAGGGCCAAGAGAGCACAAACAATTTCCCACTTCCCTGCTGCAGCATGATTGGTGGCCTGAGTAATCAAGAAGTCCAAATGGAGGCCTGGGATCACAGCCTTGGTGGTCATATTTTGATCAATGATGGTGGTTTCCAAATGCAGAGCCTTAGCTATATCTTCATTCCTTGGAGCAGTCATCTCAGAGTTGAAAGGAATCCCCCTCCTGATGGGGATACCCAACAACATGGAAAACTCCTCTAAGAAAGGGCCCAACTGAAAGTCTGGAAAGGTAAAACATCTGAGAGGAGGGTCATAGAACTGAAGGCAAGTGTGGATCATACTCCTCTGTGATGCATCCAAGTCCATGATCATGTCCATGATACCACCATAATGTTCCCTGAATAAAGGGACATGGTCAGGAGTGATGAGTGTCTGAATCTGCCTGATGCCTGCTAGAGAGGGCTCAAAGAAATGAAAAGTAATGTTGCTCTTCCTGGATGAGTCCATACTGACAATGGGTGATGTTGAAGATAACTGAGGAGAAACACTGATGAAGGTAATTGATGAAGGTGCTGAAGAGAATCTCTGATGAAGATGGCTAATTAATATATCTGATGAAGAGGTCTGAGCAGGAGAACAGTCAAAACCAAACCAAAGATAATGTGGATACCCTGTAAAACAAATAGACAAATGTTAAAATGATGCAAAATGATGTATGCAAAATGATATGCAAGGGTTTGTGATTAAGTGCTAGATCTGTTATCTGCTTTGATAAGGTCCATGTGTGTTCATAAGTCCAGATGAAGGCCAGAGAACCAGTAACCAGGTGGGGGACTCAAATAAAGAGTCACAAGTCCAGGGTTTCATAGGATCAGTCCAAAATGATGTAACCTTAAAACAAGTCTGGTAACAGGGTATGATGAGGCCAAGGGTTCCTGCAAATCTGTAACAGGGTATGATGAGGCCAAGGGTTCTAGAACAAGGATCCTCAGACTTGGATCTATTATGAGAAGTGTAAACACTTCTAACTCGGAGGTACAATGTTTACATTATCATAAAGGATCCACCTCTAATTCACCTCAGATGCTGAAGGTCATCTAAAAAGGTCATCCAGACTTAGCAAGCTTCCCAGATAGCCCTAGTACTACAGGAAATCCGTAGCACAGAGTTCTCAAGAAGAAACCCATGTCTAAACCGTGTTTCATATTCCCGCACCAGACTGAAATGGAATGGGAAAGAATATGAAGCCACTCTAATCCTATGTGTCACTCATGCTCCCGGTATGGAACCTTACTCACTGAGTATCCCTCCCACCAAGGTAAACAATAGATCAAGCACATGATATGATGACAACAAGATGAAATGCAAAAACAGTAAATGAAAACAATAAATAAAGTTGTACAAAAAGCAATAAGTAAAGCAATAAATAAAAATCACATATAACACATAATACCCCCATAAACACAAATCAAACAAGCGCTAGGAGATACCCACAAAAAGAACCAGAAGCCCTGATTGCAAAGGGATATTTCCCCAGCAGAGTCGCCAAGTTGTTGCTCCTCGGATTTTCATCCCGGTGCAAACGCGAACCGCCGACGAAAAGAGAAAGGAGGTTGAATTGAATAGATTCGCCAGCTAGGCATTTTTATCCCGAAGGAAAGGTAATGCTGCATAAACCTGGAAAGAGATAGATAAGACGGTTGCGAACCAGAGAAACTGAGAAAGGGGGCTGGTTACGACCTGGGAAGGTATTAGCACCCAGATCGTCCGTCGTACTCGACGGGATCCATGCTTACAAGATTGTGTTTGAAAAGGGGTAGGTGTATGTGCTATCTATGTGTAAAAGTTTAGGAAAGAAAGTACAGGTGTCGGTGCAAAAGGTAAATTGCTGAGGAACTGAGGCTTAAAAAAGGAATGTTGAAAGAGGGGGAAGACACAGAGACCTTTGTTCAATAACTGTTAAGTTATGCCTACGTATCCTCACGTGCAATGAGGAAGTCAGAACACCGTAGTTCGACTCAAAGAGACTGAAAATAAATTGACTGTGAACTACTTGCTTGTCTATGCTCAAGTGTATGACTCGTCTGGCTCGAGTGCTAACTGTCTTGCATTAGACGGAAGAAGCAAGTTCTCGTTTATAAATGAGTGTGATGAGAAAAGAATCCCAGAGGAGACGATTATTGTTTGTTTTTTTGTGTTTTCAGTCTTGTTATTGTTTTTGGTGTTTTGCATAGGATTATGAGCTTAAGCCTAAATCAAGGGCTTGTAAACTCATTATATCCTCCCTGATTAGGAATAATGAGCCTACTTAAGTATGAGATAAGTATCTCAACTTAATTACCATGATGATGTAGGATTAAGATCATTAACCTACTTGTGATTAATTAGATGTTTTTGGGTTTTTGTTTAGCATTAAGTAATTAGTTTAATCTCTAATCATAGATTAGTGAACTCATTACACCATCCTAATAGAAGGATAATAGATGAGAACACTTAAGCTGAGGAAGATACCTCAACTTAATCCATGGTTAGGGATTAAATTCATTATGTAACAAGCCTTTATTAAAGTGGATTTTAATTAAGGGATGGGATTAAGAAGTGGATTTTTAAGTTTGTAAGACAACTTGAGGGGGACTTGTCCATTAAACACTAGGGTTAGTCCCTCTTAACCATAAGGAAGAGATAGAACCCTAATGTAAGGCCCAAGTTACAAGATAAAGTCTTAATGATTATTAAAGTGATTTGATTAAGAGGTGTAAACAAATTAAAGGTTTAACACTTAGGATTCAAGTTACACTCCATCCTAAGAGAAGGATGCAGGCATAACCCTAATTCTAAAGTCCTAATACTTTAAGAGTTTAGTCTCTGATTATGGAGATGAGAAGAGAGACTCAAGGAGACTCAAAGGTAAAAGTCTAAGGGGAACTATATACAACCCTAAAAGTTATCATGCTTGGATATCCTATGGTTTGTTAGGTTTAAGAGAAGAGATCTTCAAGGCCACCAATGGAAGAAACAGATGAAAAGAGAAGGAAGAAGAAGAATACGTTACTTACTTCCTGAAGAAGATAAGTAACTAGAAAGAAAGAAAGTGAAAAATATGGAACATAAGTGAACAAGTTCACTTCAAGGACATGTAAAAATGCATATGAATATGATAAGAATAGGTGGGAAGTGAAGGCAAATCCACTTCCCAAATAACTTACCAAAGGTACCTGAAATGTTAGTATGAATGCATAATACATAAAGCATAAAGAAATGAGATGAAATGAGATGCAAAGACCAAAGTCAGAAGTGATTATGCAATGCAAATGACATATGAGATGATTCAAAGTCATATAATATCCATATGAATGATCATACAAAGATGAGATGCAAAAGAAGCATGCTTAGAAGCTTCAAAACACATGGATGTTTATGAAATTGAAATGAATGCAAGGCATGGCAAATGAATGAAGAAATGATCAAGCAATGTTCTAACATGTCCTAAGATGTCTAAGATGAAATATGAATTCTTGAAATGGCATGGCAAGTTCACATGATGATGGATATGCAAAGTGAATGCAAATGAACATGAGAAATTAGGGTTTTATGAACATATGAGATGCAAATGAACAAAACAGAAGCATACAACATGATAAAAAAATTGAAATCAAGCTCAATTAAACCCTAAACCCATAAAAGATCACACCCCAAAGGAGAAGGTCAGAAGCTAACCCTATTGAAAGTTATGATTTTTCTTAGTTTGCTAGGGTTTTTGGATGATTCAAAAGGGAAAATGCAAATCAATTTGAAAATGAAAGATAAATTCATGAGGAAACTAACCTAGAAACTACATGCAATATGTAAAACAATGCAAAAATAATAAAGTTCAAACTCTTCATGGTTAGGCAGAAATGATTTTTCAAAGTTAGGGTTAGAAAATATGATTTTTAAGAACCCTAATTCAAAGAAAATTGTGAAATTATGATCAAACCTAAAAATAAAATTGTATGAAGAGTTTGAAAATGTTTCTAAATGTATTGGAATGGTTCATGATTGTTTTGGTGATTTTTAGAAACCCAAATTTATTTTTAATTAATTAAAATACTTTAATTAATTAAAAATGACATATAAATATTTTAAAAATACTTTTTAAATGCAAAAAATAAAATAAAAATCATTTTTTGGTTGAGAAAAATATTTAAAACCAGAATGCAAAGTTTGAGAATTTTTTGATGTGTTTTGGTATTTTTTAATAAAATGTGGAAAGAAAATGAAATAAAATGAAATAAATATCAAATAAAATGGAAGGTATGTTGATCCAAGGGATGAGATTCAAACTGGGGGAAATGGGAGTTAACTGCGCGCGCTTTTAAAAGGTCAGGATTCAATCTGAGGAAACTTATTTAATTAAACTAATTAAACTGAATTAAAGTTAATGAAGCAATCAGAGCCACTCAAACGCGCGCTAACCCTAAGATCTAAGGGCCTACACTCAAACTGGCTAATTAAACCCTAAGCATTTTCAAGTGACCGGAGCTAGCTCCGATCATCTTCTCTGGCGAACCAAAATCCCAGAAACTTATACAGGCATCTAAACTCCTAATTTCTTGCCCAAAATCACTCATCTAACATCATAGAACATGAATCCACAAACAAAATTCATTTATCATGCATAACAAGGTTGAATCGAAGCAATCAAGTTTTAGGTTAAAAATTTCAGAAGCTTCATACATGGTCATTTCTCAATCATTTTCGAAACTAAACATATCAGTGTGATCAGGGGAACATGAATATTGATATTTTAACTTAAATAGCAAGTTCTGGAAAAAATGTTATTGAGGTATACTTGAGTTGAAACTTTTCAGTTTGGAGCTTTCTGGCCTTTTCTTTGATGCAAACCAACCCCAATGAGCTCCCTGATGATGTTGTAATGCTTAGAACAAATTTGTGATGGCTATTTTGAAGTGTTTGGTTCTGGTTTTGCAGAAATCGTATTTTGGTTTGAGCTGGTTTCAGGCCATGGTGAAGGGTGTTTTGTGATCCTTAGGTGATTTTGAGATGAATGGTGAAAGAATGAGTGAGTTTTGATGGCTGAGGTGTGAGAATCGCAGAAGGGAATTTTTTAGGTGATTTTGTGAATTCTGAGTTCTCAAATGTTTCATCCTTGAATCTTCTATGAAATGAGGTCCTTATGGTTCACATAAGTCATTGTGATTGGTCAGAGAGTGGGTGGTGGCACAACTTGATTGGTATGGGCCGAGTTGAAAAAATGTCAACTTTGTGTACTTGAGGTATGGGCATGGTGCAGAGCTGTTTGAAGGGGTGTCTTGGCTTCACCAGAGTTTGTGGATGGCCCTTGGATCAATAGAGTGCAGCTGGAAGGCTTGGATGAAGAGATGTCATGTGTTTTGCAAATTTCCAACTTTGACATTTCTTGTGAATCAAACCATGAAAATGCCAAATTCTTGGGCCAATTCTAGTTTAGGCAAGTTTCTTTGACATGTTATGAAGTGTTTGTGCATATTAGAGGATGAATCAAGACATGTTCTTGTACTTTGTGAACTTGAAAATTATGTGATTTTTTCCAACTTTGAAAGGCCATTTCTTGAGTTCTAGGATGAATCAAGACATGTTCTTGTACTTTTTGAAAAGGGAAAGACCTAATCTACAACTTTCATGCCCAAGAATTTTTCATTTGAAGCATTTTTGGTCACGAAAGAGGAGGTTGAAAATCTTTCCCAAAATGGAAAGTTTCTATTACAAGTCATTTCCAAAAATAGCAAGTTTGCATTTGGCTCAAAATTCTTCAATCTTGTGAACTTCCAACCACTTATAAGATCAAATAAAGATCATAGAACCACAATTTGATGAAAATGATCCTTTGGTTCCCTTGTTGGGGGCCTCAGATGCCCTGATTTTGACTTATCTTGCTCAAGAAGTTACCCAATGATCAGATGATTTCCACAATGAATTTCTTCATCAAACTTGGTACACATGATCCTTATAACATGTTAAGAACATTAGAAACAATAATGACCAAAAATTATGGAGTTAAGGCCTTTGAAACCAAAACCCTAATTTAGGTCATCTGTGTAGGAAAACCCTAGCTCTGCTTTCATGCCTTTGCAAATCTTTGTGATTTCTTGACTTTTATGAACTTTGGGGAGCATAATATGATCATGGAACACACATGGACCCTCTTGGAAATCTTCAAGACCTTTGGGGTGGCTCAGATTGATTCTTGGATTGCTCAGATCACTAACCCTAGATGCAGATGAAATGGAACTATGCAGATGAAACAAATATGTAATATGAGATGTAATGCTTATGTTAAAACAAAAATGAAAGATAACAAGCCATGGTGTGAGAAAAAGTGAGGACAAATTTGGGATGCTTACAACTTGCAGGACCAACCACACAAGTCCTAGGACACATGTGCTAAATATTAAAGGATGGATTCTAAGTATATGAGTTTTATTGATTCTTATATGTTCTGTCGAACAATCACTCAACAAGATTGTTCTTATTGATATTACAATAGGGTGATGTTTGTCTAATGAAACTACCAAAGAAACTTAAAGTTTGCATCAAAAGTTTGTTGAAATGTAAATTGACTTAGGAAGTAAATGACTGGAAAATAGATTTCTTAAAAGTAAATGAAAATATAAAATTGAACAAGATATGAATGATAAATCTAATTTTATAACTGAAAAAGAGATGGTGTTTACACGTATATTTTTCCAGATAATTCTCCTTTCTCTTTACACACGAGTATTAGAGTAATCACAGAAATGTTGTACATAATTTTTTACACACTTTTCACAAAGCAAACTATCATATTTATATACAAATAACATAACTGTCAAACAACGGTCAAGTCCTAAGACTTCTCCACTTTGCATCTTGCATGTTACTAATCCCTAATAATCTTCCACGTACTATTTTCTGGCGAATAACCGTTATTCATAGAAACTGCTCTTTAAACTGACGAAACGACGCATCTCTTCGCCCTGTCGAACCCATTTGAAATTCAAATAGTCCTCATGTCTTCTTCGTCGAATCCAGTAGTGATGTGAAGATTTTTCTAAAGGGCAACTCATCTCCTTTCGACAGACGTCTGTTCGCCATAACAAGAGACAAAATCATCACAAACCTTCTCGAGATTCTGGACATGTTTGGAAGAAAGAGTGATCCAATCTTCTAGTCATGTTTGGAAGAAAGAGTGATCTAATCTTCTAGTCATGTTTGGAAGAAAGAGTGATTTAATCTGGTTAAAAAACCTTCGAAGCCACGTTCATCACCTATTTAAAATATAAGAGAAGCTGAGAAACTGCCATGTTAGATAATGATGATGTGTAAGGAACAAAGCGTGACAAATCCAATAACTGATGGGACTCTTTCATGGTGTCGAAATTGTGTGACATGGCATGATTTTAATGTGTCAAAAACTTGGCATGATTGAAAGCTTGAGTGGTTCTCTATGAAAAAGCAAGGATTGGCATAATTGGAAAAATATACTGAATGAGCCGACTCAAATTCATCAATGAGCCGACTCATTCAGTGTTAAATTGGTGGTGGAAAACGCACGGGTCCAAACAGGCTTCCTGATGCATCACTTTTGGTTAACTCATGTGTGTGGATGAGCCGACTCAAAAGCCTTCATGAGTCGACTCATCAAGAAGTGTTTTCTTCTCATTTTTCATGGGTATCAACAGGCTACCTCTTTGTTTATTTTGGTCGACTCATCTGTTATTTTGAGCCGGCTCATTTAATGATTTGAGTCGGCTCATTACTGTGCTGACTCATTTTTTCATTTAATTTTTTCCCTCTCTTATGTATCTTTCTCTAACCAATATAAATAGTTGTTTATTTCATTTGAGAAGGAGGAACAAGGAAAGTGAAAGATATACACATAGCTCTCTTAATCTTCTTCATTCTTGCATCAATTAAACAATCACACACAACAATCTTTGTTTGATTTCGGTGTTCGTTTCGAAAATAACGTTCAATCGTGAATTAGAATTTCAGATTGGGTTTAGAGTGTGTGGGTTTTCCTTGGAAAAATCCGAAGGGTTTTCTCCTCCAAGATCATTGAAGATTTGGGGGTTTTGCACACATCGATCGTTCGTAGATTCAGCCGAGTGAGGTAGATTGGAGATCAAGTGGATCGTTCTCTCATATCACGGTAGACGGAGGATTGCAAAGGTCTTTGTGGGTTCACAAGTGTGGGAGAAACTCAGCCGTGCTCAAAGTTTGGAGAATCCTGAATTCTTGCAAGAAGGGAGCAATTAATCGGAGGCTTTCTCGACACGCGTGGAAGACTTGATTCTACTTTGGATCAAGCGACAAGAAGAATATTTGACAGCACATTCAACGTGGTTTGGTTTGTTGGTTCATTTATTTCTCTTCTTGTAAAAAAATTGCGATTTAATAAAATTCGAGCAAGGACGACGAAGGAACTGCCTCAACAAATTCCTTGTGTTCTTCTCATTTCTCGAATTTTACTTTTATTCATATTGATATTGTGTGCTTGAAAATTCTGGTGTATCAATTTAGTGCATTCAAAGTGTTTGATAAATTGTTACACTCAAAAGTGATAACTAGAGTGGGTAAAATTCTGCACTATTTGATACAACCAAATTGTCCTTGGTGTGTGCACTCCAAGTGTTTTGGTAAAAAGCCTAATCACACAAAATAAATTTATTTGTGCTTGATTTCTTCTACAATCATTGTTAAGAATAGTTTTATCAAGTGCTAAATTATCAAGTGAATCATTTGTGCAATATTAATTCTTCTAGTCATCATTTCATTCAAATTGGGTTTTACGCATATCCGATCTCCGCTGACTTCTAATTTGAACTAGACGATTTTCCGGGAAACTTCCGCAATACTTTTTCAACTTAATTTTGAAAAGTAAATTTTAAAAAGGGATCTATTCAACCCCCCTTCTAGATCCGCGCTATCGTCTAACAAGTGGTATCAAGAGCACCGGTTCATCTAGTGCTTCACATACAACTTATTGGAAAATGGACAACGATCCAACGGGGGCGTATAATAGAGCTCCAGTTTTTAACGGAGAAAACTATAGTCACTACAAAGATTGTATGCACATCCATATCAACTCTGTTGATAGAAAAATTTGGAAAGTTATTCAAGAAGGCCCTTTTCAAATAACCATGGCCGAACCGGATAATATCCAAATTGAAAAACCGGAAGCACAATGGGATGATAATGATGAAAAAATATATAGCTACGACTGGAAAGCTCGAAACATACTCATAGCTTCCTTGGGAGCGGATGAATACTTTCGAGTTTCTCATCACACATCGGCTAAAGCTATGTGGGAAGCCTTACAAGTTGCCCATGAAGGAACCAATGATGTTAAGCTTGCTCGAATTAATACTCTACAACAAGAGTTCAATCGATTTCACATGAGCCAAGGGGAAACCGTTGGTGAAATGGGAAAAATAGTTTCTCACTTGACAAATCGATTAAATGCTCTTGGTAAAACTACTCCTAATGATGTAGCAACTAACAAGATTTTGAGATGTCTTACTAGGGAAAGGTTGCCAAAAGTTACGACAATCAAATAAGCCAATGATATAAGAAATTTGGATCTAACTACACTCATTGGAAAACTACAAGAGCACGAACAAGAGCTCTTAAACTTAAATGAGCATGAAGACAAAGAAAAGAAAGAAAAGATCAAGAAAAATAAATATCATGAGAAGAAGAAGAAGTCTATTGCATTAAAAGCTTCTTCCTCAAAATCCTCCACAAATAAAGATAGTGGGAGTGATACAAGTGATGATGAAGACGAATCAAATGAAGATATGGGCTTATTCGTAAGAAGATACAATCGATATCTCAAAAAGAATGAGATTTCCCATTCGGACAAGCGTCTCATCAACTATCGAAGAAAATCTAATCCTTCCAAGCAAGAGTATGTTAAAAGTACTAAAGGCAAGGGATCTTGTTACAACTGTGGAAAACTAGGACATTACAAACCGGATTGCCCTATGTTAAAGAAAGACAAGGCAAAAGACAAATATCAAAGAAAAGGCAACAAGGCTAGAAGAGCATATATTGCTAGGGAAAGCGATAGTGAGTCGTCTAGCAAAGATACCTCAAGCGATGAGGAAGAGAGAGTAAATCTTTTCCTCATGGCTCATAAGAAAGGCAAGAAAGAGGTAAGACATGCTAAATATGATTACACTGAAAAATTGTCTTATAATGATTTGCTTATTACTTTTAATATTCTCCATCAAGAAGCTAAAGAAGCTTTCAAGCGCATTGCATCCGATAAAAGAATTTTTGCACATTTAGAGAAAAAAGGTTTCGGATAGTGAAAATGCTATGAAAGATCTTAAGGCATCGATGGTAGAATCTATAGTAGAAGACAAACGAGAATGGCACAACTTTCATAGTTGTGAAACATGTTGGATTTGGAAAATAGAGGTCAAAACTCTTCAAGCCAAACTAGACAAGTTGTCACAACCAAAAATGACATTCACTATTGATCGCTCAAACTTTAGAGAATCAATGAACAATCCATATCAAAGATATACCTATGTTGTGAAGGATCAAAATAGTCAATGCAAGTCTAAACAATTGCCAAATGTCGCTTTAGGAGATAATTGGTCCCTAAAGGAATTTGTCAATGGTTGCCTAAAAGAAACAAAATTTTCACTCACACTCTAGGACCCAATGAAAATTGGGTACCTTTCTCTCTTGTCTAATCATATAGGTGGAGTGTCTTAAGACTATGGAGAAACGGTGGTTTCTTGATAGTGGATGCTCAAGACATATGACAGGTGATATTTCTCTATTCTATGACTTTGTGGCTAAGAATAAGGGCTTTGTTACCTATGGTGATAACAACAAGGGAGCTATACTCGACAAAGGTAGTGTAGGTAATCCCTCTTCTACATCTGTCTCTAATGTCCTTTTAGTTGAGGGTCATAAACATAACCTTGTTAGCATTAGTCAATTATGTGATAAGGGATATAATGTCTCATTCTCTAAATAAGGATGCATAATTGAACATAATGAAAACAAAGAGGATGTGTTTAAAGGCTTGAGGGTTAATAATGTTTATATACTTGATTTGAATTCGATGACCTTGAGTGATCCTAAATGTCTTATTTCCAAAAATGAAGAGTCTTGGCTTTGGCATAGATGTTTAGCTCATATCAACTTTGACTTGCTAAATAAGGTTGTGTCCAAAAACTTAGTAGTCGGTTTTCCTAACATAAAGTTCAGTAGAGATCATCTTTGTGATGCTTGCCAAATGGGAAAGCAAACTAAGATATCTTTTAAATCAAAAAATTTAGTCTCTACTTCTAGACCTCTTGAACTTCTACACATGGATCTTTTTGGTCCTTCTAGAATCAAAAGTATAGGAGGGAACTATTATGGTTTTGTTATTGTTGACGACTACTCTCGATTTTGTTGGACAATCTTCTTAGCTAGTAAAAGTGATACCTTTTCGGCTTTTGAAACTTTTGCCAAATTATCTCAAAATAAACTTGGCACAAACATTGTAACTATTAGAAGTGACCATGGAGGTGAGTTTGAAAATCATCTCTTTGAAATTTTTTGTGAAAACCATGGCATTGATCATAACTTCTCCGCTCCTAGAACACCACAACAAAATGGTGTTGTGGAGCGTAAAAATTGTGTGTTGGAGGAATTGGGAAGAACTATGATTAATGATAGCGGTCTTCCTAAATAGTTTTGGGCCGATGCTATTAGCACCACTTACTATGTTTTGAATAGGATCACTATTCGACCTATTCTAAACAAAACGCCATATGAACTATTAAAAGTAAGAAAGCCTAATGTGTCACATCTTCATGTTTTTGGTTGCAAATGTTTTGTGCTAAATAATGGAAAAGAAAATCTTGGTAAATTTGATTCAAAGGAGGATGAGGGCATCTTCCTTGGATACTCTAATTCAAGCAAAGCATATAGAATATTCAATAAAAGGTTGCTTATAGTTGAAGAATCTGTACATGTATCTTTTGATGAAACTTATCCGAATGTTGTCGGAAAAGGTAGTGTTGTTATTGGTGCAGGTGCCTCCTCTAGTGAGATTGTTAAAGACATTGATATTTCTTGTGTGGAACCCTTTCCGGATGTTGTTAATAAGGATCCGGTTGATGTGTCTAGTCTCAAAGATGAAGGTCAATCATCCTTTCAAAATGATCTACCATTGGAATGGAAGACATCGAAAGATCATCCTATCGATAACATCATTGGAGATATCTCAAAGGGTGTCATTACTAGATCAAGACTAAGTAACTTTTGTTTTTATCATGCCTTCATATCTCAAATTGAGCCTAAAAATGCCAAAGAAGCTTTACTTGATGAAAATTGGTTCCTAGCCATGCAAGAGGAACTAAATCAATTTAAAAGAAATTAGGTTTGGGACCTTATTCCACCTCCATTAGATCATCGAGTAATTGGCACCAAATGGGTTTTTAGGAACAAATTAGATGAAAACGAAACTATTATTCGCAACAAGGCCCGTCTTGTTGCTCAAGGGTATAACCATGAGGAAGGCATAGACTATGAGGAAACTTATGCTCCTGTTGTCCGCCTTGAGGCTATACGCCATTTACTTGCATTTTCTTGTTCACAAAACTTTAAACTATATCAAATGGATGTTAAGAGTGCCTTCCTTAACGGATATATAAATGAAGAGGTTTATGTGTGTCAACCTCCTAGATTTGAAAACATTGAAAAACAAAATCATGTTTACAAACTAAAATATGTTTTATATGGTCTCAAACAAGCTCCTAGAGCTTGATATGATCGCCTAAGAAATTTTTTAATCAATCAAGGGTTTTCAAGAGGAAAGGTTGACACTACTCTCTTTATTAAACGTGAAGGAAAACATTCTATATTAGTTCAAGTATATGTAGATGACATTATTTTTGGATCTACTAACATGAAGTTGGTTAAATAATTTTCAAGTTCTATGCTAGGTGATTTTGAGATGAATATGATGGGGGTACTAAATTTCTTCCTCGGACTTCAAATTAGACAACTTGAAGATAGAACCTTCATAAGTCAGACTAAATATTGCAATGAGTTGCTCAAGAGGTTTGATATGACAAACTCCAAGTCTATTGATACACCAATGCATACGGCGGCAAGTCTTGACCGTGATGAAAAGGGTAAGGATGTAGATATAAAAAGGTATCGAGGTATGATCGGATCTCTTCTTTATCTTACCGCAACGCGTCCAGATATTATGTTTAGTGTATGTATGTGTCCTAGGTCTCAATCTTGCCCTAAGGAATCACAATTAAAATCAGTTAAACACATACTTAGGTATCTTTGTGGTACGTCTAAGTTTGGTTTATGGTATCCTAAGGGTAGTGATTTCTCTTTGGTAGGTTTTTTCGACTCCGACTTTGCCAGATGCAAAGTGGATAGGAAAAGCACTAATGGAACTTGTCATTTATTTTCAAACTCTCTTGTCAGTTGGCATAGCAAAAAGCAAGTTTATGTTGCCTTATCAACTGCAGAGGCGGAGTATATTGCAGCCGGAAATTGTTGTGCCCAAATACTATGGCTAAAACAACAATTGCTCGACTTCAATATCTCTCTCAAACAAATTCCAATTTTGTGTGACAATACTAGTGCAATTAATCTTACCAAAAATCCTATTCTTCATTCACGCACTAAACATATTGAAATCAGGCATCATTTTCTTAGGGATCATGTAGAGAAAGGTGATGTGGTGTTTGAGCATGTTGATAGTGTAAATCAACTAGCCGATATTTTTACAAAACCACTAGCTACCGATCCTTTCTTATTTATCCGTAGGGAACTTGGTGTTCTTGACATCTCGGATAGATCTTAGTAATCATTGTTTTGTTTATATATTATTCTTTGGCTCAACTTCTCTTGTCTCTAACATCTGGTTATATAGTGTTATAGCTCATCTATTTCTCATATACTCGAGGTAATATCCTTCTTTACTTGGTTATCTCAATTCATTCTTGATATATATATAGCAAAAGTGTGTTGCATTGCTTATGTTTGTATATTTATCTATTTCTTCTATTCTGTTGGATTATGAGTGATTTTTTGTCAAATAATTAGCATAAATGATGATATTTTCATGTTTTGAGGTGCTTTAAGTGGTTTTCGGTGGAATTTTGTGTTAAAAACTGTCGGGTCCCAACAAGCCGACTCATGAGTCGGCTTATGGAACCTTATGAGTCGACCTCTCTGCTTCTTTGAGCCGACACTTTTCAAATTCAAATTGAGTCGACTCATTTTTGAATTTGACCCGGCTCATTGTCGTCTCAACTGACGTGTGGCTGTCTTGAAAAGACGCGCCGCCTTCCATTACATCTCCCTAGGTCGGCTCATCAATGCTTCCATCCACTTTTGACTTTCCATTTATGATTTCTTTATTAGTTTCTTCATTAAAACTCATTATCATTTCATTTTATCATTACCAACATATCATATTTTCATATTCTCTCAAGTTTCTCTCTTCAACCTCAAACCCTCAAACCCTCAAATCCTCTCTCAAAGCTTCATATTTCTCAACAATGGCATCAAGACCTACAAGTAAAAGGTCCCGTGGCTCCTCTTCTCAATCATCACTCCCTGTCAGTGCTTTGTCTCTTCTTCCATCTGACTTGGTTGAGGATTACAACAAGAGATTCAAGAACAGGAAGATTGTTCCTCAATATGTCTACTCAAGAACAACAACAACTCAAATTCACAATCACCACATTATTGAACTGATGGACTTCCAAGGTATAAATCCCTTTCTATCATGTCATGTTGACTATAATGAGGATTTGGTTAAGATGTTCTATGCTGGTCTGGTTGGTACTTTTAAGTGTTTCGAATTCAACTTCCGTGTGGGCTCTAGAATGTTTGCGGTTAATGCTCAAGTGTGGAAAGATTTGTTTCGCATTGATCTTGCAGAACCTAGTATCTTGATGACCGATCCATCTCAAGTGGAGAATTACTCATTTCGTTCTGAACTAAATGGTATGCTTAAAGAACCTTTTGTTGAATTCATTGCTAATTCTGAGTTATTTCCGAATACAACTACTACTGGAAAAGTTAAGTCGTTGGATCGTATCCTTCATTGGATTGTTGCACACAACTTACGTCCAAAGA
Organism: Lathyrus aphaca; assembly: GCA_963966055.1. NCBI lineage: Eukaryota > Viridiplantae > Streptophyta > Magnoliopsida > Fabales > Fabaceae > Lathyrus > Lathyrus aphaca. The sequence goes on from OZ014520.1 coordinate 502,124,005, forward strand.
AAGGTGGCTTCTCTCGTATTGATATGAGTGAAGTTCATTTGGTATATATTCTTCGGAACAAGGTCAAAGTAAATTGGCCTCATTATTTTGCGAGTCATATTTTTGCCTTAAAGGAAAAGAAAGGCGTTGCTCTTGCATATCCCTCCATCATTCAGAAGATCATTGACAAAGCGGAGATTGTTGGTTTTGATTTACCTTTGGTGTCTGTGCCGGACACAAATTGGTTTCAGCAAAAGACCCTAAGTCTTATGGGCCACATATGGGACTCTCAAGAAAGACGGTATCGGTATGTGGCAAGAAGTGATCAAAATCAACCGATAGAAGACAATTCTGATGGGGATGATCCTGAAGACAATTCTGATAGGGATGATCCTGAAGACCAAAATGAACCAAATGTGGTTCCTAATGTAGAATTTCCCACTGACAACGAAGTGTGGCATGGCATACCATCAAATGATTCCTATGAAAATCAAGGATGGGGTGAATGACAACACACCGGGTGGTCAAACATTACTACTCGCTTTGCTCCTCCATCTCCTCCTCCATCTCAACCGCAACAAGATGATCCTTCCAGAATCATGGCTATGCTCCAAAATATGCAACTTCAACAGCAAGCTTACTACACAACTCAGACTGAGAGATAAACAGAGATAGTGCGGCGTTTAAATGAGCAAGATACCGCTTTTGTCGATTATGTGTCTGTTCAAGACACTCGGTACACTGCGCTGCAGGATCATTTGGTTGCCCTAGACACTGCCTTCAACTTGCTCAACAATAGTTTTCTTCAGTTTACAGAAACCGACAGGGATGACTCACAGCCCATCACTTATCATCGTCGTTACCCTTCCACTAGGGATCGTAATCCACACCCTTGAGAGAATATTTGCATCATATGTACTTGTAATGATTATGAATGTTGTTAATGTTTTGTTTGTATGAACTCCTATTTCTCTTTAATTCAATTGTTTTGTTTATTCTCACTATCTTTACTCGCTTTTCCAAATTGTGTGTTTGTGAATGCGTGTTTCTATTGCAATTGGCTTCTCATTTGACATTTGGTTTTGCATGCTATTTCTATTGGTAGATTAACTCATATGTTTCTTCTTCTTTTTGATGTTTTCAAAGGGGAGATGATATTGAGATTGATGTATGTAAGATCAGGTCACATAATCAGGGGGAGCTTTACACCAACTTATGGCGATTGATTCATCATGTTTTCGCCATCATCAAAAAGGGGGAGTTTGTGTGACATGGAATGATTTTAATGTGTCAAAAACAGGGCATGATTGAAAGCTTGAGTGGTTCTCTATAAAAAATCAAGGATTGGCATAATTGGAAAATTATACTGAATGAGTCGACTCAAATTCATCAATGAGCCGACTCATTCAGTGTTAAATTGGTGGCAAACGCACGGGTCCAAACAGGCTGCCTGATGCATCACTTTTGGTCGACTTATGTGTGTGGATGAGCCGACTCAAAACCCTTCATGAGTCGACTCATCAAGAAGTGTTTTCTTCTCATTTTTCACGGGTCTCAACAGGCCTCCTCTCTGTTTATTTTGCTCGACTCATCTATTATTTTGAGCCGGCTCATTTAATGATTTGAGTCGGCTCATTACTGTGCTGACTCATTTTTTCATTTAATTTTTTCCCTCTCTTATGTTTCTTTCTCTAACCAATATAAATAGCTGTTTATTTCATTTGAGAAGGAGGAACAAGGAAAGTGAAAGATATGCACATAGCTCTCTTCATATTCTTCATTTTTGCATCAATCAAATAATCACACACAACAATCTTTGTTTGATTTCGGTGTTCGTTTTGAAGATAACGTTCAATCGTGAATTAGAATTTCATATTGGGTTTAGAGTGTGTGGGTTTTCCTTAGAAAAATCCGAATGGTTTTCTCTTCCAAGATCATTGAAGATTTTGGGGTTTTACACACATCGATCATTCGTAGATTCAGCCGAGTGAGGTAGATTGAAGATCAAGTGGATCGTTCTCTCATATCACGGTATACGGAGGATTGCGAAGGTCTTTATGGGTTCACAAGTGTGGGAGAAACTCAGTCGTGCTCAAAGTTTGGAGAATCGTGAATTCTTGCAAGAAGGGAGAAATTAATCGGAGGCTTTCTCGACACGCGTTGAAGACTTGATTCTACTTTGGATCAAGGGACAAGAAGAAGATTTGACAGCACATTCAACGTGGTTTAGTTTGTTACTTCATTTATTTCTCTTCTTGTAAAACAATTGTGATTTAATAAAATTGCCCAATTCAATTTCGAATTGGGGGCAGAGTACTTCGAGTGAGGACGACGAAGGAACTGCTCAACAAATTCCTTGTGTTTTTCTCATTTCTCGCATTTTACTTTTATTCATATTGATATTGTGTGCTTGAAAATTCTGGTGTATCAAATTAGTGCATTCAAAGTGTTTGATAAATTGTTGCACTCAAAAGTGATAACTAGAATGGGTAAAATTCTGCACTATTTGATACAACCAAATTGTCCTTGGTGTGTGCACTCCAAGTGTTTGGTAAAAAGCCTAATCACACAAAATCAATTTATTTGTGCTTTATTTCTTCTCTAATCATTGTTAAGAATAGTTTTATCAAGTGCTAAATTATCAAGTGAATCATTTGTGCAATATTAATTCTTCTAGTCATCTTTTCATTCAAATTGGGTTTTACGCATATTCGATCTGCGGTGACTTCTAATTTGAACTAGATGATTTTCCGGGAAACTTCCGCAATACTTTTTCAACTTAATTTTGAAAAGTAAATTTTAAAAAGGGATCTATTCAAACCCCCTTCTAGATCCGCGCTATCGTCTAACAGAAATTATATGTATACAAATTGCCCCCCAGCAAAGGTATTTCGACTGATTTTTGGAGAAAGCATCTTTGTTGTCGAAACCTTCATTTCGACTCCATGTCTTGCATTAAATGCAATGATCTTTGAGATCTTGCTTTTATCTTGCATTAAATGCGTTGATTCCCAAAAATCTCACTTTTTGTCAAATCATAAAAAGCAATCATCAGATTCTTCATCCCTTCACTTCTAACCCACGTTCTAGGACATGATCCCCATGACTTTATAAACCTAGGTCTGCCACATTTTTCCAACGTCCACTATCTCTCCCAGGTCCAATAACACGTCGACACGTGCCATAGCCGTTTGAAAAACTCAAACTTTCTCTTCCCACCTTCTAATATAAATACCCCTTTTATCTTTTCTGGAAAACATTTGCTTCCATAACATCTCTGACTCTCTCATTTCTTACAAAACCCAGAAACTTCTTCTTGCTTAAACTCCTTCCATCATCAGCAATGGCAACCTCAAGCAAACAACAAGACCAAAACACATCAGCTCTCCCCTGCGCACACAAGATCCTTGGGCCAAAGATCATGGGGAACCAACAACACGTCCCAGAACCACCAAATGAGAGAGAAAAGGCCAGCATTTACTATTCTCAGGTACTCATCCCTATTTCCATATCTGGTAAATGTCATGCCATTTTAGGCCCCCTCCCTAACCCTAACAATGACCAAACTCGTCTTAAAGAGATTTTTGCAACATATTATCGTACACAGCCCATGGGTGCAGGCAAAATACCCAAACCCATTGACAAATCAATAGAAACTGTTGAACCAACCCCTGAAAAGGCTGCCATAAACTTAACCTATCTGAATCAGCCTAGGATTTTTAGAAGCTTCCCCTGGTCGAAAGACCCTTCTGAATATGTGAACTGGGTAGATTGGGTCGAAAAGGCTAAGGGTAAAATTTGGAAGAAAATTGGTATCTATGACTTGATCCAATTGTCGAAAGAAGACCCTAACTATTGCACCAACATGATACTTGCTTCCCTCTATTTTTTGGATAGAACTTATAATACCTTTCATCTCCCTTGTAGGATGATAACCCCTACCCTCTTCGACCTGGCTGCTATAGTTGGCCCTAGTCCAACAGGAGCAGTTTTCGATCCAACTGTATTGGATGACAATACTATAGGTTTTGAGACTAGCTTCGCCTCATACTCCCACTTCATCTCTCACTACCACATTAAAGACTCTACTAAGGTATCAGATGTAGAGCACATAGCTTTCCTCACCCTCTGGCTATCGAAATTGGTGTTTTGCACAAGGTCCCTTTAAGTGGTGAAGAAGTATATCCCCCTAGCAAACCAACTTCATGCTGGCAAGAATTTGCGTCTTAGTGAATTAATTTTGGCTAACCTTTATGAGTCCCTAAGTGAGAGTGTCGAATCTCTTAAGCAAATTAAAGAAAAATGCAACCTGAGCTTGGAAGGTTCTTTCTGGCTTCTTCAGCTATGGCTCAACCACTTTCGAATCTAGACTTCCTGACAAAGGCTTAGTGGACGAAGAATATGTCAAAGATAGGCATGTCGAATGGGCAAGACTGGCGCAACTGACTCCTTCTGAAGAAGGACAAGACCTTCGACGATATTTCATGAACTATGTGAATATGTTCACCAAAAGCAATGACTTCAAGGAAAGCATGCCACCTTTCGCCAACAGGGCTGTTGGACCTAAGTGGTTTACAAGACAACTCCCTGTCGAACACCAAAAAGACGAGGACAATTTTTTAACAATCTGGAGATTGTTCCTTACACCCAGGTTCTTACCTTCTTATCCCACCATGTCCAACTCAAAGGTGTCCCTGATAATTTATCAGCCAAATCTAGTGGCTCGACAGTTTGGACTGATACAACTGAAGCCAAGGTCCCTCTATCCCAAAAAGGGATCGATCATCTTCTACAACTCAACCTCTACTATGTCGAAAAGTCTGGAAATTTCAGAAAAGCTACAAGACGCTGCTTTGGAAATCCAGCCAGTGGTCTTTCGACCAGTCTTCCTCTGCACTCAAGAGTTCGACGTTTCGTGGAAAGAATACTATCTCGTCAAGTTTTATAACACATCTGACTTCCAAACCCTTCTGACCAATGCCTTTGCTTTCGTGCAGGATCAAACCAAGAAAGGTATTCAACAGCATATTAAAGAAGTTCAAAAATTCCAAAATTATTTTGAAACAATCTACAGGCCAGATGATCTTAGGCGAACCATAGGCGAAGCAGTTGTGACTCTTAAGCATAAATTTACAGAAAAATTGGAGAATTTGGTAATACCCTCATATATTCCCAAAGAGGCGCGGTATAACTTTGCGTATACTAGTTATCCACCAAAGTTTCCACCTCTACCGACTGCTAGTTTTAGTGTGGCTCTGAGCCCACCTTTTCCAGATTGGTTTGTATGTGGCTCCGACTTAAAATTGCTTCAAGAGTCACGAAAAAAGCTTGATGAGTGTGTGGTTGCAACCAAATATCATCTGGATGATTACCCAGGGCACCTTCATATTGGAATAGAACGCGTTCGCGTGGAATCTACCATTCTTGAAGGTGCAACCAAGCTTTGGACTTCCCCTTTATATTCAATATCTATTATTTTAATCTCTTCTTTTTCTAACTTCTTTCTTTTTTCAGCTACTAAAATTATAGGTAAGAAGAGTGATGTCGAAGATAAGCCCACCAAGACTACTAAAAAATCCACTTCCACCAAAAAGGTTCTTTTATATCCATTTGCCAATAGAATATCTCAGTTATACAATTATTTCGCTTACTGAACTTTCTTTGAAAATTTAGATGAGTCGAAATCCCCCTACTCCTCAAAAGAGAAAAATAGTGGAAGTGGAGGTGCCTTCTGAGGATTCAGGTGACGAATCTCCAGACACACAACCCTTGAAGAGGAAGAAGCCTACAAAAATAAAGACGATTGCCTCCCAAAGGTCGTTGGTGATGTCGAGGAAAACCCCCCTACAAGCCCAGTAAAAAAGCTTGCTCAAGATACAAAGAGTGGAAATTCTAGTTTCCACACTATAATCCCTCAGGTAATTTACCTTCGACAATTTTTCACTTTGAACTTTGCATACTCTTGGTCTCTTATTTAAACGTTTTTTGTTTCAGGTCTGTCATACCCTAATTTTTGACCCTAAGATTTTTCGCATCTCATCTACATCCTGCATACAAACAAGATCACGTACTGGTTCGTTTATCCTTTTTCAGTTGCATATTTATGTCTCACAGGGGATCACTGTGCTTTTACTTGCTTTATTTGTTTATATTTACTAACTTCTAACCAAAACACCAAAAATATGTTGTAGTTGCTTCTTCTTCTTCTGTGTTACAGGATTTCAAAGACAGAGTAGTGATTTTAATTCAGATGTGGTTGTTCAGTTTTGATTCGATAGATGTTTGACCTAATATTGGTAAAACTATCAGAAGATTTTTTCAACTGCAAGTTATGCGTGCCAATGGCTATTTCTCAGACAGTTCGTGTTCAAAAGTTATGTTGTGTGCAAAAAAAAATCATCAGTTTGTAAGGCAGTGATGTGTGAAAAGTTTGGTCTCGATTGAGTATTCATCAATTCACCAGTGACTCCCTGAGGATTTATTTTCCTCAACATGAATTCGAATAATCAGGACAAATTTAAGTGATTATGGTTTAAGCTTCAAGTTATTCAGTGGTTCAAGAGTGTTGACTGTGTTTAGTTTAATCAGTGGCTTGAAAAAAATCAAGAGTGGGTTTTGGGCTTAAGACCAGATTTCATCCATTATCCATTTTCGATTTCCTTTTCAGTAACCATTTCCAGTTATCACTTAAATCCAATTCCCGATTATTTGATTCCACTTTTATTTTAATATTTCAATTTCCATTTTTTTTCTTCTATCTTTTAATCCATTTTTCAGTCCCTTTTTATTTTATTTTTTTTACCCAATTAATTCATATTCTTTTTTTAATCCATTTATTTCTAACTATTTTCCATATCCAATTTTATATTCATTACTATTTTTAATTCCCATTTTCTTTATCCATTTCAAATATTCTTTTTATAATCAATATTTTTTTAAGCCCACATTCCCAAATAGGCCCATTACTAAATTTGATACAAAAAAATAGATGATTCGCACATCAGCCATACACAAATTATCTTCAGCTCCCAAAGTACATCATTGACCAACCTAAACACATGCTGAAACATGCATTACTCACGTGAAACACCTTCAATCCAAACAAGCCTTTGAACACACTTCATCCTTTAACAGCATCACGCTACACGCCAAGGCCCATCAGCCATTCACACCGTCATCAGCTTCATCAGTTGCACAAACTTTCTGCATCAACTACAACTTTCCTCCAAGCCAAGCCGCATACGGATCATCCAAAACGCAAGCTGATTCGAATCAACATGTCACACTTTAAGCCCACTTTCCACGCCCTCTATCAGTGAATCACATGAAACGCAACGCACAGCTTCTAAAACAAAACGCAATCGCACATACAAAATTCATATCGGTACAGCAAATAACACACATGGACGCAGTGAAACGCAGGCCCAAAACGCAATGAAAAATTGTGATTCAAAACGCACAAGACATCAACTTGAAACGCAACACACAGGAAAATCTCAGCTACACACACACGTTCTTCATGAATGACCAAAACGCAAGAGATTCAATTTAAAACGGAAAGCAAAATTCAATTCGAAATCTCTATAAATACAACTCTTTCCCTCTTCAATTCCAAGCTTAAAAAGCCTCTCAAAACTCTCTCAAAAATTCAGCATAAACATTACCCTTCAAAATTCAATTCAAAATAAATCACAATTTCAAGCTTCAAGATTCGTCCATCTGAAATAACAACAACACAAATATAAGTGAAGAAGAAGAGAGGAAGAGATTAGAAGAATTTTCTACCATTGTTGAAGGTAGTAGAGTTTTTTTGTGAAACTTCTCGGTTCAGATTCGAAGCCGATTTTGAGCGTTGGTTAAAATCAATTGCGTATTCTTTCTCTACTCGCTCTCACGATCAAAACGATACGAAAACAAAGCTCCGTCGCTCAGATTGGGTGGAGCTCCGCCGATCTCCTCTTGCCATGAACAGCACCGCACGCTGAAAGAAGAAAAAGAACTCGTTGCTTCTTTCTTTTTCTTTTTTCTTGTTATATTTGTTTTATTTTAAGAATTTTTTTTAGAAACTTATGGTTTGGGCCTTGGGTCCATTTTTTTACTATATGCACCATCATTTTGGGCACCTATACTTTCCCCTAGTTATTTCTTTATTTTATTTTTTTTCTTTCTATTATTTTTTGTTTTGTTTGTTTAAAATTGAAGGAATATTTGAAAGATTTAAAGATTTTTGGAAAAGATTTAAAAAAATATTTTAATTGTTTTTTTTAATTTTATATTAGGTCCATATTATTTCTTTCATCTCCTTTTATTTTTTGGTCGATGAGATCCCCGATTCGAAGATTGTTGATTTTCGAAGATGTTTAATCTTCATTATTTCAAATCTATGGATGAATGATCATTTGGATCATTCTCCATACTTTGGAATCGTGATAGCTTGCCTTCGATAATTCAATGTGAAATCTAGATTAAGATTAGACCGTTACCGCTTTTCTTTTCGTGCGACATGTTTTCGGAGAATGATCCATTATATCATTTCTCTAACATGTATTAGCACAAATATTTTCCACCTTAATTGGTGGTGGCCGGCCTCATTGGTAGGGTAATTACTTCGTAAAATACTTGGCGATTGCTTAACATAGACCTAAACTTGTCCCGAATTCAGAATAAGATCCAATTGGATCCGGTTGCCTCTCGATTTTGGTTATCTCTTTTTGGTTGTGTTTGATTAAGTTCATCATACCATTGTTATGTAAATATTATTATATTATTAATATACTAACATTTTAATCCATTCTCGCACCTTATCCTCTTTATTTCAATCTTTCGCTCCTTATCTCTTTTATTATGCTTTTATTATACTATATCATTCACCATATTGTTTATGTTTATATTGTTATGCTTGTGATTTTTTCTTTGTCCATTTGGACACAAAATATTAATAACAGATTAAACATCTAAAAGACTTGTGACTTTAACGTTGGACTATGGCCACTATCCTTAACATTGGACTTGGAGTTTGGACTTAGATTTTAGGATCTATCCCTTTGCTTGAGCTATTATGGATTGGAGACTTTAGCCGATTTAGTTCACTTGTATATGAAGATGGAAGTCCTATTGTTTCGAAGAATGTTCATCATACGGTTTGATCGTTCTTCCCTTAACTTTTACTTTAAGTCTTAGGATAACATCCAATCTGGCTCTACTGTTGTCAGGCAAGCTGCTTGGGCCTAGGACAACATCCTGACCAAAGGGACAACTATCCTTGGAAGGTGCAACAATATTGCTTCAGCCCAGTACTCTGACTGGTCCCGTTCTAGAGCTCGGATCACCAGAATGCCTTTCACCTTTGAAGACACCCATGGACCCTCCACAGTGTAACCTGCAGCAAATGTCATCCTGGAGGAATTTGAAAAGTTGAAGGAAAGGAATGAGCAACTATTTGAGGCTTTAAAGAAGACTCTCTGGGAGAGAAGTGATGGTCGTCTGGACATTGAGAGATTGGAAAGGCTCAAGATTGAGCATCTGACCAAGATTGAAAGGACAGAAGACTACATTAGGAAAGCAAGAGCCGGGGAGCAGATACTGAAGAATGCCTGCAAGGAGCCCAAGATTCAGAAAGCTAGGGCAGAGCATTATCTAGAAGAAAGCCAAGATAGGTGGGTCAGGATCACCAAAGCCCGTGCACAAGAAGACCAGAGGACTCAAGCCAAGATTGAACAGTTGGAGGCTAATGAGAAGAAGCAGCAGGAAGCTTTGTTGGCAGCCTAGAAGGAGATATCAGAGTTAAATCTCCGAGCGGGGCTAAAGAGATCCAAGGATCAAGACAGGCATAAGAAGCTGACTAATGTCATTGCTACAAGGAACCTCCTAATTCGGACTATTACAGAGCACCCAGCTGGTCCAGTGACAAAGGCTCTCCTGAAGGAAGTCAAGGAGGATGACTTCAGATTAGATGTCTGATCCTTTTGCTTGTATTTCTTTTATTTTGATGTACTTTTTGCTTTTTGTATTTTTGACCCACCATGGGCATGTATTGTAAACAAACTATGTATTTGTATTATTTGTAATATATCAGCTTATTTTATTTTGGTGGGCTTCCTTTCAACATCATCAAGCATCTCCTCAAGGTCTGGAAAGGTCAAAACTAGGAACCAAACCAGATACCTTGGAAAACAAATAAGCATACTGCATTGCATACTAACATTTTTCTTTGTTTTGTAGGTTTTGTTTATTATTGTGTTTCTCACTTTGTTGTGGTTTCAGGAAACATTGCTTGTCGCAGAGTGTTCCCTGTCAACCGTGCACACCGGTACCCAACCCGTAACAACCTTCCAGGAATTCAGATGGATCAGGTACAACAGGACCTGAATGAAGTAAGAAATCAAATGGAAAACTAAAGGGTCAAGATGAGAAACCAGATGACCCAGTTTATGGTGTAAACACCCCAAATTTGCCCTCACCCATTCACACCATGGCTTGTGATCATTTCATATGCATAAAACACAATCATATCATCTCATATCTCATTTTTGATTCACTGCATAGTTTATAAGTCATCTGCATCTAGGGTTTGTGATCTGAGCAATCCAAGAGCTTCCTGAGCCACTCCAAAGGAAACCAATCACTTCAAAGGGATCCATATGTGTTCTTGTATCACATTCCATCCTCTCAAAGTCAAGATTTCAAAAGAATCACAAGAATTGAGGTTTGCATGGAAGCAGAGCCAGGATAGACTGCACAGTTGACCTAAAATTAGGGTTTTGGTTTCAGAGGCCATAACTCCAATTTTTTTGGTCATTCTTGTTTCCATTGGTCTCTATATGGTGTAGGGAGTATGCATATCAATTTTCATGAAGAAATTCCAGGGGGAAGTCATCTGATCAAGAGTTGACTTTCCGGACAAGTTAGTGTAAAATCAGGGCATCTGAGGCCCCCAGTGGCCCAACCAATGGGTGATCTTCATCATTTTGAGTGTATATGATCTTTATTTGATCATGGAAGAAGGTTGAAGTCCACAAAAATCAAGAATTTGGAGTTTTTGCAAATGTTGACTTTTTGGGCATAGTTGACTTTTCAAGAATGCTTCATTTTAGGTCATTTTTCAAGCCTTGATTCTTGATCCAAAAATGCTTCAAATAGAAAAACTTTGGTCATGAAAGTTGTTGATTACATCTTTCCCTTTTCAAAAAGTACAAGAACATGATCAAATTCTTCTTGGATCAAAAGTTATGGTGTGACAAAGTTGGCAAAAATCATTAATTTTCAAGTTATGCACTAAAAGGAAAACTTACATTTTTATGAACCAAGTGTTCTAGTGACTTCAATATGACTTCAAAGCTGCATTACATGATCACACATGACCCCAAGAACAATTTTGTGTTTCAGGGTATCCATCTTCATTTGGTTCAGGTTTTGACCCCATCTTCAGTATTGACCTATCTTCATCAACACCTGCTTCAGTTTAGCTATCTGCTTCAGCTATCACCAGCATCAGCTAATCAGTGGCTCATTACTCCAGCATTATCATAAGCACCTGTCTCTACTCAGACTTTAGCATCATGGCTCCTAAAAAGAGCAACATCACCTATCACTTCTTCCAGCCAGAGCTATCAGATATCAGGAGGATTCAGACCCTGATCACTCCAGATCACATACCTTTGTTCAGGGAACATTATGGAGATATACTTGATTTGGTTATGGATCTGGACCCATCACAGAGAAGCCTGATCCACACTTGCATTCAGTTTTATGATCCCCCATTGAGGTGTTTCACCTTTCAAGACTTTCAGTTGGGCCCTCTTTTAGAAGAATACTCATCTTTGGTTGGTGTGCCTATCGGGGCTGGAATCCCTTTCAACCCTGAGATGGTCTTTCCCAGCAATGGAGAAGTAGCAAAGGCTTTGCATCTGGAACCTATCCTGATTGAGCAGCATATGACTTCTAAAGCTGGGATCCCTGGTTTTCATCTGGATTTCTTGATCTCTCAAGCTACCCTGAAAGCTTCTTTAGGAGAGTGGAAGGCTATCTGTGCCTTGTTGGCTCTGAGCATATATGGAATTGTGTTGTTTGCAGATGAGCCTCGATTCATTAGCAAGAATGCAATCCATCTGTTCATCTTGAAGAACCCAGTGCCCACTTTATTGGGGGATCTCTACTATTCAGTGCATCAGAGGAATGAAAAGCAGAGGGGAAGATTAGTGAGGTGTTGTGCTCCATTGTTCCACACTTGGCTTCTCAAGCATCTACCCAGGACAGATTCATTTCTGAACCCTCATCAGCAGAGCAACTGGGCTAAGAGACTCACTGCTCTAACTTCAGCAGATATCAGATGGTGCACTCAAAGCACCAAGGGCAGGGATATCATCACCAGCTGTGGGCATTTTCCCAATGTGCCCCTAGTAGGAGTTAAGGGTAGTATTAATTACAACCCTCTGCTGTTCAGAAGACAACTGGGCTATACACTGGTCCACACTCCTAAGGCACAGGACTGGGTGGAGACTCTTTATTGTGAGAACAAGACTAATTTGACTGTGGTTAGGCAAGCTGCCTGGGCCTGGGATAATGTTCAAACCAAGGGATTAACCATTCTGGGGAAGTGCAATAATGTGGCATCTGCACAATATTATGAGTGGTCCCGTGCCAGGGCCCATTTCTCTGGGATGCCCTTTACCATAGAAGACATGCCTGAGTCATCTTCAGCACCACCCCCTGCCACTATCAGTTTGGAAGAGTTTGAGAGCTTGAAGGAAAGAAATGAGAAGTTAACTCAAGCTTTGCAGAAAACCCTCCGGGAGAGGAGTGAGGGTATGAGGGAGGTTGAGAGATTGGAGAAGTTGAGAGTGGAGCATCTGGTTAAGATTGAGAAGTCTGGAGATTATATCAAAAATTCAAAGGCTGGAGAACAAATCCTGAAGAATGCTTGCAAAGAAGCCCAGTTCCAAAGAGCAAGGACAGACTTGTATTTGAAGGAGAGTCAAGCTCGGTGGGTCAGGATCACCGAGGCCCGTACTCTGGAGGACAAGAGAGATCAAGACAAGATGGAGCAACTGGAAGCTAGTGCAAAAGAACAGCAAGAGGCCCTGGCAGCAGCCCAGAGGGAGATATCAGAGCTGAAAATCAAAGCAGGGGTGAAGAGGTCCAAAGAACAAACTCAGCACAAGAAGCTAGCAGCAGCTGTTACGACCCGGAATCTCCTCATCAGGAATCTCACGGAGCGTCCGGCTGATCCTGTGACCGAAGCACTTCTCAAGGAAGTTCGTGAGGATGAGTTTGGTCTTGGTGTTTGACCATTTGTTTGTTGTTGCTTTCTTTCCATGTACTTTTATTTTCTTGTACTGTATTTTGACCCCTTAGAGGGCTTGTGTTGTAAAATGAACAAGTTGTATTATTTCACCTTCTGTAATATATTTGTGTTAGTTTGCTTCATCTAAGTTTTCTTCAAGCAACAACAACAGCATCTTCAAGGGTCTGGAAGGGTCAAAACTGAATGCCAAACCGGATACCTTGAGAACAAATAAGCATAACTACATTGCATGCTAACCCTTTGTTTGTTTTGTAGGTTTTGTTTTATTGTTGCTAACCTCTGTTGTGATGCCTCAGGAACTATTGCTAGGCGCCGGGTATTTCCCCTCAACCGTCCGCACCGTTATCCAACCCGAAACAACCTTCCGGGCATTCAAATGGATCAGATGCAGCAGGACCTTACTGAGGTCAGAAATCAAATGGCAAATGAAAGGCTAGAGATGAGGAATCAAATGACTCAGTTTATGGAAGTTATGAACAACATGGCTCAGAGCCAGGAAAGATTGAGAGCCATGGTGGAAAGGCAAAATCAAGAGGATCCACATATAGGGACTGCCGGTACCAGTAACAATGAAAGGGTACAACCTCATGTCAACCCTCCGGTATTTGGACCACACCTCCATCCTGAGGTCAATATTCCAGCAAATGTTCAAGGGACTGCCACCGCAGCCAGGGTACTACAAGAAGATCCTCAGGAGGACCAATTCACAGTAATAGGCGCTGGGGAAGAAGCTTATGATAGAAGATTGGATGAGATAGCTGAGAAATTGAGGTCCTTAGAATCTCAAAACTCTTTGGGCTTCGATGTCATGGACATGGGCTTGGTAGATGGGGTCAGGATCCCCCATAAGTTCAAGCCTCCTTGCTTTGAAAAATACAACGGGACTTCATGCCCCCGGACTCATTTACAGTCATTTCTGGGAAGGCTGAAGGCCTATACTATGGATGAGAAGCTCTGGATGTTCTATTTCGAGGATAGCTTAACTGGAGCGTCAAGAGAATGGTATTCTCACTTGACAAGGGAAACTATTAGATGCTGGAAGGACCTGGCAGAGGCCTTCATCAGACAGTATCAGTATAACTTAGACATGGCACCCAACAGGACCCTCCTAATGGGAATGTCACAGTCTTCAAGGGAGAGTTTCCAAGAATATGCCCAGAGATGGAGGCAATTGGCTGCTGCTGTTCAGCCACCTATGTCTGAACGGGAAATGGCAGATATGTTCATGAATACCCTTCAGGGAACTTATATTGACAGGTTGGCTGCTTTCTCTTCCACTAGCTTTGCAGATGTTGTCATAGCCGGGGAGAGAATTGAAAGCTTGTTAAAAATGGGAAAGATCTCAGACAACGGTGCAAGCTCGTCCAGTAGTACAAGAAAGCCTTTTGCAGGCCCGAGAAGATCTGGCGAGACCAATGCCATCCACACCAACAGGGGCAGGCCCCAATATGTTCATAGATCAGTGGCAGCAGTCACCATTCCTGCTCCAGCTCATCCTCAACCTGTCTATCAACCTCCGCAGCAAAACTATCAGCAACAACCTCAGTACCATCAACAAAATCAGTATCCTCCAAGAAATTACAACAACAGCAACACCAACAACAACAATCAACAAAGGCCATTTCAGCAGAGGCCATCTCAAGCTAATAGGGTGATCGATCCGATTCCTATGCCATATGCTACATTGCTGCCACAACTCCTGAAACTCAACCTAGTTGAACTAAGGACGTTGGCACCTCCTGATCCCAACAGTCTACCCAGGAACTATGACTCCAATGCTAGGTGTGCCTTCCATTCAAACGCACCTGGCCACAGTACAGAAAAGTGCAGAGCTCTGCACATGAAGGTACAAGACCTGGTAGACTCAAAGGCTCTGAATTTCGCACCACCACCCAATGTCAACAAAAACCCAATGCCAAACCACGGTGGTCCTAGAATTAACGCTATTGAAGAAGACAAACCGTCTTATTTAATAACCAGTGTGGGTCAGATCCGGACACCGTTGGTAGAAATCAAGGCTCAACTCCTGGAATGTCAAATGTTCCCGGGGTGTGAGTTGGGTTGTGCTTACTGCAATATCTCTGTAAATGGGTGCGATAATTTGAGGAATGGCATAGATGGCCTTATTCAGAGTGGCCAGCTTCAGATCACCACATCATTTCCAACAAATCAACCAATCTCATCAGCAACAATTTCAGAACCTCCTACAACTGCAACAACTATTGTTCCTGACAATTCTTCGGCTTCATCAACAAGTACTTCATCTGTCATTTCAACTGACCAGGCATCAACGAATTTTCCTGCTACAACTTCAGCATCACTCCATTTTGAACCTCCTACAACAACAACATCCACACTCCCGACGATGCCTCCTACAACACCAGCAACAAATCATGAAGATGTCTCAACTGTCACCATATTCTATGATCCTGAAAGCAACTCTTCCTACAACTCAGAAGGTGCTGCTCCCATTAGAGCACCAGTTACAATCTATTATGATCCTCAGACTATCACAATTCCTTCAACAGCTGCAATCAGTCCAGTCACCATCACGGTGCCTGGACCCGTACCTTATGAAAGCAGTAGTGCCATCCCCTGGCATTACGGCTCTGACTTGTACTGCGAAGGACAAAGAATCACTTTTGAATCATCAACCCCTGCACCACAGATAGACAATGTGGGCGGAGGCGGAGGCTTCACTCGAAGCGGACGTCTTTTTGCCCCACAAATTCAGAGACCCACTGCCGAAGCAGAAGCTGCTGCCAAGGCAAAAGGGAAGAGCCCTGTGCAGGAAGATCAAGCTGTTAAGGAAGCTTTGAAGACACCATTCGATCAAGAGGTTGATGAGTTCATGCGAATCATCAAAAAGAGTGATTATAAAATAGTGGATCAGCTTCATCAGACGCCTTCCAAGATCTCAATCCTATCATTGCTTATGTGCTCCGAAGCCCATCGGAATGCACTACTCAAAGTCTTGCACGCAGCTTACATGCCTGAAGAGATCACTGTCAATCAGCTGGAAGCAGTAGTGGGAAATGTTAATTCTAGTCACGGACTAGGGTTCACCAATATTGATTTGACAGCGGAAGGCCGCAACCACAACAAAGCCTTGCACATAACCATGGAATGCAAAGGTGCTGTCCTTTCCCATGTGCTTGTAGACACGGGGTCATCCCTCAATGTCTTACCTAAGAAGGCCTTGGTGAAGCTAGAATATGACGGATTGGCGTTGAGACCCAGCAACCTGGTGGTAAGAGCCTTTGACGGTTCAAAGAGATCGGTTCTGGGAGAGATCGAATTACCCGTAACGATTGGCCCGCAGACTTTCACAACTATCTTCTACGTGATGGATATACAGCCTGCCTACAGCTGTTTATTGGGTAGGCCATGGATTCACGCTGCTGGCGCCGTGACCTCTACCCTTCACTAGAAGTTAAAATATGAGTGGGAGGGTCAAATCGTTACAATCTGCGGAGAGGAGGACATTTTTGTCAGCCACCTGGCAACCTATAAGTACATTGAGATGGATGGGGAGATCCATGAAACAATGAGCCAGGGGTTTGAAGCTTTGAATGTGAATGAAACATCTGTTGTGCCTGGTACTTCAATATCATCATACCAACAAGCCCGGAAGGTTGTTGAGGGAGGAAATGCCCAAGGCTGGGGCAAACTGCTATCGGTGGAGAAGAAAGAAGACAGATTTGGGTTGGGTTACAAACCAACTCAACAAGATCAAGCAGCGGCTGCGAAAGAGCCCAATTTTGTGAGTGGGGGGATGCTTACCCCTGATGCCATCAACTGTCTGGAAGACGAGCTGGAAGAGGAGCGCAATCTGGAGAATTGGATTCGTCCAAAGATCCCGGGGAGCAGTGTCTCGAACTGGTCTTCCCAGGAAATTATAAGAGTTATTCATGCAGAGTAATTATTATTTCCTGTATTTTTATAAGCATGCATCAAAGTCTTGCATCTTGCCCAAGATGACAAGACTCATTTTGTAATCAGGGCCATATGTACTTTTTGTGCAAACAAGATTAATTAATGAAATATCAGACATCTTTTTGCAAACGAGTCTTTTTCTTTTCTGCTCACTGTTTTCCATTTTTTCTTTTTGTACAAAAAAATAAATGGCGGTGTTTTCAAAATGACAACTTCATTTCACTTTTCTAAACAAAGATTAAAATCAAATCACTAAAATGAACAAACTTAACCCTTGCAGAGAGTGCCTTCCAGACAGCACCGACAACAGCACGGCTATGACTTTGACAATCCAATCAATCAAGCTGATGAAGGGGTTGATGAAGAATATGAGCTTCCTGAAGAGCTAGCCAGGTTGTTAAGACAAGAGGAAAAGGTTATTACTCCTCACCAGGAGGAGGTTGAAGTGATCAATCTTGGTACAAATGAAGACGTGAAAGAAGTCAAAATCGGGGCCTGCCTGCAAGACTCAGTGAAGAGACAACTGATTGACCTGCTTCAAGAGTATGTGGACGTGTTTGCTTGGTCTTACCAAGATATGCCAGGGTTGGATACCGATATTGTCGTGCACAAGCTGCCTTTGAGGGAAGAATGCCCACCGGTTAAACAGAAACTGCGCCGTACTCGTCCAGACATGGCTATGAAAATCAAAGAAGAGGTACAAAAGCAATGGGACGCCGGGTTCCTTGCCGTGACTAGCTACCCGCCGTGGGTGGCTAATATAGTACCTGTGCCTAAAAAGGACGGCAAAGTAAGAATGTGTGTTGATTACCGGGATCTGAACAGAGCCAGCCCGAAAGATGATTTCCCTCTACCTCACATTGATGTATTGGTTGATAATACGGCTCAGTTCTCGGTATTCTCCTTCATGGACGGATTTTCAGGATACAATCAGATCAAAATGTCACCTGAAGACATGGAGAAGACAACATTCATCACACCCTGGGGCACGTTCTGCTACAAGGTAATGCCATTTGGGCTCAAGAATGCCAGTGCCACATATCAACGGGCTATGGTGACATTATTCCACGATATGATCCACAAAGAAATCGAATGTTATGTGGATGACATGATTGCCAAGTCCCTTACTGAAGAAGACCATCTGGTAAATCTGCACAAATTATTCAAGCGTCTGAGGAAGTACCAATTGAAGTTGAACCCCAACAAATGCACATTCGGGGTGAGATCTGGTAAGCTGTTGGGTTTTATTGTAAGCGAGAAAGGGATTGAAGTTGACCCTGATAAAGTCAAAGCTATTCAAGAGATGCCTGCACCGAAAACTGAGAAAGAAGTTCGAGGGTTCCTAGGTAGATTGAACTACATCTCAAGGTTCATATCTCACCTCACAGCAACCTGCGAACCCTTGTTCAAGTTGCTGAGAAAAGAACAAACGGTCAGGTGGAATGAAGATTGCCAGAAGGCATTTGACAAGATCAAGGAATACCTGCAAGAACCTCCAATCCTTATGCCTCCAGTTGAAGGAAGACCTCTAATCATGTACTTGACAGTATTAGAAGAGTCAATGGGGTGTGTGCTGGGCCAGCATGACGAGTCTGGTCGAAAAGAGTATGCAATATACTACCTAAGCAAAAAGTTTACCGACTGTGAACAACGTTATTCACTGCTCGAGAAAACTTGTTGTGCTTTAGCGTGGGCTGCTCGCCGACTGAGACAGTATATGTTGACTCACACTACCTTGTTGATCTCAAAGATGGACCCGGTCAAGTACATATTTGAGAAGCCAGCGCTTACCGGACGGGTTGCAAGATGGCAAATGATTCTTACGGAATACGACATCCAGTACACTTCTCAGAAAGCCATCAAGGGCAGTGTATTGTCTGAATATCTTGCTGAGCAGCCCATTGATGATTACCAACCTATGAGATTTGACTTCCCTGATGAAGACATCATGTTCATTAAAGCAAGAGATCATGAAGAGCCTATTCACACTGAAGGGCCCGACCCGGAAGAAGAATGGACTATGATGTTTGATGGGGCTGTTAACATGAATGGTCGTGGTGTTGGTGCAGTACTCATTACACCCAAAGGAGTTCACATGCCTTTCTCGGCAAAACTCACTTTCAACTGCACTAACAACGAAGCAGAATACGAAGCTTGCATTATGGGTCTTGAGGAAGCCATTGACCTCAGGATCAAGACTTTGACCGTATTCGGAGATTCAGCTCTGGTAATCAATCAGACCAACGGCAAATGGTATACACACCAGGATCATCTGATACCTTACAGGGATTATACAAGAAGGTTATTGACGTTCTTCACAACAGTCAAGCTTGAGTATATCCCTCGGGACGAGAATCAGTTTGCAGATGCCTTGGCTACCATTTCGTCCATGATCAAAGTTCAAGCTGCCAACTTTGTACCTCAGATTTCAGTGTCCAGACTTGATAGACCAGCATACGTATTTGCAGCAGACATTGTCAAAGATGATAAGCCTTGGTTCCATGACATTAAATGCTTCTTGGAGGATCAAACATACCCACCTGGGGCATCTTCCAACGATAAGAAGACTTTAAGAAGGCTTGCTGGGAGTTTCTTTCTGAACACTGATGGATCTTTATACAAAAGGAACTTTGATATGGTACTCCTCAGATGTGTTGACAAGGCGGAAGCAGATTTGTTGATGCATGAAGTGCACGAGGGCTTTTTTGGTACCCATGCGGGAGGGCATGCAATGGCTAAGAAGTTGTTAAGATCAGGCTATTATTGGATCATAATGGATGCCGACTGTTGTGCCTATGCCAGAAAATGCCACAAATGCCAGATCTATGCAGACAAAGTGCATGTGCCTCCGAATCCTTTGAACATAATGTCTTCACCCTGGCCATTTGCTATGTGGGGCATTGACATGATTGGCAAGATTGAGCCGACTGCTTCAAATGGCCACAGATTCATCCTGGTCGCCATTGACTATTTCACCAAGTGGGTTGAAGCAGCCTCATATGCAAACGTCACCAGGCAAGTGGTAGCCAGATTTCTGAAAAGAGACATCATCTGTCGATACGGAGTTCCCGAGCGAATCATTACTGATAATGGTTCCAATCTAAACAATAAAATGAGGGCAGAACTGTGCCGGGACTTCAAGATTCAACATCACAATTCTTCTCCTTACAGGCCAAAGATGAACGGCGCTGTTGAGGCCGCAAATAAAAATATCAAGAAGATTGTGCAGAAGATGGTAGTCACCTACAAAGATTGGCATCAAATGCTACCATTTGCCTTGCATGGGTACCGCACGTCAATCAGGACATCCACTGGGGCAACACCGTATCAGCTTGTTTATGGTATGGAAGCAGTCCTACCTGTTGAAGTTGAATTACCCTCTCTGCGGGTACTAATGGATGTTAAACTGAACGAAGCAGAATGGGTTAGGGCCCGATATGAACAGCTGAGTCTGATTGAAGAGAAAAGATTGGCTGCAATTTGTCATGGGCAGTTATATCAGAAACGAATGAAGAAGGCCTTCGATCAGAAAGTCAGGCATCGAGAGTACCAAGTGGGAGATCTTGTGCTGAAGAGAATCCTCCCTCCTCATACAGACCACAGGGGCAAATGGACTCCAAATTATGAAGGACCATTCGTGGTAAAGAAAGTTTTCTCTGGTGGAGCACTGATGCTCAGTACCATGGATGGTGAAGACTTCCCGTGCCCTGTGAATTCAGATGCAGTTAAAAAATACTTCGCATAAAAAGGACCCGCTGGACACAAAAACAGAACGTAAGTCCAGGCAAAAATAGGGCATCCCGGCGAGTCAAAAACAGAATAAAAGACTCGGGCAAAAATAAGGGAAAATAAATGAAAAATGTACACCCGCTGAGTTGAAAAGCCGCATTGGACAGCTCAGGCAAAAATGGGTATCCCGATGGATTGAAAACCCGAAAGGGCGATCCATGCAAAATAAGGGAATGAGCGAACAACTGCATTCTGAATTCGTCTGTATTACTCACAACTTGGAAAGCTTCAACAGAATCAAGCTTCAATCAGAATCAGCCTTCTTCAGAAAGCAAGACGAGAAGAACGTCATTGTCATACGAGTCATAGCAGAAGAGGAAGCTCCTTAAAGCGTCATCAACACTGCCAACACTTTGTTTCTCAATTTGTAACAATCTCCTCATTTCAGGGGATATGTTCCTTCGACTGTATCTTGCCGATTCAGGGTACATGAATTAATAAAATCAGGCTTTTCAGTCATGTTTCGTTTTGTACATTTTATTTTGCAAAGAATGTCTGATGTCTCTAAAAAAGCTGATTGCACGAGTACAGATGTTTCTCTCTAAGAAAATAAAAACATGCTTGCAGGAAATTTTGCTTACTCTCAGAAATATTTAAACTCCTATGACGGAATCCAGTAAGGGATACCTCGGGATTGTCTTGTGCGTCTCTCTATCTTTTTCAGGATTGCAGGTATCCAGAGCGCAACTTGGGGCATGAGGCCTCATCCCAGCAAGCTGGCAAACCGACACTCGTTTCTAGCACCCAAAGTGCTCTCTCCCCATCTGAGTTGCCTCTCATAGCTTCCCCAATGGAGTTGCCATTTACTACCTATCTCCATCAGAGTTGTTAGGCATCACGGAAGGCGCCTACATCCCCGACTGAGTCAAGGATCTTTCTTTCTCCCCAGCCGAGTTGCCGTCTCGCCCTCAGCCGAGTACGAGGTCAGGGAACCATCCCCCCACAGAGCCGCAGCCTCTATCCAGAAGAGCAACGCATGAAGAAGTCACAACAGAGTAACAGAAGACTGCTACAAACCCCAGCTGGGTCCCATATTACGAGGATATGTCAATCAGTGACCTATATCCCCAAGCGGGCAAATACCATATCATCAGATCTACCAATGATCACACCCCCAGCTGGGATATCCACTTTCAAACAGATCAACCAGGGATCTCTGCAGCAGCGGGATCCGAATCCCAGATCTGTGCCTCTTTGCATAATCATAGCATTCGCATCATATTATCCCCTCAGAGCGTAGCATTCCGTCTAATACGGAGCATTACGGAAAAAATCAAACACATAGCATAATCATAAGCCATGATATGAATCGAACACTTGTGAATAATAACCATTCATCAGAATGCAGAATACTTTCCCCAAAGTCCCCCAGAGTCCCCAGCAAGAGCAGTTGCCTCACAAATCACAAACACCAGTATATACTCCTTTTGGCACCCGTCCGTGCCATCTTTCCCCAGTAAAGCTGCCTGAACACTCTTTACAACAATATCACCCGTATTACAAATACTTCCTGACACCCGTCCGTGTCATACCCCAGCAGAAAGCCAAAGACATCCTCTTTGCACTCACATATACCTATATACACTTTCCTGACACCCGTCCGTGTCATTTCCCCAGCGCAGTCGCTTATACTTTTACAACCCATGTACTTGTTAATTTTATTATACTTTGACACTCATCCGTGTCACCCTCCCCAGCAGATAACACTCATTTATACAATACTACTCATACTACTCATACTTATACAGATACTCGTCCGTATCTTGTATATACCAGTTACATCCCCGCAGATTCGACTTTGGTTCATGTTCTTTGTTAACCAGTTGGTACTCGTCCGAACCATCATCTCAGAATATGCGTCCAGTGTTTGTTTCTACATGATACTCGTCCGTATCATAGTCTTAAGGATGTTCGTCCGCATCTTTAATCCATACACTGTGTCAAACACTCGTGTCCCCTTGAATATAGACACCCGTCCGTGTCTAATATTCCCCAGAAGAGTCCCTTCAGATACAACACTCGTCCGTGTTCTTTGTTAACCAGTTGATACCCGTCCGTATCATCATCTCTGAACACGCGTCAGTATTTGTTTCTACCCGATACTCGTCCGTATCATAGTCTTAAGGATGCTCGTCCGCATCTTTAATCTATACACAATACCAAACACTTATACCTTTTTGTTTCTTGGATATAAACACTCGTCCGTGTTTACTACTCCCCAGTAGATCGCCAGCAAAGCAATTTTCCCTTTTATCTGACACCCGTCCTGTGCCATGATAAACCCTGGGAGCAGCCGTACCCTGCTGAGTGGTCGTCCTCCACTTCTTGATGGTCGTCCTCCATCATGCTCATCCGATGGCCGTCCCCATCGTCGATATTTAGCAGCCGCCCCCTGCTAGGTGGTCGTCCTCCACCTTTTGATGATCGTCCTTCATCATTTTATCCAATGGCCGTCCCCATTGTTGATTTTGGTTATCTGGCATTCTTCCTATGTCATGAGAAACCTCGAGAGCAGCCGTACCCTGCTGAGTGGTCGTCCTCCACTTCTTGATGTTTGTCCTCCATCATGCTCGTCCGATGGCCGTCCCCATCGTTGACCTTTTCTATCCGGCATTCGTCCTATGTCGCGATATTTTCGGCAGCCGTACCCTGCCAGGTGGTCGTCCTCCACCTTTGATGGCCGTCCCCATCATATTTCTTTTATTCCCAACAGAGCAGCCGTCCCCTGCTAGGTGATCGTCCTTCACCTTTGATGGCCGTACCCCATCATCTGTTTATTTTATTTATTCTTTAACCCGATGGCCGTCCCCGTCGTGGTCCCTTTTCCTTTTCCCTTAGCCCGATGGCCGTCCCCATCGTTGGTTACTTTGCTTTATGAACTTGATGGCCGTCCCCGTCATGTTTCATTAATCTCCAGAGACTTTTACAGCTTTACCTTGATGGTCGTCCCCATCATAATTTCTTTTTTCCCAGCTAGTCGGCCGTCCCCGTCTTAGCTTTACCTTTTATCCCCAGCATGTCGGCCGTCCCCGTCATTGTTTTATCTCCTACGCTTTTCCCAGCATGTCGGCCGTCCCCGTCATTGCTCTATCACCCATTTTACAACATACTTTATTTTCCTTTTACAATCTATATCCCTTTTCTTCTTCATTCTGTGAGTGCAAATTTTGGACTGTCTTTGGTATTCAACCACAAGTTATCTTGTTTGCCTGTTAAGCCATTGCTTACATCCTGCACAGCTAACTCATGTTTGAATAGGGGCAGCTGTAAACACCCCAAATTTGCCCTCACCCATTCACACCATGGCTTGTGATCATTTCATATGCATAAAACACAATCATATCATCTCATATCTCATTTTTGATTCACTGCATAGTTTATAAGTCATCTGCATCTAGGGTTTGTGATCTGAGCAATCCAAGAGCTTCCTGAGCCACTCCAAAGGAAACCAATCACTTCAAAGGGATCCATATGTGTTCTTGTATCACATTCCATCCTCTCAAAGTCAAGATTTCAAAAGAATCACAAGAATTGAGGTTTGCATGGAAGCAGAGCCAGGATAGACTACACAGTTGACCTAAAATTAGGTTTTTGGTTTCAGAGGTCATAACTCCAATTTTTTTGGTCATTCTTGTTTCCATTGGTCTCTATATGGTGTAGGGAGTATGCATATCAATTTTCATGAAGAAATTCCAGGGGGAAGTCATCTGATCAAGAGTTGACTTTCTGGACAAGTCAGTGTAAAATCAGGGCATCTGAGGCCCCCAGTGGCCCAACCAATGGGTGATCTTCATCATTTTGAGTGTATATGATCTTTATTTGATCATGGAAGAAGGTTGAAGTCCACAAAAATCAAGAATTTGGAGTTTTTGCAAATGTTGACTTTTTGGGCATAGTTGACTTTTCAAGAATGCTTCATTTTAGGTCATTTTTCAAGCCTTGATTCTTGATCCAAAAATGCTTCAAATAGAAAAACTTTGGTCATGAAAGTTGTAGATTACATCTTTCCCTTTTCAAAAAGTACAAGAACATGATCAAATTCTTCTTGGATCAAAAGTTATGGTGTGACAAAGTTGGCAAAAATCATTAATTTTCAAGTTATGCACTAAAAGGAAAACTTACATTTTTATGAACCAAGTGTTCTAGTGACTTCAATATGACTTCAAAGCTGCATTACATGATCACACATGACCCCAAGAACAGTTTTGGCCCAAGGAATTTTGGATGGTTTGCCTTGATTCTCAAAGTTCCTTAAAGCATTTTCATAAGTATGCAAAAAGAGGATTCTTGGCAAATTCGTGCCACAAGGAATTATGTGATCCCTAGCTGATCTCTAAACATTGCCATGACCAATTGAGGCATCATGTGACAAAATTCAGCAAGCATTGCTTCATGTACTTAGCATAAACTCATGAGAAAATACAAGTTGTCAAGTTGCAAAAGCTAGCATAGCTTGTCATCCACATGTTACAGTCAGCTACAAACAATCCAAGGGCTCTCCTCAACTCCAGCTGGAGCAAGACAAGACTTGAACCTGCTGCTGCCATGGCCCATACTCTCAATGACACAAACTTGACCTTTTTGCAAAAGGCTCCCATACTCTTGGCACAGTGCCCAGCCACCCTACTAACCTGCCTCACAGTCTATCCACACAAGTTGGAGGTGATATAGCTAAGCATTGAGCATTGAAGCTGGCCAGAACTCAGCATATCACAAAACTGTCCAAAACTTCTTCTCTTCGAATCTCCACACACAGCCATCAAAATCCATTTTTTCTTTCACCAACAAGTCATAAATTGTCCCTAGAACAAAAACCACCCCTCAAAGCAGCTTGAAACACCACATACAAAGGTCCCCATTTCTGCTACACCAGAGCTGAATCTTTCAAGCCAGCCACTCTCCAAGCTTTCTAAACTTCACTCTATCCTCAGGAGGTTCAAGGAAGCAAGCTTGCGCAAAAGAAAAGTCCAGAGAGCTCATAAACAGAGAAGCTTCATTTCAGGTGACATGAAGAACTTTTTTCCCAGAAACTAGTTTTTTAGTTCTTTTATGATGCTATGTGTTCCTCTGATCATGAATGTATGCTTACTTTTGAAAATAGTGAAGAAACCAACATGTATGAAGCTTCTGAACATTTGCCCGTATTTTGTATTTTGTTTCGATTCAGGCTTGTGAGAGAAAATAAATGGATTTAGGATGAGGGTTTAGGTTTAGATTGGTGAGAGGGTCATTTTGATGGAAGAAATTTGTTGTTTGATGACCTATAGAAGAATCTAGGGTTTTGGCTCGCCGGAGAAGACGACCAGAAGTCTTCTCCGGCCGCCTGAAGGTCATTAGCCCTAATCTGAGTGATTAATGAGGTTTGAATGTGGATCGTTAGATGGCCTCTCCCGCGCGTGAATGAATGGCTGTGATGAGTCATTAGAAGCCCTAATCCCTGATTATCCATTTAATTTCTGTTTAATTAAATCATAAGTTTAATTAGCCAGATTTGAATCTGGGCCCTTAGATCTGGCGCGCAGTCAACCAGACCAAGCCCAGATCAAATCCTGGCCTTCCCTTTTACATACTTTCATTTTACCTATTTTATTTTTTCATTTAATATCATTTCTTTTCTACAATTTATTTAAAATAGCAAAAATGTCTTAAAAATTATGAAACTTTTTATCATGAGTTTTAATAATTTTTATGACACAAAAAATATTTTTATTTTATTTTTAGCATTTAAAAAGTATTTTTAAATATTTAAAAGATTATTTTTAATTGATTAATGAGAATTAATTTATTAAAAATACTTTTAAGTATCTAAAAATCACCAAAAAATTCATGAAATGTTCTAAGACATTCAGAAACATTGTCCAACCTTCAAACCAAATTTCTTTTTGGATCTTGATGCATTTTGAGAATTTTCCATTGAATTAAATCATTTTTTGTGCATTATTTTGATCCTAAGTTCAAAAAATCATTTCTGCCTATCTATGAAGAGTTGGACATTGATTCTTTTTGCATTGCATTGTGTTTAGCATGTAGTTTCTAGGATTAAATGGCCATGGTTTGATTACCCATTTCCAATTTGTTTGGCATTTCTTTTGTTTAGGAACCCTAAAAACCCTAATAACTTGTAAAAATCATAACTTGAGATTGGTTAAGAGTTGAGATTTCCCCTTTGGACCTTGGTTTAGTATGGGATTAGGGGTCCTTTGAGTGGCATTTTCCATTTTTTATCTTAGGGTTTGCTTCTGTTTTTGGTTTTTGTTTGATGTTTGATTCATAAACCCTAATTTGGGCTTCCATTTGCATCCTTCTTGCATGCTCTTGCATAACATGA
This sequence comes from Lathyrus aphaca, assembly GCA_963966055.1. Classification (NCBI taxonomy): domain Eukaryota; kingdom Viridiplantae; phylum Streptophyta; class Magnoliopsida; order Fabales; family Fabaceae; genus Lathyrus; species Lathyrus aphaca. Next base: position 502,151,340 of record OZ014520.1, read on the forward strand.
CTTGCCATGACATTTCTAGCATCCATTTGATTCATGTGACATCATAAGACATATTGCAAGCATGTTTGATCATTGCATCATGTATATGCCATGTTGTATGCCATGTATGCTTCATAACTTTTCATGTATGTTCATGTTCCTTAACTTGCATCACTTGCATCCATGATCTTGTATGAACATCTCCATGCCTTGCCTCATGTTTGTAGCACCCCATAGCATCATCATCATCATCAACATGCTTCTGGTTTTGTTTCTCATCATGTCATCTCATCTCATTTTACATTGCATTGCATTTCTTTTCTAACCTTTCAGGTGGTAAGTAACTTTGAGAAGTGAATTTGCCTTCACTTCTCATAACTTTTCTTTTCATCTCTCTTGCATCCATTGCTGCATTTTTGTTTGTGTTTGAGATTGAGCTTGCTCATTCTTCTTCTTCCCACTTTCTTTCTTCAAGTGACTTGACTTCTTGAATGAAGCAAGTCACTTTGCTTCTCTTGATCCTTTCATCTGCTTCCTGGTGGTTCCATTGAAGATTGTTCTTGCAAACCTCACAAACCCTAGGAACAACCAAGCATGACAATGATTAGGGTTTTGATTAGTCTCCCCTCTTAGTTTTACCTTTGTGTCTCTTTTGAGTCTTCTCTTCTCACCTCATAATCAGGGACTAAACCCTAAAGGCTTTAAGGCTTTGTGATTGAGCTTATGCCTGCATCCTTCTCTTAGGATGGAGTGTATAACTTTAATCCTAAGTGTTAAACCCTTAATGCGTTTAAATCTCTTAATCAATCCACTTAATAAGTATCAAGACTTCACACTTGTAACTTGGGCCTTGCATTAGGGTTCTAATTCTTCCTTAATTGGTTAAGAAGGACTAACCCTAGTGTTAATGGACAAGTCCCCCTCAGGTTGTCTTACAAATCATAAAAATCACTTCATCATCATACCATTAAATAAAATCCACTTAATAAAGGTTTGTTTTGTCATGAGATTAATCCCTAATCATGGATTAAGTTGAGGAGCTTTCCTCAGCTTAAACACCCTCATCTATTATCCTTCTATTAGGATGGTGTAATGAGTCTGTTTAATCCTTGATTATGGCTTAACCTCATTACTTAACACTAAACAAAAACACCAAAAACATCTAAATAATCACAAAATAGGTTAATGATCTTAATCCTATACCAAAGGTGATTAAGTGTGAGAATCTAACTTCACACTTAAGGCAATCTCATTACCCCTAATCAGAGGGAAGATGTGATGAGTTTACCAAATCCATTGGTTTAGACTTAAGCTCATCAACTTATGACAAAAATCCAAAAAAAAGCAATAAAAGACTGAAAACACAAAAACAAACAATAATCGTCTCCTCCGGGATTCTTTTCTCATCACCTTCACTCACAAACGAGAACTTGCTTCTTCCGTCTAATGCAAGACAGTTTGCACCTGAGCCAGACAGGTCATACACTTGAGCATAGACAAGTAAGCAGTTCACAAGTCAATTCATCTTTCAGTCTCTTTGGGTCGAACTACGGTGTTCTGACTTCCTCATTGCACGAGAGGATACGTAGGCATAACTTAACAGTTATCGAACAAAAGTCTCTGTATATTCCCCCTCTTTCCAGCTTCATTCTTTTAGCCTCATATTCTTGAGCATAATCTCATTCTTACACTGACACACCATTTATACACTTCACATTCCTTTTACACTGACACCTGTACATCCTTTTCCAGCTATTTTATACACAAATTACACTGACACTACCCCTTTAAAACACAAATCTTGCAAGCGTGGATCCCGTCGAGTACGGCGGACAATCTGGGTGCTAATACCTTCCCAGGTTGTAACCAACCCCCTTTCTCAGTCTCTCTGGTTCGCAACCGTCTTATCCATCTTTTTCTAGGTCTATGCAGCATTGCCTTTCCTCCGGGATAAAAATGCCTAGCTGGCGACTCTATTCATCTCCAGTGAGTTCACGGCTGTGTGTTCTCATTGTCCCTCTCGCCGACCGTTCGCGTCTGTACCTTTATCTGGGCCTTGTCCCACTTATCGGGAGCGACATATGGCTGTAATGACTGGCTTGGCCCAGAGCCAAGAAAGGCTGAGGGAGCTAGTGGAAAGACAGACACCTGAAGAGCCTCACCTTGGTACAAGAGGAACTAACAATAATGAACGCGGGCAGCCCCGCATTGACCCACCAGAGTTCGGGCCCCATTTGAACCCCGATGTTAATGGTGTAAGGAATATTCAAAGAAACACCGCTGCAAGTAGGATATTGCAGGAAGATCCCCAAAAGGAACAATTCACAGTCGTCGGAGCTGGGGATGAGGTTTATGACAGAAGACTGAATGAGATTGCTGAAAAACTGAGGTCTTTGGAATCCCATAATTCTTTAGGCTTTGACGTGATGGATATAGGGATGGTAGATGGGGTGAGGATTCCTCACAAATTCAAGCCCCCTTGCTTTGAAAAATATAACGGTACCTCCTGCCCGCGTACATATCTGCAGTCCTTCTTAGGGAGACTCAAGGCTTATACCATGGATGAGAAGTTATGGATGTTCTATTTTGAGGACAACCTGACTGGAGCTTCAAGAGAATGGTATTCTCACCTGATGAGGGCCACTATAAGATGTTGGAAAGACTTGGCCGAGGCCTTTATCCGTCAGTACCAGTAAACTTAGACATGGCACCCAATAGAACTCTTCTAATGGGCATGTCTCAGTCTTCAAGGGAAAACTTTCGGGATTATGCCCAGAGGTGGAGACAGCTTGCTGCGGTTGTCCAGCCACCCATGTCTGAACGAGAGATGGCTGACATGTTTATGAACACCTTGCAGGGAACTTATATTGATAGACTTGCTTCTTTCTCTTCCACCAGTTTTGCCGATGTAGTTATAGCTGGTGAGAGAATTGAGAGTCTTTTTTAGATGGGCAAAATCTCTGACAATGGTGCAAGCTCTTCCAACAACCCCAGAAAACCTTTTTCAGGACCCCGAAGGGTAGGTGAAACGAATGCTATCCATGCAAGCAGGGGCAGACCCCAGTATTCTCACTGATCAGTGGCAGTCGTTACTATCCCGGCTCCAGTGCCACAACAACCACTTTATCCTCAACAACAACAACAACAACACTATCAGCAACAGTCTCATTTTCCGCACCAAAGAACTTACGGAAATAGCAACAGCAACCAACAGCAGCGCCCCCTTAAACAGAGGCCATCTCAAGAAAATAGGGTGATTGATCCTATCCATATGCCTTATGCCACTCTACTGCCACAACTCCTAAAGCTTAACCTGGTTGAGTTAAGGACGTTGGCTCTACCAGATCCTCTCAACCTCCCAAAGAATTATGATACTAATGCTAGGTGTGCTTTCCACTCCAACGTACCTGGTCACAATACTGAGAAGTGTAGAGCCTTGCAAATGAAGGTTCAAGATCTGGTCGATTCCAAAGCTCTCAATTTCACACCTCCTCCAAATGTTAACAGAAATCCTATGCCTAATCATGGTGGGTCTAGGATTAATGCCATAGAGGAAGATCAAGCATCTGCACTGATTAATAATGTTGCACAGATTCGAACACTACTGGCAAAAGTCAAAGCTCAACTCTTAAGATGCCAGGTGTTCCCAGGCTATGAGGCCTGCTGCGAATTGTGCAAGACTGCTATCAATGGTTGTGAGAGGCTAAGGTTTGGCATAGATGGACTTATCAGAGATGGAATTTTGCAGATTGCCACAACGGGGTCTACAACATCAACAATCCTTCCTTCAGCAACAATGGAATCTCCTACAACATCAACAACTCTTTCTTCAGCAACGACATATCCTCTTACAACTGCAACAACTATCACTCCCACTGATTCATCCACAACTCCAGCAATTACTCCATCCATCATTTCAACAGATCAGAGTTCAGCAACATATACTTCTACAACATCAACACTCATCTTGTCAACAAAAACGCCTACAACACCAGCAAACACTAATGAAGATGTTTCAACGGTCACGATCTATTATGACCCGGAAAATATTCATCCCAACAACATTTTCCAACAACAAACTGCAACACCTCCTGTCAGATCTCCAGTCACAATCTATTACGACCCGCATACCATCACGGTTCCTTCCGCTGCAGCAATCAGTCCAGTCACCATTACGGTGCCAGGACCCGTTCCTTATGAAAGTAGTAATGCCATACCTTGGAACTACGACTCTGATCTCTATTGCGACGGAAGGAAGATCACTCTAGATTCATCAACCTCTTCACCACAAGTTGACAATGTTAGGGGAGGCAGAGGCTTCGCCAGAAGCAGACGCCTCTTTTCCTCACAAACACCAAGACCCAACGCTGAAGTAGAAGCTGCTGCTAAGGCAAAAGGAAATAATGTGGTACTTGAAGAGCCAACTGTTAAAGAGACTCAAAAGACGTCGTTTGAACAAGAGGTGGACGAGTTCATGAGGATAATCAAAAAAGAGTGATTACAAAGTGGTGGACCAGCTTCATCAGACACCCTCCAAAATCTCTATATTGTCTTTGTTGATGTGCTCCAAAGCCCATAGGAATGCACTTTTGAAGGTCCTGCATGCAGCCTACGTGCCGGAAGAGATTACGGTTAACACCAGTCATGGACTGGGCTTCACAGATGTTGATTTAACGACGGAGGGACACAATCATAACAAGGCTTTACACATCACCTTAGAGTGCAAAAGTGTTGTTCTTTCTCATGTACTGGTAGACACTGGGTCTTCACTCAATGTCCTCCCAAAGAAAGCCTTAGTGAAGCTGGAATATGATGGTTTGGCATTTCGTCCAAGTAACTTGGTGGTGAGAGCGTTTGACAGCTCTAAGAGATCAGTGCTGGGAGAGATTGATTTACCTGTGATGATTGGCCCACAAATCTTTAAAACTACTTTCTTCGTGATGAACATATAGCTAGCCTACAGCTGTTTGTTGGGTAGACCCTGGATTCACGCCGCTGGCGCTGTTACATCTATCCTTCACCAGAAATTAAAATTTGAGTGGGAAGGCCAGATCATCACAATCTGCGGGGAGGAAGACATGTTCGTTAGCCAGCTGGCTACTTACAAGTATATAGATATGGATGGAAAGATCCATGAGACTATGAGTCAGGGGTTTGAGGCCCTTAACATCAATGAAGCAACTGTTGTGTCAGGAACTTCCATCACTTCATATCAACAAGCCCGAAAGGTTGTTGAGGAGGGTACCGCTCAAGGTTGGGGCAAGCTGCTGCCAGTAGAAAAGAAAGAAGACAGATTCGGGTTGGGTTACAGACCAACTCGACAAGATCAACAAGAGGCTGCAACGGAGCCCAAATTTGTCAGCGGGGGAATGCTAACCCCAGATGCTATGAACAGTTTGGAAGACGAGGAAGAATATGAATGCAACCTGGAAAACTGGATACGTCCAAGGATCCCGGGGAACCAAGTCTCAAACAGGTCCTCCCAGGAAATTATAAGAGTTACTCCTGCAGAGTAATTATTATTTCCTGTCTTTTAGCATGCATCAAGTCCTGCATCTTGCCCAAGATGTCAGGACTCATTTTGTAATCGGACCATCTTGTATTTTGTGCAAACGATCAATTAATGAATATCAGGACATCTTTTGCAAACGAGTCTCTTTTTCGCTCACTGTTTTTCATTTTTCATTTTTTGTACAAAACAATAAAATGGCAATGTTTTCAAAATAATAAATTTTCACTTTTTTTAAAACAAGATAAAACTGATCACTAAAATGAACAAATCTAAACCCTTGCAGAGAGTGCCATCCAGACCGCACCAACAACGACACTGCTATGACTACGTATGACTTCGACAATCCGATTAATCAAGCCGATGAAGGGGTTGAAGAAGATTATGTGCTACCTGAAGAGCTAGCCAAGTTGTTAAGGCAAGAGGAGAAGGTTATCACTCCTCATCAGGAGGAAGTTGAGACAGTAAATCTTGGTACCGAAGAAGACTTAAAAGAAGTGAAGATTGGGGCCCGTCTGCAAGATTCAGTGAAGGAACAACTTATTGACATTCTTCGAGAGTACGTTTATGTTTTTGCTTGGTCCTACCAAGACATGCCAGGGTTGGATACCGACATCGTTGTGCACAAGCTGCCTTTGAAGGAAGACTGTCCTCTAGTGAAATAGAAGTTGCGCCGTACTCGTCCGGATATGGCCATGAAGATTAAGGAAGAAGTACAAAAACAGTGGGACGCCGGTTTCCTTTGTTGTAACTAGTTACCCACCGTGGGTGGCTAACATTGTACCAGTGCCTAAGAAGGATGGCAAAGTACGGATGTGTGTGGATTACTGGGATCTGAACAGAGCTAGCCCGAAGGATGATTTCCCTTTACCTCACATTGATGTATTGGTCGACAATACAACTCAGTTCTCGGTATTCTCCTTCATGGATGGATTTTCAGGATATAATGAGATCAAGATGCCACCTGAAGACATGGAGAAGACTACTTTCATCACACCCTGGGGCACATTCTGCTATAAGCTAATGCCATTTGGATTGAAGAATGCTGGTGCCACTTATCAACAAGCTATAGTAACATTATTCCATGACATGATCCACAAAGAAATTGAATGTTATGTGGATGACATGATTGCCAAGTCCCTCACAGAAGAAGACCACCTGGTGAATCTGTTTAAGCTGTTCAAACGCCTGAGAAAGTATCAGCTAAAGCTAAACCCCAACAAATGCACATTCGGGGTGCGATCCGGTAAGCTGCTGGGATTTATTGTAAGTGAAAAGGGAATTGAAGTTGACCCTGATAAAGTCAAGGCCATCCAAGAGATGCATGCACCAAAGACAGAAAAAGAAGTTCGGGGGTTTTTAGGTAGATTGAACTACATTTAAAGGTTCATATCTCATCTTACAGCAACCTGTGAGCCTTTGTTCTAGTTGTTAAGGAAAGAACAAACAGTCAGGTGGAATGAAGACTGCCAGAGGGCTTTTGAAAAAATCAAGGAATACTTACAAGAGCTTCCGATCCTTATGCCTCCAGTTGAAGGAAGACCTCTAATAATGTACTTGACAGTATTAGAAGAATCAATGGGGTGTGTGTTGGGCCAGCATGACGAGTCTGGTCGAAAAGAGTATGCAATATACTACCTAAGCAAAAAGTTTACCGACTGTGAACAACGTTATTCACTGCTCGAGAAAACTTGCTGTGCTTTAGCGTGGGCTGCTCGCCGACTAAGGCAGTATATGTTGACCCACACTACCTTGTTGATCTCAAAGATGGACCCAGTCAAGTATATATTTGAGAAACCAGCACTTACTGGACGGGTTGCAAGATGGAAAATGATTCTCACAGAGTATGACATTCAGTACACATCTCAAAAAGCCATCAAAGGCAGTGTATTGTCTGACTATCTAGCTGAGCAACCCATTGATGATTATCAGCCTATGAGATTTGACTTCCCTGATGAAGACATCATGTTCCTAAAAGCAAAATATCACGAAGAGCATGTTCACACTGAAGGGCCTGGCCCAGAAGAAGAGTGGACAATGATGTTTGATGGGGCTGTTAATATGAATGGTCGTGGAGTTGGTGCAGTCCTTATTACACCTAAGGGAGTTCACATGCCCTTCTCGGCAAAACTCACCTTTAACTACACTAACAACGAAGCTGAATATGAAGCCTGTATCATGGGTCTTGAGGAAGCCATTGACCTCAGGATCAAGACTTTAACTGTATTCAGAGATTCAGCTCTGGTAGTCAATCAAACCAACGGTAAATGGTACACTCATCAGGAGCATCTGATTCCATACCGGGACTATACGAGGAGATTACTGACTTTCTTGACCACAGTCAAGCTTGAGTATATCCCTCTAGATGAAAATCAGTTTGCAGATGCTCTGGCTACCATTTCATCCATGATCAAAGTTCAAGCTGCCAACTTTGTGCCTCGGATTTCAGTATCCAGACTTGACAGACCAGCATACGTATTCTCAGTAGACATTGCCAAAGATGATAAGCCTTGGTTCTATGACATCAAATGCTTCTTAGAGGATCAAGCATACCCACCTGGGGCATCATCCAATGATAAGAAGACATTAAGAAGGCCAGCTGGTAGTTTCCTCTTGAATGTTGATGGTTCATTGTACAAGAGGAACTTTGATAGGGTACTTCTCAGATGTGTTGATAAGACAGAGGCAGACTTGCTGATGCACGAGGTGCATGAAGGATCTTTCGGTACCCATGCTGGAGGACATGCAATGGCTAAGAAATTGCTAAGATCAGGTTACTACTAGATCACAATGGATGCAGACTGTTGTTCCTATGCCAGAAAGTGCCACAAATGCCAGATTTATGCAGACAAAGTGCATGTGCCTCCGAAGCCTTTGAATGTGATGTCTTCACCCTGACCCTTCGCCATGTGGGGCATTGATATGATTGGAAAGATCGAATTGACTGCTTAAAATGGCCATAGATTCATCCTAGTAGCCATTTACTATTTTACCAAGTGGGTTGAAGCATCTTCGTATGCAAATGTCACCAGGCAGGTGGTAGCCCGATTCCTAAAGTGAGACATCATCTGTCGGTATGAAGTGCCCGAGCGAATCATTACTGATAATGGTTCCAACCTGAACAACAAAATGATGGCAGAACTGTGTCGGGACTTCAAGATCCAACATCACAACTCTTCTCCTTACAGGCCAAATATGAATGGCGTTGTTGAGGCAGCTAACAAGAATATCAAGAAGATTATGCAGAAGATGGTGGTTACCTACAAAGACTGGCATGCAATGTTGTTGTTTTCCTTGCATGGGAACCGTACCTCAATCAGAACATCCACTGGGGCAACACCGTATCAGCTTGTGTATGGTATGGAGGCAGTCCTACCTATTGAAGTCGAATTACCCTCGTTGAGAGTGCTGATGGATGTCAAGTTGAATGAAGTAGAATGGGTCTGTTCTCGGTACAATCAACTGAATCTGATCGAAGAGAAGAGATTAGTTGCAATTTGTCATGGGCAGTTATATCAGAAAAGAATGAAGAAAGCCTTCGATCAAAAAGTCAGGCTTCGGGAATACCAAGTAGGAGATCTTGTGCTAAAAAGACTCCTCCCTCCTCATACAGACCACATGGGCAAATGGACTCCGAACTATGATGGTCCATTCATAGTAAAGAAAGTTTTTTCTGGTGGAGCACTGATGCTCACTACTATGGATGGTGAAGATTTCCTGTCCCCTGTGAATTCAGATGCAGTTAAAAAATACTTCGCATAAAATGACCCGCTGGACATAAAAACAGAATGTAAGTCCAGGCAAAAATAGGGCATCCCGGTGAGTCAAAAAATAGAATAAAAGACTCGGGCAAAAATAAGGGAAAATAAAGAAAAATGTACACCCGCTGAGTTGAAAAGCCACATTGGACAGCTCAGACAAAAATGGGTTTCCCGGTGGATTGAAAACCCGAAAGGGCGATCCACGCAAAATAAGGGAATAAGCGAACAACTGCATTCTGAATTCGTCTGTATCACTCACAACATGGCAAACTTCGAAAGGTTAAAGCGTCGGTCAGAATCAACTGTCTTCAGAAAGCAAGATGAGAAGAACGTCAAGGTCATACGAGTCATAGCAAAAGGGAAGCTCACTGAAGCGTCGTCAACATTACCAACACCTTTTTTGTTTCTCAATTTTATAACAATCTCCTCATTTCAGGGATCTGTTTCTTTGACTGTATTTGCCAATTCAGGGCGCCCAAATTAATAAAATCAGATTTTCAGTCACACTTCATCTTGTACATTTTTATTTCATTTGCAAAAATGTCTGATATCCTTGATATAATGGTTGCATAAAAATAGATGTGCCTCTCTAATCACATGCTTGCAAGAAATATATTACTTACTCACAGGAGTCTCTAAAACTCCTATGATGGAATCCAGTAAGGGATACCTCGGGGTACTTGTGCGTTTCTTTGTCATAACAGGATTGCAGGTATTCAAAGCGCAACATGAGGGCATGAAAGATCTTCCCCAGCAAAGCTGCCAAATCATCACTTCCCCAACTGAGTTATCAAGCATCCTCAGCCTCAGTAGGATCCCCACAGAAATCTCTAGGAAGATTGTTCAGTGATCTTTTTTCTTCCCCAGCCGAGGGCTAGATAGGGAACCATCCCCCCCACAGAGCTCCAGCCTCTCCCAGAAGAGTAATGTCTGAATTTCCCGCACAACAAAGTGACGAAAGCTTCCACACCCCCAGTTGGGCTCCTCCTTACAAATATAGGCATATCAGTAACCTATTTCCCCAAGCAGAGTCATATATTTTATCAGATCTACCAATGATCTCATCCCCAGCTGGGATATCCTTTCAAGCAGATCAGTCAGAGATCTCCACAACAGCAGGATCCGAGTCCCGGATCGGTATCTTTGCATAATCATAGCATTTACATCATAATTCCCCTCAGAGCGTAGAATTCCGTCTAATACGGAGCATTACGGCCAAAATCAAACATATTGCATAATCACAAGTCAGGTTCGAACCAGTCGCCTGTAAATACCAACATTCCATCAGCAATGTATATAAAGACTCATAGTCCCCGCAGAGCGCCAAAGCGTCCCCTTTGCACTCTCAAAATGCAGATACATGCTCCTTTTGACACTCGTCTGTGTCATTTTTCCCCAGTAAAGTCACCAGGACACTTTCTACAAATAGATACTTATGCATAACCTGCTTGTCCCGACACTCGCCCGTGTCATCCCAATTTCCCCAGCAGAAAGCCAAAGCATCCCCTTTGCACTCACAAATATATGTTCATATTTACTCTTCTCGACACTCGTCTGTGTCATCTCATATCATCCCCTGCAGACATATCTATACACTTTCCTGACACTCGTCCATGTCACCACTCCCCAGCATGGTTGCCTAAACACTTATTGTAAACCAAACACTTGTTTATAATACACTCCCGTTGACACCCGTCTGTGTCATCTTATCCCCACAGATCACCAGAATATCTTTTACACTTATAAGTTCATAACATTATGCACTCTCTCTTTCGACACTCGTCCGTGTCACACTCTCCCCAGCAAGTTGAACACTTGTCTGTGTCTCACCAATGCTAATCTTTACTCATATAGATACTCGTCTGTATCTTGTATACACACTTATTTCCCCTCAAATTCAACGCTTGTCCATGTTCTTTGTTAACCAGTTGATACTCGTCCGTATCATCATCTCTGAACATGCGTTAGTGTTTGTTTCTACCGATACTTGTCTGTATCATAGTCTTAAGGATGCTCTTCCGCATCTTTAATCTATACACAGTGTCAAACACTTATACCTTTTATTTCTTGGATGTAAACACTCCTTCGTGTTTACTATTCCCCAGCAAATCCCCAGTAAAAAGCAAATTTCTTTTCTATTTTGACATTCGTCCTATGTCATGATACTTTCGGCAGTCGTACCCTGCCAGGTGATTGTCCTTCACCTTTTTGATGATCGTCCCTCATCATTCCCCCAGCGGAGTCTCCATTATTGGAACCCCTTTCTATCCGACATTCGTCCTATGTCGTGATATTTTAGCAGCCGTCCCCTGCTAGGTGATCGCCCTTCACCTTCCTAATGACCGTCCTTCATCATTTTATCTGATGGCCGTCCCCATCGTTGATCTCGTTATCTGACATCCATCCTATGTCATGATAGACCCCTAGAGCAGTCGTACCCTGCTAGGTGATCATCCTTCATCTCTTGATGATCGTCCTTCATCATGCTTATCCGATGGTCGTCCCCATCGTCGACCTTTTCTATCCGACATTCGTCCTATGTCGTGATACTCTCGGCAGCCTTACTCTGTCAGGTGATCGTCCTTCACCTTGGATGACCGTCCCTCATCCTTATCCCCAACAGAGTAGTCGTCCCCTGCTAGGTGATCGTCCTTCACCTTTGATAACTGTACCTCGTCATTTATTTCATTTATACTTCAAACCTGATGGTCGTCCCCATCATTGACTTTACCTTTAACCCCCAGAGAATCTTGTTTCTTTGCTTGATGACCGTCCCCATCATGATCTCTTTATTTCCCCCAGCATGTCGGCCGTCCCCGTCATTGCTTTATCCCCATCAGTCGTTCTCTACTCGATGGTCGTCTTCCATCGCCCGCATTTTTATAATCATACTATACTTCCTTTTACAATCTATATCCCTTTTCTTATTCTCCCAGTGAGTGCAAATTTTGGACTGTCTTTGATATTCAACCACAAGTTATCTTGTTTGCCTGTTAAGTCGTCGCTTACATCCTACACAGCTAACTCATGCTTGAATAGGGGCAGCTGTAAACACCCCAAATTTGCCCTCACTAAATTCACATCATGGCTTGTGATCTTTCATCTTTGCATTAGTTTAAGCATATCATCTCATATTGCATTTTTGTTTCACTGCATTAGTTCAAGTTCATCTGCATCTAGGGTTTGTGATCTGAGCAATCAAGGGTCCATCTGAGCCACTCCAAAGGCCACCAATCATTACAAGAGGGTCCATGTATGTTCAATCATCATATTTTATCCTCCACAGATCAAGGAAGTCAAATAATCACAAGAACTGGCAAAGCATGGAAGCTGAGCCAGGGTTTAACTACACAGATGACCAAAATTAGGGTTTTGGGTTCAGAGGCCATAACTCCAAATTGTTTGGTCATTGTTGTTTCTATGGTTCTCAATATGTTATAAGGATCATACATACCAAGTTTGATGAAGAAATTCATTGTGGAAGTCATCTGATCATTGGGTAACTTCTTGAGCAAGTCAGAGCAAAATCAGGGCATCTGAGGCCCCTATCAATGGAACCAAAGTGGATTTTTCATCAAATTGAAGTTGTATGATCTTTATTTTATCATTTAAGTGCTTATAAGTTCACAAATTTGAAGAAAAGTGAGCAAAACCAAAAGTTGCCAAAAATGGAAATGACTTGTAATGTAAACTTTCCATTTTGGGAAAGTTTTTCAACCTCCTCTTTCTCAACCAAAAATTCATCAAATGAAAAATTATTGGTCATGAAAGTTGTTGATTGGATCATTCCCTTTTCAAAAAGTACAAGAACAAGATCTAATTCATTTTGGAACTCAAGTTATGGCTTGTCAAAGTTGGCAAAAATCCTAAAATTTCAAGTTTCATGTCAAAGAGGGATTTTGCAAAATGGCATCTTCAAGCTTTCTAATGACTTCTAATTGACTTCTAAGCATCATACAAACATTATGCATTGCCTAAAACTCAGAATTGGCCCAATAATCTCACATTCTCATGACTTGCACATAAAGAAATCTTAAAAGGGCCAAACTTTGTCAAATTTGCAAAACCTCCCATAACATTTCACAAACATGTTGAATTTCCTCAAAGTGATTTCCATGGCCATCCTTGATCCTTGCTGCACCAGACACCCCTTTGTACCAAGCCTGAACCAGCCCATACCTCAAAGTACAACCAACCTTGACTTTTGGTAAAACACCCCATACCAATCAGCATATCCCACACCAACTCCACAGACCTATCACAACTTGATATGCGGACTTTATGCAAGCCATAACACACAAGAACTCAGCCTGAATCCTCAGCATTTCCCTAGTTCACAAAAATGACCCCACTTGCATTTTCTTTCAAAACCCTTAGCACACTTAACAAAACTTCAAACTTCTTCCACCATTCATCTCCAAATCAATCACTGATCATAAACCACCCCTCAAAACAGCCAAGAACACATCACAAACAAAACACGATTTTCTGACCAGTTGAACACAAACTCACAAACCAGCCTTCCTCAAAGCTCTCCAAGCATCAAAGCATCTTCAGGAAGGTCATTGGAGGCATTTTGAACCAAGGAAGCAGCCAGAAAGCTCAAGGGTTGAAAGCTCCATCTCAGGTAGCCATGCGAATTAATTTTTCCAGAACCTTTATTTTAAGTTACTAAATGGTTAAGCATGTTCCTCTGAATACACTGAGCTTGTTATTTTTGAAAATGATGAAGAATTGAGAATGTATTGGTTGTCTGAAAGTTTTACCATTTTTGTTCATTGCTTCGAATCTTGAGATTGAGTGAAAAGAAATTGTTTTTGAGGGTGGATTTGATCTTAGGAGGGTGAAAGGAGTCAATCTGGAGCTTTAGAGCTCCAGAAATGACCTAGGGAGTGAGATGAAAGTTTTCAGGGGAGAGTGTCACCGGAGAAGACGACCGGAGCTCTACTCCGGTGACCTGAAAGTAATTAGGGTTTTTAATTAGGTTTAGGTTTTCATTTGAATCTAGGCTGTTAGATTAGGGCTTCCCGTGTGTGTTGTGTAGCCAGGATCTCTTCATTAACATTTAATCAGGATTTAATAATTAATTAAATAGGATTAAGTCAATTTGAATATAGACTGTCCAGATGCGCGCTTGTCAATCCCTCCAAACCCAGAACCAATCCAAACCATCCATTGTGCATACTTCTGTTTATTTAATTTTTTATTTCATTTTTCTCATTTAATCTTATACCATTTATTTAAAATAGTAAAAATGATCAAAAAATTCTGAAACAATTTTATCAAACATTTTTTTAATTTTCAGAAACGAAAAATATTTTTATTTTAATTTTTTGCAGTAAAACAATATTTTTAAATCATTTAAATGTCTTATTTAATTAATTAATGAAAATTAATTAATTAAAAATACATTTAAGTATTTAAAAATCACCAAAAAATCAGAAGACATCCTTAGACATTAAGAAACATTTACAAACTCACCATACAAAATTCTTTTTGGTTTTGATCATGCTTTGACATTTTTCAATGAATTAGGGTTCTTAAAATTGTTCATTTTCTAACCCTAACTTCAAAAATTCATAACTTTGAAACCAAGTTGAATTTGTGAATGGTTCTTTTTTCATGGTTCTATGCATGGCTTCTAGTTTCTAAAAACATTTTTGTTTCATTTTTATCTTTCATTTTCAATTTTTTTGGCATTTTGCATTGAGGATCACCCTTAAAACCCTAGAAAACTTAGAAAAATCATAACTTCCTTAGGGTTAAGAGTTAGGTCTCCTCCTTTGGGGTGTGAAATCACATAAGTTTAAGGTTCCTTTGAGTGCATTTTCAATTTTTTATCTTGTCATTTGCTTCTGATTTTGAGTTTTGCATCTCATCCTTTCATAAAACCCTAATTTCTCATCTTCCTTTGCATACATCTTGCATAAGCATTCATAAAAGAACTTGCCATGACATTTTATGCATTCACATGACATACAAGACATCTTAGGACACATTAGAATCATGTTTGATCATTTCATCATCCATTCTCCATGTTATACATTCATTTCATTTCATGTGCATCCATGAACTTTCATGCTTCATTTGCATTTCCATCACTTGTATGAACATTCACATATCTTGACATGCATTTGCATCATCTCTTAGCATAATTTACATCATGAATGTGCTTCTGGTTTTGGTTTGCATCCTTGCATTCATCTCATTTCATTTCATTGCATTTCCTTTTACTAACTTTTCAGGTAGTAAGTTACTTTGAGAAGTGAATTTGCCTTCACTTCTCACAATTTCTTCTCATCTCTCTTATGCATTCATTTCTGAATTTTGTATTTATATTAGAGTTAGCTTACTCATTCATGTTCCTTCTTCACCTTCTTTCTTCGAGCAACTTATCTTCTTAAATGAAGTAAGTTGACTTGCTTCTCCTGCTTCTCTTCCTTCCATCTGCTTCTTCCTTGGTGGTGCTTCTTGAATATCTCTTGCAAGCCTCATAAAACCTAGTAATACCCAAGCATGATAACAATTAGGGTTTTATTAGTCCCCCATTAGTTTTACCTTTGTGTCATCTTTTGTGTCTTCTCTTCTTATCTCATAATCAGGGACTAAACCTTCAAGGTTTTAAGGCTTTGTGATTAAGGTTATGCATGTATCCTTCTATTAGGATGAAGTGTATAAATTTAATCCTTAGTGTTAAACCCTTAAAGTGTTTAAATCTCTTAATCAATCCATCTAATAATCACCAAGACATCAAGCTTGTAACTTGGGCCTTGAATTAGGGTTCTAATTCTTCCTTAATTGGTTAAGAAGGACTAACCCTAGTGTTAATGGACAAGTCCCCCTCAAGTTGTCTTACAAATCATAAAATTCACTTCTTAACCCTACCATTAACTAAAATCCACTTTAATAAAGGCTTTTTTTTGTCATGAGGTTAATCCCTAATCATGGATTAAGTTGGGGAGCCTTCCTCAGCTTAAATGTTCTCATCTATTATCCTTCTATTAGGATGGTGTAATGAGTCCATTAAATCCTTGATTATGGATTAAACTCATTACTTAACACCAAACAAAAACCAAAAACATCTAAATAAATGCAATTAGGTTAATGAACTTAATCTTACATCATGATGATTAAGCGTGAGGTGTTTACTCCATACTTAAGGTATTCTCATTACCCCTAATCAGAGGGAAGATGTGATGAGTTTACTAACCCTTGGTTTAAGATTAAGCTCATTTTCTTATGACAAACTCCAAAAAGCAATAAATGATTAAAAATACTCAAAAACAAACAATAATCGTCTCCTTCGGGATTCTTTCCTCATCTCATTCACTCATAAACGAGAACTTGCTTCTTCCGTCTGATGCAAGATAGTTTGCACCTGAGCCAGACAGGTCATACACTTGAGCATAGACAAGCAAGCAGTTCACAAATCAATTTATCTTTCAGTCTCTTTGAGTCGAACTACGGTGTTCTGACTTCCTCATTGCACGAGAGGATACGTAGGCATAACTTAACTGTTATCGAACAAAAGTCTCTGTATATTCCCCATTTTCCAACATTATTCTTTAAGCCTCATTGTCGTGAGCATTTCACTCTTTCCTTACACTGACACTCCTTTATTTTCACTTCACACTTCTTTTTCACTGACACCTGTACATCCTTTTCCAGCTCTTTGCACACAGAATAGCACTGACACTACCCCTTTAAACACAAACTTTTAAGCGTGGATCCCATCGAGTACGACGGACAATCTGGGTGTTAATACCTTCTCAGGTTGTAACCAACCCCCTTTCTCAGTTTCTCTGGTTCGTGACCGTCTTGTCCATCTCTTTCTAGGTTTATGTAGCATTACCTTTCCTTTGGGATAAAAATTCCTAGCTTGCGACTCTTTTCAGTTCATCTTCATGTTCTCTCTCTTTCGCCGACCGTTCGCGTCTGTACCCCTTCTGGCCCTGTTATAGTTTACTGGTGTGATAGAAATTTGTTCAATAGTAGCATCTCTAATATCAGAGCAGAATGTCAGTGATCTTCGTGTTAAGGAATCAGTCTTCCATCTTTTCCACTCCTCTAAGATTCTAAACTGGTTGTCAGCATTTTCTCTCATATTATTTTCTTGGGTGTGTGTAGATGTTTAGAATTGGCAGAATTTTTGACCAACAAGAAATGTTGAATTCAGTTCAGAATGTCCTATCAGATGTTGGGACATTATCAAACAGAGTATAAGAACTTAATTCAGGATGTTACACCAGATGTTGGGACATTGTGTAAATGACTTAAGTTCAGTTCTTCAGGATGTCCCAACAGATGTTGTGACATCTCAAACCTGCTACCAGATTTAAATTAATGACTAACTGATCTGAGTAATTTAAGGAAAGTTATCTGGAATTAATTATAGATGGACAAAAACAGAATAAGGCGCATATGTAGGGAGTGTTGTTATGAGACTTCAGCATAATCAGAAGAACTAAATAACCTAGAATCTAGGAAGTAGCAAACCCTAATTCAAGGTGGAAGCTGCATGCGTTTTAGGACTGGATTAACCTACAGAAAGCCCAAAATCCATACACCTATTTAAGCAACAGAATACCTCAGAATTGAGCACGAATTCCAGAAGACAAAATAGGGTGTTTTGAGTTTTAATAGCAGGTTGTGTTATTGTACCACTTTATGAGCTTTTAAGCAAAAGTGTATTTGTGTCTTGATTGAAACTGTGAAGTAAGATCAAGCTGTTTTGTTTGAAGGATGACTTCAATCTTATTAAACTTGTAAACAAGATCATTGTGTGATTGAGGGGGAGTGAGTTGGTACTCATATCTAAGTTGTGTCTTAGGTAGAAATTGCATTGGGTAGATATTAAGTGAAAG
Organism: Lathyrus aphaca; assembly: GCA_963966055.1. Classification (NCBI taxonomy): domain Eukaryota; kingdom Viridiplantae; phylum Streptophyta; class Magnoliopsida; order Fabales; family Fabaceae; genus Lathyrus; species Lathyrus aphaca. The sequence goes on from OZ014520.1 coordinate 502,169,453, forward strand.
ATTAAACTGGGTGGTTTAAGTCTAGAATTAATATTACTTATAGTGGATTTCCTCCTGGCTTGGTAGCCTCCAGATGTAAGTGTGGTTATACACTGAACTGGGTTAACAAACTATTGTGTTGTTTAATTTTCTTGCACTTTAAGTTTTGGTTAAATCTGTCAAGTGTTGGAACATCTCATAGGACATCTCATACCTGATCACAGAATTTCAATTGGCATCAGAGCAGGCACCCTGCCTGTTTATACTGGGTGAGATCTAGGGAATACAAATTCTGGAAACATGGACAGAGATATAGGATCAGTAAATAGACCACCTATACTGGATGGATCTAATTATGACTACTGGAATCCAAGAATGATTGCATTCTTAAGATCACTTGACAACAGGGCCTGGAGAGCAGTCAACATTGGATGGGAACATCCTGTCCAAGACACCAAAGATGGATCAAAAGTGTTGAAACCTGAAGAAGAATGGAGTAAGGAGGAAGAAGATTCAGCACTAGGCAACTCCAAGGCCTTAAATGCTTTATTCAATGGCATTGATAGGAACATCTTTAGACTTGTGCATCACTGTGAGCTGGCCAAAGATGTTTGGGACACTCTCAAAACAACTCATGAAGGAACATCAAGTTCTCATAAAGGTAAAGATGTCAAGACTTCAACTTCTCACCACCAAGTTTGAAAACTTGAGAATGAAGGAAGATGAGACAATTCATGAATTCTATATGAACATCTTAGAAATAGCCAATACTTCTGGAGCCTTGGGAGAAAAGATGACTGATGAAAAGCTTGTAAGAAAGATTCTTAGATCTTTGCAAAAAAAATTTGACATGAAAGTCACAGCAATAGAAGAAGCTCAAGACATATGCACAATGAAAGTTGAAGAGCTCATTGGTTCCCTTCAAACATTTGAGATGGGAATGAATGACACAAATGTAAAAAAGAACAAAAGCATAGCCTTTGTAACAAATACTGATGAAGAAGAAGATGATGAATCAGAAACTGGTGAAAGCTTATCAGACAACATTGTTATGCTTGGAAGACAGTTCAAAAAGATTCTCAGAAGGATGGAAGACAAATCCAAACCAAGTGGAAGATACACAAACTCTTCTGAGAACAAAAGACCTTATGATACTAATAGAAGGTCAAACTATGATGAAAAGACCAGTCAAGAAAAAGGAATTAAATGCCATGGATGTGAAGGATATGGACACATCAGGAATGAATGTCCTACCTACTTAAAAAGGCAAAAGAAAGGACTCTCTGTAACCTGGTCTGATGAAGACTCAGGAGGTGATTCAGAAGAAGAATCAGCTAGGCATATCACTGCTCTAGCTGGATTATGTGAATCTGAAAGTGAATCCAGTGATGGGGAGCTTACTTTTGAAGAACTTGAGCAATCATACAGAGAACTATTCAAAAGAAGCACTGAAATATGCAGTGAGAGTATAAAGCTAAAGAAGCAGATTAAGGCACTAAAGGATGAAAAAGCAAGTGATCTAGAGATCATTGACACCTTGAAAAGTGAAGTAAGTCTTCTCAACTCCAAGTTGGAACACATGTCCAAATCTGTTAGAATGCTGAACAGTAGCTCAAGTACACTGGATGTTATTCTCAACAACAATAAGCATTCAGGGGATAAAAGTGGACTGGGATTTAACAGAGTTCATAAGGATGAAGCTAGCTCTAGCAAAACTACTTCAAAGTCCATACAGTCAAACAAAATGTCCCAACAGATGCCTCAACATCATGAAAAGAACACAAAGTCAAACATAATGTTCCAACAGATGTCTCAACATTCTGAAAAGAACATAATGAAGAAGAAGTATCAAAGATGGAGATGTCATCATTGTGGAAGATTTGGACATATCAAACCTCATTGCTACAAGTTGCATGGATATCCAAATCAGATGTATCAGCAACCTCCTAAGCAGAAGATAGAAGTTACCAAGAAAGTGCTGCATAGACATCAAAGAGATCAGTAACCTCCTAAGCAGAAGACAGAGGTCATCAAGAAGGTATGGAGACCAAAAGCTAGTCTTCATGCTGATCAAAGCTACATACCCAAGAACAAGATCAACAAACAACCTTGGAGCTCTACTGATGAACAATACACAGGGCAGAGGTATCAAAAGAAATCTCAACTCAAATGGTCAAAGAAAGGTGTTGCATATATAGCTCATACATCACTAAGAGTATCAGCTAAAGAAGACTGGTACTTTGATAGTGGATGTTCAAGACACATGACTGGATTGAAGAATCTGCTAGTAGACTTAAAGTCATATTCATCCAGATATGTAACCTTTGGAGATGGAGCTAAAGGAGAAATCAAAAGAGTTGGGACCTTGGACTATCCAGATGTACCAAGACTGGATGATGTGTTGCTGGTTAAAGGTTTAACTGCTAACCTGATCAGCATATGTCAATTATGTGATCAAGGGTACAGTGTAAACTTTACCAAAACTGAATGCATAGTGTCTAACAAAGAACAAAAGGTTGTCATGAAAGGAGCCAGATCTAAAGACAAATTTTACATGTGGGAACCTCAAGACTTCAGTCTCACTTCAACTTGCTCTTTAGCTAAAGAAGAAGAAGTGAAACTATGGCACCAAAGAATAGGTCATCTTATTTTCAGAGGCATAAAGAAAATCATATCTATGGATGCTGTGAGAGGTATTCCTAAACTGAAGATTGATGATGGCAAAATATGTGGTGAATGTCAAATAGGCAAGCAAACCAAAATGTCCCATCCAAAGCTCCAACATCTGACAACTTCCAAGGTTTTGGAATTAGTGCATATGGATCTTATGGGACCTATGCAGGTTGAGAGCCTTGGTGGTAAGAGGTATGCCTATGTAGTGGTTGATGACTTTTCAAGATATACATGGATCAATTTCATCAAAGAAAAGTCTGATGTATTTGATGTATTCAAAGACTTATGCCAAAGAATACAAAGGGAAAAGGCCAGCTGTGTGATCAGAATAAGAAGTGATCATGGAAAAGAATTTGAGAACCAAAAATTCTTAGATTTCTGTTCTTCAGAAGGAATCAATCATGAATACTCTTCACCAATCACTCCTCAACAGAATGGGATTGTTGAGAGGAAGAATAGAACTATTCAAGAATCTGGAAGAGCTATGATCCATGCCAAAAAGTTACCTTTGTACTTCTGGGCTGAAGCTATGAACACAGCTTGTTACATCCATAACAGAGTTACTCTAAGAAAAGGAACCTTGTCCACAATCTATGAAGTCTGGAAAGGCAGAAAACCCATAGTTAAGTACTTCCATGTGTTTGGAAGTAACTGTTATATTTTGGCAGATAGGGAGCAAAGAAGAAAAATGGATCCTAAAAGTGATGAAGGGATTTTTCTTGGATACTCTATAAACAGCAGAGCATATAGAGTATTTAATTCTAGAACCAAGGTTATCATGGAGTCCATAAATGTGATAATTGATGATGCTCCTACAGATGTTCCAGAAGATGTTGGAACATCTGCTGATATCAAAATTGAAGCTGAAGAAAAGAGTGATCATTCTGACTTCACTCAAACTGATGCAAGGACAGAACAATCCAGCAAACCTCCCTCCATCAGAATCCAGAAAGATCATCCCAAAGATTTGATAATTTGTGATCCCAACAGAGGTGTAAGCACTAGATCAAAAGAAGTGATTTCAGGTTCCTGTTTTGTTTCTAAAATAGAACCTAAAAACATCAAGGAAGCTCTTACTGATGAATACTGGATTTGTGCTATGCAAGAGGAATTAAGTCAATTCACAAGGAATGAAGTGTGGAACCTTGTCCCTAGACCTGATGACATAAATGTGATTGGAACTAAATGGGTGTATAAGAACAAGTCAAATGATCAAGGAGTTGTTACAAAGAACAAAGCTAGACTTGTAGCTCAAGGATACACACAAATTGAAGGAGTAGACTTTGATGAAACCTTTGCACCAGTAGCAAGGCTTGAATCAATCAGATTACTTTTGGGAATTGCTTGTATCTTAAAGTTCAAGCTATTTCAAATGGATATGAAAAGTGCCTTTTTAAATGGATATCTTAATGAAGAGGTATATGTAGAACAGCCTAAAGGATTTGTTGATCCAAGCTGTCCAAATCATGTATACAAACTAAAGAAGGCTCTTTATGGTTTGAAGCAAGCTCCAAGAGCATGGTATGAAAGGCTAACTACTTTTCTTATCAAGCAAGGGTACAGGAAAGGTGGAATTGACAAAACCTTATTTGTTAAAGATGAAGAAGGAAATGTCATGATTGCTCAAATATATGTAGATGACATTGTTTTTGGTGGGATGTCAGAAAGGATGGTGAAACATTTTGTCAATCAGATGGAATCTGAATTTGAGATGAGTCTAGTAGGAGAATTAACCTACTTTCTTGGACTGCAAATAAAGAAAATGGAGGACTCCATGTTCATTTCCCAAAGCAAGTATGCTAAGAACATAGTCAAGAAATTTGGGATGGACAGTGCTACTCATAAGAGAACTCCTGCCCCCACACATTTATAGCTGACTAAAGATGACAAGGGTGAGAATGTAGATCAAAGCCTATACAGAAGCATGATTGGAAGCTTGCTATATCTAACTGCTAGCAGACCAGACATTGCATTTGCAGTAGGTGTTTGTGCAAGATATCAAGCTGATCCAAAAGTTAGTCATCTTAACCAAGTCAAGAGAATTCTGAAATATGTTAATGGTACTTGTGACTATGGCATAATGTACTTTCATGGATGCAAACCAATTCTCACTGGCTTCTGTGATGCTGATTGGGCTGGAAGTGCTGATGACAGAAAAAGCACTTCAGGAGGATGCTTCTTTCTAGGAAACAATTTGATTTCTTGGTTCAGTAAGAAACAAAATTGTGTATCCTTATCTACTGCTGAAGCTGAATATATAGCAGCTGGAAGCAGTTGTTCACAGTTGGTTTGGATGAAGCAAATGCTCACTGAGTACAATGTCCCACAAGATGTCATGACATTGTACTGTGACAATTTAAGTGCAATTAACATATCAAAGAATCCTATCCAACATAGCAGGACCAAGCATATTGATATCAGACATCATTTCATCAGAGATCTTGTAGAAGAGAAAGTGATTTCACTGGAACATGTAGCTACAAATCTACAGTTGGCTGATATATTTACCAAAGCCTTGGATGCTACTCAATTTGAAAACTTAAGGGGTAAATTAGGAATCTGCTTATGTGAAATTTAGCAGTTATGGAGATGTGCCAACATGTCATATGACATTGTGTGGCATAAGCACCAGATGGCAACACATGTCTGGTCAAGCACCTTGGGTATTCCACTCCTAAAAACTCTCAAAGTAACGGCTACTTATAAAATATCAGCTTGTGTTCAGCTATCCATCTTCTCATCATTCTCTCAAAAACGAATTGCATTCTCTAACTGTTTTTCAGAACTCATCAACCCTAAAACTCTTCATCCACCTCCTTCGAAAATATCTCAAAACCCTAACATTTCTGAAGAAATCCTCAACAAGGAAGATGTGGTGCATGCAACCCCCATTTCTGTGGTACCCATGGATTCAACTCCAATGGACGAAATCAGAGGAAGTGTTCCTCTTGCTAAAAAGCCAAGAACTCCAAAAAGAACAAAAGATCAAGTTTTCAGCAAGACCAAAGGCATACCTTCACCATTATACAACACTCCAAAAGCTTCTGAATACGGGGATGATTCCATAAAGGAGTTGGTAACCAAGATCTTATCTGAGCAAAGAGTGGTAAGTGGCATATCTATCCCTCTGAACACCATGCCAGCCCCACAAGAAGATCAACAAACTCAGGCTGCAAAGGACACTCCTGCTCAACAGGATGTCCCAATAGATGTTGTAGCATCTGAAGACCAGCAAAAGGTCTCATCTGATACTGCTGATGATATATCTGAGGACCAGAAAAAAGGCCTCCACAGATAGTGATGCAGAAGCATCTGAGGACCAGCACAAGGCCTCCACTAAAGAGCACATCTCTGTTGATCAACCAGCTGAAGAGGAGACTGCTCAACCTCCTCCTGTTGTGAACCTAGAGCATGATTCTGATACAGAAATCATTGCTTCTGTGAAACCTAGCATAGCCAAAAGGCGTAGGACTAGAAAAGAAAAGATGAATGCAGGACATGCAATTCCTGAGAAGAAGCAAGCTACACCAAAGAAGGATAAAGCTAAAGTTATCTTTGGTCCTACAAAACAATGGAGCAAGGTGCAAACTCAAAAGAGGAAAGTTGTCACTCCTCCAGATTCAGATGTTGAAGAAGATGTCCCAACATCTCCTCCAAAGAAGAAATCAGCACCCTCAAGGTCATCAACTACTGTTCCAGAAGCTCCCTTGGACAACATCTCCTTTCATCATGTTTCAAGTGTGAATAGATGGAAGTTTGTTTATCAAAGAAGGGTAGCACTTGAAAGAGAGCTGAGCAGTAATGCACTTGAGTGCACAGAGTTAATTGATTTCATCTCTTCTGCTGGCCTCTTCAAAACTGTCTCCAACTTCTCTCCCTGCTATGAACTGCTTGTCAAGGAATTCATAGTCAACCTCCAAGAAGATTGTGCCAATGGTAAGTCTGCTGAATTTAGAAAAGTATATGTAAGACGCAGGTGTGTAGAATTCTCTCCTAGGGTTATCAACCAATACCTTGGAAGAGAATCTGATGGTCCAAGTGAGTTAGGGAAGACTGATAACCAGGTTTGCAAGGTTATCACTGCTAATCAGGTCAAGGCTTGGCCAGTTAAAGGAAAGCTCTCAGTTAGCATGCTGACAAGGAAATATGCCATGCTGAACAGGATTGGTACAGCAAACTGGGTCCCTACCAACCATACATCATCAATATCTACTGGATTGGGCAGGTTCATATTTGTTGTGGGCACCCAAACAAAGCTGGATTATGGAGCTTATATATTAGATCAGACATTGAAGCATGCTGGATCATCTGCAACAAAGCTGCCAATTGCCTTCCCTTCCTTGCTGTGTGGAATAGTGCTGAGTCAGTACCCTGGAATCCTCACTGAGAAGGACACAATTTACAAAAGAGAAAGCCCTCTGGCCTTTCACTACAAGCTGTTCCCGAGTCATCATGCAGCTGATGTTGAAGCACCCTCTGGGACATCTGCTGGTCCTTCAAATGCAAAGTCTCCAATCTCCAAAGCTGCATTGATTGCTGAACTGAAGAGCACTTGCAAAGAACTGGATGCAAGGAAACAGAAGCTTTAGGAGACTGAGGAAGATGAAGAAACTGACTATGAGGAGTCTGAGTGAAAAATTGTATGTGAGGAAAAATGTAATGACAGCTGCATTGTAATTTTGAATTAGTAACTTTGGCCCCAAATTTATGTCTAACAAGGGGGAGAACAACAACAACAACAATGTATGATGTTGTTTAGCTATTAATGAAAAACATCTGTTTGCTTCTGAACTGAATCAGTGTGTTTTTAATGAAAATTTCTGTTGCAACAAATCTGAATACATGTATGTTTGAGGGGGAGTAAACTCACACATGACTCAACAGAAAAGAACTGATATACTCTGATAAAAGAACTTCTGCTGCACTCTGATAACCAGAAAAATATGTTAGCCAAAAATTAGCCAAAGGGGGAGTTTGTAGATGTTTAGAATTGGCAGAATTTTTGACCAACAAGAAATGTTGAATTCAGTTCAGAATGTCCTATCAGATGTTGGGACATTATCAAACAGAGTATAAGAACTTAATTCAGGATGTTACACGAGATGTTGGGACATTGTGTAAATGACTTAAGTTCAGTTCTTCAGGATGTCCCAACAGATGTTGTGACATCTCAAACCTGCTACCAGATTTAAATTAATGACTAACTGATCTGAGTAATTTAAGGAAAGTTATCTGGAATTAATTATAGATGGACAAAAACAGAATAAGGCGCATATGTAGGGAGTGTTGTTATGAGACTTCAGCATAATCATAAGAACTAAATCACCTAGAATCTAGGAAGTAACAAACCCTAATTCAAGGTGGAAGCTGCATGCGTTTTAGGACTGGATTAACCTACAGAAAGCCCAAAATCCATACACCTATTTAAGCAACAGAATACCTCAGAATTGAGTTCGAATTCCATAAGACAAAATAGTGTGTTTTGAGTTTTAATAGCAGGTTGTGTTATTGTACCACTTTATGAGCTTTTAAGCAAAAGTGTATTTGTGTCTTGATTGAAACTGTGAAGTAAGATCAAGATGTTTTGTTTGAAGGATGACTTCAATCTTATTAAACTTGTAAACAAGATCACTGTGTGATTGAGGGGGAGTGAGTTGGTACTCATATCTAAGTTGTGTCTTAGGTAGAAATTGCATTGGGTAGATATTAAGTGAAAGATTAAACTGGGTGGTTTAAGTCTAGAATTAATATTACTTATAGTGGATTTCCTCCTGGCTTGGTAGCCTCCAGATGTAAGTGTGGTTATACACTGAACTGGGTTAACAAACTACTGTGTTGTTTAATTTTCTTGCACTTTAAGTTTTGGTTAAATCTGTCAAGTGTTGGAAGATCTCATAGGACATCTCATACCTGATCACAGAATTTCAGTGTGTTATTCCCCATTTTCGAAAACGTTTGCATATTTGAGTGTGTTATTCCTTATTATGCGTTTTCTTGGGTGTGTTATTCCTTATTTTTGAAAGCGTTTGCATATTTGAGTGTGTTATTCCTCATTATGCGTTTTCCTGGGTGTGTTATTCCCCATTCCCGTATACAATTGCATATTTGAGTGTGTTATTCCTCGTTATGTGTTTTCTTGGGTGTGTTATTCCCCACTTTCGTTGGCATATATGAGTGTGTTAGTCCTCATTATGCGTTTCTTGAGGTCTTGTTGTTTTCAACATCTTACCTTGTGATCAAAGTCCAACTTACTTGGCATTTATCTTTGTCTCTCCATAATGTTTTCTTCATATACCTGTTGTTTCTCTCAGATATTACACCTTTTATCTGATGCCATTCTCGGATGACTATAGTGAAGTCATCATTGATTTGATGTATTTTCCCGGACTTTTTCCCATTTCATTCAGTTTTGTTCCTGAATGTTATGATTCGCATTTTATCTGATTGCTATTCTCGGATGTTGTGATCATTTTTCTTCCGATTGCCATTCTCAGATTCCCATGTTGGAGTCATCATTAATTTGGTGTACTTTCCAGAATTTTTCCCATTTCATTCAGTTTTGTTCCTGGATGTCGTGATTCACATTTTATCTGATTGCTATTCTCGGATGTTGTGATCACTTTCCCTCCGATTTCCATTCTTGGATTTCCATGTCGGAGTCATCATTGATCTGATGTACTTTCTGGGACTTGCCTCACTTCATTCATTTATGTTCCTGGATGTCGTGATTCACATTTTTATCTGATTGCTATTCTCAGATGTTGTGATTACCTTTTTCCGATTTCCATTCTCGGATATCCCTAGTAAAGTCAGTAATGTCATCCTTGGATGCTTCTGGTGTACTTTTTCGGGAATTTTTCTCACTTCATTCAATGCCATTCTTGGATGTTGTGATCCTTTCTGTCCAATTGCCATTCTTGGACATTTTCGTCTCAGCTGAGCCACGTTGTGGTCTCTAGCATGATGTTTTTCCCGTCGGAGTTTTATGCTCCTTATCCCTAGCGTTTATTCCATTTCATGTGTCGTTTTGTTCCTCACAGATTTCTCTGCATTTCATATGTTTTCATATACATTTCATATCGTCTCATAAAATTTTCATAACATTTCATGTGCTTTCATAACATTTTTCATATCATTTTGTATCGTTCGTTTCACATCATTTCATTTCATTCCATTTTTTTTGGCATCTTAGGATCAAAAACTGGTTTTTTTAATATATTTATGTATCTTCCATCTTGTCGAAACGAAGATTTCAATCTTCATTATCTCTGGATTGAAGAAACTTAAATAGGGGCATCTGTCATACCCTAATTTTTTACCCTAAGACTTTTCGTATCTAAGGATTTCAAAGACAAGGAAGTGATTTTAATTCAGATGTCGTTGTTCTGTTATGATTCGATGGACGTTTGACCTAATAATTGTCAAACTATCAGAAGATTGTTTCAACTGCAAGTTATGCGTGCCAATGGCTATTGCTCAGACATTTCGTGTTCAAAAGTTGTGTTCTGTGCAAAAAACAAATCACCAGTTTGTCAGGCAGTGATGTGTGAAAAGTTTGGTCTCGATTGAGTGTTCATCAGTTCACCAGTGATTCATATGAGGATTTATTTTCCTCAACATGAATTCGAATAATCAGGACAAATTTAAGTGATTGTGGTTTAAGTTGCAAGTTATTTAATGGTTCAAGACTGTTGACTGTGTTTAGTTTAATCAGTGGCTTGAAAAAACTCATCCAACTACAACTTTCCTCCAAGCCAAGCCGCATACGGATCATCCAAAACGCAAGCTGATTCGAATCAACATGTCACACTTTAAGCCCACTTTCCACGCCCTCTATCAGTGAATCACATGAAATGCAACACACAGCTTCTAAAACAAAACGCAATCGCACATACAAAATGCAGACCGGTACAACAAATAACACACACGGACGCAGTGAAACGCATACCCAAAATGCAATGAAAAATTGTGATTCAAAACGCACAAGACATCAACTTGAAACGCAACACACAGGAAAAGCTCAGCTACACACACACGTTTTTCATGAATGACCGAAACGCGAGAGATTCAATTCAAAACGACAAGCAAAATTCAATTCGAAATCTCTATAAATACAACTCTTTCCCTCTTCAATTCCAAGCTTAAAAAGCCTCTCAAAACTCTCTCAAAAATTCAGCATAAACATTACCCTTCAAAATTCAATTCAAAATCAATCACAATTTCAAGCTTCAAGATTCATCCATCCAAAATAACAACACAAATATAAGTGAAGAAGAAGAGAGGAAGAGATTAGAAGATATTTTCTACCATTGTTGAAGGTAGTAGAGTTTTTTTGCGAAACTTCTCGGTTCAGATTCGAAGCCATTTTTGAGCGTCGGTTAAAATCAATTGCGTATTCTTGCTCTACTTGCTCTCACGATCAAAACGATACCAAAACGGAGCTCCACCGCTCCGATTGGGCGGAGCTCCGCCGATCTCCTCTTGCCATGAACAGCACTGCATGCTGAAAGAAGAAGAAGAACTCGTTTCTTCTTTCTTTTTCTTTTTTCTTGTTATATATGTTTTATTTTTAGAATTTTTTTTAGAAACTTATAGTTTGGGCCATGGGTAAATTTTTTTATTATATGCACCATCATTTTGTGCGTCTATACTCTCCCCTAGTTATTTCTTTATTTTTTTTTCTTTCTATTCATTTTTGTTTTGTTTGTTTAAAATTGAAGGAATATTTGAAAGATTTAAAGATTTTTGGAAAAGATTTAAAAAAATATTTTAATTGTTTTTTTTTATAATTTTATATTAGGTCCATATTATTTCATTCATCTCCTTTTACTTTTTGGTCGGTGAGATCTCCGATTCGAAGATTATAGATTTTTGAAGATGTTTAATCTTCATTATTTCAAATCTATGGATGAATGATCATTTGGATCATTCTCCATACTTTGGAATCGTGATAGGTTGCCTTCGATAATTCAATGTGAAATCTCGATTAAGATTAGACCGTTACAGCTTTTCTTTTCGTGCGACATGTTTTCGGAGAATGATCCATTATATCATTTCTCTAACATGTATTAGCACAAATATTTTCCACCTTAATTGGTGGTGGCCGGCCTCATTTGTAGGGTAATTACTTCATAAATTACTCGGCGATTGCTTAACATAGACCTAAACTTATCCCGAATTCGGAATAAGATCCAATTGGATCCGGTTGCCTCTCGATTTTGGTTATCTCTTTTTGGTTGTGTTTGATTAAGTTCATCATACCATTGTTATGTAAATATTTTTATACTATTAATATACAAACATTTTAATCCATTCTCGCGCCTTATCCTCTTTATTTCAATCTCTCGCTCCTTATCTCTTTTATTATGCTTTTATTATACTATATCATTCACCATATTGTTTATGTTTATATTGTTATGCTTGTGATTTTCCCTTTTTCCATTTGGACACAAAATATTAATAACAGATTAAACATCTAAAAGACTTGTGACTTTAACATTGGACTATGACCACTATCCTTAGTATTGGAGTTGGAGTTTGGACTTAGATTTTAGGGTATATCCCTTTGCTTGAGCTATTATGGATTGGAGACTTTAGCCGATTTAGTTCACTTGTTTATGAAGATGGAAGTCCTATTGTTTTGAAGAATTTTCATCATACGGTTTGATCGTTCTTCCCTTAACTTTTACTTTAAGTCTTAGGATAATCCCTCCATCTCTTCCCATTTCTTAGATTTTCAAATCTTCTTCCTATTTTCAAAACCTTCTTTGTTTTCAAACTTTAAACGTTTTCATAATCAAACCTTGACTTATGTCAAGCGGTTTTACCTTTTCATTTGGTTTCTTAAATAAATGCTAAACCACATAAGCATGTCGAAACTTCCTTCTCAAAAATACTTTAAAAACTTCAAAACTCATTCAATTGTTTTGTGCCCTCGTTCACTTTTCTTTTCATATGTTTAGATATGATTCATTCTTTCTAGAGGAATTATTCGCTAAAGAATGACGACTTATCTTTACTTTTTAAAATCAATTTAACACATTGTTTCTTTTCACATTTTGTACCACGGACTACGAGGTTTTGATCTCGCTTTGCACTTTGTGGAGACGATCGTCTCTTCAAACACAAAAATCTTAAAAAACATTTCTCTTCTCATCTCTTCAATCTCTTTTCAAACAAACCATTTTCAAACCAAATAAATAAGTAAATATTTCAAAGGGCTCCCGTGGAGTACCACGAACATTTTGGGTGCGTAAAACCTTCCCAATTTGTAACCTATCCCCTTACCCGTTCTCTGCTCGATTCTTTTAGCTTTTTGCTTTTAGATTCATTAGGTTTTATTCGCTCTTTTTCCCTTTTCCTTTTGGAATAAAATAAAATTACGGTGGTGACTCTGTTTACCTTGAGTTAAGTTAACCAATAGCTTACACTCATGATTTTACTGCTACAAGGTCCAAATTCCTACTGAGTAACATCCCATCACTCTGCCAGATTCTCCTCTTGGTGGGATCGAAAAAGTCCTCAAATTGAGGCTGAGTTCGACATCAGTCTGGAGGAAGGTTCTACCGACAATTCTCCTGACCAGCCAAAGTCTAGTGCCAACAAAGAAAGTCCTCTTGAAGATGACAAAGGCAAAAAGGTTGATGTTGATCCCAACATCGAAGAAAGGGAAGTGCAACTAAATCCCCAAGATGCTGGTGAAGAGAACCCTAAAGCCAAGAGCAACGTAGGTAAAGGTCATTCGAAAGGGGAGGCTGGGCCCAACACTCACATCTCTCTTGACCCAACACCAAGAAATCCTCCATCTTATGGTTCGACCGTCTTCTCACGCGAGGAGCTTGAAAACCTGAAGACAAGGAAATCCTTGGAATACTTGAGGGTTGTCGCTCCCCCAAAAAGACACCAAGGTCAAATAGGATACAGACGCGAACGGTCGGCGAAGAGAGAAAATGAAACGAAGTGAATAGAGTAGCCAGCTAGGCATTTTTATCCAGAAGGAAAGGTAATGCTGCATAAACATGGAAAGAGATGGATAAGACGGTTGCGAACCAGAGAAACTGAGAAATGGGGTTGGTTACAACCTGGGAAGGTATTAACACCCAGATTGTTCATCGTACTCGACGAGATCCACACTTAAAAGGTTGTGTTTAAAGGGGTAGTGTATGTGCTATATGTGTGCAAAAGATAAGAAAAGAATATAAAAGTGTCAGTGCAAAAGGGCGAATTGCTCAGGAGGTGAGGCTTAAGAAAGAGTGCTGAAAGAGGGGGATGACAAAGAGACTTTTGTTCGATAATAGTTAAGTTATTCCTACATATCCTCGTGCGCAATGAGGAAGTCAGAACACCGTAGTTCGACTCAAAGAGACTGGATGAATTGACTGTGAACTTCTTGCTTGTCTATGCTCAAGTGTATGACTCGTCTGCCTCGAGTGCTAACTGTCTTGCATTAGACGGAATAAGCAAGTTCTCGTTTCTGAATGAGTGTGATGAGAAAAGAATCTCGGAGGAGACGATTATTGTTTGTTTTTGTGTTTTCAGTTTTGTTATTGTTTTTGGTGTTTTGCATAAGTTAATGAGCTTAAGCCTATATCAAAGGCTTGTAAGCTCATTATATCCTCCTGATTAGGGATAATGAGCCTATTTAAGTATGAGATAAGTGTCGCTCCCGATAAAATGGGACTAACCCCAAATAAAGGTACAGACGCGAACGGTCGGCGAGAGGGACAATGAGAACACACAGCCGTGAACTCACTGGAGATGAATAGAGTCGCCAGCTAGGCATTTTTATCCCGGGGGAAAGGCAATGCTGCATAGACCTAGAAAGATACGGATAAGACGGTTGCGAACCAGAGAGACTGAGAAAGGGGGTTGGTTACAACCTGGGAAGGTATTAGCACCCAGATTGTCCGTCGTACTCGACGGGATCCACGCTTGAAAGATTGGTGTTTTAAAGGGGTAGTGTCAGTGCAATCTGTGCATAAAGAGCTGGAAAAGGATGTACAGGTGTCAGTGTAAAAGAAGTGTGAAATGTATAAAAGAAGTGTCAGTGCAGGAACAAGAATGAAATGCTCAAGAATATGAGGCTAAAAGAATGAAGCTGGAAAGAGGGGGGATGTACAGAGACTTTTGTTCGATAACTGTTAAGTTATGCCTACGTATCCTCTCGTGCAATGAGGAAGTCAGAACACCGTAGTTCGACCCAAAGAGACTGAAAGATAAATTGACTTGTGAACTGCTTACTTGTCTATGCTCAAGTGTATGACCTGTCTGGCTCAGGTGCAAACTGTCTTGCATTAGACGGAAGAAGCGAGTTCTCGTTTATGAATGAAGGTGATGAGAAAAGAATCCCGGAGGAGACGATTATTGTTTGTTTTTGAGTTTTCAGTCTTTTATTGCTTTTGAAAGTTTGTCATAAGTTAATGAGCTTAAGCCTAAACCAATGGATTTAGCAAACTCATCACATCTTCCCTCTGATTAGGGGTAATGAGAATACCTTAAGTGTGAAGTCAGCTTCTCACACTTAAAAACCTTAGGCACAGGATCAAGATCATTAACCTACTTGTGATTAATTAGATGTTTTTGTTGTTTTTGTTTAGTGTTAAGTAATGAGATTAAGCCATAATCAGGGATTAAACAGACTCATTACACCATCCTAATAGAAGGATAATAGATGAGAATGTTTAAGCTGAGGAAAGCTCCTCAACTTAATCCATGGTTAGGGATTAAACTCATGACAAAACAAGCCTTTATTGAGTGGATTTTAGTTAATGATATGATGATGAAGTGATTTTTAGGGTTTGTAAGACAACTTGAGGGGGACTTGTCCATTAACACTAGGGTTGGTCCTTCTTAACCATTTAAGGAAGAATTAGAACCCTAATGCAAGGCCCAAGT
The DNA here is from genome assembly GCA_963966055.1 of Lathyrus aphaca. NCBI lineage: Eukaryota > Viridiplantae > Streptophyta > Magnoliopsida > Fabales > Fabaceae > Lathyrus > Lathyrus aphaca. The sequence goes on from OZ014520.1 coordinate 502,184,999, forward strand.
TACAAGTGTGAAGTCTTGATGATTGTTAAGTGAATTGATTAAGAGGTTTAAACACATTAAGGGTTTAACACTTAGGATTAAAGTTATACACTCCATCCTAAGAGAAGGATGCAGGCATAAGCTTAATCACAAAGCCTTAAAGCCTTTAGGGTTTAGTCCCTGATTATGAGATGAGAAGAGGAGACTCAAAAGAGACACAAAGGTAAAACTAAGAGGGGAGACTAATCAAAACCCTAATCATTGTCATGCTTGGTTGTTCCTAAGGTTTGTGAGGTTAACAAGAGAAATCTTCAATGGAACCACCAGGAAGCAGATGAAAGGATCAAGAGAAGCAAAGCAACTTGCTTCATTCAAGAAGTCAAGTCACTTGAAAGAAGAAAGTGAGAAGAATAATAATGAGCAAGCTCAATCTCAAACACAAACAAAAATGCAGCAATGGATGCAAGAGAGATGAAAAGAAAAGTTATGGGAAGTGAAGGCAAATTCACTTCCCAAAATTACTTACCACCTGAAATGTTAGAAAAGAAATGCAATGCAATGCAAAATGGGATGAGATGACATGATGAGAAACAAAACCAGAAGCATATACATGATGCTAATGATGTTATGAGATGCTACAAACATGAGGCAACACATGGAAATGGTCATACAAGTTCATGAATGCAAATGAAGCAAGTTAGGAAGCATGAACATACATGAAAAGTTATGGAAGGCACATGGCATACAACATGTCAAATATATGATGCAATGATCAAACATGCTTTCAATATGTCTTATGATGTCAAATGAATCACATGGAAGCATGGAATGTCATGGCAAGTCATGTTATGCAAGAGAATGCAAGATGGATGCATATGGAAGCCCAAATTAGGGTTTATGAATCATACATCAAACACATACCAAAATCAGAAGCACACAACATTACAAAAAATTGAAAATGCCACACAAAGGACCCCTAATCCTATACTAAACCAATGCCCAAAGGAGAGGTCTCAACTCTTAACCAATCTCAAGTTATGATTTTTACAAGTTTTTAAGGGTTTTAGGGTTTCCACACAAAAGAAATGTCAAACAAATTAAAAATGAAAAATCAAATCATGGCCATTTAATCTCACAAACTACATGCTAAACACAATGCAATGCAAGAAGAATCAATGTCCAACTCTTCATGGATAGGCAGAAATGATTTTTTAAACTTTGGATCAAAATAATGCATAAAAATGATTTTAATTCAATGAGAAATTCTTAAAATGCATCAAGATCAAAAAATAAATTTGGTTTGAAGGTTGGACAATGTTTCTAAATGTCTTAGAACATTTCATGAATTTTTTTGGTGATTTTTAAATACCTAAAAGTATTTTTAATAAATTAATTCTCATTAATCAATTAAAAATAAACTTTTAAATATTTTAAAATACTTTTTAAATGCTAAAAATGAAAATAAAAATATTTTTGTGTCATAAAAATTAATGAAACTCTTGAGAAAAAATTTCATAATTTTTAGACAATTTTTGCTATTTTAAATAAATTATGCAAATAAAATGAAAAGAAATGAAATAAAAAATGAAATAAAAGAAAGTAAGCAGATCCAATGGTGGAGATTGAGCCTGGATTCAAAATGGTTGACCGCGCGCGTGAATGGAGGGTCTAGATTCATTCTGGATAAATTAATTTAATTATAATTAATTAAAACTAATTAAGTGGATTAGGGCAAAGCAAGTGAATCTGGGCCATCCGTTCGCGCGGCAAGTCAAACAAGTCAAGCCATCCAACGCTTCACATTCAAATGGAATTAATTACAGGGATTAGGGCATAATGATTTTCAGGTGGCCGGAGAAGACCTCCGGTCGTCTTCTCCGGTGGGAACCCCACCTGAAAATCTCTGAAACTCTCAAAACCTAACTAAAACGAAATCTAAAAACATGGAAATGATCCCCACAACTTGCTGAATCAAAACCCCAAGCCAAAACTCATTTATTTTTCCCCAAACTCATGAATCGAGCAAAACATTTTTTAGGTCACAGAGTTTCAGAAAGCAATTAAATTCTCATTTCATCACCATTTTCAAAACTAAAAGCATCAGAACAATCAGTGAAGCATAGAGAACAACTTAAGAACTTAAAAAACGATTTCTGGAAAAAAAGTTCTTGAGCTACCTGAATTTCGAAGCTTTCACTCTGGTAACTTTCAGACCTCCTCTCCTTGTGAAATCTACTCCTTATGACCCTTTGATGATGTTTGAATGCTTGGGAGAAATTTATGCTGGCTAGATGAAGAGTTTGAACAGCTTCTGCTCAAGCTCAGTTGAAAATGGTGATGGTGATTCCAGCTATCTCAGGCCAATGTGAGTGGTTCTTTGTGATCAGTGTGATGAATGGAGAAGGTTTGTGGAGTTTGTTTGAGTGTTTGTGAGCTGTGAAGTGAGTTTCGAATGGTTTTGCTTCTTAGAGTGAAAATGGAGGAATGGTGTTCTTGCTTGATTCAGGCCTAAGTCTTGTTGGTTTTGGCTCAATGGAACATGGTGAAATGATTGGTAAAGTTGGTTTGAATGTTTGTGAGCTGGGCAGAGAGATTCGAAGAGAAATGCAAATGGGGTGAGTTTTGTGTATGTGATGTTGTGATGTGTTTCAGCTTGGCTTGTTAAGTGAAATGGCTAGCATTTTCTTTGCATAAAAAACTCTCATAGGTCAGATGATGTGACCTGGCCTTTATTGATTGGTAAGTTTACTTTTGCAAGAAAGTCCACTCTTGTGTAAGGAAAGCATGGGCTTGGTTCTAGGCTAGTACAAGCATGGGGCTGGCGCAGCAAGATGTGTGTGTGAGGCTAGGGTGGTTCAACATCCAAGACATCAAGTGGGTGAAGTATCATGAGTGATTTTGCAACTTGCTTGTCTTTGAAACTTCATGAAAATATCTTGTTATACAAACCATGTACATGAGAAACTTTGGTTCAATTCTAATTTTTAGAACTTATGTGATGTTTGTACATTGGTTTGAAGTGAACTAGAAGTTACAAATGGCCTTGCTACATGATTTTGCAAATTTTCCAATTGAGGCATATCTTGAAAATTAGTGATTTTTGCCAACTTTGTCACACCATAACTTTTGATCCAAAATGAATTAGGTCATGTTCTTGTACTTTTTGAAAAGGGAAAAATGTATTCTACAACTTTCATGACCAAAGTTTTTCCATTTGAAGCATTTTTGGATCAAAAAGCAAGGCTTGAAAAATGACCTAAATTGACATATTCTTTAAAAGTCAACTATGCCCTAAAAAGTCAACTTTGCAAAAACTTCAAATTCTTGATTTTTGTGAACTTCAACCTTCTTCCATGATCAAACAAAGATCATATACACTCAAGATGATGAAGATCACCCCTTGGTTGGGTCATTGGGGGCCTCAGATGCCCTGATTTTGCACTGACTTGTCTGAAAAGTCAACTCTTGATCAGATGACTTCCCCATGGAATTTCTTCATGAAAATTGATATGCATACTCCCTATACCATATAGAGACCAATGGAAACAAGAATGACCAAAAAATTTGGAGTTATGGCCTCTGAAACCAAAACCCTAATTTTAGGTCAACTGTGCAGTCAAACTTGGCTCTGCTTCCATGCCAATCCCAGTTCTTGTGATTCTTTGGAATTATTGACTTTGAGAGGATATAATATGATACTTGAACACATGTAGACCCCCTTGAAGTGATTGATGGCCTTTGGAGTGGCTCAGGAGGCTCTTGGATTGCTCAGATCACAAACCCTAGGTGCAGATGACTTAGAAACTATGCAGTGAACCAAAAATGTAATATGAGATGGTATGATTGTGTTTATGCATATGAGAAGATCACAAGTCATGGTGTGAATGGGTGAGGGAAAATTTGGGGTGTTTACAGCTGCCCCTATTCAAACATGAGTTAACTGTGCAGGATGTAAGCGACGGCTTAACAGGCAAACAAGATAACTTGTGGTTGAATACCAAAGACAGTCCAAAATTTGCACTCACGGAATGAAGAAGAAAAGGGGTATAGATTGTAAAGGGAAATAAAGTATATTGTAAAGTGTGTGCGACGGAGGACGACCGTCGAGCAGAGGACGATTGCTGGGTAAAGAGCAATGACGGGGACGGCCGACATGCTGGGGATAAAAGGTAAAGCCAAGACGGGGACGACCGACTAGCTGGGAAAAATAAGAAATTACGATGGGGACGGCCATCAAGATAAAGATGTAGAATTCTCTGGGGATCAACGAAACACGACGGGGACGGCCATCAAGTTCATAAAGCAAGGTAACCAACGATGGGGACGGCCATCGGGCTAAAAAGAAGAGGGACCACGACGGGGACGGCCATCGGGTTAAAGAATAAATGAAATAAACAGATGATGGGGTACGGCCATCAAAGGTGAAGGACGATCACCTAGCAGGGGACGGCTGCTCTGTTGCGGAATAAAGGAAATATGATGGGGACGGCCATCAAAGGTGGAGGACGACCACCTGGCAGGGTACGGCTGCCGAAAGTATCGCGACATAGAACGAATGCCAGATAAAAAGTCAACGACGGGGACGGCCATCAGACGAGCATGATGGAGGACGACCATCAAGAGGTGGAGGACGATCACCTAGCAGGGGACGGCTGCTCTCGAATGTCAGATAACCAAAGATCAACAATGGGGACGGCCATTGGATAAAATGATGAAGGACGATCATCAACGGGTGGAGGACGACCACCTAGCAGGGGACGGCTGCTAAAATCAACGATGGGGACGGCCATCGGATGAGCATGATGGAGGACGACCATCAAGAGGTGGAGGACGACCACCCAGCAGGGTACGGCTGCTCTCGGGGTTTATCATGACACAGGACGAGTGTCAGATAAGAAGGAAAATTTTGTTGGCGATCTACTGGGGAGTAGTAAACACGGACGAGTATTTACATCCAAGAAACAAAAGGTATAAGTGTTTGGTATTGTGTATAGATTAAAGATGCGGACGAGCATCCCTAAGACTACGATACGGACGAGTATCGAGTAGAAACAAATACTGACGCGTGTTCAAAGATGATGATACGGACGAGTATCAACTGGTTAATAGAGAACACGGACGAGTGTTGAATCTGAGAGAATTCTCCTGGGGAATAGTAGGCACAGACGAGTGTCTATATTCAAGAGGACATAAGTATTTGACACGGTGTATGGATTAAAGATGCGGGCGAGCATCCTTAAGACTATGATACGGACGAGTATCATGTAGAAACAAACTCTAGACGCATGCTCTGAGATGATGATACGGACGAGTACCATCTGGTTAACAAAGAACAAGGACTAGTGTTGAATCTGTGGGGATATATGAGTATATACAAGATACGGACGAGTATCTGTATAGGTAGTATGAGTATATATAGATGAGTGTTTATCTGCTGGGGAAAGTGACACGGACGAGTGTCGAAAGGAGAAGAGTATAATAATATCAACAAGTATATAAAAGTGTAGATGACTGTGTTGGGGATATGACACGGACGGGTGTCAAGGAATTGTATATACAAGTAGGTGAGTGCAAAGATGATGTCTTTGGCTTTCTGCTGGTGATTTGACACGGACGGGTGTCAGGAAGTATCTGTAATATGGGTGGTTTTGTTTGTAAAGAGTATTCAGGCGACCTTACTGGGGAATGATGATGCGGATGGGTGTCAAAATGAGTATATACTGGTGTTTGTGAATTGTGAGGCAGCTGCTTTTGCTAGGGGCTCTGGTGGGGACTTTTCTGTGCGTTGATGAACTGCCATTATTCACAAGTGCTGATTCAAAACATGGCTTATGATTATGCTATGTGTTGGATTTTTGCCGTAATGCTCCGTATTGGACGGAATGCTACGCTCTGGGGGAAAATATGATGCGAATGTTATGATTATGCAAAGATACCAAACCGGGATCCGGGTCCCGTTGCTGCGAAGATCTTCGATCGATCCGTTTGTAGTAAACATCCCAGCTGGGGATGAGATCATTGGTAGATCTGAGGAGATGTATCTGCTTGGGGATTCGGGTCACTGAGAGACCTATTCCAATAAATGAGAGACCCAGTTGGGGTTTGTAGAAGCTTTCTTCACTCTGTTGTGATCCTTCACGCGCTGCTCTTCTGGACAGAGGCTGGAGCTCTGTGGGGAGATGGTTCCCTGGCTTGTGTACTTTGGCTGAGGATGATAACTCGGCTGGGGAGAAAGAGAAACTATTGAGATCTCCCTAAGGATTCTGTTGAAGAGGATCCTTGACTCAGCCGGGGATATAGGTGCCTTCTGTGATGCCTGACAGCTCTGATGGGGATAAGCACTAAGTGGCAACTTAGCTGGGGGAAGTCATGGGAGGCAACTCAGCTGGGGAGAGAGCACTTCGGGCGCTAAAATTGAGTGTTGATTTGCCAGCTTGCTGGGATGAAGCTCACATGCCCCATGTTGCGCTCTGGATTCCTGCAATCCTGAAAAGACAGAGAAACACACAAGATAATCCCGAGGTATCCCTTACTGGATTCCGTCATAGGAGTTAGGATACTTCTGAGAGTAAGCATATTTCCTGCAAGCATGTTTTTATTTGAAGATAAACACCTGTATTCTTATGCAATTAGTTCTTTCTTTTAAGACATCAGACATCTTTTGCAAATAAAATGTACAAAACGAGGCATGACTGAAATTCTGATTTTATTAATTCATATGCCCTGAATTGGCGAGATACAGTCAAAGGAACATATCCCCTGAAATGAGGAGATTGTTACAAATTGAGAAACAAAATGTTGGCGGTGTTGATGACGCTTTAAGGAGCTTCCTCTCTCGCTATGACTCGTATGACTTTTGACGTTCTTCTCATCTTGCTTTTTGAAGAATGTTGATTCTGATTGAAGCTTGATCTCTTCGAAGCTTGCCAAGTTGTAGGCGATACAGATGAATTCAGAATGCAGTTGTTCGCTTATTCCCTTATTTTGCATGGATCGCCCTTTCGGGTTTTCAATCCATCGGGATACCCATTTTTGCCTGAGCTGTCCAATGCGGCTTTTCAACTCAGCGGGTGTACATTTTTCATTTTTCCCTTATTTTTGCCCGAGTCTTTTATTCTGTTTTTGACTCGCCGGGATGCCCTATTTTTGCCTGGACTTACATTCTGTTTTTGTGTCCAGCGGGTCATTTTTATGCGAAGTATTTTTTAACTGCATCTGAATTCACAGGGGACGGGAAATCTTCACCATCCATGGTGCTAAGCATCAGTGCTCCACCGGAGAAAACTTTCTTTACTACAAATGGTCCTTCATAATTTGGAGTCCATTTGCCCCTGTGGTCTGTATGAGGAGGGAGGATTCTTTTCAGCACCAGATCTCCTACTTGGTACTCTCGATGCCTGACTTTCTGATCGAAGGCCTTCTTCATTCTTTTCTGATACAACTGCCCATGACAGATTGCAGCCAATCTTTTCTCTTCAATCAGACTCAGTTGTTTGTATCGGGACCGAACCCATTCTGCTTCACTCAGTTTAACATCCATTAGTACCCGCAGAGAGGGTAATTCAACTTCAACAGGTAGGACTGCTTCCATACCATAAACAAGCTGATACGGTGTTGCCCCAGTGGATGTTCTGATTGACGTGCGGTACCCATGCAAGGCAAACGGTAACATTTCATGCCAGTCTTTGTAGGTGACTACCATCTTCTGCACAATCTTCTTGATATTCTTATTTGCTGCCTCAACAGCGCCATTCATCTTTGGCCTGTAAGGAGAAGAATTGTGGTGTTGGATCTTGAAGTCCCGACACAGCTCTGCCATCATTTTGTTGTTTAAATTAGAACCATTATCAGTAATGATTCGCTCGGGCACTCCGTATCGACAGATGATATCTCTTTTCAGAAATCGGGCTACCACTTGCCTTGTGACGTTTGCATAGGATGCTGCTTCGACCCACTTGGTGAAATAGTCAATGGCAACCAAGATGAATCTGTGGCCGTTCGAAGCAGTTGGCTCGATCTTACCAATCATATCAATGCCCCACATAGCAAAGGGCCAGGGTGAAGACATCACATTCAAAGGATTGGGAGGCACATGCACCTTATCTGCATAAATCTGGCATTTATGGCATTTCCTGGCGTAGGCACAACAGTCTGCATCCATTGTGATCCAGTAATAACCTGACCTTAGCAAATTTTTAGCCATGGCATGCCCTCCTGCATGGGTACCAAAGGATCCTTCGTGAACTTCATGTATCAACAAGTCTGCTTCTATCTTATTAACACATCTGAGGAGTACCATACCAAAGTTCCTTTTGTATAGAGAACCATCAGTGTTCAAGAAGAAACTACCAGCAAGCCTTCTCAAAGTCTTCTTATCATTGGAAGATGCCCCAGATGGGTATGTTTGATCCTCCAAGAAGCACTTAATGTCATGGAACCAAGGCTTATCATCTTTAACAACATCTGCTGCGAACACATATGCTGGTCTGTCAAGTCTGGACACTGAAATCTGAGGTACGAAGTTGGCAGCCTGAACTTTGATCATGGATGAAATGGTAGCCATAGCATCTGCAAACTGATTCTCGTCCCGAGGGATATACTCAAGCTTGACCGTTGTGAAGAAAGTCAATAACCTTCTTGTATAATCCCTGTAAGGTATCAGATGATCCTGGTGGGTGTACCATTTGCCGTTGGTCTGATTGATTACCAAAGCTGAATCTCCGAATACAGTCAACGTCTTGATCCTGAGGTCAATGGCTTCCTCAAGACCCATAATACAAGCTTCGTATTCGGCTTCATTGTTAGTGCAGTTGAAAGTGAGCTTTGCCGAGAAAGGCATGTGAACTCCTTTGGGTGTAATGAGTACTGCACCAACACCACGACCATTCATGTTAACAGCCCCGTCAAACATCATAGTCCATTCTTCTTCCGGGTCAGGCCCTTCAGTGTGAATAGGCTCTTCATGGTCTTTTGCTTTTATGAACATGATATCTTCATCAGGGAAGTCAAATCTCATAGGCTGGTAATCATCAATAGGTTGCTCAGCAAGATATTCAGACAATACACTGCCCTTGATGGCTTTCTGAGAGGTGTACTGGATGTCATATTCTGTGAGAATCATTTGCCATCTTGCAACCCGTCCGGTAAGAGCTGGTTTCTCAAAAATGTACTTGACTGGGTCCATTTTTGAGATCAATAAAGTAGTGTGGGTCAACATATACTGCCTCAGTCAGCGAGCAGCCCACGCTAAAGCACAGCAAGTTTTCTCGAGCAGTGAATAACGCTGTTCACAGTCGGTAAACTTTTTGCTTAGGTAGTATATTGCATACTCTTTTCGACCAGACTCGTCATGCTGGCCCAGCACACACCCCATCGATTCTTCTAATACTGTCAAGTACATTATCAGAGGTCTTCCTTCAACTGGAGGCATGAGGATTGGAGGCTCTTGTAAGTACTCCTTGATCTTGTCAAAAGCCCTTTGGCAGTCTTCGTTCCACCTGACCGTCCGTTCCTTTCTTAACAGCTTGAACAAGGGTTCACAGGTTGCTGTAAGGTGGGATATGAACCTTGAGATGTAGTTCAATCGACCTAAGAACCCTCGAACTTCTTTCTCTGTTTTCGGTGCAGGCATCTCTTGGATGGCTTTGACTTTATCAGGGTCAACTTCAATCCCTTTCTCGCTTACGATAAACCCCAGCAGCTTACCAGATCGCACCCCGAATGTGCATTTGTTGGGGTTCAACTTCAATTGGTATTTCCTCAGACGCTTGAATAACTTCAGTAGATTCACCAGGTGGTCTTCTTCAGTGAGGGACTTGGCAATCATGTCATCCACATAACATTTTATCTCTTTATGGATCATATCGTGGAATAACGTTACCATAGCCCGTTGATATGTGGCGCCAGCATTCTTCAGTCCGAATGGCATCACCTTGTAACAGAACGTGCCCCAGGGTGTGATGAAGGTTGTCTTCTCCATGTCCTCAGGTGACATTTTGATCTGATTGTATCCTGAAAATCCATCCATGAAGGAGAATACCGAGAACTGAGCCGTATTATCCACCAATACATCAATGTGAGGTAAAGGAAAATCATCTTTCGGGCTGGCTCTGTTCAGATCCCGGTAGTCAACACACATTCTTACTTTGCCGTCTTTCTTAAGCACATGTACTATGTTAGCAACCCACGGCGGGTAGCTAGTCACAGCAAGGAACCCGGCGTCCCATTGCTTTTGTACCTCCTCCTTGATCTTCATTGCCATGTCCGGGCGAGTACGGCGCAGTTTCTGCTTAACTGGCGGGCATTCTTCCCTCAAAGGAAGCTTGTGCACAACAATATCGGTATCCAAACCCGGCATGTCTTGATATGACCAAGCAAACACGTCCACATATTCTCGAAGCAGATCAATCAGTTGTCTCTTCACTGAGTCTTGTAAGCAGGCCCCGATTTTAACCTTTTTCACGTCTTCATCTGTACCAAGATTAATCACTTCGACCTCCTCCTGATGAGGAGTAATAGCCTTTTCCTCTTGTCTTAACAACCTTGCTAGCTCTTCAGGAAGCTCATATTCTTCTTCAACCCCTTCATCAGCTTGATTGATCGGATTGTCAAAGTCATACGAAGTCATAGCCGTGCTGTTGTCGGTGTTGTCTGAAAGGCACTCTCTGCAAGGGTTCAGTTGGTTCATTTTAGTGATTTGATTTTAATCTTGTTTTAGAAAAGTGAAATAAAGTTGTCATTTTGAAAACACTGCCATTTATTTTTTTGTACAAAAAAGAGAAATGGAAAAACAGTGAGCGGAAAAGAAAAGGACTCATTTGCAAAAAGATGTCTGATATTTCATTGATTAATCTTGTTTGCACAAAAAGTACAGATGGCCCGATTACAAAATGAGTCTTGTCATCTTGGGCAAGATGCAAGACTTTGATGCATGCTATAAAATACAGGAAATAATAATTACTCTGCATGAGTAACCCTTATAATTTCCTGGGAAGACCAGTTTGAGCACTGCTCCCCGGGATCCTTGGACGAATCCATCTTTCCAGGTTGCGTTCTTCTTCCAGCTCGTCTTCCAGACAGTTGACAGCATCAGGGGTGAGCATCCCCCCACTCACAAAGTTGGGCTCTTTCGCAGCCTCCGCTTGATCTTGTTGAGTTGGTTTGTAACCCAACCCAAATCTATCCTCTTTCTTTTCCACCGATAACAGTTTGCCCCAGCCTTGGGCGTTTCCTCCCTCAACAACCTTCCGGGCTTGTTGGTATGATGATATTGAAGTACCAGGCACAGCAGATGTTTCATTCACATTCAAGGCCTCAAACCCCTGACTCATTGTTTCATGGATCTCCCCATCCATCTCAATATACTTATAGGTAGCCAAGTGGCTGACAAAAATATCCTCCTCTCCACAGATTGTAACGATTTGACCCTCCCACTCGTATTTTAACTTCTGGTGAAGGGTAGAGGTCACGGCGCCAGCAGCGTGAATCCATGGCCTACCCAATAGACAGCTGTAGGCAGGCTGTATATCCATCACGTAGAAGGTCGTTTTGAAGGTCTGCGGGCCAATCGTTATGGGCAATTCAATTTCTCCCAGAACCGATCTCTTTGAACCATCAAAGGCTCTCACCACCAGGTTGCTGGGTCTCAACGCCAATCCGTCATATTCTAGCTTCACCAGGGCCTTCTTAGGTAAGACATTGAGGGATGACCCCGTGTCTACCAGCACATGGGAAAGGACAGCACCTTTACATTCCATGGTTATGTGCAAGGCTTTGTTATGGTTGCGGCCTTGTCAAATCAGTATTGGTGAACCCTAGTCCGTGACTAGCATTAACATTTCCAACTACGGCTTCCAGCTGATTGACAGTGATCTCTTCAGGCACGTAAGCTGCGTGCAAGACTTTGAGTAGTGCATTCCGATGGGCTTCGGAGCACATAAGCAATGATAGGATTGAGATCTTGGAAGGCGTCTGATGACGCTGATCCACTATTTTATAATCACTCTTCTTGATGATTCGCATGAACTCATCAACCTCTTGATCGAAGGGTGTTTTCAAAGCTTCTTTAACAGTCTGCTCTTCCTGCACCAAGCTTTTTCCTTTTGCTTTAGCAGCAGCCTCTGCTTCGGCAGTGGGTCTCTGATTTTGTGGAGCGAAAAGACGTCCGCTTCGAGTGAAGCCTCCGCCTCCTCCCACATTGTCAATTTGTGGTGCAGGGGTTGGTGATTCAAAAGTGATTCTTTGTCCTTCACAGTACAGGTCAGAGCCGTAATGCCACGGGATGGCATTGCTGCTTTCATAAGGTATTGGTCCAGGCACCGTGATAGTGACTGGACTGGTTGTAGCTGCGGAAGGAATTGGGATAGTCTGTGGATCGTAATAAATTGTGACCGGTGCTCTGATGGGAGCAGCACTTTCTGAGTTGTAAACAAAGTTATTTTCTGGATCATAAAATATTGTGACAGTTGAGACATCTTCATGATTTGTTGCTGGTGTTGTAGGAGACATTGGTGGAAGGATGGATGTTGTTGTTGTAGGAGTTTCAAAATGGAGTGATGCTGAAGTTGTAGAAGAAAAATTTGTTGATATCTGATAAGTTGAGATAATAGATGAAGTACTTGTTGATGAAGCCGAAGAATTGTCAGGAACAATGGTTGTTGCAGTTGTAGGAGGTTCTGGAGTTATTGCTGATGAGATTGCTGGATTTGTTGGAAATGATGTGGTGATCTGAAGTTGGCCACTCTGAATGAGACCGTCTATGCCGTTCCTCAGGTTATCGCACCCATTGACTGAAATATTGCAGTAAGCACACCCCAACTCACACCCCGGAAACATTTGACATTCGAGGAGTTGAGCCTTAATTTCCACCAATGGTGTCCGGATCTGACCCACACTGGTTATTAAATAAGACGGCTTGTCTTCTTCAATAGCGTTAATTCTGGGACCACCGTGGTTTGGCATTGGATTTTTGTTGACATTGGGTGGTGGTGCGAAATTCAGAGCTTTTGAGTCTACCAGGTCTTGTACCTTCATGTGCAGGGCTCTGCACTTTTCTGTACTGTGGCCAGGTGCATTTGAATGAAAAGCACACCTAGCGTTGGAATCATAATTCCTGGGTAGACTGTTAGGATCTGGAGGTGCCAACGTCCTTAGCTCAACTAGGTTGAGTTTCAGGAGTTGTGGCAGCAATGTAGCATATGGCATAGGGATCGGATCGATCACCCTGTTGGCTTGAGATGGCCTCTGTTGGAATGGCCTTTGCTGGTTATTGTTGTTGGTGTTGCTGTTGTTGTAATTTCTCGGAGGATACTGATTTTGTTGATGGTACTGAGGTTGTTGCTGATAGTTTTGTTGCAGAGGTTGATAAACTGGTTTAGGATGAGCTGGAGCGGGAATGGTGACTGTTGCCACTGATCTGTGAACATATTGGGACCTGCCCCTGTTGGTGTGGATGGCATTGGTCTCGCCAGTTCTTCTTGGGCCTGCAAAAGGCTTTCTTGTACTACTGGACGAGCTGGCACCATTGTCAGAAATCTTGCCCATTTTTAACAGGCTCTCAATTCTCTCCCCAGCTATGACAACATCTGCAAAACTAGTGGAAGAGAAAGCAGCCAGCCTGTCAATATAGGTTCCCTAAAGGGTTTTCATAAACATGTCTGCCATTTCCCTTTCAGACATAGGTGGTTGAACAGCAGCAGCCAGTTGCCTCCATCTCTGGGCATATTCTCGGAAACTTTCCCTTGACGATTGTGACATTCCCATTAGGAGGGTCCTGTTGGGTGCCATATCTAAGTTGTACTGATACTGTCTGATGAAGGCCTCTGCCAGGTCCTTCCAGCATCTAATAGTTGCCCTTGTCAAGTGAGAGTACCATTCTCTTGACGCTCCAGTCAAGCTGTCTTCGAAATAGAACATCCAGAGCTTTTCATCCATAGTATAGGCCTTCAGCCTCCCCAGAAATGATTGCAAATGAGTGCGGGGGCATGAAGTCCCGTTGTATTTTTCAAAACAAGGAGGCTTGAACTTATGGGGAATCCTGACCCCGTCTACCAAGCCCATGTCCATGACATCGAAACCCAAAGAGTTTTGAGACTCTAAGGACCTCAATTTCTCAGCTATCTCATCCAGCCTTCTATCATAAGCTTCTTCCCCGGCACCCATTACTGTGAATTGGTCTTCTTGGGGGTCTTCTTGAAGTACCCTGGCTGCAGTGGCAGTCCCTTGAACATTTGCAGGGATGTTGACCTCAGGATGGAGGTGGGGTCCAAATACAGGAGGATTTACATGAGGTTGGACCCTTTCATTATTGCTGGTGCCGGCAGTCCCTATATGTGGATCTTCTTGATTCTGCCTTTCCACCATGGCCCTCAATCTTTCCTGGCTCTGGGCCATGTTGTTCATCACTTCCATAAACTGAGTCATCTGCGTTCTCATTTCCAATCTTTCGTTTGCCATTTGATTTCTGACCTCAGTAAGGTCCTGCTGCATCTGATCCATTTGAATGCCCGGAAGGTTGTTACGGGTCGGATAACGGTGCGGACGGTTGAGGGGAAATACCCGGCGCCGAGCAATAGTTCCTGAACATCACAACAGAGTTAGTGGCTATAAAACAAAAACCTACAAAACAAACAAAAGGGTTAGCATGCAATGCAGTATGCTTATTTGTTTTCAAGGTATCCGGCTTGGCATTCAGTTTTGACCCTTCCAGACCCTTGAAGATGCTGTTGATGTTGCTTTCGAAGTAAACTCGGATGGAACAAACTAAAACATATATTACAAAAGCAAATGGTACATAGTTTGTGTTACAAATACAAGCCCTCGGAGGGGTCAAAATACATTACAAGGAAAAATGAAAAATACATGGACTGAAAGCAACAACAAGCAAATGGTCAAACACCAAGACCAAACTCATCCTCACGAACTTCCTTGAGAAGTGCTTCGGTCACAGGATCAGTCAGACGCTCCGTGAGATTCCTGATGAGGAGGTTCCGGGTCTTAACAGCTGCTGCTAGCTTTTTGTGCTGGCTTTGGTCCTTTGACCTCTTCACTCCAGCTTTGATCCTCAGATCCGATATCTCCCTCTGGGCTGCTGCCAGGGCTTCTTGCTGCACTTTTGCACTAGCTTCCAGTTGCTCCATCTTGTCTTGAACTCTCTTGTCTTCCAGAGTACGAGCTTCGGTGATCCTGACCCACCTAGCTTGACTCTCCTTCAGATACAAGTCTGTCCTTGCTCTCTGGAACTGGGCTTCCTTGCAAGCATTCTTCAGAATTTGCTCTCCAGCTTTAGACTTCTTGATATAATCCCCAGACTTCTCAATCTTAGCCAGATGCTCCACTCTCAGCTTCTCTAGCCTCTCAATCTCCATCCTGCCATCACTCCTCTCCCGGAGGGTCTTCTGCAAAGCCTGGGTTAACTTCTCATTTCTCTCCTTCAAGCTCTCAAAATCCTCCAAACTGACAGTGGCAGGGGGTGGTGCTGAAGATGATTCAGGCATATCTTCTATGGTAAAGGGCATCCCAGAGAATTGAGCCCTGGCACGGGACCATTCATAATATTGTGCTGATGCCACACTGCTGCACTTCCCCAAAATAGTTATTCCCTTGGTTTGAACATTATCCCAGGCCTAAGCAGCCTGCCTAACAATAGCCAGATTGGGCTTGTTCTCACAATAGAGTGTTTCAACTAAGTCCTGTGTCTTAGGAGTGTGGACCAGTGCATAGCCCAGTTGTCTTCTAAACAGCAGAGGGTTGTAATTAATACTACCCTTAACTCCTATTAGGGGCACATTGGGAAAATGCCCACAGCTGGTGATGATATCCCTGCCCTTGGTGCTTTGAGTGCACCACCTGATATCGGCTGAAGTTAGAGCAGTGAGTCTCTTAGCCCAGTTACTCTGCTGATGAGGATTCAAAAATGCATCTGTCCTGGGTAGATGCCTGAGAAGCCAAGTATGGAACAATGGAGCACAACACCTCACTAATCTTCCCCTCTGCTTTTCATTCCTCTGATGCACTGAGTAGTAGAGATCCCCCAGTAAAGTGGGCACTGGGTTCTTCAGGATGAAAAGATGGATTGCATTCTTGCTAATGAATCGAGGCTCATCTGCAAACAACACAATTCCATATATACTCAAGGCCAGTAAAGCACAGACAGCTTTCCACTCTCCTAAAGAAGCTTTCAGGGTAGCTTGAGAGATCAATAAATCCAGATGAAAACCAGGGATTCCAGCTTTAGAAGTCATATGCTGCTCAATCAGAACCGGTTCCAGATGCAAAGCCTTTGCTACTTCTCCATTACCAAGAAAGACCATCTCAGGGTTGAAAGGGATTCCACCCCTGATAGGCATACCAACCAATGATGAGTATTCTTCTAATAGAGGGCCCAACTGAAAGTCTTGGAAAGTGAAACATCTCAGTGGGGGATCATAGAATTGAATGCAAGTGTGGATCAGGCTTCTCTGTGAAGGGTCCAGATCCATAACCATATCAAGTATATCTCCATAATGTTCCCTGAACAATGATATGTGATCTGGAGTGATCAGGGTTTGAATCCTCCTGATGTCAGATAGCTCTGGCTGGAAGAAGTGATAGGTGATATTGCTCTTTTTAGGTGCCATGATGCTGAAGATGAGTGGAGACAGGTGCTGATGATGATGCTGAAGAATGGGCCACTGATTGGCTGGAGTAGATAACTGATGGCTGAAGTAAGTGCTGATGAAGATAGGCCAATACTGAAGATGGGGTCAAAACCAAAACCAAATGAAGATGGATACCCTGAAACACAAATAAGCAAATGTCAATATGATGCAATGTTTATGTATGCAAATGATATGCAAGGGTTTGTGACTGAGCCGGATCTGATCAAATGCCTTGATATAGGTCCAAGTATGTTCAAGAAATCCAGATGGAGGTCTATAAATCCGGTAACCAAGGTGGGGGGCTCAAATAAAGAGCCACATGTCCAGGGTTTTAGAATCACAAGAACTGTTCCAACATGAAGTATTCTTAATCAAGTCAAAGCAACAGGGTATTCTGAGGTCAAGGTACCTGCAAACCTGTAAACAGCCCAACCCCCTCACAGGTAGTGTTCTAAAACAAGGATCCTCAGACTTGGATCAGTTATGAGAAGTGTAAACACTTCTAACCCGGAGGTACAGTGTTTACAATAACCATAAAAGTTCCTCCTCTAATTCACCTCAGTTTCTGAAGGTCAATACTAAAAGGTCATCCAGACTTAGCAGGCTTCCCAGATAGCCCTAGTATTGCAGGAAATCTGCAACACAGAGTTCTCAAGAAGAAACCCATATCTGAACCGTGTTTCATATTCCCGCACCAGACCGAGATGGAATGGGAAAGAATATGATTCACTCTAGCCTAGGTGTCACTCAGGTCCCAGGTATAGGACCTTAACTCTCAATGGAACTCCCACCCACCAAAGCAAGCAACAGATCCAGCCAGCAGCACAGTATGACAATATGATAATATATGCATAAAGCTATAAAGAAAGCGATAAACAAAACTGTACAAAATAAATACACAAACACAAATAAGCACATAAAACCCCAGTAAACACAAATCAAACAAGCGCTAGGAGGAACCCACAAAAAGAACCAGAAGCCCTGGTTGCAGTATAAGGGTCCCCAGCAGAGTCGCCAAGCTGTCGCTCCCGATAAAATGGGACTAACCCCAAATAAAGGTACAGACGCGAACGGTCGGCGAGAGGGACAATGAGAACACACAGCCGTGAACTCACTGGAGATGAATAGAGTCGCCAGCTAGGCATTTTTATCCCGGGGGAAAGGCAATGCTGCATAGACCTAGAAAGATACGGATAAGACGGTTGCGAACCAGAGAGACTGAGAAAGGGGGTTGGTTACAACCTGGGAAGGTATTAGCACCCAGATTGTCCGTCGTACTCGACGGGATCCACGCTTGAAAGATTGGTGTTTTAAAGGGGTAGTGTCAGTGCAATCTGTGCATAAAGAGCTGGAAAAGGATGTATAGGTGTCAGTGTAAAAGAAGTGTGAAATGTATAAAAGAAGTGTCAGTGCAGGAACAAGAATGAAATGCTCAAGAATATGAGGCTAAAATAATGAAGCTGGAAAGAGGGGGGATGTACAGAGACTTTTGTTCGATAACTGTTAAGTTATGCCTACGTATCCTCTCGTGCAATGAGGAAGTCAGAACACCGTAGTTCGACCCAAAGAGACTGAAAGATAAATTGACTTGTGAACTGCTTACTTGTCTATGCTCAAGTGTATGACCTGTCTGGCTCAGGTGCAAACTGTCTTGCATTAGACGGAAGAAGCGAGTTCTCGTTTATGAATGAAGGTGATGAGAAAAGAATCCCGGAGGAGACGATTATTGTTTGTTTTTGAGTTTTCAGTCTTTTATTGCTTTTGAAAGTTTGTCATAAGTTAATGAGCTTAAGCCTAAACCAATGGATTTAGCAAACTCATCACATCTTCCCTCTGATTAGGGGTAATGAGAATACCTTAAGTGTGAAGTCAGCTTCTCACACTTAAACACCTTAGGCACAGGATCAAGATCATTAACCTACTTGTGATTAATTAGATGTTTTTGTTGTTTTTGTTTAGTGTTAAGTAATGAGATTAAGCCATAATCAGGGATTAAACAGACTCATTACACCATCCTAATAGAAGGATAATAGATGAGAATGTTTAAGCTGAGGAAAGCTCCTCAACTTAATCCATGGTTAGGGATTAAACTCATGACAAAACAAGCCTTTATTGAGTGGATTTTAGTTAATGATATGATGATGAAGTGATTTTTAGGGTTTGTAAGACAACTTGAGGGGGACTTGTCCATTAACACTAGGGTTGGTCCTTCTTAACCATTTAAGGAAGAATTAGAACCCTAATGCAAGGCCCAAGTTACAAGTGTGAAGTCTTGATGATTGTTAAGTGAATTGATTAAGAGGTTTAAACACATTAAGGGTTTAACACTTAGGATTAAAGTTATACACTCCATCCTAAGAGAAGGATGCAGGCATAAGCTTAATCACAAAGCCTTAAAGCCTTTAGGGTTTAGTCCCTGATTATGAGATGAGAAGAGGAGACTCAAAAGAGACACAAAGGTAAAACTAAGAGGGGAGACTAATCAAAACCCTAATCATTGTCATGCTTGGTTGTTCCTAAGGTTTGTGAGGTTAACAAGAGAAATCTTCAATGGAACCACCAGGAAGCAGATGAAAGGATCAAGAGAAGCAAAGCAACTTGCTTCATTCAAGAAGTCAAGTAACTTGAAAGAAGAAAGTGAGAAGAAGAAGAATGAGCAAGCTCAATCTCAAACACAAACAAAAATGCAGCAATGGATGCAAGAGAGATGAAAAGAAAAGTTATGGGAAGTGAAGGCAAATTCACTTCCCAAAATTACTTACCACCTGAAATGTTAGAAAAGAAATGCAATGCAATGCAAAATGGGATGAGATGACATGATGAGAAACAAAACCAGAAGCATATACATGATGCTAATGATGTTATGAGATGCTACAAACATGAGGCAACACATGGAAATGGTCATACAAGTTCATGAATGCAAATGAAGCAAGTTAGGAAGCATGAACATACATGAAAAGTTATGGAAGGCACATGGCATACAACATGGCAAATATATGATGCAATGATCAAACATGATTTCAATATGTCTTATGATGTCAAATGAATCACATGGAAGCATGGAATGTCATGGCAAGTCATGTTATGCAAGAGAATGCAAGATGGATGCATATGGAAGCCCAAATTAGGGTTTATGAATCATGCATCAAACACATACCAAAATCAGAAGCACACAACATTACAAAAAATTGAAAATGCCACACAAAGGACCCCTAATCCTATACTAAACCAATGCCCAAAGGAGAGGTCTCAACTCTTAACCAATCTCAAGTTATGATTTTTACAAGTTTTTAAGGGTTTTAGGGTTTCCACACAAAAGAAATGTCAAACAAATTAAAAATGAAAAATCAAATCATGGCCATTTAATCTCACAAACTACATGCTAAACACAATGCAATGCAAGAAGAATCAATGTCCAACTCTTCATGGATAGGCAGAAATGATTTTTTAAACTTTGGATCAAAATAATGCATAAAAATGATTTTAATTCAATGAGAAATTCTTAAAATGCATCAAGATCAAAAAATAAATTTGGTTTGAAGGTTGGACAATGTTTCTAAATGTCTTAGAACATTTCATGAATTTTTTTGGTGATTTTTAAATACCTAAAAGTATTTTTAATAAATTAATTCTCATTAATCAATTAAAAATAAACTTTTAAATATTTTAAAATACTTTTTAAATGCTAAAAATGAAAATAAAAATATTTTTGTGTCATAAAAATTAATGAAACTCTTGAGAAAAAATTTCATAATTTTTAGACAATTTTTGCTATTTTAAATAAATTATGCAAATAAAATGAAAAGAAATGAAATAAAAAATGAAATAAAAGAAAGTAAGCAGATCCAATGGTGGAGATTGAGCCTGGATTCAAAATGGTTGACCGCGCGCGTGAATGGAGGGTCTAGATTCATTCTGGATAAATTAATTTAATTATAATTAATTAAAACTAATTAAGTGGATTAGGGCAAAGCAAGTGAATCTGGGCCATCCGTTCGCGCGGCAAGTCAAACAAGTCAAGCCATCCAACGCTTCACATTCAAATGGAATTAATTACAGGGATTAGGGCATAATGATTTTCAGGTGGCCGGAGAAGACCTCCGGTCGTCTTCTCCGGTGGGAACCCCACCTGAAAATCTCTGAAACTCTCAAAACCTAACTAAAACGAAATCTAAAAACATGGAAATGATCCCCACAACTTGCTGAATCAAAACCCCAAGCCAAAACTCATTTATTTTTCCCCAAACTCATGAATCGAGCAAAACATTTTTTAGGTCACAGAGTTTCAGAAAGCAATTAAATTCTCATTTCATCACCATTTTCAAAACTAAAAGCATCAGAACAATCAGTGAAGCATAGAGAACAACTTAAGAACTTAAAAAACGATTTCTGGAAAAAAAGTTCTTGAGCTACCTGAATTTCGAAGCTTTCACTCTGGTAACTTTCAGACCTCCTCTCCTTGTGAAATCTACTCCTTATGACCCTTTGATGATGTTTGAATGCTTGGGAGAAATTTATGCTGGCTAGATGAAGAGTTTGAACAGCTTCTGCTCAAGCTCAGTTGAAAATGGTGATGGTGATTCCAGCTATCTCAGGCCAATGTGAGTGGTTCTTTGTGATCAGTGTGATGAATGGAGAAGGTTTGTGGAGTTTGTTTGAGTGTTTGTGAGCTGTGAAGTGAGTTTCGAATGGTTTTGCTTCTTAGAGTGAAAATGGAGGAATGGTGTTCTTGCTTGATTCAGGCCTAAGTCTTGTTGGTTTTGGCTCAATGGAACATGGTGAAATGATTGGTAAAGTTGGTTTGAATGTTTGTGAGCTGGGCAGAGAGATTCGAAGAGAAATGCAAATGGGGTGAGTTTTGTGTATGTGATGTTGTGATGTGTTTCAGCTTGGCTTGTTAAGTGAAATGGCTAGCATTTTCTTTGCATAAAAAACTCTCATAGGTCAGATGATGTGACCTGGCCTTTATTGATTGGTAAGTTTACTTTTGCAAGAAAGTCCACTCTTGTGTAAGGAAAGCATGGGCTTGGTTCTAGGCTAGTACAAGCATGGGGCTGGCGCAGCAAGATGTGTGTGTGAGGCTAGGGTGGTTCAACATCCAAGACATCAAGTGGGTGAAGTATCATGAGTGATTTTGCAACTTGCTTGTCTTTGAAACTTCATGAAAATATCTTGTTATACAAACCATGTACATGAGAAACTTTGGTTCAATTCTGATTTTTAGAACTTATGTGATGTTTGTACATTGGTTTGAAGTGAACTAGAAGTTACAAATGGCCTTGCTACATGATTTTGCAAATTTTCCAATTGAGGCATATCTTGAAAATTAGTGATTTTTGCCAACTTTGTCACACCATAACTTTTGATCCAAAATGAATTAGGTCATGTTCTTGTACTTTTTGAAAAGGGAAAAATGTATTCTACAACTTTCATGACCAAAGTTTTTCCATTTGAAGCATTTTTGGATCAAAAAGCAAGGCTTGAAAAATGACCTAAATTGACATATTCTTTAAAAGTCAACTATGCCCTAAAAAGTCAACTTTGCAAAAACTTCAAATTCTTGATTTTTGTGAACTTCAACCTTCTTCCATGATCAAACAAAGATCATATACACTCAAGATGATGAAGATCACCCCTTGGTTGGGTCATTGGGGGCCTCAGATGCCCTGATTTTGCACTGACTTGTCTGAAAAGTCAACTCTTGATCAGATGACTTCCCCATGGAATTTCTTCATGAAAATTGATATGCATACTCCCTATACCATATAGAGACCAATGGAAACAAGAATGACCAAAAAATTTGGAGTTATGGCCTCTGAAACCAAAACCCTAATTTTAGGTCAACTGTGCAGTCAAACTTGGCTCTGCTTCCATGCCAATCCCAGTTCTTGTGATTCTTTGGAATTATTGACTTTGAGAGGATATAATATGATACTTGAACACATGTAGACCCCCTTGAAGTGATTGATGGCCTTTGGAGTGGCTCAGGAGGCTCTTGGATTGCTCAGATCACAAACCCTAGGTGCAGATGACTTAGAAACTATGCAGTGAACCAAAAATGTAATATGAGATGGTATGATTGTGTTTATGCATATGAGAAGATCACAAGCCATGGTGTGAATGGGTGAGGGAAAATTTGGGGTGTTTACAATAATCATCTCAACTTAATTACCATGATGATGTAGGATTTAGATCATTAACCTACTTGTGATTAATTAGATGTTTTGTTGGGTTTTGTTTAGTGTTAAGTAATGAGTTTAATCTCTAATTATAGATTAGTGAACTCATTACACCATCCTAATAAAAGGATAATAGATGAGAACACTTAAGCTAAAGAAGATACCTCAACTTAATCCATGGTTAGGTATTAAATTCATTATATAACAAGCCTTTATTAGATGGATTTTAATTAAGGTATAAGATTAAGAAATGGATTTTATGTTTGTAAGACATCTTGAGGGGGACTTGTCCATTAAACACTAGGGTTAGTCCTTCTTAACCATAAGGAAGAATTAGAACCCTAATGTAAGGCCCAAGTTACAAGATAATGCCTTGATGATTATTAAGATTATTTGATTAAGAGGTTTAAACAAATTAAAGGTTTAACACTTAAGATTAAAGTTATACACTCCATCCTAAGAGAAGGATGCAGGCATAACCCTAATTCCAAAGTACTAAAACTTTAAGAGTTTAGTCTCTGATTATTGAGATGAGAAGAGAGACTCAAGGAGACTCAAAGGTAAAAACTAAGGGGGACTAAGCACAACCCTAATTATTATCATGCTTGGATGTTCCTATGGTTTGTAAGGCTTAAGAATGATCTTCCAGGAAGCCACCAATGGAAGAAGCAGATGAAAGGAGGAGGAAGCAAGAGAATAAGTTACTTACTTCATTGAAGAAGATAAGTAACTTAAAGAAAGAAAGTGAGAGAGATGGAACATAAGTGAACAAGTTAACTTAAAAGACAAGTAAGAATTCATATGAAAGAGATAAGAAGAAGTGAGAAGTGAAGGCAAATCAACTTCTCAAAGTAACTTACCACCTGAAAATGTTAGCATGAATGCATAAAGTACAAAGCATAAGGAAATGAAATGAAAGGAGATGAAATGACCAAAGTCAGAAGGGTTTATGCAATGTTAATGTCATGTGATATGATTCAAAGGCATACAACATGTATAGGTATGATCATACAAGAATTAGATGTCATGTAAGCATGCTTTGAAGTTTGAAAATACATGAAAGTTAATGAAATGAAATGAATGCAAATCATGGCAAATGAATGAAGAAATGATTGATCATGGTTCTAACATGTCCTAAGATGTCTAATATGACATATGAATGTATGAAATGTCATGGAAAGTTCATGTATTGATGCATATGCAAGATGAATGCAAATGAACACATAAAAGTAGGGTTATATGGAAGTATGAGATGCAAATGAACAAAACAGAAGCATATGACATGATAAAACATTGAAACTATGCTCAAATAAACCTTAATACTATACTAGGTCACACCCCAAAGGAGAAGGTCAGAAGCCTAACCAATCAAAAGTTATGAATTTCTTAAGTTTCTAGGGTTTTTGGATGGTTCAAAGGGAACAAATGCAAATCAAATGGATAATTCAAGATAAATTTATGAGAAAAATGTCTTATAAACTGCATGCAATATGTAACACAATGCAAAAAGAATCATCTTCAAACTCTTCTTGGTTAGGCAGAAATGATTTTTTAAAGTTAGGGTTCAAAAAATATGATTTTAATGACCCTTAATTCAAAGAAAATTCACAAATTAAGATCAAACCTAAAAAGAAATTTGTGTGAAGAGTTTGAAAATGTCTCTAAATATGATTCATGATTTTTTTGGTTATTTTTAGAAACCTAAATGTATTTTTAATTAATTAAAAGACTTTAATTAATTAAAAATAACATTTACATATTTTAAAAATGCTTTTAAATGCAAAAAATAAAATAAAAATCATTTTTGGAATGAGAAAAATATTTAAAGTCAGAATGCAAAAGGAAATATTTTTGTGATGCTTTTTGGTATTTTAAAATGATTATGCAAGAAAATGAAATTAAAATGAAATAAAAATGAATAAGAATGAAAGTATGATGATCTGGTGGCTAGGATTTAAACTGGAAAAGGAGGGAATTGACTGTGCGCGCAGATCAATGGCTCACATTCAAACTGAGCTTAATTATGATTTAATTAATTAATTAAAATTAGGGTTTTAAGTGAAATGATCTTGGCCACAGAAACACGCGCTAATCCTAATCCTACGGCCCACGTTCAAACTGGGGAGATTAGCCCTAATCCTAACCCTAATCACTTTCACGTGATCGGAGCAAGCTCCGATCATCTTCTCCAGCGACACCAAAATGCTAACTCACTCCCTAGGCTAACCCAACCCCTCTAAAGCTCCAGAATCAATCCCCTAACATCCCTAAGCAAGAATCCATCATCAAAACACATTTATCATTCATCAAAAACAAGATTCGAAGCAAATCGTGAAAATGAACAAAACTTTAAGAAGTTCAATACATGCTCATTTCTCAATCATTTACAAAACAAAACATATTAGGGTGATCAGTGAAGCATGTAGATTCATTTAGAAACTTAAAATGCAAGTTTTGGAAAAAAAGTTCATGAAGCTACTCGAGTTGAAGCTTTGTGTTCTTGAGCTTTCTGGCCTTCTTCTTGGTTCAAATCCACCCCAATGATCTTCCTGATGCTGAAGATGAGCTTAGAGCAAGCTTGTGATGGTTGTTTTGAAGGTTTTGTTTCTGAAGTTGTGAAATCGTATTTCAGATTCAGTGGCTTTTAGGCTATGGTGAAGGGTGGGAAATGATCCTGGGGTGATGCTGAGTTGATTGGTTGAAGAGTTGGTGAGTTTTGTTGGTTGTGTTATGAAATTCAAAGAGAGGAAGGTTTCTTGAGGTTTTTATGATTCTGAGTGCGTGTGTGTGTGTGTGTATTCAGGCCTCAATGTTGTGTTCTTTTGAGTCCTTAGGGTTCACATAATGTATGTTGATTGGCCAGAGAGTTGTTGTGGCACAGGTTGATTGGTATGGGAGGAAATGCAAAAATGCCAACTTTTGTGTACTTGAGGTATGGGCCATGGCAGGTCTGATTTCTTGGGGTGTCTGGCCTCAGCAAGTTTCATGGAGAGCCATGGAATGGGTTTGATGCAGCTGGCACAAGTGGATGAGAGAATCCAATGCATTTTGCAATCTTTGTGAGTTTTGCCCCTTTTGTGATTTCTTGAAGTTCAAGGCATGAAAACACTTGATTCAAAGCACAATTCTGATGTTTAGAGGTCCAATTGACATATTGTGAAATATTTGTGTCCATTTGAACTCATTAGAATGCTTGAATATGCCAATTTGCAAAATCCTTCTTTGGCATGAAACTTGAAATTTTAGGATTTTTTCCAACTTTGAAAGGCCATATCTTGAGTTATATGATGAATCAAGACATGTTCTTGTACTTTTTGAAAAGGGAAGGACCTAATCTACAACTTTCATGACCAAGAATTTTTCATTTGAAGCATTTTTGGTTAAGAAAGAGGAGGTTAAAAAACTTTCCCAAAATGGAATGTTTGCATTTCAAGTCATTTCCATTTTTGGCAAGTTTGCAAATGGCTCAAAATTCTTCAATCTTGTGAACTTCCAACCTCTTATAAGATCAAATAAATATCATAGAACTTCAATTTGATGAAAATACCCTTTGGTTCCATTGTTGGGGGCCTCAGATGCCCTGATTTTGACTTAACTTGCTCAAGAAGTTACCCAGTGAACAAATGACTTCCACAATGAGTTTCTTCATCAAACTTGGTACAAATGATCCTTATGACATATTAAGAACATTAGAAACAAGAATGGCCCAAAAATTTGGAGTTAAGGCCTCTAAAACCAAAACCCTAATTTTGGTCATCTGTGTAGTGAAAACCCTAGCTCTACTTCCATGCCTTTGCTAGTTCTTGTGATCCCTCGACTTTCATGAACTCTGAGGAGCATAATATGATGGTAAGACACACATGGACCCTCTTGGAAATCTTTGAGGCCTTTGGGATGGCTCAGATGGATTCTTGGATTGCTCAGATCACAAACCCTAGATGCAGATGAACTTGAACTATGCAGATGAAACAAATATGCAATATGAGGTAGTATGCTTATGTTAATGCAAACATGAAAGATCAAAAGCCATAGTGTGAGAATGGTTGAGGGCAAATTTGGGGTATTTACAGCTGCCCCTATTCAAACATGAGTTAGCTGTGCAGGATGTAAGCGCCTGGCTTAACAGACAAACAAGATAACTTATGGTTGAATACCAAAGACAGTCCAAAATTTGCACTCGCTGGATAGAAGAAGAAAAGGGATATAAATTGTAAAAGGTAGTATAGTATGATTATCAAATGAAGGCGATGGAGGACGACCATCGAGCAGAGGACGATTGTTGGGGATAAAGCGGTAAGTAAAGCAATGACGGGGACGGCCGACAAGCTGGGGAAATAAAGAGATCATGATGGGGATGGCCATCAAGGAAAGAAACAAGATTCTCTGGGGGTTACAGTAAATGCAATGATGGGGATGGCCATCAGGCTTAAAAAGTAAACGTAAACAACAATGGGGACGACCATCGGTTTAAAGAATAAATGAAATAATGATGAGGGACGGTCATCAAAGGTGAAGGACGACCACCTAACAGGGGACGGCTGCTCTTTATCACGACATAGGACGAATGTCGGATAGAAAAGGTCGGCGATGGGGACGGCCATCGGATAAGCATGATGAAGGACGATCATCAAGAGGTGAAGGATGATCACCTAGTAGGGTACGGCTGCTCTCGGGGTTTATCACGACATAGGACAAATGTCGGATAACAAGATCAACGATGGGGACGGCCATCGGATAAATGATGAGGGACGGTCATCAAAGGTGAAGGACGATCACCTAGCAGGGGACGGCTGCTAAAATGTATCACGACATAGGACGAATGTCGGATAGGAGAAAGTTGTTTTGTTGGCGACTTACTGGGGAATGGTAAACACTGACGAGTGCTTACGCTCGAAAATAAAAGGTATAAGTGTTTAACGACGTGTATAGATTAAAGATGTGGACGAGCGTCCTTGGGACCATAATACGGACGAGTATCGGTAGAAACAAACGCTGACGCGTGTTCAGAGATGATGTTACAGACGAGTATCAACTGGTTAACAAAGAACATGGACAAGTATCGGATTTGTTGAGGAGTGATATATAAAAAAGATACAGACGAGTATCAAAGACTTCCGTATAAGTATGGGTTTGTTGGTGTAGTATGAACAAGACACAAACGAGTGTTTGACTTTCTAGGGAATGTATGACACGGACGAGTGTCAAATATAAACAGACATTTGTTTCGAGAATGCAAAGGGTATGCTTTGTCTTTCTGTGGGGATAGGATGACACAGGAGGGTGTCAAAAAGAGTGTGGTATAAATAAGTATTTGGTTTGCAGAAAGTGTTTTGGCGACCACGTGGGGAAGTATGACACGGACGAGTGTCAAAAAGAGCATGCATAGATATTTGTATTTGAGAGTGCAAAGGGGACGCTTTGGCTTGTATTTGCAGGGGATATGAGTTATGTATATTGTTGATGAAATAAAGATGGTATTTTCAGGTGACTGGCTCAAACCTGACTTGTGATCATGCAAATGTTTTATTTTTGCCGTAATGCTCTGAATTAAATGGAATGCTACGCTTATTTGGTGAATATGATGTAAATGCTATGATTATGCAAAGGGGAAACTGAACTGGGATTCGGATCTCGCTCGGGGAAAAGATCTATGGCTGATCTGCTTGGAGGGATAACCCAGCTGGGAAGAGATCATTGGTAGATCTTCCAGGAGGGAGAACTCTGCTTGGGGAAATAGATCATTGGTAGATCTATCCGTAAGGGGGACTCAGCTGGGGAGAAGAAAACTTTCGTCACTTTGTTGTGTAAGGGTTTCAGGCATTGCTCTTCTGGGGAGAGAATGGAAACTTGGTGGGGAGACGGTTCCATTAACCTTGTTGAGGATGAGAGATCTGGCACTCCGGTGGGGATCTCGGCTGGGGAAGCTCCTGTTGAATAGACTTATGCCAGGGATGAGGAGGCTTTGACAACTTTGCTAGGGAAAAGCAATTCAGATTTTGCTCGGGAGATCCTGCTTGGGGAGGAAGTAAATTTTGGAAGTAGCATGATGGGGATGCGATGCTTGGCATATCCCATTCCCTGTATTGAGTACCTGCAGCCTATTTAAGACAAAAGAAACGCACAAGTACCCCGAGGTATCCCTTACCGGATTCCGTCATAGGAGTTAGGCCTTCCTGAAAATAATTTTATTTCCTGCAAGCATTTATTGAAAACGACTCATTTGTTTTATGCAAGTACTTTATCATGAATATTGGACATTTTGCAAACGAAACAAAAATGTACAAAACAAGATGTGACTGAAAACTCTGATTTTATTAATCTGGGTGCCATGAATTGGCAAATACAGTCAAAGAAACACATACCTGGAATGAGGAGATTGCTATAAATTGAAAAAAAGTAAAAGTGTTGGCAATGTTAACGACGCTCCGGTGAGCTTCCTTTGCTATGACCTGTATGACCTTGACGTTCTTCTCATCTTTCTTTCTGAAGAAGGTTGATTCTGACTGATGCTTCATCCTTTCGAAGCTTTCCGCGTTGTGAGTGATACAGACAAATTCATAATGCAGTTGTTCGCTTATTCCCTGATTTTGCGTGGATCGCCCTTTCGGGTTTTCAATCCACCGGGATACCCATTTTTTGCCTGAGCTGTCCAATACGGCTTTTCAACTCAGCGGGTGTACATTTTTTCAATTTTTCCCTTATTTTTGCCCGAGTCTTTTATTCTGTTTTTGACTCGCCGGGATGCCCTATTTTTTCTTGGACTTTACATTCTGTTTTTATGTCCAGCGGGTCATTTTATGTGAAGTATTTTTTTAACTGCATCTGAATTCACAGGGGATAAGAAATCTTCACCATCCATAGTAGTGAGCATCAGTGCTCCACCAGAGAAAACCTTCTTTACTATGAATGGACCATCGTAGTTTGGAGTCCATTTGCCCCTGTGGTCTGTATGAGGAGGAAGAAGCCTTTTCAGCACAAGATCTCCCACTTGGTATTCCCGAAGCCTGACTTTCTGATCGAAAGATTTCTTCATCCTTTTCTGATATAACTGCCCCTGAAAGATAGCTACTAATATTTTCTCTTCGATTAAATTCAGTTGATTGTACCGAGACCGGACCCATTCTGCTTCGTTCAGCTTTACATCCATCAGTACCCGTAACGAGGGTAGCTCAACTTCAACAGGTAGGACTGCCTCCATACCATACACAAGCTGATAAGGCATTTCCCTAGTGGACGTTCTGATTGAGGTTCGATACCTATGCAGGGCAAATGGTAACATTTCATGCCAGTCTTTGTAAGTAACTACCATCTTCTACACAATTTTCTTGATATTTTTGTTAGCTGCCTCAACAACGCCATTAATCTTTGGCCTGTAAGGAGAAGAGTTGTGATGCTGAACTTTGAAGTCCCGACACAGTTATGCCATCATTTTGTTGTTCAAATTAGAACCATTATCAGTAATAATCCGCTCGGGTACTCCATATCGACAGATGATGTCTCTTTTCAGAAATATGGCTACCACTTGTCTGGTGACGTTTGCATATGAAGCTGCTTCAACCCATTTGGTGAAGTAATAAATGGATACCAGGATGAATCTGTGGCCATTTGAAGCAGTTGGTTCGATCTTTCCAATCATGTCAATGCCCCACATGGCAAAGGGCCAAGGTGAAGACATCACGTTCAAAGGATTTGGAGGCACATGCACTTTGTTCGCATAGATCTGGCATTTGTGGCATTTTCTGGCATAGGCACAACAGTCTGCATCCATTGTGATCTAGTAATAACCCGATCTTAATAATTTCTTAGCCATTGCATGTCCTTTAGCATGGGTACCGAAAGATCCTTCATGCACCTTGTGCATCAGCAAGTCTTCTTATTTCTTATCAACACATCTGAGCAGTACCATGTAAAAGTTTCGATTGTATAATGAACCGTCAACATTAAGGAAGAAGCTATCGGCTAGCCTTCTTAATGTCTTCTTATCATTGGATGATGCCCCAGGTGGTATGTCTGATCCTCTAAGAAGCTTTTGATGTCATGGAACCAAGGCTTTTCATCTTTAGCAATGTCCACAGAGAAAACGTATGCTGGTCGGTCCAGTCTGGATACTAAAATCCGAGGCACATAATTGGTAGTTTGAACCTTGATCATGGAGGAAATGGTAGCTAAAGCATCTGCGAACTGATTTTCGTCTCGAGGGATGTACTCAAGTTTGATTATTGTGAAGAAAATCAATAATCTCCTCGTATAGTCACGATATGGAATCAGATGCTCTTGGTGAGGGTACCATTTGCCGTTGGTCTGATTGATTACCAAAGTTGAATCTCCGAATACATTAAAGTCTTAATCCTGAGGTCGATGGCTTCCTCAAGACCCATGATATAAGCTTCGTATTGAGCTTCGTTGTTAGTGCAGGAAAAAGGTGAGTTTTGCCGAGAAAGGCATATGAACTCCTTTAGGTGTAATGAGCACTGCACCAACCCCACGGCCATTCATATTGACAGCCCCATCAAACATCATTGTCCACTCTTCTTCTGGGTCAGGACCTTCAGTGTGAACAGGCTTTTCATGATATTTTGCTTTAAGTACATGATGTCTACATCAGGGGAGTCAAATCTCATGGGCTGGTAATCATCAATGGGTTGCTCAGCCAGATAGTCAGACAATACACTGCCTTTGATGGCTTTTTGAGAAGTGTATTGAATGTCATACTCTGTCAGAATTATTTTCCATCTTGCAACCCTTCCGGTAAGAGCTGGCTTCTCAAATATGTACTTGACGGGGTCCATCTTTGAGATCAACAAGGTAGTGTGAGTCAACATATACTGCCTTAGTCGGCGAGCAGCCCACGCTAACGCACAACAAGTTTTCTCGAGCAGTGAATAACGTTGTTCACAGTCGGTAAACTTTTTTCTTAGGTAGTATATTGCATACTCTTTTCGACCAGAATCGTCATGTTGGCCCAACACACACCCCATTGACCCTTCTAATACTGTCAGGTACATTATTAGAGGTCTTCCTTCAATTGGAGGCATGAGAATTGAAGGTTCTTATAGGTACTCCTTGATCTTGTCAAAGGCTTTCTGACAATCGTCGTTCCACCTGACCGTTTGTTCTTTTCTTAACAGCTTGAACAGGGGCTCACAGGTTGCAGTGAGGTGAGATATGAACCTTGATATGTAGTTCCATCTACCTAAGAACCCTCGAACTTCCTTTTCAGTCCTAGGTGCAGGCATCTCCTGAATGGCTTTGACTTTGTGGGGATCAACCTCAATTCCCTTTTCACTTACGATAAATCCCAGTAGCTTACCAGAACGTACCCCGAATGCGCATTTGTTGGGGGTTCAACTTCAACTGATATTTCCTCAGACGCTTGAACAACTCTGGCAGATTTACCAGATGGTCTTCTTTAGAAAGGGACTTGGCAATCATGTCATCCATGTAGCATTCAATTTCTTTGTGGATCATGTCGTGGAATAACATTATTATAGCCCATTGATATGTCGCACTGGCATTCTTCAGTCCAAAAGGCATTACCTTGTAACAAAAGGTTGATCTGATTATAGCCAGAAAATCCATCCATGAAAGAAAATATCGAGAACTGAGTTGTGTTGTCGACCAATACATCAATGTGAGGTAATGTGAAATCATCCTTCGGGCTAGCTCTGTTCAGATCCCGGTAATCCACACACATACGTACTTTTCCATCCTTCTTAGGCACTGGTACAATGTTAGCAACCCACGGCGGGTAACTAGTTATAGCAAGGAAACCGGCATCCCACTGCTTTTGTACTTCTTCCTTAATCTTCATGGCCATATCTGGGCGAGTATGGCATAGCTTTTGCTTCACTAGAGGGCAATCTTCTTTCAATGTCAGCATGTGCATAACGATATTTGTATCTAGACCTGGCATGTCTTGATAGGACCAAGCAAAGACGTCGACGTATTCTCGAAGCATGTCAATAAGCTGTTATTTTACTGAAGCTTGTAGACCGGCCCCAACCTTCACTTCTTTCAAATCCTCTTCGGTACCAAGATTAACTGTTTCAACCTCCTCCTGATGAGGAGCAATCACTTTCTCTTCTTGCCTCAACAACCTAGCTAACTCTTCAGGTAACTCATAGTCTTCTTCAACCCCTTCATCGGCTTGATTAATCGGATTGTCGAAGTCATACAAGGTCATAGCAGTGATGTTGTCGGTGCAATCTGGAGGATAATCTCTGCAAGGGTTGAGATTTGTTCGTTTTAGTGATCAATTTTAATTTTTCTTTAGAAAAAGTGAAAATGAAGTTATTATTTTGAAAACATTGCCATTTTATTGTTTTGTACAAAAGTAAAAAAAAATGAAAAGATAGTGAGCGAAAAAGAGACTTGTTTGCAAAAGATGTCTGATATTCATTGATAATCCATTTGCACAAAATTACAATATGGCCCTATTACAAAATGAGTCCTGACACCTTGGGCAAGATGCAGGACTTGATGCATGCTAAAAAACGGCAGGAAATAATAATTACTCTGCAGGAGTAACTCTTATAATTCCTGGGAAGACCAGTTAAGGACTTGGTGACCCGGGATCCTTGGGCGTATTCAGCTCTCCAGGTTGAGGTCACTTTCCGCCTCGTCTTCCACGTTGTTGACAGCATCTGGGGTAAGCATCCCCTCACTGATGAACTTGGGCTCCTTAGCAGCCTTTGCTTGATCTTGTCGGAATGGTTTGTAACCCAAACCGAATTTGTCATCCTTCTTCTCCACCGGTAGAAGCTTACCCCAGCCTTGGGAATTTCGATCTTCAACAACCTTCCGGACTTGCTGATAGGAGATGATTGAAGTACCCATCCTATCTTCCTGGGACGCAGCAAATACTTCAGTCGTCGCCTCATTGACGTTCAGTGCTTCAAACCCTTGGCTCATAGTTTCATGGATTTCACCATCCATCTCAATGTATTTGTATGTAGCCAAATGGCTAACAAAGATGTCCTCTTCACCACAAATGGTGATAATCTGTCCTTCCCACTCATATTTCAATTTTTGGTGAAGGGTCAATGTAACTGAGCCAGCAGCGTGAATCCAAGGTCGACCCAACAAACAGTTGTAGGCCGGCTGAATGTCCATCACATAGAAAGTAGTCTGAAAGACCTGCGGACCGATTATCACAGGCAGCTCCACCTCTCCAAGAACAGACCTCTTGGAGCCATCAAAAGCCCTGACCACCAGATTGCTTGGTCGGAGAGCTATACCATCATACTCAAGCTTGACAAGGGCTTTCTTTGGCAAGACATTGAGTGAAGACCCAGTGTCAACAAGAACATGAGAGAGCACAGCCTCTTTACACTCCAAAGTGATGTGTAAAGCTTTGTTGTGGTGACGTCCTTCCGTTGTCAAGTCAGCATTGGTGAAACCTAGCCCATGGCTAGTATTAACATTAGACACCACTGTCTCAAGCTGATTCACTGTGATCTCCTCCGGCACGTACGCAGCGTGCAAGACTTTAAGTAGTGCATCCCAATGAGCTTTGGAACACAACAGTAGGGGTAAGATGGAGATTTTGGAAGGGGTCTGGTGGAGCTGATCCACAACCTTGTAGTCACTTCTTTTAATTATCCTCATAAATTCATCCACATCTTGATCAAAGGATGATTTATGGGCTTCTTTTGGTACAAGTTCTTCAGGTGCCACACCTTTCCCTTTGGCTTTGGCAACGGCCTCTGCCTCAGTACTAATTCTTGGAGCTTGTGACGCGAAAAGGCGTCTATTTCGGGTGAAGCCTTCGCCTCCCCCGACATTATCCACCTGGGGTGTGAGAACCCAAGAATCAAGAAGGACTCTTTCTCCATTGCAGTAAAGGTCTGAACCATAGTGCCATGGTACAACATTGTCTTTGTCATATCGAATGGGCACTGGCACCGTGATGGTGACTGGGCTAACTGCAGCAGAGGTTGGAACCGTTATTGTCTGTGGATCATAAACGATGGTGATAGGACTCCTGATTGATGTTGGTGGTGATTGACTGAAGCTTTGTTGTTGCTAAAATTGTTGCTGAGATTGTTGCTGATGATTGTTGGAAACATGGACCGTTTCAGGGTCATAATAGATGGTGACTGTGGAGACGTCGTTGTTGGTGGTTGATGATTTTGTAGAAGCGGATGTGATTGAAATGTTGTTTGTTGAAGTGATGGAAGAGGTGGTTGCTGATTTTGTAGACGAGTCTGTAGGAACAATTGTCTTTGCAGTTGTAGGAGAAACACTTTTTGTTGAAAAAGGAGTTGTTGGTGTTGTAGAAGTTGTTGTTGTTATTTGCAGAATACCTTCTTTGATCAAGCCATTGATGTCATTCCTTAAGCTTGCACACCCGTTCACGGAAACCTTGCAAGATTCACAACAGGCCTCACAACCTGGAAACACTTGGCATTTCAAAAGCTAAGCTTTAACCTCTGCCAGAGGTTTCTGAATACTTGCAGTATCTTCAATCAAACTTATGGGTGAGTCATCCTCTATTGCATTTATCCTTGGCCCACCATGGCTGGGCATAGGATTCTTCGTGACATTAGGAGGTGGTGAAAAATTCAGGGCTTTTGAATCTACCAGATCCTGGACCTTCATGTGCAGAGCCCTGCACTTTTCTGTGGAGTGACCATGTGCATTAGAATGGAAAGCACACCTGGCGTTGACGTCGTAATTTCTCGGAAGGTTCTGAGGATCCGGTGGAGCAAATGTCCTTAACTCGACAAGATTAAGCTTTAGGAGTTGTGGCAACAATGTGGCATATGGCATTGGTATAGGGTCAATCACCCTGTTGATCTGAGATGGCCACTGCTGAAACGGGCGTTGTTGTTGATTGTTGTTATTGTTGTTGTAGGATCTCTGTTGAGGAAACTGTGGTTGTTGAGGAAAATTATGTGGTTGTGGAGTATACTGAGGAGGTGGAGTGGGAATAGTGACGGCAACAACTGATCTTGGCAGATATTGGGGTCTTCCTCTTCCCATATGTACAGAATTCGTTTCACTAGATCTGCGGGGCCCTGCAAATGGTTTCCTTGCACTGCTTGAACTGGCACCGTTATCAGAAATCCTTCCCATCTTCAATAGGCTCTCAATTCTTTCCCCAACTATAACCACGTCTGCAAAGCTGGTGGATGAAAATGCAGCCAACCTGTCAATATAAGTACCCTGGAGAGTGTTCATGAACATATCTTCCATCTCCCTTTCTGACATCGGGGGTTGAACGGCAACAGCTAATTGCCTCCATCTCTGGGCGTACTCTCTAAAGCTTTCTCGAGAAGACTGTGGCATTCCCATCAGAAGGGTTCTGTTTGGAGCCATGTCCAGATTATATTGATATTGACGAATAAAAGCTTCTGCCAAGTCTTTCCAATTCCTTACTGTGGCCCTGGTCAAGTGAGAGTACCATTCCCGGGATGCCTCTGTCAAGCTATCCTCAAAGTAAAACATCCAGAGTTTCTCATCCATGGTGTAGGCTTTTAATCTCCCCAGGAAAGACTGAAGATGGATACGTGGGCAGGATGTGCCATTGTATCTTTCAAAACAAGGAGGTTTGAACTTGTGAGGAATTCTAACCCCCTCCACTAATCCCATATCCATGACATCAAAACCCATAGAGTTTTGGGATTCAAGAGACCTTAGCTTTTTTGCTATTTCATCCAACCGACGATCGTAGACTTCATCTCCAGCCCCAACCACAGTAAACTGCTATTCTTGAGGGTCCTCCTGCAAAGCCCTCCCTCTAGTGTTACCTTGGGTGTTTCTTCTAGCATTAATTTCTGGATTCAGATGAGGTCAAAACTCTGGGGGATGAGTACGAGGATGTACGTGATCGTTGTTGCTGGTACCCCCCGTTCCTGGGTGGTTTTCTTCGGGAGTTTGCCGTTCGACTAACTCTCTTAGTCTCTCCTGGCTCTGAGCCAAACAAATCATCACTGCCATAAATTGATTCATTTGGGCCCTCATCTCTATCCGTTCATTGGCCATTTGGATTCTCACTTCAGTCAAGTCTTGTTGAACCTGATCCATCTGTAATCCCAGAAGGTTGTTTCTCGTCGGATACTGGTGCGTTCTATTGACGGGGAACACTCTTCTACGAGCAATGTTTCCTGAAATCACAACAAAGTGAGAAACAACAAAAACAAAAACCTACAAAACAAGGAAATGATGTTAGTATGCAATGCAGGATGCCTATTTGTCTTCCAAGGTTATCCGGTTTGGTTCTTTGGTTTTGACCTTTCTAGACCTCGGGGAATGATGATGTTGAAGAGAGATTAAGCCCAAAGAATAATACAAACCATATATTACAAAAATGTGAAGATACATAGTTTGATTACAACAAAGTTCCCATGGTGGGTCAAAATACAACAACAAAATCAAAAGTACAAACAAAAGGAGGTACAAATACAAAGAAATCAAACATCCAGTCCGATGTTATCTTCTCTGACTTCTTTCAGGAGAGCCTCAGTTACTGGGCCAACTGGGTGCTCTGTGATGGTCCTGATAAGAAGGTTCCTGGTGGCAATGGCACTGGTCAAATTCTTATGCTTATCCAGGTCCTTTGATTTCTTCAACCCCGCCCAGAGTTTCAACTCAGAGATCTCCTTCTGTGCTGCTAATAAGGCCTCCTGATTCTTCTTCTCACTAGCCTCCGGTTGCTCTGTCCTAGCTTGGGTCCTTTGATCTTCCTGTGCACGAGCCTCAGTGATCCTGATCCACCTAGCCTGACTCTCCTCTAAGTAATGCTCAGCTCTGGCCTTCTGAGTCTTAGCCTCCTTGCAAGCATTCTTTAACACTAACTCTCCTGCTCTAACCCTTCTGATGTAATCATCTGTCTTCTCAATATTGGTCAAGTGCTCAATCCAGAGCTTCTCTAACCTTTCATTATCCAGACGACTGTCATTCCTCTCCCAGAGGGTCTTCTTCAAAGCTTCAGAGAGCTGCGTATTCCTTTCCTTCAATTTATCAAACTCCTCTAGACTGACAGTAGCTGCAGGCTCCACTGCTGATGGTCCAGGTACATCCTCTAATGTGAATGGCATGCAGGTGATCTGCCCCTTGACACGAGACCAGTCAAGATACTGAGCTGAAGCTATGTTGTTTCACTTGCCAAGAATAGCTGCTCCCTTAGTTTGAATATTGTGCCAAGCCCAGGCAGCTTGTTTGACAATGGAAAGGTTATGCTGGATGTCACAATAGAGGGTTTCTGTCAAGTCTTGCTCTCTCGGAGGATGTACCAAAGCAAACCCTAATTGCCTCTTGAAAAGCAAAGGGTTGTAGTTAATGCAACCTTTTACTCCAATAAGAGGCGCATTGGGATACTGCCCACAGCTGGTGATGATATCTTTTCCCTTGGTGCTCTGAGTGCACCATCTGATGTCATCTGATGTAAGGGCAATCATTCTCTTAGCCTAATTCCTTGGTTGATGAGGATTCAAGAAAGTGTCTGACTTCGGCAAGTGCCTTAACAACCAACAGTAGAAGAGGGGTGCACAGCATCTGACTAATCTTCCCCTTTGCTTCTCATTCCTTTGATGCACTGAATAGTAGAAGTCTCCAAGCAAGGTAAGGACAGGATTCCTCAACAGGAAGAGGTGAATAGCACTCTTTCTTACAAACTTTGGCTCGTCTTCAAACAAGATAACTCCATATATGTTGAGGGCCAAAAGAGCA
This sequence comes from Lathyrus aphaca, assembly GCA_963966055.1. NCBI lineage: Eukaryota > Viridiplantae > Streptophyta > Magnoliopsida > Fabales > Fabaceae > Lathyrus > Lathyrus aphaca. The sequence continues at coordinate 502,223,466 of OZ014520.1, forward strand.
CAAACAGTGTCCCACCTCCCTGCTGCAACATGCAGGGTGGCCTGGGTAATCAAGAAATCCAAGTGAAGACCTGGGATCCCAGCCTTAGTGGTCATGCTCTGGTCAATGAGGGTGGACTCCAAGTGTAAAGCCTTGGCTATATCTTCATTCTTGGGAACAGTCATCTCAGGGTTAAAAGGAATCCCTCTCCTGATTGGGACACCAACAACATGGAGAACTCTTCCATCAATGGTCCCAACTGAAAATCTGGGAAAGTAAAACATTTGAGAGGAGGGTCATAGAACTGGAGACAGGTGTGAATCATGCTCCTCTAGGATGCATCTAGGTCCATGATCATGTCCATAATGCCTCCATAATGTTCCCTGAATAAAGGGACATGATCAGGGGTGATGAGAGACTGAATCTGTCTGATGCCTGTCAGCGTGGGCTCAAAGAAATGATAGGTGATATTGCTCTTCCTGGATGTGTCCATGCTATCAATGGATGATGGGGTAACTACTGATAAAGGCTACTGAAGAAGATGCCAAAGAAGGGTCTCTGATGAAGGCAACTGATGAAGATAACTAATGCAAATAGCTGAAGGAATCTGAGCAGCAGAACAGGTTAAAATCAAACCAAAGATAAGATGTGGATACCCTGTAAAACAAATAGACAAATGTTAAATGATGCAAAATGATGTATGCAGAATAATATGCAAAGGGTTTGTGATCAAGTGTTGGATCTGTTATCTGCCTTGATAGGGTCCATGTGTGTTTATAAGTCCGGATGGAGGCTTAGAAAACCAGTAACCAGGTGGGGGACTCAAATAAAGAGTCAAAAGTCCAGGGTTTGACAAGAACAGTCCAAAATGATGCAACCTTAACAAAACTAGTAACAATGTATGATGAGGCCAAGGGTTCCTGCAAACCTGTAAACATCCCAACCCCCTCACATGTATTGTTCTAGAACAAGGATCCTCAGACTTGGATCAATTATGAGAAGTGTAAACACTTCTAACCCGGAGGTACAGTGTTTACAATAACCATAAAGGATCCTCCTCTAATTCACCTCAGATGCTGAAGGTCATAAAAAGGTCATCCAGACTTAGCAAGCTTCCCAGATAGCCCTAGTACTATAGGAAATCCGTAGCACAGAGTTCTCAAGAAGAAACCCATGTCTGAACCATGTTTCATATTCCCGCACCAGACCGAAATGGAATGGGAAAGAATATGAAGCAACTCTATCCTATGTGCCACTCAGGCTCCCGGTATAGAACCTTAACCACTCAACAATCCCACCCACCAAAGCAGACAAGAGATCCAGCACAAATGATATGATAACAATATGAAATGCATATAAATAGTAAATGAAAGCAATAATTAAAGTTGTACAGAAAACAATAAATAAAGAAATAAACAATAAGCACAAGTAGCACATAACACCCCCATAAACACAAATCAAACAAGCGCTAGGAGGAACCCACAAAAGCACCAGAAGCCTTGGTTGCAAGACATTATTCCCCAGCAGAGTCGCCAAACTGTCGCTCCCCCGAAAAGACACCAAGGTCAAATAGGTTACAGACGCGAACGGTCGGCGAAGAGAGAAAATGAAATGAAGTGAATAGAGTCGCCAGCTAGGCATTTTTATCCCGAAGGAAAGGTAAGGCTGCATAAACCTGGAAAGAGATGGATAAGACGGTTGCGAACCAGAGAAACTGAGAAAGGGGGTTTGTTACAACCTGGGAAGGTATTAGCACCCAGATTGTTCGTCGTACTCGGCGGGATCCACACTTAAAAGATTGTGTTTAAAGGGGTAGTGTATGTGCTATCTGTGTACAAAAGATAAGAAAAGAATATACAAGTGTCAGTGCAAAAGGGCGAATTGCTCAGGAGGTGAGGATTAAGAAAGAGTGTTGAAAGAGGGGGATGACAAAGAGACTTTTGTTCGATAACAGTTAAGTTATGCCTACGTATCCTCGCGCGCAATGAGGAAGTCAGAACACCGTAGTTCGACTCAAATAGACTGGATGAATTAACTGTGAACTGCTTGCTTGTCTATGCTCAAGTGTATGAATCATCTGCCTCGAGTGCTAACTGTCTTACTTTAGACGGAAGAAGCAAGTTCTCGTTTGTGAATGAGTGTGATGAGAAAAGAATCCCGGAGGAGACGATTATTATTTGTTTTTGTGTTTTCAGTTTTGTTATTGTTTTTGGTGTTTTGCATAAGTTAATGAGCTTAAGCCTATATCAAAGGCTTGTAAACTCATTATATCCTCCCTGATTAGGGATAATGAGCCTACTTAAGTATGAGATAAGCATCTCAACTTAATTACCATGATGATGTAGGATTAAGATCATTAACCTACTTGTGATTAATTAGATGTTTTTTTGGGTTTTGTTTAGTGTTAAATAATGAGTTTAATCTCTAATTACAGATTAGTCAACTCATTACACCATCCTAATAGAATGATAATATATGAGAACACTTAAGCTGAGGAAGATACCTCAACTTAATCCATGGTTAAGGATTAAATTCATTATATAACAAGCCTTTATTAGATGGATTTTATTTAAGGGATAAGATTAAGAAATGGATTTTATGTTTGTAAGACATCTTGAGGGGGACTTGTCCATTAAACACTAGGGTTAGTCCTTCTTAACCATAAGGAAGAATTAGAACCCTAATGTAAGGCCCAGTTACAAGATAAATCCTTGATAATTATTAAGATGATTTGATTAAGAGGTTTAAAAAAATTAAAGGTTTAACACTTAAGATTAAAGTTATACACTCCATCCTAAGAGAAGGATGCAGGCATAACCCTAATTCCAAAGTCCTAAAACTTTAAGAGTTTAGTCTCTGATTATTGAGATGAGAAGAGAGACTCAAGGAGACTCAAAGGTAAAAACTAAGGGGGACTAATTACAACCCTAATTATTATCATGCTTGGATGTTCCTATGGTTTGTAAGGCTTAAGAAATATCTTCAAGGAAGCCACCAATGGAAGAAGCAGATGAAAGGATGAGGAAGCAAGAGAATAAGTTACTTACTTCATAGAAGAAGATAAGTAACTTAAATAAAGAAAGTGAGAGAGACGGAACATAAGTGAACAAGTTCACTTAAAAGACAAGTAAGAATGCATATGAAAGAGATAAGAAGAAGTGAGAATTGAAGGCAAATCCACTTCTCAAAGTAACTTACCACCTGAAAATGTTAGCATGAATGCATAAAGTACAAAGCATAAGGAAATGAAATTAAAGGAGATGAAATGTGATGAAATGACCATAGTCATAAGGGTTTATGCAATTTTAATGTCATTTGAGATGATTCAAAGGCATACAACAAGTATAGGTATGATCATACAAGAATTAGATGTCATGTAAGCATGCTTTGAAGTTTGAAAATACATGAAAGTTAATGAAATGAAATGAATGCAAATCATGGCAAATGAATGAAGAAATGATTGGGCATGGTTCTAACATGTCCTAAGATATCTAAGATGACATATGAATGCATGAAATGTCGTGGAAAATTCATGTATTGATGTATATGCAAGATGAATGCAAATGAACACATAAAATTAGGGTTATATGGAAGTATGAGATGCAAATGAACAAACCAGAAGCATATGACATGATAAAAAATTGAAACTAGGCTCAAATAAACCCTAATCCTATACTAGGTCACACCCCAAAGGAGAAGGTCAGAAGCCTAACCAATCAAAAGTTATGAATTTCCTAAGTTTCTAGGGTTTTTGGATGGTTCAAAGGGAAAAAATTCAAATCAAATTGAAAATGCAAGATAAATTTATGAGAAAAATGTCCTATAAACTACATGTAATATGTAACACAATTCAAAAAGAATCATCTTCAAACTCTTCTTGGTTAGTCAGAAATGATTTTTTAAAGTTAGGGTTCAAAAAATATGATTTTAATGACCCTTAATTCAAAGAAAATTCACAAATTATGATCAAACCTAAAATAAATTTGTGTGAAGAGTTTGAAAATGTTTCTAAATGAATTGGGATGATTCATGATTTTTTTGGTGATTTTTAGAAACCTAAATGTATTTTTAATTAATTAAAAATAACATTTAAATATTTTAAAAATGCTTTTTAAATGCAAAAAATAAAAGTAAAAATCATTTTTGGAATGAGAAAAATATTTAAAGTCAGAATAAAAAAGGAAATATTTTTGTGATGTTTTTTGATATTTTAAAATGATTATTCAAGAAAATGCAATTAAAATGAAATAAAAATGAATTAAAATGAAAGTTTGTTGATCTGGTGGCTAGGATTTAAACTGGAAAAGGAGGGAATTGACTGCGCTCGCAGATCAATGGCCCGCATTCAAACTGAGCTTAATTATGATTTAATTAATTAATTAAAATTAGGGTTTTAAGTGAAATGATCCTGGCCACAGAAACATGCGTTAATCCTAATCCTACGGCCCACGTTCAAACTGGGGAGATTAGCCTTAATCCTAACCATAATCACTTTCATGTGACCGGAGCAAGCTCCGGTCATCTTCTCCTGCCACACCAAAATGCTAACTCACTCCATAGGCTAACCCAACCCCTCCAAAGCTCCAGAATCAATCCCCTAACATCCATAAGCAAGAATCCATCATCAAAACAAATTTATCATTCATCAAAAACAAGATTCGAAGCAAATCGTGAAAATGAACAAAACTTTCAGAAGTTCAATACATGCTCATTTCTCAATCATTTTCAAAACAAATCATATCAAGGTGATCATTAAAGCATGTAGATTCATTTAGAAACTTAAAATGCAAGTTCTGGAAAAAAAAGTTCATGAAGCTATCTGAGTTGAAGCTTTGTATTCTTGAGCTTTCTGGCCTTCTTCTTGGTTCAAATCCACCCCAATGATCTTCCTGATGTAGATGAGCTTTGAGCAAGATTTTGATGGCTGTTTTAAAGGTTTTGTTTCTGAAGTTGTAGAAATCGTATTTCTGATTCAGTGGCTTTTAGGCTATAGTGAATGGTGGGAAATGATCCCAGGGTGATGCTGAGTTGATTTGTGGAAGAGTTTGTGATTTTTGTTGGTTGTGTTATGAAATTCGAAGAGAGGAAGGCTTCTTGAGGTTTTTGTGATTCTGAGTGTGTGTGTGTGTGTGTGTGTGTGTGTGTGTGTGTATTCAGGCCTCAATGTTGTGTTCTTTTAAGTCTTTAGGGTTCACATAATGTATGTTGATTGGTCAGAGAGTTGTTGTGGCACAGGTTGATTGGTATGGGAGGAAATGCAAAAATGCCAACTTTTGTGTACTTGAGGCATGGGCCATGGCAGGTCTGATTTCTTGGGGTTTCTGGGCTTAGAAAGTTTCATGGAGAGCCATGGAATGGTTTTGATGCAGCTGGCACAAGTGGATGAGAGAATCCAATGCATTTTGCAATCTTTGTGAGTTTTTCCCCTTTGTGATTTCTTGAAGTTCAAGGCATGAAAACACTTGATTCAAAGCACAATTCTGATGTTTAGAGGTCCAATTGACATATTGTGAACTGTTTGTGTCCAATTGAAGTCATTAGAATGCTTGAATATGCCAATTTGCAAAATCCTTTGGCATGAAACTTGAAATTTTAGGATTTTTGCCAACTTTGAAAAGCCATATCTTGAGTTATATGATGAATCAAGACATGTTCTTTTACTTTTTGAAAAGGGAAAGACCTAATCTACAACTTTCATGACCAAGAATTTTTCATTTGAAGCATTTTTGGTTAAGAAACAGGAGGTTGAAAAACATTCACAAAATGGAAAGTTTGCATTTCAAGTCATTTCCATTTTTGGAAAGTTTGCAAATGGCTCAAAATTCTTCAATCTTGTGAACTTACAACCTCTTCTAAGATCAAATAAAGATCATAGAACTTCAATTTGATGAAAATACCCCTTTGGTTCCATTGTTGGGGGCCTCAGATGCCCTAATTTTGACTTAACTTGCTCAAGAAGTTACCCAGTGAACAAATGACTTCCACAATGAGTTTCTTCATAAAACTTGGTACACATGATCCTTATGACATATTAAGAACATTAGAAACAAGAATGGCCCAAAAATTTTGAGTTAAGGCCTCCGAAACCAAAATCCTAATTTTGGTCATCTGTGTAGTGAAAACCCTAGCTCTGCTTCCATGCCTTTGCCAATTCTTGTGATCCCTTGACTTTCATGAAATTTGAGGAGCATAATATGATGGTAAGACACACATGGACCCTCTTGGAAAGCTTTGAGGCCTTTGGGATGGCTCAGATGGATTCTTGGATTGCTCATATCACAAACCCTAGATGCAGATGAACTTGAACTATGCAGATGAAACAAATATGCAATATGAGGTAGTATGCTTATGTTAATGCAAACATGAAAGATCACAAGCCATAGTGTGAGAAAGGGTGAGAGCAAATTTGGGGTGTTTACTAGGGCCATGCTCAGCAATCGCTATAACTTTCAAGATTCTTCTGGCAGTTCGAGTAATTTTGGGGCCACGTCTGAGGTCAAGGCTCTCAGTTCCGTTATGGGTGAAGTCAAAACCAAAATTCTTGGTGTCGATCTATTCCGAATCTTGGAGGAAGATCCCAGCCAGCAGTCTGAATTGAAAGCGCTTCTCAAACAAGTCAATGTTTTGGAGGCCATTGCTGATGAGACTCGTCTGGTCATGGATCTCGCACAAATAATTGATGTGGTAGTTGGAGATCTTTGTCGTCGAAAGGAGTTCATGCAGATGATTTCCAACAAGAGAGAGACCCAAGCTGCTGAATGGGATGCTATGGCAGCTTCGACTGAGAAGGTTTCAGAATTGTCGAAACTTTCTGATACTTATTCACAAGAAGTAGTTGAATATGATAGAAATATCCACAGCTTTAAGGAACAAATAGCCCAGCTTGAAGCCAAGATTGCCCAAGAGCAGAAGTGCAAGGCTGACCTTCAACAACCTAAAAAGGATGAAGTCGAAGAGGAGATCAAAGTAGGGCTTCATCATGCTAACAGAGCTCAACAATTGGGCAAAGAGATCGATGATATGTCTTATAACAAAAGTCTGTGTGACTGTCGAATCTCCGTTCAGAAAAGGAAATTCATGGAGCTCAAAGAGTCTTTCCTTTAAAAACTTTTGTAATAGAAAGTTATATTTATGTATTTTCTTTTCATTTTGCAGCCCTAGAAGGCCTCTTTTGTAATGACTATTGCTTTTTTGCAGCATAATTAATATAATTATTCTACTTTTATCTTTACTTCTTGCAGAATTGGTTTGTATTTTTTCAAGTATTTGCCATTTATTTTAAATATTCTTTCGTCTTTGCCCATTTCTTTGATTTCATAAGCACCGTTCGAAAAAACACTTAAAATTTTAAAAGGCCCTTCCCACTTGGGGGATCATTTGCCCATTAATCTATCTTTTCGATCTATTGGAAGTATTACTTTTCAAACTAAATCGTCCACATAAAGGACCTTAAATTTTACTTTTTTATTGTAAGACCTTTCGAATCTCTCTTTTTGTCTCCTTATTAAGTCTAACGCACGTAGTCTTTCTTCATCTAAGTCCACTAACTCATCCATCATCATTCTCCAATATATTTCTGAAGGGATCTCATGATGTCTTTGAACACGTATGAATTGCAAATAGATTTTGACTAGAAGTACTGCATCATGTCCATATGTCATTTTAAATGGAGTAGAGTTAGTGGCCTCTTTGGGTGACGTTAGACAAGCCCATAAAATTTGATCCAAGGTTTTATGCCAATTTCTAGGATTTTTACCTACGTGTTTTTTAATCAAATTTATTATCACTTTGTTTGCTGCTTGGACTTGTCCATTTTCCTGGGCATAATAGGGTGTAGAGGTTAATAACTTAAACCTTGTTTCCCTTTCAAAAGCTTGCATAATTCTACCAGTAAACACAGACCCTTGATCAGTGGTTATTATTTATGGAATTCCAAATCTGTAAATTATATGTTTTTGGATAAATTCTATGACTGCTTCCTGATCCACATTCACCAAGGGTACGACTTCAATCCATTTAGTAAAGTAATCAACTCCTACCAAGATATATTTTTGTCCTTTCGATGAGGCTGGTCGAATTTCTCCAATTAATTCCAAGGACCAACCTCTAAATGGCCATGGTTTTATGATTGAATGAAATTCGCTCGCAGGGACATGTGGTATGCATGCATGGAGTTGACACTCTTGGCACCCTTTTGTGAATTTGACACAATCTTTTAGCATGGTTGGTGTTGCACCCCAAAATTTTCCCTCCCAAAGACAAGACATTGTGTACTAAGATGTCCCAAGAGGTTCACAAGGTTCACAAGATACACAAGGTTCACAATTAGTCAGAAAGTTTGACAATTCGCTCAGACAATGCATCCTCCTAAGCAAGGCATCCTAAACTAGGGTTTTGACTTTCATCAGGCTATATGGACTTCCAAGACTTCAAGTGAGATTCATAGTATCCTATATGTGTTCAAGAATCTCCATGTCAAGTTTCAAGGCTTTCCCAAAAGATTTGCTCAGTCAGATGATCAGATAGGTTAAAATCAGTCAAAAAGTCAAACTGAGGTCAACTATGGTCAAACCAAAGTCAAACTTCATGATTTTTTTTGCAAAAATCAAGTATATGAAGTAAAATTCATCATTTGATCAAGGTTTGATCATGATTCATCAAGGAGATTTCAGATCATCAAGAATCAGGAGTTTCTAAATTAGGGTTTTCATAGGAAAAGTCAACTGAACTTTGACCAGCCATAACTTTTACATGCTTCATCAAAAATTTTCCATCCAAAGCTCATTTTTAAGGAAATTGAATTCTTTACAACTTTGTGTCTCACAAGCCAAGCCCAAAAATTCTTCATTTGGAAGGTATGAGCTAAGACATTATAGGTCTTTTTAAAAGTCAACAAAAAGTCAACAACTTCCAAAGAGCATAACTTGATAATGGTAAAAGATATATACATGATACAAAAGAGGTTGGTTAGAGGACTCTCTAAGATTTCCAAAATGTCCAAGAACACCTTCATAGCCTTAAAATTGAGGGATTTGTGCTTTTGCAAAGTTGGGAAATTTTTGGGAGGTATATGAAGCAAATGAAGCCTTAAAACCAAATTTTGCCAAATGGGCCTACCAAATTGCCACCCAATCTTCATGATATCCTCAAGCACGATCCAATCCAAGTATTTTCTGATTTTTATAATTTATTTATAATTTATTTGGATTTTATTCATTAAAATTAATTTTAAATCAAAATAAAATATGAAAATATGAATATTTGATTGGATTCTTCTTCTAGAAGCTTTTAAATAACATTTAAGTTGATTCAAAACCATCCAAATTCGTGCTAAGGCCTTATGGCATGAAAATATTTGATTTTTTTGACTAATTTGGCAAGAAGATTTCTTCACATTCAAGACATCCAAAAGCCCACAAAGTCACATGTTTTTTTGACCTAATTTGGTTCACTATATGAAGAGGAACATAACACAAACACAGGGGACGAAAAAAATCTGGGAAAAAGAGGCACTTGAAGAACACAAAAAATCTTCCAAAAAGTTGAATTCGGTTTCATAGTTTCAGCTTATTACAAACAATTTGGAAGGTTGGGATAGCTTCCTTGATGAATTTCGAACATGCTCAGATCATTACATTCATCAAATGCTTCATGAATTGACTAACCCGAATGCATCTTCATGCTTGAATATTTTTTCGTTTTCGCTATTTCGTGCACTTTAAAATAATTATGACCATCTAATGATGTTTGTTTTGTGGTATAGAGTATTTCTGGATGCATCAATTGAACTTTATGTGCTTATATGAGGAGAAGCCATTGTTAGGGTTCTTGGCTTCAATTTAGGGCTTCACGTTTTAATCAATATAAATTGCGTAAATGAATTGGTCTGGTTGTGTTGAGTACAATGGTACTTTTAATTTGAAGAAATTTTACAGGTATGGTGATCATTGAAGAAAACGTAGGAAATCCTACAAAACTAATTTCGCAGGTGATCCAGTGGTAATGATACGCGTGTGTGATGTCTAAGACCTGACGCAAGTGGCCTGGTGGCAAGAAGGCTGGACCAACATGGGAAAAGCCTAGGGTCTGGGTTCAAATCACACCCCAGGTATTTTGGCTATTTCTTTTCCTTTTACACATTTTCTATTATTTTATATATTATCTATCATTTTAATTCAATTAATTTTTTTTTCTAACAAATAAAATAAATAAAATATAGTTTTCTCATAAAATGTTAATATTTTTTTTTAAATAAAATAAATAAGTATTTTACAAAAAAAATAATAACTTCTTTCTTTTTCCTTTAAAAAATCATTTTATTTCTCTCATAACACTTAATGTAGGTTTTAGATTAAATTGCTAATTTTAACCCTAATATTTTTAATTCTCTAAACCTTTTTTTTAAACCTTAATTTTTTTCAAAACCTAATTTTTTAGATAAACCCTAAAAAAATTTCATAAACCAAAACCCTAATTTTTTTTATAAACCTAAAACCTTAAACTTTTGTAAACCTTCAACCTAGTTTATGAACCTTTGTCGCTCATTTTTATGTTATTCATGTGTATTATATTTTTACTGTGTAATTGTTCCTCTCTTGTAATAGTGTAGTTTAATTTTTCGCCATATAATTATGTAACTGCCTCAGCCATGTAATAGTGTAGGAATTTTTATTTTCTGCCTTTAAATTTCTGCCTTTATTTATTTTTATTATTCCCTGCGTGGTTAGTAATTTAGGGCGTGCCAAGAACTGAATGAAAATCAATATGGACTTAGATCATTAATTATAAAAAAGACTAATTAATCAATAAACTTTTTCTTATAATAATAATAATAGTATTTTGTATATAATTTTTATCATAATTATATTTTGTAAATAAATAACCAAATAATTAAGTTTTTCTAATTAAAAAATTTTCTAATCCTTCTTTTAACTTCTTAATTTTTATCATTCTATTATATTTATATAGTTGTAAATCAAATCTAATTGACCATTTTTATTCTAATTAAATAATAATAATTCTAAAAATCTTGTATATAATTAAGTTATAAATGACTTATTAATTTAATAATTTAGTAGTTTCTTATTCTTTATTTATTTTGTAAATAACTAACTTAATACCTTTTTTTTCATACAATAACCCTTTTTATTTTATAATTTGTACATTAATAATATTGTTTTTTTTAATATAACACTTTATTCTTTTATTATTACTAAATTATTTAAACTTATATTTTCTTAAATAACTTCCAAAAAAATCTAATCTTAATTTCTTTTCATTATGACTTTATTATTATTATTATTGCCTTATTACTACTGTTTATTTATTATTTTATTTCCGTTATTATTGCTCTATAATTCATTTTTTATCCGATTATTATGTATCTGCTAAAGCCGTGTAATAATTTATAGATTTATTTATTTTCTTATTTTTTAATATAAATTGTGTGGTTAGTAAATAAGGAGTGCAAACATAATTGTAATTAATTTAATTTAGATAACTAATTTAAAAAAGATAAATATTTGAAAATAAACACTCACACACGTAAGTCGATCTTTGATCACCATCTTGCACTTTCTAGGGTTACCCTTCATGTTGCCTATTTCTAAGGTCAAGTAAGGTGTCTTAAGCAAAGTCCCTTCATAAATATCATCGAGTCCCTTCAGTTTATAAGATCAAGTCCCTTCGAGGTTGCCTACGATAAATGATCTTATCCCTTCGAATAAAAGATGATAAGTCCCTACAAATTGCTAAAGACACCTTACAGTTGCCTAAATTCAGATGTCCCTATACATGTCCCTTATTACATCCGAGATAATGACTACCTATTCCTTAATAATAGGGATAGTCTTACCATTGAAAGAACATATAAGAACAGTAAAGACTTAGCATAGGGTAGGTTCCTCTTAAGTACTTGCTCACTTTTCTTCAAAAATACTTCATTACACTTCATATTTCGAACAAATTTTCAAAACAAAGTCTTTATATACATCCATACGAGGATCATTATAAAGTGCTTAGAAAATTTTTAATCACACACTACACCTTTCTCAAAACAGTTTAAGTGAGCTAAGTAACTAAGAGCCCATGGATAACCATGGATATAAAGGGTGCTAACACGTTCCCTTTATATAACCTACCCCCCGAACTCAAAATCATTTTAAGGTCTTTCCTGTTCTTTTATGCCCTTTCCTTTGGATAAAATAAAAGTCGGTGGCGACTCTTGCTATCCGCAATATTTAACTAAAGTCAGTTCTCCCACCGTGTTACAGTTGGCCAATACAAACTTTGTCTAAATAACAACCATTTCATCTCGTGACCTGCCTGGTCTGTACCGCATGTACCACTATGTACATTCGACAAAGCTATATAGGCTTCTTCTTCACCTAAACATCTTAGCAAGACTCCTTCTGTAGTCTTTTTGAATAGTTCGTTTCCAAAAGGTATGTAGCTTAAAGCTCTGTATCTTACTTTTCTTTCTACCTTTTGGTTTGGGTCTTGGAGATACTCTTTGATGGGTTTTCTCCAATCTTCTCTCTCTGAACTATCTATGTTAAAGATTTCAAAGTTTTCAGCATCCCCATAACCAAGTTTCATTGTTTCTAAATCTGATGGGGATAATTTGGTCGACACAACTCTTCCCCTTACTTCAATAGCAGTCTCTAGTTTTTCTTTCGACACTCTATAACCTGATGCAATTTGAGCCAGGACGTTGGCTTCTTGATTTTTTATTCTAGGGATATGTTTGAAAATCACCGTGTCAAATTGTTTGAGGAGTCTGTTGGCTATAACGAAGTACATGATCAGATTTTCTTTAACACATCTGTATTCTTTGGTTAATTGTTTTATTACTAGCTTTGAGTCGCCCATTATTTCGAATCTTAATGCCCCCAATTCCAACATTACTTCAAGTCCAGCAATTAAAGCTTCATATTCGGCTTCATTGTTTGAACAAGGGTTTTCGACCCTATACTTGAGTTTTGTTGGAATTTTATCAGGAGAAATAATCAATACCCTAATGCCTACACCATTTTTGTGGCTGGAACCGTCAAAATATAGCCTCCATGGCTGTAATTCGACGTATTTTATTTCTTTTTCATATATGAAGTGGTCTGCTATGAAGTCAGCCACCACTTGTCCTTTTACAGCTTTCAAAGGCAGGTATTTCAAGGAATATTCAGTTAATTCTAGAGCCCATTTCCCAATTCGACTATGTAGAATAGGTTTAGACAACATATGTTTTATGACATCGAAATGAGATGATACAAATACATCAAATGGTCTTATATAGTGCTTTAATTTAGTACAAGAAAAATATACACACAAACATAATTATTCTATTACACTATATCTAGTTTCAGCATCGTTTAAGACTCTGCTGAGATAGTAAATGGCTCTTTCGACGTCATTTTCATCCTCTTGACACAACTTACTTCCTAAGGTCTTGTCGGATGCTGATATGTACAAACTCATGCTTCTCTTCCCACTGGGAGGCATCAAGACTGGAGGATTGGCTATGTATCCTTTTATCCTGTCGAAGTAGAGGAGAGAAAGCTTGCGTCTTCCCACTGAGGTTTGAAATGAATCTTCTTAGAAAATTGGTTTTTCCCAGCAATGATTGCAATCCTTTCTTTGTTGATGGCGCTTTCGCCTCCATTATTGCTTTAGCTTTGTTGGCATTTATTTTGATTCCCTTTTTGTGGACCACAAAACCTAGGAAATCTCCAGCCTGCACACCAAATGCACATTTTAGGGGATTCATCTTTAAACCAAATCTACTCATCCTTTCAAAGGATTGTCGAAGATGGTCTAAATGATGTTTTCCTGAAACAGACTTTATCACAATATCATCAATATACACTTGCATGAATGTTTCAATGAAATCATGAAAAATAGAATTCATGGCCATTTGGTACGTAGCCCTAGAATTTTTAAAACCAGAGGGCATAACTACCCATTCATAGGTCCCTATTGCTCCAGGACAACGAAAGGCTGTTTTGGAAACATCCTCTTCTGCAATGAAGATTTGGTTGTAGCCAGAGTATCCATCTAGCATGCTTAGGTACTCATGACCTGCTGCAGAGTCGACTAACATTTCTGCCACTGGCATAGGATATTCATCCTTGGGTGTGGCTGAATTTAGGTCTCTAAAATCAATACACACCCTCAAAGTGCCATTTTCTTTATGACATGTACAATATTTGCAATCCATTCGACATACCTGGTTGGGCGAATGAATTTGCATCTGAGAAGTCTTTCGACCTCCTTTTATTTTCGACAGGACTTCTGGTGCGAATCTCCTTGGAGTCTGCTTTACAGGCTTTTTCCCTTCCATGATAGGAAGTTTTAGTTTGACTAAACTTCTATCAAGGCCAGGCATTTCGTCATAGTCCCATGCGAAACAGTCTTTGAACTCTTCCAGCAACTGAACTAATTTGACTCTGAACTGGGGGTCCATATTGCCACTTATATAGGTTGGTCTTCTTTCTGCTCCCAATCCTAGATTGATTTCCTCCAACGGATCCTGCGCCACCATCTTCAAGCTAGTTGATATTGGATCTTTTTCGAACCCCAAATATTCGTCATCATAAATGGCATCGAGCTTTTGATCTTGTCATCTGTTCATCATGTTGTCTTTATCTTCTCCATCAATGCTCTAGGGAGGGCATGTTAAGCCTAAATCCTCTTTATTGGCTTCGACAGCCATGTATTTTATTTCGGCCTCTAGAGCCGCTTTTAGTTTAGTTTAGGCCATATAGGCCGTTAGTTTATTTAATGTTGATGTTTCACTCATCATCATCGTCAAACTCGCTACCCCAGCTAGCTGGCTCTATGTTAGAAGCTCCCCATGTCTGGCTTAGTTCGCCAATCACTTCTTTGTCCCATTTAAACCCATGTGTTGGGTGTAGGTACATGGAGCAATATGCATTGTCTGATGCCTTTAGATCAAACTCAGTTGGGTTGCAAGGAGCTACGTGAGCCAAGTTTCTGTCGAAGCTTCGACTGTTCACGTTGTTTACTTCAGTCATGAAGTAGCTTTGGTCTGCTTCAATGTTTTCGACGATGCCATCAGGATGCCAGATAACTATGCGCTGATGCATGGACGAAGGTACAACTCCCACTCCATGGATCCACTCTCTACCCAACAACAAGTTTTAGGTTGCCCTGGAAGGTATGACTATAAACATTGTTGGTCTGGTAATAGTGCCAACTATCAAGTCCACCTGAATGACGCCCATAGTTGAGCCCATTTTCCCTTCATAGTTCGACATAACCATGTTGTGTGGTTTCGCGTCAGAGTCATCTTTCCCAATCTTTTTTAGCATGAAATGGGGCATTAGGTTCACTGCAGCTCCCCCATCCACTAGTATTTTGTTGACGCCTGTATTTTCGACCTTTCCTTTTATGAACAAAGGCTTCAAATGCCCTCTCATTGATTCGTCTGGCTTCTCAAAGAAAGCATTTTGTTCTTCGACAGAACCATTGTTCATGATTTAATAACACACAGGCCTTGGTCCCACGGTACTATCTATCATATTTTCTTCTTCATCTTCGATTTCCATTATTTTGTCATAGTCCGTAGGAAGGACTGTAACCACATTGCATATCACGTCGAATGACCCTTCTTCGTCAGACTCAAAATTGTTAGTTGCCTCGTCACCTTCTGATATTATGTTGGTGGACTTTGATAACTGCAACATGCTGCTGGTGTTGTCTCTTTTGAGAGCTTTGTCTTTCTCTACCTGAGTGTTTCTGCTAGACTCTGCCTTATTTTCGCCTGTATTTTTCTTCTTAACATTGAGTCCTTCTGCCGCATCTTTCTCAGCCCTTTTCTGCCTCTGGAACCTCCTCCATTGAGATTTCGACATGGGACTTTTTCCTTTATAGTTCTCTGAGGGGTAAGGTCTTGGCTTTTGTTTCCCAATTTCTTTCTTCACTTTGATTGAATATCCTCTCTAGACTTTGAAATTCATCCATCTTCTTGGTCCTTGGGCATCTCTAATGGGTTGCACCCATCTATCATCAGGTACCTTGCCAGATGGTTTATAAGTGTTGTGGTATCTTCCCCCAGCGTTCTGAAAGTAGTATTGTCCCTTTCTTGGATCACACCTACATGTTTCGACTGCTGGTCTTGGTACCCAGTTTCCCCTTACTTTAGTCTTCTCCACAGCCTCCAAATTTGCTGCTGCTTTTCTGTCGAATACGGCACTTCATCTTGGGCATAGCATCACTTCAGTCTTCTTCTTTTGACATCTTTGGATAAATTCTGCCATGTTCTCTTCTTCTTTTGGGTAGACTATCCTTTGGTATTCCTCTTGACGACATTCCTCTTTTTTTTTATTCTTTCTAGAGGCTTCCACCATATTGATGTCTATTTTCTTTCCCCCAGCAATGCTCAGTTTGTCCATCTTTTCAATGAGGATTGCTTCGACAGTTTCCGCCTTGGCTTGCACGGTGCCCTCATTTGCAGTTTCGACAACACTGGTGAGGTCATTAACCTCTTCTTCTTCTGTTTGGTTAGGGGCAACAACTTCAGCAGTTTTGTCTTTGTTGTCGAGGCCTTCATGAGCCTCCTTCTCAATGTTGATGGGAACATCTGATTCTCTCTCATTGTTCTCAAAAATGTCTCCCCAACCTGTTGGTTGGATTTTGTTGATGTCAACCTGGGCACTAGCAGGAGCGATGTATTTCACCAAATAGTCAAACTTTCCACTAGGCTCTCCCAAAGTGCCCCATATTATTCTTTTGTCGAAACCTTCAGTAGCTTCTTTCTTCATGCTCTCAAAGTTTTCAGTAACCCTGGTTTTGTCTTGATGGTCGAAACCCTCAGTGGCCTCAACTTTGTTCTGGTCATTGAAATCTTCAATAATTTCCACATTGGTGGCCTTGTTGAGACCCTCAGTAGTCTCAACTTGTTTTGGAGCGTCGAAACCTTCAGTGGTCTTGATGTCCCTTTTTTCCTCAGGGTATTTGTAAACACCCCAAATTTGCCCTCACCCATTCACACCATGGCTTGTGATATTTTTCATATGCATAAGTTCAATCATAGCATCTCATATTGCATTTTTGTTTCACTGCATTGTTTCAAAGTCATCTGCATCTAGGGTTTGTGATCTGAGCCATCTAAGAGCCATTTGAGCCACTCCAAAGGTCATCAATCACTTCAAAGGGGTCCATGTATGTTCAAGCATCATATTACATCCTCTCAAGATCAAAGAAGTCAAAGAATCACAAGAACTGAGGAAGGCATGGAAGCAGAGCCAGGTTTAACTACACAGATGACCTAGAATTAGGGTTTTGGTTTCAGAGGCCATAACTCCAAAAATTTTGGTCATTCTTGTTTCTATTGGTCTCTATATGATATGAGGATCATGCATATCAATTTTCATGAAGAAATTCCATGGGGAGGGCATCTAATCAAGAGTTGACTTCTTGAGCAAGTCAGTGCAAAATCAGGGCATCTGAGGCCCCCATTGACCCAACCAAAGGTTATTCTCCATCATTTTGAATGTGTATGATCTTTATTTGATCATAGAAGATGTTAGAAGTTCACAAAATTGAAGAATTTCAAGCCATTTGCAAAGTTGCCTTTTTGGGAAAGTGACTTGTAATGAAAACTTGCCATTTTGGGAAAGTTTTTCAACCTTCTCTTTTTGATTCAAAAATGCCTCAAATGATAAAACTTTGGTCATGAAAGTTGTAGAATGGATCATTCCCTTTTCAAAAAGTACAAGAAATTTTTCTAATTCATTTTGGATCAAAAGTTATGGCTTTGCAAAGTTGGGAAAAATCATGAAATTTCCACTTTTGGCACCAAAGAGGGATTTTTGCAAATTCCAATCCCAAGCATTTTCAAGACCTCTAAGTGAATTCTTTGCATCATTATAACATGTTACAACTTAGAAAAGTCAAGGTTGTGCCAAGATTTCTTCATTTCCATGCCTTGGATCACAAGTTGCATAAGGCATTTTTCATAAAAGCTACAAAATTGAAACTTTGCAAAAGGGACCTCTCATGTTTGAATTGAACTCCAATTGGTATCAAAACATCATAACAATATTACAAGACTCATTTTGTCACATTTTGCCCAAAATATCACAAGTTTCCTTGCCTTGGTTCATGAGAAAATCCAAAGAGGGAAATGTGCAAGAACCTTGGAAACCCTTGATCAAGGCTAGCCAGCTCACAAAGTCAGATCCAAAGGCCTTCCTTGACTCAAGCTGAGGCAGTACAAGCCCTAAGATTTCCTCTGCCATAGCCCATACCCATAGTACACAATCCTTGACTTTTTGGCCAATCACCCCATACCATTCCCACAGTACATGTCACTTCCTCAGACCTCTTCCAATAGTCTAGGGATGTGTTATGGAACATAAAGCAAGCAATACACAAGCCTGATCTCTCCCACATTCCAGCATCCACAAAATCTGCCAAGAACTTCCCCTCTTCGAATCTCTTCACACAGCCCTCAAACATCAAAAATTCCTTCACACACAAACCACAAATCACTCATAGAACAAAATCCACCCCCTGAAACTGCTTGAATCATCACCCACAAAGACCTCCATTTCTGCTACACCAGAATTGAATCACTCAAACCAGCCACTCCCCAAGCTTTCTAAGCTCCATTCCATCATCAGGAGGTTCAAGGGAGAAGGATTGCACAAAGCTTGAGGCCAGAGAGCTCAGAATCAGGAAAGCTTCATCTCAGGTAAGAGGAAGAACATTTTTCCCAGAAGTTGATTTTTAAGTTCATTTATGATGCTATGTGCTCTCCTGATCATGAATATGTATTTATTTTTTGAAATGGTGAAGAAACTAGCATGTATGGCATCTCTGAACATTTGCCCGTGTTTTGTGTTTTGCTTCGATTCAGGCGTGTGAGTGAAAATAAATGAATTTGAGATGAGGGGTTAGGTTTAGATTGATGAGAGGATCATTTTGGTGGAAGAAATTTCATGTTTGGTAACCTGTAGAAGATTCTAGAGTTTTTGGTTTGCCGGAGAAGACGACCGGAACACTGTTTCGGCCGTCTGAATTTGATTAACCCTAATTAGGTTTAGCTGCGTAATTAAGGGAGTTTGAATGTAGGCCGTGCGATTAGTCATTCCCGCGTGTGTTGGATGGTTGAGATTTCATGATTAGCCCTAATCAGCCATTAATTAATTAAATCCAGGATTAATTAAGTATTAAATAAATATTAACCAGGTTTGAACCTGGGCCATAGGATTGCACGCCAAGTCCACCCTCACAAATCCAGATCAAATCCTGGCCTCTCCTTTAGATTACTTTCTATTATTTTTATTTTATTTCATTTCTTTTTCATTTTATTTGCACGAATTATTTAAAATAGAAAATCACATTTAAATCCATTCTGCCTAACCCTTGAGAGTTTGATAATGGTTCTTCTTGCATTGCATCCTTCATAGCATGTAGTTCATAGGATAAAATTGGTTTGATTTGATTTCCATTTTCATTTTGTTTTGCATTTTTCTTTGTGAGGCACCTTAAAACCCTAATTGACTTAGAAAAATCATAACTTTCACTAGGTTAAGAGTTAGGTCCCCTCCTTTGGGCAGTGAACTTGTGTAGGTTTAGGGTTCCTTTGATCCCATTTTCAATTTTTTTTCATGTCATTTGCTTCTGGTTTTGGATTTTTGTGATGCATGTTGTATGTAAACCCTAATTTGTGCTTTCCTTTGCATCCATTTCTCATTTGCTTGCATTCAATGACTTGCCATGACATTTTGTGCATCCACATGATTCATAATACATCTTAGGACATATTAGAATCATGTTTGATCATTGCATCACTCCTTTACCATGTTATATGTTCATTTCATTTCATAAACATTCATGAATCCTTATGGTTCAAGGCATGCTTCATTTGCATTCTTATGCTTGTTGATCACTCTCACCTCCTGTCATTGTGTTTGCATCATCTCTTAGCATCATCAACATCATGCTTATGCTTCTGACTTTGGTTTGTGTCATGGCCTTTCATCTCATTTTCATTGCATTGCATTTCCTTTGCTAACTTTTCAGGTGGTAAGTTGTTTTGAGAAGTGAATTTGCCTTCACTTCTCACAATCTCTTCTCATCCCTCTCTTGCATCATTGCTGCATTTTATCTTGTCTTTGTGTGAGCTTGCTCATTCTTGCTCTTTCCCACCTCCTTTCTTCAAAAAACTTGTCTTCTTAAGTGAAGCAAGTTTTCTTGATTCTCTATGTTTCTTCCTCATTTCATCTGCTTCTATTCCTGGTGGCCATTCTCTTGAAGATCTCTTGCGAGCTTCATAAACCCTAGGAACAACCAAGCATGATAACAATTAGGGTTTGATTAGTCCCCCAATTAGTTTTTGCCTCTTTGTCATCTTTGAGTCTTCTTCTCATCTCATAAT
The DNA here is from genome assembly GCA_963966055.1 of Lathyrus aphaca. Classification (NCBI taxonomy): domain Eukaryota; kingdom Viridiplantae; phylum Streptophyta; class Magnoliopsida; order Fabales; family Fabaceae; genus Lathyrus; species Lathyrus aphaca. Next base: position 502,243,846 of record OZ014520.1, read on the forward strand.
CAAGGACTAAACCCTAAAGGTTTTAAGGCTTTGTGATTAAGCTTATGCCTGCATCCTTCTATTAGGATGGAGTGTATAACTTTAATCCTAAGTGTTAAACCCTTAATGTGTTTAAATCCTTTAATCAATCCACCTAATAATCACTAAGACATCAAGCTTGTAACTTGGGCCTTGCATTAGGGTTCTAATTCTTCCTTAATTGGTTAAGAAGGACTAACCCTAGTGTTAATGGACAAGTCCCCCTCAAGCTGTCTTACAAACCATAAAAATCACTTCTTCATCTTATCATTAACTAAAATCCATTTAATAAAGGCTTTGTTTTGTCATGAGGTTAATCCCTAATCATGGATTAAGTTGAGGAGCCTTCCTCAGCTTAAATGTTCTCATCCATTATCCTTCTATTAGGATGGTGTAATGGGTCCATTAAATCCTTGATTATGGCTTAAACTCATTACTCAACACTAAACAAAAACAACAAAAACATCTAAATAAATGCAAGTAGGTTAATGATCTTAATCCTACATCATGGTGATTAAGGGTGAGGTGTTTACTTCACACTTAAGGCATTCTCATTACCCCTAATCAGAGGGAGGATGTGATGAGTTTACTAACCCATTGGTTTAGGCTTAAGCTTATTTTCTTATGACAAACTTCAAAAAGTAATAAAAGACTTAAAACACAAAAACAAACAATAATCGTCTCCTACGGGATTCTATTTCTCATCTCATTCACTCACAAACGAGAACTTGCTTCTTCCGTCTAATGCAAGACAGTTTGCACCTGAGCCAGATAGGTCATACACTTGAGCATAGACAAGTAAGCAGTTCACGAGTCAATTTATCTTTCAGTCTCTTTGAGTCAAACTACGGTGTTCTGACTTCCTCATTGCACGAGAGGATACGTAGGCATAACTTAACAGTTATCGAACAAAAGTCTCTGTATATTCCCCCTCTTTGCAGCACCATTCTTTTACTCTCATAATCTTGAGCATTTCACCCCTGTCCTTACATTGACACCTCTCTTATACACTTCACATTTCTTTTACACTGACACTTGCATTCTTTTCCAGCTTTGATACACAAATTGCACTGACACTACCCCTTTAAAACAAAAATCTTTTAAGCGTGGATCCCGTCGAGTACGGCGGACAATCTGGGTGCTAATACCTTCCCAGGTTGTAACCAACCTCGTTCCTCAGTATCTCCGGTTCGCAACCGTCTTATCCATATCTTTTTCTAGGTCTATGCAGCATTACCTTTCCTCCGGGATAAAAATGCCTAGCTGGCGACTCTTTTCTCTTGAGTTCACCCTTGTGTGTTCTCTCTCTCCTTTCGCCGACCGTTCGCGTCTGTACCCCCTCTGACCCCGTGTCATTTGGCGGGAGCGACAGTATTCAGTAACCTTGATCAGTACAGGCATGGTTAATTCGTCTTCAGATACTTCTTCTACGTTGGGTTGGACTAGGAGATCTTCATTCACCCCCACCATATTGATGTAGGTGTCGAAACCTTCAGTGGCTTCGATCATCTCGAATCTTTCATCAGACATTTTCTCTATATCGACCAAGTTCATGTCGAATGGTTCAACATAGTTGGCCTCCAGGATCTGCATAGGATTGGTGTCAATCCTCATTTGTTGTTTTGGTTTGTCTCTGAACCGCCTTGCATCCTGGATTGCATTTTGCACTAGATCCCTAAAAAGAAAACATTGAGAAGTTTTATGGCCCAAGAAATTATGGTACTTACAAAAACCTCTCTTTTTGTTGGTCAATAGGGGGTTCTTTAACACTTGGAGGTTTTATTAACTGACCATCCTTTACCAACAAATCAAAGATCTCGTCACATTTGGTGACGTCGAACATATATGTTCTTTTAGGGAATTTATTGTTCTTCTCTGGTTTGACAAGATTCTTTCCATTCAACGGAGTTAACATTTTGCAAGAATATGGTGGACCTTGCTTTAATTCTGCCAAGTTAATTTCTTGCTCGTTGAAAACGATTGTTCCTTCCTCGTCACAGTCATCTTCTTGGCACATTCCTATATAGGCTACCCTTTCTTTTTCTACCTTTTTTGGCTATAAACTTCTCAGTTTTTAGCCTTTCGATCTGCCGTACCCTATCCGCTAATTGTGCCATATCTTTTAAGTATTGAGTATCCAGTTTCTTCCATATGGAATGGTCTAGACCTCCTGAATCCATTTCGACCAATTCTTGTTCTGGCACTTGCGTGAAACATCTCGCCTTTAGCAATCTGAATCTATTAAGGTAGTCGTCTATAGGTTCTGAGAACTTTCTTTTAACGTTTGCCAATTCTTTTAGGCTTATCTTAGTTTGTCCCATGTAGAATTGTTCATGGAACAATCTTTCCAACTGAGTCCATGTATGTATGGAACCTGCTAGTAGGGATGTAAACCAGGTGAATGTGTTCCTTGTCAAAGAGCTTGGGAAGTATTTCATCTTTAGATTTTCATTACGTGTTATTTCGCCTACTTCGATCAAGTAACGCGCTATGTGTTCTATGGTGGATTCACTAGTATCCCCTGAAAACTTTGTGAATTTGGGGATTTTCCACCTTGGGGGTAGTTCTTGTTGTAGAACATATTCAGAGAGTGGGGAGGTGTAACTGGGCCTGTGAAATCCCACATTTGCTCCATTTTGCGCCATTATTCTTTCGACCATAACTGCCAAATTATTTTCGACAGGTGGGTTATTGTACTGCATTCTTCGTTGTAAAATGTCATCAGCGTCTTGACCTCTCTGTAATAACAACCTCCTAGTCTCCTGTTGGATAGGGACTTCGACGCGAGGGTGTTCGACTATCTCTTCTTGGATCCTTAGATTTTCCTTAGGGTTGTTTAAAGGTCTCTGATTTATTGTTGGTTCTTCTTCGACATTGATTACTGGATTATGGACTGCCGGCTCTCTCTTTCGAATTTGGGGTACTCCAAAGAATTCAGAAATACGCACCATTTGTGTTGCCAGTATCTGGTTTGTTTGAGTGGTGGTTTTTATTAAAGGGTTAAACACTTCCCCCATTTGTTGAGTCAACCTATGGACCATTTCATGGTTACTTTCGTCCATTTGTTGACGGATTGCCTGCGCAGAGTTAGTTGTAATTACTGGCATGTGGAATCTTGGTGGGGGTTGGTTTGGTCTACTAACGTTCCCACCATAACCTGAACCTTGTAGTGACGAAGACATGTGGGCCACGGTATCAGAATATAATGGTGTTGCATTATGCAAACTAGCCATCATTGAAGTTGGCATTCCATAAGGTTGTTCCCTTCCAAACATAGGTGTGGAAAAATTCGTTTGATAGGGCCTGAAGTTACTTCCCCCAGGGGGAGGAGTACTCATAGGTATCGAATGCCCTATGTTGGAGGAACTGGGTCCTCTTTAAGACAACAACATCCCTGGTATCGATCCAGACATTGGGGTATTTCCTCCTTCTGAACCGTGGAGTGTTTCCACATTCCCTCCTGTCGAAGGAATGGCATTGGAAACTGGAATTTCATCATTATTTACGGGTGGTGGGATAGCCATTTTCCTTACTCTAGTTCGCCTAGGTCTTTCTACGTCAGTCACAGCTAATTTACCACTTCGTAAATTCATACAACGTAATAAACTCTTTTTGGATTGAGAATCCTTGTTATTACTTTAGCATTGTCCCACTAGGCGTGCCAATTTGTTCGCTGGTGTTTTTGATGAACAACCTCTGGTTTACCAATTCCTTGGAAAAGGGTCACTTGCAGGACCAACCACACAAGTCCTAGGACACATGTGATAAATATTAAAGGATGGGTTCTAAATATATGAGTTTTATTGATTCTTTTATGTTCTGTCGAACAATCACTCAACAAGATTGTTCTTATTGATATTACAATAGGGTGATGTTTGTCTAATGAAACTACCAAAGAAACTTAAAGTTTGCATTAAAGGTTTGTTGAAATGTAAATTGACTTAGGAAGTAAATGACTGGAAAATAGATTGCTTAAAAGTAAATGAAAACATAAACTTGAACAAGATATGAATGATAAATCTAATTTTATAACTGAAAATAAGATGGTATTTACACGTACATTTTTCCAGATAATTCACCTTTCTCTTTACACACGAGTATTAGAGTAATCACATAAATGTTGTACAGAATGTTTTACACACTTTTCACAAAGCAAACTATCTTATTTATATACAAATAACATAACCGTTGAACAACGGTCAAGTCCTAAGACTTCGCCACTTGGCATCTTGCATGTTACTAATCCCTAATAATCTTCCACGTACTATTATCTGGCGAATAACCGTTATTCATAGAAACTGCTCTTTAAACTGACGAAACGACACATCTCTTCACCCTGTCGAACCCATTTGAAATTCAAATAGTCCTCATGTCTTCTTCATCGAATCCTCGTGTTTATATCTTGTAAAAAATACAAAAAAAGGATTTTCCAGTAGTAATGTGAAGAACTTCCTAAAGGGAAACTCATCTCCTTTCGACAGACGTCCGTTCGCCATAACAAGAGACCAAATCATCACAAACCTTCTCGAGATTCTAGACATGTTTGGAAGAAAGAGTGATCTAAACTTTTAGTCATGTTTGGAAGAAATAGTGATCTAATCTTCTAGTCATGTTTGGAAGAAAGGGTGATCTAATCTTCTAGTCATGTTTGGAAGAAAGAGTGATCTAATCTGGTCGAAAAACCTTCGAAGCCATGTTCATCACCTATTTAAAATATAAGAGAAGCTGAGAAACTGCCATGTTAGATAATGATAATGTGTAAGGAACAAAGCTTGACAAATCCACTAACTGTTGGGACTCTTTCATGGTGTCGAAATTATATGTATACAACAGTCTGATTCTTTCTCAAGAGCTTGAATATTGGTTCACATGTAGCTGTTAGGTGGGATATGAATCGTGCGATGTAGTTCAATCTACCTAAGATGCCACACACTTCTTTTTCAATTTTAGGCTCAGGCATTTCTTGAATTACTTTCACCTTTACAGGATGAACCTCAATCCCCTTTTCACTTACAATGAAACCCAGCAGTTTACCAGAGCGTAGTCCGAAGGTACATTTGTTCGGATTCAGCCTTAATTTGAACTTTTGCAGCCTATCAAACAGCTTGGCTATGTTGACTAGGTGCTCCTCCTCTGTTTGCGACTTCACAATCATGTCATCAACATAGACTTCAATCTCATGGTGAATCATATCATGAAAGAAAGTCACCATTTCCCGTTGGTAAGTCGCTCCAGCATTCTTTAGACCGAACAACATCCCTTTATAGCGGAAAGTTCCCCAAGGGGTGATGAATGTAGTTTTCTCCATATCATCTGGCGACATTTTCAGTTGATTGTAGCCCAAAAAGCCATCCATGAAGGAAAACACGGAAAATTGAGTTGTATTGTCAACTAACACATCAATTTGAGGCACCAAGAAATCGTCATTGGTACTAGCTCTGCTAGAGTCTCAGTAGTCAACACACATCCGAACTTTTCCATCTTTCTTCGGTACCGACACGATGTTGGCAACCCATGGTGGGTAACTTGTAACAGCCAAAACCCCAGCGTCAAATTGTTTCTGAACCTCTTCCTTGATCTTTATTTCCATATCAGGTCGAGTTCTTCGCAACTTCTGTTTCACTGGTTGCCAATCTTCTCGGAGTGGCAACCTGTGTACAACAATATCAGTGTCGAGCCATGGCATGTCTTGGTATGACCAGGAAAAGATATCAACGTACTCGTGGAGCATGGTGATCAATCGACTCTTCACTGATTCTTCTAATGCGGCCCCGATCTTAACCTCTTTCTTTGCCTCTTCAGTACCCAGATTTACAATCTCAATAACCTCCTCATGAGGCTGAACCACCCCCTCCTCTTGTTTTAACAATCTAGCCAATTCTTCAGGTAATTCACAATCTTCTTCACCTTCCTCGTCGGCTTGGTAAATCAGATTGTCGGTCATAACGAGTCATATCAAGATTGTCATTGATGAGACCCAATAGGGTGCATCTGTATGAATGATGATTCATGCTTAAAAAGGGCGTGAGGAAAAAAAAAGAGAAACACAAAATATACATTGGCATTTATTGTAAGAAAGTAAAAAATGAAAAATAGGGAATATAATGAATGAGTGAAAAAATCATCCATTTTATTGATGATTAAACATTGTATATTGAATAAAGAAGCCCTTATAATGAGACAATACGCCTTGGGCGGGACGTAGAACTTTCATACAAGAATAATAACACAAGACAATTACTCTTGATATTGTGTAACAGTGATGATTGTAAACACCCCAAATTTGCCCTCACCCATTCACACCATGGCTTGTGATCTTTTCATATGCATAAGTTCAATCATAGCATCCCATACCACATTTGTGGTTCACTGCATTACTCCTAAGTCATCTGCATCTAGGGTTTGTGATCTGAGCAATCCAAGAGCTTTTTGAGCCACTCCAAAGGTCATCAATCATCTCAAGAGGGTCCATGTATGTTCAAGCATCATATTATATCCTCACAAGGTCAAAGGAGTCAAAGAATCACAAGAACTGAGAATGGCATGGAAGCAGAGCCAGGTTTAACTGCACAGATGACCTAGAATTAGGGTTTTGGTTTCAAAGGCCATAACTCCAAATTTTTTTGGTCATTCTTGTTTCTATTGGTCCCTATATGTTATAAGGATCATGCATGTCAAGTTTCATGAAGAAATTCCATGGGGAAGGCATCTAATCAAGAGTTGACTTCTTGAGCAAGTCAGTGCAAAATCAGGGCATCTGAGGCCCCCAATGACCCAACCAAAGGGTGTTCTCCATCATTTTGAATGTGTATGATCTTTATTTGATCATAGAAGGTGTTAGAAGTTCACAAAATTGAAGAATTTCAAACCATTTGCAAAGTTGCCTTTTTGGGAAAATGACTTGTAATGTAAACTTGCCATTTTGGGAAACTTTTTCAACCCTTGCTTTTTGATTCAAAAATGCTTCAAATGAGAAAACTTTGGTCATGAAAGTTGTATAATGGATCATTCCCTTTTCAAAAAGTACAAGAACTCATTCTAATTCATTTTGGATCAAAAGTTATGGTTTGTCAAAGTTGGACAAAATCACATAATTTCAAGTTATGTACCAAAGAGGCAAAGTTGCAAAACCACTTGCCAAGACAAATTGTGCTTTCAAATGAACTTCTAATCTTTGTACAAACATAAACCAAGACCTAAAATTCAGAATGCACCAAAGGTTTGCCAATTTTCATGACTTATGGATCAAGAAACTTCAAAAGGGGCAAAAAGTCACAAAGTTGCAAAACCTATCACAAACCCTAATCCACTTGCTGCATTGCCTCTAATCCTTTTCCATGGCTCTCCCTGATTCAAAGTGCAGCCAAGCCATGCTTTGTACCTTCACTGCCATAGCCCATACCTCTCTTACACAAAACTTGACTTTTTGCAAAAAGACCCATACCAATCAGCCTGTGCCACACCAACTTCTCTGACCTCTCTAGTTGTGATAAGTGGACCAAATGAGACTAAACACATCACACACACAAGCCTGAAAAACTCTCCAAGCCATAGCACCAAGCTTTGCCCTCTTATTCATTTCCATTCGAAACACATCACACAAGCATCAAACATAAAAACAAACTTCATAGGATCACTCAGCATGCTCCCCTGATCATTTCCCTACCCTCATTCATCCCTGAAACCTCCTCAAACTGAAACACGATTCCTTCCCCCTCCTGAACAGAATTTCTTCAAACTCACAAACCAACCATTTTAAACTCCAACCAAGCTTCATAACTTCATCAAAAGGACCATTGGGACCATTTTGAGGCAAAGAGGCAAGCAGAAAGCTCCTGGACTTAAAGCTCAATCTCAGGTAACATGATGAACAAATTTTCCAGAACTTTGATTTCTTGTTAGAATGTTGTTCTATATGTTGCCCTGATCATGGGGATCTATTTATTTTTGAAAATGAGCCAGAAACAAGCATGTTGTGATGTTCTGAAAGTTTGCCCGTGAAAATGTTTTTGCTTGTTTCCTTTGATTCACGAAAAATAAATGTTGTTTGTTTTAGGGTTTATGTTTAGTGATGATCATAGTTTGATTCTGGAGAGTTTTGTGAGGTTTTGATGCGTTTTGAGAGAGATTGAGATTTTGGCTGGCCGGAGAAGATGACCGGAACACTGTTCCGGTCATCTGAAAGTCATTAGGGCTTCTGATTAGGGTTTAATCATAATTAGGCCAGTTTGAATGTGAGCCGTTCGTTTGCGCGCCAGGTCAACTCCCGCCCCTGTGAGTTTGAATCTCAACCATCAGATTGGTTGACTTTCTCTTTTTTTCTATTTAAATTCATTTTATTTTCATTTGTTTTGTATTTATTTGTACGAATTTTTAAAAATAGTTAAAATCATCAAAAAATTATGAAATTTTTTGTCAAAGGTTTCATGAATTTTCAGAACACAAAAATATTTTTATTTTTATTTTTTGCATTAAAAAATATTTTTAAATCATTTAAATGTTTAGTTTTAATTAGTTAATGGAAATTAATTAATTAAAAATACATTTAGGTATTTAAAAATCACAAAAAAAATTCACATAGCATTTAGAAACATTGTCCAACTCTCAAACCAAATTTCTTTTTTGTTCTTGATGCCTTTTTGATCATTTTCATTGGATTTAATTTCATTTTTAGGCAATATTTTGCCTCAAACTTCAAAAATTTCATTTTGCCTAACCATTGAGAGTTGGATGATGATTCTTCTTGAATTGCATTCTTCATAGCATGTAGTTTATAAGATAAATTTGGTTTGAATTGATCTTGCATTTTCAATTTGTTTGGCATTTTTCTTGATGAGGTACCTTAAAACCCTAGCAATCTTAGGAAATTCATAACTTTCACTAGGTTAAGAGTTGGGTCCTCTCCTTTGGGCAGTGAACTTGTATAGGTCTAGGGTATCTTTGATTGCATTTTCAAATTTTTATCATGTCATTTGCTTCTGGTTTTGGATTTTTGCCTTGCATGATGCATGTAACCCTAATTTGTGCCTTCCTTTGCATCCATTTATCATTTGCTTGCATCCCATGACTTGCCATGACATTTTGTGCCTCCATATGATTCATAATACATCTTAGTACATATTAGAATCATGTTTGATCATTGCATCATTCCTTTTCCATGTTGTATGTCCATTGCATTTCATAACTTTTCATGTATGTTCATGGTTCAATGCATGCCTCATTTGCATCCTTATGCATGTTTGATCATTCTCATGTCTTGCCTCATGTTTGCATCATCTCTTAGCATCATTAACATCATGTAATTGCTTCTGACTTTGGTTTGCATCATGACATTTCATCCCATTTGCATTGCATTTCATTTCTTTTGCTAACTTTTCAGGTGGTAAGTTGTTTTGAGAAGTGGATCTGCCTTCACTTCTCATAATCTCTTTTCATCTCTTTCATACCTTCTTTGCTGCATTTTGTATGTGTATTAGAGTGGGCTTGCTCATTCATATTCATCTCTTACTCTCTTCCTTCAAGCAACTTGTCTTCTTAAGTGAAGCAAGTTGTTTTGCTTCTCTCTGCTTCCTCCTCCTTTCATCTGCTTCTCTCCTGGTGGTTTCTCTGAAGATCTTCTTGCAAACCTCATTAAACCTAGGAATAATCAAGCATGACAATAATTAGGGTTTTGATTAGTCCTCCATTTAGTTTTGCCTTTGTGTCATCTTTGAGTCTTCTCTCCTCACCTCATAATCAGGGGCTAAACCCTAAAGGCTTTAAGGCTTTGTGATTAAGCTTATGCCTGCATCCTTCTATTAGGATGGAGTGTATAACTTTAATCCTAAGTGTTAAACCCTTAATGTGTTTAAATCCTTTAATCAATTCATCTAATAATCACCAAGACATCAAGCTTGTAACTTGGGCCTTGCATTAGGGTTCTAATTCTTCCTTAACTGGTTAAGAAGGACTAACCCTAGTGTTAATGGAGAAGTCCCCCTCAAGTTGTCTTACAAAACCTAAAAATCCACTTCTTAATCTTACCATTAACTAAAATCCATTTAATAAAGGCTTTGTTTTGTCATGAGGTTAATCCCTAATCATGGATTAAGTTGAGGAATCTTTCTCAGCTTAAATGTTCTCATCTATTATCCTTCTATTAGGATGGTGTAATGAGTCCATTAAATCCTTGATTATGGCTTAATCTCATTACTTAACACTAAACAAAAACAACAAAAACATCTAAATAATCACAAGTAGGTTAATGATCTTAATCCTACTTCAGGGTGATTAAGTGTGAGATGCTGACTTCACACTTAAGGTATTCTCAGTACCCCTAACCAGAGGGAGGATGTGATGAGTTTACTAACCCCTTGGTTTAGGCTTAAGCTCATTAACTTATGACACATTTCCAAAAGCAATAAAAGACTGAAAACACAAAAAAAAAACAATAATCGTCTCCTCCGGGATTCTTTTCTCATCTCATTCATTCACAAACGAGAACTAGCTTCTTCCGTCTAATGCAAGACAGTTTGCACCTGAGCCAGACAGGTCATACACTTGAGCATAGACAAGCAAGTAGTTCACAAGTCAATTTATCTTTCAGTCTCTTTGGGTCAAACTACGGTGTTCTGACTTCCTCATTGCACGAGAGGATACGTAGGCATAACTTAACAGTTATCAAACAAAAGTCTCTGTATATTCCCCCTCTTTCCAGCATCATTCTTTAAGCCTCATGGTCTTGAGCTTTTCATCCTTGTTCTTACACTGACACTTCTCTTATACACTTCACACTTCTTTTACACTGACACTTGCATTCTTTCCAGCTGTGGTACACAAATAGCACTGACACTACCCCTTTAAAACACAAATCTTTTAAGCGTGGATCCCGTCGATTACAGCGGACAATCTGGGTGCTAATACCTTCCCAGGTTGTAACCAACCCCCTTTCTCAGTCTCTCTGGTTCGCAACCGTCTTATCGATATCTTTCTTAGGTTTATGCAGCATTACCTTTCCTTCGGGATAAAAATGCCTAGCTGGCGACTCTATTCATTTCCTCTCTTTTCGCCGACCGTTCGCGTCTGTACCCCTTCTGACCAAGTGTCATTTTGGTGGGAGCGACAGCTTGGTGACTCTGCTGGGGACCCTTATACTGTAACCAGGGCTTCTGGTCCTTTTTGTGGGTTCCTCCTAGCGCTTGTTTGATTTGTGTTTATTGGGGTGTTATGTGCTAATTGTGTTTGTATATTTGTATTTATTTTTGCTTTATGTACAATTATTTATTACTTTCTTTACAGCTTTATACATCATACTGTCATATTGTCATCTGGCTGGATCTGGTTTTTGTTTTGGTGGGTGGGGTTCTATTGAGAGTTTAAGGTCCTATACCTGGGACTTGAGTGACACCTAGGCTAGAGTGGTTCATGTTCTTTCCCATTCCATTTTGGTCTGGTGCGGGAATATGAAACACGGTTCAGATGTGGGTTTCTTCTTGAGAACTCTATGCTACAAATTTCCTGTAGTTCTAGGGCTATCTGGGAAGCCTGCTATGTCTGGATGACCTTTACTATGACCTTCAGAAACTGAGGTGAATTAGAGGAGGATCTTTTATGGTTATTGTAAACACTGTACCTCTGGGTCAGAAGTGTTTACACTTCTCATAACTGATCCAAGTCTGAGGATCTTTGTTTTAGAACACCACCTGTGAGGGGGTTGGGCTGTTTACAGGTTTGCAGGTACCCTTGGCCACATCATACCTTGATACTTTGTTTTGATTAAGAGTACTCCATTTTGGGACAGTTCTTGTGATTTGAACCCTGGACATGTGACTCTTTATTTGAGTCCCCCACCTTGGTTACTGGACTTCTGAACCTCCATCTGGACTTCTTAAACATACATGGACTTATATCAAGGCAGATAACCAGATCCAGCTTGATCACAAACCCTTGCATACCATTTGCATACTCATCATTTGCATCATTTAACATTTTTTATTTGTTTTTCAGGGTATCCACATATTATCTGGCTTGGTTTTGACCCCTTCATCTGCATAGACCTTTGTTCATCAGTTGCCTGCTTCAGCTACTTTTATCACCAGCCTCAGCCTGTCAGTGGCTCATCTCCAGTACCAGTCTTCATCATCAGCATTTGTTTTCAGCTCTTCATCAGCAGTCATGGCACCCAAGAAGAGCAACATTTCATACCATTTCTTTGAGCCTGTGCTGGCTGGCATCAGGCAGGTCCAGGAACTTATCACTCCAGACCACATCCCATTATTCAGAGAGCATTATGGAGGCATCCTTGATATGGTCATGGACCTAGACCCTTCTCAAAGGAGTTTTATTCACACTTGCTTGCAGTTTTATGACCCTCCTTTGAGATGCTTCACTTTCCAGAACTTTCAGCTAGGACCTTTGCTGGAGGAGTTCTCATCATTGATTGGAGTACCTGTCAGGGGTGATATCCCCTTCAACCCAGAGATGACTTTTCCCAGCAATGGAGAAGTGGCAAAAGCACTGTACCTGGAGCCTATTTTGATTGAGCAGAACATGACAACCAAGGCGGGGATCCCTGGTTTGCACTTAGACTTTCTGATTTCTCAGGCCATCCTGAAGGCCTCCTTGGGAGAATGGAGGGCAGTTTGTGCATTGTTAGCCCTCAGTATATATGGGGTGATACTGTTTGCAGATGAGCCCAAATTTATCAGTAAGAATGCCATTCATCTTTTCCTTCTGAGGAACCCAGTACCCAAATTGCTGGGGGATTTCTATTATTCTGTCCACCAAAGAAATGAGAAGCAGAGAGGAAAGTTGGTGAGATGCTGTGCTCCTCTATTTCACACATGGCTGCTTAAACACTTACCCAAGACTGATGCCTTCCTGAATCCTCACCAACAGAAAAACTGGGCTAAGAGACTTATTGCTTTGACTTCAGACGACATCAGATGGTGCACCCAGAGCACCAAAGGCAGGGACATAATTACTAGCTGTGGACAGTTCCCCAATATACCTCTAATAGGAGTGAAGGGTTGCATCAACTACAACCCTTTGCTGTTTAAGAGACAGTTGGGCTATGCTTTGGTTCACCCTCCTAGAGTGCAAGACTTGGCTGAAACCCTGTATTGTGTGATAAAACCTAATCTAGCTATTGTCAGACAAGCATCCTGGGCCTGGGACAACATCCAGACCAAAGGGATGGCCTTTCTTGGGAGGTGCAATAATGTGGCTTCAGCTCAGTATTATGAATGGTCTCATGCTAGGGCTCAGCTTTCTGGGATGCCTTTCACCATTGAGGATGCGCCTGGACCATCCACAGTACCACCTCCAGCCACTGTCAGCCTGGAAGAATTTGAGAAACTGAAGGAGAGGAATGAGAACCTGTCTCAAGCTCTGAAGAAGACCCTCTGGGAGAGGAGTGATGGTCGTCTAGACATTGAGAGGTTGGAAAAGCTTCAAATGGAGCATCTGGCCAGGATTGAGAAAGCAGAGGACTACATCAAGAAATCAAGAGCTGGAGAGAAAATATTGAAGAATGCCTGTAAAGAGGCCCAGTTTCAGAAGGCTAGGACTGATCTCTATCTGCAAGAAAGTCAAGCTAGGTGGGTCAGGATCACTGAAGCTCGTACTCAAGATGATAAGAGAACTCAGGCCAGGATTGAGTAGTTAGAGGCCATTGAGAAGAAACAACAGGAGGCTCTGCTAGCAGCCCAGAAGGAGATTTCAGAATTGAAGCTTAGGGCCGGTGTGAAGAGGTCAAAGGACCAAGACAGGCACAAGAAGCTGACCACTGCTATTGCCACCAGAAACCTTCTTATCAGAAACATTACAGAGCATCCGGCTGGTCCTGTAACTGAAGCACTTTTGAAGGAAGTTAAGGAGGATGAGTTTGGATTAGATGTTTGACTTCTTTGCTTGTTGTTATTTCCATTTCATGTACTTTTCTTTTATGTTGTATTTTGACCCTTCAGGGGCATATGTTGTAAAAACAAACTATGTATGATCCACCAGTTGTAATGTATTTGTAAGTTTGTTTCATTGAGTTTTCTTTCTCTCAAGCAGCATCAAAGCATCTTCCTCAGGGTCTGGAAAGGTCAACACCAAGAACCAAGCCGGATACCTTGGAAAATAAATAAGCATACTGCATTGCATACTAACTTTTGTTTTGTTTTGTAGGGTTTTGTTTTGTTTGTTACTAACTCTGTTGTGATTCAGAAATTATTGCTCGCCGTCGGGTGTTCCCTCTCAACCGTCCGCATCGGTATCCTACTCACAACAATCTTCCTGGTATCCAAATGGATCAAGTACAGCAAGATCTGACAGAGGTCAAAACTCAGATGGCTAATGAAAGGCTGGAGATGAGAAACCAAATGACCCAATTCATGGAAGTAATGAATGGCTTGGCCCAAAGTCAAGAAAGGTTGAGGGCATTGGTGGAAAGACAAACCCCGGAAGAACCCCATCTGGGAACTGGAGGAACGAGTAACAATGAAAGGGGTCAGCCCCATGTTAATCCACCAGTATATGGGCCTCATCTACATCCGGAAGTCAACATCCCGGGTAATGTGCAAGGAAATACTACTGCAGGCAGGATCTTGCAAGAAGATCCTCAAGAGGAGCAGTTTACTGTAATGGGAGCTGGGGATGAAGTCTATGATAGGAGGTTTGATGAAATTGCTGAGAAGTTGAGATCTCTGGAGTCTCAAAATTCCCTGGGTTTTGATGTCATGGATATGGGGTTAGTGGATGGGGTAAGAATTCCCCACAAGTTTAAACCCCCGTGCTTCGAGAAATACAATGGCACTTCCTGTCCACGAACTCACCTGCAGTCCTTTCTGGGGAGACTTAAAGAATACACCATGGATGAAAAACTGTGGATGTTTTATTTGAAGACAGTTTGACTGGGGCTTCAAGGGAGTGGTATTCACACTTGACCAGAGCTACTATCAGATGCTGGAAGGACCTAGTTGAAGCCTTCATCAGGCAGTACCAATACAATCTGGACATGGCTCCTAACAGGACCCTCTTGATGGGAATATCTCAGTCCTCTAGAGAAAGCTTCAGGGAATATGCCCAGAGGTGGAGACAGCTTGCTGCTGCTGTCCAACCACCCGTGTCGGAAAGAGAAATGGCCGACATGTTTATGAATACTCTGCAAGGGACATATATTGATAGGCTAGCTGCCTTTTCGTCCACCAGTTTCGCTGACGTAGTTATAGCTAGAGAAAGAATTGAAAGCCTGTTGAAAATGGGTAAGATTTCTGATAATGGTGCAAGTTCGTCCAGTAATCCCAGAAAGCCTTTTGTGGGACCTAGAAGGACCGGTGAGACAAATTCCATTCATGCCAGCAGGGGCAGACCTCAGTATGTCCACAGATCAGTAGCAGTTGTCACTATTCCAGCTCCGATTCCTCAGCAACCAGCATATAAACCACAACAACAACCCCATTATCAACAGCAAGTTCAGTATCCGCCACAGAGGACCTACAACAACAATAACAACAATCAACAGCAAAGACCTTTTCAGCAAAGACCATCACAGGCAAATAGGGTGATTGATCCAACCCCTATGCCTTATGCCGCTTTGTTGCCACAACTCCTGAAACTCAACCTGGTTGAATTAAGGACATTGGCACCACCAGATCCCTCCAATCTCCCAAGAAATTATGATGTCAACGCCAGATGCGCTTTCCATTCCAATGCGCCTCGCCACAATACGGAGAAGTGTAGGGCTTTACAAATGAAGGTACAAGATCTGGTAGATTCTAAAGCCCTCAACTTTGCACCCCCTTCAAGTGTCACCAATAATCCCATGCCCAATCATGGAGGACCAAGAATCAATGCCATTGAGGAAGAGAAGCCATCTTTCTTAATCACCAGTGTTGGACAGATTCGAACACCTCTGGTCGAAATTAAAGCTCAGCTCCTAGAATGCCAAATGTTCCCCAGGTGTGAGCTCGGTTGTGGGTATTGCAACATTTCGGTCAACGGGTGTGATAATTTGAGAAGCGGCATAGATGGTCTTATCAAAAGTGGTATACTTCAGATCTCAACAACGGCACCTACAAATCCAGCAATTCCTCTAACAACAATTCCCGACTCTTCTACAACTGCAACAACAATCATTCCGACCAATTCATCAATATCATCAACAATGGCTTCATCCATCACTTCAACAAACCAGATGTCAACAACCATTTCTTCTACAACATCAGCATCCATTTATTCACCAGGATCTTCTACAACACCAACAGAAATTAATGAAGATATCTCAGCAGTCACCATCTACTATGATCCATCAAATGTTCCTCCAAACAACAACTTCCAACAACAAATAGTGGCATATCCTGCCAGATCACCAGTCACCATTTACTACGATCCGCACACCATTTCAGTACCCTCCTCTGCAGCAGTCAGTCCAGTTACCATTACGGTACCTGGACCAATTCCATATGAAAGCAGCAATGCCATACCGTGGCATTATGGCTCTGACCTCTACTGCAACGGGGAGAAAATCACTTTGGACTCTTCAACTTCTTATCCACAGATTGATAATGTTGGGGGAGGCGGATGCTTCACCAGAAGCGGACGCCTTTTTGCCTCACAAGTGCAAAGACCTAATGCTGAAGCAGAAGTTGCTGCCAAAGCAAAAGGGAAGAGTGTGGTATCTGAAGAATCAATTCTCAAAGAAACTCAGAAGACATCTTTTGAGCAAGATGTAGACGAGTTTATGAGGATTATAAAGAGAAGTGATTACAAAGTGGTGGATCATCTTCACCAAACACCCTCAAAGATCTCCATATTATCCCTGTTGATGTGTTCTGAAGCTCACAGGAATGCATTATTGAAAGTCCTGCACGCAGCATATGTGCCAGAGGAGATCACTGTTAATCAGCTAGAAACTGTGGTGGTAAATGTCAACACCAGTCATGGACTGGGCTTTACCAATGCTGACTTAACAACTGAGGGACGTAACCACAACAAGGCTTTACATATCACCTTGGAATGCAAGGGTGCTGTTCTATCCCATGTGCTGGTGGACACTGGGTCTTCACTCAATGTTCTACCAAAGAAAGCCTTAGTGAAGCTGGAGTATGATGGCTTGGCACTACGTCCGAGTAATTTGTTGGTGAGAGCATTTGATGGCTCTAAAAGATCAGTGCTTGGAGAGATTGATCTGCCTGTGATGATTGGCCCGCAGACTTTTAAAATTACATTCTATGTGATGGACATTCAGCCAGCGTACAGCTATTTGTTGGGTAGACCTTGGATCCATGCCGATGGCGCTGTTACATCTACCCTTCACCAGAAGCTGAAATTCGAGTGGGAAGGCCAGATCATCACCATTTGTGGTGAAGAAGACATCTTTGTTAGCCATCTGGCTACGTATAAGTATATTGAGATAGATGGAGAAATCCATGAAACCATGAGCCAGGGGTTTGAGGCCCTGAACATTAATGAGGCATCTGCTGTACTGGGAACCTCCATGACGTCTTATCAGCAAGCCAGGAAGGTTGTTGAAGAGGGGACTGCCCAAGGCTGGGGCAAGCTGCTGCCCGTGGAGAAGAAGGAGGACAGATTTGGGTTGGGTTACAGACCAACTCAACAAGATCAATCAGAGGCTGCCAAGAAGCCCAGTTTTGTCAGCGGGGGAATGCTCACCCCGGATGCAGTGAACAACTTAGAAGACGAGGAGGAAAGCGACCGCAACCTGGGGAGCTGGATACGTCCAAGGATCCCAGGGAGCCAAGTCCTTAACTGGTCTTCCCATGAAATTATAAGGGTTACTCCTGCAGAGTAATTATTATTTCCTGTATTTTTTAAGCATGCATCAAGTCTTGCATCTTGCCCAAGATGACAAGACTCATTTTGTAATCGGGCCATCTTGTAATTTTGTGCAAACAGATCAATCAATGAATATCGGACATCTTTTGCAAATGAGTCTTTTTCTTTTCCACTCACTATTTTTCATTTTTTCTTTTTGTACAAAAATAAAATGGCAATGTTTTCCAAAATGAAAACTTCATTTCACTTTTTTCTAAACAAGATTAAAAATGATCACTAAAATGAGCATTCTAAACCCTTGCAGAGAGTGCCTTTCAGACTGCACCGACAACAACACAGCTATGGCTTCATATGACTTTGACAATGCAATCAATCAAGCTGATGAAGGGGATGAAGAAGATTATGAGCTTCCTGAAGAGCTAGCCAGGTTGTTAAGGCAAGAGGAGAAGGTTATCACTCCTCATCAGGAGGAGGTCGAAACGATTAATATTGGTACGGAAGAAGATGTGAAAGAAGTTAAGATCGGGGCCTGCCTACAAGACTCAGTGAAAGAACAACTGATTGATATGCTTCGAGAGTACGTGGATGTTTTCGCTTGGTCTTATCAGGATATGCACGGGTTGGACACCGATATTGTCATGCACAAGCTACCTTTGAAAGAAGACTGCCCACCAGTAAAACAGAAGTTGCGCCGTACTCGCCCAGATATGGCAATGAAGATAAAAGAGGAGGTACAAAAACAGTGGGACGCCAGTTTCCTTGCTATAACTAGCTATCCGCCGTGGGTTGCTAATAATGTACCTGTGCCTAAGAAAGATGGCAAAGTGAGAATGTGTGTGGACTACCGGGATCTGAACAGAGCCAGCCCGAAAGATGATTTCCCATTACCTCACATTGATGTATTGGTTGATAATACGGCTCAGTTCTCGGTGTTCTCCTTCATGGACGGATTTTCAGGATATAATCAGATCAAGATGTATCCTAAAGACATGGAGAAGACAACTTTCATCACACCCTGGGGCACGTTCTGTTACAAGGTGATGCCATTCGGACTGAAGAATGCTGGTGCAACCTATCAACGGGCTATGGTAACATTATTCCACGACATGATCCATAAAGAAATTGAATGTTATGTGGATGACATGATTGCCAAGTCCCTTACAGAAGAAGACCACCTGGTAAATATGATGAAGTTATTCAAGCGTCTGAGGAAGTACCAACTGAAGTTAAACCCCAACAAGTGCACATTCGGGGTGCGATCTAGTAAGCTGCTGGGGTTTATTGTAAGCGAGAAAGGGATTGAAGTTGACCCTGATAAAGTCAAAGCCATTCAAGAAATGCCTGCACCGAGAACAGAGAAAGAAGTTCGAGGGTTCCTAGGAAGATTGAACTACATTTCACGGTTCATATCTCATCTTACAGCAACCTGTGAACCCTTGTTCAAGCTGCTAAGAAAAGAACAAACGGTCAGGTGGAACGAAGACTGCCAAATGGCCTTTGACAAAATCAAGGAATACTTACAAGAGCCTCCGATCCTTATGCCTCCAGTCGAAGGAAGACCTCTAATAATGTACTTGACAGTATTAGAAGAGTCAATGGGGTGTGTGCTGGGCCAGCATGACGAGTCTGGTCGAAAAGAGTATGCAATATACTACCTAAGCAAAAAGTTTACCGACTGTGAACGACGTTATTCACTGCTCGAGAAAACTTGTTGTGCTTTAGCGTGGGCTGCTCGCTGACTAAGACAGTATATGTTGACCCACACTACTTTGTTGATATCAAAGATGGACCCAGTTAAGTACATTTTTGAGAAGCCAGCACTTACCGGACGGGTTTCAAGATGGCAAGTGATCCTCACAGAATATGACATCCAATACACATCTCAGAAAGCCATCAAAGGCAGTGTATTGTCTGATTATCTTGCTGAGCAACCTATTGATGATTACCAGCCTATGAGATTTGACTTCCCTGATGAAGACATCATGTTCATAAAAGCAAAAGATCATGAAGAGCCTGTTCACACTGAAGGGCCTGACCCGGAAGAAGAATGGACTAAGATGTTTGATGGGGCTTTTAATATGAATGGTCGTGGTGTTGGTGCAGTACTCATTACACCTAAGTGAGTTCACATGCCTTTCTCGGCAAAACTCACCTTTAACTGCACTAACAACGAAGCTGAATACGAAGCTTGTATTATGGGTCTTGAGGAAGCCATTGACCTCAGGATCAAGACTTTGACTGTATTCGGAGATTCAGCTCTGGTAGTTAATCAAACCAACGGCAAATGGTACACACACCAGGATCATCTGATACCTTATAGGGACTATACAAGAAGGTTATTGACTTTCTTCACAACGGTCAAGCTTGAGTATATCCCTCGAGACGAAAATCAGTTTGCAGATGCTCTAGCTACCATTTCGTCCATGATCAAAGTTCAAGCTGCCAACTTTGTACCTCAAATTGCAGTGTCCAGACTTGACAGACCGGCATATGTATTTGCAGCAGATGTTGTTAAAGATGATAAGCCTTGGTTCCATGACATCAAATGCTTCTTGGAGGATCAAACATACCCACCTGGGGCATCTTCCAATGATAAGAAGACTTTAAGAAGGCTTGCTGGTAGTTTCTTCCTGAATACTGATGGTTCCCTGTATAAGAGAAACTTTGATATGGTACTCCTCAGATGCGTTGATAGAACAGAAGCAGACTTGTTGATGCACGAGGTACACGAAGGATCCTTTGGTACCCATGCAGGAGGGCATGCCATGGCCAAAAAGTTTCTAAGATCAGGCTATTACTGGATCACAATGGATGCCGACTGTTGTGCTTATGTCAGGAAGTGCCATAAATGCCAGATTTATGCGGATAAAGTGCATGTGCCTCCCAATCCTTTGAATGTGATGTCTTTACCCTGGCCCTTTGCTATGTGGGGCTTTGATATGATTGGCAAGATTGAACCGACTGCTTCAAATGGCCACATATTCATCCAGGTAGCCATTGACTATTTTACCAAGTGGGTGGAAGCAGCTTCTTATGCCAATGTTACAAGGCAAGTGGTAGCCCGATTTCTGAAGAGAGACATCATCTGTCGGTATGGAGTGCCCGAGCGAATCATTACTGACAATGGTTCCAACTTAAACAACAAAATGATGACAGAGCTATGTCGGTACTTTAAGATCCAACACCACAATTCTTCTCCTTACAGGCCAAAGATAAATGGCGCTGTTGAGGCAGCTAATAAGAATATCAAGAAGATTGTGCAGAAGATGGTAGTCACCTATAAAGACTGGCATGAGATGCTACCGTTTGCCTTGCATGGGTACCGTACATCAATCAGAACATCCAATGGGGCAACACCGTATCAGCTTGTGTATGGTATGGAGGCAGTCCTACCTGTTGAAGTTGAATTACCCTCCTTGCGGGTACTGATGGATGTTAAGCTAAACGAAGCAGAATGGGTCCGATCCCGATACGAACAACTGAATCTGATTGAAGAGAAGAAATTAGCTGCAATCTGTCATAGGCAGCTGTATTAGAAAAGAATGAAGAAAGCCTTCGATCAGAAAGTCAGGCTCCGAGAGTACCAAGTAGGAGATCTTGTGCTGAAAAGACTCCTCCCTCCTCATACAGACCACAGGGGCAAGTGGACTCCGAACTATGAAGGACCATTCGTAGTAAAGAAAGTATTCTCTGGTGGAGCATTGATGCTCAATACTATGGATGGTGAAGATTTTCCGTCCCCTGTAAATTCAGATGCAGTTAAAAAATACTTCGCATAAAATGACCCGCTGGACATAAAAACAGAATGTAAGTCCAGGCAAAAATAGGGCATCCCGGCGAGTCAAAAACAGAATAAAAGACTCGGGAAAAAATAAGGGAAAATGAGCAAAAAAATGTACACCCGCTGAGTTGAAAAGCCGCATTGGACAACTCAGGCAAAAATGGGTATCCCGATGGATTGAAAACCCGAAAGGGCGATCCATGCAAAACAAGGGAATAAGCGAACAACTGTATTCTGAATTCGTCTGTATCACTTACAACTTGGTAAGCTTCGAAAGGATCAAGCTTCTTTCAGAATCAGCCTTCTTCAGAAAGCAAGACGAAAAGAACGTCAAATGTCATACGAGTCATAGCAAAGGGAAGCTCCTTGAAGCGTCATCAACATTGCCAATACCTTTTGTTTCTCAATTTGTAACAATCTCTTCATTCTAGGGGATTTGTTTCTATGATTTTATCTTGCCAATTCAGGGCACACGAGTTAATAAAATCAGATTTTCAGTCATGTTTCGTCTCGTACACTTTATTTTCATTTGCAAGAATGTCCGATGTCTTTAAGATACTGATTTCATAAATATAGATGCTTCTCTTCTAAAAATACGTGCTTGCAGGAAATATACTTACTCCCGGGAGTGTCTAAACTCCTATGATGGAATCCAGTAAGGGATACCTCGGGATTACTTGTGTGTTTCTCTGTCTTTTCAGGATTGCAGGTATTCAAAACACAACATGGGGCATGAAAGATTCACCCCAGCAAGCTGGCAAATCATTATCTACTCAGTCTATCTCCCAAATAGCACCGGAGGTGCTTTCTCCCCAGCTGATTTGCCATTTATTATTCCTCCTCAGCCAAGTACAAAAGCCAGGGAACCATCTCCCCACAGAGTGTCAACCGCTATCCAGAAGGGAAACACCTGAAGATCTCACAACAGAGTGACGAAAGCTTCTACAAACCCCAGCTGGGTCCCCCATCACAAGGATAGGTCTATCAATGACCTATTCCCCCAAGCAGATACATCTTATCAGATCTACCAATGATCTTATCCCCAGCTGGGATGTCCACTTCAAGCAAATCGGCCAGAGATCTTCACATCAATGGGATCCGAATCCCGGGTCGTTATCATTGCATAATCATAGCATTCGCATCATATTTTCCCACAGAGTGTAGCATTCCGTCTAATACGGAGCATTACGGCAAAATCAAACATATTGGATAATCATAAGCCATGTTCTGGATACTGATAATCCCTCGGCAGAGAGCCAAGGCATTTCCCCTGAAGATACAGATACCTCTTGACACCCGTCCGTGTCATATCCCTGGTAGAAAGCCAAAGCATTCCCATTTGCACTCACAGATACTTATACACAACACTTTGGAAACCATACATTTGTTTATATTACACTTTTCTCTTTCTTGACACTCGTCCGTGTCACTCTCCCCAGCAAGTCGAACACTCGTCTGTACACCTTTCATACTTTTTACTCATACAGGTACTCGTCCGTATCTTGTATGCACCACTTATATCCCCTCAGATCCGACACTCGTCCGTGTTCTTTGTTAACCAGTTGGTACTCGTCCGTATCATCATCTCTGAACATGCGTCAGTGTTTGTTTCTACTGATACTCGTCCGTATCATAGTCTTAAGGATGCTCGTCCGCATCTTTAATCTATACACCGTGTCAAACACTTAGGTCTTCTTGAATTTAGACACTCGTCTGTGTCTATTGTTCCCAAGAAGAGTCCCCTCAGATTCGACACTCGTCTGTGTTCTTTGTTAACCAGTTGATACTCGTCCATATCAGCATCTCTGAACATGCGTCAGTGTTTGTTTCTACTGATACTCGTCTGTATCATAGTCTTAAGGATGCTCGTCCGCATCTTTAGTCTATACACAGTACCCAAACAATTATACCTCTCATCTCTTGGATATAGACACTCGTCCGTGTTTACTTTTCCCCAACAAAATCCCTAGAGAAACTTGTTAAATTATTACCTTTCTATCTGACATTCGTCCTATGTCATGATACCTTTTCGGCAGCCGTACCCTGCCAGGTGATCGTCCTTCACCTCTTTGATGATCGTCCTTCATCAACCCCCGGTGGAGTCTCTATATATTAGAACCCCTTCTTATCCGACATTCATCCTATGTCGTGATATTATTAGCAGTCGTCCTCTGCTAGGTGATCGTCCTTCACCTCTTGATGATCGTCCTTCATCACTTTATCCGATGGCCGTCCCCATCGTTGATCTGGTTATCTGACACTCGTCCTATGTCATGATAAACCCTGAGAGCAGCCGTACCCTACTAGGTGATCGTCCTTCACCTCTTGATGATCGTCCTTCATCATGCTTATCCGATGGCCGTCCCCATCATCGACCTTTTTATCCGACATTCGTCCTATGTCGTGATACTTTCGGCAGCCGTACCCTGCCCGATGATCGTCCTTCACCTTAGATGACTGTCCCTCATCTTATCCCCAACAGAGCAGCCGTCCCCTGCTAGGTGATCGTCCTTCACCTTTGATGACCGTACCTCATCATTTATTTCATTTACCTATAATCCCCAGAAAATCTTATAAGCTTCACCCGATGGCCGTCCCCATCATAATCTCTCATATCTCCAGCTTGTCGACTGTCCCCGTCACTGCTCTTATTTCCCGCATCTTCCCCAGCATGTCGGTCGTCCCCGTCATCACTTTATCCCCAGCAGTCGTCCTCTGCTCGACGGTCATCCTCCGTCGCCCGCACTTTATTAAATACTTTATTTTCCTTTTACAATCTATATCCCTTTTCTTCTTCATTCTGTGAGTGCAAATTTTGGACTGTCTTTGGTATTCAACCACAAGTTATCTTGTTTGCCTGTTAAGTCGTCGCTTACATCCTGCACAGCTAACTCATGTTTGAATAGGGGCAGCTGTAAACACCCCAAATTTGCCCTCACCCATTCAAACCATGGCTTGTGATCTTTTCATATGCATAAGATCAATCATAGCATCTCATACCACATTTGTGGTTCACTGCATTACTCCTAAGTCATCTGCATCTAGGGTTTGTGATCTGAGCAATCCAAGAGCTTTTTGAGCCACTCCAAAGGTCATCAATCATCTCAAGAGGGTCCATGTATGTTCAAGCATCATATTATATCCTCACAAGGTCAAAGGAGTCAAAGAATCACAAGAACTGAGAATGGCATGGAAGCAGAGCCAGGTTTAACTGCACAGATGACCTAGAATTAGGGTTTTGGTTTCAAAGGCCATAAATCCAAATTTTTTTGGTCATTCTTGTTTCTATTGGTCCCTATATGTTATAAGGATCTTGCATGTCAAGTTTCATGAAGAAATTCCATGGGGAAGGCATCTAATCAAGAGTTGACTTCTTGAGCAAGTCAGTGCAAAATCAGGGCATCTGAGGCCCCCAATGACCCAACCAAAGGGTGTTCTCCATCATTTTGAATGTGTATGATCTTTATTTTATCATAGAAGGTGTTAGAAGTTCACAAAATTGAAGAATTTCAAACCATTTGCAAAGTTGCCTTTTTGGGAAAATGACTTGTAATGTAAACTTGCCATTTTGGGAAACTTTTTCAACCCTTTCTTTTTTATTCAAAAATGCTTCAAATGAGAAAACTTTGGTCATGAAAGTTGTAGAATGGATCATTCCCTTTTCAAAAAGTACAAGAACTCATTCTAATTCATTTTGGATCAAAAGTTATGGTTTGTCAAAGTTGGACAAAATCACATAATTTCAAGTTATGTACCAAAGAGGCAAAGTTGCAAAACCACTTGCCAAGACAAATTGTGCTTTCAAATGAACTTATAATATTTGTACAAACATAAACCAAGACCTAAAATTCAGAATGCACCAAAGGTTTGCCTATTTTCATGACTTATGGATCAAGAAACTTCAAAAGGGGCAAAAAGTCACAAAGTTGCAAAACCTATCACAAACCCTAATCCACTTGTTGCATTGCCTATAATCCTTTTCCATGGCTCTCCCTGATTCAAGCTGCAGCCAAGCCATGCTTTGTACCTTCACTGCCATAGCCCATACCTCTCTTACACAAAACTTGACTTTTTGCAAAAAGACCCATACCAATCAGCCTGTGCCACACCAACTTCTCTGACCTCTCTAGTTGTGATAAGTGGACCAAATGAGACTAAACACATCACACACACAAGCCTGAAACACTCTCCAAGCCATAGCACCAAGCTTTGCCCTCTTATGCATTTCCATTCGAAACACATCACACAAGCATCAAACATAAAAACAAACTTCATAGGATCACTCAGCATGCTCCCCTGATCATTTCCCTACCCTCATTCATCCCTGAAACCTCCTCAAACTGAAACACGATTCCTTCCCCCTCCTGAACAGAATTTCTTCAAACTCACAAACCAACCATTTTAAACTCCAACCAAGCTTCATAACTTCATCAAGAGGACCATTGGGACCATTTTGAGGCAAAGAAGCAAGCAGAAAGCTCCTGGACTGAAAGCTCAATCTCAGGTAACATGATGAACAAATTTTCCGGAACTTTGATTTCTTCTTAGAATGTTGTTCTATATGTTGCCCTGATCATGGGGATCTATTTATTTTTGAAAATGAGCCAGAAACAAGCA
The DNA here is from genome assembly GCA_963966055.1 of Lathyrus aphaca. Classification (NCBI taxonomy): domain Eukaryota; kingdom Viridiplantae; phylum Streptophyta; class Magnoliopsida; order Fabales; family Fabaceae; genus Lathyrus; species Lathyrus aphaca. The sequence goes on from OZ014520.1 coordinate 502,270,022, forward strand.
TGTTGTGATGTTCTGAAAGTTTGCCCGTGAAAATGTTTTTGCTTTTTTCCTTTGATTCATGAAAAATAAATGTTGTTTGTTTTAGGGTTTATGTTTAGTGATGTTCATAGTTTGATTCTGGAGAGTTTTGTGAGGTTTTGATGCGTTTTGAGAGAGATTGAGATTTTGGCTGGCCGGAGAAGATGACCGGAACACTGTTCCGGTCATCTGAAAGTCATTAGGGCTTCTGATTAGGGTTTAATCATAATTAGGCCAGTTTCAATGTGAGCCGTTCGTTTGCGCGCCAGGTCAACTCCCGCCCCTGTGAGTTTGAATCTCAACCATCAGATTGGTTGACTTTCTCTTTTTTTCTATTTAAATTCATTTTATTTTCATTTGTTTTGTATTTATTTGTACGAATTTTTAAAAATAGTTAAAATCATCTAAAAATTATGAAATTTTTTGTCAAAGGTTTCATGAATTTTCAGAACACAAAAAAAATTTTAGTTTTATTTTTTGCATTAAAAATTATTTTTAAATCATTTAAATGTTTATTTTTAATTAGTTAATGGAAATTAATTAATTAAAAATACATTTAGGTATTTAAAAATCAAAAAAAAAATTCACATAGCATTTAGAAACATTTAGAAACATTGTCCAACTCTCAAAAAAAATTTCTTTTTTGTTCTTGATGCCTTTTTGATCATTTTCATCGGATTTAATTTCATTTTTAGGCAATATTTTGCTTCAAACTTCAAAAATTTCATTTTTCCTAACCATTGAGAGTTGGATGATGATTCTTCTTGCATTGCCTTCTTCATAGCATGTAGTTTATAAGATAAATTTGGTTTGAATTGATCTTGCATTTTCAATTTGTTTGGCATTTTTCTTGATGAGGTACCTTAAAACCCTAGCAATCTTAGGAAATTTATAACTTTCACTAGGTTAAGAGTTGGGTCCTCTCCTTTGGGAAGTGAACTTGTATAGGTCTAGGGTATCTTTGATTGCATTTTCAAATTTTTATCATGTCATTTGCTTCTGGTTTTGGATTTTTGCCTTGCATGATGCATGTAACCCTAATTTGTGCCTTCCTTTGCATCCATTTATCATTTGCTTGCATCCCATGACTTGCCATGACATTTTGTGCCTCCATATGATTCATAATACATCTTAGGACATATTAGAATCATGTTTGATCATTGCATCATTCCTTTTCCATGTTGTATGTCCATTGCATTTCATAACTTTTCATGTATGTTCATGGTTCAATGCATGCCTCATTTGCATCCTTATGCATGTTTGATCATTCTCATGTCTTGCCTCATGTTTGCATCATCTATTAGCATCATTAACATCATGTAATTGTTTCTGACTTTGGTTTGCATCATGACATTTCATCCCATTTGCATTGCATTTCATTTCTTTTGCTAACTTTTCAGGTGGTAAGTTGTTTTGAGAAGTGGATTTGCCTTCACTTCTCACAATCTCTTTTCATCTCTTTCATACCTTCTTTGCTGCATTTTGTATGTGTATTAGAGTGGGCTTGCTCATTCATGTTCATCTCTTACTCTCTTCCTTCAAGCAACTTGTCTTCTTAAGTGAAGCAAGTTGTTTTGCTTCTCTCTGCTTCCTCCTCCTTTCATCTGCTTCTCTCCTGGTGGTTTCTTTGAAGATTTTCTTGCAAACCTCATTAACCCTAGGAACAACCAAGCATGACAATAATTAGGGTTTTGATTAGTCCCCCATTTAGTTTTGCCTTTGTGTCATCTTTGAGTCTTCTCTCCTCACCTCATAATCAGGGACTAAACCCTAAAGGCTTTAAGGCTTTGTGATTAAGCTTATGCCTGCATCCTTCTATTAGGATGGAGTGTATAACTTTAATCCTAAGTGTTAAACCCTTAATGTGTTTAAATCCTTTAATAAATTCATCTAATAATCACCAAGACATCAAGCTTGTAACTGTGGCCTTGCATTAGGGTTCTAATTCTTCCTTAACTGGTTAAGAAGGACTAACCCTAGTGTTAATGGACAAGTCCCCCTCAAGTTGTCTTACAAACCCTAAAAATCCACTTCTTATACTTACCATTAACTAAAATCCATTTAATAAAGGCTTTTTTTTGTCATGAGGTTAATCCCTAATCATGGATTAAGTTGAGGAATCTTTCTCAGCTTAAATGTTCTCATCTATTATCCTTCTATTAGGATGGTGTAATGAGTCCATTAAATCCTTGATTATGGCTTAATCTCATTACTTAACACTAAACAAAAACAACAAAAACATCTAAATAATCACAAGTAGGTTAATGATCTTAATCCTACTTCAGGGTGATTAAGTGTTAGATGCTGACTTCACACTTAAGGTATTCTCAGTACCCCTAATCAGAGGGAGGATGTGATGAGTTTACTAACCCCTTGGTTTAGGCTTAAGCTCATTAACTTATGACACATTTCCAAAAGCAATAAAAGACTGAAAACACAAAAAAAAACAATAATCGTCTCCTCCGGGATTCTTTTCTCATCTCATTCATTCACAAACGAGAACTAGCTTCTTCCGTCTAATGCAAGACAGTTTGCACCTGAGCCAGACAGGTCATACACTTGAGCATAGACAAGCAAGCAGTTCACAAGTTAATTTATCTTTCAGTCTCTTTGGGTCGAACTACGGTGTTCTGACTTCCTTATTGCACGAGAGGATACGTAGGCATAACTTAACAGTTATCAAACAAAAGTCTCTGTATATTCCCCCTCTTTCCAGCATCATTCTTTAAGCCTCATGGTCTTGAGCTTTTCATCCTTGTTCTTACACTGACACTTCTCTTATACACTTCACACTTCTTTTACACTGACACTTGCATTCTTTCCAGCTGTGGTACACAAATAGCACTGACACTACCCCTTTAAAACACAAATCTTTTAAGTGTGGATCCCGTCGAGTACGGCGGACAATCTGGGTGCTAATACCTTCCCAGGTTGTAACCAACCCCCTTTCTCATTCTTTCTGGTTCGCAACCGTCTTATCCATATCTTTCTTAGGTTTATGCAGCATTACCTTTCCTTCGGGATAAAAATGCCTAGCTGGCGACTCTATTCATTTCCTCTCTTTTCGCCGACCGTTCGCGTCTGTACCCCTTCTGACCAGGTGCCATTTTGGTGGGAGCGACAATGATCTCTTCAGATGGCCAATTATTGAGCTCCATTCTTGGGACACTCGGCCAAATCCAATCGTCTATTTCATAGTCACTATCAATTGTATCGTCTTAAATGGCGCAGATGCGGCTGTGATCCACCATTCCAGCATTGGAGAAAGTGATTGGGCCTTTCAGACTACTGGCATGTTGTGTTGACGTTGCTTGAGCAGATTGTAACCAATTCCAAGCATATCTTCCTTCTTGGGGACCTCAATCATTTTTCCCCAGCCTTCACTGTTCTCTGACTCGATCACCTTAAGAGCTTGTTTGTAGGATGCAATAGACACACCCTTCTTCTTCTCTTTAGAAATCGATGTTGCTGACGATGATGTTGCTTCAGTTTTAACCAGCTCAAATGCTTGGCACGGGTTTCATATATCTCACCATCCATTTCCACGTACTTGAAGGAAGAAAGTTGGCTTATAAATATGTCCTCCTCTCTACATACTGTGATGATATGTCTTTCCATGACGAACTTCAACTTCTAATGTAAAGTAGAAGATATTTCCCAAACCACATGAATCCAAGGGCTTCCCAACAGGAAACTGTAAGCAGGTTGAATATCCACGATGTAGAAGGTCGTGTTGAAAACGTGTGGACCTACCTTGATTGGAAACTCTAATTCTCCAAAAACGGACCTCTTCGAACCATCGAACACCCTGACTACCAAGTCACTAGGCCTGAGTACTACTCCATCATAATCCATCTTAATCAAGGCCTTTTTAGGAAGCACGTTTAATGAGGACCCCATATCGACGAGTACATGGGAAAGCACATCCCCTTTACACTCCATTGAAATGTGCAAAGCCCTATTGTGATTGCGCCCTTCTGTAGTCATATCAAGATCTGTAAGTCTCAATCTGTGACTGGCATTTACGGTGGAAATGACTGTCTCGAGCTGATTCACATATATCTCTTGCGGAACATAGGCGTTATTCAAGATTCTCAACAAAGCCTTTATGTGGGATTCTGAGCACATCAGGAAGGATAGGATTGAGATCTTGGAAGGAGTGTGTTGTAGGTGGTTGATTATATTGTAATCACTTTTCTTGATGATTTGTAAAAACTCATCATCTTCTTTATCAAAAGTAGTGTCTAAGTCAGGAGTATGGACGTCATCAGTCACAATTTCCTTGGCCTTAGCCTTAGCTTGTGCTTCTGCATTATCATTCGAGGGCTCCCCACTATTCCTCAGTGTTTGTGGTGCGAACATCCTTCCACTTTTTCTAAATCCCCCAACCCCTACATTCTCAATCTAATGTTGTTTTGTCCCGGAGGTAGTTACATCTTGCCTTTGGCCATTGCAATAAACTTCTGCCCCGTAATGCCACGGGACGACTCTTTCGCTCTGGTATGGCACGGGCCCTGGAGTAGTAAATGTGACTGGTGTTGATCTTACTGGCACTGGTATTTCAACCAGAGTAAAGTATATAGTCACCATAGAGATATCATCTTCTTCATTAGATACACGATCAAACTCGATACCTCCATCATCAATCAGTTTTTGAATACCCATCTTCAAATTTCACACATCCATTAGTAGATTCTTCACACTATTGATAAACCTCCCCACAGCCTGGGAAGAGACCCTTCCTCGCAAAACAATTATTTACTGACAATAATAGGGTTTAGAGAGTTGACATCATAAACCATATTTAGTTTGTCACCGTCTTCTATGGCTCCCACGGTTCTTCCATGCAGAGGCATGGGATTTTACAAGACATTTGGAGTAGGAGAAAAGTTGATGGACTTTGAGTCTAATAAATCATGCACCTTATGCTTAAATTCCTTGAATTTCTCAGTGGGATGACCTGGAGCTCCGGAATGAAACTCACAATGAGCATTGGCATCACACCCGTCTAGAATTTGTCTGAGCTTTGGGTTGTAAAGTTCTAAGCTGGATCATTTGCAGTTGAAGAAGATTCTGTAAGAGTTGAGAATACAAAATGGGTGGAGTCTCAAAATGTCTTTCAGACATCTTAGGCCTTGGTTGATACCCCTGCCGGGCAACCCTTGGTTGTTGTTGGGGTTGTTGCTGAGATTGTGGCTGATTAGGTGTTTTTGGGATAGTGACGACTGCAACATGGTAATAAGGATTTTTATTCCTTCTCTTTCGCTGGGCATACACTGCCCCTGTCTCCCCATTTCTTCTTTTTTGTTTTCTCACAAACGGATTCTTGGTCCCAGAAGTAGAAGCACCGTTGTTTTGGATTTTACCTTTCTTCATCCAGTTTTCAATCCTCTCTCCAGTCAGAATGATGTTAGAGAAACCACTCGACGAACACCCCGCAAGGCGTTCAGTGAAATTCCTCGGGAGGGTATCCATGAACAAGTTTATCAGCTCTCTTTCAAGCAGAGGTGGTTGAACTCTAGTCACTAGCTCGCTCCACCTTTGCGCATACTCCTTAAAGCACTCAAAATTTTTCTACGATAGACTTTTCAACTGTGTCCTGCTAGGGGCCATATCAATGTTGTATTGGTATTGTTTTAGAAACGTTTCTCCAAGTTCCTTCCAATTACGTACATCATTTCCTTCCAACTTCATATACCATTTGAGGGATCCTTCAGACAAGCTATCCTGGAAGAAGTACATCCAGAGCTTCTCGTCCTTAGTGTAAACAACCATCTTACAGCAATAAACTTGAAGGTGAGTCTTACGACATGAATTCCCGTTGTACTTGTCGAACCCATGAGCCTTGAACTTCGGTGGGATCACCAACCCCTGAACCAATCCCATGTCTAATACGTCAATTCCTAACGTATCCCTGCACTCGAGATCCTGAACCTTTTCAGCCAATATTTGGAAATCATGATGATTTCCCCCAACACCAAATCCTAAGTCCTCATTCAGCATAGAGAACTGGTCAGCTTGATTGTCTTCCACATGATGAAATGTAAAAGGAATACCCACAGGGATAGGAGGCCTTTCAACTCCTGCTGGCACACCATTGGCATTGACAGGATTACCTTGTGCATCTACATTGACTCCGGCGCTTGGAGTCTCCACATGTGGCGTATCTAGCCTTTGAACCACATCCATCAACTCATGTTGCCCTAGGGAAACCCCCTTGCATCATATTCATGAACTCATTCATGCGTGTGCGAAGCTCGGCCAACTCAGTTTGAGCAACATCCATGACATTTCGTTGATTTTGACGAGTGGCGTACCTGTGAAGATGATAGTCTTCAATCCTTCCTAAATAAACAAATAAGTTAGGAAACCTGGACAACCTGCAAAAAAATGCAAACATGATATGAATGATATGAAAATGTTGTGTTCTCCCATTATCAAGGTCGTTCATATCCCCATTCCGATATTCATGAATATGAAAATCCAAATGGCCTTTGAGACCTTGACTTTTGGGAAGAAAATCTCATATGAAGCTCAAATAAGATTATTGTGAAGAACCAGTGTATGGAACATGTGTTGGTGTATAGACAACAATCAGAAAGTTGAACCAAATCAGATGGCATGAAATTAAGCCTGAGAGTAACAAAAGAACTCCCCGAAGGGTGCCAATTCTTACAACAAATACAACAGTGAAAGTATAAAGGACTCCCACAATAAGCATGTGGGTCATCCGGCACAAACAAAGAAAACTAGGCCCTATGAAACTCCATATCTTTCAATCTCCAGCTAAGACGCTTGACAATCTCGAACAAATGGGCGACATCTAGATGACTTGGACCTTCAATGAGCTTTTGAATGAGCAAATCCCTCTGATCAAATGAAGCATGGAGCTCACTGATTTTTTGTAAGAAGACCTTTTCTTTCTCTTTGCTAGGACCTGGCTCAGACCTGGCCCTCTTGATCTCTACACGGTTTTTGAGCTCTTCTACTTCTTCCTAAACATCCTCTATTGCTTTATGACCTTGTTCTAGCTTTTGAATGTAACCCCTATGATGCTCGTGGGCTAACTGAAGTTCCTCTTTCCGACTATCCAGTTGTACCTAAAGGTCTTCAATCTTCTGCTTGTATTCAGCTTCAACTTCCTTCTGCTTCTTCTGATTTGTCTCCCATCTTTCTTGCTAGAGAGTTATTGCTTCATTGTCCTCAGTTAACGACTCCTTGACCCTTTGACGCTCATTTGCTTTGCTGATCCCAGCCAAGCCCTTTTTCTTAAAGTAAAGCTCTTTGTCCTCGAAGTTTGTCTGCTTGATCTTTACCATTCTTTCAGCCCTCTGAACCTTTTCTTCTAGCTTCCGATTAGAGTGCACCATATCCTTATATAAACCATGAATCTTGTCATTCTCTAAACCAAGCTCGTTTTCCCAAACTTCCATCTTTTTAAACTCCTCTAAAGGTACAATGGCCTGTGACTTGACTTCCTTAGGGTACAGAGGAGGCTCCATAGAAAATGGAAGAAGGCTAATTTCAACAAGATGTTTCAGCCAATGAATGTATGGTGTATAAGTCTTAGGATCCACTCTCCCAAACTCTTTCTTTCCCTTCTTGACCTTAACAGTCCAAACATTAGAAACTTGGATCGATAACTTTTCATTTCCAGCAGCCGGAAAGTACAAGGATTCTGCAATGTCTTCATCTTTGGGAGGAGTCTTCAATGGATAATCAAATTGTCTGATAGCTACACCGGGTTGTAATTAATTTCCCCTTTTCTTCTAAGCAATGGAACATTTAGGAAGTTTCCACAACTGGCGATCAACTCTTTTCCAGCTAAGTTCTTATTATAACACCAAATAATGTAGTTTGAAGTTAGACCCATGAGCCTCTTATACCACTTAACATCTCCTTTGAGTTCCACGAAAGGCCTTGACTATGGAAGATGTCTAGCAAACCAGGCATAGAACAAGGGTGCATAGAAAAACACTAACCCCCCCCCCCCCTTTTTCCTCTCATTCTTGTAGGTAACAGATTAATAGAAATCTCCTAACAAGGTTGGTACCAGATTCTTCTTAATGAAAATGGCTATGGCATCCATGCTTACAAACTCTTTGTCACCTGGGAACAAACTTATCTTATACATGATCAAAGCTAAAAGTGCACTGAAATCCACCCATCTTTTTTCTTCAGCATACTTGTTGGCCTCTCCAATCAAGAATACCACATGAAATCCTTTGCTTTCTTTCTTCTCTTTGAGGTTGTCAATAACCAAAGGCAACTTCAAGCAGGTAACTTTAGCGATATCTTCGTTTGGAACAACCCTGTCTAAGCTATAGAATGGAAAAATGTCTTTGATTGGAACTCTCAGAATACTGGAAATCTCCTCCAAGGTGGGTACCATAACATAATTGGGAAAAACGAAGCACCGCAACTAGGGGTTATAAAACTGGAGAAGAGTATGGAGGCCATCCTGTTGCTCTGGAGTAGGCTTGTCCAAGTAACTCAAAATCAGCCCATATTGTGCTTTGAAGTCATCTAATACCTTGTCATTCATCAAACTGACTAACTCTTGGATTTTTCTGTCTCTGGCTTGGAGAAAGTGTAATGCATGTTATTCTTGCGAGGAATATCTTGAGCCATCTGGATGAGAATGTATAAGACCGCCAGAACCAGGAATACAGATAACCTGAGAAATGAGAAAAAAACAATGAGTTAATGATGATATAATGCAATGAAATTCAAGGTATATGATCAGTGATATGTGTTTGTGTTGGTGTTGAGCAGTGAACCAAGTGTCAGTGGAAAGTCACAATAATAATATTATCTCTATATAGAACCCCAGAACTAAGAACGAAAGAACCATATAGAACTAGATCATATCATTGAACAACATTGATGAAGTGGATATGTTGAAGGTTAAGGTTCTTGTAAACCTGTAAACAACTCCCCCCCATCACACAGGTGTGCTACTACGAGTCAACATCACGGACTCTCAGGTCGAGTAGCGATAATACGTTCACCGTTTCCGAGAAACGATTTGGCATTATACACTAAAAGAGAAGGTCTCAACTGAGTCCTGAAAAATAAGAATTCCCCATAAGTTCCCAGCTTCAAACACTGAGATCAAGAAACAATAGTGCATTCATCCCAAAGGGTACAATACTATCGTCATACGAATAGTGCTATGACTGAGTTCTTACGAGAGAATAATGCCATCATATACGAGTTCCCAGTGGGCCCTCGAGTGCGAGTGGGTTTTCCAACAAATGTGGTCTTCCACTATCACCACTGGAGAGGGATGTTTTCACAAAGGTCCTCAATGATCGGTCCCCAGATGCATATAATTAACAAGGTCATATCTTGAAGTAGGGAAAACCCCTATATCTAAACATTTCCAAGACAGACGCAATCTGGGTGTGGAACTCACTAATACCCGTATGACAAGACATCATGAAAGCAAAGTGATTGTCCACACTAAAAGTCTAGGGTGCACTCGATCCTTGGTATTGGGCTCATCTTACAGAAACCCCATCCCGCAAAAAAAAAACAGACAGCCCAGGAAGTATAATAATGATGCATGATAAATAAATACTGAAAGCAATAAATAAAGTTGTAAAGTAAAACTGTAAATAAAAATAGTAAACTAAACACACAACAGCAAACAAATAAACACCCAAAGAAACAAAACAGACGAGCTCTAGGATTGACTCGCATAAGGAACCACATATATTGGTTAGGAAATTCCTAGCAGAGTCGCCAGTTGTCGCTCCCAGGATTTCCATCCTAGTACAAACGCGAAAATGGCGCAAACACGAAACATAGTCTCCATCCAGGCATTCTTATCCCAAGGAAAGGGAAAGGTAATGATGCACAAATCAAAGGAAAGGAAATAACAAGATCTTGCGAACCAAAGAGAACGAGTAAGGGAGTCGGTTACATGAAGGGAAGGTATTAGCACCCCTTCACATTCGTCGTACTCGACGGGATCCATGCTTCCTTGAATTGTTTCAAAGGGTGAGAATAAACTGCTGCTGAACTAGAAAGAAGGAAGGAATGAGAAAAAAATGTAGTGAAAATAAAAAATATGCTCAAATGGTCCCTACCCCACTGCCTACTGTCGCTCCCACCTGATGACACAGGGCCAAGAGGGGTACAGACGCGAACGGTCGGCGAAAGGAGAGAACATGAGGGTGAACTGAAAAGAGTCGCCAGCTAGGCATTTTTATCCCGAAGGAAAGGTAATGCTACATAGACCTAGAAAGATATGGATAAGACGGTTGCGAACCAGAGAAACTGAGAAAGGGGGTTGGTTACAACCTGGGAAGGTATTAGCACCCAGATTGTCCGCCGTACTCGACGAGATCCACGCTTGAAAGTTTGTATTTAAAGGGGTAGTGTCAGTGCTATTTTGTGTATAAGAGCTGGAAAAGAATGCAAGTGTCAGTGCAAGATAAAAAAAGTGTGAAGTGTAATAAAGAAGTGTCAGTGCAAGAAAGGAATGCAAGGCACAAGTCTATGAGGCTTAAAGAATAAAGCTTGAAGAGGGGGAAAAGAGACAGAGACTTTTGTTCGATAACTGTTAAGTTATGCCTACGTATCCTCTCGTAAAATGAGGAAGTCAGAACACCGTAGTTCGACTCAAAGAGACTGAAAGATAAGTTGACTGGTGAACTGATTACTTGTCTATGCTCAAGTGTATGACCTGTCTGGCTCAGGTGCTAACTGTCTTGCATTAGACGGAAGAAGCGAGTTCTCGTTTACGAGTGAATGAGGTGAGGAAAGAATCCCGGAGGAGACGATTATTGTTTGTTTTTGAGTTTTCAATCTTTTATTGCTTTTTTAATTTTGTCATAAGAAAATGAGCTTAATCCTAAACCAATGGTTAGTAAACTTATCACATCCTCCCTCTGATTAGGGGTAATGAGAATGCCCTAAGTATGAGATAAGCACCTCACACTTAACCACCTTGATGCAGGATTAAGATCATTAACCTACTTGCATTTATTTAGATGTTTTTGGTATTTTTGTTTAGTGTTAAGTAATGAGTTTAAGCCATAACCAAGGATTTAATGGACCCATTACACTATCCTAATAGAAGGATAATAGATGAGAACATTTAAGCTGAGGAAGGCTCCTCAACTTAATCCATGATTAGGGATTAACCTCATGACAAAACAAAGCCTTTATTAAAGTGGGTTTTAGTCAATGGTAAGATTAGGAAGTGGATTTATGGTTTGTAAGACAACTTGAGGGGGACTTGTCCATTAACACTAGGGTTAGTCCTTCTTAACCAATTAAGGAAGAATTAGAACCCTAATGCAAGGCCCAAGTTACAAGCTTGATGTCTTAGTGATTATTAGGTTAATTGATTAAAGGATTTAAACACATTAAGGGTTTAACACTTAGGATTAAAGTTATACATTCCATCCTAAGAGAAGGATGCAGGCATAATCTTAATCACAAAGCCTTAAAACCTTGAAGGTTTAGTCCCTGATTATGAGATGAAAGGAGAGACACAAAAGATGACACAAAGGGAAAACTAAATGGGGGACTAATCAAACCCTAATTGTTAACATGCTTGGGTGTTCCTAGGGTTTATGAGGCTTGCAAGAGATCTTCAAGAAAAAGCCACCAAGGAAGAAGAAAGATGGAGGGAAGAGAAGCAGAAGGAAGCAAGACAACTTACTTCACTTAAGAAGATAAGTTGCTTGAAGAAAGAAAGTGAGGAGGGAACATGAATGAGAAAGCTCACTCTAAGACAAAATTAAAATGCAGCAATTAATGTATAAGAGAGATGAGAAGAGATTATGAGAAGTGAAGGCAAATTCACTTCTCAAACACTTACCACCTGAAAAGTTAGCAAAAGGAAATGAAATGAAATGAAAAGGAAATGCAAAGAGGCAAACCAAAATCAGAAGCATGTTCATGATGCTAATGATGCAAAGAGATGATGCAAAGGTATGTCATGAGATAGGGATGATCATACAAAGGATGGGAATACAAATGAGACATGTAAGAAGCATGAAAGTTCATGAATGCATATGAAATGTAATGAAAGCAAAACAAATCAAATAGATGATGCAATGATCAAACATGATTTCAATGTGTCGTAATATGTCTTATATGTCATGTGAATGCACAAAATGTCATGGCAAGTTCATGTATGCAAGTTTATACAAGATGGATGCAAATGAAGATGCAAATTAGGGTTTATGCACAACATGAGATGCAAAATTCAAAATCAAAAGCAAATGGTAAGATAAAAAATTGAAAATGTAATCAAAGGGGCCCTAAACCTATACAAGTTCACTGTCCAAAGGGGAAGGTCAGAAGCTAAACCCTAAGGGACTTATGAATTTTCTAAGTTTCTAGGGTTTTAAGGGTGATCCTAAAGGGAAAATGCCAAACAAATTGGAAATGCATTATAAAAATGAAACAAAAATGTTTTTAGGAACTTTAAGCCATGCATAATACAATGCAAAAAGAATCATTCACAAACTCACTTTGGTTTAAAAGTTATGAATTTATGAATTAGGGTTAAAAATATTCATATTTAAGGACCCTAATTCAAATGAAAATTGTCAAAGTGTGATCAAAACCAAAAAGAAATTTGTGTTGTGAGTTTGTAAATGTTTGAAAATGCTCTCTGAATTATTTTGGAATTTTTAAATACCTAAATGTATTTTTAATTAATTAATTTTCATTAATTAATTAAAAATAATCATTTAAATGATTTAAAAAATATTTTTTATGAAAAAAATAAAAAAATAAAAATATTTTTGGGTTCTGAAAATTAATAAAAGATTTAATAAAAAATTTCAGAATTTTTAAAGTCTTTTTACTATTTTTAATAAAATGTACAAATAAAATGAGAAAAATGTGAAGTAAAATTAATTAAATGAGAAGTATGTGCAATGGACGAATCAGATTGAAACTGGGGAAAGGCCTGTTGACCACGCACCAAATCCAAGGTGTTAATGCTATTATTTTATGATTGGCATTATGTTTGGTAAAACTAATATGGCTGGAAAATGTTGAATAAGAAGTTCCATATTAACATGGTATAGACTCTGGAAGAAGATGTTGAAACATGATGTCCTGACATGGTGGCACAGATAAATGTGGAAGTTGTCAAAGAAGATGTTGAATTCAGTTCAGAATGTCCTATCAGATGTTGGGACATTATCAAACAGAGTATAAGAACTTAATTCAGGATGTCCCAACAGATGTTGTCATATGTTACAGTCAGATGTCAAAGAAGATGTTGAAACATCTGCAAATGTCATGACAGAATTACTGTCATATGTTACAGACAGATGTCAAAGAAGATGTTGAAACATCTGCAAATGTCATGACAGAATTACTGTCATATGCTACAGACAGATGTCAAAGAAGATGTTGAAACATCTGTAAATGTCATGACAGATGTCAAAGAGAATGTTGAAACATCTGCAACTGTCATGACAACATTACTGTCATATGTTACATATAGATATCAAACAAGAAGTGTTGAAATTAGTTCAGGATGTCACACCAGATGTTGTGACACTGTCAAACAGAGTAACAGTTAATGAACTTAAGTCAAGATATCAGGATGTCACACCAGATGTTAGGACATTGTATCAGTTAATGGAATAAGTTCAGTTTACAGGATGTCACATCAGATGTTGTGACATTGTATCAGTAAATGAAGTAAGTTCAGTTTTTCAGGATGTCCCAACAGATGTTGTGACATCTCAGACCTGCTACCAGAATTAATTAATGCATAACAGAACTGAGTAAATTCAGGGGAATCTATCTGGAATTAATTGGAAAGAGATAAGCAATACAAGGCGCATCTTTAGGGAGATTAGTTATCTAATTTCAGTATAACAGAATAACTAATTCACCTTGAATTAAGGAGGTAGCAAACTAACTAACCCTAATTCAAGGTGATGACATTGGATTTATCAGATCTGAATTATGCAGAATATTGTTGAGATATTATGCAATCATATGTGGTGCTGATTTAGAAGATCTTAAAGAATCAATTTAAATTGAAGACAAATATTGAAAAATATAGGTTTCTATATTTAGAGATATTTTAGGAGTTGAAGATCTTTTGGAATATTTGTAACAGATTTTTTCTGCATATTTGTAGAAGCTATTGTTGTGATTGTTTAGGCCCAAATCCAGTTGGGAATAGGTTATAAAAGAAACCCTGTAACCTAGTTTAGTAATCAACCCAATCAACCGAAAATGTAAACATTATTAGGATTGTGTCCTTGTGTCAGCCGTGCGTAACAAGTAACTCTTTTGTGGCTGTTTCACTTGTGATTCTCTAAGCTTGTAAGCAAGAGAAGTATTGTGTCTTGATTGAAACTTTTAAGTAAGATCAAGCTGTTGTGTTTGAAGTGTGACTTCAATTTTATTAATCATTGTAAAAGATCACTGTGTGATTGAGGGGGAGTGAGTAGGGTACTCATATCTAAGTTGTGTCTTAGGTAGAAATTGCATTGGGTAGTTATTAAGTGATAGATTAAACAGGGTGGTTTAAGTCTAGAATTAATATTACTTATAGTGGATTTCCTCCTGGCTTGGTAGCCCCCAGATGTAAGTGTGGAGATACACTGAACTGGGTTAACAATTCTGCTGTGTTCTTTATATCTTTTATGTTTTATGCAGTACCTGAACTGAATGTCCTATCAGATGTCCCAACATCCTGAAGCATGTTTGACTCTGATATATCAGAATTATTTAAGTACTGATATGTATGCCTTACCATGTTTATAAGTAACAGATAAGATGTCTCAACATCATATTCGACATCTGAGTCTGTCATACCAGAATTTCACAAGGGACTATATTCAAATCAGGCTAATTAACTAATTAAACCTAATTAAGTTAAATGGAAATTATGAATTAATGAGATGATCTAAGCCATTGGTTCACACGCGGGAAACTTAATCCTATGGCCCAGATTCAAAAATACACTAATTACTCAGCTAACCCTAATTAAGGCACACTAACCTCAGGCGGCCGGAACAGTGGTTCCGGTCGTCTTCTCCGGCCAACCCCCAGGAACAAAATCCTCCCTAGGTCATTTCTGGAGCTCTAAAGCTCCAGATTTGTTCCTCTCACCTTCCTAAACTCATCCCTAACCTCAAACCTCATTTATTTCCAACCATTAACAAGAATCGAAGCTAAGAACAAAAACTGCAAATATTTCAGACAAGCCATACACTCTCAATTCTTCATCATTTTCAAAAGTAAAAGGCTCATTGCACTCAGGGAATCAAACTTAACCAATTGAGGACTTAAATACCTGAGGTGAAGCTTTCAACCCTGGAGCTTTCAGGCTGCTTTCTTGCTCCCAAATGCGTCCAATGAACTCCTTGAAGAAGCTTTGATG
Organism: Lathyrus aphaca; assembly: GCA_963966055.1. Taxonomy (NCBI): domain Eukaryota; kingdom Viridiplantae; phylum Streptophyta; class Magnoliopsida; order Fabales; family Fabaceae; genus Lathyrus; species Lathyrus aphaca. The sequence continues at coordinate 502,285,422 of OZ014520.1, forward strand.
CTTAGTTGGAGTGTTTTGTGGATAGTTTGTGAGTTTGATTCAGTTCAGTTCAAAGGGGGAGGGAAATCGTGTTTTTGATATGGCTGCTTTTAGGGCAAGATGATGGGTGGGAAATGATCAGTGGTTCATGGTGAGTTGTTCTATGGAGTTTGTTTTGATGTTTATAGCTTGTGTGATGAGTTTCGAATGAAAATGCATGGGAGTTTTGGTGAATGCTGACTTGTGGGAGGATTCAGGTTCCAAGCTTATCTGAAATGGCTTGCCTTTGGTACACATATCAAGTCTTGATAGGTCAGAGAGTTGTTTGTGGCCTATGCTGAATGGTATGGTTCAATATGCAAGAAGTCAACTTTTGTGTAAGTGAAAGCATGGGCTGGTTCAGGCATGGTACAAGGGTATGGCTCGAGTTAGCTAGCTTCAAGGAGGTCCATGGAAGTCATATTTTGTAGCTGGCACAAATGGCTGAAGAGATTTGATCCATTTTGCAATTTTGAAGAAGTTTGGCCCCTTTTGAATTACTTGAAATTCAAGGCATGGAATGAAATGATTCAAAGCTGAAATCTGATCTTTAGAGGTCACATGAGGATGTTGTGAAGTATTTGTGCATATTTGAAGCCTTTAGAATTCCTTATCATGCCATTTTGCAAAATGCTTCTTTGGTGCAAAAGTGAATTTTATGTGATTTTTCCCAACTTTGGAAAGCCATAACTTGAGTTCCAAAATGAATTAGATCTTTTTCTTGTACTTTTTGAAAAGGGAATGATCCACTCTACAACTTTCATGACCAAGAATATTTCATTTGAAGCATTTTTGTTTAAGAAAGAGGAGGTTGAAAAACTTTCCCAAAATGGAAAGTTTACATTACAAGTCATTTCCATATTTGGCAACTTTTGGTTTTGTCCACTTTTCTTCAAATTTGTGAACTTCCAAGCACTTCAATGATCAAATAAAGACCATATAACTTAAATTTGATGAAAAATCCACTTTGGTTCCATGTTGGGGGGCCTCAAATGCCCTGATTTGGCTCTGACTTGCTCAAGAAGTTTCCCAGTGATCAGATGACTTTCACAATGAATTTTTCCATCAAACTTGGTATGCATGATCCTTATGCCATATTGAGACCAATAGAAACAAGAATGACCAAAAAATTTGGAGTTATGGTCTATGAAACCAAAACCCTAATTTTAGGTCATCTGTGTAGTTAAACCTGGCTCTGCTTCCATGCCTTGCCAGTTCTTGTGATTTTATGACTTTATTGATCTTGGGAAGATATAATATGATGTTTGAACATACATAGACCCCCTTGTGATGATTTAAGGCCTTTGGAGTGGCTCAGATAGCTCATGGATTGCTCAGATCACAAACCCTAGATGCAGATGACTTTGAACCAATGCAGTGAAGCAAAAATGCAACATGATATGATATGGTTGAACTAATGAAAATATGAAAGATCACAAGCCATGGTGTGAAATTAGTGAGGGAAAATTTGGGGTGTTTACAGCTGCCCCTATTCAAGCATGAGTTAGTTGTGCAGGATGTAAGCGACAGGCTTAACATACAAACAGGATAACTCGTAGTTGAATACCAAAGATAGTCAAAATTTGCACTCACTGACTGTGAAAAAGAAAAGGGATATAGATTGTTAAAGGAAGTAATGTATGTTTATAAAGTGCGGGCGATGGAGGACGACCATCGAGCAGAGGACGACTGCTGGGGATAAAGCAATGACGGGGACGACCGACATGCTGGGGAAATAAAGAGGTTATGATGGGGACGGCCATCAAGATAAAGTAACAAAACTTTCTGGGGATTAAAGGTAAAGGAAATGATGGGGACGACCATCAGGTTAATGAAATAAATGATGAGGTACGGTCATCAAAGGTAAAGGACGATCACCTAGCAGGGGACGGCTGCTATGTTGGGGATAGGGATGAGGGACGGTCATCCAAGGTGAAGGACGATCACCTGGAAGGGTGCGGCTGCCGAAAATGTCACGACATAGGACGAATGCCGGATAGAAAAGGTCGACAATGGGGGACGGACATCGGATAAGCATGATGAAGGATGATCATCAAGAGGTGAAGGACGATCACCTAGCAGGGTACGGCTGCTCTCAGGGTTTATCATGACATAGGACGAATGTCAGATAACAAGATCTACGATGGGTACGGCCATCAGATAAAGTGATGAAGGACGATCATCAAAAGGTGAAGGACGATCACCTAGCAGGGTACGACTGCTAAACATCACGACATAGGACGAATGTCGGATAGAAAAGGGGTCCAATAATGAAGACTCTGCTGGGGAAAAGGGATGAGGGTCGGTCATCCAAGGGTAAAGGACGATCACCTGGCAGGGTACGGCTGCCGAAAGTATCATGACATAGGACGAATGTTAGATAGAAAAGAAGTTGCCTTTTAATGGGGATCTGCTGGGGAATGGTAGACACGGACGAATGTCTACATTCAAGAAAGGAAAGTATAAGTGTTTGGCACTACGTATAGATTAAAGATACGGACGAGCATCCTTAAGACCATGATACGGACAAGTATCAGTAGAAACAAACGCTGACGCATGTTCAGAGATGATGATACGGACAAGTACCAACTTGTTAACAAAGAGCACAGACGAGTGTCGAATCTGGGAAAAGATAAGTGGTGTATATAAAATACGGACGAGTATTTGTATAAGTAAAAGGTATGAGAGAGACACAGACGAGTGTTCAACTTGATGGGGATAGTATGATACAGACGAGTACCCTAAGCGAAAATGTATGAGTTATGAACTTATGAGTGTAAAAGATATTCTGAAGTTCTGTGGGCACAAGATGACACTGACGGTTGTCGAAAGAAGTGTATTATAAACAAGTGTTTGGTTTACAATAAGTGTTTAGGCAATCACGCTGGGGAAAGGTGACACAGACGAGTGTCAAAGGAGTGTATAGATATCTGTTTGTGGTTTATATCTGCAAGGGATGGATATGACACGGACGAGTGTCGAAAAGAGTACATATCAATATGTATTAGTGAGTGCAAAGAGGATGCTTTGGCTTTCTGTTAGGACTGTGAGTCCTTATATAACATTGCTGACAGAACGTTGGTATATACAGGTGTTTGATTCAAAACATGACTTGTGATTGTGCAATATGTTTGATTTTTGCCGTAATGCTCCGTATTAGACGGAATGCTACGCTCTGAGGTGATTTATGATGTGAATGCTATGATTATGCAAAGATACCGATCCGGGATTCGGATCCTGTTGTTGTGAAGATCTCTGATTGATATGCTTTGAAAGAAAATCCCAGCTGGGGATGAGATCATTGGTAGATCTGATATATAGCTTTGCTTGGGGAGATAGGTCACTGATAGACCTACTACAATGAGGAGCCCAGCTGGGGCTGTGGAAGCTTTCGTCACTTTGTTGTGAGATCTTCAGACATTGCTCTTCTGGATAGAGGTTGGAGCTATGCGGGGAGATGGTTCCCTGTCTAGCACTTGGCTGGGGAGGAATGATCAATAAACGATCTTCCTAGAGATTTCTGGGGGGATTCTGCTGAGGATGATGAACTTAGCTGGGGAAATGAGCCCCTTCTGATGCTGCTCTGGAGAAAGTGTTGTGGAAATGATGCCTAGCAGTCCTAATGGGGAGAAAGAATATCTAGTGCTATTTGGAAGCATTGCTAAGGAAGTAATGATTTGGGCAGCTTGTTGGGAAGAAGCTTTCATTCCCCATGTTGCGCGTTGAATATCTGCAATCCTGTTATGACAAAGAAACATACAACTCCCCCGAGGTATCCCTTACCGGATTTCATCATAGGAATTTAGACATTCCTGGGAGTAAGTAATAAATTTCCTGCAAGCATGTGATTAGAAAAGGAGCATCTGTATTTATGCAACCATTATATCAAGGATATCGGACATTTTTGCAAATAAAATGTACAAGACGAAGTGTGATTGAAAATCTGATTTTATTAATTTGTGTGCCCTGAATTGGCAAGTACAGTCAAAGAAACAAATCCCCTGGAATGAGGAGATTATTACAAATTGAGAAACAAAAAGGTGTTGGCAATGTTGATGACGCTTCAATGAGCTTCCCTTTGCCATGACTTGTATGACATTGACGCTCTTCTCATCTTGCTTTCTGAAGAAGGCTGATTCTGACCGATGCTTGGACCCTTCGAAGCTTGTCGTGTTGTAAGTGATACAGACGAATTCAGAATGCAGTTGTTCGCTTATTCCCTTATTTTGCGTGGATCGCCCTTTCGGGTTTTCAATCCACCGGGATACCCATTTTTTCCTGAGCTGTCCAATGCGGCTTTTCAACTCAGCGGGTGTACATTTTTTATTTTCCCTTATTTTTTCCCGAGTCTTTTATTCTATTTTTGACTCGCCGGGATACCCTATTTTTGCCTGGACTTACATTCTGTTTTTATGTCCAGCGGGTCATTTTATTAGAAGTATTTTTTAACTGCATCTGAATTCACAGGGGACAGGAAGTCTTCACCATCCATAGTACTGAGCATCAGTGCTCCACTAGAGAAAACTTTCTTTACAATGAATGGACCATCATAATTCGGAGTCCACTTTCCCCTGTGGTCTGTATGAGGAGGGAGGAGTCTTTTCAGCACAAGATCTCCTACTTGGTATTCCCGAAGCCTTAACTTTCTGATCGGAGGCTTTCTTCATTCTCTTCTGATACAACTGCCTATGATAGATCGCAGCTAACCTCTTCTCTTCGATCAGATTCAGTTGTTCGTACCGGGATCGGACCCATTCTGCTTCATTCAATTTGACATCCATTAGTACCCGTAAGGAGGGTAATTCAACTTCAACAGGTAGGACTGCCTCCATACCATACACAAGTTGATACGGTGTTGCCCCAGTGGATGTTCTGATTGAGGTACGGTACCCATGCAAGGAAAATGGTAGCATCTCATTCCAGTCTTTGTAAGTGACTACCATCTTTTGCACAATCTTCTTGATATTCTTGTTAGCTTCCTCAACAGCGCCATTCATCTTTGGCCTGTAGGGAGAAGAATTGTGATGTTGGATCTGGAAGTCCCGGCACAGTTCTGCCATCATTTTATTGTTCAAGTTGGAACCATTATCAGTAATGATTAGCTCGGGCACTCCATACCGACAAATGATGTCTCTCTTCAAGAATCGGGCTACCACTTGCCTGGTGACATTTGCATATGAAGCTGCCTCAACCCATTTGGTAAAATGTCAATGGCTACCAGGATGAATCTGTGGCCATTTTAAGCAGTCGGTACAATCTTGCCAATCATATCAATGCCCCACATGGCAAAGGGCCAAGGTGAAGACATCACATTTAAAAGATTCGGAGGCACGTGCACTTTATCCGCGTTTGTGGCACCTTCTGGCATAGGCACAACAGTCTGCATCCATTGTGATCTAGTAGTAACCTGGCCATAGCAATTTCTTAGCCATTGCATGTCCTCCAGCATGGGTACCAAAAGATCCTTCATGCATCTCGTGCATCAACAAGTCTGCCTCTGTCTTATCAACACATCTGAGAAGTACCATGTCAAATTTTCTTTTGTATAAGGAACCATCGGCATTCAGGAAGAAACTACCATCCAGCCTTCTTAATGTCTTCTTATCATTGGAAGATGCCCCAGGTGGGTATGTTTGATCCTCTAAGAAGCATTTGATGTCATAGAACCAAGGCCTCTCGTTTTTAACAAGGTCCGCCGAGAATACGTATGCTGGCCTGTCAAGTCTAGATACTGAAATTCGAGGCACAAAGTTGGCAGCTTGAACTTTGATCATGGATGAAATGGTAGCCAAAGCATCTGCAAACTGATTTTCGTCTCGAGGGATATACTCAAGTTTGACTGTGGTGAAGAAAGTCAATAACCTCCTTGTATAGTCCCGGTAAGGCATCAGATGATCTTGGTGGGTGTACCATTTGCCGTTGGTTTGATTGATTACCAGAGTTGAATCTCCGAACACAGTCAAAGTCTTGATCCTGAGGTCGATGGATTCCTCAAGACCCATAATACAAGCTTCGTATTCAGCTTCGTTGTTAGTGCAGTTGAAGGTGAGCTTTGCCGAGAAAGGCATGTGAACTCCCTTAGGCGTAATGAGTACTGCACCAACACCACGACCATTCATGTTAACAGCCCCGTCAAACATCATAGTCCATTCTTCTTCTGGGTCAGGCCCTTCAGTGTGAACAGGCTCTTCATGATCTTTTGCTTTTATGAACATGATGTCTTCATCAGGGAAGTCAAATCTCATAGGCTGGTAATCAACAATGGGCTGCTCAGCAAGATAATCAAACAATACACTGCCTTTGATGGCTTTCTGAGATGTGTACTGAATGTCGTATTCTATGAGAATCATTTGCCATCTTGCAACCCGTCCGATGAGTGCTGGCTTCTCAAATATGTACTTGACTGGATCCATCTTTGATATCAATAAAGTGGTGTGGGTCAACATATATTGTCTTAGTCGGCGAGCAGCCCACGCTAAAGCATAACAAGTTTTCTCGAGCAGTGAATAACGTTGTTCACAGTCAGTAAACTTTTTGCTTAGGTAGTAAATTGCATACTCTTTTCAACCAGACTCGTCATGCTGGCCCATCACACACCCCATTGATTCTTCTAATACTGTCAAGTACATTATCAGAGGTCTTCCTTCAACTGGAGGCATAAGGATCGGAGGCTCTTGTAAATATTCCTTGATTTTGTCAAAAGCCCTTTGGCAGTCCTCATTCCACCTGACCGTTTGCTCTTTTCTTAACAGCTTGAACAAAGGCTCACAGGTGGCCGTAAGTTGAGATATGAACCGTGAAATGTAGTTCAATCTACCTAGAAAACCTCGAACTTCTTTTTCAGACTTCGGTGCAGGCATTTCTTGAATGGCTTTGACTTTATCGGGGTCAACTTCAATCCCTTTCTCACTTATAATAAATCCCAGCAGCTTACCGGATCGCACCCCGAATGTGCATTTGTTGGGGTTTAACTTCAGTTGGTACTTCCTCAGACGCTTGAATAACTTCAACAGATTCACCGGGTGGTCTTCTTCTGTGAGGGACTTGGCAATCATGTCATCCACATAACATTCAATTTCTTTATGGATCATGTCATGGAATAATGTTACCATAGCCCGTTGATACGTTGCACCAGCATTCTTCAGTCCGAATGGCATCACCTTATAACAGAAGGTGCCCTAGGGTGTGATGAAAGTTGTTTTCTCCATGTCTTCAGGTGACATCTTGATCTGATTATATCCTGAAAATCCATCCATGAAGGAGAACACCGAGAACTGAGCCGTGTTGTCGACCAATACATCTATGTGAGGTAATGGGAAGTCATCTTTCGGGCTGGCTCTGTTCAGATCCCGGTAATCCACACACATCCTCACTTTGCCGTCCTTCTTAGGCACAGGTACAATGTTAGCAACCCATGGCGGATAGCCAGCGGTGTGAATCCAAGGTCTACCCAACAGACAGCTGTAGGCCGGCTGTATGTCCATCACAAAGAAGGTAGTTTTGAAGGTTTGCGGGCCAATCAACACAGGCAGATCAATCTCTCCAAGCACTGATCTTTTAGAGCCATCAAATGCTCTCACCACCAAATTACTCGGGCGTAATGTCAGGCCATCGTACTCCAGCTTCACTAAGGCTTTCTTTGGTAGAACATTGAGTGACGACCCAGTGTCCACCAGTACATGAGATAGAACAGCACCTTTGCATTCCAAGGTGATATTCAAAGCCTTGTTATGGTTACGCCCCTCTGTTGTTAAATCAGCATTGGTAAAGCCCAGTCCATGACTGGTATTGACATTTGCCACCACGGTTTCTAGCTGATTAACGGTAATCTCCTATGGCACGTATGTTGCGTGCAGGACTTTCAATAATGCATTCCTGTGAGCTTCAGAACACATTAATAGGGATAATATGGAGATTTTTGAGGGAGTTTGGTGAAGCTGATCCACTACCTTGTAATCACTTCTCTTTATGATTCTCATGAACTCGTCTACATCTTGTTCAAAAGATGTCTTCTGAGTTTCCTTGGCGATTGGCTCTTCAGATACCACACTCTTTCCCTTCGCTTTGGCAGCAGCTTCTGCTTCAGCATTAGGTCTTTGTGTTTGTGAGGCAAAAAGGCATCCGCTTCTGGTGAAGCCTCCGCCTCCCCCAACATTATCAATTTGTGGAGAAGAGGTTGATGAATCCAGAGTGATTTTCTCCCCGTTGCAGTAGAGGTCAGAGCCATAATGCCAAGGTATGGCATTACTGCTTTCATAAGGAACTGGTCCAGGCACCGTGATGGTAACTGGACTGACTGCTGCAGAGGAGGGTACTGTAATGGTGTGCGGATCGTAGTAAATTGTGACTGGTGATCTAGCAGGGGGTGCCACTGCTTGTTGTTGGAAATGGTTGTCTGGAGGAACATCTGATTGATCATAGTAGATGGTTACTGCTGAGACATCTTCATTAATTTCTGTTGGCGTTGTAGAAGATTATGCTGATAAAATGGATGCTGATGTTGTAGAAAGAATGGTTGTTGAAATCTGACTTGTTGAAATGATGGACGGAGCCATTGCTGATGATATTGATGAATCGGTAGGAATGATTGTTGCTGCTGTTGTAGAAGAATCAGGAATTATTGTCAAAGGAATTGCTGGATTTGTAGGCGCCGTTGTTGAGATCTGAAGGATACCATCCTTGATAAGACTATCTATGCCGATTCTCAGATTATCACACCCGTTGACTGCAATGTTGCAATACCCACAACCGAGCTCACACCCGGGGAACACCTGGCACTCTAGAAGCTAAGCTTTAATTTCGACCAGAGGTGTTCGAATTTGTGCAACACTAGTGATCAGAGTAGATGGTTTGTCTTCTTCAATGGCATTAATCCTTGGCCCACCATGATTAGGCATTGTATTTCTATTGACATTCGGAGGAGGTGCGAAGTTGAGGGCTTTAGAATCCACCAGATCTTGAACTTTCATTTGTAAGGCCCTGCATTTTTCAGTATTGTGGCCTGGTGCATTGGAATGGAAAGCACACCTGGCGTTGACATCATAATTCTTCGGGAGATTGGAGGGATTTGGAGGTGTCAATGTCCTTAACTCAACCAAGTTAAGCTTCAGGAGTTGTGGCAATAAGGCAGCATAAGGCATAGGGATAGGGTCAATCACCCTGTTTGCCTGTGATGGTCTTTGTTGGAAGGGTCTTTGTTGTTGATTGCTATTGTTGCTGTTGTAGGTTCTCTGCGGCGGATACTGAACTTTTTGTTGATAATGTGGTTGTTGTGGTTGTTGATATGCTGATTGCTGAGGAATTGGAGCTGGAATAGTGACAGCTGCTACTGATATGTGAACATACTGAGGTCTGCCCCTGCTGGCATGAATGGCATTTGTCTCACCGGTCCTTCGAGGTCCCACAAAAGGATTCCTGGGATTACTGGACGAACTTGCACCATTATCAGAAATTTTGCCCATTTTTAATAGACTTTCAATTCTTTCACCGGCTATAACTACGTCAGCAAAACTGGTGGAAGAAAAGGCAGCCAGCCTATCAATATATGTTCCTTGCAAAGTATTCATGAACATGTCGGCCATTTCTCTTTCCGACATGGGTGGTTGGACAGCAGCAGCAAGTTGTCTCCACCTCTGGGCATATTCTCTGAAGCTTTCTCTGGAATATTGAGACATTCCCATCAGAAGGGTCCTGTTAGGAGCCATGTCCAGGTTATATTGATATTGTCTGATGAAGGCTTCAGCTAAGTCCTTCCAGCATCTGATAGTAGCTCTGGTCAAGTGTGAATACCACTCCCTTGAAGCCCCAGTCAAACTGTCTTCAAAATAGAACATCTACAGCTTTTCATCCATGGTATATGCTTTAAGTCTCCCCAGAAAAGACTGCAGGTGAGTTCGCGGACAAGAGGTTCCATTGTATTTCTCAAAGCACGGGGGTTTGAACTTGTGGGGAATTCTCACCCCATCCACTAACCCCATATCCATTACATCGAAGCCCAAGGAGTTTTGAGACTCCAGAGATCTCAACTTCTCAGCAATTTCATCAAACCTCCTATCATAGACTTCATCACCTGCTCCCATGACAGTAAACTGCTCCTCTTGGGGGTCTTCTTGTAAGATCCTCCCCCCAGTAGTACTTCCTTGCATATTACCCGGGATGTTGACTTCCGGATCTAGATGAGGTCCAAATACAGGTGGATTAACATGAGGCTGACCCCTTTCATTATTACTTGTTCCTCCAGTGCCAGGATGAGGTTCCTCGGGGGGTTTTCTTTCTACCAATGCCCTTAACCTTTCTTGGCTTTGGGACAAGCCAGTCATCACAGTCATGAATTGGGCCATTTGGTTTCTCATCTCCACTCTTTCATTAGCCATCTGGGTTCTGACCTCAGTCAGGTCTTGCTGTACTTGCTCCATTAGAATACCCGAAAGGTTGTTGCGAGTAGGATACCGGTGTGCACGGTTGACATGGAACACCCTTCTGCGAGCAATATTTCCTGAGATCATAGCAAAGTTAGAAACAAATAAAAAACCTACAAAACAAAATAAAAGTTAGTATGCAATGCAGTATGCTTATTTGTTTTCCAAGGTATCCGGCTTGGTTCTTGGTTTTGACCTTTCCAGACCTCAAGGAAGATGCTTTGATGTTGTTGAGAAAAGAAAACCCAAATGGAAACAAACTAAGATATATTACAAATGGTGAATAATACATAACCTGTTTTTTACAACACATGCCCTTGAAGGGTCAAAATACAACACAAAAGAAAAGTACATCAAATGGAATCAACAAACAAAAAGTCAGACATCAAGCCCAAACTCATCCTCCTTAACCTCCTTCAGAAGTGCCTCAGTCACTGGACCAGCTGGATGCTCTGTAATAGTCCTGATGAGGAGGTTTCTGGTGGAAATGGCAGTGGTCAGCTTCTTATGCCTGTCCTGATCCTTTGATCTTTTCAAACCAGCCCTAAGCTTCAACTCTGAAATCTCCTTCTGGGCTGCCAGCAAAGCTTCCTGCTGCTTCTTTTCATTGGCCTCTAACTGCTCAATTTTGGCTTAAGTTCTCTGATCTTCTTGAGTACGGGCTTCAGGGATCCTGACCCACCTAGCCTGACTTTCTTGCAGATAGAGCTCAGTCCTAGCCTTCTGAAGCTTGGCCTCTTTACAGGAATTCTTCAATATTTGTTCCCCGACTCTTGCTTTTCTGATGTAGTCCTCTGTTTTCTCAATCTTGGCCAGATGCTCCACCCTAAGCTTCTCCAACCTCTCAATGTCCAGACAACCATCACTCCTTTCCCAAAGAGTCTTCTTCAAAGCTTGAGACAGATTCTCATTCCTTTCCTTCAGCTTCTCAAATTAAAACAGGCTAACAGTGGCTGCTGGCTGTACTGTAGATGGTCCAGGTGTGTCCTCCAAAGTGAAGGGCATTCCAGTAATCTGAGCTCTAGCATGGGACCAGTCATAGTACTGAGCTGAAGCAACATTATTACACCTTCCAAGAATAGCCATCCCTTTTGTCTGGATGTTGTCCCAAGCCCAGGATGCTTGTCTGACAACAGCTGAATTAGGTTTTACTTCACAATATAGGGTCTCAGCTAAATCTTGCACTCTAGCAGGGTGAACCAAAGCATAGCCCAGTTGTCTCTTGAACAACAAAGGATTGTAGTTGATGCAACCCTTCACTCCTATCAGAGGTACATTTGGGTATTGCCCACAGCTGGTGATGATGTCCTTGCCTTTGGTGCTCTGGGTGGACCATCTGATGTCATCTGAAGTCAAAGCAATGGGCCTCTTAGCCCAATTCTTCTGTTGGTGGGGATTCAGGAAGGCATCTTATTTAGGCAGGTATTTAAGCAGCCAAGTGTGAAACAAAGGAGCACAACATCTCACTAATTTCCCCCTTTGTTTCTCATTCCTTTGATGAATGGAATAATAGAAATCTCCCAGCAATGTGGGTATTGGGTTCCTCAGAAGGAAAAGATGAATGGCATTCTTGCTGATAAATTTGGGCTCATCTGCAAACAGTATAACCCCATATATGCTGAGGGCTAACAATGCACAAACTGCCTCCATTCTCCCAAAGAGGTCTTCAGGATGGCCTGAGAAATCAAGAAATCCAAGTGCAAACCAGGGATCCCAGCTTTTGTTGTCATGCTTTGCTCAATCAAGGAAGGTTCCAGGTGTAGTGCTTTTGCTACTTCTCCATTGCTAGGAGAAGTCATCTCTGGGTTGAAGGGGACACCACCCCTGACAGGTACTCCAATCAATGATGAAAACTCCTCTAGCAGAGGACCTAACTGAAAGTCTGGAAAGGTGAAACATCTCAAAGGAGGGTCATAAAACTGTAGGCAGGTGTGGATCATGCTCCTCTGAGAAGGGTCAAGGTCCATAACCATATCAAGGATACCTCCATAATGTTCTCTGAATAATGGGATGTGGTCAGGGGTGATAAGTGACTGGACCTGTCTGATTCCAATCAACACAAGCTCAAAGAAATGGTATGAAATGTTGCTCTTCCTGGGAGTAGCCATGAGTGCTGATGAAGAACTGAAGACAAGTGCTGATGAGGATCAAAACTGACACTGGAGATGAGCCACTGATAGGCTGATGCTGGTGATGGTGAAGGCAGCCGAAGCAGTCAACTGATGAAGATAGCTGAAGCAGATAACTGATGAAACAGAGGTCTATGCAGATGAAGGGGTCAAAACCAAGCCAGATATAATGTGGATACCCTGAAAGATGAATAAACAAATGTTAAATGATGCAATGATGATGTATGCAAATGATATGCAAAGGTTTGTGATCAAGCTGGATCTGATTATCGGTCTTGATATAAGTCCATGTATGTTCAAGAAGTCCATATGGAGGTTCAGAAATCTAGTAACCAGGGTGGGGGACTCAAATAAAGAGCCACATGTCCAGGGTTAAATCACAAGAACTATCCAAAATGAGGTACTCTTAAACCAAATAGGTAACAGGGTATGATGTGGCCAATGGTACCTACAAACCTGTAAACAGCCCAACCCCCTCACAGGTAGTGTTCTAAAACAACGATCCTCAGACTTGGATCAGTTATGAGAAGTGTAAACACTTCTAACCCGGAGGTACAGTGTTTACAATAACCATAAAAGATCCTCCTCTAATTCTCCTCAGTTTCTGAAGGTCATAATAAAGGTCATCCAGACTTAGCAGGCTTCCCAGATAGCCCTAGCACTACAGGAAATCTGTAGCACAGAGTTCTCAAGAAGAAACCCACATCTGAACCGTGTTTCATATTCCCGCACCAGACCGAGATGGAATGGGAAAGAGCATGAACCACTCTAGCCTAGGTGTCACTCAGGTCCCAGGTATAGGACCTTAACTCTCAATAGAACCCCCACCCACCAAAACAGAAACCAGATCCAGTAATGATAATGACAGTATGAAATATGAAAAACTGTAAAGGAAAGCAATAAATAAAGTTGTACATAAAGCAATAAATAAAGCAAATAAACTCAATTAGCACATAACACCCCAGTAAACACAAATCAAACAAGCGCTAGGAGGAACCCACAAAAAGAACCAGAAGCCCTGGTTATAGTATAAGGGTCCCCAGCAGAGTCGCCAAGCTGTCGCTCCCACCAAATGATACCCAGGTCAGAAGGGGTACAGACGCGAACGGTCGGCGAAAAGGAGAAGGGAAATGAATAGAGTCGCCAGCTAGGCATTTTTATCCCGAAGGAAAGGTAATGCTGCATAAACCTAAAAGATGGATAAGACGGTTGCGAACCAGAGAAACTGAGAAAGGGGGTTGGTTACAACCTGGGAAGGTATTAGCACCCAGATTGTCCATCGTACTCGACGGGATCCACGTTTGAAAGATTTGTGTTTTAAAGGGGTAGTGTCAGTGCAATTTGTGTATCAAAGCCGGAAAAGAATGCAAGTGTCAGTGTAAAAGAAATGTGAAGTGTATAAGAGAAGTGTCAGTGTAAGGACAAGAGTGAAATGCTCAAAACTATGAGGCTAAAGAAATAATGCTGGAAGAGGGGGAATATACAGAGACTTTTGTTCGATAACCGTTAAGTTATGCCTACGTATCCTCTCGTGCAATGAGGAAGTCAGAACACCGTAGTTCGACTCAAAGAGACTGAAAAGATAAATTGACTGATGAACTGCTTGCTTGTCTATGCTCAAGTGTATGACATGTCTGGCTCAGGTGCTAACTGTCTTGCATTAGAAGGAAGAAGTGAGTTCTCGTTTGTGAGTGAATGAGATGAGAAAAGAATCCCGGAGGAGACGATTATTGTTTGTTTTTGTGTTTTCAGTCTTTTATTGCTTCTGGAGTTTGTCATAAGTTGATGAGCTAGAGCCTAAACCAAGGGTTAGTAAACTCATCACATCCTCCCTCTGATTAGGGGTAATGAGAATACCTTAAGTATGAAGTAAGCACCTCATACTTAATCACCATGATGTAGGATTAAGATCATTAACCTACTTGTGATTATTTAGATGTTTTTTTGTCGTTTTTGTTTAGTGTTAAGTAATGAGTTTAAGCCATAATCAAGGATTTAATGGACCCATTACACTATCCTAATAGAAGGATAATAGATGAGAACATTTAAGCTGAGGAAGGCTCCTCAACTTAATCCATGATTAGGGATTAACTTCATGACAAAACAAAGCTTTTATTAAATGGATTTTAGTTAATGGTAAGTTTAAGAAATGGATTTTATGGTTTGTAAGACAACTTGAGGGGGACTTGTCCATTAACACTAGGGTTAGTCCTTCTTAACAAATTAGGAAGAATTAGAACCCTAATGCAAGGCCCAAGTTACAAGCTTGATGTCTTAGTGATTATTAGGTGAATTAATTAAAGGATTTAAACACATTTAGGGTTTAACACTTAGGATTAAAGTTATACACTCCATCCTAATAGAAGGATGCAGGCATAAGCTTAATCACAAAGCCTTAAAACCTTGAAGGTTTAGTCCTTGATTATGAGATGAGAAGAGAAGACTCAAAGATGACACAAAGGTAAAACTAAATGGGGAAACTAATCAAACCCTAATTGTGATCATGCTTGGTTGTTCCTAGGGTTTATGAGGCTTGCAAAAGATCTTCAGAAGAAAAGCCACCAGGAAAGAAGCAGGTGAAAGGAGAAAGAAGCAGAGAGAAGCAAGACAACTTGCTTCACCTAAGAAGACAGGTTGCCTGAAGGAAGAAAGTGGGAAAGAGCATGAATGAGCAAGCTCACTCTAATACAAAGATAAAATGCAGCAACGATGCATAAGAGAGATGAGAAGAGATTGTGAGAAGTGAAGGCAAATTCACTTCTCAAAGCAACTTACCACCTGAAAAGTTAGCAAAAGAAATGAAATGCAATGAAGATGAGATGAGATGCCATGATGCAAACCAAAGTCAGAAGCATAAACATGATGTTAATGATGCTAAGAGAGGATGCAAACACATGTCAAGAGTTGTGGATGATCATCCAAGGATGAGGATGCAAATGAAGCATGCTTTGAACCATAAAAGTTCATGAAAGTTTATGAAATGATATGAATGCACAACATGGAAAATGAGAGATGCAATGACCAAACATGATTCTAATATGTCCTAAGATGTCTTATATGTCATGAGGATGCACAAAATGTCATGGCAAGTTCTTAAATGCAAGCAAATGAGAGATGGATGCAAAGGAAGGCACAAATTAGGGTTTACATACAACATGCAATGCAAAAATTCAAAACCAGAAGCAAATGACATGACAAAAAAAATTGAAAATGGGATCAAAGGAACCCTAACCCTACACAAGTTCACTGCCCAAAGGAGGGGACCTAACTCTTAACCTAGTGCAAGTTATGAATTTCTCAAGTCAATTAGGGTTTTGGGATACCTCACAATGAAAAATACAAAACAAATTGAAAATGAAATATGAATTCAAACCAATTTTACCCTAGAAACTACATGATGTGAAGGATGCAATGCAAGAAGAACCATCATCAAACTCCTCATGGTTAGGCAGAAAGAATTTTTCTAAGTTTGAACAAAAATATTTCCTTTAAATGAATTTAATTCCAATGAAAAAGGTAAAAGCAGTTCAAGAACCAAAAAGAAATTTCTTTTGAGAGTTTGATAATGTTTCTAAATGTTTTAAAATGCAATGTGAATTTTTTTGTGATTTTTAAATACCAAAATGCATTTTTAATTAATTAATTTCCATTAACTAATTAAAAATAAACATTTAAATGATTTAAAAATGATTTTTAATGCAAAAAATTAAAATTAAAATATTTTTGGGTTCTGAAAATTAATGAAATGCTTGACAAAAAAATTCAGAATTTTTAAATATGTTTTACTATTTTTAATAATTCGTGTAAATAAAATGCAAATAAAATGAAATAAAACTAATTAAAATGGAAAGTAAGCCAAAGGGAAGGTCAGGATTTGATTTGGGCCTGGGGTTGTTGACTTGGCGCCACATCCAAGGGCCCAAGTTCAAACCTGACTAAACTTTATTTAACAATTAATTAATCCTAGGTTTAATTAATAAATGACTGATTAGGGCTTAATGAGCCATCTGGACCATCCACACGCGCGCGGGAAAGCCAGATCAAGGGCTATTATTCAAACTGGCTAATTAAACACAATTAGGGCAAATGACTTTCAGATGACCGGAACAGTGGTTCCGGTCATCTTCTCCGGCAAACACAAACCCAAGATTCTTCTACAGGTTACCAAACACCAAATTTCTTCCACCAAAATGATCCTCTCATCAATTTAAACCTAAACCCTCATCTCAAATTCATTTATTTTCTCTCACAAGCCTGAATCGAAGCAAAATATAAAACACGGGAAAATGTTCAGAGATGTCATACATGCTGGTTTCTTTACCATTTTCAAAAATAAATACATATTCATGATCAGGAGAACATATAGCATCATAAAAGAACTTAAAAATTAACTTCTGGGAAAAATGTTCTTCATGTTACCTGAGATGAAGCCTCTCTGATTTTGAGCTTTCTGAACTTTTCCTTTGTGCAAGCCTGCTTCCCTGAACCTCCTGATGATGGAATGAAGCTTAGAAAACTTGGGGAGTTGCTGGTTTGAATGTTTCAGCTCTGGTATAGCAGAAATGGAGGTCTTTGTGTGTGATGATTCAAGCTGTTTCAGGGGGTGGATTTTGTTCTATGAGTGATTTGTGACTTGTTGGTGAAAGAAAAATGAAGGTTTGATGGCTGAGGAAGGAATTTCGAAGAGGAGAAGGTTCAGGCCAGTTTTTGTGAATCTGCTTGTGTGTGTGTTCTTGGCTCATGTCCAACTTGCTTTATGTTCCATAACAAATCCCTAGACTATTGGAAGAGGTCTGAGGAAGTGACATGTACTGTGGGAATGGTATGAGGTGATTAGCCAAAAAGTCAAGAATTGTGTACTATAGGTATGGGCTATGGAAGAGGAAATCTAAAGGGTGTATCTGCCTCAGCTGAGTTTGAGGATGACCCTAGGATCAAAAGAAGGCAGCTGGATGTCTTGGATAGCAAGATGACATAGTTTTTGCATTTTGCCCTCTTTGAAGTTTATTGTGAACCAAGGCATGAAATCTCATGATTTCTTGGGCAATTTTTGACAAAATGAGTTATGTGATGTTGTTATGGTGTTTTGATACCAATTAGAAGTCAAACCAATCCTTGGACATCATTCTTGCAAGGGTTCCTTTTTGGAGAATTTTCATGGAAAATGGCTTATGAAAGTTTGTGATTTAAGGCATAAACCTTGAAAACTCTTGGGCAATTCTGATTTTTCTAAGTTGTAACATGTTATAATGATGCAAAGAAGTCATTTAGAGGTCTTGAAAGTGCTTGGAATTTGAATTTGCAAAAATCCCTCTTTGTTGCCAAAAGTGGAAATTTAATGATTTTGTTCAACTTTGACAAACCATAACTTTTGATCCAAGATGAATTAGAATGAGTTCTTGTACTTTTTGTAAATGGGAGGATCCATTCTACAACTTTCATGACCAAAGTTTTCTCATTTGAAGCATTTTTGAATCAAAAAGAGGAGGTTGAAAAACTTTCCCAAAATGGCAAGTTTTCATTACAAGTCACTTTCCCAAAATGGAAACTTTGCAAATGGCTTGAAATTCTTCAATTTTGTGAGTTTCTAACACCTTCTATGACCAAATAAAGATTATACACATTCAAAATGATGGAGAACACCCTTTGGTTGGGTCATTGGAGGCCTCAGATGCCCTGATTTTACATTGACTTGCTCAAGAAGTCATCTTGTGATCAGATGCCTTCCCCCATGGAATTTCTTCATGAAAATTGATATGCATGATCCTCATAACATATAGAGACCAATAGAAACAATAATGACCAAAAAATTTGGAGTTATGGCCTCTAAAACCAAAACCCTAATTTTAGGTCATCTGTGCAGTTAAGCCTGGCTCTGCTTCCATGCCTTTCTCAGTTCTTGTGATTCTTTGACTTCCTTGACCTTGTGAGGATATAATATGATGCTTGAACATACATGGACCCCTTTGAAGTGATTGATGACCTTTGGAGTGACTCAAATGGCTCTTGGATTTCTCGGATCACAAACCCTAGATGCAGATGACTTTGAATCAATGCAGTGAAGAAAAAATGCAATATGAGATGCTATGATTGAACTTATGCACATGAAAAGATCACAAGCCATGGTGAAATGGGTGAGGGCAAATTTGGGGTGTTTACACTCCTGTCAGACTGTCCTCAAAGTAGAACATCCATAACTTCTCATCCATGGTATAAGCCTTGAGCCTTCCCAAGAAAGATTGCAGATGAGTACGCGGACAGGAGATACCATTATACTTCTCAAAGAAAGGGGGTTTGAATTTGTGGGGAATCCTCACCCCATCACCAGTCCCATATCCATCACGTCGAAGCCCAAAGAATTCTGAGATTCCAAAGATCTTAACTTTTCAGCAATCTCATCCAATATTCTATCATATACCTCATCTCCAGCTCCTATAACAGTAAATTGTTCTTCTTGGGGATCCTCTTGCAGGATTCTGCCCCCAGCAGTATTACCTTGAACATTCCTCAGGATGTTAACTTCTGGATTCAGGTGGGGTCCATATTCCGGTGGGTCAATACGAGGCTGTCCACATTCATTATTGTTGGTTCCTCCTGTCCCAAGGTGAGGTTCCTTAGGTGTCTGTCTTTCTACCAGCTCTCTTAGCCTTTCTTGACTCTGGGCTAAGCCAGTCATCACTGCCATAAACTGAGACATCTGGTTTCTCATTTCGACCCCTTCGTTTGCCATCTGATTTCTGACCTCAGTCAGGTCCTGCTGTACCTGATCCATCTGAATGCCTGGAAGGTTGTTACGCGTAGGGTACCGGTGTGTGCGGTTGACAGGGAACACTCGGCGACGAGCAATGTTTCCTGAGATCACAACAAAGTTAGAAACAAAAATAATAACAAAAACCTACAAAACAAAGAAGATGTTAGTATGCAATGCAATATGCTTATTTGTTTTCCAAGGTATCCGGTTTGGTTCTTGGTTTTGACCTTTCCAGACCTCGAGGAAGATGCTTGATGTTGTTGAGAGAAATCCCAAATGAAAGCAAACTAAAATATATTACAAATGATGAAACATACATAGTCTGTTTTACAATACACGCCCATGGAGGGGCAAAAATACAACAAAAGGAAAAGTACATCAAAAGGAAAGAACAACAAACAAAGAGGAATCAGACATCCAATCCATACTCATCTTCCCTGACCTCCTTCAGGAGTGCCTCAGTCACCGGACCAGCTGGGTGCTCTGTAATGGTCATAATGAGGAGGTTCCTGGTAGAAATGGCAGTAGTCAGCTTCTTATATATGTCCTGGTCTTTTGATCTTTTTAACCCTGCTCTGAGCTTCAATTCTGATATCTCCTTCTGAGCTGCCAACAAAGCTTCTTGTTGCTTCTTCTCATTGGCCTCCAACTGTTCAATCTTGGCTTGAGTCTTCTGGTCCTCTTGTGTACGGGCTTCGGTGATCCTGACCCACCAAGCCTGGCTCTCTTGCAGATAGTGTTCATCCCTAGCTTTCTGAATCTTGGCCTCTTTGCATGCATTCTTCAATATTTGTTCCCCAACCCTTGCTTTCCTTATGTAGTCTTCTGTCTTTTCAATCTTGATAAGGTGCTCAACCCTGAGCTTTTCCAATCTCTCAATGTCCAGACGACCATCACTCATTTCCCAAAGGGTCTTCTTTAAGGCCTGAGACAGCTACTCATTCCTTTCCTTCAACTTTTCAAATTCCTCCAGGCTAACTGTTGCTGCTGGCTGTACTGTAGATGGTCCAGGGGTGTCTTCCAAGGTGAAAGGCATTCTGGTAATATGAGCTCTAGCACGGGACAAATCTGTGTACTGAGCTGAAGCAACATTGTTACATCTTCCAAGGATAGCTACCCCTTTTGTCTGGATGTTGTCCCAAGCCCAGGATGCTTGTCTGACAACAACTGAATGAGATTGCACTTCACAATATAGGGTTTCAGCTAAATCCTGTCCTCTGGGAGGGTGAACTAAGGCATAACCCAGTTGTCTCTTAAACAGTAAAGGATTGTAGTTGATGCAACCCTTTACTCCTATCAAAGGCACATTTGGGTACTGTCCACAGCTGGTGATAATGTCCTTGCCCTTGGTGTTCTGGGTACACCATCTGATATCTTCTGAAGTCAAGGCAATGAACCTCTTGGCCCAATTCTTTTGCTGGTGTGGGTTCAAGAAAACATCTGATTTAGGCAAATGTCTGAGTAGCCAAGAATAGAACAAAGGAGCACAGCATCTGACCAACTTCCCCCTCTGTTTCTCGTTCCTCTGATGAATAGAATAATAAAAATCTCCTAGCAGTGTAGGTACTGGGTTCTTCAGAAGAAACAAATGGATGTCATTCTTGCTGACAAATCTAGGCTCATCTGCAAACAGTATAGCCCCATATATGCTGAGGGCCAGAAGTGCACAGACTGCCTTCCACTCTCCCAATGAAGCCTTCAGGATGACCTGAGAAATCAAGAAGTCCAAATGTAAACCAGGAATCCCAGCTTTAGTTGTCATACTTTGCTCAATAAGGGCAGGTTCCAAGTACAGTGCCCTTGCTATCTCCTCACTCCTAGGAGCAGTCATTTCTGGGTTGAAGGGGATTCCACCTCTGATAGGTAATCCAATCAATAAAGAAAATTCTTCCAGCAGAGGCCCTAACTGAAAGTCTGGAAAGGTGAAACATCTCAATGGAGGGTCATAAAACTGCAAGCATGTGTGGATCATGCTCCTCTGAGAAGGATCAAGGTCCATAACCATGTCCAAAATACCCCCATAGTGTTCTCTGAACAATGGGATGTGGTCAGGGGTGATGAGTGACTGGACCTGCCTGATACCAGTCAACACAGGCTCAAAAAAGTGGTAGGATATGTTGCTCTTCCTGGGAGTAGCCATGAGTGCTGCTGAAGAAGCTAAAGATAAGTGATGATAAAGAGCACAGACTGAGAAGCTGAAGGTAAGTCTCTGACAGACTGATGCAGGTGGTGATGGAGATGGCTGAAGCAGATAGCTGATGAACACAGCTGAAGCAGAGGTCTAAGCAGAAGAAGGGGTCAAAACCAAAACCAAGATACAATGAGGTGGATACCCTGAAAAACAAATAAACAAATGTTAAATGATGAAATGATGATATATGCAAATGATATGCAAGGGTTTGTGATCAAGAGTTGGATCTGATTATTTGCCTTGACATAAAGTCCATGTATATTCAAAGGTCCGGATGGAGGTTTTAGAAATCCAGTAACCAGGGTGGGGGACTCAAATAAAGAGTCACATGTCCTGGGTTAATCACAAGAACTATCCAAAGTGGAGTACTCTTAAACAAAACAGTAACAGGGTATGATGTGGCCAAGGGTTCCTGCAAACCTGTAAATAGCCCAACCCCCTCACATGTAATGTTCTAGAACAAGGATCCTCAGACTTGGATCAGTTATGAGAAGTGTAAACACTTCTAACCCGAAGGTACAGTGTTTACAAAAACCATAAAAGTTCCTCCTCTAATTCACCCCAGATTCTAAAGGTCAAAGTAAAGGTCATCCAGACTTAGCAGGCTTCCCAGATAGCCCTAGCACTACAGGAAATTTGTAGCATAGAGTTCTCAAGAAGAAACCCACATTTGAACCGTGTTTCATATTCCCGCACCAGACCGAAATGGAATGGAAAAGAACATGAACCACTCTAGCCTAGGTGTCACTCAGGTCCCAAGTATAGGACCTTAAACTCTCAATGGAACCCCACCCACCAAAACAAAAAACCAGATCCAGCAATGAAAGTATGAAGTATGCAAAAAACTGTAAAGAAAACAATAAATAAAGTTGTACATAAAGCAATAAATAAATCAAAATAAATAAACACACATAGCACATAACACCCCAGTAAACACAAATTAAACAAGCGCTAGGAGGAACCCACAAAAAGAACCAGAAGCCCTGGTTGCAGTATAAGGGTCCCCAGAAGAGTCGCCAAGCTGTCGCTCCCACCTGATGACACAGGGCCAAGAGGGGTACAGACGCGAACGGTCGGCGAAAGGAGAGAACATGAGGGTGAACTGAAAAGAGTCGCCAGCTAGCCATTTTTATCCCGAAGGAAAGGTAATGCTGCATAGACCTAGAAAGATATGGATAAGACGGTTGCGAACCAGAGAAACTGAGAAAGGGGGTTGGTTACAACCTGGGAAGGTATTAGCACCCAGATTGTCCGTCGTATCCTCTCGATAACTGTTAAGTTATGCCTACGTATCCTCTCGTGCAATGAGGAAGTCAGAACACCGTAGTTCGACTCAAAGAGACTGAAAGATAAGTTGACTGGTGAAATGCTTACTTGTCTATGCTCAAGTGTATGACCTGTCTGGCTCAGGTGCTAACTGTCTTGCATTAGACGGAAGAAGCGAGTTCTCGTTTACGACTGAATGAGGTGAGGAAAGAATCCCGGAGGAGACGATTAATGTTTATTTTTGAGTTTTCAATCTTTTATTGCTTTTTGAAGTTTGTCATAAGAAAATGATCTTAAGCCTAAACCGATGGTTAGTAAACTCATCATATCCTCCCTCTGATTAGGGGTAATGAGAATGCCCTAAGTATGATATAAGCACCTCACACTTAACCACCTTGATGCAGGATTAAGATCATTAACCTACTTGCATTTATTTAGATGTTTTTGGTATTTTTGTTTAGTGTTAAGTAATGAGTTTAAGCCATAACCAAGGATTTAATAGACCCATTACACTATCCTAATAGAAGGATAATAGATGAGAACATTTAAGCTGAGGAAGGCTCCTCAACTTAATCCATGATTAGGGATTAACCTCATGACAAAACAAAGCCTTTATTAAAGTGGGTTTTAGTTAATGGTAAGATTAGGAAGTGTATTTTATGGTTTGTAAGACAACTTGAGGGGGACTTGTCCATTAACACTAGGGTTAGTCCTTCTTAACCAATTAAGGAAGAATTAGAACCCTAATGCAAGGCCCAAGTTACAAGCTTGATGTCTTAGTGATTATTAGGTGAATTGATTAAAGGATTTAAACACATTAAGGGTTTAACACTTAGGATTAAAGTTATACATTCCATCCTAAGAGAAGGATGCAGGCATAATCTTAATCACAAAGCCTTAAAACCTTGAAGGTTTAGTCCTTGATTATGAGATGAAAGGAGAGACACAAAAGATGACACAAAGGGAAAACTAAATGGGGGACTAATCAAACCCTAATTGTTAAAATGCTTGGGTGTTCCTAGGGTTTATGAGGCTTGCAAGAGATCTTCAAGAAAAAGCCACCAAGGAAGAAGAAAGATGGAGGGAAGAGAAGCAGAAGGAAGCAAGAAAACTTACTTCACTTAAGAAGATAATTTGCGTGAAGAAAGAAAGTGAGGAGGGAACATGAATGAGCAAGCTCACTCTAAGACAAAATTAAAATGCAGCAATTAATGCATAAGAGAGATGAGAAGAGATTATGAGAAGTGAAGGCAAATTCACTTCTCAAACACTTACCACCTGAAAAGTTAGCAAAAGGAAATGAAATGAAAATGAAATGCAAAGAGGCAAACCAAAATCAGAAGCATGTTCATGATGCTAATGATTTAAAGAGATGATGCAAAGGTATGTCATGAGATGGGGATGATCATACAAAGGATGGGAATACAAATGAGACATGTAAGAAGCATGAAAGTTCATGAATGCATATGAAATGTAATGAAAGCAAAACAAATCAAATAGATGATGCAATGATCAAACATGATTTCAATGTGTCCTAAGATGTCTTATATGTCATGTGAATGCACAAAATGTCATGGCAAGTTCATGTATGCAAGTTTATACAAGATGGATGCAAATGAAGATGCAAATTAGGGTTTATGCACAACATGAGATGCAAAATTCAAAATCAGAAGCAAATGGTAAGATAAAAAATTTAAAATGTAATAAAAGGGACCCTAAACCTATACAAGTTCACTGTCCAAAGGGGAAGGTCAGAAGCTAAACCCTAAGGGACTTATGAATTTTCTAAGTTTCTAGGGTTTTAAGGGTGATCCTAAAGGGAAAATGCCAAACAAATTGGAAATGCATTATAAAAATGAAACAAAAATGTTTTTAGGAACTTGAAGCCATGCATAACACAATGCAAAAAGAATCATTCACAAACTCACTTTGGTTTAAAAGTTATGAATTTATGAAGTTAGGGTTAAAAATATTCAAATTTAAGGACCCTAATTCAAATGAAAATTGTCAAAGTGTGATCAAAACCAAAACGAAATTTTTGTTGTGAGTTTGTAAAGGTTTGTAAATGTTTGAAAATGCTCTCTGAATTATTTTGGAATTTTTAAATACCTAAATGTATTTTTAATTAATTAATTTTCATTAATTAATTAAAAATAATCATTTAAATGATTTAAAAAATATATTTTATGAAAAAAATAAAAATAAAAATATTTTTGGATTCTGAAAATTTATAAAAGATTTAATAAAAAATTTTAGAATTTTTGAAGTCTTTTTACTATTTTTAATAAAATGTACAAATTAAATGAGAAAATGTGAAGTAAAATTAATTAAATGAGAAGTATGTGCAATGGACGAATCAGATTGAAACTGGGGAAAGGCCTGTTGACCATGCGCCAAATCCAAGGGACTATATTCAAATCAGGCTAATTAACTAATTAAACCTAATTAATTAAGTTAAATGGAAATTATGAATTAATGAGATGATCTAAGCCATTGGTTCACACGCGGGAAACTTAATCCTAGGGCCCAGATTCAAAAACACACTAATTACACAGCTAACCCTAATCAGAGCACACTAACCTCAGGCGGCCGGAACATTGGTTCCGGTCGTCTTCTCCGGCCAACCCCCAAGAACAACATCCTCCCTAGGTCATTTCTGGAGCTCTAAAGCTCCAGATTTGTTCCTCTCACCTTCCTAAACTCATCCCTAACCTCAAACCTCATTTATTTCCAACCATTAACAAGAATCGAAGCTAAGAACAAAAACTGCAAAAATTTCAGACAAGCCATACACTCTCAATTCTTCATCATTTTCAAAAGTAAAAGGCTCATTGCACTCAGGGAATCAAACTTAACCAATTGAGGACTTAAAATAAAGCTTCTGGAAAAATAATTTCGTATGGCTACCTGAGGTGAAGCTTTCAACCCCGGAGCTTTCAGGTTGCTTTCTTGCTCCCAAATGCCTCCAATGAACTCCTTGAAGAAGCTTTGATGCTTGGTTGGAGTGTTTTGTGGCTAGTTTGTGAGTTTGATTCAGTTCAGTTAAAAGGGGGAGGCAAATCGTGTTTTTGATATGGCTGCTTTTAGGGCAAGATGATGGGTGGGAAATGATCAGTGGTTCATGGTGAGTTGTTCTATGGAGTTTGTTTTGATGTTTGTAGCTTGTGTGATGAGTTTCGAATGAAAATGCATAAAGGGGAGTTTTGGTGAATGCTGACTTGTGGGAGGATCCAAGTTCCAAGCTTATATGAAATGGCTTACCTTTGGTACACATATCAAGTCTTGATAGGTCAGAGAGTTGTTGGTGGCCTATGCTGAATGGTATGGTTCAATATGCAAGAAGTCAACTTTTGTGTAAGTGAAAGCATGGGCTGGTTCAGGCATGGTACAAGGGTATGGCTCGAGTCAGCTAGCTTCAAGGAGGTCTATGGAAGTCATATTTTGTAGCTGGCACAAGTGGCTGAAGAGATTTGATCCATTTTGCAATTTTGAAGAAGTTTGGCCCCTTTTGATTACTTGAAATTCAAGGCATGGAATGAAATGATTCAAAGATCAAATCTGATCTTTAGAGGTCACATGAGGATGTTGTGAAGTATTTATGCATATTTGAAGCCTTTAGAATGCCTTATCATGCCATTTTGCAAAATGCCTCTTTGGTGCAAAAGTGAACTTTATGTGATTTTTCCCAACTTTGGAAAGCCATAACTTGAGTTCCAAAATGAATTAGATCTTGTTATTGTACTTTTTGAAAAGGGAATGATCCATTCTACAACTTTCATGACCAAGAATTTTTCATTTGAAGCATTTTTGGTTAAGAAAGAGGAGGTTGAAAAACTTTCCCAAAATGGAAAGTTTACATTACAAGTCATTTCCATATTTGGCACCTTTTGGTTTTGTCCACTTTTCTTCAAATTTGTGAACTTCCAAGCACTTAAATGATCAAATAAATACCATATAACTTAAATTTGATGAAAAATCCACTTTGGTTCCATGTTGGGGGGCCATAAATGCCCTGATTTGGCTCTGACTTGCTCAAGAAGTTACCTAGTGATCAGATGACTTTCACAATATATTTTTCCATCAAACTTGGTATACATGATCCTTATGCCATATTGAGACCAATAGAAACAAGAATGACCAAAAAATTTGGAGTTATGGCCTCTGAAACCAAAACCCTAATTTTGGGTCATCTGTGCAGTTAAACTTGGCTCTGCTTCCATGCCTTGCCAGTTCTTGTGATTTTCTGACTTTCTTGATCTTGGGAAGATATAATATGATGTTTGAACATACATAGACCCCCATTAGATGATTGAAGGCCTTTGGAGTGGCTCAGATAGCTCATGGATTTCTCAGATCACAAACCCTAGATGCATATGACTTTGAACCAATGCAGTGAAGCAAAAATGCAACATGATATGATATGGTTGAACTAATGCAAATATGAAAGATCACAAGCCATGGTGTGAACTTAGTGAGGGCAAATTTGGGGTGTTTAAACTTACGTATCTCATCAAGAATGAGAATCGGAGTCAACGTAGTTCCCCTAACTAGGGAGGAATTTTTTTTGTGTTTTTTATGATTGAACTGCTTATGCCTATGCTCAGGTGTTGCAGGCTCACCTTGAACGAGTGTGTTTACCATCTTGAAAAGAGACAAGTCGAAGAAACTTCTTTCTTTAATAGTGAAGGATATGAGAAGAGAATTCCCGCAGTAAAGACGTTTGTTGTTGGTTTGTAGCTTTTGAAGCTTTTATTGAATTTGGCATGAGAAAGTGTATTCAAGTCCCATTCTATGGAGTATGTACTTCTTACATCACTCCAAGATTGAATGAGGAAGAAGTACACCTAAGCAAGGAGAAGATCCCCAAGACTTGGTTCCAAAGATTAGGGCTTAAGTACACAAGCCCATTATACTTGTTAAATGCTTTTGTATTTTGAAGTGAAGAAGTGCTTTATAATCTTTTCTTTGTGAGAATAACTTCAAGTTTAGACTTGTACATCATTCTAGACAATTTTACATTACCCCAAGATGGGATATATGAAAATACCCCATGGAATAACTCCATAACACAAGAAGTCACTACAACCTTTATTAGGTATTTTTGAGTTGTTTTGAGATGAGAAAGAGAAGACTCAAGTTAAGAAAGGGAAAACACTAAGGGAAACTAAGACTCACCCTATATTATTGTGCAATGGAGATCCTAAGGTTAGTTAGGTTTGAAGAACTCTAAACCTAAAAGGAGAGAATAGAAGAACAAGCTCTAACTCACTTCAAGGATTGAATATGAGATTATAACTCAAAGGGATGGAAGGAATAAAATGTCAAAAAGCATAATGATGTTTTTCACAATCACATAAGAGAAAGCTTTTAAAAGATAATGGAGAAGAGGTATGAGTATGGATAAACATACACATACTCACTTACTTACCATATCCCCTACACAAAAAGTTAGTTACTCATAATTTGCATATTGAAAACAAAATCAAAACATGAGGTGTCGCTCCCCCGAAAAGACACCTGGTCAGATAGGGTACAGACGCGAACAGTTGGCGAAGGGAGAAGATGAAATGAACTGAATAGAGTCACCAGCTAGGCATTTTTATCCCGAAGGAAAGGTAATGCTGCATAAACCTGGGAAAAGATGGATAAGACGGTTGCGAACCAGAGAAACTGAGAAAGGGGGTTGGTTATAACCTGGGAAGGTATTAGCACCCAGATTGTCCGTTGTACTCGACGGGATCCACGCTTGAAAGTTTGTGTTTAAAGGGGTAGGTGTATGTGTTATCTGTGTGCAAGAGCTGGAAAAGAATATACAAGTGTCAGTGCAAAGGGTGAATGCTCAGGAGTTGAGGCTTAAAAGAGAATGCTGAAAGAGGGGGAAGACAAAGTGACTTTTGTTCGATAACTGTTAAGTTATGCCTATGTATCCTCGCGTGCAATGAGGAAATCAGAACACCATAGTTCGACTCAAAGATACTGGAAAATAAATTGACTGATGAACTGCTTGCTTGTCTATGCTCAAGTGTATGACTCGTCTGGCTCGAGTGCTAACTGTCTTGCATTAGACGAAAGAAGCAAGTTCTCGTTTGTGAGTGAAGATGATGAGAAAATAATCCCGAAGGAGACGATTATTGTTTGTTTTTGTGTTTTCAATCTTTTATTGTTTTTGGTGTTTAGCATAAATTAATGAGCTTAAACCTAAACCAAGGGTTTGTAAACTCATTATATCCTCCCTGATTAGGGATAAAGAGCCTACTTAAGTATAGGATAAGCATCCCAACTTAATTGCCATGATGATGTAGGATTAATATCATTAACCTACTTGTGATTATTTAGATGTTTTTGGGTTTTTGGTTTAATGTTAAGTAATGAGTTTAAGCCATAATCAAGGATTAGTGAACTCATTACACCATCCTAATAGAATGATAATAGATGAGCACACTTAAGCTGAGGAAGATACCTCAACTTAATCCATGATTAGGGATTAAAATCATTAGATGACAAGCCTTTATTAAGTGGATTTTAATTAAAGGATGAGATTAAGAAGTTAGTTTTATGGTTTGTAAGACAACTTGAGGGGGACTTGTCCATTAAACACCAGGGTTAGTCCTTCTTAACCAATAAAGGAAGAATTAGAACCCTAATGTAAGGCCCAAGTTACAAGTTAATGTCTTAGTGATTATTAGATGGATTGATTAAAAGGTTTAAAAAAATTAAGGGTTTAACACTTAGGATTAAAATTATACACTCCATCCTAAGAGAAGGATGCAGGCATAACCCTAATTCCTAAGTCCTAAAGCCTTAAGGGTTTAGTCTCTAATGACGGGATGAGAAGAGAGAAACAAAGAAGACTCAAAGGTGAAAACTAAGGGGGGACTAATCACAACCCTAATTATTGTCATGGTTGGGTGTTCCTATGGTTTGTGAGGCTTGAGAAAGATCTTCAAAGATGCCACCAATGGAAGAAACAGATGAAAGGAAGAAGAAGCAGAAGAAATAAGTTACTTACTTCATTGAAGAAGATAAGTAACTTAGAGAAAGAAAGTGAGAGATGAACATGAATGAGCAAGCCCACTCAAAGACAAACAAAAATGCAGCAAAGATGCATATGAAGAAGATGAAGAGAAATGAGAAGTGAAGGCAAATTCACTTCTCAAATTAACTTACCACCTGAAAATGTTAGTACAAGATGCATAAGGAAGGAAATGAAATGGAATGAAACATATGCAATGACAAAGATTAAAACCAGAAGCATACACATGATGTAAATGATTCCATGACATGATGCAAAGGCATACCAAGTGCAATGAGTGATCATACAAGAGAATGAATGCAAATGAAGCATGTGGGAAGCATGAAAACACATGGATGTTTATGAAATGAAATGGATGCAAAGCATAGAAAATATATGAATAAATGATCAAGCATGATTCTAGTAATGTCTTAAGCTGTCTAAGATGGCATACAAATTCTTAGAATGTCATGGCAAGTTCATATGTTCATGCAATGCAAGGTAAGATGCAAGATTAGGGTTACATGAAAGGATGAGATGCAAATGATCAAGACAGAAGCATATGTCATGATAAAAAATTGCAAATGAGCTCAAACAAACCCTAACCCCATATGATATCACACCCCAAAGGAGAAGGTCTAACTCTTAACCTAATGGAAGTTATGATTTTTCTAAGTTTGCTAGGGTTTTTGGGTACCTTAAAAGGAAAAATGAAAATCAATTTGAAAATATAAGACAAATTCATGCCAAACATATCCTATAAACTACATGTTATATGGAAAACAATGCAAAAAGAATCATCATCAAACCCTTCATGGTTAGGTAGAAATGATTTTTCAAAGTTAGGGTTCCAAAAGGGGAATTTTATGAACCCTAAATTCAAAGAAAATGTCAAAGTATGATCAAAACCAAAAAGAAATTTGTATGAAGGGTTTGACAGTGTTTCTAAATGTCTTAAGATGCAATGTGAATTTTTTGGTGATTTTTAGAAACCTAAATGGTATTTTAATTAATTAATTTCCATTAATTAATTAAAATAAACATTTAAATATATTAAAAATTCTATTTTAATGCAAAAAATAAAAATAAAAATGTTTTTGGATGAAGAAAAATATTCGAATCAGAAATACAAAGTTTGAAATTTTTTGGATGAGTTTTGATATTTTTAATAAAATGCACAAAATAAATGAAAAGAAAAGAAAATAAATATGAATAAAAGAGAAAGTCAGCGCATCCAAAGGCTGGTATTTAAACTGGGAATGGAGGGAAAGACTAGCGCACATCTGGACGGCTCTTAACCAAACTGCAATTCAAAATTAAACATAATTAATTAAACTAATTAATCATAATTATGGTTAAGTGGACACATCCTGACCCTCCAAAGCACGCGGGAAAACTGATCCAACGCTCCTCATTCAAACTCACGCTAACCCTAACCCTAATCTTAATCACCTTCAGATGATCGAAATAGTGGTTCCGGTCGTCTTCTCCGGCGAGACCCCAAAACCAACTTCTTCCCTAGGCCATTTCAGGAGCTCTAAAGCTCCAGATCAAATCCCCAAACCTTCCCAAGCCTGAATCTACCCTCAAAACAAATTTATGTTGCATCATGATCAAGATACGAATCAAAACACAAAAATGGAAAAAATTTCAGAAGCACGATACAGGCTCAATATTCAATCATTTTCAAAAATAAAAGGTGCAGTGTGATCAGTGAAGCATGCAGATCATTTCTATAACTTAAAAGAGGGATTCTGGAAAATTTGTTCTTGATGATACCTGAGATGGAGCTTTCTCAATCTGAGCTATCTGGCTTCCTCTTTGGTGCAAAAAGCCTCCACTTGATCCCCTGATGATGTTGCAAGGCTTGGAATGAGTTGAAGTGAGCTGGTTTGAGAGGTTGCAACTCAACTGCACTGAAATCGTGTTTTGCTTTTAGGGGCTTTCAGGCTTGTTTAATGGTTGGGAAAGGTTCTATGGATGATGGTGAGTTGAATGGTGAAGTTTTGTTTTGAGGTTTGATGCTTGTGCTGTGTGAATCGAAGAAAAGAAAGTCTTGAGTGATTTTGTGAAACTTGAGCTATCAGAGTGTCCAGGCTTGTGTGTTGTGTGTTATGGCTTCCTTTGAGTCCATATAACATGTCTCTATTGGCCAGAAAGTTGTTGGGGCTGCAGCTGATTGGTATGGGTTCATTTGCAAAAAGTCAACAACTTGTGTACCATAGGCATGGGCTTGTGCAGAAGCTGTTTCATGGCATGTATGGCCTCAGCATGAATCAAGGAGGTCCATGGAATTCATTTTATGCAACTGGCACAAGTGGAAGCATGGCTGCAAGAGATTTTGCAAGTGTTATGCAATTTTGCCTTTTTGAGAAATCTTGTGGTGCAAGGCATGAAAATAAGTGATTCCTTGGGCAATTCTGATCACAATGCATTGTAATATGTTTGTATGATGCCTAGAGATGCATTAGAAGTCAAAAAATGGCTTGGCATGTGAAATTGCAAAAATCCCTTTTTGGTATATTCTTGAAAATTATAGGATTTTTGCCAACTTTGCAAGGCCATAACTTGAGTTCCATAATGAATTAGGACATGTTATTGTACTTTGTGAAAATGGAATGATCCAATCTACAACTTTCATGACCAACAATTTTTCATTTGAAGCATTTTTGGTTGAGAAATAGGAGGTTGAAGAACTTTCCCAAAATGGAAAGTTTCCATTACAAGTCATTTCCATTTTTGGCAACTTTTAGTTTAGCTCAAATTTCTTCAATTTTGTGAACTTCCATGAACTTCAATGATCAAATAAAGATCATATAACTCCAATTTGATGAAAATATCACTTTGGTTCCATTGTTGGGGGCCTCAGATGCCATGATTTTGCTCTGACTTGCTCAAGAAGTTACTCAATGAACAGATGACTTCCACAATGAATTTTTTCATAAAACTTGGTACACATGATCCTTATAACATCTTAAGAACATTAGAAACAAGAATGGCCCAAAAAAATGGAGTTTAGGCCTCTGAAACCAAAACCCTAATTTTTGGTCATCTGTGCAGTGAAAACCCTAGCTCTGCTTCCATGCCTTGCCAGTTCTTGTGATTTCTTGACTTCCATGAACTTTGAGGGATATAGTATGATGATAGAACACTCATGGACCCTCTTGGAACACTTGTAGGCCTTTGGAGTGGCTCAGATGGAATCTTGGATTGCTCAGATCATAAACCCTAGATTCAGATGAACTTGAATTATGCAGATGAAACAAATATGCAATGTGATGTGGTATGCTTATGCAAAAATGAAAGATCACTAGCCAAGGTGTGATATGAGTGAGGGAAAATTTGGGGTGTTTACAGCTTCCCCTATTCAAGCATGAGTTAGCTGTGCAGGATTGTAAGCGCCTGACTTATCAGACCAACAAGATAACTTGTGGTTGAATACCAAAGACAGTTCAAAATTTGCACTCGCTGGGGAGAAGAAGAAAAGGGATATAAATTGCAAAAGGTAGTATTGTATGATTATTAAAATGCAGGCGATGGAGGACGACCATCGAGCAGAGGACGACTGCTGGGGATAAAGCGGTAAGCTACGCAATGACGGGGACGGCTGACAAGCTGGGGAAATAAAGAGACCATGACGGGGACGGCCATCAGGTTAAAAAAACGATTCTCTGGTGATTAAAGGTAAAGTCAATGATGGGGACGACCATCAGGTTGGCAAAGTAAAGTAAACAACAACGGGGAAAGCCAACAGTTTAAAGAATAAATGGAATAATGATGAGGGACGATCATCAAAGGTGAAGGACGATCACCTAGCAGGGGAAGGCTGCTCTTTATCACGACATAGGACAAATGTCGGATAGAAAAGGTCGACGATGGGGACGTCCATCGGATAAATATGATGAAGGACGGTCATCAAGAGGTGAAGGACGATCACCTAGCAGGGTACGACTGCTCTCGGGGTTTATCACGACATAGGACGAATGTCGGATAACAAGATCAACGATGGGGACGGCCATCGGATAAATGATGAGGGACGGTCATCAAAAGGTGAAGGACGATCACCTAGCAGGGGACGACTGCTAAATATCACGACATAGGACGAATGCCGGATAGAGACGGGTTCCAATAATGGAGACTCCACTGGGGAAAGGGATGAGGGACGGTCATCTAAAGGTGAAGGACGATCACCTGGCAGGGTACGACTGCCGGAAGTATCACGACATAGGACGAATGTCGGATAGAAGAAAGTTGTTCTGCTGGGAGAATGGTAAACACAGACGAGTGTTTACGCTTTCCAGAATAAAAGGTATAAGTGTTTGACGCTGTGTATAGATTAAAGACACGGACGAGCATCCTTAAGACCATGATACAGACGAGTATCGGTAGAAAAAAACGCTGACGCGTGTTCAGAGATAATAATACGGACGAGTACCAATTGGTTAACAAAGAACACGGACGAGTGTCGAATATGTAGGGAATGATAATATACAAGATACAAACGAGTATCAAAAAATTCTGTATAAGTATGAGTGAGGATTGTTTGTTGGTGAAGTATGAGCAAGACACGGACGAGTGTTCAACTTGCTGGGGAAAGTATGACACGGACGAGTGTCAAAAGAGAATGTATAGGTTATGAACAAATACTGTATATGAGAGTGTAAAAAGTGTTTCGGCGACCTGTGGGGGATAAGATGACATAGACGGGTGTCGAAAGGAGTGTGTTATAAACAGGTGTTTTGGCAACCGTGCTGGGGAAAAGTGACACAGACGAGTGTCAAAAAGGTACGTATAGGTATTTGTATGCAAAGAGGATGTTTTGGCTTATATCTGCGGGGGAATAATACGACACAGACAAGTGTCGAAACAGGTATTTGTGTTGAAGAGTGCAAAGGGGACGCTTTGGCTTTTATTTGCGGGGGATGTGATCTTTATTATATACTGCTTATGAAATACTGATGGTAATTGCAGGTGACTGGCTCGAACCTGGCTTGTGATCATGAAAATGTTTGATTTTTGCCGTAATGCTCCGTATTAGACGGAATGCTACGCTCTGTGGGGAAAAATGATGCGAATGCTATGATTATGCAAAGGGAAACCGGTCCGGGATTCGGATCTCGCTATTGTGAAGATCTTTGGCCGATCTGCCTGGAGGAAAATCCCAGCTGGGGAAGATCATTGGTCGATCTGCTAAGATATATAGCTCTGCTTGGGGAAATAGATCATTGATAGACCTATCCTGTAAGGAGAAACCCAACTGAGGTGAAGGAAACTTTCATCACTTTGTTGTATAAGGGTTTCCGGCATTGCTCTTCTGGGGAGAGGCTGGAACTTCTGCGGGGAGATAGTTCTTTTATCTTTGAGAGACCTGGCACTCTGTTTGGGGAAGAAAAGATCACTGAATGATCTTCCTAGAGAACTCTGTGGGGATCCCGGCTGGGGGAAGCTACTGTTGAATAGATTTATGCTAGGGATGAGAGGTTTTGACAACTCCGCTGAGGAAAAGCATTCCAGATACTGTTCAGGGAGGAGGTACACTGAGGAAGTATGCTTGGCATGCCCCATGCTGCGTATTAAATACCTGCAACCTGTTAAGACAGAGAGACGCACAAGTTGTGTGACATAGCATGATTTTAATGTGTCAAAAACTTGGCATGTTTCTAAAGCTGGACAGGTTCACAATGGAAAAGGAAGGTTTGGCAATTTTGGAAAAATACACTGAATGAGTGATCACACTAAAATTCACCGTATTTCTGACTCCGATTTCGCATGCATTCTTAGCTTTTATTGTTGTTTTGCTTTGTTATTGCTTTGTTTTCTTATGTTTTCAGGTTTTTATAATAATCGGAGCTGGAATCGGGAAAAGGAGCGAAAAAGGAGTGAAAACGGACGAAAACCTAGAAATTCAGCATTTTGCACTTACGGCACCCACCGTGGCGGGCGCCATGGGGTTAGCCATGACGTGGCCACGTCTCAAGACCACTCCTCAACCTCCAAGACCCACGTTCCCCACTCCATCATCCCCTGTAGGGACCATGGCGGGCGCCATGACCTTGTGGCGGGCGCCACAAGGCAAAATTTCATAACCTCCACTTTTTAGTGGAGGGGCGTCCCGGTCATTTCATGCTTTCAGTTTTTACTATAAATAGGACCTTAGATTTTCGTTTTTCTTCATCCAGAATTAGAATTCTCTAGGCATATATCAGTTATAAAGCAGTTGCCATTCCACATCGGGGTGCCTCTGCAATCGAGTGATCGAGTCTGTAATCTGTCTGTGGTTCGAGTTTTGGAGCACTCTGGAGGAAGTTAATCCTGCCGCCATTTTAATTCAAGTTCGTACTTTACTTTTATTTATTTCTGCCTCGCTTTTATTTTGTTTATTTCCCGCACTCGCACATTTACTTTGTTTATTTCCTGCACTCGCACATTTACGTTGTTTATTTCCTGCACTCGCACATTTACGTTGTTTATTTCCTGCACTCGCACATTTACGTTGTTTATTTCCCGCACTCGCACTTTACTTCGTTTACTTTCCGCACTCGCTTTAAATTACTTTTATGAAAAACTATAAAAAGAATATTTACTTTATCATGTCTAACTAATTCCATAAAGGTTAGAATGTAAGGATCGTAATTAAACCAGTAATCAGTATAATTGTTCGTGGAAACACCTAAGGGCTATTTTATCTTTCAATTCAAATAATTGTTTTTAACTATTTCAAAAACAGCCAAAAGCGCTTTGTATAGTTCATTAGGAGATTTTAGATTAAAAAGAAAAGAGATTTTAAAACGATTTTCGGACGCGTTAGGAAGTTTAAACTCTGGTTCGCAAGAACCTCTTTTTGCTAAGAAGTCCAGGTTAAAATACTTTTCAACTTAGTTAAGATACTATATTTCTTAAAAATAGGTTTACTACTCTAACGCAGTACGCACCTTTTTATCCGTGACAATAGGAGGGGTTGATTAGAGAGTACAACTCGGTTCTGAATACGCGAAAGCGACAGTTCCTGTTAAATTAGTTCTTTTCAAAGAAGAAAACACTGCCCATAAGTAGTTCCACTAACAAGTACTGGATTATCATTGATTACGTGAATTACATTCGAGCCTGTCTTTATTTATTATTTAAAATTATAATTTTATTTACCATTGCACCCTTATTAAAACCCTTAAAAATAGTTGCCTTAGATACACACCATAACAACAGGTTTGATAGATTGACACTTGGTCTCTGTGGATTCGATAATCTTTTATATTACTTTGACGTGATTCGTACACTTGCGAAAAACACGCATCAAGTTTTTGGCGCCGTTGCCGGGGACCAATATCGTCAAATTTCATTACCCTGTAGTTATACCGTTTAGACTAAGGTTGTTACCCACCGGTCAATGCGAAAGACTCGCAGTGCCGGAAGTTTAGTAGACCCTCTAGCTGAACCTGAACGTTACGCTCGCGCACGTTTATTTTTCCATAGGAATAGGATAGCTATGGCCGAAGAACAAAACCGAAGACCTCTTAAGGACTTCGCCCAACCATCAAACGAGGAACCTAGTTCCAGTATAGTAAACCCCGCTATCCCAGCCAATAATTTTGAACTTAAACCATCCCTGCTGCAATTAGTGCAACAGAGACAATTCTCAGGTCTCGCTACTGATAACCCGAACCAACATTTAAAAAACTTTCTTCAGTTAGCAGACACCTTTAAAACCAATGGAGCTTCTCCTGAGGCAATACGCTTAAGATTATTTCCCTTTTCCCTCAGAGATAAAGATCTATCATGGTTAGATTCCCTTCCACCCAATTCAATAACCACTTGGGATGACCTTAGGAAAGTTTTCCTTGCTAGATATTTTCCCCCGAGTAAGACCGCTCTTCTTCGAAACCTAATAACTAGATTTACCCAACACCAAGGAGAGTCGTTGTTCGAAGCCTGGGAGAGATATAAAGAACTATTAAGAGCATGCCCACACCATGGCTTAGAGAATTGGTTAATCATCCAAACCTTCTATAATGGACTTCTTTATAACACTAAAATGACCATCGACGCTGCCGCTGGTGGCGCACTGATGAACAAACCTTACCCTGAAGCTAGTGCCCTTATCGAGGATATGGCCCAAAACCATCAATCATGGGGAGTAGAACGAGCGACAGTGGAAAAGAAGGAAGCCCAAGGAGGAATACATGAGCTAAGTTCTATAGACATGATGCAGGCTAAAATGGACGCGTTGGCCCTAAGAGTCGAACATATGTGTACAACTCCGAATACTGTAGCCGCAGTTTCGCCGAATTGTGAGATATGTGGAACGCAAGGACACCAATCCGCCGAATGCAATCTGTTGAATGAAACCAACACCGAGCAAGTGAACTATACCCAAGGGAACCCATTTTCAAACACATATAACCCTGGATGGAGGAATCACCCAAACTTCTCCTACAAAAATAATAACCCTATCCAAAATACCGCACCTCCGAGACAACAAGGTTACCAAGCCCCTAGAACAAATCAACCTATGCAACCTGTGCCACCAAACCCGAGCTTTGAGGAAATTGTAAAAGATTTCATCGTTGCTCAAAAACAGAAGAACAAAGAGTTCATGAACCAAAGCGTCCATGTTAACGAACTAATTACCCAGTTAGGAACCAAGGTTGATCAAATCATTAATCATAATAAGATGCTTGAAACCCAGATCTCTCAGGTAGCGTTAAACCAAGCCCCACAGACTACACCCGGAGGACAGTTCCCTGGACAACCTCAACAGAACCCGAAAGGGCAAGCTAATGCCATTACTCTACGAAGTGGAACCGCTTATAAGGAACCTTTGAACCCTAGATTAAGTGAGCCCGAAACTTCTGAGAGGAGTGAGGAGAAGGAACCAGAGAAGCCTGAAACCCCGGAAAGTCAAGAAAAAGGAGAAGAACCTAAAAATAAAACCTATGTACCACCACCGCCATACAAACCACCAATACCTTACCCTCAAAGATTAAAGAAAACCCAAATCGATAATCAATATCAAAAATTCGTTAAGGTTATAGAAAAACTTCACGTAGAAATCCCCTTTACAGAAGCCATCACCCAAATACCTTCTTATGCTAAGTTTCTCAAAGACATACTTACAAATAAACATAGACTTGAAGATCCGAAACCCGTGGAATGTAATTCTATTTCCGAAGATAGGTTAGCAAAGAAAGATAAAGATCCCGGAAATTTTTCCATTCCTTGTATTTTGGGGAATCATGTCATCGAAAAAGCTTTTCTAGACCTAGGAGCTAGTGTGAGCTTAATGCCTTTAGCAGTTTGTGAGAGATTAAACTTAGGAGAATTACAACCTACTAAGATGTCACTTCAATTAGCCGATAGATCCGTTAAATACCCTATAGGCATACTTGAAGACGTCCCTGTTAGGATAGGTCAGTTGTTTATACCTACTGATTTTGTTGTCATGGACATTAAAGAAGATGACGACATACCGATACTCCTAGGTAGACCGTTCTTATCGACTGCTGGAGCCGTAATAGATGTTAAAAAAGGAAAACTAACTTTTGAGGTAGGTGAAGAGAAGATAGAATTTATATTGTCAAAATTTCTTATGGCACCTGTGATAGGAGATTCCTGTTATGCCTTAGATGTCATCGAAGAATGCATTAGGGAATTAGAACAAGAAGAAGAAACTGAATCTATAAAATTGCCATCAACCCTTATTTTGGAAGATGACAATTATAAAACACCCTACATTGATGATAACCTTCACGAATGTTTATCTCTTACCCCAGATCCTATGCCTTGCCCTATGAAACCGACCGTAAAACTTAAGGAACTGCCTAAAAACCTGAGATATGAATTTCTCGATGAAGATATGAATCGTCCAGTTATAGTCAGTACTACCTTAAACCAAAAAGAAACCGATCAATTATTAGAAGTTTTACGTAGGTACCCCTCAGCCTTAGGATATAAGATCTCTGATCTAAAAGGAATAAGCCCATCCGTATGCATGCATCGGATTTTGCTTGAAGAAGATTCAAAACCTTCCAGAGAACACCAACGAAGAATAAATCCTATAATGAGTACTGTAGTTAAGACTGAAGTTCTTAAGTTACTAGAGGCAGGTATAATATATCAGATCTCGGACAGTAAATGGGTGAGTCCTGTGCATGTAGTACCTAAAAAGGGAGGCATCACAGTCGTGCAAAACGAGAAGGGCGAACCTGTAGCAAAAAGAACCGATGGAGGTTGGCGTATGTGCATAGATTATAGAAAATTAAATAAAGCAACTAGGAAGGACCATTTCCCATTACCATTCATAGACCAAATGTTGGAGCGCCTAGCCAGACACTCTTACTTTTG
This sequence comes from Lathyrus aphaca, assembly GCA_963966055.1. Taxonomy (NCBI): domain Eukaryota; kingdom Viridiplantae; phylum Streptophyta; class Magnoliopsida; order Fabales; family Fabaceae; genus Lathyrus; species Lathyrus aphaca. The sequence continues at coordinate 502,325,545 of OZ014520.1, forward strand.
TTACTTAGATGGATATTCCGGATTCTTCCAAATACCTATTCACCCCGAAGATCAAGAAAAAACTACCTTTACATGCCCAGTTGGAAATTTTGCCTATAGAAGAATGCCTTTTGGACTTTGTAATGCTCCTGCAACTTTCCAACGCTGCATGATGTCTATCTTTGCTGATTATTTAGATGGAATTATGGAAGTATTTATGGACGATTTCTCAGTTTGTGGATCAGATTTCAAAAATTGTCTTGTCAACCTTGAGAAAATCCTGGAGAGATGTGTGGAGGTAAACCTTGTGCTAAATTGGGAGAAATGTCATTTCATGGTCACCGAAGGGATTGTTTTAGGACATATAGTTTCCGAAAAAGGTATAGAGGTAGATAAAGCAAAAATAGAAGTCATAGAGAATCTAAAACCGCCGAAGACTATCAGGGAGATAAGAAGTTTTCTTGGACATGCCGGATTTTACCGACGTTTTATCAAGGATTTCTCCAAAATAACAAAACCCTTAACTGGTCTTTTGATGAAAGATGCTGAATTTATCTTCGATGAAAAATGTACTGAAGCATTTAATCTCCTGAAGCAAGCTCTGATTTCAGCACCTATAATGAAACCCCCTGATTGGTCAGAACCGTTTGAGATAATGTGTGACGCCAGTGATTACGCTGTTGGAGCCATTCTAGGTCAAAGAAAAGATAAGAAGTTACATGTGATTTATTATGCCAGTAGAACCCTAGACGCTGCACAGCTCAACTACGCAACAACCGAAAAAGAGCTCCTAGCTGTAGTTTTTGCAATAGACAAATTTAGATCTTATCTAGTAGGAGCCAAGATTATAGTTTACACCGACCATGCTGCCATTCGTTACTTACTAAGCAAAAAGGATGCCAAGCCTAGGTTACTTCAATGGATTCTATTACTGCAAGAGTTTGATTTGGATATCCGTGATAAGAAAGGCACTGATAATGTGGTAGCTGATCACCTATCTAGGCTAGAATACCTGAAACCTGATCCAGTTCCCATAAATGACGATTTTGCCTATGATAGACTGATAGCCCAACTAGAAACCATTGAAGATGATAACCCAGACCCTCATGAGTATTTTCAAAAATCCTTAGCCATAAGTGATGTACCTTGGTATGCAGACTTTGTTAATTACCTAGCCGCTGACATCATACCCCCTGATCTAAACTACCGCCGGAAGAAGAAGTTCTATAGTGATGTGAGAAACTTCTATTGGGACGAACCGTTTCTTTTCAAGAGAGGTAAAGATGGCATTTTCCGCCGTTGTGTTCCAGAAGAAGAGGTAAATAATATAATTGAGCATTGTCACTCTGCACCCTATGGTGGACATGCAAGCACATCTAAGACCTACGCCAAGATTCTTCAAGCTGGCCTATTCTGGCCTACTATGTGGCGTGATGTCCATGCTTTCATTGTCAAGTGTGATAGATGACAACACACAGGAAATATTTCAAGACGTAATGAAATGCCGTTAAGAAATATCCAAGAAGTAGAACTCTTCGATGTATGGGGTATAGACTTTATGGGACCGTTCCCACCATCTTTTGGAAATCAGTACATCTTAGTAGCAGTTGACTACGTGTCTAAATGGATTGAAGCTATCGCCGCACCCACAAACGACACCAGAGTAGTCATCAAATTATTCAAAAATTATATATTTCCCAGGTTTGGAACCCCCCGTTTAGTCATAAGTGATGGAGGATCACACTTCATATCGAGAATATTTGATAAACTTTTAAGCAAGTATGGAGTTAAGCATAGAGTAGCAACACCATACCACCCACAGACCAATGGACAAGTGGAAGTATCTAATAGGGAGATAAAACAAATCCTCGAGAAGACTGTCTCTATATCTAGAAAGGATTGGTCACAGAAACTTCAAGAAGCATTATGGGCCTATAGAACCGCTTTCAAAACTCCTATAGGAACAACCCCTTATCAACTGGTCTATGGAAAATCATGTCACTTACCTTTTGAATTGGAGCATAAGGCCTATTGGGCAATAAAAACTTTGAATTTGGATTACTTGACTGCTGGTGAGAAACGTATCCTTGACATCCACAAATTAGAAGAGCTCAGACAATCTGCCTACGAAAATGCCATCATATACAAAGAAAGAACAAAAGCTTGGCATGACAAAAGAATCATAAGAAGAGACTTCAAGATAGGTGATCCTGTTCTCCTGTTCGATTCTAGGTTACGACTATTTCCAGGTAAACTCCGTTCGAGATGGACTGGCCCTTTCGAAGTATCTAAGATCCTGAGATCCGGTGCTATTGAAATCAAGAACCCGACATGTAAACCATTCATCGTCAATGGACAGAGGTTGAAGCCCTACGAAGGAGGTGACATTCCAACAACATACACCTGCCATACTCTGAGTGATCCACCATATCCTTCCAATGATGTTTAATTATCGGTCGTCGAGCTAATGACGTTAAACAAGCGTTGCATGGGAGGCAACCCATGGTTTTTCTTATTTTTGTACTTTTTATTTTTTACTTTTACTTTATTTTGTTTATATTATTATTATTATGTCAGGACTAACGATTGAATGTTTTATGTGCTTTCAGGACTTGTTTGCTAACCTTGTACAGAATGCAGAACCCTGATGACATGCACGTGGCCTTTAGAGATGATGCACAGAGAGAGCGTTACTATGTCCACATGAGACGCCCTATGGCTCCCACCAGGTACCCTGACCATGACTGCATGGATGCCTTGGGGATAGAGCCAAGCGTCAGATTTTTATGCCATCAACTCCAGTGGGACCAGTTTGACTACAGGAACAACACTTATAGGAACTTGACTCTTGAGTTCCTCAGCTCGTTTCATTATGACCCTTGGGCTGGACCCGATGGACTCGCTGTTTTCAGGTTGTTCGGGATTGACTACTCATTCTCTCACAGAGAGTTTGGTGATTTGCTAGGTTTCCAGACTACTCCTGATGCTATTCCAGATACACCGATGGGGTATTTTATGAGCAGAGAAGTGGAAAAGTTTTGGACTAAAATATCCGGCGGAGGGAGCCAAGATCCTTCTACCCAGTTTTCTCAGGTAATCCACAACCCTGCATTGAGGTACTTCCAGATGATTCTAGCACATTCTTTCCTAGGTTTTCCAGATACAGAGACACTGCTAAGTGAAGAGGAGATTTTCCTACTGTTTTGTGCGACTCAGTCTCGCCCTGTTGCTTGTGGCAACTTTCTGTTAAAGGGCTTGGCTAGTGTTGCCAGATCATCCGTAGGCATCATCCATGTCGGTGGGATTGTTACACAGATAGCTACTGCATTGGGTTTGTCTCGCAAGTTATTGCACCTCAGGACCTTCTGCTGCTACACCACCCTGGATATTGATTTTTGTCTTGATAGAGGACTGATGAGGAGGGCTTATTTTGAGCCCAACATGTTTAGATTGCTGATCGACGGCGAAGCGATACACTACTTTACATTACCAGATCAGCTGATGACCAGTGTCCATGATCCTGAAAATTGGAGTTATGCTCTAGAGGGTTATGGAGAGACTGTCGAAGAGCCGAAATCGCCTCCCGCCGCTGAGTACACTCCTACACCTCTTACTCCCCAAATCACTGTTATGTCTAACAATATGTCTCTGCAGCCACCTGACCTACAAACACAGATTTATGAGCTCCGTAAGGAGACTGCCCTGCTCAAGCAGGAAGTGGCAGACTTAGAGCTACAGATGCAGGTTTCTGATCTCACTCATGCCTCAGAGGCCGATGCTCTACATCAGGCGATTGAAGAGCTTCGGAGGGAGATAGCTGAGATTCGTGGATCAAGCCAGGAAAAGAAACCTACCACATGACTCATTCTACACTGACAGCACTACCCTAGTATTTTATTTATCGCATTTCCAGACATATATTTTACTTTATTGCAGCTTTTATATTTTCATGCACTTTGAATTCCTTATATATATACATATTATGCACTAATTTTTCTTTTTCTTTTTTTTGATTTTTAATTATTTTATTTTTGTCGTGCAAAGAAAAAAATATAAGACAAAAATATTTTCATTTTTGTCTTCACAAAAAAAAATATGCAAGCCTCAAGCCTTGAAAAGAAGAAGAAAACGCTATCCAGACCCCCCCGGAAGACAAAGGTGCAAGAAGGCCCAAAGGAGGATCCAAAAACCACAAGGCCCAGGAATTGGCCTTGTGGCGGGCGCCATAGGCCCTGTGGCGGGCGCCACACCGTACCATCAACAAATACGGGATTCAATCCCCATTTCCACCATTTTCATCCCTTTCTTCACCAAAAACCCATTTTTCCAACCTTCCAAATCCTCCTTGAACCCCATTAAAGCTCCCTCATTTTCAAAATACCCACCATCCATAAAACATATCCAACATCCATTTCCATTTTCATCCATCAAAAACCAAAAAAATCAAAACTTTATCATTCCCTCATAAACCACTTTTTCTACCATTTTCACTACCTAAGGAGCATTCAACAATGGAGTTCAACGGATTTCTTCTTCGTGATGGAAGACCGGGCGAAAGGCAACGGAAAATTATTCAGAGGCTTCAAAGTCGAGAAATTCTCTCGACTAGGTACGTCGACGATAACTGTCTGTATGCTTTGGGTATTTATCATAGTGTTTTTAATTTATTAGAATTTCTAGGCTTGCATAATATCTTCATCAATCAGGAACCTACCTATGAGCGACTGACAACTGAGTTTTTGAGTTCTTTGATATACACTGTCAGTCCTAACACTGCTAGCACTGTTGGTACTGTTATTTTTAGACTGTTCGGAATTGAGTATGAATTCAGTACCGACGATCTAGCAGGTTTGTTAGGAATCCCTCATAGGGAAGGTGCAATTTGTGAGGCACCTTTGGATGCTGAGTGGTCGGCCGAGGTATTTACCTTTTGGCAAAGGCTTTCAAGTACTTCAATTAATTCTTTTGAAGGGATACTTGCGTCGACCATTCACAACCCGGCCATAAGAGTTTTCAGACTTCTTTTGGCATGTACTATTTTTGGCCGGGAAAGTCCAAACAAGGTAAATGCTCGTGAACTCCTATTTTTGCAAGGATGCCTCACTAGAACCCACATCAATCCGGTCCCGTTTATGCTTGCTCATATGACTTTATTTACTAACAAAACAGGACCGATTGTTTTTGGAGGACTTGTTACGTCTATTGCTCGGGCTCTTGGCCTGAACAATGAGATAGCTACACTTGAACCACTACCTCCTCGCACAATTAATTTAAAATTTCTGAAGGACATGAAATTGTGCCGAACGAGGAGAGAAGGTGGTTATGAGTTGATGGTTCATGGGGTATCTATCCCATCTGTAACACCCCGATTTTAGCAATTATTTATTTATATTAATTGATTAATTGAGTGATTTTGTAAATAAATGATTTAATTGAATTATTTGATATAATTGAATTAGTTGATTTATTTGAAATAATTGATAAAATTGAATTAATTGAATTAATTGATTTATTTGATTTAGTTGAATTAATTGATTTAATAGATTTATTGTATTTATTTGAATTATTTGATATAATATAATTATTTTATTTTATTGAATTATTTAATTTATTTTATTTGGTGGAATAAAATAGAATTACTAGAAATAAGTAATTGGGTCTAATTGGGAGTGTGGATAATAAGTATGAGGATGTGTTAAGTAAGCCCATTAGAATTGTTGGGGAAAAAAATTGTGAGATATGATAAAATAAGAGAATGATATAGAATAGGGTTAGAAGTTGGAAAGGGGAAAAAGAGGCAAAGAGAGAAGTGGAGAAGAAGAGGAGAAAACTCAAAGAAGGGGGAGCTCTAGAATCCAAGAAAATCAAGGTAAGGGTGGGTTTTCATGAAATTGTTGGGATTGTTGGGTAATATATAATGGGTAGAAATGTGGTTAGAGTAAAATCTCAATTTTCCATGAATTTATAATTTCTAGGTTTTACTAAAAATCTTGAGTTGATTTGTATCATGTGTTTATGTTTGGAATTGGTGTTATGATATAACTTTAGAGATCTATTATGAATTGAAATGGAAATAAGATTTGTAATTTTAATTTGTTTACTACCGTCTACCAGTATCCGTAGGAAATGTTATTTTTGAAACACCCTTTTCTCTTTTCTTGTAGGGATGTGCTGAGTAATTTAAATTGTGGGGTGGGTGAGTTAATTCAATGGAATATATTGTCCTGATATGATAGCATGTTGGGGATTAGTGAGACTCTACCTTTTCGAGTACTGTAGTATATATTAAATCCTTGCATAATGTTGTCATTTTTATTTTTCTCATTTTCTATAGCCAGCATACATTTTTATGGAGAAACAGAAAAGTGGTATACAACTTCAATTTAATATGGTGGTAGTTTTAAATAAAAAGAATCTTGTAGCATTTTCTTTTAATGTAGTGAAAAAGTATTATAAGAAATGAAGTATTGTGATATTGTACCCAGGTAAGTGGAAAACTTGATGTTCTAGGACCATGAACCAGTAAAACGTGATGAAATAAGGGTACATAAGGATTGTTCTATGTATTAAATTTGAAAACGTGATGCCTTGTTCTTGTTCTTGTTCTGTTACCATTTTTTTTCTTTTATAAAATTAAGTGAGTAACATACCTCTTAGTATAGACTTATTAATATTGTTCTATGTATTAAATTTTGTTAATAAAATTTAATAATAATAAATTTAATAATGATTTAATATTATTAATATAATGTTTTTTTGGAGTTTCGAATTAGAGATAAACATTCGAGTTAATTGATTAAATTTAACTATTTACAATTTTATTAGAGTTATCCATATAGTTGTTAGAATACCTTGAAAACATTCTCGAATTATAATTTTGAATGATAATTTTAATTATACTCTTAATGTTTAATTTTGTTATTAATTTAGAGGTTTATTTGATGATTTATTTGAAGATTAATTTGGTGATTATTTTTAGTGATTAATTTGGTGATTAATTTTGTGATTAATTTGGGGATTAATTTGGAGATAAATTTTATGATTTATTTGTTGATTAATTTGATGTTTATTTTAATGATTAATTTTGTGATAAATTTGGAAATTAATTTGTTGATTATTTTGATGGATCAATTATTCTAGATATAATCGGTATCGTATGGTTTACGAATTGAGATTGAATTGTGTTGATACCTTGCGTATTACAAGCTAAGTGTGGTGACAATATTGGAGTAATAAATATTGAGATTTGAAAATATGTTGTATGTGCAATTGTGTGATAATTCGAATGTGATGAATTATTGAGATATGCATGGATATTAAGATTAGAGAACGGTCTTAATTCCATATAGTGATTGTGATTGCACATGCAACGTTTGTGTCAAGAGGCAATGTTTGCTAGTTCTGTGGGAGCTAGTAACTTGTCCCAAACCTAGAGGACGGGTTTGAAAGCTTAGAGGACGAGTTTTTGATGTGTTATCGGTTTAGAGGACGGACCCGGTTTAAATGTAAAAACCGAAAAATGATAACAAGTGATTGGTACCACATGCATGAGTTACATTTGAGTTTTTCATTCGAGTCTCATTGTGTCTATGGTTATAATATGAGATTATGTGGATTCTGTGAATTGTTGAATTGATGGAATTGTGAATTGTGTGTATATACTTGTGAATAGTATGATTACTTGAGTGATAAGTGTTGATGAAACTTTTGAAATGTGAGAATAATTTGATTATGCTTGTATGCCTTAAATTATATATTATCTTATGATTTCGATAATTATATGAATTCTCACCCTTCTGTTGGAATGATGTTTTATACGACATCGCTCAGGTACCGAGGAGTAGGATTGCTTCTAGCTCAAGGTAGCAGGTTGGAGTAGCTTGCTTAGTCTTTTTATTTATGTGGGTCGAGTCATGCTCTGATCATGTAACACTGGGGATGTTATTCGAGTCATGTTTTCGAGAGATACTTTATGTACTCTACTTATGTTGTTATTGTTATTTGACTATTGTGGAATATTGGCTTGTTATGCCTAAGTGATGAGTATAAAACTATATTTATGTTTAAATATGAATGAAGTATATCCGCTGCTACTTGCTAATGTGAAAATTTATCTGAAAAGCATGAATTTATTTTCAAGTGTTATTGAGTATGACAGGTGTTGTATGATATTTTAAATTATGCGTGACACCCTAATTGAGATGCATAATAAATTACTCTGATTATTTATATATTTTACGCGGGGTTTAGAAGGGTGTTACACCATCTGTTGCTTTACCATGCAGTAGACGTACTGATGTACGTGATGAAAGGAACTGGACCTATGATCTTAATGCTCCACGTGTTTTGGGTCCACTTCCTCCTAATATTCCCGATGGGGAGGCACATGACACTGATGATGAGTATGATCGGAGAGAGCAGTCTCCCATCCCTCACATGTCCCCCCATCGTCCTTCACAGTCACACACTGCACCATCTTCCTCTAACCCTGTTGCAGGTACTGCTCCTGGATTCTTTGTCACCGAGGAGATGTGGCGTGATATGACAGCTAGAGAAGAAAGGCGTGATGGCCTTCTCTCTACTATTTCACAGCAGCTGACGGACAACATGAGCTTCATGCAACAATCGCGATTGGTTTTGGATCGTGCTTATAGCAACGTCTGCCGTACCTTGAACGATATCTCATTAGAGCAGAACCGTCAGAGAGAGTTCAACAGCCGACACTACCAGCTTGTAGAGGCTACTCAGGGTTCCATCTTGGGTAACCTTCGAGAGGTCCGGAGTGCTCAGGCTGCTTTATCAGCACGACTCGACCGGAGGGACCAGCATCGTAGTAGATCCCGTCGTTCCAGACCATCACATCAGGACGGCAAAGGCACCAGTGCCCCTCCTCAGTAGTCTTTTCCAGGTTACCCCCCTTATCTTATTTCGAAACATTGGGGACAATGTTCGATTTAAGTGTGGGAGGGGATTTTATTGCTTTCTGTTATTTCCCTTTTTAGTTTATTTCCTTTCAGTTATTTCCCTTTTCAGTAATTTATTTTTCTTAGATAATGCATGAGTCTGACGAGTCACCAGTATAGTGTCTTTTTAGTTCATCTTCATTTTTTCTCATTTCCTTAGCCTTACCAGAAAAATTTTAAAAAGAAAACAATGTTGTTTCACATGTTTTTTGGGTTTTGAGACAGGTTTAGATTAGGATGTGGTGACTTAGGTCAACTTTTTGAAACATCAGAACCATTTTAGCACCATAGACCTCTTGAATATAGGAATCACTCCTAAACCCCACCACCTTGGCCTTTACTATCATTTAAAAATTGTCCTAAGTAGTTTATCCTAGCAGTCAGCTCCGGCCTAAGCATGCTCTACGTAGGGGGCCGATGAATATAAGTGAATGATCCAGTGCTAATAAAAAAAAAAAGAAAAAAAAAAGGGGCAAACTCTGGTATAGGTGACCCTCACAAAGTCATTTAAACCGAAAAAAGAGAAGAAAAAAATTTTGCCACAAAAAGAAAAAAAATTGCAAGTCACCTATTGTTAGTTGGTTCAGAGGTATCTGGCACTGAACTTGGTAGGGCGGATTACGATCCGATCCCCCGCAGCTACATTTAGGCGAAATAAAAACAGGTTTACACATGCTTATGTGCCAGAAACCTTATGTTATGGATCAGAATCACTAACCGGTCACTCTACTATGAAGCATGTACGGATAACGGGCTTAATGTGATTGCGCCTGAATGAAAAGGACACAAAAAGATGAGAAGATAGGCCTAGGTATCGTGGGATGATATGGAGTGGTTAATATAGGATTGAAGTTTGTGTTTGTGTTACTATGGTACCCTTGGTTCACTTAGTTAGTATCTGTCACTGCATCCTGACTTGAACTTAGAATCCCTTTAGCCCAAAGACACGTGTTGACACCATATTTTCTTAAGCTTTAATGTTTGCTTGGGGACAAGCAAAGGTTTAAGTGTGGGAGAATTTGATCACACTAAAATTCACCGTATTTCTGACTCCGATTTCGCATGCATTCTTAGCTTTTATTGTTGTTTTGCTTTGTTATTGCTTTGTTTTCTTATGTTTTCAGGTTTTTATAATAATCGGAGCTGGAATCGGGAAAAGGAGCGAAAAAGGAGTGAAAACGGACGAAAACCTAGAAATTCAGCATTTTGCACTTACGGCACCCACCGTGGCGGGCGCCATGGGGTTAGCCATGATGTGGCCACGTCTCAAGACCACTCCTCAACCTCCAAGACCCACGTTCCCCACTCCATCATCCCCTGTAGGGACCATGGCGGGCGCCATGACCTTGTGGCGGGCGCCACAAGGCAAAATTTCATAACCTCCACTTTTTAGTGGAGGGGCGTCCCGGTCATTTCATGCTTTCAGTTTTTACTATAAATAGGACCTTAGATTTTCGTTTTTCTTCATCCAGAATTAGAATTCTCTAGGCATATATCAGTTATAAAGCAGTTGCCATTCCACATCGGGGTGCCTCTGCAATCGAGTGATCGAGTCTGTAATCTGTCTGTGGTTCGAGTTTTGGAGCACTCTGGAGGAAGTTAATCCTGCCGCCATTTTAATTCAAGTTCGTACTTTACTTTTATTTATTTCTGCCTCGCTTTTATTTTGTTTATTTCCCGCACTCGCACATTTACTTTGTTTATTTCCTGCACTCGCACATTTACGTTGTTTATTTCCTGCACTCGCACATTTACGTTGTTTATTTCCTGCACTCGCACATTTACGTTGTTTATTTCCCGCACTCGCACTTTACTTCGTTTACTTTCCGCACTCGCTTTAAATTACTTTTTAGAAAAACTATAAAAAGAATATTTACTTTATCATGTCTAACTAATTCCATAAAGGTTAGAATGTAAGGATCGTAATTAAACCAGTAATCAGTATAATTGTTCGTGGAAACACCTAAGGGCTATTTTATCTTTCAATTCAAATAATTGTTTTTAACTATTTCAAAAATAGCCAAAAGCGCTTTGTATAGTTCATTAGGAGATTTTAGATTAAAAAGAAAAGAGATTTTAAAACGATTTTCGGACGCGTTAGGAAGTTTAAACTCTGGTTCGCAAGAACCTCTTTTTGCTAAGAAGTCCAGGTTAAAATACTTTTCAACTTAGTTAAGATACTATATTTCTTAAAAATAGGTTTACTACTCTAACGCAGTACGCACCTTTTTATCCGTGACAATAGGAGGGGTTGATTAGAGAGTACAACTCGGTTCTGAATACGCGAAAGCGACAGTTCCTGTTAAATTAGTTCTTTTCAAAGAAGAAAACACTGCCCATAAGTAGTTCCACTAACAAGTACTGGATTATCATTGATTACGTGAATTACATTCGAGCCTGTCTTTATTTATTATTTAAAATTATAATTTTATTTACCATTGCACCCTTATTAAAACCCTTAAAAATAGTTGCCTTAGATACACACCATAACAACAGGTTTGATAGATTGACACTTGGTCTCTGTGGATTCGATAATCTTTTATATTACTTTGACGTGATTCGTACACTTGCGAAAAACACGCATCAATGAGCCGACTCAAATTCATCAATGAGTCGACTCATTCAGTGTTAAACTGATGAGAAATACTCGGGTCCGAACAGGCTGCCTGGAACATAATTTAGGTCGACTCATGAGAGTACATGAGCTGACTCATGATCTCTCATGAGCCGACTCATCCAGAATTTTTCTCATCTCATTTTCACGGGTCTCAACAGGCTGCCTGTCTGTTATTTTAGGTCGGCTCATCTGTAAGTTTGAGTCGGCTCACTTGAAGGTTTGAGTCGGCTCATTGTTGTGCTGACTCATCACATTTTTTCATTTATTTTTCTCTCTCTTATGATTTATTTCCTCTAACCAATATAAATAGCAGTTGAATTTCTTTTGAGAAGGTTAACAAGGAAAGTGAAAGAAATACACATAGCTCTCTTCATCTTCTTCATTCTTGCATCAATCAAACAATTACACACAATAATCTTTGTTCGATCTTGGTGTACGTTTTGAAGATAACGTTCAATCGTGAATCAGAATTTCAGATTGGGTTTAGAGTGTGTGGGTTTTCCTTGGAAAAATCCGTTGGGGTTTTATCCTCCAAGATCATTGAATATTTGGGGGTTTTGCACACATCGATCGGTCGTAGATTCAGCCGAGTGAGGTAGATTGAAGATAAAGTGGATCGTTCTCTCATATCACGGTAGACGGAGGATTGTGAAGGTCTTTGTGGGTTCACAAGTGTGGGAGAAACTCAGCCGTGCTCAAAGTTTGAAGAATCGTGCATTCTTGCAATAAGGGAGCAAATTAATCGGAGGCTTTCTCGACACGCGTGAAAGACTTGATTCTACTTTGGATCAAGGGACAAGAAGAAGAATTGACAGCACCCTCAACTTGGTTTGGTCTGTTGGTTAATTCATTTCTATTCTTGTAAAACAATTGCGATTTAATAAAATTGCCCAATTCAATTTCGAATTGGGGGCAGAGTACTTCGAGCGAGGACGACGAAGGAACTGCCTCAACAAATTCCTTGTGTTCTTATTATTTCTTGCTTTCTATTTTTGTTCATATTGATATTGTGTGCTTGAAAATTCTGGTGTATCAAATTAGTGCAAACAAGGTGTTTGTTAAATTGCTTCACTCAAAAGTGTTGATTGGAGTGAGTAAAATTCTGCACTATTTGACACAACAAAATTGCCCTTGGAGTGTGCACTCTAAGTCTTTGATAAAAAGCTCAATCACACAAGATCATTAATTTTGTATTTGTTTTCTTCTCTAATCATCATTAAGAAGAGTTTTATCAAGTGCTGAATATTCAAGTGTATCATTTGTAAATCATTAATTCATCTAGTCATTATTTCATTCTATTTGGGTTTTACGCATATCCGATCTCCGGTGACTTCAAATTTGAACTAGACGATTTTCCGGGAAACTTCCGCTATTCTCTTTCAAATTAATTTTGAAAAGATAAATTTTAAAAAGGGATCTATTCAACCCCCCTTCTAGATTCGCGCTATCGTCTAACAAGTGGTATCAAGAGCACCAGTTTATCTAGTGCTTCACATACAACTTATTGGAAAATGGACAATGATCCAACGGGGGCGTACAATAGAGCTCCAGTTTTTATCGGAGAAAACTATAGTCACTGGAAAGATTGTATGCGTATCCATATCAACTCTGTTGATAGAAAAATTTGGAAAGTTATCCAAGAAGGCCCTTTTCAAATAACCATGGTCGGACCGGATAATGTCCAAATTGAGAAACCGGAAGCACAATGGGATGATAATGATGAAAAGAAATATAGCTATGATTGGAAACCTCGAAACATACTTATAGCTTCCTTGGGAGCTGATGAATATTTTCGAGTTTCTCATCACACATTGGCTAAAGCTATGTGGGAAGCCTTACAAGTTTCCCATGAAGGAACCGATGATGTTAAGCTAGCTAGAATTAATACTTTACAACAAGAGTTTGATCGTTTTCACATGAGCCAAGGGGAAATCGTTGGTGAAATGGGAAAAAGATTTTCTCACTTGACTAATAGATTAAATGCTCTTGGTAAAACTACTCCTAATGATGTTGCATCTAACAAAATTTTGAGATGTCTTACTAGGGAATGGTTGCCAAAAGTCACGGCAATTAAAGAAGCCAATGACGTAAGAATGTTAGATCTAACGACTCTCATCGGAAAACTACAAGAGCATGAACAAGAGCTCTTAAACTTAAATGAGCATGAAGACAAAGAGAAGAAAGAAAAGATTGAGAAAAATAAAGATCATGAGAAGAAGAAGAAGAAGTCCATTGCGTTAAAAGCTTCTTCATCAAAATCCTCCACAAATAAAGATAGTGGGAGTGATACGAATGATGATGATGACGAATCAAATGAAGATATGGGCTTATTCGTAAGAAGATACAATCGGTATCTCAAAAAGAATGAGATCTCTCATTCGGATAAGCGTCTCATCAACTATCGAAGAAATTCAAATCCTTCCAAACAAGAGTACGGTAAAAATACTAAAGGCAAAGGATCTTGTTACAACTGCGGAAAACCGGGACATTACAAACCGATTGTCCTATGTTAAAGAAAGACAAGGCAAAAGACAAATATCAAAGAAAAGGCAACAAGGCTAGAAGAGCATATATAGCTTGGGAAAGCGATAGTGAGTCGTCTAGAAAAGATACCTCAAGTGATGATGAAGAGAAAGTAAATCTTTGTCTCATGGCTCATAAGAAAAGCAAGAAAGAGGTAAAACACACTAAATATGAATATGCTGAAAAACTCTCTTATAATGATTTGCTTAGTAAGTTTAATATTCTCCATCAAGAAGCTAAAGAAGCCTTCAAGCGCATTGCATCCAATAAAAGAATTTTTGCCTATTTAGAAGGAAAAGTTTCGGATAGTGAAAATGCTATGAAAGCTCTTAAGGCATCAATGGTAGAATCTATAGTAGAAGACAAACGAGAATGGCACAACTTTCATGGTTGTGAAACTTGTTGGATTTGGCAAAAGGAAGTCAAAACTCTTCAAGCCAAACTAAACAACTTATCACAACCAAAAATGACATTCACTATTGATCATTCAAACTTTAGGGAATCAATGAATAATCCATTTCAAAAATACACCAATGTAGTGAAGGATCAAAATAGTCAATGCAAATCAAAACCGTTCTTGAAATGTCACTAATGTTACAGGGAAGGTCATAAAATTGCCAAATGTCGCTTTAGGAAACACTTGGTCCCAAAAGGCATTTGTCAATGGTTGCCTAAAAGCAACAAAATTCTCACTCACACTCTAGGACCCAATGAAAATTGGGTACCTTTATCTCTTGTCTAATCATACAGGTGGAGTGTCTTGAGACTATGGAGAAACGATGGTTTCTTGATAGTAGATGCTCACGACATATGACAGGTGATATTTCCCTATTCTATGACTTTGTGGCTAAGAAGAAGGGCTTTGTTACCTATGGTGATAACAATAAAGGAGCTATACTCGGCAAAGGTAGTGTAGGTAATCCCTCTTCTACATCTATCTCTAATGTCCTTTTAGTTGAGGGTCTTAAAGATAACCTTGTTAGCATTAGTCAATTATGTGATAAGGGATATAATGTCTCTTTCTCTAAAGAAGGATGCATAATTGAACACAATGACAACAAAGAGGATGTGTTTAAAGGCCTGAGGGTTAATAATGTTTATTTGCTTGATTTAAATTCTATGATCATGGGTAACCCTAAATGTCTTGTTTCCAAAAGTGAGGAATCCTGGCTTTGGCATAGATTTTTAGCTCATGTAAACTTTGACTTGCTAAATAAGATTGTATCCAAAAACTTGGTAGTCGGCTTGCCTAACATAAAGTTCACTAAAGATCATCTTTGTGATGCATGCTAAATGGGTAAGCAAACTAAGATATCTTTTAAATCAAAAAATTTAGTCTCTACTTCTAGACCTCTTGAACTTCTACACATGGATCTTTTTGGTCCATCTAGAATCAAAAGTATAGGAGGGAACTATTATGGTTTTGTTATTGTTGACGACTACTCTCGATTTTGTTGGACTATCTTTTTAGCTAGTAAAAGTGATACCTTTTCGGCCTTTGAAACTTTTGCCAAATTATCTCAAAACAAACTTGGCACAAAAATTGTAACTATTAGAAGTGACCATGGAGGTGAGTTTGAAAATCATCATTTTGAAAACTTTTGTGAAAACCATGGCATTGATCATAACTTCTCCGCTCCTAGAACACCACAACAAAATGGTGTTGTGGAACGTAAAAACCGTGTGTTGGAGGAATTGGGAAGAACTATGATAAATGATAGTGGTCTTCCTAAATATTTTTGGGCCGATGCTATTAGCACCGCTTGTTATGTTTTGAATAGGATCACTATTCGACCTATTCTAAACAAAACTCCCTATGAACTTTTAACAGGAAGAAAACCAAATGTTTCACATCTTCATGTTTTTGGTTGCAAATGTTTTGTGCTTAATAATGGAAAAGAGAATCTTGGAAAATTTGATTTAAAGGCGAATGAAGGCATCTTCCTTGTTTACTCTAATTCAAGCAAATCATATAGAATTTTCAATAAAAGATTGCTTATAGTCGAAGAATCTGTACATGTATCCTTTGATGAAGCTTATCCTAATGTTGTCGAAAAAGGTAGTAGTGTTATTGGTGCAGGTGCCTCCTCTAATGAGATTGTTAAAGACTTTGTTGTTTCTCGTGTTGAACCCTTTCCGGATGTTGTGTATAAGGAGCCGGTGGATGTGTCTAGTCTCAAAGATGAATGTGAAGCATCCCCTCAAAATGATCTACCATTGGAATGGAAGACATCAAAAGATCATCCTATCGATAACATCATTGGAGATATCTCAAAGGGTGTCATTACCAGATCAAGGCTAAGTAATTTTTGTTTTTATCATGCCTTCATATCTCAAATTGAGCCTAAGAATGCCAAAGAAGCATTACTTGATGAAAATTGGTTCCTAGCTATGCAAGAAGAACTAAATCAATTTAAAAGAAATGAGGTTTGGGACTTTATTACTCCTCCATTAAATCATCGAGTAATTGGCACCAAATGGGTTTTTAGGAACAAATTGGATGAAAATGGCATTATCATTTGCAACAAGGCTCGTCTTGTTGCTCAAGGGTATAACCAAGAGGAAGGCATAGACTATGAGGAAACTTATGCTCCTGATCCCGCCTTGAAGCTATACGCCTTTTACTTGCATTTGCATGTACTCAAAACTTTAAACTATATCAAATGGATGTTAAGAGTGCATTCCTTAACGGGTATATAAATGAAGAGGTTTATGTGTGTCAACCTCCTGGGTTTGAGATTTTTGAAAAACCAAATTATGTTTACAAATTAAAACGAGCTTTATATGGTCTCAAACAAGCTCCTAGAGCTTGGTATGAGCGTCTAAGCAAGTTTTTAATCAATCAAGGTTTTTCAAGAGGAAAAGTTGATACTACTCTCTTTATTAAACGTGAAGGAAAACATTCTATATTAGTTCAAGTATATGTAGATGATATTATATTTGGCTCTACTAATATGAAATTGGTCAAAGAATTTTTAAGTTCTATGCAAGGTAAGTTTGAGATGAGTATGATGGGGGAGCTAAATTTCTTCCTCGAACTTCAAATTAGACAACTTGAAGATGGAACCTTCATAAGTCAAACTAAATATTGCAATGAGTTGCTCAAGAGGTTTGATATGACAAACTCCAAGCCTATTGATACACCAATGCCTACAGCGGCAAGTCTTGATCGTGATGAAAAAGGTAAAGATGTTGATATAAAAAGGTATCGAGGTATGATTGGTTCTCTTCTTTATCTCACCGCATCGCGTCCCGATATTATGTTCAGTGTATGTATGTGTGCTAGGTTTCAATCTTGCCCTAAGGAATCACATTTAAAATCAGTTAAACGAATACTTAGGTATCTTTGTGGTACTTCTAAGTTTGGTCTATGGTATCCTAAGGGTAGTGATTGTTCCTTGGTAGGTTTTTCCGATTCCGACTTTGCCGGTTGCAAAGTGGATAGGAAAAGCACTAGTGGAACTTGTCATTTCTTTTCAAGCTCTCTTTTCAGTTGGCATAGCAAAAAGCAAGTCTCTGTTTCCTTGTCAACTGCAGAGGCTGAGTATGTTGCAGCCGGAAATTGTTGTGCCCAAATTCTATGGCTAAAACAACAATTGCTCGACTTCAATATCTCTCTCAAGCAAATTCCAATATTTTGTGACAATACTAGTGCAATTAATCTTACCAAGAATCCTATTCTTCATTCACGCACTAAACATATTGAAATCAGACATCATTTTCTTAGGGATCATGTAGAGAAAGGTGATGTGGTGTTTGAGCATGTTGATAGTGTAAATCAACTAGCCGATATTTTTACAAAACCACTTGCTACCGATCCTTTCTTCTTTATCCGTAGAGAACTTGGTGTTCTTGATATATCTGATAGATCTTAGTAATCATTGTATTGATTATATTATTTCTTGAGTTAATTTCACTTGTATCTCACATCCTATTATGAGGTCTCATCTATCATTCATCTCTCATATACTCGAGGTAATATCTTTCTTTACTCACTTATCTTAATTCATTCTTGATGTATGTATTTAGTAAGAATGAGTGCATGGAGTATGTTTGTTATTTAATTTTCTTAATGTGTGATTGTGTGACAAATAACTTGCATTCATGATGATATTTTTGCATTTTGAAATATTTTAAGTGGTTTTTGGTATGTTTTAAAAACATGGCCTGTTTCTAAAGCTGGACAGGTTCACAATGGAAAAGGAAGGTTTGGCAATTTTGGAAAAATACACTGAATGAGCCGACTCAAATTCATCAATGAGCCGACTCATTCAGTGTTAAACTGATAAGAAATGCTCGGGTCCGAACAGGCTGCCTGGAACATAATTTAGGTCGACTCATGAGAGTACATGAGCCGACTCATCCAGAATTTTTCTCATCTCATTTTCACGGGTCTCAACAGGCTGCCTGTCTGTTATTTTAGGTCGGCTCATCTGTAAGTTTGAGTCGGCTCACTTGAAGGTTTGAGTCGGCTCATTGTTGTGCTGACTCATTTTTTCATTTATTTTTCTCTCTCTTATGATTTATTTCCTCTAACCAATATAAATAGCAGTTGAATTTCTTTTGAGAAGGTTAACAAGGAAAGTGAAAGAAATACACATAGCTCTCTTCATCTTCTTCATTCTTGCATCAATCAAACAATTACACACAATAATCTTTGTTCGATCTTGGTGTACGTTTTGAAGATAACGTTCAATCGTTAATCAGAATTTCAGATTGGGTTTAGAGTGTGTGGGTTTTCCTTGGAAAAATCCGTTGGGGTTTTATCCTCCAAGATCATTGAAGATTTGGGGGTTTTGCACACATCGATCGGTCGTAGATTCAGCCGAGTGAGGTAGATTGAAGATCAAGTGGATCGTTCTCTCATATCACGGTAGACGGAGGATTGCGAAGGTCTTTGTGGGTTCACAAGTGTGGGAGAAACTCAGCCGTGCTCAAAGTTTGAAGAATTGTGCATTCTTGCAATAAGGGAGCAAATTAATTGGAGGCTTTCTCGACACGTGTGGAAGACTTGATTCTACTTTGGATCAAGGGACAAGAAGAAGAATTGACAGCACCTTCAACTTGGTTTGGTCTATTGGTTAATTCATTTCTATTCTTGTAAAACAATTGCGATTTAATAAAATTGCCCAATTCAATTTTGAATTGGGGGCAGAGTACTTCGAGCGAGGACGACGAAGGAACTACCTCAACAAATTCCTTGTGTTCTTATTATTTCTCGCTTTCTATTTTTGTTCATATTGATATCGTGTGCTTGAAAATTCTGGTGTATCAAATTAGTGGAAACAAGGTGTTTGTTAAATTGCTTCACTCAAAAGTGTTGATTGGAGTGAGTAAAATTCTGCACTATTTGACACAACAAAATTGCCCTTGGAGTGTGCACTCTAAGTGTTTGATAAAAAGCTCAATCACAAAAGATCATTATTTTTGTATTTGTTTTCTTCTCTAATCATCATTAAGAAGAGTTTTATCAAGTGCTGAATATTCAAGTGTATCATTTGTAAATCATTAATTCATCTAGTCATTATTTCATTCTATTTGGGTTTTACGCATATCCGATCTCCGGTGACTTCAAATTTGAACTAGACGATTTTCCGGGAAACTTCCGCTATTCTCTTTCAAATTAATTTTGAAAAGATAAATTTTAAAAAGGGATCTATTCAACCCCCCTTCTAGATCTGCGCTATCGTCTAACACAAGTATCCCGAGGTATCCCTTACTGGATTCCGTCATAGGAGTTAGATATTCCTGAGAGTAAATATATTTCCTACAAACATTTATTTAAGAATGGCTTATTTGTTTTATGCAAATATTATATCATGGATATTGGACATTTTGCAAACGAAACAAAAATGTACAAAAAGAGGTGTGACTGAAAATCTGAGTTTATTAATCTAGGTGCCCTGAATTGGCAAATACAATCAAAGAAACAGATCCCCTGGAATGAGGAGATTGTTATAAATTGAAAAAGTAAAAGTGTTGGCAATGTTGACGACGCTCCGGTGAGCTTCCTTTGCTATGACCCGTATGACCTTGATGTTCTTCTTATCTTGCTTTCTAAAGAGGGTTGATTCTGACCGATGCTTTATCCTTTCGAAGCTTGTCGTGTTATGAGTGATACAGACGAATTCAGAGTGCAGTTGTTTGCTTATTCCCTGATTTTGCGTGGATCGCCCTTTCGGGTTTTCGATCCACCGGGATACCCATTTTTTGCCTGAGCTGTCCAATGCAGATTTTCAACTCAGCGGGTGTACATTTTTCAATTTTCCCTTATTTTTGCCTGAGTCTTTTAATCTGTTTTTGACTCGCCGGGATGCCCTATTTTTGCCTGGACTTACATTCTGTTTTTATGTCCAGCGGGTCATTTTATGCGAAGTATTTTTTAACTGCATCTGAATTCACGGGGAATAAGAAATCTTCACCATCCATAGTAGTGAGCATTAGCGCTCCACCAGAGAAGACCTTCTTTACTATGAATGGACCGTCATAGTTTGGAGTCCATTTACCCCTGTGGTTTGTATGAGGGGGAAGAAGTTTTTTCAGCACAAGATCTCCTACTTGGTATTCCCGAAGCCTGACTTTCGGATCGAAGGCTTTCTTCATCCTTTTATGATATAACTGCCCATGACATATTGCAACTAATCTCTTTTCTTCGATCAAAATCAGCTGATTGTACCGAGAACGGACCCATTCTACTTCATTCAGCTTGACATCCATCAGTACCCGTAGGGAGGGTAGTTCAACTTCAACCGGTAGGACAACCTCCATAACATACACAAGTTGATAAGGCGTTTCCCCAGTAGATGTATTGATTGAAGTTCGGTACCCATACAAAGCAAACGGTAGCGTTTCATACCAGTCTTTATAAGTAACCACCATCTTTTGCACAATCTTCTTGATGTTCTTGTTAGTTGCCTCAACAGCGCCATTCATCTTTGGCCTGTAAGGAGAAGAGTTGTGATGTTGGATCTTGAAGTCCCGACACTGTTCTTCCATCATTTTGTTGTTCAAATTGGAGCCATTATCAGTAATGATTCACTCGGGTACTCCATACCGACAGATGATGTCTCTTTTCAGGAATTTGGCTACCATGTGTCTGGTGACGTTTGCATACGAAGCTGCTTCAACCCACTTGGTGAAGTAATCAATGGCTACCAGGATGAATCTGTGGCCATTTGAAGCAGTCGGTTTGATCTTTCCAATCATGTCAATGCCTGTCGCTCCCGATAGATGAAGCTAAGTCCAGATAAAGGTACAAGCGTGAACGGTCGGCGAAAGGGACAATGAGAACACACAGCCGTGAACTCACTGGAGATGAATAGAGTCGCCAGCTAGGCATTTTTATCCCGGAGGAAAGGCAATGCTGCATAGACCTAGAAAGACATGGATAAGACGGTTGCGAACCAGAGAGACTGAGAAAGGGGGTTGGTTACAACCTGGGAAGGTATTAGCACCCAGATTGTCCGCCGTACTCGACGGGATCCACGCTTGAAAGATTTGTGTTTTAAAGGGGTAGTGTCAGTGCAATTTGTGTATAAAAGAGCTAGGAAAGGATGTACAGGTGTCAGTGTAAAAGAAGTGTGAAGTGTATAAATGTACAGTGTCAGTGTAAGGACAGGAGTGAAATGCTCATGATAATGAGGCTAAGAATAAGGCTAGAAAGAGGGGGAATACACAGAGACTTTTGTTCGATAACTGTTAAGTTATGCCTACGTATCCTCTCGTGCAATGAGGAAGTCAGAACACCGTAGTTCGACCCAAAGAGACTGAAAGATGAATTGACTTGTGAACTGCTTACTTGCCTATGCTCAAGTGTATGATCTGTCTGGCACAGATGCAAACTGTCTTGCATTAGACGGAAGAAGCGAGTTCTCGTTTGTGAGTGAATGAGATGAGAAAAGAATCCTGAAGGAGACGATTATTGTTTGTTTTTGAGTTTTCAGTCTTTTATTGCTTTTGAAAGTTTGTCATAAGTTAATGAGCTTAAGTCTAAACCAATGGATTTAGTAAACTCATCACATCTTCCCTCTGATTAGGGGTAATGAGAGTACCTTAAGTGTGAAGTCAGATTCTCACACTTAATCACCTTTGGTGTAGGATTAAGATCATTAACCTATTTGTGATTAATTAGATATTTTTGGTGTTTTTGTTTAGTGTTGAGTAATGAGGTTAAGCCATAATCAAAGATTAAACAGACTCATTACACCATCCTAAAAGAAGGATAATAGATGAGAATGTTTAAGCTGAGGAAAGCTCCTCAACTTAATCCATGATTAGGGATTAAACTCATGACAAAACAAGCCTTTGGTTAAGTGGATTTTATTTAATGATATGATGATGAAGTGAATTTTATGATTTGTAAGACAACTTGAGGGGGACTTGTCCATTAACACTAGGGTTAGTCCTTCTTAACCATTTAAGGAAGAATTAGAACCCTAATGCAAGGCCCAAGTTACAAGTATGATGTCTTGATACTTATTAAGTGGATTGATTAAGAGATTTAAACACATTAAGGGTTTAACACTTAGGATTAAAGTTATACACTCCATCCTAAGAGAAGGATGCAGGCATAAGCTTAATCACAAAGCCTTAAAGCCTTTAGGGTTTAGTCCCTGATTATGAGGTGAGAAAAGATGACTCAAAAGAGACACAAAGGTAAAACTAAGGGGGGAGACTAATCAAAACCCTAATCATTGTCATGCTTGGTTGTCCCTAAGGTTTGTGAGGTTTTCAAGAGAAGACTTCAATGGAACCACCAGGAAGCAGATGAAAGGATCAAGAGAAGCAAAGTGACTTGCTTCATTTAAGAAGACAAGTCACTTGAAGAAAGAAAGTGGGAAGAAGAAGAATGAGCAAGCTCAATCTCAAACACATATAAAAAATGCAGCATGGATGCAAGAGAGTGATGAGAAGAAAGTTATGAGAAGTGAAGGCAAATTCACTTCCCAAAATTACTTACCACCTGAAAGGGTTAGAAAAGGAATGCAATGCAGTGCAAAATGGGATAAGATGACATGATGAGAAACAAAACCAGAAGCATATACATGATGCTAATGATGCTATGAGATGCTACAAACATGAGGCAGCACATGGAAATGATCATACAAGTTCATGAATGCAAATGAAACAAGTTAGGAACCATGAACAAACATGAAAAGTTATGAAGTGCACATGGCATACAACATGGAAAATACATGATGCAATGATCAAACATGTTTTCTATATGTCTTATGATGTCAAATGAGTCACATGGAGGCATGGAATGTCATGGCAAGTCATGGTATGCAAGAGAATGCAAGATGGATGCATATGGAAGCCCAAATTAGGGTTTATGAACCAAACATCAAACAAAAGTCAAAATCAGAAGCAAACCCTAAGATAAAAAATGGAAAATGCCACACAAAGGACCCCTAATCCCATACTAAACCACTGCCCAAAGGAGAGGTCTCAACTCTCAACCAATTTCAAGTTATGATTTTTTTACAAGATTCTAGGGTTTTTAGGGTTCCTAAACAAAAGAAATGTCAAACAATTTGAAAATGAAAGATCAAATCATGGCCTTTTTATCTCAAAAACTACATGCTAAACACAATGCAATGCAAGAAGAATCAATGTCCAACTCCTCATGAATAGGCAGAAATGATTTTTTTGAACTATGGATCAAATTAATGCATAAAAATGATTTTAATTCAATGAAAAATTCTTAAGATGCATCAAGATCAAAAAGAAATTTGGTTTGAAGGTTGGACAATGTTTCTAAATGTCTTAGAACATTTCATGAATTTTTTGGTGATTTTTAAATACCTAAAAGTATTTTTAATAAATTAATTTTCATTAATCAATTAAAAATAATCTTTTAAATATTTAAAAATACTTTTTTAATGCTAAAAATAAAAATAAAAATATTTTTGTGTCTTAAAAATTAATAAAACTTTTGAGAAAAAGTTTCGTAATTTTTAAGACATTTTTGCTATTTTAAATTAATTATGCAAATAAAATGAAAAGAAATGAATTAAAAATGAATTTAAACTGAATTAAATAAAAGTCAACACATCCTAGGGCCTGGATTCAAAGTTACACGCGCGGGAAGAGACCTGGCGCCACATCCTACGGTTCAAATTCAAAATCAGCTAATTAAATGCTTATGCCCTAATTACGCCGTTAAACACTCTCAGATGACCGGAACAGTGTTCCGGTCATCTTCTCCGTTCACCCAAAACCTCAAACTCACTCTACACGTTACGAAAATGAAATCGAAATGAACAGAAATGCTTCCCACTCACTCACGAATCATAACCCTCAAACAAAACAAATTTATTTTTCCATGAAAGGCTGAATCGAAGCAAACAAGAACTAGGGCAAAAAAGTTTCAGGAAGCAATTACATTCTCATTTCATCACCATTTCCAAAACTAAAAGCATCAGAACAATCAGTGAAGCATGAAGAACAAGTTTAGAACTTAAAAAATGATTTCTGGAAAAATATTTCTTGAGCTACCTGAGATTCGAAGCTTTCACTCCAGCAACTTTCTGACCCTCCCTCTTGGTGTAATCCACTCCACTTGACCCTCTAGTGATGCTTGAATACTTAGAAAGAGTTTAAGCTGGCTGGTTGAGGAGTTTGAGCAGCTTCTGCTCAAGCTCAGTTGAAAATGGTGATGGTGGTTCAGGATGTTTCTGGCACTGGTGAAGGGTTGTTTGTGGTCCAAATGATGAGTAGAGAAGGTTTGTGGAGTTTATTTGGATGTTGGTGAGCTGTGGAGTGAGTTTCGAAAGAAACTGCAAGTTGGAGTGAAAATGGAGAAGTGGAGTTCTTGCTGGTTTCAGGCTTAGGCTTTGCTTGGTTTATGCTCTATGGAACATGGTGAAATGATTGATGAAGTTGGTTTTAGTGTTTGTGAGCTGGGCAGAGAGATTCGAAGGGAAATGCCAATGGGGTGGTTTTTGTGAATGTGATCCTATGATGTGTTTCAGCTTGGCCTCTTGATGTGTTTGGCTTGCAAATGGATAGTATAAAATAATCCTATAGGTCAGATGATTTGACCTGGCCTTTATTGATTGGTAAGTTCACTTTTGCCAAAAGTCCACTCTTTGTGTAAGGAAAGCATGGATTGGTTCTAGGCTTGGTACAAGGGCTAGGGCTGGCGCAGCATGGTGAGGTGAGATGCTATGGCTGGTTCAGCATCCAAGAAATCAAGTAGGTGAAGTGTCATGAGTGATTTTGCAAGTTGGCTTCTTTTGAAACTTCATGAAAATGCCTTGTTACACAAACCATGAACATGTGATCTCTTGGTCCAAATCTGATTTTTAGGACTTATGTGATGTTTGTACCTTGGTTTGAAGTGAACTAGAAGTTACAAATGGCCTTGGTTCATGATTTTGCAAATTTCTCATTTGAGGCATGTCTTGAAAATAAGTGATTTTTGGCAACTTTGTCACACCATAACTTTTGATCCAAGAAGAATTAGATCATGTTCTTGTACTTTTTGAAAAGGGAAAAATGTATTCTACAACTTTCATGACCAAAGTTTTTCCATTTGAAGCATTTTTGGATCAAAAAGAAAGGCTTGAAAAATGACCTAAAATGACATATTCTTGAAAAAATTCAACCATGCCCTAAAAAGTCAACTTTGCAAAAACTTCAAATTCTTGATTTTTGTGAACTTCAAACTTCTTCCATGATCAAGTAAAGATCATATACACTCAAATTGATGAAGAATGCCCATTGGTTGGGTCATTGGGGACCTCAGATGCCCTGATTTTATACTGACTTGTCTGAAAAGTCAACTCTTGATCAGATGACTTCCCCATGGAATTTCTTCATGAAACTTGATATGCATACTCCCTATACCATATAGAGACCAATGGAAGCAAGAATGACCCAAAAATTTGGAGTTATGGCCTCTGAAACCAAAACCCTAATTTTAGGTCAACTGTGTAGTCAAACTTGGCTCTGCATCCATACCAATCCCAGTTCTTGTGATTCTTTTGCATTCTTGACTTTGAGAGGATATAATATGATGCTTGAACACACATGGACCCCCTTGAAGTGATTGATGACCCTTGGAGTGGCTCAAGAGGCTCCTGGATTGCTCAGATCACAAACCCTAAGTGCAGATGACTTAGAATCTACGCAGTGAATCAAAAATGAGATGTGAGATGATATGATTGTGTTTATGCATATGAGAAGATCACAATCCATGGTGTGAATGGGTGAGGGCAAATTTGGGGTGTTTACAGCTGCCCCTATTCAATCATGAGTTAGCTGTGCAGGATGTAAGCAATGGCTTAACAGGCAAACAAGATAACTTGTGGTTGAATACCAAAGACAGACCAAAATTTGCACTCACAGAATGAAGAAGAAAAGGGATATAGATTATAAAGGAAAATAAAGTATATTGTAAGGTGCGGGAAACAGAGCAATGACGGGAACGGCCGACATGCTGGGGATAAAAGGTAAAGCCAAGACGGGGACGGCCGACTAGCTGTGGAAAATCAAATTATGATGGGGACGGCCATCAAGATAAAGTAAGACTCTCTGGGAATTAATGAAACAAGACGGGGACGGCCATCAAGTTCATAAAGCAAAGTAACCAACGATGGGGACGGCCATCGGGCTAAAAAAGGAAAAGGGACCACGACGGGGACGGCCATCGGGTTAAAGAATAAATGAAATAAACAGATGATGGGGTACGGCCATCAAAGGTGAAGGACGATCACCTAGCAGGGGACGGCTGCTCTGTTGGGGAATAAAGGAAGTATGATGGGGACGGCCATCAAAGGTGGAGGACGACCACCTGGCAGGGTACGGCTGCCGAAAATATCAACGATGGGGACGGCCATCGGATGAGCATGATGGAGGACGACCATCAAGAGGTGGAGGACGACCACCTAGCAGGGGACGGCTGCTCTCGGGGTTTATCATGACATAGGACGAATGTCAGATAACCAAAATCAACAATGGGGACGGCCATTGGATAAAATGATGAAGGACGATCATCAAAAGGTGGAGGACGACCACCTAGCAGGGGACGGCTGCCAAATATCGACGATGGGGACGGCCATCGGATGAGCATGATAGAGGACGACCATCAAGAGGTGGAGGACGACCACCTAGCAGGGTACGGCTGCTCTCAAGGTTTATCACAACATAGGACGAGTGTCAGATAAGAAGGAAAATTGTTTTGTTGGCGATCTACTGGGGAGTAGTAAACACGGACGAGTGTTTATATCCAAGACACAAAAGGTATGAGTGTTTGGTATTGTGTATAGATTAAAGATGCGGACGAGCATCCTTAAGACTACGATACGGACGAGTATCGGGTAGAAACAAATACTGACGCGCGTTCAAAGATGATGATACGGACGAGTATCAACTGGTTAACAGAGAACACGGACGAGTGTTGAATCTGAAGGGACTCTTCTGGGGAATGATAGACACAGGCGAGTATCTATATTCAAGAAGACAAAAGTGTTTGACACAGTGTATGGATTAAAGACGCGGACGAGCATCCTTAAGACTATGATACGGACGGGTATCATGTAGAAACAAACGCTTGACACATGTTCTGAGATGATGATACGGACGAGTACCATATGGTTAACAAAGAACAAGGACCAATGTTGAATCTGTGGGGATATAAGAGTGGTATAAACAAAATACGGACGAGTATCTGTATGAGTGTAACATGAGTAGTGAGTAAGAGTATTGTATAGATGAGCGTTTATCTGCTGGGGAGGGTGTCATGGACGAGTATCAAGAGAGAAAAGTATAATAATATCAACAAGTATGCGGGTTGTTAAAAGTGTAGATGACTGTGCTGGGGATACGACACGGATGGGTGTCAAGAAAGTGTGTATACAAGTAGGTGAGTGCAAAGATGATGTCTTTGGCTTTCTGCTGGGGTATGACACGGACGGGTGTCGGGACGTATCTGTAATACGGGTGGTGTTGTTTGCGAAGAGTATTCAGGCGACTTTACTGGGGAAAGGTGGCACGGACGAGTGTCAAAATGAGTATATACTGGTGTAGGTGGATTGTGAGGCAGCTGCTTTTGCTGGGGACTCCGGTGGGGATTTTTCTGTACATTGATGAACTGTCATCATTCACAGGTGTTTGATTCATAACAGGGCTTATGATTATGCTATATGCTTGATTTTTGCCGTAATGCTCCGTGTTAAAACGGAATGCTACGCTTTGTGGGTGAATATGATGCGAATGCTATGGTTGTGCAAAGATACCAAACCGGGATCCGGGTCCCGTTGCTGCGAAGATCTTCGATCGATCCATTTGAAGTAGACATCCCAGCTGGGGGTGAGATCACGGGTAGATCTGATGATATGATATCTGCTTGGGGATACGGGTCAATGATAGACCTATCCTAATAAATGAGAGACCCAGCTGGGGTTTGTAGAAGCTTTCGCCACTCTGTTGTGATTCCTTCGTGTGCTGCCCTTCTGGATAGAGGCTGGGACTCTGTGGGGAGAGCTCCTTGATTTTTGTGTATTTCGGCTGAGGATAAAAAGGCAACTCGGCTGGGGAGAAAGGGAGGAATCACTGAAAGACCTCCCTAAGGATTCTATTGAAGAGGATCCCTGACTCAGCCGGGGATATGGGCGTCTTCTGTGATACCTGCCCATTCTGATGGGGATAAGTAATAAGTGGCCAAATCAGCTGGGAGGAATCGTGAAAGGCAACTCAGCTGGGGAGAGAGAGCACTTCGGGTGCTAAAATTGAGTGTTGATCTGCCAACTTGCTGGGATGAAACTTACATGCCCCGAGTTGCATTCTGGATACCTGCGATCCTGAAAAAGATAGAGAAACGCACAAGATAATCCCGAGGTATCCCTTACTGGATTCCGTCATAGGAATTTAGATGCTTCTGAGAGTAAGCATTTTTCCTGCAAGCATGTTTTTATTTGAAGATAAGCATCTGTATTCTTATGCAATCAGTTTCTTTTAAGACATCAGACATTTTTTGCAAATAAAATGTACAAAACGAGGCATGACTGAAAATCTGATTTTATTAATTCATATGCCCTGAATTGGCGAGATACAGTCAAAGGAACCTATCCCCTGAAATGAGGAGATCGTTACAAATTGAGAAACAAAATGTTGGCAGTGTTGATGACGCTTTAAGGAGCTTCCTCTTCACTATGACTCGTATGACTTTTGACGTTCTTCTCATCTTGCTTTTCGAAGAATGTTGATTCTGATTGAAGCTTGATCCTTTCGAAGCTTGCCAAGTTGCAGATGATACAGACGAATTCAGAGTGCAGTCGTTCGCTTATTCCCTTATTTTGCATGGATCGCCCTTTCAGGTTTTCAATCCATCGGGATACCCATTTTTGCCTGAGCTGTCCAATGCGGCTTTTCAGCTCGGCGGGTGTACATTTTTTTGTTTATTTTCCCTTATTTTTGCCCGAGTCTTTTATTCTGTTTTTGACTCGCCGGGATGCCCTATTTTTGCCTGGACCTACATTCTGTTTTTATGTCCAGCGGGTCATTTTTATGCGAAGTATTTTCTAACTGCATCTGAATTCACAGGGGATGGGAAATCTTCACCATCCATGGTGCTGAGCATCAGTGCTCCACCGGAGAAAACTTTCTTTACCACGAATGGTCCTTCATAGTTTGGAGTCCACTTGCCCCTGTGGTCTGTATGAGGAGGGAGGATTCTTTTCAGCACAAGATCTCCCACTTGGTACTCTCGGTGCCTGACTTTCTAATCGAAGGCCTTCTTCATTCTTTTCTGATATAACTGCCCATGACAGATTGCAGCCAATCTCTTCTCTTCGATCAGACTCAGTTGTTCGTATCGGGCCCGGACCCATTCTGCTTCGTTCAGCTTAACATCCATTAGTACCCGTAGGGAAGGTAATTCAACTTCAACAGGTAGGACTGCTTCCATACCATACACAAGCTGATACGGTGTTGCCCCAGTGGATGTTCTGATTGACGTGCGGTACCCATGCAAGGCAAATGGTAGCATTTCATGCCAATCTTTGTAAGTGACTACCATCTTCTGCACAATCTTCTTGATATTCTTATTGGTTGCCTCAACAGCGCCATTCATCTTTGGCCTGTAAGGGGAAGAATTGTGGTGCTGGATCTTGAAGTCCCGACACAGCTCTGCCATCATTTTGTTGTTCAAGTTGGAACCATTATCAGTAATGATTCGCTCGGGAACTCCATATCGACAGATGATATCTCTCTTCAGAAATCTGGCTACCACTTGTCTTGTAACGTTTGCATATGAGGCTGCTTCGACCCACTTGGTGAAGTAATCAATAGCAACCAGGATGAATCTGTGGCCATTCGAAGCAGTCGGCTCGATCTTGCCAATCATATCAATGCCCCACATAGCAAAGGGCCATGGTGAAGACATTATGTTCAAAGGATTGGGAGGCACATGCACTTTATCTGCGTAGATCTGGCATTTGTGGCATTTTCTGGCGTAGGCACAACAGTCTGCATCCATCGTGATCCAGTAATACCCTGATCTTAACAATTTCTTAGCCATGGCATGCCCTCCAGCATGGGTACCAAAAGATCCTTGGTGCACTTCATGCATCAACAGGTCGGCTTCTGTCTTATCAACACATCTGAGGAGCACCATGTCAAAGTTCCTTTTGTATAAAGACCCATCAGTGTTCAGGAAGAAACTACCAGCAAGCCTTCTCAAAGTCTTCTTATCATTGGAAGATGCCCCAGGTGGGTATGTTCGATCCTCCAAGAAGCACTTAATGTCGTGGAACCAAGGCTTATCATCTTTGACAACGTCTGCTGCGAACACATATGTTGGTCTGTCAAGTCTGGACACTGAGATCTGAGGTACAAAGTTAGCAGCCTGAACTTTGATCATGGACGAAATGGTAGCCAGAGCATCTGCAAACTGGTTCTCGTCCCGAGGGATATACTCAAGCTTGATTGTTGTAAAGAAAGTCAATAACCTCCTTGTATAATCCCTATAAGGTATCAGATGATCCTGGTGTGTGTACCATTTGCCGTTGGTTTGATTGACTACCAAAGTTGAATCTCCGAATACGGTCAATGTCTTGATCCTAAGGTCAATGGCTTCCTCAAGACCCATAATGCAAGCTTCGTATTCAGCTTCGTTGTTAGTGCAGTTGAAAGTGAGCTTTGCCGAGAAAGGCATGTGAACTCCCTTAGGTGTAATGAGTACTGCACCAACACCACGGCCATTCATATTAACAGCCCCATCAAACATCATAGTCCATTCTTCTTCCGGGTCAGGCCCCTCAGTGTGAACAGGCTCTTCATGATCTTTCGCTTTTATGAACATGATGTCTTCATCAGGGAAGTCAAACTTCATAGGCTGGTAATCATCAATGGGTTGCTCAGCAAGATATTCAGACAATACACTGCCCTTGATGGCTTTCTGTGATGTGTACTGGATGTCATATTCTGTGAGGATCATTTGCCATCTTGCAACCCGTCCGGTAAGAGATGGCTTCTCAAATATGTACTTGACTGGGTCTATCTTTGAGATCAATAGAGTAGTGTGGGTCAACATATACTGCCTCAGTCGGCGAGCAGCCCACGCTAAAGCACAGCAAGTTTTCTCGAGCAGTGAATAACGTTGTTCACAGTCGGTAAACTTTTTGCTCAGGTAGTATATTGCATACTCTTTTCGACCAGACTCGTCATGTTGGCCCAACACACACCCCATTGACTCTTCTAATACTGTCAAGTACATGATTAGAGGTCTTCCTTCAACTGGAGGCATAAGGATTGGAGGTTCTTGCAAGTATTCTTTGATCTTGTCAAAAGCCTTCTGGCAGTCTTCATTCTACCTGACCGTCTGTTCTTTTCTCAACAATTTGAACAAGGGTTCACAAGTTGCTGTAAGGTGAGATATGAACCTTGAGATGTAGTTCAATCTTCCTAGAAACCCTCGAACTTCTTTTTCTGACTTCGGTGCAGGCATTTCTTGAATGGCTTTGACTTTATCAGGGTCAACTTCAATCCCTTTCTCGCTCACAATAAAACCCAGCAGCTTACCAGATCGCACCCCGAATGTGCATTTGTTGGGGTTCAGCTTCAATTGGTACTTCCTCAGACGCTTGAACAACTTCAGTAGATTCACCAGGTGATCTTCCTCTGTAAGGGACTTGGCAATCATGTCATCCACATAACATTCTATCTCTTTGTGAATCATATCGTGGAATAATGTCACCATAGCCCGTTGATACGTTGCACCAGCATTCTTGAGCCCAAAGGGCATTACCTTGTAACAGAACGTGCCCCAGGGTGTGATGAAAGTTGTCTTCTCCATGTCTTCAGGTGACATTTTAATCTGGTTGTATCCTGAAAATCCGTCCATGAAGGAGAATACCGAGAACTGAGTCGTATTATCCACCAATACATCAATGTGAGGTAATGGGAAGTCATCTTTCGGGCTAGCTCTGTTCAGATCCCTGTAGTCAACACACATTCTTACTTTGCCATCTTTCTTAGGCACAGGTACTATGTTAGCAACCCATGGTGGATAGCTAGTCACAGCAAGGAACCCGGCGTCCCATTGCTTTTGTACCTCCTCCTTGATTTTCATAGCCATGTCTGGGCGAGTACGGCGCAGTTTCTGCTTAACTGGCGGGCATTCTTCTCTCAAAGGCAGCTTGTGCATGACAATATCGGTATCCAACCCTGGCATATCTTGGTAAGACCAAGCAAACACGTCCACATACTCTTGCAGCAGGTCAATCAGTTGTCTCTTCACTGAGTCTTGTAAGCAGGCCCCGATTTTAACCTCTTTCACATCTTCATCTGTACCAAGATTGATCACTTCAACCTCCTCCTGGTGAGGAGTAATAACCTTTTCCTCTTGTCTTAACAACCTGGCTAGCTCTTCAGGAAGCTCATACTCTTCTTCAACCCCTTCATCAGCTTGATTGATTGGATTGTCAAAGTCATACGAAGTCATAGCCGTGCTGTTGTCGGTGCTGTCTGGGAGGCACTCTCTGCAAGGGTTCAGTTGGTTCATTTTAGTGATTTGATTTTAATCTTGTTTTAGAAAAGTGAAAATAAAGTTGTCATTTTGAAAACACTGCCATTTATTTTTTTGTACAAAAAGAAAAATGGAAAGAACAGTGAACGGAAAAGAAAAAGACTCATTTGCAAAAAGATGTCTGATATTTCATTGATTAATCTTGTTTGCACAAAAAGTACAGATGGCCCGATTACAAAATGAGTCTTGTCATCTTGGGCAAGATGCAAGACTTTGATGCATGCTATAAAAATACAGGAAATAATAATTACTCTGTATGAGTAACTCTTATAATTTCCTGGGAAGACCAGTTTGAGATACTGCTCCCCGGGATCTTTGGACGAATCCAGCTTTCCAGGTTGCGTTCTTCTTCCAACTCGTCTTCCAGACAGTTGACAGCATCAGGGGTAAGCATCCCCCCACTCACAAAATTGGGCTCTTTCGCAGCCGCTGCTTGATCTTGTTGAGTTGGTTTGTAACCCAACCCAAATCTGTCCTCTTTCTTCTCCACCGATAGCAATTTGCCCCAGCCTTGGGCGTTTCCTCCTTCAACAACCTTCCGGGCTTGTTGGTATGATGATATTGAAGTACCAGGCACAGCAGATGTCTCATTGATGTTCAAGGCCTCGAACCCCTGGCTCATTGTTTCATGGATCTCCCCATCCATCTCAATATACTTATAGGTAGCCAGGTGGCTGACAAAAATATCCTCTTCTCCACAGATTGTAACGATTTGACCCTCCCACTCATATTTTAACTTCTGGTGAAGGGTAGAGGTCACGGCGCCAGCGGCGTGAATCCATGGCCTACCCAATAGACAGCTGTAGGCAGGCTGTATATCCATCACGTAGAAGGTCGTTCTGAAGGTCTGCGGGCCAATCGTTATGGGCAACTCAATCTCTCCCAGAACTGATCTCTTTGAACCATCAAAGGCTCTCACCACCAGGTTGCTGGGTCTCAACGCCAATCCGTCATATTCTAGCTTCACCAAGGCCTTCTTGGGTAAGACATTAAGGGATGACCCCGTGTCCACCAGCACATGGGAAAGGACTGCCCCTTTACATTCCATGGTTATGTGTAAGGCTTTGTTATGGTTACGGCCTTCCGTTGTCAAATCAGTATTGGTGAACCCTAGTCCGTGACTAGCATTAACATTTCCAACTACAGCTTCCAGCTGATTGACAGTGATCTCTTCAGGCACGTAAGCTGCGTGCAAGACTTTGAGTAGTGCATTCCGATGGGCCTCGAAGCACATAAGCAATGATAGGATTGAGATCTTGGAAGGCGTCTGATGAAGCTGATCCACTACTTTATAATCACTCTTCTTGATGATTCGCATGAACTCATCAACCTCTTGATCGAAGGGCGTTTTCAAAGCTTCTTTAACAGTCTGATCTTCCTGCACCGGGCTCTTTCCTTTTGCCTTGGCAGCAGCTTCTACTTCGGCAGTGGGTCTCTGAATTTGTGGAGCGAAAAGACGTCCGCTTCGAGTGAAGCCTCCGCCTCCTCCCACATTGTCAATTTGCGGTGCAGGGGTTGACGATTCAAAAGTGATCCTTTGTCCTTCACAGTACAGGTCAAAGCCGTAATGCCAGGGGATGGCATTGCTGCTTTCATAAGGTACTGGTCCAGGCACCGTGATAGTGACTGGACTGACTGCGGCTGCGGAAGGAATTGTGATAGTTTGCGGATCATAATAAATTGTAACTGGTGCTCTGATGGGAGCAGCACCTTCTGAGTTGTAGGCAGAGTTGTTTTCAGGATCATAAAATATTGTGACAGTTGAGACATCTTCATGATTTGTTGTTGGTGTTGTAGGAAACATTGGTGGAAGGATGGATGTTGTTGTTGTAGGAGTTTCAAAATGGAGTGGTGCTGGAGTTGTAGAAGAAAAATTTATTGATAACTGATCAGTTGAGACAAAAGATGAAGTACTTGTTGATGAAGCCGAAGAATTGTCAGGAACAATGGTTGTTGCAGTTGTAGGAGGTTCTGGAGTTGTTGCTGTTGAGATTGCTGGATTTGTTGGAAATGATGTGGTGATCTGAAGTTGGCCACTCTGAATGAGACCATCTATGCCATTCCTCAGGTTATCGCACCCATTGACTGAAATATTGCAGTAAGCACAACCCAGCTCACACCCTGGGAACATTTGACATTCGAGGAGCTGAGCCTTAATTTCTACCAACGGTGTCCGGATCTGACCCACACTGGTTATTAAATAAGACGGTTTGTCCTCTTCAATAGCGTTAATTCTGGGACCACCGTGGTTTGGCATCGGGTTCTTATTGACATTGGGTGGTGGTGCGAAATTCAGAGCTTTCGAGTCTACCAGGTCTTGTACCTTCATGTGCAACGCTCTACACTTTTCTGTACTGTGGCCAGGTGCATTTGAATGGAAGGCACATCTGGCGTTGGAATCATAATTCCTGGGTAGACTGTTGGGATCTGGAGGTGCCAACGTCCTTAGCTCAACTAGGTTGAGTTTCAGGAGTTGTGGCAACAATGTAGCATATGGCATAGGGATCGGATCGATTACCCTGTTGGCTTGAGAAGGCCTCTGTTGGAATGGCCTTTGCTGGTTGTTGGTGTTGGTGTTGTTGTTGTTGTAATTTCTCGGAGGATACTGATTCTGTTGATGGTACTGAGGTTGTTGCTGATAGTTTTGTTGCGGAGGTTGATAAACTGGTTGAGGATGAGCTGGAGCAGGAATGGTGACTGCTGCCACTGATCTGTGAACATATTGGGGCCTGCCCCTGTTGGTGTGGATGGCATTGGTCTCGCCAGTTCTTCTCGGGCCTGCAAAAGGCTTTCTTGTACTACTGGACGAGCTTGTACCATTGTCAGATATCTTACCCATTTTTAACAGGCTCTCAATTCTCTCCCCAACTATGACAACATCTGCAAAGCTAGTGGAAGAGAAAGCAGCCAGCCTGTCAATATAAGTTCCCTGAATGGTGTTCATAAACATATCTGCCATTTCCCTTTCAGACATAGGTGGCTGAACAACGGCATCCAATTGCCTCCATCTCTGGGCATATTCTCGGAAACTTTCCCTTGAAGACTGTGACATTCCCATTAGGAGGGTCCTGTTGGGCGCCATATCTAAGTTGTACTGATACTGTCTGATAAAGGCCTCTGCCAGGTCCTTCCAGCATCTAATAGTTGCCCTTGTCAAGTGAGAGTACCATTCTCTTGACGCTCCAGTCAAGCTATCCTCGAAATAGAACATCCAGAGCTTCTCATCCATAGTATAGGCCTTCAGCCTTCCCAGAAATGATTGTAAATGAGTCCGGGGGCATGAAGTCCCGTTGTATTTTTCAAAACAAGGAGGCTTGAACTTATGGGGAATCCTGACCCCGTCTACCAAGCCCATGTCCATGACATCGAAACCCAAAGATTTTTGAGACTCTAAGGATCTCAACTTCTCAGCTATCTCATCCAACCTTCTATCATAAGCTTCTTCCCCAGCACCCATTACTGTAAACTGGTCCTCTTGGGGGTCTTCTTGAAGTACCCTGGCTGCAGTGGCAGTCCCTTGAACATTTGCAGGGATGTTGACCTCAGGATGGAGGTGTGGGCCAAATACAGGAGGGTTAACATGAGGTTGGACCCTTTCATTGTTGCTAGTGCCGGCAGTTCCTATATGTGGATCTTCTTGATTCTGCCTTTCCACCATGGCCCTCAATCTTTCCTGGCTCTGAGCCATGTTGTTCATTACCTCCATAAACTGCGTCATTTGATTCCTCATTTCTAGCCTTTCGTTTGCCATTTGATTTCTGACCTCAGTAAGGTCCTGCTGCATCTGATCCATCTGAATGCCCGGAAGGTTGTTACGGGTTGGATAACGGTGCGGACGGTTGAGGGGAAATACTTGGCGTCGAGCAATAGTTCCTGAGATTCACAACAGAGTTAGTGGCAATAAAACAAAAACCTACAAAACAAACAAAAGTGTTAGCATGCAATGCAGTTATGTTTATTTGTTCTCAAGGTATCCGGTTTGGCATTCAGTTTCGACCCTTCCAGACCCTTGAAGATGCTGTTGATGTTGCTTTCGAAATGAAACTCGGACGGAACAAACTAATACATATATTACAAAAGCAAAATGGTACAAAGTTTGTTTACAAATACAAGCCCTCTGAGGGGTCAAAATACATTACAGGAAAATAAAAGTACATGGAATGAAAGCAACAACAAACAAAAAAGGTCAAACACCAAGACCAAACTCATCCTCACGAACTTCCTTGAGAAGTGCTTCGGTCACAGGATCAGCCGGACGCTCCGTGAGATTCCTGATGAGGAGATTCCGGGTTGTAACAGCTGCTGTTAGCTTCTTGTGCTGATTTTGGTCCTTTGACCTCTTCACTCCTGCTTTGATCTTCAGCTCTGATATCTCCCTCTGGGCTGCTGCCAGGGCTTCTTGCTGCTCTTTTGCACTAGCTTCCAGTTGCTCCATCTTGTCTTGAACTCTCTTGTCCTCCAGAGTACGAGCCTCAGTGATCCTGACCCACCGGGCCTGGCTCTCCTTCAGATACAGGTCTGTCCTTGCTCTCTGGAATTGGGCTTCTTTGCAAGCATTCTTCAGAATTTGTTCTCCAGCTTTAGACTTTTTGATATAATCCCCAGACTTCTCAATCTTAACCAGATGCTCCACTCTCAACTTCTCCAATCTCTCAACCTCCCTCATACCATCACTCCTTTCCCGGAGGGTCTTCTGCAAAGCTTGAGTTAACTTCTCATTTCTTTCTTTCAAACTCTCAAACTCCTCCAAACTGACAGTGGCAGGTGGTGCTGAAGATGATTCAGGCATATCTTCTATAGTAAAGGGCATCCCAGAGAATTGGGCCCTGACACGGGACCATTCATAATATTGTGCTGATGCCACATTGTTGCACCCAAAATGGTTATTCCCTTGGTTTGAACATTATCCCAGGCCCAGGCTGCCTGCCTAACAATAGCCAGATTGATCTTGTTCTCACAATAAAGAGTTTCAACCAGGTCCTGTGCCTTAGGAGTGTGGACCAGTGCATAGCCCAGTTGTCTTCTAAACAGCAGAGGGTTGTAATTGATACTACCCTTAACTCCTATTAGGGGCACATTGGGAAAATGCCCACAGCTGGTGATGATATCCCTGCCTTTGGTGCTCTGAGTGCACCATCTGATATCCGCTGAAGTTAAAGCAGTGAGCCTCTTAGCCCAGTTACTCTGCTGATGAGGGCTCAAAAATGCATCTGTCCTGGGCAGATGCCTGAGAAGCCAAATATGGAATAATGGAGCACAACACCTCACTAATCTTCCCCTCTGCTTTTCATTCCTCTGATGCACTGAATAGTAGAGATCCCCCAACAAAGTGGGCACTGGGTTCTTCAGGATGAAAAGATGGATTGCATTCTTGCTAATGAATCGAGGCTCATCTGCAAACAACACAATTCCATATATGCTCAAGGCCAATAAAGCACAGACAGCTTTCCACTCTCCTAAAGAAGCTTTCAGGGTAGCTTGAGAGATCAAGAAATCCAAATGAAAGCCAGGGATTCCAGCTTTAGAAGTCATATGCTGTTCAATCAGGACAGGCTCCAGATGCAAAGCCTTTGCTACTTCTCCATTACCAGGAAAGACCATCTCAGGGTTGAAAGGGATTCCACCCCTGATGGGCATACCAACCAATGATGAGTATTCTTCTAATAGAGGGCCCAGCTGAAAGTCCTGAAAAGTGAAACATCTCAGTGGGGGATCATAAAACTGAATGCAAGTGTGAATCAGGCTTCTCTGTGAGGGGTCCAGATCCATAACCATGTCAAGTATATCTCCATAATGTTCCCTGAACAATGGTATGTGATCTGGAGTGATCAGGGTCTGAATCCTCCTGATGTTAGATAACTCTGGCTGGAAGAAGTGATAGGTGATGTTGCTCTTTTTAGGAGCCATGATGTTGAAGATGAGTAGAGACAGGTGCTGATGATGATACTGAAGAAAGGGCCACTGGTTGGCTGGTGCAAGTGACTGAAGCAGATGCTGATGAATATGGGCCAATGCTGAAGATGGGGTCAAAACCAAAACCAGATGAAGATGGATACCCTGAAACACAAATAAGCAAATGTCAATATGATGCAATGTTTATGTATGCAAATGATATGCAAGGGTTTGTGACTGAGCTGGATCTGATCAAGGGCTCTGATATAAGTCCAAGACATATTCAAGAATACCAGATGGAGGTCTATAAATCAAGTAACCAAGGTGGGGGACTCAAATAAAGAGCCACATGTCCAGGGTTTAAGAATCACAAGAACTGTCCCAAAATGAAGTACTCTTAAACAACAAAGTAACAGGGTATTCTGAGGTCAAGGTACCTGCAAACCTGTAAACAGCCCAACCCCCTCACAGGTGGTGTTCTAGAACAAGGATCCTCAGACTTGGATCAGTTATGAGAAGTGTAAACACTTCTAACCCGGAGGTACAGTGTTTACAATAACCATAACAATTCCTCCTCTAATTCACCTCAGTTTCTGAAGGTCAAAACTAAAGGTCATCCAGACTTAGCAGGCTTCCCAGATAGCCCTAGCATTGCAGGAAATCTGCAACACAGAGTTCTCAAGAAGAAACCCATATCTGAACCGTGTTTCATATTCCCGCACCAGACCGAGATGGAATGGGAAAGAATATGATTCACTCTAGCCTAGGTGTCACTCAGGTCCCAGGTATAGGACCTTTAACTCTCAATGGAACACCCACCCACCAAAGCAAAACCAGATCCAGCCAGCAGCATGACAATATGATATATGAAAAGCAATAAAGAAAGCAGTAAAGCAACTGTACATAAAGCAAAAATAAATACAAATATACAAACACAAATAAGCACATAACACCCCAGTAACACAAATCAATCAAGCGCTAGGAGGAACCCACAAAAAGAACCAGAAGCCCTGGTTGCAGTATAAGGCTCCCCAGCAGAGTCGCCAAGCTGTCGCTCCCGATAGATGAAGCTAAGTCCAGATAAAGGTACAAGCGCGAACGGTCGGCGAAAGGGACAATGAGAACACACAGCCGTGAACTCACTGGAGATGAATAGAGTCGCCAGCTAGGCATTTTTATCCCGGAGGAAAGGCAATGCTGCATAGACCTAGAAAGACATGGATAAGACGGTTGCGAACCAGAGAGACTGAGAAAGGGGGTTGGTTACAACCTGGGAAGGTATTAGCACCCAGATTGTCCGCCGTACTCGACGGGATCCACGCTTGAAAGATTTGTGTTTTAAAGGGGTAGTGTCAGTGCAATTTGTGTATAAAAGAGCTGGGAAAGGATGTACAGGTGTCAGTGTAAAAGAAGTGTGAAGTGTATAAATGTACAGTGTCAGTGTAAGGACAGGAGTGAAATGCTCATGATAATGAGGCTAAGAATAAGGCTAGAAAGAGGGGGAATACACAGAGACTTTTGTTCGATAACTGTTAAGTTATGCCTACGTATCCTCTCGTGCAATGAGGAAGTCAGAACACCGTAGTTCGACCCAAAGAGACTGAAAGATGAATTGACTTGTGAACTGCTTACTTGCCTATGCTCAAGTGTATGATCTGTCTGGCACAGATGCAAACTGTCTTGCATTAGACGGAAGAAGCGAGTTCTCGTTTGTGAGTGAATGAGATGAGAAAAGAATCCCGAAGGAGACGATTATTGTTTGTTTTTGAGTTTTCAGTCTTTTATTGCTTTTGAAAGTTTGTCATAAGTTAATGAGCTTAAGTCTAAACAAATGGATTTAGTAAACTCATCACATCTTCCCTCTGATTAGGGGTAATGAGAGTACCTTAAGTGTGAAGTCAGATTCTCACACTTAATCACCTTTGGTGTAGGATTAAGATCATTAACCTATTTGTGATTAATTAGATATTTTTGGTGTTTTTGTTTAGTGTTGAGTAATGAGGTTAAGCCATAATCAAAGATTAAACAGACTCATTACACCATCCTAAAAGAAGGATAATAGATGAGAATGTTTAAGCTGAGGAAAGCTCCTCAACTTAATCCATGATTAGGGATTAAACTCATGACAAAACAAGCCTTTGGTTAAGTGGATTTTATTTAATGATATGATGATGAAGTGAATTTTATGATTTGTAAGACAACTTGAGGGGGACTTGTCCATTAACACTAGGGTTAGTCCTTCTTAACCATTTAAGGAAGAATTAGAACCCTAATGCAAGGCCCAAGTTACAAGTATGATGTCTTGATACTTATTAAGTGGATTGATTAAGAGATTTAAACACATTAAGGGTTTAACACTTAGGATTAAAGTTATACACTCCATCCTAAGAGAAGGATGCAGGCATAAGCTTAATCACAAAGCCTTAAAGCCTTTAGGGTTTAGTCCCTGATTATGAGGTGAGAAAAGATGACTCAAAAGAGACACAAAGGTAAAACTAAGGGGGGAGACTAATCAAAACCCTAATCATTGTCATGCTTGGTTGTCCCTAAGGTTTGTGAGGTTTTCAAGAGAAGACTTCAATGGAACCACCAGGAAGCAGATGAAAGGATCAAGAGAAGCAAAGTGACTTGCTTCATTTAAGAAGACAAGTCACTTGAAGAAAGAAAGTGGGAAGAAGAAGAATGAGCAAGCTCAATCTCAAACACATATAAAAAATGCAGCATGGATGCAAGAGAGTGATGAGAAGAAAGTTATGAGAAGTGAAGGCAAATTCACTTCCCAAAATTACTTACCACCTGAAAGGGTTAGAAAAGGAATGCAATGCAGTGCAAAATGGGATAAGATGACATGATGAGAAACAAAACCAGAAGCATATACATGATGCTAATGATGCTATGAGATGCTACAAACATGAGGCAGCACATGGAAATGATCATACAAGTTCATGAATGCAAATGAAACAAGTTAGGAACCATGAACAAACATGAAAAGTTATGAAGTGCACATGGCATACAACATGGCAAATACATGATGCAATGATCAAACATGTTTTCTATATGTCTTATGATGTCAAATGAGTCACATGGAGGCATGGAATGTCATGGCAAGTCATGGTATGCAAGAGAATGCAAGATGGATGCATATGGAAGCCCAAATTAGGGTTTATGAACCAAACATCAAACAAAAGTCAAAATCAGAAGCAAACCCTAAGATAAAAAATGGAAAATGCCACACAAAGGACCCCTAATCCCATACTAAACCACTGCCCAAAGGAGAGGTCTCAACTCTCAACCAATTTCAAGTTATGATTTTTTTACAAGATTCTAGGGTTTTTAGGGTTCCTAAACAAAAGAAATGTCAAACAATTTGAAAATGAAAGATCAAATCATGGCCTTTTTATCTCAAAAACTACATGCTAAACACAATGCAATGCAAGAAGAATCAATGTCCAACTCCTCATGAATAGGCAGAAATGATTTTTTTGAACTATGGATCAAATTAATGCATAAAAATGATTTTAATTCAATGAAAAATTCTTAAGATGCATCAAGATCAAAAAGAAATTTGGTTTGAAGGTTGGACAATGTTTCTAAATGTCTTAGAACATTTCATGAATTTTTTGGTGATTTTTAAATACCTAAAAGTATTTTTAATAAATTAATTTTCATTAATCAATTAAAAATAATCTTTTAAATATTTAAAAATACTTTTTTAATGCTAAAAATAAAAATAAAAATATTTTTGTGTCTTAAAAATTAATAAAACTTTTGAGAAAAAGTTTCGTAATTTTTAAGACATTTTTGCTATTTTAAATTAATTATGCAAATAAAATGAAAAGAAATGAATTAAAAATGAATTTAAACTGAATTAAATAAAAGTCAACACATCCTAGGGCCTGGATTCAAAGTTACACGCGCGGGAAGAGACCTGGCGCCACATCCTACGGTTCAAATTCAAAATCAGCTAATTAAATGCTTATGCCCTAATTACGCCGTTAAACACTCTCAGATGACCGGAACAGTGTTCCGGTCATCTTCTCCGTTCACCCAAAACCTCAAACTCACTCTACACGTTACGAAAATGAAATCGAAATGAACAGAAATGCTTCCCACTCACTCACGAATCATAACCCTCAAACAAAACAAATTTATTTTTCCATGAAAGGCTGAATCGAAGCAAACAAGAACTAGGGCAAAAAAGTTTCAGGAAGCAATTACATTCTCATTTCATCACCATTTCCAAAACTAAAAGCATCAGAACAATCAGTGAAGCATGAAGAACAAGTTTAGAACTTAAAAAATGATTTCTGGAAAAATATTTCTTGAGCTACCTGAGATTCGAAGCTTTCACTCCAGCAACTTTCTGACCCTCCCTCTTGGTGTAATCCACTCCACTTGACCCTCTAGTGATGCTTGAATACTTAGAAAGAGTTTAAGCTGGCTGGTTGAGGAGTTTGAGAAGCTTCTGCTCAAGCTCAGTTGAAAATGGTGATGGTGGTTCAGGATGTTTCTGGCACTGGTGAAGGGTTGTTTGTGGTCCAAATGATGAGTAGAGAAGGTTTGTGGAGTTTATTTGGATGTTGGTGAGCTGTGGAGTGAGTTTCGAAAGAAACTGCAAGTTGGAGTGAAAATGGAGAAGTGGAGTTCTTGCTGGTTTCAGGCTTAGGCTTTGCTTGGTTTATGCTCTATGGAACATGGTGAAATGATTGGTGAAGTTAGTTTGAGTGTTTGTGAGATGGGCAGAGAGATTCGAAGGGAAATGCCAATGGGGTGGTTTTTGTGAATGTGATCCTATGATGTGTTTCAGCTTGGCCTCTTGATGTGTTTGGCTTGCAAATGGATAGTATAAAATAATCCTATAGGTCAGATGATTTGACCTGGCCTTTATTGATTGGTAAGTTCACTTTTGCCAAAAGTCCACTCTTTGTGTAAGGAAAGCATGGATTGGTTCTAGGCTTGGTACAAGGGCTAGGGCTGGCGCAGCATGGTGAGGTGAGATGCTATGGCTGGTTCAGCATCCAAGAAATCAAGTAGGTGAAGTGTCATGAGTGATTTTGCAAGTTGGCTTCTTTTGAAACTTCATGAAAATGCCTTGTTACACAAACCATGAACATGTGATCTCTTGGTCCAAATCTGATTTTTAGGACTTATGTGATGTTTGTACCTTGGTTTGAAGTGAACTAGAAGTTACAAATGGCCTTGGTTCATGATTTTGCAAATTTCTCATTTGAGGCATGTCTTGAAAATAAGTGATTTTTGGCAACTTTGTCACACCATAACTTTTGATCCAAGAAGAATTAGATCATGTTCTTGTACTTTTTGAAAAGGGAAAAATGTATTCTACAACTTTCATGACCAAAGTTTTTCCATTTGAAGCATTTTTGGATCAAAAAGCAAGGCTTGAAAAATGACCTAAAATGACATATTCTTGAAAAAAGTCAACCATGCCCTAAAAAGTCAACTTTGCAAAAACATCAAATTCTTGATTTTTGTGAACTTCAAACTTCTTCCATGATCAAGTAAAGATCATATACACTCAAATTGATGAAGAATGCCCATTGGTTGGGTCATTGGGGACCTCAGATGCCCTGATTTTACACTGACTTGTCTGAAAAGTCAACTCTTGATCAGATGACTTCCCCATGGAATTTCTTCATGAAACTTGATATGCATACTCCCTATACCATATAGAGACCAATGGAAGCAA
The DNA here is from genome assembly GCA_963966055.1 of Lathyrus aphaca. Taxonomy (NCBI): domain Eukaryota; kingdom Viridiplantae; phylum Streptophyta; class Magnoliopsida; order Fabales; family Fabaceae; genus Lathyrus; species Lathyrus aphaca. Next base: position 502,370,256 of record OZ014520.1, read on the forward strand.
GAATGACCCAAAAATTTGGAGTTATGGCCTCTGAAACCAAAACCCTAATTTTAGGTCAACTGTGCAGTCAAACTTGGCTCTGCATCCATACCAATCCCAGTTCTTGTGATTCTTTTGCATTCTTGACTTTGAGAGGTTATAATATGATGCTTGAACACACATGGACCCCCTTGAAGTGATTGATGACCCTTGGAGTGGCTCAAGAGGCTCCTGGATTGCTCAGATCACAAACCCTAAGTGCAGATGACTTAGAATCTATGCAGTGAATCAAAAATGAGATGTGAGATGATATGATTGTGTTTATGCATATGAGAAGATCACAAGCCATGGTGTGAATGGGTGAGGGCAAATTTGGTGTGTTTACAATGCCCCACATGGCAAAGGGCCAAGGTGAAGACATCACGTTCAAAGGATTTGGAGGTACATGCACCTTGTTTGCATAGATCTGGAATTTGTGGCATTTTCTGGCATAGGCACAACAGTCTACATCCATCGTGATCTAGTAGTAACCCGATCTTAACAATTTCTTAGTCATTGCATGTCCTCCAGCATGGGTACCGAAAGATCCTTCAAGCACCTCGTGCATCAGCAAGTCTACTTTTTTCTTATCAACGCATCTGAGCAGAACCATGTCGAAGTTTCGCTTGTATAATGAACCATCAGCATTAAGGAAGAAACTACCAGCCAACCTTCTTAATGTCTTCTTATCATTGGATGATGCCCTAAGTAGGTATGTTTGATCCTCTAAGAAGCTTTTGATATCATGGAACCAAGGCTTGTCATCTTTAGCAATGTCCACGGAGAATACGTATGCTGGTCGGTCCAGTCTGGATACTGAAATCCGAGGCACATAATTTGCAGTTTGAACATTGATCATGGAGGAAATGGTAGCTAAAGCATCTGCAAACTGATTTTCACCTCGAGGGATATACTCAAGTTTAACTGTTGTGAAGAAAGTCAATAATCTCCTTGTATAGTCACGGTATGGAATCAGATGCTCTTGGTAAGTGTACCATTTTCCATTGGTTTGATTGATTACCAAAGTTGAATCTCCGAATACAGTTAATGTCTTGATCCTGAGGTCAATGGCTTCCTCAAGACCCATGATACAGGCTTCGTATTCGGCTTCGTTGTTGGTGCATGCAAAGGTGAGTTTTGCCGAGAAAGGCATATGAACTCCTTTAGGTGTAATGAGCACTGCACCAACTCCACGACCATTCATATTGATAGCCCCATCAAACATCATTGTCCATTCTTCTTCTGGGTCGGGCCCTTCAGTGTGAACAGGCTCTTCATGATCTTTTGCTTTTAGGAACATGATGTCTTCATCAGGGAAGTCAAACCTCATTGGTTGGTAATCCTCAATGGGTTGCTCAGCTAGATAGTCAGACAGTACACTGCCCTTGATGGCCTTTTGACATGTGTACTGAATGTCATACTCTTTCAGAATCATTTGCCATCTTGCAACCCTTCCGGTAAGTGCTGGCTTCTCAAATATGTACTTGACATGGTCCATTTTTGAGATCAACAAAGTGGTGTGAGTCAACATATACTGTCTTAGTCGGCGAGCAGCCCACGCTAAAGCACATCAAGTTTTCTCGAGCAGTGAATAACGTTGTTCACAGTCGGTAAACTTTTTGCTTAGGTAGTATATTGCATACTCTTTTCGACCAGACTCGTCATGCTGGCCTAACACACACCCCATTGATCCTTCTAATACTGTCAGGTACATTATTAGAGGTCTTTCTTCAACTGGCGGAATAAGGATTGGAGGTTCTTGTAGGTATTCCTTGATTTTGTCAAAAGCTTTCTGACAATCTTCGTTCCACCGGATTGTTTGTTCCTTTCTTAACAATTTGAACAGGGGTTCACAGATTGCGGTGAGATGAGATATGAACCTTGAAATGTAGTTCAATCTACCCAAGAAACCCCGAACTTCCTTTTCAGTCATAGGTGCAGGCATCTCCTGAATGGCTTTGACTTTGTCAGGATCAACTTCAATTCCTTTTTCACTTACAATGAATCCCAACAGTTTACCGGATCGTACCCCGAATGTGCATTTGTTGGGGTTTAGCTTCAATTGGTATTTTCTCAGACGCTTGAACAACTTCAGCAGATTTACCAGATGATCTTCTTCAGTGAGGGACTTGGCAATCATGTCATCCACATAGCATTCAATTTCTTTGTGGATCATGTCGTGGAATAATGTTACCATAGCCCGTTGATAAGTTGCGCCGACATTCTTCAGTCCAAAAGGCATTACCTTGTAACAAAATGTGCCCCAGGGTGTGATGAAGGTTGTCTTCTCCATGTCCTCGGGTGACATCCTGATCTGATTATACCCAGAAAAACCATCCATAAAGGAAAATACCGAGAACTGAGTTGTGTTGTCGACCAATACATCAATGTGAGGTAATGGGAAATCATCCTTCGGGCTAGCTCTATTCAGATCCCGGTAATCCATACACATCCGTACTTTGCCATCCTTCTTAGGCACTGGTACAATGTTAGCAACCCATGGCGGGTAACTAGTTACAGCAAGGAAACCGGCATCCCACTGTTTTTGTACTTCTTCCTAAATCTTCATGGCCATATCTGGACAAGTACGATGTAGCTTCTGCTTCACTGGAGGGCAATCGTCTTTCAAAGACAGCTTGTGCATGACAATGTCGGTGTCCAACCCTGGCATATCTTGATAGGACCAAGCAAAGACGTCGACGTACTCTCGAAGCATGTCAATGAGTTGTTCCTTTACTGAAGCTTGAAAACCGGCCCAAATCTTCACTTCTTTCAAATCCTCTTCGGTACCAAAATTAACTATTTCAACTTCCTCCTGATGAGGAATGATCACTTTCTCTTCCTGTCTCAACAACCTGGCTAACTCTTCAGGTAACTCATAGTCTTATTCAACCCCTTCATCAGCTTGATTAATTGGATTGTCGAAGTCATACAAGGTCATAATAGTGTTGTTGTCGGTGCAATCTGGAGGATAAACTTTGCAAGGGTTGAGATTGGTTCGTTTTAGTGATCAGTTTTAATTTTGTTCAGAAAAATGAAGTTATTTATTTTGAAAACATTGCCATTTTATTGTTTTGTACAAAAGTGAAAAAACGAAATGACAGTGAGCGAAAAAGAGACTTGTTTGCAAAAGATGTCCGATATTCATTGATTAATCCATTTGCACAAAATTACAATATGGCCCTATTACAAAATGAGTCCTGACATCTTGGGCAAGAGGCAGGACTTGATGCATGCTAAAAAGACAGGAAATAATAATTACTCAGTAGGAGTAACCCTTATAATTTCCTGGGAAGACCAGTTAAGGACTTGGCTCCCTGGGATCCTTGGACGTATCCAGCTCTCCAGGTTGCGGTAGCTTTCCGCCTCGTCTTCTAGGTTGTTAACAGCAGTTGGGGTGAGCATCCCCCCACTGATGAACTTGGGCTTCTTGGCAGCCTCTGATTGATCTTCTCGGAATGGTTTGTAACCCAAACCGAATTTGTCCTCCTTCTTCTCCACTGGCAGCAGCTTGCCCCAGCCTTGGGCATTACCATCTTCAATAACCTTCTGGGCTTGCTGATAGGAGAGAATTGAAGTTCCCATCCTGTCTTCCTGGGATGCAGTAAATACTTCAGTCGTCGCCTCATTGACATTCAGGGCCTCGAACCCTTGGCTCATAGTTTCATGGATTTCACCATCCATTTCAATATATTTGTATGTAGCCAGATGGCCAACAAATATGTCCTCCTCACCAAAAATGGTGATAATCTGTCCTTCCCACTCATATTTCAGTTTCTGGTGAAGGGTCGGCGTAACTGCACCAGCGGCGTGAATCCATGGTCGACCCAATAAACAGTTGTAGGCCGGCTGAATATCCATCACATAGAAAGTAGTCTGAAAGACCTGCGGACCGATTATCACAGGCAGCTCCACCTCTCCAAGAACAGACCTCTTGGAGCCATCAAAAGCCCTGAACACTAGATTGCTTGGTCGGAGAGCTATTCCATCATATTCAAGCTTGACAAGAGCTTTCTTAGGTAAGACATTAAGTGAGGACCCAGTGTCTACAAGAACATGAGATAGTACAACTCCTTTGCACTCCAGGGTTATGTGCAAGGCTTTGTTGTGGTGACGTCCTTCTATGGTTAAATCAGTATCAGTGAAACCTAGCCCATGGCTAGTATTGACATTAGACACCACTGTTTCAAGCTGATTCACTGTGATCTCTTCTGGCACGTAGGCAGCATGCAGAACTTTGAGTAGTGCATCCCGATGGGCTTCGGAACACAACAGCAGGGATAGTATAGAGATCTTTGAAGGAGTCTAGTGGAGCTGGTCCACAACTTTATAGTCACTTCTTTTAATTATCCTCATAAATTCATCCACATCCTGATCGAAGGATGATTTATGAGTCTCTTTTGGTGCAGATTCTTCAGGTATCACACTCTTCCCTTTGGCTTTGACAGCGGCCTCTGCCTCAGTATTAGTTCTGGGAACTTGTGACACAAAGAGACGTCCGCTTCGGGTGAAGCCTCTACCCCCCCCCCCGACATTGTCCACTTGTGGGCTAGGAACTGAAGAATCAAGAAGGACTTTTTCTCCGTTGCAGTAAAGGTCAGCACCATAATGCCATGCTACAGAACTGTCTTTATCATATGGGATTGGCCCGGGCACCGTGATAGTGACTGGGCTTACTGCAGCAGATGTTGGAACCATAATTGTATGTGGATCATAAAATATTGTGACATGACTTCTGGTGCATGTTGGTGGTAATGAATTGAAGCTTGGTTGAAACTGTTGTTGAGTTTGTTGAAAGTTGCTGGAGTCTGGGACCGTTGTCGGGTCATAATAAATTGTAACTATGGAGACGTCGTTGTTGGTTGTTGCTGGAGTTGTAGAAGGAGATGAAATGGAACTGTTGGTTGTTGAAGTGATGGAAGAGGTGGTTCCTGAAGTTGTAGATGAATCAGTAGGAATAATGGTTGTTGCAGTTGTAGAAGAATCACTTGTTGTTGATAAAAGAGTTGTTTGTGTTGTAGAAGCGGTTGTTGTAATTCGCAAAACGCCTTCTCTGATCAAGCCATTAATTCCACTCCTCAAGCTCGCACACCCATTCTCGGAAAGTTTGCATGATTCACAACAGGCCTAACAACCTGGAAACACTTGGCATTTCAAAAGTTGGGCTTTAACCTCTGCCAGAGGTGTCTGAATGCTTGCAATATCTTCTATTAAATTCATGGGTGAACCTTCCTCTATAGCATTAATCCTTGGCCCACTGTGGCTTGGCATAGGATTTTTCATGACATTGGGAGGTGGTGCAAAGTTCAGGGCCTTTGAATCTACTAGATCCTGGACCTTCATATGCAGAGCTCTGCATTTTTCCGTAGAGTGACCAAGTGCGTTAGAATGAAAAGCACACCTAGCGTTGACATCATAGTTTCTTGGAAGGTTCTGAGGATCAGGTGGAGCCATGTCCTCAACTCAACAAGATTTAGCTTTAGGAGTTGTGGTAGCAATGTAGCATATGGCATTGGAATGGGGTCAATCACCCTATTGATCTGAGATGGCCACTGTTGAAAAGGGCGTTGTTGTTGATTGTTGTTATTGTTATATGATCTTTGTTGCGGGAACTGTGGTTGTTGCGGAAAGTGTTGTGGTTGTTGAGTATACTGAGGAGGTGGAGCAGGGATAGTAACAACAGCAATTGATCTGGGCAGATATTGGGGTCTTCCTCTTCCCATATGCACAAAATTTGTTTCACCAGATCTACGGGACCCAACAAATGGCTTCCTTGTACTGCTTGAATTGGCACCGTTGTCAGAGATCTTTCCCATCTTTAGTAGGCTCTCTATTCTTTCCCCAGCTATCATCATATCTGCAAAGCTGGTGGAAGAAAATGCAGCCAATCTGTCAATGTAGGTACCCTGGAGAGTATTCATGAATATGTCTGCCATCTCCCTTTCAGACATCAGGGGTTGAACAGCAGTAGCCAGCTGCCTCCACCTTTGGGCATACTCTCTAAAGATTTCACGGGAAGACTGAGACATTCCCATTAGAAGGGTCATATTTGGGGCCATGTCCAGGTTATATTGATACTGACAGATGAAAGCTTCAGCCAAGTCTTTCCAGTTTCTTACTATGGCTCTGGTCAAGTGAGAATACCATTCTCGGGATGCCCCTGTCAAGCTATCCTCGAAGTAAAACATCCACATCTTCTCGTCCATGGTGTATGCTTTTAATCTTCCCAAGAATGATTGAAGGTGGGTGCGTGGGTAGGATGTGCCATTGTATCTTTCAAAACAAGGGGGTTTGAACTTGTGAGGAATTCTCAACCCTTCCACCAATCCCATGTCCATGACATCAAAACCTAGAGAGTTTTGGGATTCGAGAGACCTTAGCTTCTCTGCAATTTCATCCAACCGACGGTCGTAAACTTCGTCTCCAGCCCCTACCACAGTAAACTGCTCCTCTTGAGGATCCTCCTGCAAGGCTCTTCCTCCAGTAGTGTTACACTGGGTATTTCTTATGGCATTAATCTCTGGATTCATATGAGGTCCAAACTCTGGTGGATCAGTGCGAGGATGCACGTGATCATTGTTATTGGTACCCCCTGTACCTGGATGGTGTTCTTCAGGAGTTTGTCGCTCAACTAACTCCCTCAGTCTTTCCTGGCTCTAAGCTAAACCAGTCATCACTGTCATGAACTGAGTCATCTGATTTCTCATCTCAACCCTTTCATTGGCCATTTGGGTCCTCACTTCATTCAAGTCTTGTTGAAATTGATCCATTTGGAGTCCCGGAAGGTTGTTTCTTGTCGGGTACCGGTGTATTCTGTTGACAGGGAACACTCTTCTTCGAGTAATATTTCCTGAAACCATAACAAGGTGAGAAACAACAATAAAATAAAACCTACAAAACAAAGAAAAATGTTAGTATGAAATGCAAGATGCCTATTTGTCTTCCAAGGGTATCCGGCTTGGTTCTTTGGTTTTGACCTTCCCAGACCTCGAGGAAATGTTGATGATGTTGTAGAGAGAGATAAACCCCACCAAAAATAATACAAACCATATATATTACAAAGAGTGAAAATACACAGTTTGATTACAACAACATCCCCATGGTGGGTCAAAATACAACAACAAAATCAAAAGTACAACAAAAGAAAAGTACAAGTACAGGGAAATCAAACATCTAATCCAAAGTCATCCTCTCTGACTTCCTTCAGGAGGGCCTCAGTCACTGGACCTATTGGATGCTCTGTGATAGTCCTGATGAGGAGGTTCCTGGTAGCAATGGCATTGGTCAACTTCTTATGCTTATCCTGATCCTTTGACCTCTTTAACCCCGCCCGCAATTTCAATTCAGATATCTCCTTTTGTGCTGCTATCAAAGCTGCCTGATTCTTTTTCTCACTAGCCTCCAGTTGCTATATCCTAGCTTGGGTCCTTTGATCTTCTTGTGCATGGGCCTCAGTGATCCTAATCCACCTAGCCTGGCTCTCCTCTAAATAATGCTCTGCCCTAGCCTTCTGAGTCTTTGCTTCATTGCAAGCATTCTTCAATACTAACTCCCCTGCTCTAGCTTTTCTGATGTAGTGATCCGTTTTCTCAATCTTGGTCAAGTGCTCAATCCTGAGCCTCTCTAATCTCTCATTATCCAGATGGCTTTCATTCCTCTCCCATAGGGTCTTCTTCAAGGCTTCAGTGAGTTGAGTATTCCTTTCCTTCAGCTTCTCAAACTCTTCTAAACTGACAGTAGCTGCAGGTTGCACTATTGAAGGTCCAGGTACATCTTCTAAGGTGAATGGCATCCGGGTGATCTGCCCCCTGATACGAGACCAATCAAGATACTGGGCTGAAGCTATGTTGTTGCATTTGCCAAGGATGGTTTTTCCCTTAGTCTGGATGTTGTCCCAAGCCCAGGCAGCTTGTCTGACAATAGCAGAGTTGTGCTGGATTTCACAATAGAGGGTCTCAGTCAAGTCTTGTCCTCTTGGGGGATGAACCAAAGCATACCCTAATTGCCTCTTAAAAAGTAAAGGGTTGTAATTGATGCAACCTTTTACTCCAATCAAAGGCACATTAGGATATTGCCCACAGCTAGTAATGATGTCTTTTCCCTTGGTACTCTGAGTGCACCATCTGATGTCTTCTGATGTCAAAGCAATCAATCTCTTAGCCCAATTATTTGGCTGATGAGGGTTCAGGAAAGTATCTGACTTTGGCAAATGTCTTAACAACCAACAGTAATAAAGGGGAGTACAACATCTGACCATTCTTCCTCTTTGCTTCTCATTCCTCTAGTGTACTGAATAATAGATGTCTCCAAGCAAGGTGGGCATTGGGTTTCTCAGTAAGAACAGGTGAATGGCATTCTTGCTCACAAACTTTGGCTCATCTGCAAACAAGATAACCCCATATATACTGAGGGATAGAAGTGCACAAACAACATCCCACTTTCCTATTGCAGCATGCAGGGTGGCCTGGGAGATCAGGAAATCTAGGTGGAGTCTTGGAACCCCAACCTTAATGGTCATACTCTGATCAATGAGGGCAGGCTCCAAATGAAATGCCCTAGATATGTCTTCATTCTTGGGAGTAACCATCTCAGGGTTGAAAGGAATCTCTCTCCTGATAGGGACACCTAACAACAAGGAAAATTCTTCTAGCAGAGGTCCTAACTGAAAAATCAGGGAATGTGAAGCATCTGAGAGGAGGATCATAAAACTGCAAGCAAGTATGGATCATGCTCCTCTGGGATGCATCAAGGTCCATGATCATGTCCAATATGCCTCCATAATGTTCTCTGAATAATGGGACATGATCAAGAGTAATGAGAGACTTGATCTGCCTGATGTCTGTCAGGGTAGGCTCAAAGAAGTGGTATATGATGTTGCTCTTTCTGGAAGTGTCCATGCTGATAATGGATGCTGGTGAAGAAGCTGAGATAAACCCTAATGAAGGTAACTGCTGAAGACTGATGAAGACAACTGGAGGAGAGTCTCTGACAAGCTGATGAAGGTACTGGAGAAAATAACTGAAGAAGTCTGAGCAGCAGAATGGGTCAAAACCAAACCAAAGATAATAAGGTGGATACCCTGTAAAACAAATAGGCAAATGTTAAATGATGCAAAAAATGATGTATGCAGAATGATATGCAAAGGGTTTGTGATCAAGTGTTGGGTCTGTTATCTGCCTTGATAAGGTCCATGTGTTCATAACTCCAGAAGGAGGCTTTGAAAACCAGTAACCAGGTGGGGGACTCAAATAAAGAGTCACAAGTCCAGGGTATCACAAGAACTGTCCAAAGTGGTGCATTCTTAAAACAACATTAGTAACCAGGGTATGATGAGGCCAAAGATTCCTGCAAACCTGTAAACATCCCAACCCTCTCACATGTAATGTTCTAGAACAAGGATCCTCATGCTTGGATCAGTTATGAGAAGTGTAAACACTTCTAACCCGGAGTTACAATGTTTACAATAACCATAAAAGATCCTCCTCTAATTCACCTCAGATGCTGAAGGTCATAAAAGGTCATCCAGACTTAGAAGGCTTCCCAGATAGCCCTAGTACTACAGGAAATTCGTAGCACAGAGTTCTCAAGAAGAAACCCATGTCTGAACCGTGTTTCATATTCCCGCACCAGATCGAAATGGAATGGGAAAGAATATGAAGCCACTCTAGCCTATGTGTCACTCAGGTCCCCGGTATAAGACCTTAATCACTCAATGATCACCACCCACCAAGGAAAACACAGATCCATCACATGATAATGACAGTATGAAGTGCATAAAAACTGTAAACGAAAGCAATAAATAAAGCAAATAAATAAGCACAAGTAGCACATAACACCCCAGTAAACACAAATTAAACAAGCGCTAGGAGGAACCAAACAAAAAGAACCAGAAGCCCTGGTTGCAATATAAGGGTCCCCAGCAGAGTCGCCAAGCTGTCGCTCCCCCGAAAAGACACCTGGTCAGATAGGGTACAGACGCGAACGGTCAGCGAAGGGAGAAGATGAAATGAACTGAATAGAGTCTCCAGCTAGGCATTTTTATCCCGAAGGAAAGGTAATGCTACATAAACCTGGGAAAAGATGGATAAGACGGTTGCGAACCAGAGAAACTGAGAAAGGGGGTTGGTTACAACCTGGGAAGGTATTAGCACTCAGATTGTCCGTCGTACTCGACGGGATCCACGCTTGAAAGTTTGTGTTTAAAGGGGTAGGTGTATGTGTTATCTGTGTGCAAGAGCTGGAAAATAATATACAAGTGTCAGTGCAAAGGGTGAATGCTCAGGAGCTGAGACTTAAAAGAGAATGCTGAAAGAGGGGGAAGACAAAGAGACTTCTGTTCGATAACTGTTAAGTTATTCCTACGTATCCTCGCGTGAAATGAGGAAGTCAGAACACCGTAGTTCGACTCAAAGAGACTGGAAAATAAATTGACTGATGAACTGCTTGCTTGTCTATGCTCAAGTGTATGACTCGTCTGGCTCGAGTGCTAACTGTCTTGCATTAGAAGGAAGAAGCAAGTTCTCGTTTGTGAGTGAAGATGAAGAGAAAAGAATCCCAAAGGAGACGATTATTGTTTGTTTTTATGTTTTCAATCTTTTATTGTTTTTGGTGTTTTGCATAAATTAATGAGCTTAAGCCTAAACCAAGGGTTTGTAAACTCATTATATCCTCCCTGATTAGGGATAATGAGCCTACTTAAGTATAGGATAAGCATCCCAACTTAATTGCCATGATGATGTAGGATTAAGATCATTAACCTACTTGTGATTATTTAGATGTTTTTGGGCTTTTGGTTTAATGTTAAGTAATGAGTTTAAGCCATAATCAAGGATTAGTGAACTCATTAGACCATCCTAATAAAAGGATAATAGATGAGCACACTTAAGATGAGGAAGATACCTCAACTTAATCCATGATTAGGGATTAAAATCATTAGATGACAAGCCTTTATTAAGTGGATTTTAATTAAAGGATGAGATTAAGAAGTGAGTTTTATGGTTTGTAAGACAACTTGAGGGGGACTTGTCCATTAAACACCAGGGTTAGTCCTTCTTAACCAATAAAGGAAGAATTAGAACCCTAATGTAAGGCCCAAGTTACAAGTTAATGTCTTAGTGATTATTAGATGGATTGATTAAGAGGTTTAAACAAATTAAGGGTTTAACACTTAGGATTAAAATTATACACTACATCCTAAAAGAAGGATGCATGCATAACCCTAATTCCTAAGTCCTAAAGCCTTAAGGGTTTAGTCTCTAATGACGGGATGAGAAGAGAGAAACAAAGAAGACTCAAAGGTGAAAACTAAGGGGGGACTAATCACAACCCTAATTATTGTCATGGTTGGATGTTCCTATGGTTTGTGAGGCTTGAGAAAGATCTTCAAAGATGCCACCAATGGAAGAAACAGATGAAAGGAAGAAGAAGCAGAAGAAATAAGTTACTTACTTCATTGAAGAAGATAAGTAACTTAGAGAAAGAAAGTGAGAGATGAACATGAATGAGCAATCCCACTCAAAGACAAACAAACATGCAGCAAAGATGCATATGAAGAAGATGAAGAGAAATGAGAAGTGAAGGCAAATTCACTTCTCAAATTAACTTACCACCTGAAAATGTTAGTACAAGATGCATAAGGAAAGAAATGAAATGGAATGAAATATATGCAATGACAAAGATCAAAACCAGAAGCATACACATGATGTAAATGATGCAAAGGCATACCAAGTGCAATGAATGATCATACAAGAGAATGAATGCAAATGAAGCATGTTGGAAGCATGAAAACACATGGATGTTTATGAAATGGATGCAAAGCATAGCAAATGTATGAATAAATGATCAAGCATGATTCTAGTAATGTCTTAAGTTGTCTAAGATGGCATACAAATGCTTAGAATGTCATGGCAAGTTCATATGTTCATGCAATGCAAGGTAAGATGCAAGATTAGGGTTACATGAAAGGATTAGATGCAAATGATCAAATCAGAAGCATATGTCATGATAAAAAATTGCAAATGAGCTCAAACAAACCCTAATCCCATATGATATCACACCCTAAAGGAGAAGGTCTAACTCTTAACCTAAAGGAAGTTATGATTTTTCTAAGTTTGCTAGGGTTATTGGGTACCTCAAAAGGAAAAATGCAAATCAATTTGAAAATGTAAGACAAATTCATGCCAAAAATATCCTATAAACTACATGTTATATGGAAAACAATGCAAAATGAATCATCATCAAACCCTTCATGGTTAGGCAGAAAAGATTTTTCAAAGTTAGGGTTCCAAAAGGGGAATTTTATGAACCCTAAATTCAAAGAAAATGTCAAAGTATGATCAAAACCAAAAAGAAATTTGTATGAAGGGTTTGACAATGTTTCTAAATGTCTTAAGATGCAATGTGAATTTTTTGGTGATTTTTAGAAACCTAAATGGTATTTTAATTAATTAATTTCCATTAATTAATTAAAATAAACATTTAAATATTTTAAAAATGCTTTTTTAATGCAAAAAATAAAAACAAAAATGTTTTTGGATGAAGAAAAATATTTGAATCAGAAATGCAAAGTTTGAAATTTTTAGGATGAGTTTTGATATTTTTAATAAAATGTACAAAATAAATGAAAAGAAAAGAAAATAAATATGAATAAAAGAGAAAGTCAGCGCATCCAAAGGCTGGTATTTAAACTGGGAATGGAGGGAAAGACTAGCGCGCATCTGGACGACTCTTAATCAAACTGGCAATTCAAAATTAAACCTAATTAATTAAACTAATTAATCATAATTATGGTTAAGTGGACACATCCTGACCCTCCAAAGTGTCGCTCCCGGGATTTTCATCCTAGTACAAACGCGAAAGTGGCGCGGAAAAGGTAGAGTCGCCAGCCAGACATTTTTATCCCGAAAGAATGGGAAAGGTAATGGTGCACAAACCTAAGGAATAAGGAAAGGACAAGGTCCTGCGAACCAAAGATCTGAGTTCGGGAGTCGGTTACAACCTGGGAAGGTATTAGCACCCCAGATCGTCCGCCGTACCCGACGGGATCCACGCTTGCTTGTTTTGTTTCAAGGGGTGAGAAATAAGATGCTGCTGAATAAAACTGCTAACTGGAATGAGAATGGAATGAGAAAGGGAATAAAAAGAGAAAATGGAAAGAAAGGGGGAAATGTAGGGAAAATAAAGAATGTGCTCGAACGGGCCCTACCCCGCTGCCTAAGTACCTCATCGGGAAAATGAGGATCAGAGTCGACGTAGTTCGCCTAACTATGGAGGGAACAATTTGTTTGTGTTTTTTATGCTGGAACTGCGTATGTCTATGCTCAGGTGTTGCAGGCTCGTCTGGTACGAGTGCGTTTACCATCTTGCATGAAAGACAAGTCGTCGCGAGTTCGCGTTGTGAGTGAATGAGATGAGAAGAGAAGTTCCTGCAGGATAGTCGCTTGTTATTTGTTTGTCTTTTAAGAGAAGTATTTTGAATTTATTTGTTTTATGAAACAATCCCTTGATGAGACTTGTACATCATGATAGACGAGCTTACACCACTCCAAGATGGAATGAATGCGAGTGCTTCATGGAATAAGGCTATACACAAAGGATCCTTTCATTTATTTGTTAATTGTTTTTTTTTGGATTTTGTTTGAAGATGAGAAAGAATGACTCAAATTGGAAAAGGGAGAATCTAATGGGAACTAAGACACACCCTAATTTTATTGAATTATTTACATGGGAGATCCTATGGTTTATGGAGTTTTCTAAACCTAATGGAAAAACAACTAGAACTAATAGAATGCAACTTACTTCCTAAGGAAGATAAGTTGATTCTAAAGCCAAGGGAAGACCTAAAGCAATTGAAATATTAATCAACATACAAAAAATATTGAAATTAAATGACTAGCTAGAATTCATAGACAATTCAAATAAAAGCATGGACTAAAATAGTCTTATTTTTTATTCTAATTCTAATTAAAAAGAAGTCTAAGCCTAAATTCTAAACTAAGGTCATGCCTAATATTTTTCTTCTAAAAAATATCAAAATCTAAACTAGCCTAAGTCCACATTAAATTCTAAAACTAAATTTAAACTAAACTATTTTTTTTATTGAATTTAATATCAAAGCCTAAACTAAGAGAAATTATATGTAACAAAGCCTAAGACTAAAAACCCTAAAAAATAGCAAAACCTCTGGAAAAATTATGAAAATTAATCTATGAGGTCCTAAGATTATCTATAACATTGTGCTAAAAGGAATTCTGAAAAATCATATTTTTGCTATGCCTAAAAATTGTTTATTTTTACCTAATAATTATTCATTGATTTCTAAGGATTAGGCCTCTAAACCTAAGATAAAATGAGCTAAAAAATCCACTAAAATTACCCTAAGTACTACTATGAGTCCTCTAATTACAGTAAAAAGAATGGGCAAAAAAAGTTACTGGAAAGTTAAGAAATAAAATCTACAAAGTTATGTGTATTTGAAGAAAATTTATTAAAAACTACTTACGTGAAAAATTCAGAATAAAATCAAAGAATAAAGTCATTTCAGGAAAATAAAATTCTAAACATTTCTAACATGGATTAAAAATCTACTTAATTTTTTGTGAAATTTTATTATGGATTTTCCTATTTTTTTCATGATTTAATCCTAAACTATACTTAATTAAAACTAAATCTACAAAAAAGAATAGAAAAGGGGGTTCAAGAAGTAATTTTTGTAGTTATTTCTCTATGGGCTTAAAAAAAGGAGGTGCGAAAAGCAACAGTATGGGCCCAATCTGCGCAGGAAATGAGGGTGTACATGGTGGACCTTCAGTCAATTATGTTGACTTGATCTAAACCGTCTGATCTAGGGTTTGCTTATCCTGTGGTTTATGGAACCTGGGCCTACAATTACTATGGTGGATAACACGGGCACAATCCGCCGTAGGGGGAGCCAACCGGACGGTGACACGTGTCACCGCCGGTGTGGCTGAAACTCAAAAAAACAAAGCCTTTCCTGTTCCAACGGTGCGTTTCAAGGGGAATCAAGGAGGAATTAATTCACTTTATCATAGATTAATGGCATAATATTCTCTTAATGATTCTTAATTCAAATTTTTTTTATTAAACTAAATTAACTTTATAATTAAAACGAAAATACAAACAATAATAAAATCTGAACAAACCCTAAACCTAAATTCTCCTTTCTTCCTCTTCTTCTTCCCGCCGCATCCTATCTTCTTCTCCCATGTCGCCGCCGCTCATACCCTAGCCCTCTTCTTCCGAATCCCTCTTCCTCTTCTCCGATTGAAACAAAACCACGCTCATCTTCTTCGTTTTCACTTGATTCAAACCAAAACCTAACCTTATCCCCTTTCGTCATCTTCACCGATTGAAATCAAACACCTTCATCCTCTTTGTTTTCACATGATTCAAACCAAAACCTAACCCTAGCTAACTTCGCCTATACAGCCTCTACTGTCTACTCACGAATCGAGGAACAAAAACTACAACAACAGCTACAACCTCATGTACGTAAATGGCTTGAGCTCGTACCTTGAATCGGAGTGATGGGCTTCGTTGATGGTTCGTTAACAACCGAAACTGGTGAAGACGACGATCCCAAGTTATGTATTTGGTTCTTTACTCCCCTCTTTCGCGCGATACGTGTTAATAGCCTAGTCACTAATCCTTGCGGCTTTGCAGGTTGTCACGAATATAGGTGATGATGACGATTGGTGATGATACTCCGCGATGAAGCTATAGGATGAAGGTAATGATGCAGGGATGCTTGATGTTGTGTTCACAATGAAGATAACAGTGACGAAGATGTCTTGCACGGTAATGCTACTTCTTGATTCTCTGTGCAATCAATTACTTCTCTTTGCTGATTCTGTTAGATCTTTTCTCACGGTTGATGAGATAATTGCAGGGTGAGAATGAGTGAAGTTGTTCTGAATGGAAGGAAATGGCGCTTGAAGATTAATGAGTTGTTTGAAGAGGGTTTGTAATGAAGGAAGCTATGGAGGCAGAAGAAGATGTGAGGGAAATTGAGAAGATGAGGCTGAAGACTTGAAATTGTGTGGGAGAAGAAGAATGATTTTTTGGAACTGATTGAAGGTGAAGGAGAGAAATGGTTGAAGTGTTTTTGAAAATCGTGGAAGACCCAAAATGGTGGAGATTGGTTCTGCTTTATAGAAGATGGTTTGAGGAATTTCAGATAAACTTTCCAGAAGAATTCAGTTATGAATTCAGTTATGAATTTAGTTATGAATTCGGTTAGAAAAGAAGAAGTTAGAATTCTGGATTTTTTTTTATTCTGTTATTGAGTTTTGTGATTTCAGTTATGACGCTTTTCATTTTTTGTCTTTCTTTTTAACTGAATTTTGAAGAATTATGTTATGCAGGTTCTTTTTTAGAGTGAATGCTGAGGATTAATTGAGAGAGAGCAGGGAAATCTTATGATGTTCTTCAGGATTTCACTGAGTTTTCTCATAATTACTGACTCTGAATCCTAAGTTTTTTCCTTTGATATGCAGGTTGTGGTAATGACGATTGATGGTACTGCACTTCGGCTGTTGGAGTCTTGGACGATTAACATGAGAACTCGCCATCCTTCCCGTGATCTTTGAGTGTGCCTTTGTGAGAAACAGGGCCGTTGTTAGGAATTTCTCTGCAGCAGAAACGGTATTGGAGAACGAGACCTTCTTTTTCCGAATAGCTGTTGCAGGAAAGATTGAGTAATTGATGAAACTTGAAGACGAGAAACTGAGTATTGCAGACTCGAATGATGATGAAGGCAGAAGTTGATTTTGTGATTAAAAGATGATGATTTTCAATGCCAAAAAGGTTGAAGAAATTGTTGATGAAGATTTTAGACTGAAGAATGGAATAGGATGCATAGTTGATGAGAGTTTGTTGAAGACCTCAAAAGTGAAGGTGAAAGATGCAGTGGTATTCCTGATGCGGATTATTGAATTTCTCTCTTCTTCAGTTCTGTTTTCAGTGATGTAGCCATAATTGTCATTTTAAATTGTGACTTTGCAGTGTATTCGTGTGATGAACGTTAATGATTTGTTTTGAGTTGCGGGCTGAACTGATAAATTAGCTTATTTTATATTCAATAGAAATGAATAATAATTATCACAATTACAACAAAGCTGAATAAATGAACACATTCATATCTACAATGTCACTGTATCTTCTTTCCTTTTTATCAGCTCCTTTCTCTATAGCAATTATGGCTAGTCTTTTCACGATATTTTCTCATGGACTTGTGTTAACAATTCTAGCAGCAAGATCATTTGACATCAATTTCCAAAATCCGCTAGATCCAAATATAATGAAACTTTCCTTGTCTTTTAAGAATCTTGAATAAACTTCCAGCTCTAATCTTAGAACAAGTCTTATAAAACGTGAAACCATTTGTCCTCGCATCGGGATTTGGAATGATCTTCTTTGAATAAACGGCACCTTCTTCATGTATGCATATTCTATACACTTGTTTGTCTCGATTAGGCCTTTAATAGTCCACGATGGATCTTTGTTAGCATGATAATCAGTATTTGGATGGTTTATTTCACTAAATTCGTAAATAAGATTATCATCTGGACGTAACTCACGGATTTCCTTTTTTGAACATCTGAATTATCATAATTGTGATCCTTAACCATTTGCTTCACACGCAATCTTTTAAATGGACCAATAAAATTGCAAACTTTAAAGTATGCTTAGAAATTGATCGTGGAAAATATGGAATCGAAAGGAAAGCGAGTCTTTGTCATGTGAACGGATAACAAAACAAATTTTGGACAATGACATGGATTTAATGGATCTTGACGAATTCAAGTGTCAAAAACAACAATGATATTTGAATCGATGGTGACGTCTTCCAGATAAATCATAATTGTGTATTCTCCCTTAGCTTGAAACAAATCCCTTGACATGCTCCACTCTTAAGCAATCTAATGCCATAATAAACTCCTCACAATCCTGAATCGTTATTCCACAAATATATGAATTCAAACCAATATTCTAATATCCCCAACCTCCATTGGTGAAATTCCCTTGAGGTCAAATCATGAACAAGAATTCCAGTTTCTCCTTGAGATATTCAATGAAGAAGAACACAACTTGAGACGTTACGGAGAGCCAACAATCTTATTCAAAGCGAATTTGATCGAACACCTCAATAATGGATCAGGTCTACTAGCGAGTATTCTCCTCCAATTCAATCCTTGATAGATACAGGTAAAGTAAGAAACCCTAGTCTTGCATGGCCCTGATCACATGCCTTATGAATCCATGAAATGCATTAATATGATGTTAATGACTTGATGAGAAATGCAGATGAAAGCGAAACGATGAGTCAATAGAGGGAATAAATATGAGGGCAAATTTTGAGGTATTACAGCTGCCCATGTTCAATCATCTGCAGACTTGAATGGATAATTGCAACAGATTTTAGACGTTCAAGGTGTGGAGTGATTAAATACTCGAATAAACCTGGAAATTTGCACACTGAGGGTAATGGAAATGCCATATGCCCATTTATTTATTTAAAATTTTTTGTTTTGACCTCTGAATAGGTAACGGGGAAAGGATCAGGTGGAAATGTGGTGGGAAGAATGCCATCATCGAATGACCACTCACACGGGATCCTCGGCTCCAGTACTAAAACCCTTCTTGAATAGAAACACAATGGTATACCGGCCGCAGGCGATAACCATCAACAACAAAGACTGACCTCAGACAGACTTTGCAAAAGAGACAAACTGACCTCGATCAATAAGCTCAAAAAGTGAACTACTATCCTCGAATAATAGCCACACACAAGACCAACCGTAGAAGGACTTGAAGAAAAGAAATGCCATCCTCGAATGACAATCCAAAAGATCCTCGAATCTAACACGAAACCATCCTCGAATGGAAACGCAAAGGTATACCAGCCTCGACTGATAACCAAACACAAAGCTGACCTCAGACAGACTTTGCAAAAGAGACAAACTGACATC
The DNA here is from genome assembly GCA_963966055.1 of Lathyrus aphaca. NCBI lineage: Eukaryota > Viridiplantae > Streptophyta > Magnoliopsida > Fabales > Fabaceae > Lathyrus > Lathyrus aphaca. Next base: position 502,389,263 of record OZ014520.1, read on the forward strand.
CATCAATAAGCTCAAAAAGTAACTACTATCCTCGAATAATAGCCACAAACAAGACCAACCGCAGAAGGACTTGAAGAAAAGAATGCCATCCTCGAATGACAATTCTCAAAAGATCCTCGGATCTAACACGAAACCATCCTCGAATGGAGACGCAAAGGTACACCAGCCTCGACTGATAACCAAACACAAAGCTGACCTCAGACAAACTTTGCAAAAGAGATAAACTGACCTCGATCAATAAGCTCAAAAAGTGAACTACTATCCTCGAATAATAGCCACAAACAAGACCAACCGCAAAAGGACTTGAAGAAAAGAATGCCATCCTCGAATGACAATTCTCAAAAGATCCTTGGATCTAACACGAAACCATCCTCGAATGGAGACGCAAAGGTATACCAGCCTCGACTGATAACCAAACACAAAGGTAACCTCAGACAGACTTTGCAAAAGAGACAAACTGACCTCGATCAATAAGCTCAAAAAGTGAACTACTATCCTCGAATAATAGCAACAAACAAGACCAACCACAGAAGGACTTGAAGAAAATAAATGCCATCCTCGAATGACAATTCTCAAAAGATCCTCGGATCTAACACGAAACCATCCTCGAATGGAGACGCAAAGGTATACCAGCCTCGACTGATAACCAAACACAAAGCTAACCTCAGACAGACTTTGCAAAAGAGACAAACTGACCTCGATCAATAAGCTCAAAAAGTGAACTACTATCCTCGAATAATAGCCACAAACAAGACCAACCACAGAAGGACTTGAAGAAAAGAAATGCCATCCTCGAATGACAATTCTCAAAAGATCCTCGGATCTAACACGAAACCATCCTCGAATGGAGACGCAAAGGTATACCAGCCTCGACTGATAACCAAACACAAAGGTAACCTCAGACAGACTTTGCAAAAGAGACAAACTGACCTCGATCAATAAGCTCAAAAAGTGAACTACTATCCTCGAATAATAGCCACAAACAAGACCAACCGCAGAAGGACTTGAAGAAAAGAAATGCCATCCTCGAATGACAATCCAAAAGATCCTCGGATCTAACACGAAACCATCCTCGAATGGAGACGCAAAGGTATACCAGCCTCGACTGATAACCAAACACAAAGCTGAACTCAAACAGACTTTGCAAAAGAGACAAACCGACCTCAGTCAATAAGCTCAAAAAGTGAACTACTATCCTCGAATAATAGCCACAAACCAGACCAACCGCAGAAGGACTTGAATAAAAGAAATGCCATCCTCGAATGACAATCCAAAAGATCCTCGGATCTAACACGAAACCATCCTCGAATGGAGACGCAAAGGTATACCAGCCTCGACTGATAACCAAACACAAAGCTGACCTCAGACAGACTTTGCAAAAGAGACAAACTGACCTCAATCAATAAGCTCAAAAAGTGAACTACTATCCTCGAATAATAGCAACAAACAAGACCAACCGCAGAAGGACTTGAAGAAAAGAAATGCCATCCTCGAATGACAATCCAAAAGATCCTCGGATCTAACACGAAACCATCCTCGAATGGAGACGCAAAGGTATACCAGCCTCGACTGATTACCAAACACAAAGCTGACCTCAGACAGACTTTGCAAAAGAGACAAAATGACCTCGATCAATAAGCTCAAAAAGTGAACTACTATCCTCGAATAATAGCCACAAACAAGACCAACCGCAGAAGGACTTGAAGAAAATAATGCCATCCTCGAATGACAATTCTCAAAAGATCCTCGGATCTAACACGAAACCATCCTCGAATGGAGACGCTAAGGTATACCGGCCGCAGGCGGTAACTAGAAACAAAGAAAATAGGACAAGATGGAACGGAATCGTTGTACATAAACGAGAGCCCAAGCAAACAGGACCGTTGTACAAAACGGGAACCTGCGACGCGACTGTTGTTCCAAACAAGATGCGGAATAAGTGACAAACATCGACTTGAAAAGACAAGGATGTCTGGAAAATGATATTGGTATCCTCTGTGCGGAGTACTTCAGGTTGAGAAGATGTTATAGGTCGTACGTAGTATACCTCAAAACTGGCCCATGCTGGCATGCATATGTTTGGATTTATGGCGTAATGCTCCATGCCGATGGAAATGATACGCTTTGGAGGATGCAAATGCGATGATGATTATGCATATGCAAATGCAAAGTGATCTCCTGATAAGGAGACTGTAAGTATCCCAGATGGCTTGATTGGGGAGAAACGATGATCACTGCATTGATCTTGTTCATTTTGATGAGGAGTAGACAATTCTGCGGGGAAAGCTGTCAATGATATACCGGCTCTGAACAGTCGTCACTGCCAAAAATAAATTGGACTTTGAGATTGGAGTGCCAAGACCCTGCTGGAAATGGACTTTTCTTGAACTCTGGTGGGGAAGTAAGGACCTCCTGACTTTGCTGGGAACCAAAGGCATGATATTATTGAGGAAGCAACTGCTGGGGAGGCAAAACACTCCTTATACTGCTGAGAATTGCCCCTGTCTGAAGGGAAACTTTTGCTTGGGGATGACACCCACATTCTGCTACCTTGCTGGGAGAAATTTCAATTCCCACTTGGATGGGGATGATTGGAGACACCCTGGGAGACACCTGTTTTTGTTCAAACAAAAGGGGATGCTCCTCCTGGATAATTGTTGTTAGCTTTGTTAGCAACACCAGTACCTGTACCTGCATGAGAACAATCGATAGTACCTGCTACATAAAGAATTAGTTTGGGACCTGCTTGCCCCATGCTCATAGTGTGAATCATTATCTGGGAATCTCGACACCCTTTCAGAATTGTATTAAATGTTTCTATTCTCCTGCACGAGTTAGAAAGCATTCGAATGTTCACAACACAATGTAAGTCACAATTTGCTAGACGTTTTCACAATCAATCAATGCTAGATGAGAAACAGCAAAACAAAAAGCAAAGTAATCAAATTGACTGAAGTTGAATTCTTATTGATTTGGAAAGATGGCCCTGAATAGGCAATACAAAGGAAGCAGTTCCCTGGAAAGAGGGAACAACTAAAAAGAAAACAAACTATCCTATTGGCAATGTGAGAAGCGAATCTCATCAAGTCTCGACCTGGTTATGACTCGTATGCCTTCAAGATGCTCCGCTCGCTCTGCCTCTTGAGAAGAAGTAAATGAACTGATCTTCAACCCTTAGGATAGCCTCAACTGTAGGTAGGTCATGGATCTCGCAGATCGCAGTCGTTCGTGTTAATCCCTCTTTTGCGTGGATCGCCTTTTCAGGTTTTCAATCCACCGGGATACCCTTTTTTGCCTGAGTTATCCGATGTGGCTTTTCAACTCAGCGGGTGTACATTTTTTTCAAGATTTCCCTAACTTTTGCCCGAGCCTTTTATTATGTTTTTGGCTCGCCGGGATGCCCATTTTTTCCTGGATCTTTATTCTGTTTTTATCCAGCGGGACTCTTTACACGAAGTATTTTCTTAATGCGTCTGCGTTGACAGGGGATTGGAAGTCTTCTCCTTCCATGGTTGTCAGCATTAAGGCTCCGCCTGAGAAAACCTTTTTAACCACGAACGGTCCTTCATAATTGGGTGTCCACTTGCCCCTGTGATCGTTGAGAGGAGGAAGAATCCTTTTCAACACTAAGTCTCCTGGCATGTACCTCTCTGGTCGCACTTTCTTGTCAAAAGCTTGCTTCATCCGTCGCTGATACAACTGTCCATGGCATACAGCTTCTAGACGCTTCTCTTCAATGAGGCTCAATTGATTATATCTGGATCGGAGCCACTCAACTTCATCTAGCTTGATATCCATCATCAACCTCAACGAAGGGATTTCCACTTCAATTGGTAGGACTGCCTCCATACCATATACCAATGAGAATGGAGTTGCCCAAGGTGAAGTGCGTACTGATGTTCTGTACCCATGCAACGCGAATGGTAACATTTCATGCCAGTCTTTGTACGTCACAACCAACTTCTGCACAATCTTCTTGATGTTTTTATTAGCCGCCTCAACGGCGCCATTCATCTTCGGACGATATGGAGAAGAGTTGTGGTGTTCTATTTTGAAGTCTCGACACAAGTCAGCCATCATCTTGTTGTTGAGATTAGAACCATTATCCTTAATGATCCTTTCAGGGACTCTGTACCGGCAGATGATGTCTCGTTTAATAAATCGGGCGACCACTTGCTTAGTGACATTGGTGTAGGACGCCACTTCCACCCACTTTGTGAAATAATCAATAGCAACTAGGATGAAGCGATGACCATTAGAAGTTGTCGGCTCGATCTTACCAATCATATCGATGCCCCACATAGCGAACGGCCATGGTGAAGACATGACACTCAGAGGGTTCGGAGGCACATGGACCTTGTCGGCATAAATTTGACACTTATGGCATTTACGGGAGTACTTACAACAATCAGATTCCATGGTAATCCAATAGTATCCCGACCTCAACAGTTTCTTGGCCATAGCATACCCTCCAGCATGGGTACCGAAGGAGCCTTCGTGAACCTCCTGCATCAACAGGTTTGCTTCGTGTCTATCCACGCATCTGAGCAGCACCATGTCGAAGTTCCGTTTGTACAACACACCATCTTGATTCAAGAAGAAACCTCCTGCCAGTCTTCTAAGGGTCTTCTTATCCTTACTAGATGCCCCAGCCGGGTATTCTTGAGCCTTCAGGAATTGTTTGATGTCATGGTACCAAGGCTTGTTATCTTCACCATCATCAACTGCAAAGACATAAGCAGGTCTTTCAAGACGAGAGACCGAAATTCGAGGCACGAAATTCTCTTGACAAACTTTAATCATGGACGACAAAGTTGCTAGAGCATCGGCGAACTGGTTTTCATCTCGAGGAATATAGTCCAGCTTGACTTTGGCGAAGAAAGTTAACAGCCTCCTGACATAATCTCTGTAAGGAATCAAACGAGGTTGATGAACCAGCCATTTGCCATTGACTTGATTTACCACCAAAGTAGAATCTCTGAAGATCTCAAGGTTCTTGACTCGCAAGTCGATTGCCTATTCGATCCCCACGATACAGGCTTCATACTCCGCCTCATTGTTAGTGCATTCGAAAGTCAACCGAGTGGCTAAAGGTGTGTGGACCCCTTCTGGCGAGATAAGAACAGCACCTACTCCACTTCCATTCATATTTACAGCCCCGTCAAACATCAACTTCCATTTGGATTCAGGGTCGGGCCCCTCCTCCGGAAGTGGTTCTTCATAGTCTTTCGACTTGAGGAACATGATATCCTCATCCGGAAACTCAAACTTCATGGGTTGATAGTCATCGATCGGTTGTTGAGCCAAGTATTCTGACAACACACTCCCCTTAATTGCCTTTTGTGAAGTGTATTGTATGTCATACTCCGTCAGTATCATCTGCCAACGGTCCACTCTTCATGTCAAAGCTGGCTTTTCAAAGATGTATTTCACAGGATCCATCTTGGAAATTAAGAGAGTAGTGTGAGTCAGCATGTACTGTCTTAGTCGGCGAGCAACCCATGCCAAAGCGCAACAAGTTTTCTCGAGTAGTGAGTATCGCGTCTCACAATCGGTAAACTTTTTGCTAAGGTAATAAATGGCATGCTCTTTTTGACCAGACTCATCCTGCAGACCCAGCACACACCCCATCGATCCTTCAAGCACAGTAAGATACATAATCAAAGGTGTCCCTGGCACTGGAGGCATAAGAATTGGCGGTTCTAACAGGTATTCTTTGATTCGGTCAAAGGCTTGCTGGCAGTCTCCGTTCCATCTAATGGCCTGATTCTTCCTCAGAAGCTTAAAGATGGGCTCACACGTGGCCGTTAGGTGAGAAATAAACCGTGCAATGTAGTTTATTCTCCCTAAGAAGCCACGCACTTACTTTTCAGTCTTCGGCTCAGGCATTTCTTGGATAGCTTTCACCTTGGCTGGATCAACCTCAATTCCTCGTTCACTAACAATGAAGTCGAGTAACTTGCCAGAATGGACCCCGAGGTACACTTATTCGGATTCAACCTCAGTCTGAACTTCCGGAGTCTGTTAAACAACTTTGCTAGATTAACCAAGTGCTCTTCCTCTGTCTGGGATTTTGCTATCATATCATCAACATAAACCTCAATTTCATGATGGATCATGTCGTGAAATAGCATCACCATTGCCTGTTGATAGGTGGCTCCTGCGTTCTTCAAACCAAATGGCATGACCTTGTAACAGAAGGTGCCCCAAGGAGTGATGAAAGTTTTTTTTTCCATGTCATCGGGAGCCATCTTAATCTGATTATAGCCGGAGAATCCGTCCATGAAGGAGAACACGGAAAACTGAGCATTATTATCGATAAGTACATCTATGTGAGGTAGAGGGAAATAATCTTTGGGGCTGGACCTATTCAAATCCCTGTAGTCCAAACACATCCTGTGCTCCGATCTTGACTTCTTTCTTGTCTTCTTCAGTACCCAGGTTTATTACTTCGACATCTTCTTCGTGCGGCTGAATCATCTTCTCCTCCTGTTTAAGAAGTCTGGACAATTCTTCAGGTAGATCGCAATCCTCTTCACCTTCCTCATCGGCTTGATAAATTGGATTGTCGAAGTCATACTCAGCCATAACAGGGTCGTCATTGATAAGATCCGGTGACGAGCACCTGCATGAATGGTGATTCATGCAAGGCTTTAGCAACAACTTGAGAAAATGAGAAACATTGCCATTTTAAAACTTTTCTTTCTTTTTGAAAAACAAAAGTAAAAAAATGAAAGACAGAGAACAACATGAATGAATGTAAAACGTCAGCTTTATTTATGATTGTGTTAATGAACAAATGAACCCTTACAAAGAGCTACTATGCCCCGGGCAAGACATAGTGCTTTAATACAGGAAAAACAGAAACAAAAAATTATTACTCTTCGAAAGAGGTGACTGAAATAAGCCTTTCTGATGTCCAATTGCTAAGCTGAGTTCCTGGAGCGGCAGGCCTGATCCATTCATCTAGGTCACAGTCACTATCGACTGCATCATCCTGCACAACACTGATGTTTCCGTAGTCTATCACTCCCGCACTCGTGAAAGTGACCGGGCTCTGACAGCCTTTAGCACTTGGTCCAGACGATGATTTCCCGGGATGATAGCCAATTCCGAACATATCTTTCTTCTCTGGCACTTCTACTGGACTGCCCCAGCCTTCTCGTACCCCAGGTTCTACCAATTCAAGCGCTTGCTTATAAGAGGCTATGGAAACCCCTTTCTTCGGTACTTCAGGAGAAGTCGCCACTGCAGATGCTTGCTCAGACTTCAAGGGCTCAAAAGCCTGACATGGGGTCTCAACTATTTCGCCATCCATCTCCACATATTTGAATGAAGCTAGATGACTAACGAAGAAATCTTCTTCCCCGCTGACAGTCACAATTTGACCCTCCCATACAAACTTTAGCTTCTGATGGAGTGTAGACGATACCGCTCCTGCCGAATGTATCCAAGGTCTTCCAAGTAAACAACTATATGCAGGATGGATATCCATTACGTAAAACGTGGTATTGAAGATCTGTGGACCTACCTTGATGGGTAGTTCCACCTCTCCGAACACCGATCTCCTCGACCCATCAAATGCTCGAACTACTAGGTCATTGGGCTTTAGAACCACTCCATCATAGTCCAATTTCATCAGTGCTTTCTTAGGCAAGACGTTCAAAGATGATCCAGTATCTACCAACACGTGGGAGAGTACTGCACCTTTACATTCTAGAGAGATATGCAACGCTCGATTATGAGCACGTCCATCAGAAGTCAAATCCAAGTCCGTAAAACCCAATCCATGACTGGCGTTGACACTGGACACCACCGCTTCTAACTGATTTACAGAAATATCCTGAGGCATGTATGCCTTGTTCAGAATATTCAGGAGAGCCTTCCTGTGAGAGTCAGAACACATGAGCAAGGACAAGATGGAAATCTTCGACGGCGTCAGCTGCAAATGGTCCACAATCTTGTAGTCACTCTTCTTGATGATCCTCAGGAATTCTTCAGCTTCTATATCAAAGGTGAGGTCTGGATCAGTTGATGGTGCAGGATCATTGACAACTACTGGCTGCTTCCCTCTTGCTCTATCCTAGGCTTCTGCAGTGTCTCTGGGTGGTATCACATTGTTTCTCAGTGTTTCCGGCGCAAACAACCTTCCACTTCTAGTAAATCCCCCTACTCCAACGTTTTCTACTTGAGCTGGGGTTATACTAGTTGTGGCCAACTCTTGCTTCTGGCTGTTACAGTATACTTCACCACCATAATTCCAAGGAATAGCTCTGTCACTCTGGTACATTACGGGTCCTGCAGTGGTGATGGTTATTGGTGCCACTCTGGCCCGTGAAGGAACTTGAGATGGATTGTAGAAGATAGTTACTGTGGAGACTTCACTTTCTTTTACAACCTTGTCAAACTGCAACATTCCCTCATCAATCATGCTTTGGATTCCGGCTTTCAACTACTTACAACCATTTGTAGCTTCAGCACATTCCGGACAATCTTCTTCACATCCAGGGAAGATACCTTTCTCTAACAAGCAAACCTTAACAACAATCAACGAAGTCTGCAAGTCGTCAACATCACACACCAAATTCAGGTTCTCCCCTTCATCAATTGCCCCAACCGCACCTCTGTGAGTAAGAATGGGATTATGAAGCACATTAGGAGAAGGAGCAAAGTTAATTGCTTTAGTATCCAGCAGGTCTTGAACAACACGCTTCAATGTTTTACAGTTCTCTGTGTTATGTCCGGGAGCTCCGGAATGAAATTCACATTTGGCATTTGCATCATAACCCTCGGGGAGCTGGCCTGGCTTCGGAGGTTGTAGAGTTCGGAGTTGAATCATCTGGGGCTGTAGAAGATTCTTCAAAAGCTGCGAATAGAACATCGGCGGAGCTTCAAAATGTTTATCCTTGGGTCTCTGAGGGTAATACGAACGAGGAGCTCTTTGCTGATACCCTTGCGAGCGTTGCGGCTGCAGTGGTTGGACTTGTTGTTGAACAGGTGGAGTTGAAATAGTGACAGAGGCCACTTGCTGATAATATCCTCGGTTGATCACTCCCCTCTGTGCGTACACTGCACCTGTTTCTCCCTCTCTTCTTTTCACAAAGGGCTTCTTAATACCAGAACTTGAGGCACCTCCGTTCTGAATCTTCCCCTGCTTGAGCCAACTTTCTATTCTTTCGCCATTCAAGATGATATCCGAGAAACCACTTGAGGAACATCCAGCTAGCCTTTCCATGAAATGCCCAGGGAGGGTATCCAGGAAAAGGTCAACCATCTCTCTCCAATAAAGGTGGTTGCACTCGAGCGGCTACCTCACGCCATCTTTGTGCGTAATCTTTGAAGCTCTCCGAGCTCCTCCGAGTCAAACTCTGAAGTTGAGTGCGATTGGGTGTCATGTCGATGTTGTACTGATACTGCTTGAGGAAGGCTTCTCCCAATTCCTTCCAGCTTCTTACAGAACTCCTCTCCAGCTTCATGTACCATTCCAAGGACCCTCTGGAGAGACTATCCTGGAAGTAGTACATCCAGAGTTTTTCATCCCTAGTGTGAGCAGCGATCTTCCGATAGAAAGCCTGCAAGTGAGTCTTCGGGCAGGAACTACCGTTGTATTTGTCAAAAGCTGGTGGCCTGAATTTGTGAGGAATGACCACCCCAGGGACTAGACCCATGTCAGACACATCAATCCCCAAAGTGTCTCTACACTCGAGGGCTTTGACTTTCTTATCAAGCACCAAAAAGTCATTAAGATTTCCTTCTCCGCCGAATCCCATGTCATTGTTGAAATACTGGAATTGATCCTCCTGCCTGTCGTGCACTGGAACGAAAGTTTCCGTGGCTGGATCTGGAATATGAGGTCCACCTGGGCCATTGCTGGTGTTGGGAGGAGCCCCTTGCCTGTCAGAAGTAGTCGCAGGAGTATTTGTATTAGGAGGGTTGATCCCTTGAATTGCATTCCTCAATTCTTGTTGTCCCTGAGCCATCCCTTGCATCATGGTCATGAACTCTGCCATTTTGGTGCGAAACTCATTAAGCTCTGTTTGCATAGCATCCATGACTGACCTCTGATTGTTGCGAGTTGCGTAGCGATGCGGGATATCTTGTCGGAGATGCCGGGTCTTGGCAGCTCTCGCAATCTTTGCCTGCAACACAGATAAATTAAGCATCCCGTAGAAAAACCTGCAAAAACAAAGACAAAATGCGAATGATGCATATGCAATGCAATGTGTTCCTTTTATTCCCAAGTTTTTCCCTGTTTCCGGTCCTGGCATTAAGAGAAGATAAGAATTGGGAAGAAGACCCAAGCAATATTCAGATATAATGATGGCCGTGGAGAATTGGTGCTCATTACCCCGTGTCGGTGCAACAAATAACGAACAAGAGATTCAGAACAATTCAATCACATAAATTGAAGTTTGAGATAACAAAGTCCCCGAAGGGTGCCAGTCACAAGAACAACAAAAGTACATCAAATAAAAGGAATCCCACAACAAGCCTGTGGGTAATCCAAGTACAATAACATGAAATTAAACCCTGGTGAACCCCAAGTCCTGCAACCTCCAGCTAAGGCGCTTAACATTCTGGAACAACTGAACGATATCTGGATGATCGGGCTCCTGGATGAGTCTCTGGATAAGGAGGTCCCTCGTATCAAAAGAAGCATGTAACTCTTTGATCTGCTGCAGGAATGTTGTCTCATTCTCTTTGCTTGGACCCGGTTCGGCCTTTGACCTCTTCACATCAGCTTTCAACTTCAAGTCTTCTATTTCCTTTTGAGCTTCCTTTAACGCTTGTTGACTTTCTGCTAAACGTTGGAGACGACCCTTCTCTTGATGATAAGCCTTGTGAAGGAGTTCTTTCTGTCCATCCAAAGAATTCTGAAGACTCTTGATTTCCAGCTCATGCTTGACGTCTAGCTCCTTTTGCTTCTTCAAATTGTCTGCCCATTTTTCTTGCCATAAGGTAACAGCTTCATTGGCTTCATTCAGATCTTTCTTCTCTCTTCGACGTTGGGCCGTCTTGTGAGTCTCAGCTAACCCCTTTTTCCTGAAGTAAATCTCTCTCTTCGAAGTCCTTTTGCTTGAGACGAACTGCTTCCTCGGCTTGTACAACTCTATCCTCTAACTGACGGTTCTGAATAATCAATTTCAGAAAAGAATTATGAGCCTCTTGATTCTCAACCCTAAGCTACTTGACCAAAGCTTCCAACTTCTGATAATCTTCCAAAGGTACTGAAGTCCTGGGTGCTACCTCTTTAGGGTAGAGAGGTGTCTCTCTAGAAAATGCTAGAAGATGGGTCTTCACACGATCCTCCAACCAGTTGGCAAAAGGATCATAAGTATTAGGATCCACTCTTCCAAAGTCTTTCTTCCCTTTCATCACCCTAACTTCCCAATCTTGGGATGCTAGTATGCTCATCTTAGAATTTCCTTCTGCTGGAAAGTATAAAGACTCATTTGCATCGTCAATCAAAGGCACATCTCTTAAAGGATAGCCAAACTGTTTCCTGGACAAGATAGGATTGTAGCTGATCCCACCTTTCCTTCCCATCAGAGGCACATTTGGAAAGCTACCACAACTGACCAACATTTCTTTGCCCTTCAGATCTCTGTTGCATCCCTAAGCAATGTCAACTGAGGTTAAGCCCATTAATCTTTTGGACCACTTCCAAGATTGTTTCAGATCCTGAAAGGGTCATGATTTAGGGAGTTTCCTTACAAACCAATCAGCAAATATGGGAGCACAACAGTTTACATGTCCCTTCCTCTTTTCATTTCTGTGGTGAACTCCATAATAGAAGTCAGCTAGCAATGTAGGTACAGGATTTCTTTTGACAAAGATGGTGATGGCCTCCATGCTAATTAGCCCTTTCTCTCCTGGAAATAAACTGGTTCCATATACTATCATGGCTAACAATGCCTTGAAGTCTGCCCACTTCTTTCCCAATACCATGACATGTGTCTCTGTGATAAGAAAATCCAAAGGGATCCCCTTACTTTGGCCAGCCTCTAATCCCATCTTGAGTCTGAGCATACTCAAACGACAAGCAACAGTGATATCCTCATGAGAAGGGATCCTCTCTGAAACATAATAAGGCATACCCTCCTTAATAGGAATATTCAGCATACTAGAAACCTCCTCTAATGTAGGTGCCAGGACGTAATCAGGGAAAACAAAAACCCTCAGCTGTGGATCATAGAACTGCAACAAAGAATGCAAGCTATCTCTCTGGTCAACCGTGGGCTTGCTCACATAATCCAGTATCTTGCCAAACTCTTTCCTGAAATCATCAAGGACTCTGTCACCCATCAAGCTAATCAAACCCTGAACACTCTCTGTCTCCGGTTATGGGAAAGTATAATGAACATTTCTCTTCCTCGGAATCTCCATGCTGAAGCAACAATTATGACCAGGACCTAGGAGGTAATGAACCCTGAGAATAAAAAGAACACAAAATGATTAATGATGATATGATGCTTATGCAAGGCAAGGCATGTGATCAATGACGTGTCTGTGTAGTGAATCAGGTAATCAAGTGTCTGTGCAAGGTAACAATATCATCACAAGTATCTCTGATCAGGAGTTCATGACTTCAGAATCCATAATTAATAGAACAAGGTCATATCACTGGAGTATATTGGCATATGAATGTATGTTGAAGTTTAGGGTTCCTGAAAACCTGTAAACCCCTCCCAATCTCACAGGTATGCTACTCGGGTCAAACATCACGGACTCTCGAGGCCGAATAGCAATAATACGTTCACCATTTCCGAGAAATGGCTCATGACCAAATCAGGGAATCGGTTTGGCATTATGTACTACTCAGGGAGGTCTCAGCTGAGTCCGGAAAAAACAAGCATCCCTCATAAGTCCTCAGCTTCAAGCACTGAATCGAGAAACAATAGTACATTCATCTCGAAGGGTACAATACTATCGTCATACGAACAGTTTTCCTTGACCGGATTCCTATAAGAGAACCAGGCCCTCCTATGTGAGTTCCCAGTGGGCCCTCGGATGCGAGTGGGTTTTCCAACAAATGTGGTCTACCACTGTCATCATTGGAGAGGGATGTTTCCACAAAGGTTCTCAATGATCAGTCCCTTGACTGCACATAACTATCAAGGTAGCGTATTAACCCAGAAAGATTCTGGTATCAATACATTCCCGAGAAGGTCGCAAGTCAAGGTGTGGAACTCACTACTACCAACATAGCAAGATGCCATGAAGCCAAAGTGGAACCACTCTAAGTTCTAGGGTGCACTCGAGCCCCGGTTACGAGCTCATCTCACAGTAACCCCATCCCACAGAAAAAATGAAAACCAGCACAGCCAGACAGTCCAGTATAATATGATGCATGGAAAATAAATACTGAAAGCGGTAAATAAATGCGGTAAAGTAAAGCTGTAAAGAACTGTAAATAAAAACAGTAAAGCTAAACTAAAGCACACGGCAACAAACATATAAACACCCAAAGAAACAAAACCAAACAGGCGCTAGGATTGACTCTACAAGGGAAACCAGAAAAATCAGGCTACTCCCCAGCAGAGTCGCCAGCTATCGCTCCCGGGATTTTCATCCTAGTACAAACGCGAAAGTGGCACGGAAAAGGTAGAGTCGCCAGCCAGACATTTTTATCCCGAAAGAATGGGAAAGGTAATGTTGCACAAACCTGAGGAAGAAGAAAAGGACAAGGCCTTGCGAACCAAAGATCTGGGTTCGGGAGTCGGTTACGACCTGGGAAGGTATTAGCACCCCAGACCGTCCGCCGTACCCGACGGGATCCACGCTTGCTTGCTTTGTTTCAATGGGTGAGAAATAAGATGCTGCTGAATAAAACTGCTAACTGGAATGAGAACGGAATGAGAAAGGGAATAAAAAGAGAAAATGGAAAGAAAAGGGGAAATATAGGGAAAATAAAGAATGCTCGAACGGGCCCTACCCCGCTGCCTACGTACCTCATCGGGAAAATGAGGATCAGAGTCGACGTAGTTCGCCTAACTAAGGAGGGAACTATTTGTTTGTGTTTTTTATGCTGGAACTGCGTATGTCTATGCTCAGGTGTTGCAGGCTCGTCTGGTACAAGTGCGTTTACCGTCTTGCATGAAAGACAAGTCGTCACGAGTTCGCGTTGTGAGTGAATGAGATGAGAAGAGAAGTTCCCGCAGGATAGTCGCTTGTTATTTATTTGTCTTTTAAGAGAAGTATTTTGAATTTATTTGTTTTATGAAACAATCCCTTGATGAGACTTGTACATCATGATAGACGAGCTTACACCACTCTAAGATGGAATGAATGCGAGTGCTTCATGGAATAAGGCTATACACAAAGGATCCTTTCATTTATTTGTTAATTTTTTTTTTTTGGATTTTGTTTGAAGATGAGAAAGAATGACTCAAATTGGAAAAGGGAGAATCTAATGGGAAATAAGACACACCCTAATTTTATTGAATTATTTACATGGGAGATCCTATGGTTTGTGGAGTTTTCTAAACCTAATGGAAAAACAACTAGAACTAATAGAATGCAACTTACTTCCTAAGGAAGATAAGTTGATTCTAAAGCCAAGGGAAGACCTAAAGCAATTGAAATATTAATCAACATACAAAAAATATTGAAATTAAATGACTAGCTAGAATTCAAAGACAATTCAAATAAAAGCATGGACTAAAATAGTCTTATTTTTTATTCTAATTCTAATTAAAAAGAAGCCTAAGCCTAAATTCTAAACTAAGGTCATGCCTAATATTTTTCTTCTAAAAAAATTCAAAATCTAAATTAGCCTAAGTCCACATTAAATTCTAAAACTAAATTTAAACTAAACTATTTTTTTTATTGAATTTAATATCAAAGCCTAAACTAAGAGAAATTATATGTAACAAAGCCTAAGACTAAAAACCCTAAAAAATAGCAAAACCTCTGGAAAAATTATGAAAATTAATCTATGGGATCCTAAGATTATCTATAACATTGTGCTAAAAGGAATTCTGAAAAATCATACTTTTGCTATGCCTAAAAATTGTTTATTTTCACCTAATAATTATTCATTAATTTCTAAGAATTAGGCCTTTAAAACTAAGATAAAATAAGCTAAAAAGTCCATTAAAATTACCCTAAGTACTACTATGAGTCCTCTAATTACAGTCAAAAGAATGGGCAAAAAAAGTTACTGGAAAGTTAAGAAATAAAATCTACAAAGTTATGTGTATTTGAAGAAAATTTATTAAAAACTACTTACGTGAAAAATTCAGAATAAAATCAAAGAATAAAGCCATTTCAGGAAAATAAAATTCTAAACATTTCTAACATGAATTAAAAATCTACTTAATTTTTTGTGAAATTTATTATGGATTTTCCTATTTTTTTCATGATTTAATCCTAAACTATACTTAATTAAAACTAAATCTAAAAAAAAGAATAGAAAAGGGGGTTCAAGAAGTAATTTTGTAGTTATTTCTCTATGGGCTTAAAAAAAGGACGTGCAAAAAGCAACAGTATGGGCCCAGTCTGCGCAGGAAATGAGGGTGTACATGGTGGACCTTCAGTCAATTATGTTGACTTGATCTAAACCGTCTGATCTAGGGTTTGCTTATCCTGTGGTTTATGGAACCTGGGCCTACAATTACTATGGTGGATAACACGAGCACAATCCGCTGCAGGGGGAGCCAACCGGACGGTGACACGTGTCACCGTCGGTGTGGCTGAAACTCAAAAAAACAAAGCATTTCCTCTTCCAACGGTGCGTTTTGTCGCTCCCACCAAATGACACCTGGTCAAGAGGGGTACAGACGCGAACGGTCGGCGAAGGGGAAGAATGAAAAGAGTGAACTGGAAAGACAAGAGTCGCCATCTAGGAATTTTTATCCCGAAGGAAAGGTAATGCAACATAAACCTAAGAAAAGATGGATAAGACGGTTGCGAACCAGAGAAACTGGGAAAGGGGGTTGGTTACAACCTGGGAAGGTATTAGCACCCAGATTGTCCGCCGTACTCGACGGGATCCACGCTTAAAAGATTTGTGTTTAAAAGGGGTAGTGTCAGTGCTATTTTGTGTGCAAAAGCTGGGAAAAGAATGCAAGTGTCAGTGCTGAAGGAATGTGAGGTGAAATAAGATAGTGTCAGTGTGAAGCTCAAGATTATAAGGCTTAAAGAATAATGCTGGAAGGAAGGGGAATATACAGAGACTTTTGTTCGATAACTTGTTAAGTTATGCCTACATATCCTCTCGTGCAATGAGGAAGTCAGAACACCGTAGTTCAACTCAAAGAGACTGAAAGATAAATTGACTGATGAACTGCTTGTTTGTCTATGCTCAAGTGTATGACCTGTCTGGCTCAGGTGCAAACTGTCTTGCATCAGACGGAAGAAGCGAGTTCTCGTTTATGAGTGAATGAGACGAGAAAAGAATCCCGGAGGAGACGATTATTGTTTGTTTTGGTGTTTTCAATCTTTTATTGCTTTTTGAGGCTTGTCATAAGCTAATGAGCTTAAGCCTGAACCAATGGTTAGTAAACTCATCACATCTTCCCTCTGATTAGGGGTAATGAGAATACCTTAAGTATGAAGTAAACACCTCACACTTAATCACCATGATGTAGGATTAAGATCATTAACCTACTTGCATTTATTTAGATGTTTTTGGAGTTTTTGTTTAGTGTTAAGTAATGAATTTAAGCCATAATCAAGGATTTAATGAACCCATTACACCATCCTAATAGAAGGATGATAGATGAGAACATTTAAGCTGGGGAAGGCTCCTCAACTTAATCCATGATTATGAATTAACCTCATGACAAAACATAACCTTTATTAAAGTGGATTTTAATTAAGGGTAAGGTGAAGAAATGGATTTTATGATTTGTAAGACAACTTGAGGGGGACTTGTCCATTAACACTAGGGTTAGTCCTTCTTAACCAATTAAGGAAGAATTAGAACCCTAATGCAAGGCCCAAGTTACAAGTTTGATGTCTTAGTGATTACTAGGTGGATTGATTAAAGGATTTAAACACATTAAGGGTTTAACACTTAGGATTAAAGTTATACACTCCATCCTAATAGAAGGATGCAGTATGAGAATGGACTGCGTCCTGAGATTAAGTTGGGTATTGCTTGCCAGAAGATCAGGAATTATCCAGAGCTGGTAAGTAGAAGCAGGATTTATGATAATGACAACAGGGCGCGGATTGCACACTACAAAGCTGTGAATGATAAGAAAGGGAAGCAGAGATTTGGTGGTACTCCATACAGTGCTCCAGCTGACAAAGGGAAGCAAAAAGCTGGTAGTGAGAAGAGACCAAGTGGGGGAGGAAGTACTCCCGGTGTGCTCAAATGCTACAGATGTCACGGCGCAGGACATCGTGCCAATGATTGTCCTACTGAAGAAAAGAAGTGTTTTAAGTGTGGAAAGGCGGGTCATGTGATGGCCAATTGCAGAGGGAATGTGCCTATTTGCTATAATTGTGGAGAGCAGGGCCACATTAGCACTAGTTGTCAGAAACCAAAGAAGCAGAAATCCGATGGGAAAGTGTTTGCATTAGTAGGAGCTCAGCCTACTAGTGAAGATCGATTGGTCAAAGGTACTTGCTTTATCAATAATATTCCTTTATTTGTGATTATTGATACGGGTGCAACACACTCGTTTATTTCTTTGGAATGTGTGAAAAAGTTAGGATTGGAACCTTCTCAGTTAAGTCGAGGAATGGTTATTGATACACCATCTATAGGGTCTGTGACTACTACCTTGATATGTCGTGATTGTGTGTTGTCTATGGCTGGTAAAGAGTTTAGAGTGGATCTCATATGTCTACCACTCAGTAATCTTGATATAATCTTGGGTATGAACTGGTTGGAATCCAACCGAGTTTATATTGATTGCTTTAGGAAGAGATTGTTATTCCTGACTCCAGAAGAAGAAATTTTGGCCAGTTCAGTTTCTACTAAAGAACTGAGGACCTTATTGGAAGACGAAGCGAAAATGTTTGTTGTGTTTGCTTCATCATCTATAGAAGAAAAGGTCGTTGTTGAAGAGTTACCGGTGGTGAATGAATTTCTTGAAGTATTTCCCAATGATATTACAGAGTTACCTCCGACGCGTGAAGTGGAGTTTACTATTGACTTGATTCCTGGTACCAGGCCTATTTCTATGGCACCATACAGGATGTCTGCTAATGAGTTAGCTGAATTGAAATCGCAGATTGGTGATTTACTTGATAAGAAGTTCATTCGATCCAGCGTATCTCCATGGGGTGCTCCAGTGTTATTAGTTAAGAAGAAGGATGGTAGTATGCGCTTGTGCATTGACTACCGACAACTGAATAAGGTTACTATTAAGAACAAGTATCCACTTCCAAGGATAGATGACTTGATGGATCAACTTGTGGGAGCTTGTATTTTTAGCAAGATTGATTTAAGATCAGGATATCATCAAATCAGAGTGAAAGAGGAAGATATCCAGAAGACGGCATTTAGAACTCGATATGGTCATTACGAATATGCAGTGATGCCTTTTGGAGTGTCTAATGCGCCGGGTGTGTTTATGGAATATATGAACCGGATATTCCATTCTTACTTGGATCAATTCGTCGTAGTATTTATTGATGATATATTAATATACTCGAAGTCTGAAGAAGAGCATGAGAAACATTTGAGAATTGTGCTGCAAGTGTTAAAAGATAACAAATTGTTTGCTAAATTTTCCAAGTGTGAATTCTGGTTGAAGAAAGTGAGCTTTTTGGGGCATGTAATATCTGGTGAAGGTATAGCGGTAGATCCTTCGAAGGTTAGTGATGTGCTTGATTGGGAACCTCCGAAGACGGTAACGGAAATTAGAAGTTTTCTTGGTTTAGCTGGTTATTATCGAAGGTTTATTGAAGGATTTTCTAATTTGGCGTTGCCATTGACTCAATTGACCCGGAAGAGTCAAGCCTTTATTTGGGATGTAGCTTGTGAGAGAAGCTTTGAAGAATTGAAAAAGAAATTGACTTCGGCACCGGTATTGATTTTACCGAATCTGAATGAAGCTTTTGTTGTGTATTGTGATGCATCTAAAATGGGTTTAGGTGGCGTGTTAATGCAGGTTGGTAAAGTAGTAGCCTATGCTTCAAGACAGTTGAGGATACACGAGAGGAATTATCCTACTCATGATTTAGAATTGGCTGCAGTGGTATTTGTGTTGAAGATTTGGAGGCATTATCTCTATGGGTCGCGATTTGAAGTCTTTAGTGACCATAAGAGTCTGAAATATTTATTTGATCAGAAGGAACTTAATATGAGGCAGAGGAGATGGTTAGAATTTTTGAAAGATTATGATTTTAATTTAAGTTACCATCCGGGAAAGGCAAATGTAGTAGCGGACGCATTAAGCCGGAAAACAGTTCATATGTCGGCTATGATGATGAAAGAGATGGATTTAATTGAGCAATTTAGAGACTTGAGTATGGTGTGTGAGATAGCACCTGGAAGTGTCAAGTTGGGCATGTTACGAATAAATAATGAATTTCTTGATGTAATTAAGGAAGGCCAACGACAAGATGTGAAATTGGTGGACTTAATGCCTACCGAAAGAAATGATCAAGGCGGTGATTTTAGTTTGGATAATAATGGTATTTTGAGATTTCGGGAGAGAATTTGTATACCCGATAGTGTTGAACTAAAGAAAGCAATTCTGGAAGAAAGTCATCGGAGTAGCTTAAGTATTCATCCAGGAGCTACAAAGATGTACCATGACTTGAAGAAATTATTTTGGTGGCACGGTATGAAACGAGATATTGCACACTTTGTTTATGCTTGTTTAGTATGTCAGAAATCAAAAGTAGAACATCAGAAGCCTTCGGGGCTGATGCAACCTTTAGAGATCCCAGAGTGGAAGTGGGATAGTATTGCTATGGATTTTGTGACGGGTTTGCCGAATACTATGAGAGGACTGGATGCTATTTGGGTGGTGGTGGACCGGTTGACTAAGTCCGCGCATTTTATTCCGATAAACATCAGTTACCCGTTAACTAAGTTGGCGGAGATTTATATCCGAGTTGTTGTGAAATTGCACGGTGTACCGTCAAGTATAGTATCGGATAGAGATCCGCGATTTACTTCCGAGTTTTGGAAAAGTTTGCATGAGGCTTTGGGTTCTAAGTTGAAATTGAGTTCGGCTTACCACCCACAGACAGATGGACAATCCGAGAGGACTATTCAGTCATTAGAAGATTTGTTGAGAACTTGTGTGCTAGAAAAAGGTGGTGCGTGGGATACACATTTGGCACTGATTGAATTTACTTATAATAATAGCTATCATTCGAGTATTGGAATGGCGCCGTTTGAAGCTCTCTATGGTAGAAGATGTAGAACACCTCTGTGTTGGTATGAGACAGGTGAAAATGTTATGCTTGGGCCTGATATTATTCAGCAGACTACTGAAACTATTCAGATGATCAAGGAGAAAATGAAAGCGTCTCAGAGTCGGCAGAAAAGTTACCATGATAATAGAAGGAAAGACTTAGAGTTCAATGAGGGTGACCATGTATTTTGAGAGTCAACCCGATGACCGGTGTTGGACGTGCGTTGAAGTCTAAGAAGCTGGATCCTAGGTTCATTGGACCGTATCAGATTATGCAGAGAGTAGGCAAGGTTGCTTACAGAGTGGCATTACCGCCAGAACTTTCGAATTTGCACGAAGTGTTTCATGTATCGCAACTCAGGAAATATGTGTCTGATCCGTCACATGTAATTCAGAGAGATGAAGTGCAAATCCGTGACAATCTTACGGTGGAAACTTTACCATTGAGGATTGAAGATCGTAAGATGAAGCAACTTCGAGGCAAAGAGATACCTCTTGTGAGAGTAGCTTGGGGAGGAGCTGCTGGTGGAAGTGTTACCTGGGAACTGGAGAGCAAGATGCGGGAATCATATCCAGAGTTATTCCATTCAGGTACATTTTCGAGGACGAAAATAATTAAGTGGGGGAGAGTTGTAACGCCTTAATTTTTATATTTATTTTTGTGAAATAAATATTAAATAATTTAATGGCAAAATTGAATATTTGGTGAAGAAAGTATTTTTATGATAATAATAATAATAATATAAGGTGTATTATTATAATGTTGTTATTATTTAAATAAAATAAAAATAAATAAATAAATGGTTAGTTAGAGGTTTAAGGGGCAAAGGTGGAATTGTTGTTTTCATAAAAAGAGGAAATAGGGAAACAAACCTCATTCATCGTATTTTGACGAAGAACAGAGAGGTCTGGAGAAAGAGGAGAAGAAAGGCAAGGTCAAGGATCGTAGATCACCAAGACCCAAAGGTTGTGAAGGAAAGCTTCGATTTTAAGGTAAGGGGGAGAAAAGGGTTTATAATTGGTGATAGGACATAGAAGGGTAATTGGGAGTTCCTTCCTCCCTTAGGTATTTTAAGGGATTATGATAACAATGATTGAATTGATGCAATATTGTGAAATTGTTGATTAATATGATTGTACGATGTATTTTGAAAATATATTTGGTGTTGTGTGTTTGGTATTGGGAAGAATGGCATATGAAGGTTATGGAGGATATGATGAACAGAGAAGAGGATTAAATCTAATTGATTCCCTAATTTGATCTAGGAAAGTTTATTAATAAAACTAGTTGATGTTATATGTATAAATGGATAATAAACATGTGAATTGGTTGGTTTCGAGTGTCAAATTTGACTTAGAATGGTTGGGATTCGTGAATGTGAGGAAGAGGGAAGAAATTGGGACTTTTGGATAAATTGAGTTTTTGGGATACAGGTGCCACAACACGGGCAGTGTTGTACAACACGGGCGGCCGTGTTGTACTCCTGGAAAATGTGTTTTGGATGATTTGGTACAACACGGGCAGTGTTGTACACACGGGCGGCCGTGTTGTCCTCCTGGAAAATGAGTTTTTGTGGATTTTGAGGGGCGTGTCCCAGGCCACCCAACACGGGCCGTGTCAGGCAACACGGGCGGCCGTGTTAGGCCCCTGTAAATGTAATTTTTCGCCCGTTTTAAGGTGGATTTGATTCATTCTTCTAATGTAGGATGATATTAGTGAAATAAGACTTTGAGGATGTTCTAATAATGAATATAGGACTTGATGATTAGTCGCATAAGAAATCCTAAGTGCTTCATTGATTTATATGAATATTTAGATTGTTGTAATTGTGAACAACATGAGATATGTGTATGCCTTGTGTATGAATAAGATGCACTGATGATTGGTTAATGAGATCATGATGATCGTAAAGCATGATGTGTTCATGTGTATTGTGATATGGTATGCGTTTTTGTGTCTGCATGCGTATACATTTTATGGAATAATCATGTCGTGGATGTGATTATTCGGGATTCGTTGAGAATCGTGGTTGCAGGGATGATCGTGTCTTGTTGGAGACGTTAACGATGCATTCAGGGTTCTATTGATGAACTGTTATTGTGAGTCGGTACCGCATTTGCATTGTGCATTGGAGTCACATTGCATTATGATTGATTAAATGATATGATTGATTGAGTGATATGATTGATTACTTGGTGTGATTAGGGGTGAATTACTTCTTCATATATGTCGTATGCACCGTTATATTATGAATCTATTTCTCACCCCTCTGTTTGTTTTGTTGCGTCTGTGCTTCTTCGGAAGTGCAGACAATTAAGGTACTTAAGAAGTACGTTGGTGTGATGTCCGTGTCCTAGGAGCTCTGATATGTAACGGGAACGGGGATCTTTTCCGCATTTAATTTTATTGTTTAGAAAAACTTATCTTTATGATTAAACTGGAATTGAAGAACCTTTTTATGTGTGATTGGCTTAGCCTTTGAGCTATTGACGTTAAATATTTGAATTCCGCTGTTTTCTTTTATTAATGATCTTGATGAACGTTAATGATGTAACATTTCACTTCGGACAAATAACTCTGATTATATTAAAGATTTATAATAATAATTTTATGGGAATAGTGGGTGTTACACCTAGGGTTTATGAGGCTTGCAAAAGATCTTCAAGAGAAAAGCCACCAAGGAAGAAGCATATGAAAGGAGATTAAGCAGAAAGAAGCAAGACAACTTACTTCACTTAAGAAGATAAGTTGCTTAAAGAAAGAAGGAAAAGAAGGAGCATGAATGAGCAAGCTCACTCTAATACAAAAGTAAAATGCAGCAATGATGCATAAGAGAGATGAGAAGAGGTTATGAGAAGTGAAGGCAAATTCACTTCTCAATGACTTACCACCTGAAAAGTTAGCAACAAAAAATGAAATGGAATGAAAAAGAGAAAGATGCAATGATGCAAACCAAAACCAGAAGCATGATCAAAGTATGAATGATGCAAAGAGATGATACAAATGTATGTCATGAGATGTGGATGATCATACAAAAGATGAAAATGCAAATGAGACATAAAAGAAGCATGAAAGTCCATGGAAACTTATGAAATGCAATGGATACAAAACATGGCAAATGGATGATGCAATGATCAAACATAATTCTAATGTGTCCTAATATGTCTTAGGAGTCATGTGAATGCACAAAATGTCATGGCAAGTTCATGTATGCAAGCATATGGAAGATGGATGCAAATGAAAGCAAGAATTAGGGTTTATACATAACATGCAATACAAAATTCAAAACCAGAAGCAAATGACATGATAAAAAATTGAAAATGGGATCAAAGGAACCCTAACCCTACACAAGTTCACTGCCCAAAGGAGGAGACCTAAATCTTAACCTAATGGAAGTTATGATTTTCTCAAGTTAGCTTGGGTTTTAAGGTACCTCACAAGGAAAAATGCAAAACAAATCAACAATGAAAGATAAATTCATGCCAATTTTATCCTAGAAACTACATGATATGTGGGATGCAATACAGAAAGAATCATCATCAAACACTTCAAGGTTAGGCAGAATGAATTTTTCTAAGTTAGGACAAAAATATTGACTTTTAAGAACCCTAATTCCAAAGAAAAATGTCAAAATAGGTCAAGAACCAAAAAGAAATTTGTTTGAAGGGTTTGATAATGTTTCTAAATGTATCAAAATGCAATGTGATTTTTTGGTGATTTTTAGAAACTTAAATGGTATTTTAATTAATTAATTCTCATTAACTAATTAAAATAAACATTTAAATATTTAAAAATACGAAAATTATGCAAAAAATAAAATAAAAATTATTTTCAGAATGAGAAAAATATTTGAAAGGGAAATGCAAAAAATGAAATGTTTTGAAAGTGTTTTACTATTTTTAATAAAACGTAGAGATAAATGCAATTAAAATGAAATTAAAATGAATTTAAATGAAAGTATGTTGATCCAGTGGCTGAGGTTCAAGAGGAAAAGGGAGGGAATTGACCAGCGCGCGAAAATGGACGGCCTACATTCAAACTACGCTAATTATGTCATTAACCCTAATCTGAACCCTAATTACTTTCAGGTGACCGGAACAGTGTTCCGGTCATCTTCTCCGGCCAGTCTCCTATGTTATCTCTCTCTATACACATCCCCAAGCTCTTAAACTCTCCAGAAATGATCCCCACCCCATTCTAAACAAGAATCAATCATCAAACAAGATTTATTGCACGTGAACAGAGAGATTCGAATCAAAACGGAAAAATTCACAGAAATTTCAGAAGCTTCATACATGCTTAAAACTGAATCATTTTCAAAACCAAAAGGTGTAGTGTGATCAGTGAAGCGTGGAGAACAATCTAAGAACTTAAGAAATCATTTCTGGAAAAAAAAAGTTCTTGATGATACCTGAACTGAAGCTTTCGAAAATGGTGCTTTCTGGCCAATTCTTTGCTTCAAATCAGCTCCAATGATCCTTCTGAAGTGTTTGTGATGCTTAGTTGGAGTTTATATGGCCCCAAAATGAAGATGGAAGAAGCTCAGTTCATGGAATGTGAAAATCGTGTTTTTGATGTGGGAGGTTTCAGGGCAAAGTGATGGTAGGGAAATGATCAGAGGGTCATGGTGAGTTGTTCTATGGAATTTGTTTTGAGGTTTTAAGCTTGTATGATGAGTTTCAAAGATAAATGCATAAGAGGGAGTTTTGGTGTATGTTGTGTTCTTGGAGGTTTCAGCTTGTGTTGTGTGGTGTGGTGTGTTGCTTTTGGTCCATGTATCAATCTCTGATAGGTCAGAGAGTTGTTGGTGGCCTATGGTGATTGGTATGGGCAAGTTGCAAAAATGTCAAAAGTTTTGTACTTGAGGTATGGGCTGGTTTTGCATCTGGCTTTTGGCTTGTCCTGGCTCAGCATAGATCAAGGAGAGCCATAGATTTGAAATTGAGGTGATTCAGCAAGCTTGTGAAAGGTTATGTGCCCTTTTGCAATTTTCATGAAGTTTGGCCCCTTTTGAATTTCTTGATGTTCAAGGCATGGGATGAAGTGATTCTTGGGCCAATTCTGATCCTTAGGCAATGCATTATGATGTTAAGACATGTAGAAGTGTGTTTGAAGTCACAAAAATGCTTGGCATGAGAATTTGCAAGTTTCCCTCTTTGGCACAAAAGTGAAAATTAAGTGATTTTTCCCAACTTTGCAAGGCCATAACTTTAGTTTTAAAATGAATTAGATCAAGTTCTTGTACTTTTTGAAAATGGGAGGATCCAATCTACAACTTTCATGACCAAGGATTTTTCATTTGAAGCATTTTTGAATCAAAAAGAGGAGGTTGAAAAACTTTCCTAAAATGGCAAGTTTGCATTACAAGTCACTTTCCCAAAATGGAAACTTTGCAAATGGCTTGAAATTATTCAACTTTGTGAACTTATAACTTCTTCTAAGATCAAATAAAGATCATAAACATCCAAAATGATGGGGAAGACCCTTTGAACCCTAGATGCAGATGACTTTGAACCAATGCAGTGAAGCTAAAGTGCACTATGAGATGATATGATGGAACTTATGCTAATGAAAAGGTCACAGACCATGGTGAAATGAGTGAGGGCAAATTTGGGGTGTTTACAGCTGCCCCTATTCAAGCATGAGTTAGCTGTGTAGGATGTAAGCGTCGGCTTAACAGGCAAACAAGATAACTTGTGGTTGAATATCAAAGACAGTCCAAAATTTGCACTCACTGAATGAAGAAGAAAAGGGATATAGATTGCAAAAGGAAGTAAAGTATGATTATAAAGTGCGGGCGACGGAGGACGATCGTCGAGCAGAGGACGACTGCTGGGGATGAAGCAATGACGGGGACGACCGACATGCTGGGGAAATGGGTGCATCATGATGGGGACGGCCAATCAAGCAAAGAAATAAGTCTCTCTGGGGATTAAAGGTAAAGCAAATGATGGGGACGACCATCAAGTTCGAAGCATAAATGATGAGGTACGATCATCAAAGGTGAAGGACGATCACCTAGCAGGGAACGGCTGCTCTGTTGGGGGTAAGATGAGGGACAGTCATCTAAGGTGAAGGATGATCACCCGGCAAGGTACGGTTGCCAATAGTATCACGACATAGGACGAATGTCGGATAAAAAAATGGTCGACGACGGGGACGGCCATCGGATAAGCATGATGAAGGACGATCATCAAGAGGTGAAGGACGATCACCTAGCAGGATACGGCTGCTCTCGGGGTTTATCATGACATAGGACGAATGTCAGATAACAAGATCAACGATGGGTACGACCATCGGATAAAATGATGAAGGACGATCATCGAAAGGGTGAAGGACGATCACCTAGCAGGGTACGGCTACTAAAAATATTACGACATAAGACGAATGTCGGATAGGAAAGGGTTCCAATAAAGGAGGCTCCGTTGGGGAAATGATGAAGGACGATCATCAAGAAGGTGAAGGACGATCACCTGGAAGTATCACGACATAGCACAAATGTCAGATAGAAAGGAAATAATTTATTGGGGTTTGCCGGGAACTCTTCTGAGGACTGGTAGACACAGACGAGTGTCTAAATTCAAGGAAGAAAAGGTATAAGTGTTTGACACGGTGTATAGATTAAAGATGCGGACGAGCATCTTTAAGACTATGATACGGATGAGTATCAGTAGAAACAAATGTTGACACGTGTTCAGAGATGATGGTACGGACGAGTACCAACCGGTTAACAAAGAACACGGACGAGTGTCGACTCTGAGGGGAATTAAGTGTGTATACAAGATACGGACGAATATCTGTATGAGTGAAAATAAGCATGAATGAGACACAGGCGAGTGTTCATCTTGCCGGGGATGGCATGATATAGATGAGTATCATAAAGAGAAGTGTATAAGTTATATAAATGTAAGAGATATTCTGAAGATCTGTGGGGATAAGATGACACGGACGGGTGCCGGAAGAAGTGTATTATAAACAAGTACTTAGGCAACTGTGCTGGGGAAAGGTGACACGGACGGGTGTCAGGGAAGTTTGTATTTGTAAGTGACAAGGGGATGCTTTGGCTTTCTGCTGGGAATATGACACAGACGAGTGTCGGGAAGAACAAGTTATGTATAAGTATCTGTTTGTAGGGGATCTTCTGGCGACTTTACTGGGGAATGATGACACGAACGAGTGCCAAAAGGAGCATGTATTTGTATCTTGAGAGTACAAAGGGGATGCTTTGGCATTCTGCCGGGGATTGAGGGGTATTTTGTATACATTGTTGAGCGAATGTTGGTACAAACGGGTGTTGATTTAAAACATGGCTTATGATTATGCAATATGTTTGATTTCTTGCCGTAATGCTCCATATTAGACGGAATGCTACGCTCTGGGGGAAACATGATGCGAATGCTATGATTATGCAAAAGATATCGATCCGGGGTTCGGACCCCGTTGCCATGAAGATCTCTGGAAGATCTGCTTGCAGTGGCATCCCTGCTGGGCATGAGATCATTGGTAGATCTGATATATACGACTCTGTTTGGGGGAATAAGTCACTGATGGACCTATTCGTGGTGATGGGGAGCCCAGCTGGGGTCTGTGGAAACTTTCGTCACTTTGTTGTGAGATCTTCAGATATTGCTCTTCTGGATAGAGGTTGGAACTCTGGCGGGGAGATGGTTCCCTGTCTAATACTTGGCTGAGGAGGAAAAGATCACTGAACGATCTTCCCAAAGTCCTGTAGGGGTTCTGCTGGGGAGAAACACCTCTGGTGCTACTTGGAATAGGTGATGGGTAAGTATTGATTTGGCAGCTCGCTGGGGAGAAGCTTTCATGCCCCATGTTGTGCTTTGAACACCTGCAATCCCGTTATGACAAAGAAACGTACAAGTACCCCGAGGTATCCCTTACTGGATTCCATCATAGGAGTTTTGGAGACTCCTAGGAGTAAGAAATGTATTCCTTGAAAGCATGTAATTTAGAAAAGACGCATTTGTATTTATGCAACCATTACATTAAGGACATCGGACATTTTTGCAGATAGAAAAAAATTGTACGAGATAAAATGTGACTGTAAATCTGATTTTATTAATTTATGTGCCCTGAATTGGCGAGTACAGTCAAAGAAACAAATCCCCTGAAATGAGGAGATCGTTACAAAATGGGAAAACAAAAAGATGCCGGCAATGTTGATGACGCTTCAGTGCTTCCCTTTTGCTATGACTTGTATGACATTGACGTTCTTCTCATCTTGCTTTTTCGAAGAAGGCTGATTATGACCAATGCTTTAACCTTTCGGAGTTTGCTATGTTGTAAGTGATACAGAAGAATTCAGAATGCAATTGTTCGCTTATTCCCTTATTTTGCGTGAATCTCCCTTTCGGGTTTCCAATCCACCGGGATACCCATTTTTGCTTGAGCTGTCCAACGTGGCTTTTCAACTCAGCGGGTGTATATTTTTTATTTATTTCCCTTATTTTTGCCCGAGTCTTTTATTCTGTTTTTGACTCGCTGGGACGCCCTATTTTTGCCTGGACTTTCATTCTGTTTTTATGTCCAGCGGGTCATTTTATGCGAAGTATTTTTTAACTGCATCTGAATTCACAGGGGACAGGAAGTCTTCACCATCCATAGTACTGAGCATCAGTGCTCCACCAGAGAAAACCTTCTTTACTATGAACGGACCATCATAATTCGGAGTCCACTTGCCCCTGTGGTCTGTATGAGGAGGGAGAAGTCTTTTCAGCACAAGATCTCCTACTTGGTACTCTCGAAGCCTGACTTTCTGATCGAAAGCTTTCTTCATTTTTTTCTGATAAAGCTGCCCATGACAAATAGCAGCTAATCTCTTTTCTTCAATCAGACTCAGTTGTTCGTACCGGGACCGGACCCATTCTGCTTCGTTTAGCTTGACATCCATTAGTACCCGTAAAGAGGGCAATTCAACTTCAACAGGTAGTACTGCCTCCATACCATAAACAAGCTGATATGGTGTTGCCCCAGTGGATGTTCTGATTGACGTACGGTACCCATGCAAGGCGAATGGCAGCATTTCATGCCAGTCTTTATAGGTGACCACCATCTTCTGCACAATCTTCTTGATATTCTTGTTAGCTGCCTCAACAGCGCCATTCATCTTTGGCCTGTAAGGAGAAGAATTGTGGTGTTGGATCTTGAAGTCCCGACACAGTTCTGCCATCATTTTGTTGTTTAAGTTGGAACCATTATCAGTAATGATTCGCTCGGGCACTCCATACCGACAGATGATGTCCCTCTTCAGGAATCTGGCTACCACTTGCCTGGTGACGTTTGCATACGAGGCTGCTTCCACCCACTTGGTAAAATAGTCAATGGCTACCAGGATGAATCTGTGGCCATTTGAAGCAGTCGGCTCAATATTTCCAATCATATCAATGCCCCACATGGCATAGGGCCAAGGTGAAGACATCACATTCAAAGGATTTGGAGGCACATGCACCTTATCTGCATAAATCTGGCATTTATGGCACTTCCTGGCATAAGCACAACGGTCTGCATCCATTGTGATTCAGTAATAGCCTGATCTTAGCAACTTTTTAGCCATAACATGCCCTCCGGCATGGGTACCGAAAGATCCTTCGTGCACCTCGTGCATCAACAAGTCTGCTTCTGCCCTATCAACACATCTGAGGAGTACCATATCAAATTTCCGCTTGTACAAGGAACCATCAGCATTCAGGAAGAAGCTACCAGCCAGCCTTCTTAATGTCTTTTTATCATTGGAAGATGCCCCAGGTGGGTATGTTTGATCCTCCAAGAATAATTTGATGTCATGGAACCAAGGCTTGTCATCTTTAGCAAGGTATGCTGAGAATACATATGCTGGTCTGTCAAGTCTGGATACTGAAATCCGAGGCACAAAGTTGGCAGCTTGAACTTTGATCATGGATGAAATGGTAGCCAGAGCATCTGCAAACTGATTTTCATCTCGAGGGATATACTCAAGCTTGACTGTAGTGAAGAAAGTCAATAACCTCCTTGTATAATCCCGGTAAGGTATCAGATGATCCTGGTGAGTGTACCATTTGTCGTTGGTTTGATTGATTACCAGAGTTGAATCTCCGAACACAGTCAAAGTCTTGATCCTGAGGTCAATGGCTTCCTCAAGACCCATTATACAAGCTTCGTATTCAGCTTCGTTGTTAGTGCAGTTGAAGGTGAGTTTTGCCGAGAAAGGCATGTGAACTCCCTTAGGTATGATTAGTACTGCACCAACACCCTGACCATTCATATTAACAACCCCATCAAACATCATAGTCCATTCTTCTT
The DNA here is from genome assembly GCA_963966055.1 of Lathyrus aphaca. Classification (NCBI taxonomy): domain Eukaryota; kingdom Viridiplantae; phylum Streptophyta; class Magnoliopsida; order Fabales; family Fabaceae; genus Lathyrus; species Lathyrus aphaca. The sequence continues at coordinate 502,419,887 of OZ014520.1, forward strand.
CTGGGTCAGGCCCTTCAATGTGAACGGGCTCTTCATGATCTTTTGCTTTTATGAACATGATGTCTTCATCGGGAAAGTCAAATCTCATAGGCTGGTAATCATCAATGGGTTGCTCAGCGAGATAATCTGACAATACACGGCCTTTGATGGCCTTTTGAGATGTGTACTGAATGTCATATTCTGTGAGGATCATTTGCCATCTTGCAACCCGTCCGGTAAGTGCTGGCTTCTCAAAAAAGTACTTTACTGGGTCCATCTTGGAGATCAATAAGGTAGTATGGATCAACATATACTGCCTCAGTCGGCGAGCAGCCCACGCTAAAGCACAACAAGTTTTCTCGAGCAGTGAATAACGTTGTTCACAGTCGGTAAACTTTTTGCTCAGGTAATATATTGCATACTCTTTTCGACCAGACTCGTCATGCTGGCCCAGCACACACCCCATTGACCCTTCTAATACGGTCAAGTACATGATTAGAGGTCTTCCTTCAACTGGAGGCATAAGGATAGGAGGCTCTTGTAAGTATTCCTTGACTTTGCCAAAAGCCCTCTGACAATCTTCGTTCCACCTGACCGTTTGTTCTTTTCTCAACAATTTGAACAAGGGTTCACAGGTTGCAGTAAGGTGAGATATGAACCGTGAGATGTAGTTCAATCTACCCAGAAACCCTCGAACTTCTTTTTCAGTCTTTGGTGCAGGCATTTCTTGAATGGCTTTGACTTTGTCAGGGTCGACTTCAATCCCTTTCTCGCTTACAATAAATTCCAGCAGCTTACCGGACCGCACCCCGAACGTGCACTTGTTGGGGTTCAACTTCAATTGGTACTTCCTCAGACGTTTGAACAGCTTCAATAGATTCACTAGGTGGTCTTCTTCTGTGAGGGACTTGGCAATCATGTCATCCACATAACATTCAATTTCTTTGTGTATCATGTCATGGAATAATGTTACCATAGCCCGTTGATAAGTGGCACCCGCATTCTTCAATCCGAATGGCATCACCTTATAACAGAATGTGCCCCAGGGTGTGATGAAAGTTGTCTTCTCCATGTCTTCAGGTGACATCTTGATCTGATTATATCCTGAAAATCCATCCTTGAAGGAGAACACCGAGAACTGAGCCGTATTATCAACCAATACATCAATGTGAGGTAATGGGAAGTCATCTTTCGGGCTAGCTCTGTTCAGATCTCGGTAATCCACACACATTCTTAATTTGCCATCCTTCTTAGGCACAGGTACAATGTTAGCAACCCACGGCGGGTAACTGGTCACAGCAAGGAAACCGGCGTCCCACTGTTTCTGTACCTCTTCTTTTATCTTCATAGCCATATCTGGGCGAGTACGGCGCAGCTTCTGTTTTACTGGCAGACAATCTTCTTTCAGAGGCAGCTTGTGCATATCGATGTCGGTGTCTAACCCTGGCATATCCTGATAAGACCAAGAGAAAACATCCACATATTCCCGAAGCATGTCAATCAGCTGCTCCTTTACTGAATCTTGCAGGCAGGCCCCGATCTTAACTTCTTTCAAGTCTTTTTCCGTACCAAGATTAACCGTTTCAACCTCCTCCTGATGAGGAGTGATAACCTTCTCCTCTTGCCTTAACAACCTGGCTAGCTCTTCAGGTAGCTCATAATCTTCTTCAACCCCTTCATCAGCTTGATTAATCGGATTGTCAAAGTCATACGAAGTCATAGCAGTGTTGTTGTCGGTGCAGTCTGGAGGGCACTCTCTGTAAGGGTTTAGATTTGTTCATTTTAGTGATCAGTTTTATCTTGTTTAGAAAAAGTAAAAATGAAGTTATTTATTTTGAAAAAACATTGCCATTTTATTTTTGTACAAAAAATGAAAAATGAAAAACAGTGAGCGGAAAAGAAAAGACTCATTTGCAAAAGATGTCCTGATATTCATTAATTAATCTTTGCACAAAATACAAGATGGCCCGATTACAAAATGAGTCCTGACATCTTGGGCAAGACGCAGGACTTGATGCATGCTTAAAAAACAGGAAATAATAATTACTCTACAGGAGTAACTCTTATAATTTCCTGGGAAGACCAGTTCGAGACATGGCTCCCCGGGATCCTTGGACGTATCCAGCTTTCCAGGTTACGCTCGTCTTCTGACTCATCTTCCAAATTATTCACAACATTCGGGGTTAGCATTCCCCCGCTGACAAACTTGGGCTCCTTTGCAGCCTCTGGTTGATCTTGTCGAGTTGGTCTGTAACCCAACCCGAATCGGTCCTCTTTCTTTTCCACGGGCAGCAACTTGCCCCAGCCTTGGGCGGTACCTTCCTCAACAACCTTTCAGGCTTGCTGATATGATGTGATGGAAGTCCCTAACACGGCAGATGTTTCATTGACATTCAGGGCCTCAAAACCCTGACTCATGGTTTCATGTATCTCCCCATCCATCTCAATGTATTTGAAAGTAGCCAGCTGGCTAACAAAGATATCCTCTTCCCCACAAATGGTAATGACTTGGCCCTCCCACTCGAATTTTAACTTCTGGTGAAGGGTTGACGTCACGGCGCCAGCGGCGTGTATCCATGGTCTACCCAATAGACAGTTGTAGGCAGGCTGTATATCCATCACAAAGAAGGTCGTTTTGAAAACCTGCGGGCCAATCATTATAGGCAACTCTATCTCTCCCAGAACTGATCTTTTAGAACCGTCAAAGGCTCTCACTACCAAGTTACTTGGGTGTAGTGCCAATCCATCATACTCTAGCTTCACAAGGGCTTTCTTGGGTAGGACATTGAGGGATGACCCTGTGTCTACCAAGACGTGAGAAAGAACTACACCCTTACACTCCAAGGTAATGTGCAAAGCCTTGTTGTGATTGCGACCTTCTACTGTCAGATCAGTGTTGGTAAATCCTAGTCCATGACTAGCATTGACATTTCCAACCACAACCTCTAACTAATTGACGGTAATCTCCTCTGGCACATAAGCTGCGTGGAGGACTTTTAATAGTGCGTTCCGATGAGCCTCGGAGCACATTAGCAATGATAGTATGGAGATCTTGGAAGGTGTTTGGTGAAGCTGGTCTACCACCTTGTAATCACTTTTCTTTATGATTATCATGAATTCATCAACCTCTTGATCAAAAAGAGTCTTCAAATCTTCTTTAGCGACTGGTTCTTCTTGCACCATGATCTTCCCTTTTGCCTTAGCAGCAGCTTCTGCTTCAGCCACGGGTCTTGGGATTTGCGAGGCAAAGAGACGTCCGCTTCTAGTGAAGCCTCCGCCTCCCCCACATTGTTTATCTGAGGCGAAGAGGTTGATGATTCTAAAGTGATTTTCTGCCCCTCGCAGTACAAATCTGAGCCATAATGCCAAGGGATGGCACTATTGCTTTCGTAAGGAACTGGCCCCGGCACTGTGATAGTGACTGGACTAATAACAGCTGCAGAAGGGACCAAAATGGTGTGTGGATCATAGTATATGGTAACTGGTGCTCTGACAGGAGTAACATTTTGTTGTGAATTGTTGGTAGGAACATTTGCGGGATCGTAGTATATTGTAACCGTTGAGACACTTTCATCAATTGCTGCTGATATTGTAGAAGGTACTGTTGACTGGATGGGTGATGTAGTTGTAGCAGGGATGGTGATTGAACTTGCATCCGTTGAAGTGATTGATTGAGCAGTTTTTGGAGTTGTAGTAGAATCCGTTGGAACAATGGTTGCTGACGTTGTAGGAGTATCTGGGATTGTTGATGCATGAATTGTTGGAGTTGTAGTCGATGTTGTCGTGATCTGAAGGATACCATCCTTAATAAAACCATCTATGTCGTTTCTCAGCCTTTCACACCCATTGACTGCGATATTGCAATACCTACAGCCGAGCTCACACCCGGGGAACACTTGGCATTCTAAAAGCTGAGCCTTGATTTCAACCAAAGGTGTTCGAATTTGTGCAACACTGGTGATTAAGGTGGATGGTTTGCCTTCCTCAATAGCATTAATCCTAGGCCCATTGTGACTAGGCATCGGATTCCTTGTGACATTCGGAGGAGGTGCGAAGTTGAGAGCTTTTGAGTCCACCAGGTCTTGGACTTTCATCTGTAAGGCCCTGCATTTTTCAGTATTATGCCCCGGTGCGTTTGAATGAAATGAACACCTGGCATTTGCATCATAATTCTTTGGCATATTGGTGGGATCTGGAGGTTCCAATGTCCTTAACTCAACTAGGTTGAGCTTCAGGAGTTGTGGCAAGAGTGCAGCATACGGCATTGGGATTGGGTCAATTACCCTGTTTGCTTGTGATGGCCTTTGTTGGAAAGGACGTTGTTGTTGGTTGTTATTGCTGTTGTTGTAGGTTCTCTGTTGCGGATAATGAACTTGTTGTTGATATTGTGGTTGTTGTTGTTGAGGATATGCTGATTGTTGAGGAATCGGAGCTGGAATGGTAACTGCTGCTACTGACCGGTGAACATATTGAGGCCTGCCCCTGCTTGCATAAATGGAATTTGTTTCACCGGCCCTTCGAGGTCACACAAAAGGCTTCCTGGGATTGCTGGATGAACTTGCACCACTGTCGGAAATTTTGCCCATCTTCAAGAGACTTTCAATCCTTTCACCAGCTATGATCACATCAGCAAAACTGGTAGAGGAGAAGGCAGCCAATCTATCAATATAGGTCCCTTGCAATGTATTCATGAACATGTCAGCCATTTCCCTTTCTGACATGGGTGGTTGGACAGCAGCAGCAAGCTGTCTCCACCTTTGGGCATATTCTCTAAAGCTCTCTCTAGAAGATTGTGACATTCCCATTAGAAGGGTCCTGTTGGGAGCCATGTCCAGGTTGTATTGATATTTCCTGATGAAGGCTTCAGCTAAGTCCTTCCAGCATCTAATGGTGGCCCTAGACAGATGTGAATACCACTCTCTTGAAGCCCCAGTCAGACTATCTTCAAAGTAGAACATCCACAATTTTTCATCCATAGTATACGCTTTGAGTCTTCCCAGGAAAGACTGCAAGTGAGTGCGAGGACAAGAGGTACCATTGTAGTTTTCAAAGCATGGAGGTTTGAATTTGTGGGGAATTCTCACCCCATCCACTAGGCCCATGTCCATCACACCGAAGCCCAAAGAATTCTGAGACTCCAAAGATTTTAACTTCTCAGCAATTTCGTCCAATCTTCGGTCATATACTTCATCTCCAGCCCCCATAACAGTAAATTGTTCTTCTTGGGGATCCTCCTGCAAGATTCTTCCCCCAGCAGTATTACCTTGCACATTTCTCGGGATATTAACTTCTGGATCCAGATGAGGTCCAAATACTGGTGGGTCAATACGAGGCTGGCCCCGTTCATTGTTGCTAGTTCCTCCTGTTCCCAGATGAGGTTCCTCAGGAGTTTGTCTTTCCACCAGCTCTCTCAACCTTTCTTGACTCTGGGCTAAGCCAGTCATTACTGCCATGAACTGAGACATCTGGTTTCTCATCTCTACTCTCTCATTGGCCATCTGATTTCTGACCTCAGTCAGATCCTGTTGTACTTGGTCCATTTGAATACCGGGAAGGTTGTTGCGAGTCGGGTACCGGTGCGTGCGGCTGACAGGGAACACTCAGCGACGAGCAATGTTTCCTGAAGTCACAACAAAGTTAGAAACAAAGATAATAACAAAACCTACAAAACAAAATAGAAGTTAGTATGCAATGCAATATGCTTATTTGCTTTCCAAGGTATCCGGTTTGGTTCTTGGTTTTGACCTTTCCAGACCTCGAGGAAGATGCTTGATGTTGTTGAGAGAAAAGCCCAAATGGAAACAAACTAAAATATATTACAAATGGTGAACAATACATAGTTCGTTTTTTACAACACATGCCCATGGAGGGTCAAAATACAATAAAAGGAAAAGTACATCAAATGGAAATAACAACTAACAAACAATCAAACATCCAGTCCAAACTCATCCTCCCTGACCTCCTTCAAGAGTGCCTCAGTCACTGGAGAGGCTGGGTGCTCTGTAATGGTCCTAATGAGGAGGTTCCTGGTAGCAATGGCAGTGGTCAGCTTCTTATGCTTGTCATGGTCCTTTGACCTCTTCAATCCTGCTCTGAGCTTTAACTCTGAAATCTCCTTCTGGGCTACCAACAAAGCTTCCTGCTGCTTCTTCTCATTGGCCTCCAGCTGCCCAATCTTGGCTTGAGTCTTCTGGTCTTCTTGTGTATGGGCTTCGGTGATCCTGACCCACCTAGCTTGACTCTCTTGCAGATAGAGCTCAGCCCTAGCCTTCTGATTTGGCCTCTTTACAGGCATTCTTCAATATTTTCTCCCCGGCTCTTGCTTTCCTGATATAGTCCTCTGTCTTCTCAATTTTGGTGAGATGCTCCACCCTAAGCTTCTCCAACCTCTCAATATCCAGGCGACCATCACTTCTTTCCCAGAGAGTCTTCTTCAAGGATTGAGATAGGTTCTCATTCCTTTCCTTCAGCTTCTCAAATTCTTCTAGGCTGACAGTTGTTGCAGGCTGCACTGTGGATGGCCCAGGTATGTATTCCAAGATAAAAGGCATTCCGGTAATTTGAGCTCTAGTACGGGACCAGTCATAGTATTGAGCTGCAGCAACATTATTACACCTTCCAAGGATAGCTACCCCTTTTGTCTGGATGTTGTCCCAAGCCCAGGATGCTTGCCTGACAACAGCTGAATTAGGTTTCACTTCACAATACAGGGTCTCAGCTAAATCTTGCCCTCTGGGAGGGTGAACCAAAGCATAGCCCAGTTGTCTCTTGAACAGCAAAGGATTGTAGTTGATGCAACCCTTTACTCCTATTAGAGGCACATTTGGGTATTGTCCACAGCTGGTGATAATGTCCTTGCCTTTGGTGCTCTGGGTGCACCATCTAATATCATCTGAAGTCAAAGCAATAAGCCTTTTAGCCCAATTCTTTTGTTGGTGGGGATTCAGGAAGGCATCAGACTTAGGCAGGTGTTTGAGCAGCCAGGTTTAAAACAAAGGAGCACAACATCTCACCAACTTCCCCCTTTGTTTCTCATTCCTCTGATGGATGGAATAATAGAAATCTCCCAGCAATGTGGGTACTGGGTTCTTCAGAAGAAACAGATGAATGGCATTCTTGCTGACAAATTTGGGCTCATCTGCAAACAGTATAGCCCCATATATGCTGAGGGACAGTAGTGCAAAGACTGCCCTCCACTCTCCCAATGAAGCTTTCAAGATGGCCTGAGAAATCAAGAAGTCCAAGTGCAAACCAGGGATCCCAACCTTTGTTGTCATACTTTGCTCAATCGAGGCAGGCTCTAGGTACAATGCCTTTGCTATCTCTTCATTTCTGGGAGCTGGCATTTCTGGGTTGAAAGGGATTCCACCTCTGATAGGTACTCCAATCAATAAAGAAAACTCTTCCAGTAGAGGCCCTAACTGGAAGTCTGGAAAGGTGAAGCATCTCAAAGGAGGGTCATAAAACTGCAAGCATGTGTGGATCATACTCCTCTGAGAAGGGTCAAGGTCCATAACCATATCCAGGATACCTCCATAATGCTCTCTAAACAATGGGATGTGGTCAGGTGTGATAAGTGACTGGACTTGCCTGATACCAGTCAACACAGGCTCAAAGAAATGGTAGGATATGTTGTTCTTCTTGGGATTAGTCATGAGTGCTGCTGAAGAAACTGAAAGTAAGTGTTGATGAAGATCACAGACTGATGCTGGAGATGAGCCACTAATAGGCTGATGCTGGTGATGATGAAGATAGCTGAAGCAGACAACTTGATGAAGACAGTTGAAGCAGAGGTCTATATAGAAGAAGGGGTCAAAACCAAACCAGATATGATATGGATACCCTGAAAAGCAAATAAACAAATGTTAAATGATGCAATGATGATATATGCAAATGATATGCAAGGGTTTGTGATCAAGCTGGATCTGATTATCTGTCTTGATATAAGGCCCATGTATGTTCAAAAGTCCAGACGGGGGTTCAGAAATCCAGTAACCAGGGTGGGGGACTCAAATAAAGAGTCACGTGTCCGGGGTTAATCACAAGAACTAACCAAAATGAGGTACTCTTAAACAAAACAGTAACATGGTATGATGTGGCTAAAGGTTCCTGCAAACCTGTAAACAGCCCAACCCCCTCACAGGTAATGTTCTAGAACAAAGATCCTCAGACTTGGATCAGTTATGAGAAGTGTAAACACATCTAACCAGGAGGTACAGTGTTTACAATAACCATAAAAGATCCTCCTCTAATTCTCCCCAGATTCTGAAGGTCATAATGAAGGTCATACAGACTTAGCAGGCTTCCCAGATAGCCCTAGCACTACAGGAAATTTGTAGCATAGAGTTCTCAAGAAGAAACCCACATCTGAGCCGTGTTTCATATTTCTGCACCAGACCGAAATGGAATGGGAAAGAACATGAACCACTCTAGCCTATGTGTCACTCAGGTCCCAGGTATAGGACCTTAAACTCTCAATGGAACCCCACCCGCCAAAACAGAAACCAGATCCAGCAATGACAGCATGGCAGTATGAAATATGAAAAACTGTAAAGAAAGCAATAAATAAGGCTGTACATAAAGCAATAAAGCAAATATATAAACACAATTAGCACATAACACCCCAGTAAACACAAATCAAACAAGCGCTAGGAGGAACCCACAAAAAGAACCAGAAGACTGGTTACAATATAAGGGTCCCCAGCAGAGTCGCCAAGTTGTCGCTCCCACCAAATGACACCTGGTCAAGAGGGGTACAGACGCGAACAGTCAGCGAAGGGGAAGAATGAAAAGAGTGAACTGGAAAGACAAGAGTCGCCAGCTAGGCATTTTTATCCCGAAGGAAAGGTAATGCTGCATAAACCTAAGAAAAGATGGATAAGACGGTTGAAAACCAGAGAAACTGAGAAAGGGGGTTGGTTACAACCTGGGAAGGTATTAGCACCCAGATTGTTCGCCGTACTCGACGGGATCCACGCTTAAAAGATTTGTGTTTAAAAGGGGTAGTGTCAGTGCTATTTTGTGTGCAAAAGCTGGGAAAAGAATGCAAGTGTCAGTGCTGAAGGAATGTAAGGTGAAATAAGAGAGTGTTAGTGTGAAGCTCAAGATTATAAGGCTTAAAGAATAATGCTGGAAGGAAGGGGAATATACAGAGACTTTTGTTCGATAACTTATTAAGTTATGCCTACGCATCCTCTCGTGCAATGAGGAAGTCAGAACACCGTAGTTCGACTCAAAGAGACTGAAAGATAAATTGACTGATGAACTGCTTGTTTGTATATGCTCAAGTGTATGACCTGTCTGGCTCAGGTGCAAACTGTCTTGCATCAGACGGAAGAAGCGAGTTCTCGTTTATGAGTGAATGAGATGAGAAAAGAATCCCGGAGGAGACGATTATTGTTTGTTTTGGTGTTTTCAATCTTTTATTGCTTTTTGAGGCTTGTCATAAGCTAATGAGCTTAAGCCTGAACCAATGGTTAGTAAACTCATCACATCTTCCCTCTGATTAGGGGTAATGAGAATACCTTAAGTATGAAGTAAACACCTCACACTTAATCACCATGATGTAGGATTAAGATCATTAACCTACTTGCATTTATTTAGATGTTTTTGGAGTTTTTGTTTAGTGTTAAGTAATGAATTTAAGCCATAATCAAGGATTTAATGAACCCATTACACCATCCTAATAGAAGGATGATAGATGAGAACATTTAAGCTTGGGAAGGCTCCTCAACTTAATCCATGATTAGGAATTAACCTCATGACAAAACATAACCTTTATTAAAGTGGATTTTAATTAAGGGTAAGGTGAAGAAATGGATTTTATGATTTGTAAGACAACTTGAGGGGGACTTGTCCATTAACATTAGGGTTAGTCCTTCTTAACCAATTAAGGAAGAATTAGAACCCTAATGCAAGGCCCAAGTTACAAGTTTGATGTCTTAGTGATTACTAGGTGGATTGATTAAAGGATTTAAACACATTAAGGGTTTAACACTTAGGATTAAAGTTATACACTCCATCCTAATAGAAGGATGCAGGCATAACCCTAATCACAAAGCCTTAAAACCTTTAAGGTTTAGTCCTTGATTAAGAGATGAGAAAATAAGACACAAAGATGACACAAGGTAAAACTAATGGGGGACTAATCAAACCCTAATTGTGATCATGCTTGGGGGTTCCTAGGGTTTATGAGGCTTGCAAAAGATCTTCAAGAGAAAAGCCACCAAGGAAGAAGCAGATGAAAGGAGATTAAGCAGAAAGAAGCAAGACAACTTACTTCACTTAAGAAGATAAGTTGCTTAAAGAAAGAAGGAGAAGAAGGAGCATGAATGAGCAAGTTCACTCTAATACAAAAGTAAAATGCAGCAATGATGCATAAGAGAGATGAGAAGAGGTTATGAGAAGTGAAGGCAAATTCACTTCTCAATGACTTACCACCTGAAAAGTTAGCAACAAAAAATGAAATGGAATGAAAAAGAGAAAGATGCAATGATGCAAACCAAAACCAGAAGCATGATCAAAGTATGAATGATGCAAAGAGATGATACAAATGTATGTCATGAGATGTGGATGATAATACAAAAGATGAGAATGCAAATGAGACATAAAAGAAGCATGAAAGTCCATGGAAACTTATGAAATGCAATGGATACAAAACATGGCAAATGGATGATTCAATGATCAAACATAATTCTAATGTGTCCTAATATGTCTTAGGAGTCATGTGAATGCACAAAATGTCATGGCAAGTTCATGTATGCAAGCATATGGAAGATGGATGCAAATGAAAGCAAGAATTAGGGTTTATACATAACATGCAATACAAAATTCAAAACCAGAAGCAAATGACATGATATAAAATTGAAAATGGGATCAAAGGAACCCTAACCTTACACAAGTTCATTGCCCAAAGGAGGAGACCTAAATCTTAACCTAATGGAAGTTATGATTTTCTCAAGTTAGCTTGGGTTTTAAGGTACCTCACAAGGAAAAATGCAAAACAAATCAACAATGAAAGATAAATTCATGCCAATTTTATCCTAGAAACTACATGATATGTGGGATGCAATGCAGAAAGAATCATCATCAAACACTTCAAGGTTAGGCAGAATGAATTTTTCTAAGTTAGGACAAAAATATTGACTTTTAAGAACCCTAATTCCAAAGAAAAATGTCAAAATAGGTCAAGAACCAAAAAGAAATTTGTTTGAAGGGTTTGATAATGTTTCTAAATGTATCAAAATGCAATGTGATTTTTTTGGTGATTTTTAGAAACTTAAATGGTATTTTAATTAATTAATTCTCATTAACTAATAAAAATAAACATTTAAATATTTAAAAATACGAAAATTATGCAAAAAATAAAATAAAAATTATTTTCAGAATGAGAAAAATATTTGAAAGGGAAATGCAAAAAATGAAATGTTTTGAAAGTGTTTTACTATTTTTAATAAAACGTAGAGATAAATGCAATTAAAATGAAATTAAAATGAATTTAAATGAAAGTATGTTGATCCAGTGGCTGAGGTTCAAAAGGAAAAGGGAGGGAATTGACCAGCCCGCGAAAATGGACGTCCCACATTCAAACTACGCTAATTATGTCATTAACCCTAATCTGAACCCTAATTACTTTCAGGTGACCGGAACAGTGTTCCGGTCATCTTCTCCGGCCAGTCTCCTATGTTATCTCTCTCTATACGCATCCCCAAGCTCTTAAACTCTCCAGAAATGATCCCCACCCCATTCTAAACAAGAATCAATCATCAAACAAGATTTATTGCACGTGAACAGAGAGATTCGAATCAAAACAGAAAAATTCACAGAAATTTCAGAAGCTTCATACATGCTTAAAACTGAATCATTTTCAAAACCAAAAGGTGTAGTGTGATCAGTGAAGCGTGGAGAACAATCTAAGAACTTAAGAAATCATTTCTGGAAAAAAAAAGTTCTTGATGATACCTGAACTGAAGCTTTCGAAAATGGTGCTTTCTGGCCAATTCTTTGCTTCAAATCAGCTCCAATGATCCTTCTGAAGTGTTTGTGATGCTTAGTTGGAGTTTATATGGCCCCAAAATAAAGATGGAAGAAGCTCAGTTCATGGAATGTGAAAATCGTGTTTTTGATGTGGGAGGTTTCAGGGCAAAGTGATGGTAGGGAAATGATCAGAGGGTCATGGTGAGTTGTTCTATGGAATTTGTTTTGAGGTTTTAAGCTTGTATGATGAGTTTCAAAGAGAAATGCATAAGAGGGAGTTTTGGTGTATGCTGTGTTCTTGGAGGTTTCAGCTTGTGTTGTGTGGTGTGGTGTGTTGCTTTTGGTCCATGTATCAATCTCTGATAGGTCAGAGAGTTGTTGGTGGCCTATGGTGATTGGTATGGGCAAGTTGCAAAAATGTGAAAAGTTTTGTACTTGAGGTATGGGCTGGTTTTGCAGCTGGCTTTTGGCTTGTCCTGGCTCAGCATAGATCAAGGAGAGCCATAGATTTGAAATTGAGGTGATTCAGCAAGCTTGTGAAAGGTTATGTGCCCTTTTGCAATTTTCATGAAGTTTGGCCCCTTTTGAATTTCTTGATGTTCAAGGCATGGGATGAAGTGATTCTTGGGCCAATTATGATCCTTAGGCAATGAATTATGATGTTAAGACATGTAGAAGTGTGTTTGAAGTCACAAAAATGCTTGGCATGAGAATTTGCAAGTTTCCCTCTTTGGCACAAAAGTGAAAATTAAGTGATTTTTCCCAACTTTGCAAGGCCATAACTTTAGTTTTAAAATGAATTAGATCAAGTTCTTGTACTTTTTGAAAATGGGAGGATCCAATCAACAACTTTCATGACCAAGGATTTTTCATTTGAAGCATTTTTGAATCAAAAAGAGGAGGTTGAAAAACTTTCCTAAAATGGCAAGTTTGCATTACAAGTCACTTTCCCAAAATGACAACTTTGCAAATGGCTTGAAATTCTTCAACTTTGTGAACTTCTAACTTCTTCTAAGATCAAATAAAGATCATAAACATCCAAAATGATGGGGAAAACCCTTTGGTTGGGTGATTGGGGGCCTCAGATGCCCTGATTTTGCACTGACTTGCTCAAGAAGTTATCTTTTGATCAGATGCCTTCCCCATTGAATCTATTCATAAAAATTGGTGTGCATGATCCTCATAACATATAGAGACCAATAGAAACAAGAATGACCAAAAATTTTGGAGTTATGGCCTCTGAAACCAAAACCCTAATTTTAGGTCATTTGTGCAGTTAAACCCTGGCTCTGCTTCCATACCTTGCCAGTTCTTGTGATCCTTTGACTTTCTTGATCTTTGGAGGATAAAATATGATGATTTCACATACATGGACCCTCTTGAGATGATTGATGACCTTTGGAGTGGTTCAGATAGCTTAGGGATGGCTCAGATCACAAACCCTAGATGCATATGACTTTGAACCAATGCAGTGAAGCTAAAGTGCACTATGAGATGATATGATGGAACTTATGCTAATGAAAAGGTCACAGGCCATGGTGAAATGAGTGAGGGCAAATTTGGGGTGTTTAGACGTTTCAAGGGGAATCAAGGAGGAATTAATTCACTTTATCATAGATTAATGGCATAATATTCTCTTAATGATTCTTAATGATTCTTAATTCAAAAGAAATTTATTAAACTAAATTAACCTTATAATTAAAACGAAAATACAAACAATAATAAAATCTGAACAAACCCTAAACCTAAATTCTCCTTTCTTCCTCTTCTTCTTCCCGCCGCATCCTATCTTCTTCTCCCATGCCGCCGCCGCTCATACCCTAGCCCTCTTCTTCCGATTCTGTCATGACATTTGCAGATGGTTCAACATCTTCTTTGACATCTGACTGTAACATATGACAACATCTGTTGGGACATCCTGAATTAAGTTCTTCTACTTTGTTTGATAATGTCCCAACATCTGATAGGACATTCTGAACTGAATTCAACATCTTCTTTGACAACTTCCACATTTATCTGTGCTACCATGTCAGGACATCATGTTTGACATGTTCTTCCAGAGTCTATACTATGTTAATATGGAACTTCTTATTCAACATTTTCCAGCCATATTAGTTTTACCAAACATAATGCCAATCATAAAATAATAGCATTAACACTAACCTTAGCCCCTTTCGTCATCTTCACCGATTGAAATCAAACACCTTCATCCTCTTTGTTTTCACATGATTCAAACCAAAACCTAACCCTAGCTAACTTCACCTATACAGCCTCTACTGTCTACTCACGAATCGAGGAACAAAAACTACAACAACAGCTACAACCTCATGTACGTAAATGGCTTGAGCTCGTACCTTGAATCGGAGTGATGGGCTTCGTTGATGGTTCGTTAACAACCGAAACTGGTGAAGACGACGATCCCAAGTTATGTATTTGGTTCTTTACTCACCTCTTTCGCGCGATACGTGTTTACAGCCTGGTCACTAATCCTTACGGCTTTGCAGGTTGTCACAAATATAGGTGATGATGACGATTGGTGATGATACTCCGCGATGAAGCTATAGGATGAAGGTAATGATGCAGGGATGCTTGATGCTGCGTTCACAATGAAGATAACAGTGACGAAGATGTCTTGCACAGTAATGCTACTTCTTGATTCTCTGTGCAATCAATTACTTCTCTTTGCTGATTCTGTTAGATCTTTTCTCACGGTTGATGAGATAATTGCAGGGTGAGAATGAGTGAAGTTGTTGTGAATGGAAGGAAATGGCGCTTGAAGATTAATGAGTTTTTTGAAGAGGGTTTGTAAAGAAGGAAGCTATGGAGGCAGAAGAAGATGTGAGGGAAATTGAGAAGATGAGGCTGAAGACTTGAAATTGTGTGGGAGAAGAAGAATGATTTTTTGGAACTGATTGAAGGTGAAGGAGAGAAATGGTTGAAGTGTTTTTGAAAATCATGGAAGACCCAAAATGGTGGAGATTGGTTCTGCTTTATAGAAGATGGTTTGAGGAATTTCAGATGAACTTTCCAGAAGAATTTAGTTATGAATTCAGTTATGAATTCGGTTAGAAAAGAAGAAGTTAGAATTCTGGATTTTTTTTATTCTGTTATTGAGTTTTGTGATTTCAGTTATGACTCTTTTCATTTTTCGTCTTTCTTTTTAACTGAATTTTGAAGAATTATGTTATGCAGATTCTTTTTTAGAGTGAATGTTGAGGATTAATTGAGAGAGAGCAGGGAAATCTTATGATGTTCTTCAGGATTTCACTGAGTTTTCTCATAATTACTGACTCTGAATCCTGAGTTTTTCCCTTTGATATGCAGGTTGTGGTAATGACGATTGATGGTACTGCACTTCGGCTATTGGAGTCTTGGACGATTAACATGAGAACTCGCCATCCTTCCCGTGATCTTTGAGTGTGCCTTTGTGAGAAACAGGGTCGTTGTTAGGAATTTTTCTGCAGCAGAAACGGTATTGGAGAACGAGACCTTCTTTTTCCAAATAGCTATTGCAGGAAAGATTGAGTAATTGATGAAACTTGAAGACGAGAAACTGAGTATTGCAGACTCGAATGATGATGAAGGCAGAAGTTGATGTTGTGATTAAAAGATGATGATTTTCAATGCCGAAAAGGTTGAAGAAATTGTTGATGAAGATTTTAGACTGAAGAATGGAATAGGATGCATAGTTGATGAGAGTTTGTTGAAGACCTCAAAAGTGAAGGTGAAAGATGCAGTGGTATTCCTGATGCGGATTATTGAATTTCTCTCTTCTTCAGTTCTGTTTTCTGTGATGTAGCCATAATTGTCATTTTAAATTGTGACTTTGCAGTGTATTCGTGTGATAAACGTTAATTATTTGTTTTGAGTTGCGGGCTGAACTGATAAATTAGCTTATTTTCTATTCAATAGAACTGAGTAATAATTATCACAATTACAACAAAGCTGAATAAATGAACACATTCATATCTACAATGTCACTGTATCTACTTTCCTTTTTATCAGCTTCTTTCTCTATAGCAATTATGGCTAGTCTTTTCACGATATTTTCTCATGGACTTGTGTTAACAATTCTAGCAGCAAGATCATTTGACATCAATTTCCAAAATCCTCTAGATCCAAATATAATGAAACTTTCCTTGTCTTTTAAGAATCTTGAATAAACTTCCAGCTCTAATCTTAGAACAGGTCTTATAAAACGTGAAACCACTTGTCCTCGCATCGGGATTTGGAATGATCTTCTTTGAATAAACAACACCTTCTTCATGTATGCATATTCTTTACACTTGTTTGTCTCAATTAGGCCTTTAATAGTCCACGATGGATCTTTGTTAGCATGATAATCAGCATTTGGATGGTTCATTTCACTAAATTTGTAAATAAGATTATCATCTGGACGTAACTCACGGATTTCCTTTTTTGAACATCTGAATTATCATAATTGTGATCCTTAACCATTTACTTCACACGCAATCTTTTAAATGGGCCAATAAAATTGCAAACTTTAAAGTATGCTTAGAAATTGATCGTGGAAAATATGGAATCGAAAGGAAAGTGAGTCTTTGTCATGTGAATGGATAACAAAACAAATTTTGGACAATGACATGGATTTAATGGATCTTGACGAATTCAAGTGTCGAAAACAGCAATGATATTTGAATCGATGGTGACATCTTCCAGATAAATCATAACTGTGTATTCTCCCTTAGCTTGAAACAAATCCTTTGACATGCTCCACTCTTAAGCAATCTAATGCCATAATAAACTCCTCACGATCCCGAATCGTTATTCCACAAACATATGAATTCAAACCAATATTCTAATATCCCCAACCTCCATTGTTGAAATGCCCTTGAGGTCAAATCATGAACAAGAATTCCAGTTTCTCCTTGAGATATTCAATGAAGAAGAACACAACTTGAGACGTTACGGAGAGCCAACAATCTTATTCAAAGCGAATTTGATCGAACACCTCAATAATGGGTCAGGTCTACTAGCGAGTATTCTCCCACAGTTCAATCCTTGATAGATACAGGTAAAGTAAGAAACCCTAGTCTTGCATGGCCCTGATCACATGCCTTATGAATCCATGAAATGCAATAATATGATGTTAATGACTTGACGAGAAATGCAGATGAAAGCGAAACAATGACCCAATAGAGGGAATAAATATGAGGGAAAATTTTGAGGTATTACACAAAGCACGCGGGAAAACTGATCCAATGCTCCTCATTCAAACTCACGCTAACCCTAACCCTAATCTTAATCACCTTCAAATGACCAGAACAGTGGTTCCGGTCGTCTTCTCCGGCGAGACCCCAAAACCAACTTCTTCCCTAGGCCATTTCAGGAGTTCTAAAGCTCCAGGTCAAATCCCCAATCCTTCCCAAGCCTGAATCTACCCTCAAAACAAATTTATGTTGCATCATGATTAAGATACGAATCAAAACATAAAAATGGCAAAACTTTCAGAAGCACGATACAGGCTCAATATTCAATCATTTTCAAAAATAAAAGGTGCAGTGTGATCAGTGAAGCATGCAGATCATTTTTATAACTTAAAAGAGGGATTCTGGAAAATTTGTTCTTGATGATACCTGAGATGGAGCTTTCTCAATCTTATCTATTTGGCTTCCTCTTTGGTGCAAAAAGCCTCCACTTGATCCCCTGATGATGTTGCAAGGCATGGAATGAGTTGAAGTGAGCTAGTTTGAGAGGCTGCAGCTTAACTGCACTGAAATCGTGTTTTGCTTTTAGGGAATTTCAGGCTTGTTTAATGGTTGGGAAAGGTTCTATGGATGATGGTGAGTTGAATGGTGAAGTTTTGTTTTGAGGTTTAATGCTTGTGTTGTGTGAATCGAAGAAAAGAAAGTCTTGAGTGATTTTGTGAAACTTGAGCTATCAGAGTGTTCATGCTTGTGTGTTGTGTGTTATGGCTTCCTTTGAGTCCACATAACATGTCTCTATTGGCCAGAGAGTTGTTGTGGCTGCAGCTGATTGGTATGGGTTCATTTGTAAAAAGTCAACAACTTGTGTACCATAGGCATGGGCTTGTGTAGAAGTTGTTTCATGGCATGTTTGGCCTCAGCATGAATCAAGGAGGTCCATGGAATTCATTTTATGCAGCTGGCACAAGTGGAAGCATGGCTGCAAGAGATTTTGCAAGTGTTATGCAATTTTGCCCTTTTGAGAAATCTTGTGGTGCAAGGCATGAAAACAAGTGATTCCTTGGGCAATTCTGATCACAATGCATTGTACTATGTTTTTATGATGCCTAGAGATGCATTAGAAGTCACAAAATGGCTTGGCATGTGAAATTGCAAAAATCCCTCTTTGGTATATTCTTGAAAATTATAGGATTTTTGCCAACTTTGCAAGGCCATAACTTGAGTTCTATAATGAATTAGGACATGTTCTTGTACTTTTTGAAAAGGTAATGATCCAATCTACAAATTTCATGACCAACAATTTTTCATTTGAAGCATTTTTGGTTGAGAAAGAGGAGGTTGAAGAACTTTCCCAAAATGGAAAGTTTCCATTACAAGTCATTTCTATTTTTGGCAACTTTTGGTTTAGCTCAAATTTCTTCAATTTTGTGAACTTCCAAGCACTTCAATGATCAAATAAAGATCATATAACCCCAATTTGATGAAAATATCACTTTGGTTCCATTGTTGGGGGCCTTAGATGCCCTGATTTTGCTCTGACTTGCTCAAGAAGTTACTCAGTGAACAGATGACTTCCACAATGAATTTTTTCATCAAACTTGGTACACATGATCCTTATAACATCTTAAGAACATTAGAAACAAGAATGGCCCAAAAAATGGAGTTTAGTCCTCTGAAACCAAAACCCTAATTTTTGGTCATTTGTGCAGTGAAAACCCTGGCTCTACTTCGATGCCTTGCCAGTTCTTGTGATTTCTTGACTTACATGAACTTTGAGGGATATAATATGATGATAGAACACTCATGGACCCTTTTGTAACACTTGGAGGCCTTTGGAGTGGCTCATATGGAATCTTGGATTGCTCAGATCATAAACCCTAGATTCAGATGAACTTGAACTATGCAGATGAAACAAATATGCAATGTGATGTGGTATGCTTATGCTTATGCAAAAATGAAAGATCACAAGACAAGGTGTGATATGAGTGAGGGCAAATTTGGGGTGTTTACATGAGGGCAATTAAACAACACACACATCCTAAAGTGGAATAATGGTTCCAAATAAGATCTAGGTCTAAAGTTGAAGGTACCTAAAGTTTATATGACTTCTAAAGTCAGAACCTAATCTCTAAGGTAACTTCCTAAGTATAAGAGACCCAACACAAACTAACTAAGCTCAAACTAAGCCTTAAACCCTAAGGAAGTTCTAAAAGAAGTGAATATGAGAAGAATAGATGAATAAGCAAGATGAACATGTATTAATGCTTCATGAACTACCAAATTCAGTAGCAAACACTCTCGGTGGATGTCTTATAATGCTTATAAATTAACATACAAGTTATTTTGAGGATCATTTGAGTGATTAAGATTAAGAGGGATGAGAAATGAGAAGAAGTGAGCATACATTAATGTAATGGTTAACACACATTAAGATGCAAGCCAAATGGTCAAAAGATGACCTAAGATAAAAGAAGTTAGTAACATGTGATGAGAATTGTAACACCCCACTTTTCCTATTTTAGAAAATAACGATTCAATAAGAAAAGTCAGAGTTTAAAGAAAGTGGAATTCCACATCAACAATAATAATCAACAAAAACTCCTTTATTAAAATAGCAGAAAATATTATTTCATTCATCTTACGGCTATTTGCCAAACATCAACAATATTCCATAACATCACTTGATGTACAAGGTTTTCAAAACAAAAATAAGATACGTAACAATTTTAATGATAATAAGTAAAGATAAAAAATTCCCAAGTCATGTGGTACATATCAGAGCGACTCCTATGACTCGATCAAGCAACTTGTACTCCAAGCATACTCAAGTACCTGAATCATTTGTACTTCCAACGAAGCACAAACACAACAAACAATAAAGGGGGTGAGAACTACATTCAATAATTTAACGGTGTATAATACATGTTAAAGGGTAGTATCTCACAAAATCAACGTAAACAATACGTATCTACAACAATAATCATCAACATGACAACATGATTAAACAACATCAATATGCAATGTGACCCAATAAAGACACAATATATGTGGTACCAACTCACCATGGTTCATTCAATCGAACTCGATTCCTAAAGGAATCCGGATAAATCACATACACCCATCCGACAATGATTTATCTCCAACTTACGGATAAATCGCATACGCCCATCCGGCAACGAATAATCCCACCAATAATCAACAATAATTTCAGGAATGCATGATAATGAATATGCACACAACACATGTATAATAATCATTATACCCGTTTTACGATCCATCTGATCACATAAGATATACAACATGACAATTTATGCATACAACATGTGTATAATAAATATTATACATTAACTCGATCCTTTGGATCACACAAAACAAAACATGTATAAAATGACATACATGCACACAATCCTCCTTATCACATAAAACATACATAATCACCATAATATGTACCAGCATCAATATTCCTGCATTCAATTTATTAACACACCAAAGAAATAATACAAATTGTATTAATCAACTAAGTACCAGATTATTTTCCTAAATTCCATTTTATTACTCACTCTACGTGTGGACATTAATTACGGGCATCTGTACTAATCCCCTTAACTAAGAAACAGAAAGGGAACAAATTAAAATCGCAGAACATAAGGAAACATAACGAAATTCCATGACAGAGCTCTTGCCGGTTGTCATGATCCCTGTCGGTCATCACCCTTCTCTGACGGTCGTCGCACTTCCCAGACGGTCGTCACCTGTCTCTTCCCAGAATTCCAACTCACGCGTACACTCAGGATCCATTCCTAACAATTATTCTGCCTTGATTTTAAGCCTATAATTTCACATGGTATCCTACCCTTGTGATTAGTACATCATTAAGTATTCTTAACACCTAATATTATGGTTTTATTTTATCTTACAATCAATTCGGTACACCAATATTCATATCACCACAATAACCACTATATGTTTTCCTTTTCACAATCAATGACAGTACAACACAATTTTCATAAAATTATCACCCAATTCAAACTAGATCACCATTAATACACCAACATCAATTTCAGGATGCACATACAAAATATACATACATAATTCCTACGAGGATAAGGATTTCTCACTACCCTCTCATGTTATTATCATCCATTAAAGAATTCATTCTCCCCCTTACCTGAATTCTTGATAAAAATCTGCGATAATTGATGATGGAGATTTTCCCTAGCCTCTCTCTTGTTCTTCCTTTCAAATATTCTTACGTGATAAAAATTCTTCCTTTTCTTTCCTTTTGTTAACCTCCCACTAATTCCACATAAAAACCTATTCTTCCTTATTTTTCTCCACTAACTCCTTGTTTTTCTGCCACTAACAATATTATTAATACATTTTTATTTTTACCTAATAATAATCTTAATAATAATAATAATAATGCTAACCATAATAATATCACTTTTACTAATATTATTAGTTACATCCTCCAATTATCCACTATCATAATTATTCACTAAATATTATTTAAATCAATATCCTCCTAATATTATAATTAAATATATATTAACTAACATAATCTAATTAGTTTTTCTCACCACACCACCAATCTCTACACTTTTGGTCACATACCCCTACTACCTTAGAGTCTTATTCTTAAGGCTACTACCCCTTACCATGGATACATAAATTATAATGAATACACACCTAAAACACACAATCAATTACATCAATTCCTAGTTAATAACAAATAATAATCAAAATAAAAATGGAGTGTTACAAGAATGACATGTTAAATATGCACATACAAACAAGTTAAACTTACATTTCACACAAGTTCAAACAATTCATAAGAAGATGCCAAAGTTGTCACATAGTGCAAAAGTATGTCATACTTGAGATGAATGGCCAATGATGCATAATGATGTAAGTATGAATGGGTATGCATGAAGTCAGAGGCATATATGATGTATAATTCAAATGAGATGTTGCATTGCTTGAACTTCTTGATCAATCCACCTCTTCTGATGAATTGAGACTTCAATTGAGATTGTGTGGGATGTTAGGAACCCTTGAGACCTTATCGAAGGAACTTGGCTCTTAGTCTTTGACTTTGAATGACCACAACTTTTCAAATCAACTGACCACACACCTTAGGCCTCAACCAATGAATGTATGTTTTCTTTTTTCTGATTTTAATGCAATTCAAATGTATGAAAATGGTATTCCAAATATTGTAAAAATGAGAGGGAAAATTTTAGGGTGTTACACTAGGCCAGATGCCATTTTCATCGTATTTCTCTTCTTTGGTCTGTATTCGTCTATAGTGGCACTTTTCCACTCCTCAAATACATGCAATACAAAACTGCACAGCGTTCTTGACCAATGAAAGTATAATATAAAAACGGTTTAAGGAAGTTATAAAACTTCTAAAAGTTGGTTACTATAGCACTCGTCCCACTGGGCGGGCCTATTGTTTACCCTGAAAAATAGTAAACAACCGCTAGTCCTCTAAAAACACCAAGATGTTCTCAGTTACTCACAGGATCGACCTGATCCTAGGACATGTGCTATAATTGGTTTTAGTTTGTTTTTCAGTGATGATGCCATAAATTCTTCGACAAGATTTATGAAATATTTTAATAAAAATAGAAAATAAATCAAACAAGACTCAAAGTAATCAAAGTCGAAAGTAAAATGCAATGGAATATAAATTGCAAGGAAATGTAAAGGAAAACAAGTAAAGAAAACAATAAATTGTTGAAGAGTAAACTTGCTTGAAAGTAAAGGAATGCAAAGTAAATGATTTCAAAGTAAATGACTTCAAAGTAAAAACTTGAATAGAAATTGCACTGAAATGAAATATGGTGGTGATCTCATCACGTACATTCCTTCCTTCACTCGCTTGTCTACACACGGGTACTTTGAATGCTTATGGAGTAACTTCTAAAATATGATTCACACACATTTTAACACTAGAACTACATTATTTATACTAATTGAAGATAACTGCTATTGGTAGTTTACTCCTAGAAATATGCCACTTGGCGCTTTGCATGTCCTGAACCTCTAATATGCGTCACTTGTCCCTTTTCAAATTGAAAGAACCATAAATTACCCTCCAATATTGAATCTCAACTACTGTGCGTCGAACACCCTCATGGACATTCGGTCGAATTACATTTCCTATATTTAGAAAATATTTTAAGTCCAAATCATTGCTCTCCATGTCTGTCTTCGACTCAGACCTCTTTATCAGGATTTAGTTGAAGCCTTTTTAACTCTTCCAAAGAACATGATCCTTAAATCAATATTATCTAAAATCAAGTAGGCGTTGAAATTAGGAGCTAACAACTACACAATCAAAACTTTGAATTCATCTGATAATCCGCAGAGGAACCAGTTAAAACACTCTTCAGTGAAGTGGAAGCCATAAACCAAAGAAAAACCTTAATTCTTCTTATGGCATTGACCCCCCCTGTCTTAGGAACTCAATGAAAATGCATGAATGTAAAGTTAAGACCGAATGGAAGATGCATATGAATGTGAAACAAAAAGCCAATTAAGGTAAAAACTCAGAGGACAAATTTTTGGGTGCAACACATGTTAATTAGGAGGAATCTTGTTTCTGGTTTTCTTCTATAGGGGAAGATTTGTACACCATCTCTAAGAATAGTATTTTTGGTGGGAAAGGGTATGCCACTGATGACATGTTTAATTTGAATGTTAAATTGAATAAAATTTCTTCTTTTGTTTACTCCTGGTGTGATTTTGATGTTTGGTATGCTAGATTTTGTCATGTTAATGCGCGCATTAATTCTAATTTGAGTTAGATAAAAGTGAATATTGCAGTCATATTTTCTCCTATAAATAGATGTCTCATATCTCATATTCTTCACTCCATACTTTTTATTCAAAAATCTCTCTTCTCTCGTCTCTCCATCATCTAAATTTTCTTTTTCTATTTTCAAGTGCCTTCTTCGCGTTATCTATGACTGGAATAAAAACGAGATACTCAGAGTGGTATTTATACCGTATTCAACAGGCCATTTGTCATCAAAGGATGTAATTCTAGATCAATTACTTATTGTGCAAGTAGTAATCGCATAATATAGAATTGAGTTGTTTTATCCTTGAAGTGTCGTGGTTGAGTGAGTGTTTTGCATAAATTTGAACAGTGTCGCGAAAATTCTTAAAAAGAGCGACATAGTTCGTGACTCGATCCGGTAATTTCTTTCCTGACATTTGTTTCAAACCCGTAAACAATCTAGTCTTTCTATAACTTTTCTCTATTTAGTTGCATTCAATTCCTTCCTTTTTTTTAAAACTATTGTCAGAAATTAAATAGGTTGCTAAACATTGTTTTTTTCTAATTTAGTTCTTGAATTTATCAATAATTTGTAACTCTTTGAACTAAATAGTTTTGTATTGTAAAAATAATATGTTGTCATTTTGTCATTATGAAGATTTAGAAGGTCATAAGGTAGAGAAGGAATACATTTGAATTTTGTGTGAATTCCAATTCCATAGCAATAAGATAAGAAATCTAGAACAACAATGGGTGTATCAGAATTGAGTATCAAAACTATGCATTGTAAAAGTGATTTTACACTTTCTGTTTACAACACATCCATATTCTGCACTGTTTTTTCAGCACAATAAGAACACAAATTCCTGAGATATGTACAATATAGGAGATCATGTAAATTCAGTGTAATAAATATATGTTTCCTTTTCCTACTGCTGTTATTCAAGAATTTATTGACCAATCATAATTTTTGTATGATATATGAACAGGACCACCATCATCTAAGAGATGTGTCAAAAGACCTGTTTTGTTTGCATCCAAGTAGTTCATTATCCATTTTACCACATTTCTCTCATGTCCAAAATCTGCACTGTACCTGCCAATAACAAAAATAAATATTTTATAAGCATGGTGCTAGAAATTAATTTACATGTTTAGTCAAAACCAAGACTGTTCTCAAGAGCACTTGATGAAATGGTAAGAATCTCTTTCAGTATAATCAGAAGACCTGGATTTGAATCCAATCCTGTACACACAACGGTGTTAAATTCTCGAGAGAATTTTGCCTCCCATTATGATCCTTTTGCCTCGAGGGATTAGTCTCTGCATGTACATGCAGAGCTACAGAGGATACTTGGTTTCTACGAGAAAAAATACCAAGACTGCAGAAGTTCAAAAACTGCTTACCACTTAAAAATTGGAGTGAGATGAAGGGTCCTCTTCTCTAGGTCAACTTCAATTCCATCACTCTCAAAGAACTCTCTAGCTGCACATCTCAATTCTTCTGCAACTCTACAAGGTGAGAAAAACCGCACCTTCGGGCTTGACTTTGTGCCATTACAAAGTCCAAAGTGAATCAAAGGATTCATTTTGACAACTGCAACCTATAGCATTTTAAGAATAAGTCAATTTTTTTTTTTTTTGAAAGACAATTGAATTAATAAAATAGAATACCCATTCACCCAATACAAAAGAGAATAATCTCAGTAAAATTCACCTCAAACTTTCCTAGCCTAAGTACAAAAAGGGTCCAAAACAAAAGCTAAAAAATCAAAGTTGATAATTTCATCATGTGAAACAATATCATCCATAGAAGAAAAATGCAGTTTGTGAAACTAAGGACAAAATAAATTGACTGCACACGCTTTCAGATGAATCCCGGTTCAAAAGAATAAAACACGAAAAACAAAAAAGAAACAAAAAACACAAATTTTGGTTAGAAGTTCGATGAATTTTGCCTACCTCTAACCGTCTGTCCCTTGTGCCAAAGGGCTTGACTAAGGAATAAGGTGACCTCCGATTGCTTCTAAGGATACCATTTGAAATAGTGGCAAGAGAATAAGAATGTCCTCCAATCAAATACTGAAAATCTGAGAAGGATCTCCGATTAATCACACCTTCTTGACACCCTACTCTTATCATAGCATGGATAACCATGGCATTGTACATATTTAAGAAGAAGGCGAGTTTCTCATTTTCTGATAGTTCTAAGAGATCCACCCTCTGCAGATCCTGAGTCATGTTTACATACCTGCAGTTTAAAATAACTTCAGACAAAGTAATACTCCTCAGAAGTAACAAAATCTAGATTCCGTTATCACCCATTGACTTGAGTTTCTAAGGAGATACTAGCGGTTATCGACTAAATATTTGCATATACAAAATACACCAAAATATAAGTTTACGGCAACAAGATTTACGGCCGTACCTCCGAAATTCCTCACTTTTGCTGATGGCCACATAATCAACACGTCTCCTATCTTCAGAAGCAAAACATTCAAGAATTGCAAACATAATCTTGGTAAGTCTATCACAAACCGTAGCTGCATTTTTCGGTTCATTGTCATTTGTTGCACCACGGAAATTGAAACATTTCAGGATAAATGCTTCATGCTCAAGGAATCGATAGAAGTGATTTTCCTCCTCGAAATTAATTTCTCTACAAAAAAAAAGTTGAGTAACAAGAACAAAATTAATAAAGGAACATCACTTAAAACCACATTTTTAGTTTGTTTGGTTTCAAAGGTTGTTTTCTTACCCGAAAACAGGATTGATGAAGTGCTTTTGGCATAACTGATTTCCGACCTCAACAGCCTAAGCATTTGTTTTGGAATGAAAGAATCATTATGGTGAGAAACAACATTTGGGAACAATGTTTGTTATTGTAAAACTAAAACAAATGTAACATATTTTTATTATTAATTTAATGAGATTAATTATTATACACCGTAAAAAATTTTACACTGTCAATTTATCATCATCTTCCGTTAATATTACTTTATTAGTGATTAAAATAAAAAATCAAACTTCATCTAACATCTAAGAATTATGATTAACTGATAGTGTACAATTCTTTTACACCGTCAATGTATTTCAATTAAATTCTAATTTAATATAATTGACATTATTATTTAATTTAAACATTGAATAAAACATCAAAGCTAATTTAAAGATATCGATTTTTTTTATACTAAAACATTGACTAATTCAAATATTTAAAACAATTTAGGAAGTTTCCTTTGTATTTCACCAAAAGAAATTCACATATAAATGTTTTCTATTTTCTATTTTTGAGGAAATGTTTTTTATTTCTACATGTTAGACTTTGAATTATCAGTAACTTGAAAGACACGCGTGTGCTTGCGGGGTGAAGAAACAGATACTGACTTTATTTTATTTTTCTAATTAAAAAACTAGAAATTAGATATTTGAATAAAATAATAAATTGATATCAAATTAACATTAATTCAACATCAAATAACCAAAATATGGAAATCAATTCAAAAATATAATATAAAAGCAAATGAATAATAGTTCAATTTGAATATTTGAATCTATCTAAAAATATCACTAATTAAATATTCGAATCTATCTAAAAATCAAATCATACTTTTTTTTTTATGATATAATTATATAAAAAAGTTAATGAATTAATATTAGATTATATATTTATTATAATATTAATTTTTTAGAATTTTTCCATCTATTCTAAAATCCAGAAGTTTGTCAAATTACATTACCAGAGATCAATTGAGAAATGAATTAATAGTTTTAGGTTTTGCAAATATGTAAGTACATAGGATTATCAACTACTTTTTGTTGTGTGGAATAATTTAATGGCTCAAATTCAAACTTTAAAATATGAATAAATGAGATGATGTGGATTTAATACAGCATTCACGTATATGATGTTCTTGTTCTTGCATGATTACGAACTAAGTACTTAACATAACATGAAATACTTCCTTTTTAATCAACATCAAATAAATAATCATTTGAATATCAAATATTTTTTTTAATTGTTAATTTATAACAAATTTTAATGGTAGTGTAAAAAAAATTTATTGTCGATGCATCAACCATTCATATAAATATTTATCAGATATCAAAATTATTTTAGATGTAATTAAAATAAAAATTAAAAACATACAAGAATTCAAAATTATAATTAATTGACAATTAAATATCTTTATAAATATTAATAACATATTTATATCTAAAAATATTAACCATTCTATCAACTTTTCTTTTACAAAAAAAATTCCAACAAAAGTGAAGCATGCATCTTTAAAAAAGAAGAAGTCAATTACTAATACTTTTAACAAAAATATTATAATCTTTCAAAATCAAAATATGGAAAAAAATCATTTTATAATTTCAAATATCAAATATCATTTTTTTTTAAACTGTTGAAGTTATCGTCAAAATAACAATATGAAATTAAAAATTCCAACTAAAAAAATCAAAATTAAAAATAATAATAATACCTCATCATGAACATATCCATGGTGACGAACAAGAAGCTCCACCAACTCACTCCCAGCGAAACAGTTTCTCACAATCTTCATCTTCATCAACCGATCTTGAATCGGTAACCTCTGTCTCAACAGTCTCACAACCTTCACGATCTCCTCCTCCGCCGCCGCCACCTTCTCCTCCGCCATCTCATCAAATCCATACTCTGGCAACGCCGGGATGCTGTCGCCGGAAAATTTTCCGTTAGCAATTTCAGTCAACTTCTTCTCCAATTCACCGCCTTCATTCTTCCTCATCGCATTCAACTCCACCAATCCTCCAATCAGCTTCTCGTTGAAGAAAATCTTCGGAACGTTTGTATTTCCCGTTCGTTGATTCAGCTCTTTCTCTCGTTCAGTATAAACATCGACGTTGATTTCAACGAATTTCAAGCCTCTCTCTTTGAAGAATCTTCGAACTGCTGAACAATCTCTGCAATTCGATTTTGAAAACAACGTGATTCGAACTTTCCCCAACGACAAGTCGTTTTTCATTTCTACAACAACTTTTAAACCGGATAGTTTGAATTCGGTAACATCGTTAAACGACTTGTCGTCGTTTTTGTCATCGATTGAGTTTTTGAGAGACGAGATCGTTCGTGATATTGCTGAGGATAGGTGATTACTACGCTGACGGAAGAAGGTTTTGAATGTTGATGATGGAACGGTGTCGTTTGGGGGATTTGGATTTGAGGTAGCGAGTGGTGGTGTTGGTTTTGGGAGAAGTGAATGAGGTTGAACTATTGAGAGAGTTTTTGCAACGGAAATGTTACCGTTAGTGATTGTGTTTGTTGTTTGGTTTGGAATTTGTTGTTCTACCTCAGAACCCATTTCTAGGTCGAAAGATGATAAAGAAAATGATGAAGATAGTGTAAGAATGAGGGAATGAATTGGTATTTAATGTGGAGGATTTGATGATTGATTGAGTCCAAAAATGATAACTTGGTGAATATGGATATTGACAAAGGTGTTTAGGGGGAGTGTACGAGGGAAGGAGTCGGATAATGTGAGTACAAGACGGACGTGGTCTTTTTGATCCTAGTGGAGATTTTCTATCGTTAGTCAAAATAATAAATTGATTTTATAGACTAAAAAAATTGATTTTATAAAATTTATATTACAAGAGGAATTAATAAATTGGTTGTAAGTCACGTGAGATGTGAGACAGAGGAGTAATAATCTAATTAAAGATTAAACATTTGTTTGGTCAAATTTTAAGATTAAAGATATAATATCTTTCCAATGTCTCCAAAAAAAAATATTTGATTTTTAATTCATGTTATTCATCTATAATATAAATTTATTTTCACTGCGAATTATGGTCAATTGTTATAATTTTTTCTTATTCTGCCTGCCTAATATATATATATATATATATATATATATATATATATATATATATATATATATATATATATATATATATATATATATATATATATATATGTGAGCTTTAAATTTAAATTTGATTATATATATATATTCTGGACTGAGCCTCCAGACTATATTGGGCTACGGCCCAATGTGTCGAGCATATGCCTATATGTTCGGGCAAGCACGTTCGTTAGACGGATAAGGGCGCTTAACGGTCGGGCACACATCCTACGTGTCGGGCGCGCACTCAGAACGGGCAAAGAACGTGTCTTCTAGTTCACTTGCCACGTCACCCAACTGACCCCCATTATCTCCTGAAAGATAGGAGCAGCTGGACCAAGGACCAAATCATTTAGCTAGGTCTTCACGCTTCTCACACGTTCCTTGGCAGTTCTTCCTTGGGTCTAGCTGATCCAGCCCAAAGAAGGACCTTGGCCCAACGCTGAGAGCTCACTATAAATACCCTTTTTCACTTAAGGGTCAGGTATTCTGATTCAACTCTTCTACTTACCTATTTGTTATACCTCTATTAACTTTGGCATCGGAGCGCCTTGCAGGTACACCCCCTCATTTCCATCCACTTGCTGTCTTCACCCAATTGCTGGAAGGTCCTCCTGATCAGGTAAGATCAGTGACGCCGTCTGTGGGAACCTAGCTTCCCCTTCTTCCACAATAGAAGATCAAAGCTCAACTACTCCATCCTTTCAGCATGGCCGGAGAACAGCCAAACGACTGTAACCGTCCCCTCGTCGACTACACGATGGAGGACAATTTGAACTACCATGAATCGGACGCCCGAGACGGGCACCCTTCCACCCCGTCTCCTGAACCCGAGAACAATGGGAACCAACCTCAGATTCAGGACCCGGCAGTCACCACGTTCCAGCCCATCCTCGTGCCCGTCGAGGGGGACGCCACCATGATTGCTATGGTTAACGCCCTCAATCAGGCCAGCTTCATGCTCTACCAGCAGCATGAAAGAATCATGGCCCTGGAGGCTGACCGGCAGGAGAGCCGATGTCACACCCCCAAATTTTACCCCTAGCTTTTCATTCGTACGTTCATATTATCTTTGGTATATCGTGGCGCATTTGTCACTTTAGTTTTTCTGTAACATTTATTTATTTTATTTTTTTATTATTTGTCAAGTTTTATTTCTAAACTTAATTCTAATTTTATTTTTCTAATTCTAAAAAAAATCTTTTCTCATTCTAATTCATTCCGTTATCCAATTCCGATTTAATTTTTAATTTATTCCGTTTCTATTATTCAATTTTATTTCCTATTCTCTATTTTTCAATGTACACTCATTTTCAAGTATTATGTCTAAATTTAATTTAATTTTTTATTTCTAATTTTCAATCCATCTTCAAGTTTCTATTTCCATTCCTAGTCTTATTTCAAGTCTCATTTTCAATTTCTATCACTTCAATTTTTTTATTTTTTTATTTTTTATTTTATTCCAATTTAATGTCCAAATTCCACTTCAAATTTTCAATTTTCAATTTTATTTCAAACTCAAATTTATTTTTCAAGTTTCCTCCCATTTATACATTTAATATCTTTTTCTCCATTTTTCTTTTATCTTAATAAATTCATAACTTTTATTCAAGTACCCATCCATTATACCCAAAATACCTTAGAAAAAATATATATATATATATATATATAAATATATATATATATATATATATATATATATATATATATATATATATATATATCCCATTTCACTACAAAATTTGTTCTAAAGGATGTTATAAAAAATCTAAAGATTACATGAAAAATTTGTTGGCCATTGTTTATTCATCACGGTTTACAAAACAAATTCCTTTTCTTGTGTCGATACAAATTAGAATTCACAGTTACCCAAATCCAAGTGGTATCATACAACCTCTGTTCATATTATCCCTAAGGTTTTAAATGTACAAATCTTGAGCATCCCATTTCCTCCTCAAATCCAAAACTCTTTTTCTTCATGCTCCGCCAAACCGTCATCTCGCACCTATTTTTTTTTTCTTCCCAAACTCCATTTCTTTTGTTCCTAAAAAAAAAGAAGAAGCAATGAATTGGTGACATCATTTATTTGTGGCATCAGTCTGGTCATAAAACAACATAGAGACTTGAGACCGAATTTAAGCAAATAAAGGTCAAGGAAGGAACTTAGAGATTATTCTTTTACACATCAGACAATAACGGTTTCTCTTCTACAATTCAGAACTGCACAGACCCCGCAAGTTTTCACCTTGGCTACAATACCAAATATTCACAAATCAGTATAGAACAAAAGCAGAAGAGACCCCCCAAATACCTTGACAAGCATTATTTTAAGAGGGAAGAATGGAAAAGGGAAGAAAATTCAGACCTGCTTTGCAGCAGGGGTGCAAGTGTCTTTTTTTCAGCTATATCACTTCACAACAGGTTGGAATGGTTATGTTACAAGTCAACATTAAACCTGCTAAGTCAACAATAGGCCTGCGGCTCTAACCCTATCATCAAAATGTGATTTAACTTTTACTACACCAACAACAACCTGCAAATGAAAGCAACCGAGCACCAATATCAAACAAAATCTCTGATAAACAAGCATTTTTCAACAAGTTTTAAGAGGGATTTTTCAAAAAAAAACTGAAGCAAAAAGGCTATGAATAAAGTTGAGAAATATCAGAGTAGAAAAGGACACAAAAAAAAGCCAAAAAAGCTTGACATCCAGCTTAACACCAGAATTGATAAACAGGGCAGGTCTGCTGCGAAAGCAAGGCCGCAAGTTTGCCTTCTTTGGTTTCTCTGACCCGCGACAGGCATAGCAGGGGGGTGTTGCACCCCAAAATTTGCCCTCCACAAGACAAGTCATTGTGTACTAAGAGGCTCACAAGGTTCACAAGACATCTCATGAGGTTCACAAGGTTCACAAAGTTCACAATTTGTCAGAAGATTTGACAATTCCCTCAGACAATGCATCCTCCTAAGCAATGCATCCTAAACTAGGGTTTTGACTTTAATCAGGATAAATGGACTTCCAAGACTTCAAGTTAGCTTCATAACATCTTATATGTGTTTAATAATCCCCATGACAAGTTTCAAGACTTTTCCCAAAGGTTTGCTCAGTCAGATGATTAGATAGGTTAAAATCAGTCAAAGCAGTTAAAAAGTCAAACTAAGGTCAACTATGGTCAAACCAAAGTCAAACTTCATGATTATTTGCCAACATCAAGTATATGAAGTAAAATTCATCATTTGATCAAGGGTTGATCATGATTCATCAAGGAGATTTCAGATCATCAAGAATCAGGAGTTTCTAAATTAGGGTTTCCTCAGGAAAAGTCAACTGAACTTTGACCATCCATAACTTTCACATGCTTCATCAAATGTTTTCCATACAAAGATCATTTTGAAGGAAATAGAATTCTCTACAACTTTGTGTCTCACAAGCCAAGCTCAAAAATGCTTCATTTGGAAGGTATGAGCTAAGACATTATAGGTCCTTTTAAAAGTCAACAACTTCAAAAGAGCATAACTTAAGAATGGTAAAAGATATGGACATGAAACCAATGGGGTTGGTTATAGGACTCTTTAAGCTTTCCAAAATGTCCAAGAACACCCTCATAGCATTAAAATTGAAGGATTTGTGCCCTTGCAAAGTTGGGAAATTTTAGGGAAGTTTATGAAGCAAATAAGGCCTAAAATCAAATTTTTGCTAAATGAGCCCACCAAATTCCCATCCCATCTTTACAAAAACACCAAGCACGACCCAAACCATCTATTTTCTGATTTTTTATTTTTTATTTCATATTTATTTGAATTTTATTCATTAAAATACCATTTAAATTGAAATAAAATAGAAAATCATATATTTAAAAAGGGATTTTGTTTCTAGAATGTTATAAATGATATTTGGATTAGATTGATTCACAAGTTATGAGGATTGTCCCAAAATAGCAAGGTTAGATCAAATAAAAATCAAGCTTTATGACATAATCTTTTTCAATCTCAAATGATCAAAATATCCAAAGTGTGATACATTTTTTTGACCTAATATCATTCATATATATACAAAGAACATTGAGCAGCCTAGGGGACGAAAAATTCAGCCTCCAAAGGTAAGAAAAAAGTTTCAAAATTCACACTAAGAACACCAATTCGGTTTGATACCTAAAGTTGTTTTCAAGACAAACCAAAGGTTGCAACTTGTTCCTTGGAGTTCATGGATTGATTCTGGATCATAACATCATCCATTCATGCCTCAAATTACACAAACTGAATGCATCTTCTTCATGTTCTAAGTTTTTTCGATTTGAATGATTTGTGCATTAATATTGAAAACTAACGATGGATTTGTGTTTGTTGTGATGTTTAGAAACTTTCTGGATGATTTAATTCAATTATTGTGGACTGTATCGAAATTCACCATTGCTAGGGTTTGGAGCTTCAAATCGGGAACCAAGCATTTAGGGCCTTAAAACAAAATCTAAGAACATGGCTGTGACATATAATCCTTGTATAATTGATCTGGGTTGTTAATTTGAATTAATGTTGCGATTTGATTGATATTCACAAAAACATAGGATTCTGGTTTTGAAGGTTTGCAGGAAAATTCGCAGGAGAAAACCTAGGAAATTTCGCAGGTAATTCGAATGAAGAAGATGAAGTCTGGCGCCAAATTCATATTTAAAAAATGGGTATTATATTTTATGATATTATGGTGGATATTATTTCAGAAGAACAGCTTGGCTCAGTTGGTTTGTGTATGTGCGCGTGAGGTTGATGGTCCTGGGTTCGAATCCCCCCAGGCCATTTTGTGTTTGTTTTGCTTTTTCTATGATTTTTACAGGTTATGAAACAAAACGTATTCATGCCCATCCACTATCACCAAACGCAGCGCAGCCTGGTGGAGAGCTTGTTGGTCCAAGGGATGCAAAGCCTAGGGCCTGGGTTCGAATCCCAGCCCCAGGTATGTTTTTTTTCTCATATTTTTATTTATTTTGTTTTGTTTATAATATGTTTAATTAATCTAATTAATAATAATTGTCTAAAACAAAAATATTTATATTATTTTCTTGTATATAATTCAAAAAATTATATTTTTAAAAATTTAAACTTTATTCCTAAAATTATTTAATATTTATTTTATTGTATATTATTAATGTTATATGTTTTTTTAGATAAATAATTTAATTAGGCTTAGATTAAATAATTAACCCTAAAATTTTATATGTAAAAAACCTAATTTTTTTATAAATCCTAATTATCTTATAAATCTTAATATATTTGTTTGTAAATTTTAATTATATATATTTATTTTATAATTATTATATGTAGTTTGTTTATATATATATAAATAATTTAATTAAGTAGTTAACCCTAATTTTTTTTCTTTTCTAAACAATTAAAAACCCTAACTTTATTTTATGAGTTTAATTTCTAAATTTTTTTTATATGTTTACTTAATTATAATTAACAAATATTTTTTATATATAATGTATATAAAATTAAATTACTAGAACTATTAGTCATATTTGTTAGTATATAATTATTATTATTTATTTCTTTTATTAAAATTCTTAAAAAATAATTATTTATTTAATTTTGAACTTTTAATTTGTTTCTATATTATATTGTTATACTAACCTTCTTATATTTATTTTTATTTGTTATTACTAACCAATTTATTTATTTATTTATTATATGCTTACTTATTTAAATTATTTTTATTATTCTTATAATGTAATTGTGCCAATTATGTAATAGTTGTAGAATTATTTTTATTATTTATTTAAATTGCCATGGTTAGTAAAATAGGGAGTGTAAACATGTTTGTACTTAAAATTGAATTTAGATCACTAATTTGTAAGATAAATACTTGAATTTGTACACGCACACACGTAAGTCGATCTTGGATCGCCATCTCACATTCTTAAGGATACCTCTCATGTTGCCTAAAGAAAAAAGGTCAAGTAAGGTGTATAAAGCAAAGTCCCTTCACTTATCTATATCATCTAGTCCCTTAAAAGATAAAAAGATCAAGTCCCTTCATGGTTGCCTTCGTAAATGATCTTGTCCCTTTCGAATAAAGATGATGAGTCCCTTCGAATTGCTAAATACACCTTACAGTTGCCTAATCACAGTTGTCCCTTCATTTGTCCCTCATACATCCAAGGTAATGACTACCTATTCCTTAATAATAGGGATAGTCTTACCACTTAAAGGATATTTAAGAACAGAAAAGATTTAACATAGGGTAGGTTCCTCTTATGTACTTGCTCACCTTTTTAAACATTTCAAAAACACTTCACATTTTCAAATAAATTTTCAAAACAAAGGCTTTATATATATCCGTACATGGATCATTATAAAGTACTTAAGAAAATTTCTAATCACACACTACACTTCTCAAAAACATTTTAAAGTGAGCTAAGTAAC
This sequence comes from Lathyrus aphaca, assembly GCA_963966055.1. Taxonomy (NCBI): domain Eukaryota; kingdom Viridiplantae; phylum Streptophyta; class Magnoliopsida; order Fabales; family Fabaceae; genus Lathyrus; species Lathyrus aphaca. Next base: position 502,456,108 of record OZ014520.1, read on the forward strand.
TAAGAGCCCATGGATAATCATGGATGTAAAGGGTGCTAACACCTTCCTTTTACATAACCTACCCCCTGAACCCAAAAATCTTTTAAAGGTCTTTCCTGTTCTTTTATGTCCTTTCCCTTTGGATAAAATAAAAGTCGGTGGCGACTCTTGCTATCCGCAACATTTAACTAAAGTCAGATCTCCCACCGTGTTACAGGGGGCCCTACAATATAGAACCAAGAAACTTTTGTTTGGACCTTTTCCAGAAAGAGGAGAACTCTTCAATCCATAAACCAGCAAGACCTGCACCGAAAAAGACCGCACCTCAGGTCAAAACAAACTCAGCTATCAAACCTCTCCAACGTTTTGAAAAAAACATGAAACCCTAATCAAATCCCTATTTAAAGGGGCGGAAAAATTCATAAGGGAAGAGAAGATTGAGATAACCAAAAACAGAAGGAATATTTGAGAATTTACCTCACTCCACAACGACGTCGAAATTCCATCAACAACTGTCAAAGACTCTCGCCAAACCTCCATCACAGCCGACGTAACCCAATGTCCCTCATCTTCATCATCGTCCTGAAACCACCACCTTCTTCACCCTATCACCAACACTGTTTGACCATCACCTTCATAAAAAGAAAAAACTTAGGAGATCAAAAGAAAGGCAAACAAGGAAGTTCAAAAAAAAACAGCAACCACAATAAGCAACGACGTAAACCCGAGAGGTCCAAAGCAAGACCGTCGGAGATCCGCCGCAAGCTACAAAAACTGAGTCGAAAGCAAGACGGAAAGGACGCATCTTACCATTCGTAGCATCCAACGGAGGTAAAAAAAATTCGATTCCATGGCTCCTTTTTGCAATGATTTTCGGATGTATAACATTGATAACCTTATGAAATGGAACGAGTATTTTATATTTGGGAAATAGGTTTTTTCTTCTATTTGAAAATCGTGTTTGGTTTTGCGTTGAAATTCTGAAAAACAGAGAGATAAGAATAGAGAGAGATCGTGTGAGGGTGGTGCCTTATTTCTGAAAAAAGGTTTGGGGTTGAGTAAGAAAGAGTTGGTTTTGAGCGATGGAGAGGAGAGGTTTGTGTTGCTGATTCTTAAAAAAGCATAAGCGCCGTTTTGACCTAGGATTTTCCCTGCCCCCTTTTTTTGCTCGAACTGGGTCATCCGACCTGCCCATCCAGCGCCCCTTGGGCCTCCTGGTCGTGTTTTTTTCAGCACCCTCTTTGGGTTTCAATCTCATTTTTTTTTATTATTATTTTGTTTCATTTCTTTATTGTTTTTTTTCAACATTTCTTAAAACAAAGCAAATTCTTAAAATATTTCATGTTATTAAGTTTTGATAAATAATCTTATTATTTCTGTTTTTTTAGTAAAATAATTATTTAGATTAGTTAGTTTTTTTTTTCTTTTCTCTTTTGTTAGATAGATTATAACTATAATATCCTTGCTTATATTTCTTTGTTCATTTACTTATTTATTTTGATGATAATAATGTACGACTAGTGTAGATGTGAATCTCGCTCCCGCTTTTCGACTTTTAAGTGGCTAATAAAAACATGAACACCAAAAAAAACGATGATAATTAAAAATCACTTAAAAAAATAATAAAACAATTTTTTTGGTCCAATGCCAAGCGAACAAATCTCGCCTACACTTCGCACACACGTAAGTCGATTACCAAGTGATCGCCGTCTGCACGACTCTTATCGCGTTTAAGTTAACAAGGAATAGAACCCCGGAGTCTAGCACTCCGCACGTTCTAGAACGAACTACAACTGGGCTAGCCCCACGCGTATTGTTCCGTTCACTCCTTCGTTATTAATCATGTTAATTCAAAAACGTCTAAAAAATATCTAACTAATTTTATTTACATACGAAAACAGAACTCCGGAGTCTAGCACTCCACACGTTCTGGATTGGACCGCTACTGGGCTAGCCCCACGCGATGTGTTCAACCATCATTCGTATGTCAAAATATTCAAATCATTTTTATAAATTAAATTACGAAAAAACCGAACTCCGGAGTCTAGCACTCCGTACGTTCTAAAATGGATTGCAGTTGGGCTAGCCCTACGCAACGTGGTCCATTCACTCGTTTATATCTTAGAAACAACTTAAAACTTACCAACCAATTTAAATTATTTTCAAATTAATTATCGAAAGACAGAACTCCGGAGTCTAGCACTCTGCACGTTTTGGAATGAAACGCTCCTGGGCTAGCCCCACGCGACGTGGTTCATTCGCCCTTTCGTTTAAAACATCTTAACAAAAGTCAAACACTTTTCTGAAAACAAACATTGTTTAAATCATTCTATCTCTTGAACAAGCTAGCGATTCAGCCTCCACCGCGAGTATAAGTCAACGCTTAGCAGTAGAATGCGTTTTAAACAACCGTTCAATAAAAATCATAAACCGTAGTTGCACGAACTACGAAGCTCTGAATTTCCCATTGCACAAGGGAATACGTAGGCACGGGGATTTTAATCCTTCGCGAGCACCCTATTAAAAAAATCAATCTTTTTCTCTCTGTCACAATAATAAAAAAAATCAATCTTTTTCTCTCTGTCGCAATAATAACAAACTTTTAATCTTTTCTCCGACTTATTAATAATATAACTTTCTTTTCCTTTAACAAACATATTAAAAATTATTTAGAAGACAAACACTTAAGATCAAACATTTAATCGCATAGTTAAGCTAAGAGGTTCCCGTTGAGTACAACGGACGTGAGGGGTGCTAATACCTTCCCCTTGCGTAACCGACTCCCGAACTTAGAACTTGGTTTCGTAAACCATTTCTTATCCTTCATTAGGTTGTATCTATATCTCCCTTTTCTTTAATTAGAATAAATAGAATTAGGTGGCGACTCTGTTGTTTTGTTTTAGGATCGTATTTTTCGAGGTACGACAATTGGCGACTCTGTGGGGATTACTTCATGCTAGAGAGAGTCGAGCCTAACTTAGCTTTGTGTGTTTATTTGTTTGATCTTATCTCTTCTTGTCTTCTCTATGTTTATTATTTATGGTTGTTTATTTGTTCTTTTACCGCTTTCCATTTATCGCTCATTATATTATTTGTGGGATCTCGGGGTCAATTTACAAGTAAATTTGAGTGGTGGAAAAAGCAGAGGGAACACCTAAGTTTAGAATTGGATGTTATTAGTGTTAGTCTCCAAGGACTCGCTCCTTGCACGCCTAGCATGAAAGCTCCCCCAGATAGTTAGACTTTTCGTAGATCTTGTCGCAACACAGCTAGCCTGTCGCGTGACCTGATTCACGAAAGGGTTGGGATTTTGGGACCCCCTAGGACCTGTTTCAATTTTGGTAGTTGCGTAATGTTAGGCTCCGAGGACTCGCTCCTTGCACACCTAGCATGAGAACTCCACTCAAGGTGGACCTTATCGTTATTATCGTCACAATGCAGCTAGCCTGCGGCGGGGCGTTAATACGATAAACGTCCGTGACCTTGAGTTTCTTTAAACCATCGCCATAGAAACCCTCTCGTGAGTGGGACTTATGGGTAGTAAAACGTAGAACAACTCTCTTACAGCCCACCTGTTAGGAAAGTTCCAAATTTACCTGCGGCACCTTGCATCCTTGCATTTTTGCATCTTAGCATCATATGCATCATTTTATTAAATGTTTCAAAGAACAAAGAGATTTTTGTTGCGAACATCATATATTTTACCATGAATGGACTTCAGTTTTTTAGTTTTTTGAAAAGTAAGAAAACTTTACCCATTTTGATGTTTTGCAACAGCTTCTTAAGTCCCTTGAAGCATTTGCATTTTTTACTCATGTTTGCATCTCCGCATCTGCATTTCGTCAAACTCATTCTCGTCAACTCCTTTCCAGCTGTCACACTGAGGATCTCACGCAAGTATTCAACCCGAGCCCAGGCCAAGAAGAAGATGGCTGACAGGGACCCCGAAATGGACAAAGTTAATGAAGAGCTTTCTGACCTTCATGGAAATATGGGTCAGATGATGGAAATGCTACAGGTCATTCGAGCAAAATTAGACACCCAACAGACTATAGTGTCAGAGATTGTCACTGCAACAACTGAGCCTACGTCATCAGTCACTCCTCCTGTGACCTGGCCTCCTTTTGGGCTTCCCCATGGATTTGTACCTCCTCCTCAGGGTTTTGCTTCTCAAAGTTTTCCTCTTTCCCAAGGACTTACTGCTCAGGGCTTCTTCCCTCCTTCCCAAGGTTTCGCTTCTCAAAGTTTCGCACCTTCTTCTCAGGGTCTTGCATTTCCTTCCCAAGGTTTTGTACCTCCTCCTCAGGGTTTTGCTTCTCAAAGTTTTATTCCTCCTTCCCAAGGACTTACTGCTCAGGGCTTCTTCCCTCCTTCCCAAGGTTTCGCTTCTCAAAGTTTCGCACCTCCTTCTCAGGGTCTTGCATTTCCTTCCCAAGGTTTTGTATCTCCCCCTCAAGGTTTTGCTGCTCAGCAGACTATTCCTGTGACTAATGAAGAGAACCATGCGGTTACTAATTTTACACCAGACATTGTGCACACCCGTGCCCAACCATACTTCAATGACCCTCAGGTGTATGACGTGCCAGATATGTCTGAGAATGGGAATGAGAAACATGAGAAGATGCAAGAGAATTTTGATACCCTTGAAAAAAGGTTAAGAGCAATCAAAGGCGGCCAGATCTTTGGGGCTGCTGCTAGAGAGATGTGTCTGGTGTCTGGATTGGTAATACCTCCAAAGTTCAAGATACCCACTTTTGACATGTACGAGGGCGCGACATGTCCTAAGAACCACCTCTTGATGTATTATCGAAGAATGGCTGTGCAGGTGGATAATGACAAATTAATGATCCACTGCTTCCAGGACAGTCTGAAGGGAATCTCCTCCAAGTGGTATTTAACACTAGACCAGTCGAAGATTCGCAGTTTTCAAGACTTGACAGATGCTTTCATCCAGCAGTACAAATACAATATGGACCTTTCTCCCGATAGAAGGCAGCTATTGAGTATGTCACAGAAGGATTCCAAATCATTTAAAGAATATGCTCAGAGGTGGAGAGGGACCGCTTCTCAGGTAGATCCCCCGTTGTCTGAAAAGGAGTTAGCTGATTGGTTTGTTGACACGGTGCGACCAGAATTCTCCGAGAGAATGGTGGGAAGCGTAACTGCTAGCTTCTCTGACCTTGTAGCCGTGGGAATCAAGGTTGAACTTGGACTAAAAAGTGGAAAGATGAGTGGCGCATCTAGCAGTTTCAGCAACGGCAGTGGAAATAATGTCAAGAAATTTTCCAGCAACTTCCACAAGAAGAAAGAGGGCGAGACGAATGCAATAATGACGAGTCAAAGAAGAAATCCGCTTTGGCAGAGACCTCCACCTGTGGCTCAACCCCAGTATGTCTACCCACCGCAGTATGTCCAACATCCTTATGTGGCAGCGGTTCAACCGTCATATAATCCACAAGTCCCAATATATCGGCCAACTCAAGCAGTACCGATGTATCAGCAAGCGGCTCTAGTGATTCCAGCTTATCAACCAATGCTCAACAATCCAGGCTACCAACGAGCGCCCAATGCTTCAGCCTACCAGCAGAGGACTCCAGCTCCTCATCCGAATTCCAACTTTCAGAATAGAAGACCAGGAGGAAGGCCTCCCCATCCTCAGATCCCTATGACATATACTGAATTGTATCCCTCACTGCTGAAGAAAGGCTTGGTTACTCCAAGGCCTTTGGGTCCTCCACCAGATCCGCTTCCACCAGGTTACAACTCAAGTGCCCACTGTTTGTTCCATGAAGGTGCTCCGGGGCATGATTTGGAAAATTGTATTGCTTTGAGGTATGTTGTGAAGGATCTAATGGATAAAAACATTTTGTCATTTGGAGATACTGGTTCGAATGTTAAAAATAATCCTTTACCTAAGCATGGGTCCATAAATGCCATTGTTGACGAGTCTGACGAAGATTTGATTTTCAACGCCACAGAGATCAAAACCCCGCTTAGAGACTTCCATGCGAAGTTAGTAGAAGTGGGTATGTTGAAGAACTGTCATAAGAATTGTGAAGCTTGTGTGAATAATCCAAAGGGATGTGAACTGGTCTTGAGAGATGTTCAAAGTTTGATTAATCTGGGTGTTTTACAAGTAAGCGATCATGTAAAGAGGAATTAAGTGGCAATGATTGAACCCATTTTCAACTTGCCAGAATCTGATTCTACCATGGCACCGATCTTCAACCTGCCTGAGTCCTCAAGAGTTCAACCCATCTTTAATATGCCAGAACCTGTGGTGCCCATTTTCAACATACCAGGGATTAACCCTTTCCTTTATGAAGATACCAAAGCGGTTCCGTGGAAGTATGATACAGAGAGAGTTCGTCAAAAGTTTGAACAAGATAGTCAGAAAGAGGGTTCAAAAGTGGCAAGTGCTGACATAGCAGGGGCAGGTCGTTTAACTCGCAGTGGTCGTGTTTATACTCAGCAAGCCAATACAGTTCCACCTAAAGAAGTAATTCCCACTATTGTCAACCAGGATAAAGGGGTGGTCTTGGAAGAAGAGGATGCAGAGTTTCTCAGAATCATTAAGAAGAGTGATTATAAGGTTATTGATCAGCTACATCAAACGCCTTCCAAAATATCTATCCTATCACTTCTTATGCATTCACCGGCCCATCGGGGTGCTCTCCAGAAATTACTAGCCCAAGCCCATGTTACGCATGATATAACTGTGAATCAGTTTGATGGAGTCATTGCCAATATCACTGCATGTAATAATCTCAGCTTCAGTATGAAGGATCTTCCAAAGGATGGCTTGGACCATAACCGTGCTCTCCACATATCTGTAAAATGTCAGGAGGATACTTTAGCAAGAGTTCTTGTGGATACAAGATCTTCATTGAATGTTTTTCCGAAAAGAACGCTTGCCAAGTTATCTTATCAAGGGGAAGAGATGAGGCCCAGTGCACTGATTATAAAATCCTTTGATGGGTCGAGGAGAACTGTTATTGGAGAAGTGGACTTACCAATCTTGATTGGGCCACAGGTCTTCAAAATCACTTTCCAGGTTATGAACATTAACCCTAATTACAGTTGTTTGCTAGGAAGGCCTTGGATCCATGCTGCAGGGGCAGTCACCTCTACCTTACACCAGAAGATGAAGTTTGTGGTCGATAACAAGTTGGTAACGGTGTCTGATGAAGAAGATCTCATGGTCAACAACCTTTCCTCCTTTAGCTACATTGAGGCTGATGAAGATGCTTTGGAAACTGCTTTCCAAGCTCTAGAGATAGCCAATGTTGTCCTTATGGAAGTGGAAGAGTCAAAGGGGAAAGGTATTCCATCTTTTGCATCATTGAAAAGTACCATTTCCACTATTGAAGAAGGAAGCCATGAAGGTTGGGGTGATGTCATCGAAGTCAAACAGAAGTTAGATCGCTACGGGTTGGGTTACAAACCAACTCATGTGAAGGAAGGAGCGTCAACCTCCATCAAAGGACGTCCAAAGGCCATTCAAGAGGTGTTTTCCAGTGCCGGCTACCAGATCAATGCAATTAGTGGGGACACTGAAGATGAAGACGTGGATCATTTGGTTTATCAGTGTGAAGCAGCTTTGGGCAATTGGGAGGCAATCGAGATCCCAGAATTTTTTCCATTGTCAAAGTAATTTATTGTTTTCTTTAAGTGTTTTCAAATTTCCCTAGCTCTTCCCAAATCTATGGGATCATTTTGTAGGGCCCCTTCTCATTTCAAGTTATTCAATCAATGAAGGCATTTTGTTAAATTCTTACTTTGTTTTTATTTACTGTTTTTTCTCTTTTCACTTTTAAAAGAAAATGGCAATCTTTCAAAGCTAATAAAAAGTTTTTCTTGCATCCCTCTATTTTTACTTTTAATAAAAGCAAATCATTCCCATATGCAGAACAAATGAAAACCCTGTTGAATCCAATGACTCTATATTCTCTCCTAACTTTGACTCGCCCATCTACCAAGCGGAAGATGAAAGTGAGGAAGATTATGACGTTCCCGAAGAATTGGCAAGATTGGTTGAGAATGAGCACATAGATCTTCAGCCTCATAAAGGAGCAGGTAGAAACCATCAACCTTGGCACCGATGAAGACAAGAAGGAAGTCAGGATTGGTACAACACTTGGGGCAGACATCAGAGAAAGATTGGTCAAGCTTCTCAAAGAGTATGTGGATGTGTTTGCATGGTCGTATCAGGATATGCCCGGTTTGGACACAAACATAGTTGTTCATAAGTTGCCGCTTCGACCAGATTGCCCGCCAGTAAAGCAAAAGCTCCGAAGAACAAGACCAGACATGGCTCTGAAGATTCGAGAAGAGGTCAAAAGACAGTTTGATGCTGGATTCCTCGCAGTTGTAAAGTATCCTGAGTGGGTGGCTAACATTGTGCCAGTCCCCAAGAAGGATGGCAAGGTTAGGATGTGCGTGAACTATAGAGATTTAAACAAAGCCAGTCCAAAGGACGATTTCCCTCTTCCGCACATTGATACTTTGGTTGACAACACTGCTAAGTTTGCTGTTTTCTCCTTCATGGATGGATTTTCAGGATATAACCAGATTAAGATGGATCCTGACGATATGGAAAAGACTACATTCATCACACCATGGGGCACATATTGTTACAAAGTTATGCCATTCGGTCTTAGAAATGCAGGAGCCACTTATCAAAGGGCAATGGTCACTCTTTTCCACGATATGATGCATAAGGAAATAGAAGTTTACGTAGATGATATGATTGCCAAATCACAGAGTGAGGAGGATCATTTGAATCATCTCCTGAAGTTATTTGAACGTCTCAGAAAGTTCCAACTGCGTCTGAATCCAGCTAAGTGTACCTTTGGTGTCCGATCAGGAAAATTACTTGGTTTTATTGTTAGCCAGCAAGGAATTGAGGTAGATCCGGATAAGGTTAGAGCAATTCAAGAAATGCCAGCTCCAAAAACAGAAAACCAAGTCAGAGGCTTCCTTGGGAGATTGAACTACATCTCCAGATTCATCTCTAACATGACTGTAACTTGTGAACCTTTATTCAAGTTGCTCCGGAAGAATCAAGCAATTGAGTGGAGTCCCGATTGTCAACTGGATTTTGAGAAGATTAAGGTTTATCTACAAGAACCTCCTATCTTAATCCCACCTACTCCAGGGAAGCCTCTCTTCATGTACCTGACTGTACTTGAGGGATCTATGGGTTGTGTATTAGGCCAACAGGATGAAACCGATCGCAAGGAGCATGCCATTTATTACTTAAGCAAGAAGTTCACGGATTGTGAAAGCAGATATTCGCTTTTAGAGAAAACTTGTTATGCCTTGGCATGGGCGGCCAGACGTCTCAGGAAATATATGATTTGTCACACTACTTTGTTGATCTCGAAAATGGATCCAATAAAGTACATTTTTGAGAAGCCTGCCTTGACTGGAAGACTTGCCCGTTGGCACATGTTGTTATCCGAATATGATATCCAGTATGTAACCCAGAAGTCTATTAAAGGCGGTGTTTTGTCTGAATACCTTGTTGATTATCCTGTCGAAGATTATGAACCTTTGAAATTCGATTTCCCGGACGAGGACATTATGTTGATAAAGGACTGTGAAGTTCCAGGTCCAGATGAAGGTCCCGAGCCAGGTTCTCGTTGGAAGATGATGTTTGATGGTTCCTCTAATTACATGGGGCATGGTGTGGGAGCTGTTTTGATGAACCCTGATGGTGGTTACACCCCTTTCACGGCCAAATTATGTTTTGAATGTACAAACAACATCGCTGAGTACGAAGCCTGTGTTTTGGGTATCGAAGCTGCAATAGATACCAGAATCAAGGTCCTTGAAGTAGATGGAGACTCAGCTCTAGTAATCTACCAAGTCAAAGGTGAATGGGAGACCCGTGATGAGAAGTTGATCCCTTACCGTGCCCACATTGTGGAGTTAATTAAATATTTTGATGAAGTCACTTTCCATCATGTTCCAAGGGCAGAGAATCAAATTGCAGACGCTTTGGCTATGTTGGCCTCTATGTTTCAAGTTAGATTTCTTAATGAAGCTCCACTCATTACAATCGAGCGAAAAACTACACCAGCCTACTGTCTACTGGTCGAAGAAGAAACTGATGAGAAACCGTGGTTCTATGACATCAAGAACTACTTGCAAAATCAGGAGTACCCATCTGATACAACAACTCTAGACAAGAAAACTTTGAGAAGACTGGCATCCAAGTTTTTCCTCAGCAACAATGTGCTTTACAAGAGAAATCATGATATGGTTTTGCTCAGATGTGTGGACAAGCGCGAAGCAGACTTATTGATCAGGGAAATCCATGACGGATCATTTGGAACACATGACAATGGACATGCTGTTGGTGTAAGCCCTAGAGGCCAATACTTTTTGGTACTTGTATCGGATTATTCGTTTAATAATAAAAGGCATTTCTTTATTATGTTTGTCTTTCAGAATAATAAAGTCCCTAGAATAGTTAGTCTGTTTAATGAAATGTTAAGTGTGACTTAATCATGAGATCCCATTAAACATAAAGACATTATTCTTAAAATATCTGTAGTCAAGCTTTATTGCAAAGTGGGATAACATTAAAGCATTGAGACTATTATGAAGATAGACTGATGATCACATCTCATGGATCATGGATAAAGAGTTATCAAGTCTTGACATAGGTATAAATATTAGGAGTAATATTTATACCGGATTGACCCGCTATGAGAATACTACATAGTATGTTATGCAAAGTGTCATAAGTTATTCTCATGGTGATAATGGTGTATTACCACCCTTCGACCTGAAACCACTATGGACCCTAGATGTAGAGTCGGGTGCTTTATTGCTGATCAAACATTATCCGTAACTGGATGATCATAAAGACAGTTGATGGGCACTCCACGAAGCATGCTGAGGGACATGAGTGTCCTAGATGGAATTTGTCAATCCTGCATAACAGGAGAAATGTCTAAGGGCCCAATATTGAACTGGACAAGGATGACACAGTGTATGCCTTGTGTTCAATATAGACATAGGGGCAAAAGGGTAATTGTACAAACATATATTATCACGAAAAAGGTTTTGTCAGATCACATGACATTTTCGTGACTTGGGTAGCAGTGATGTGTTGCTAGATACCGCTCACTGTTTATTATGTTAAATATATAATTTAATATAATTACCAACATTACGAAATCCTACAGGGTCACACACATAAGGACAGTTTGATGAGAGATAGAGAAATCAAAGGAACACCGTAAGGTACGGTGCACTTAAGTGAAAAATAGAAATTCGGATAATATAATAATAATTATTGTTATTTTATAATGGTTATAAAATAATAATAAAATAAATATATTTATTATAATAATAGTTATTATAATAATATATAATATTATTATGGATCATGTGAAATGGGCTTTTAGCCCGCAGCCCACAAGAGAGTCTATAAAAGGAACCCTTGTGATGAAGCTTTTACTTGATGCAATTTCGTTTTTGATTCTCACTCAAATAATTCCGTTCGTAAGCAGCTAGCACTGTGACCGGAAGCTGTTCGTGTGGACTGAGTAGAGGCGTTGCACTTCATCAACGCTTGTGATCGCTGCATCAAAGATCTGAATCGCCACAAAGAGGTAACGATTCTATCACTGACCATGCTCATTCGTAAGGATCACTAAAGGAAATTTTTTTGTTTTCCGCTGCGTTTAGATCGCAATTTTCCTTCACATGCCATGTCCAGGAAGATCTTGAGAGCTGGATACTTCTGGTTAACCATGGAATCAGATTGTTTTAAGTACGCCAGAAAGTGTCATAAATGCCAGATTTATGCCGACAAGGTGCACGTACCTCCGACCCTTTTGAATGTTCTATCATCACCCTGACCTTTCTCGATGTGGGGCATTGACATGATAGGGGCAATTGAGCCTAAATCTTCCAATGGTCATCGGTTTATCTTGGTAGCAATCGATTACTTCACCAAATGGGTAGAAGCAGCTTCCTACGCCAATGTGACAAAGCAAGTGGTCGCCCGATTCATCAAGAACCAAATTATCTGCCGCTATGGGATCCCAAGCCGAATCATCACAGATAATGGGACTAATTTGAACAACAAGACGATGAAGGAGTTGTGTGATACATTCAAGATTGAACATCATAACTCTTCTCCATATCGTCCGAAGATGAATGAAGTTGTTGAAGCTGCGAACAAGAACATCAAAAAGATCTTGCAGAAGATGGTGAAGACTTACAAAGACTGGCACGAGATGTTAACGTATGCCTTACACGGATATAGAACATCAGTTCGCACTTCAACATGGGCAACCCCTTTCTCTTTAGTGTATGGGATGGATGCAATTCTCCCAATCGAAGTAGAGATACCATCTTTGAGAATCTTGATGGAAATCAAACTGGAGGAAGCTGAGTGGGTCCAAAGCAGATATGACCAGCTGAACCTCATTGATGAGAAGAGAATGACCGCCATGTGCCATGGCCAGTTGTACCAGAAGCGCATCAAGAGAGCTTTTGACAAGAAAGTCCATCTCCGAGAATTCAAAGAAGGAGACCTTGTACTTAAGAAAATCTTGCCAGTCCACAAGGACATGCGTGGAAAATGGAGTCCTAACTATGAAGGCCCATATGTCGTGAAGATGGCATTTTTCGGAGGTTCCCTAATCCTCACAACTATGGATGGTGAACAATTGAAGCACCCGGTGAATTCTGATGCAGTCAAAAAATATTATGCCTAAATAAAACCCGCTAGGTCGAAAACCAGAAATGGCGACCTAGGAAAAAATGGGTATCCCGGTGGATCATAACCTATGAAGGAGATCCAGGCAAAAGTTAGGGATAAAAAAAAATAGAGCTCGCTAAGTTGAAAACCCGAAAGGGCGGCTTAGGCAAAAAAGAGCGTCCCGGTGGATTGAAAACCCGAAAGGGCGATCCAGGCAAAAGTTAGGGACAAAGGCATTTGACTGTATCAGATGGTATTTACCATTACTGAAGATCATTACTTGAAGACCAATCCAGTCGCTCTTTTCAAAAGCAAGGTGTTGGGCGGTTTTAGTTGTTAGGGATCATAGCGGACGTTGGATTCAATGTAGACCTTTCCCCATTGCCATTTTCAAATTGTAATTTCCCATGGAGCTTTTGCTATTGGCAAGCTACCATTCTTGAATAAATACAACCTTTGCCTTTAAACTTTGTCTTTCGGTTATTTATTTTCTTTGTTATGCAAAATGTCTTTATTGAATTACAATTTAACTCTGAAAATGACAAAAATTTTAAGAACAGTTTTTGAAAACACACTGGAAAACATTCAAATTTCTTTGACTTTAGAAAAATTAAAAGATTTTTTGTCTTCTAAAAAGCCCTCTGGCTTGCAGCAACACTCCCATGCAATTATTACAGAAATCCCCACAGAGAATTAAAAGCTGGTAGCACTCTTGGATGGATCCTTGGACCAAACATCAATTTCCAAGTTTGAAGATATCTCCCTAGCATCTTTCTTATTGCTCGTCTGAGTATTTGTGCTGAGATCTTTTTTTTCCCACTTTATCAAAACTTTGTCTCTCCCTAGAGTCAGCATTTGCATATCATGATCAATCGCATCATGTTCAATCATACGCATTTGGCATAATCATTTGTCACCCCCAGTTGTCGCCTGTCTAACTCCAGGTCCAGTTTACTGTCTTTGTTTTTTAAGCCCACTGTTGTTGTTGGTCCCCGCAGTATGGTTAACCTAGGTTTTTCCCAGAAACATTGGTATCCCTTGCAGAGACCCTTCTTGATGTACCTTAATGCAACCAATACTTCTTTTAAGCCCAATTATCATTGGCATGAATCCTTTAAGCTGTTTGCTTAAGATTTAGAACTGTCTAATTCAAATGCATCTGTGTTTCCCTGATAGTTCCTAAAAGTTCTTCGTTTTAAGAATTTCCTGAGGTTGGTCGTTTATCTCGCTGAAAACCCCAACATTTATTCTTATTTTCCAGCTTGGTCGCTTAGAGCCATTTAATTTATCTTTAAACGCTTCGCATGTTACTCCCAGTGTTAGTGTGTATGCACAGAGCCACTGCCTGAATACTATTTTCATTTTCCAATCCTTGATTTCAACAGTTACACTTGAACCTGTTGATTTACTATTTTGGATTTATGACAGTTATTTATTTCTTCAACCACCATGTTATTTTATTTCCTGACCACCGTGTCGTTGCCTGTTATTTTATTTCCTGGCCACCGCGTCAATGTCTGTCTTTTATTTCCAGACCACCGCGTCAATATCTGTTATTTCCATTTTCCAGCCACCGTGTCGACGCCTGTCTTTTATTTTTCGGCCACCGAGTCGACGCCTGTCTTTTATTTTCCGGCCACCGTGTCGACGCCTGTCTTTTATTTTCTGGCCACCGTGTCGACGCCTGTCTTTTATTTTCCTGACCACCGCGTTAATATCTATTATTTTATTTCCAGACCACCGCGTCGACGTCTATTATTTTATTTCCAGACCACCGTGTCGACGCCTGTCTTTTATTTTCCGGCCACCGTGTCGACGCCTGTCTTTTATTTTCCTGACCACCGCGTCAATATCTATTATTTTATTTCCAGACCACCGTGTCAACGCTTATTATTTTATTCCCCGACCACCGTGTCGGTGCCTGTCATCTTATTTCCAGACCATCGTGTCGATACCTGTCATTTTTTTCCTGACCAGCGTGTCGACGCTTATTATTTTATTTCCAGACCACCGTGTCGACGCTTATTATTTTATTTCCAGACCACCGTGTCAACGCTTATTATTTTATTCCCCGACCACCGTGTCGGTGCCTGTCATCTTATTTCCAGACCACCGTGTCGACGCCTGTCTTTTATTTCCTGACCACCGTGTCGACGTCTGTTATTTTATTTCCCGATCACCATGTCGATGTTTGTTTATTCCTGACCGCCGTGTCTTTGTCTGTCATTTTGGTTATCCTGGCTGCCGAGTCGAGTCTTTTCCATTTTTTTCTCAATCGCCGAGTTGTTGCATTGGGATCCCCAGCAACCACTTTGAACTTGCTAATTCATCACTTCAGATAGTCTGTCTTTAATCTTTCATTTTGTTTTCCGTCTTCTGTCATTCTTAGTGCCAGCAGTTACACTTGAACCTATTGGTTTATCACTTTGAACACATTCCGGTTTCGTCTTGTCATCCCCAACATATTGTTATCCCCATTGAGTCTTCACCCTTATTTGTATTTTTGTGGATTACCGTTTGCATTTGTATTCATCATACCATGTTCAGCATATTCATCATAAAATCAGCATGCCAGGGTTCATTGCATCTCGCATATCATATCCCCAGCAATTGTCCCTCGTAAGTTCATAGCATGTCATTGCACTTAGGGGCAAAATTTTCGGTTATTTCTATATTTAAATACTTTTCACTCCGATTTTATGAGGATTAAGCATTCCTCATGCCATCTGGTGAAATTATTTAAATAGGGGCAACTGTCACACCCCTAAATTTTACCCCTAGCTTTTCATTCGTACGTTCATATTATCTTTGGTATATCGTGGCGCATTTGTCACTTTAGTTTTTTTGTAACATTTATTTATTTTTATTTTTATTTTTATTATTTGTCAAGTTTTATTTCTAAACTTAATTCTAATTTTATTTTTCTAATTCTAAAAAAAATCTTTTCTCATTCTAATTCATTCTGTTATCCAATTCCGATTTAATTTATAATTTATTCCGTTTCTATTATTCAATTTTATTTCCTATTCTCTATTTTTCAATGTACACTCATTTTCAAGTATTATGTCTAAATTTAATTTAATTTTTTATTTCTAATTTTCAATCCATCTTCAAGTTTCTATTTTCATTCCTAGTCTTATTTCAAGTCTCATTTTCAATTTCTATCACTTCAATTTTTTTATTTTTTTATTTTTTATTTTATTCCAATTTAATGTCCAAATTCCACTTCAAATTTTCAATTTTCAATTTTATTTCAAACTCAAATTTATTTTTCAAGTTTCCTCCCATTTATACATTTAATATCTTTTTCTCCATTTTTCTTTTATCTTAATAAATTCATAACTTTTATTCAAGTACCCATCCATTATACCCAAAATACCTTAGAAAATATATATATATATATATATATATATATATATATATATATATATATATATATATATATATATATATATATCCCATTTCACTACAGAATTTGTTCTAAAGGATGTTATAAAAAATCTAAAGATTACATGAAAAATTTGTTGGGCATTGTTTATTTATCACGGTTTACAAAACAAATTCCTTTGCTTGTGTCGATACAAATTAGAATTCACAGTTACCCAAATTCAAGTGGTATCATATAACCTCTGTTGATATTATCCCTAAGGTTTTAAATGTACAAATCTTGAGCATCCCATTTCCTCCTCAAATTCAAAACTCTTTTTCTTCATGCTCCGCCAAACCGTCATCTCGCACCTATTTTTTTTCTTCCCAAACTCCATTTCTTTTGTTCCTAAAAAAAAGAAGCCATGAATTTGTGACATCATTTATTTGTGGCATCAGTCTGGTCATAAAACAACATAGAGACTTGAGACTGAATTTAAGCAAATAAAGGTCAAGGAAGGAACTTAGAGATTATTCCTTTACACATCAGACAATAACGGTTTCTCTTCTACAATTCAGAACTGCACAGACCCCGTAAGTTTTCACCTTGGCTATAATACCAAATATTCACAAATCAGTATAGAACAAAAGTAGAAGAAACCCCCCAAATACCTTGACAAGCATTATTTTAAGAGGGAAGAATGGAAAAGGGAAGAAAATTCAGACCTGCTTTGCAGCAGGGGTGCAAGTGTCTTTTTTCCAGCTATATCACTTCACAACAGGTTGGAATGGTTATGTTACAAGTCAACATTAAACCTGGTAAGTCAACAATAGGCCTGCGGCTCTAACCCTATCATCAAAATGTGATTTAACTTTTACTACACCAACAACAACCTGCAAATGAAAGCAACCAAGCACCAATATCAAACAAAATCTCTGATAAACAAGCATTTTTCAACAAGTTTTAGGATGGATTTTTCAAAATAACTGAAGCAAAAAGGCTATGAATAAAGTTGAGAAATATCAGAGTAGAAAAGGACACAAAAAAAAGCCAAAAAAGCTTGACATCCAGCTTAACACCAGAATTGATAAACAGGGCAGGTCTGCTGCGAAAGCAAGGCCGCAAGTTTGCCTTCTTTGGTTTCTCTGACCCGCGACAGGCATAACAGGGGGGGCCCTGCAATATAGAACCAAGAAACTTTTGTTTGGACCTTTGCCATAAAGAGGAGAACTCTTCAATCCATAAACCAGCAAGACCTGCACCGAAAAAGACAGCACCTCAGGTCAAAACAAACTCAGCTATCAAACCTCTCCAACGTTTTGAAAAAAACATGAAACCCTAATCAAATCCCTATTTAAAGGGGCGAAAAAACTCATAAGGGAAGAGAAGATTGAGATAACCAACAACCAAAAACAGAAGGAATATTTGAGAATTTACCTCACTCCACAACGACGTCGAAATTCCATCAACAACTGTCAAAGACTCTCGCCAAACCTCCATCACAGCCGCCGTAACCCAACGTCCCTCATCTTCATCATCGTCCTGAAACCACCACCTTCTTCACCCTATCACCAACACTGTTTGACCATCACCTTCATAAAAAGAAAAAACTTAGGAGATCAAAAGAAAGGCAAACAAGAAAGTTAAAAAAAAACAGCAACCACAATAAGCAACGACGTAAACCCGAGAGGTCCAAAGCAAGACCGTCGGAGATCCGCCGCAAGCTACAAAAACTGAGTCGAAAGCAAGACGGAAAGGACGCATCTTACCATTCGTAGCATCCAACGGAGGTAAAAAAAATTGATTCCATGGCTCCTTTTTGCAATGATTTTCGGATGTATAACATTGATAACCTTATGAAATGGAACGGGTATTTTATATTTGGGAAATAGGTTTTTTCTTCTATTTGAAAATCGTGTTTGGTTTTGCGTTGAAATTCTGAAAACAGAGAGATAAGAACAGAGAGAGATCGTGTGAGGGTGGTGCCTTATTCTGAAAAAAGGTTTGGGGTTGAGTAAGAAAGAGTTGGTTTTGAGCGATGGAGAGGAGAGGTTTGTGTTGCTGATTCTTAAAAAAGCATAAGCGCCGTTTTGACCTAGGATTTTCCCTGCCCCTTTTTTTTTTGCTCGAACTGGGTCATCCGACCCGCCCATCCAGCGCCCCTCCTGGTGTGTTTTTTTTCAGCACCCTCTTTGGGGTTCAATCTCATTTTTTTTATTATTATTATTTTGTTTCATTTCTTTATTGTTTTTTTTCAACATTTCTTAAAACAAAGCAAATTCTTAAAATATTTCATGTTATTAAGTTTTGATAAATAATCTTATTATTTCTGTTTTTTAGTAAAATAATTATTTAGATTAGTTAGTTTTTTTTTTCTTTTCTCTTTTGTTAGATAGATTATAACTATAATATCCTTGCTTATATTTCTTTGTTCATTTACTTATTTATTTTGATGATAATAATGTACGACTAGTGTAGATGTGAATCTCGCTCCCGCTTTTCAACTTTTAAGTGGCTAGTAAAAACATGAACACAAAAAAAAACGATGATAATTAAAAATCACTTAAAAAAATAATAAAACAATTTTTCTTGGTCCAATGCCAAGCGAACAAATCTCGCCTACACTTCGCACACACGTTAGTTGATTACCAAGTGATCGCCGTCTGCACGACTCTTATCGCGTTTAAGTTAACAAGGAATAGAACCCCGGAGTCTAGCACTCCGCACGTTATAGAACGAACTACAACTGGGCTAGCCCCATGCGTATTGTTCCGTTCACTCTTTCATTATTAATCATGTTAATTCAAAAACGTCTAAAAAATATCTAACTAATTTTATTTACATACGAAAACAGAACTCCAGAGTCTAGCACTTCACACGTTCTGGATTGGACCGCTACTGGGCTTTCCCCACGCGATGTGTTCAACCACCATTCGTATGTCAAAATATTCAAATCATTTTTATAAATTAAATTACGAAAAAAACCGAACTCTGGAGTCTAGCACTCCGTACGTTCTAAAATGGATTGCAACTGGGCTAGCCCCACGCAATGTGGTCCATTCACTCGTTTATATCTTAGAAACAACTTAAAACTTACCAACCAATTTAAATTATTTTCAAATTAATTATCGAAAGACAGAACTCCGGAGTCTAGCACTCCGCACGTTTTGGAATGAAACGCTCCTGGGCTAGCCCCACGCGACGTGGTTCATTCGCCCTTTCGTTTAAAACATCTTAACAAAAGTCAAACACTTTTCTCAAAACGAACATTGTTTAAATCATTCTATCTCTCGAACAAGCTAGCGCTTTAGCCTCCACCGCGAGTATAAGCCAACGCTTAGCAGTAGAATGCGTTTTAAACAACCGTTCAATAAAAATCACAAACCGTAGTTGCACGAACTACGAAGCTCTGAATTTCCCATTGCACAAGGGAATACGTAGGCACGGGGATTTTAATCCTTCGCGAGCACCCTATTAAAAAAATCAATCTTTTTCTCTCTGTCACAATAATAAAAAAAATCAATCTTTTTCTCTCCGTCGCAATAATAACAAACTTTTAATCTTTTCTCCGACTTATTAATAATATAACTTTCTTTTCCTTTAACAAACATATTAACAATCATTTAGAATACAAACACTTAAGATCAAACATTTAATCGCATAGTTAAGCTAAGAGGTTCCCGTTGAGTACAACGGACATGAGGGGTGCTAATACCTTCCCCTTGCGTAACCGACTCCCGAACTTAGAACTTGGTTTCGTAAACCATTTCTTATCCTTCATTAGGTTGTATCTATATCTCCCTTTTCTTTAATTAGAATAAATAAAATTAGGTGGCGACTCTGTTGTTTTATTTTAGGATCGTATTTTTCGAGGTACGACAGCCGACCTCAGCAAGAACGAAGGACGCTGCAACGTCCAGAAGCTGCGAAGAAGTGGAGACGACGCTCCCCGGAACCCAACAAAAGTAGGTCGCGAGCACGCCGTGAGACCGACCGATTAGGGGCCTCACTAAGGCACGACCAAAGCCCTGGTAATGATGAACTTTCCCCATTGAGGAGCGACGAAGAAGACCCACATTGCCCCCTCTCGCGGGCGATAATGGAGGCTCCACTCCCCAAGGGCATGGAGAAACCCCCGAATTTGGCCATCTACGACGGGACCACTAACCCCGACGATCACGTCGACATCATCAACGCGATGATCGACTATTGCAATGACATCACCGGGCATCTCAAATGCAGGATGTTCTCAACAACTCTCAGGAAGGAAGCCATGGCCTGGTACAAAATCCTAGCCCCAGAGTCCATCACATCCTGGAGGGTCATGAAATCCATGTTCACGAGGCATTTTACAGCCTCCCGACGCCATCCCAAGACCGAGGCGACCCTCGAAGCCATAGTGCAAAGGAAGAATGAAACATTGCGCTCATATATCGAGCGGTTCAACCAAGAGGCTGTCGAGGTGGACACCATAGAACACATGAAGAAATACCCCCTCGAGAGGGGACTCCTGCTCGGAAGTAAACTTAGCAGGGCAGTCGGGATAGAACCTCCCCGCACCATGAACGACCTCCTGCATAAAGCCCAAGCTTACATTAGATATGAAGAAAAACAGGTCGCCCACAATGCTCGCAGAAGTCGCAACGCCGGGGAGACCGGTCATCCCAAGCGCGAGGAGACCAGTGTTCCCCGTCACAATGGAGATAGGCGAAGGGAGGAGAAGCCCCGCGAGCCCCGTGAAGGAAGGGGACCCGCGGGCCGATATAGAGAGTATATGTTGCTGACAGCTCCCCGCGAGCGCATCCGTGCCGAATGCATCAACTCCGACTTCAAACAGGGCAGGGTGAGGTTTCCCAAACCTTCTGCACCCAAGCCCCACATGGAAAAAATAGGGCTCAACAACAGTAAAGAATTGAGTCACATAAAGTTTTTATAACAATGAAAACAACCAATTTTCAGCAATATGAATACGTAACAGCAATGGCCATGATATTCATAGTGAGAAGAGAATCATAAAGAGGGATGTTAACAATAGAACCTTGTTACAAGTCATCTTATCCTTGATGCTTGAGTTACAGGTTTTATCAGTACACTCCCTAGGTCATCCATTATCATCTTTGTGACCTGCAGAAGACAAGAGGGATTAATAAATGGTCATAAGCCAAGACATCATAAAATGTGGAAACTACAAAGGCGGTAAAAAATCAAAGTACAACAGTGAAATTTACAAATTAAACAAGCAGTAAAAATCAGTTTTGCAGTGAAAATTCAACAAAGTTATCAGCAGGACCACACACGTTCTAGAAGCAATATCCAATTTCACAACAGACAATTTCATCAATGAGTCACCAATTCATGTGGTCCCTACAAAATCAAAGGGAATAATCAGTAAGTAAGCACAAAATCAGGGATTTGGGATGGAGTATAACGAATTTTCTACACACTTTCCTACTCATACAAATCATCAAGATATTTCCATCAAGAGGACTCACACGCACAAGATTGAAAATTCGCACACTTTAGCCAAAATTCTCACACGTATCTCACACTATATATTCAATGCCAATCATTGAGTAGGGGAGGAGCCACCAAACACTATGCATTTTTTGCCAAATACTCCTCTCAAACCTTCTTCTTCATAATCACAATAAACCATTAACATAAACTCCCTCATTCTTCTTCCATAAACACAAACCTAAATACTCATAAAACCTCTGCCATTAAACACCACCACCACAGAAAACAAAATCTTGACATAACTCCGACCGAAACTCAAAACCGCATAACATCCGATAACGAATCTTACCATGAGAGACCTGAGTTGAGCGTGAGCAAAACCTTCAAACCCAAACAATTTATATCACTCACAAACCTTCGATTCAAACTCGTCCTCATACCTTCCTATAGCCTTCACCATATAAAACCAGATCCGAAATCTGCTCAAACACCTAAACACCGGACCGAGAGTGTGAGAGGGTCGATAGCGATTAATACGAGAGAAGCTTCAAACGCTTTTCTGAGAATTGCCGTTGTGAGTTGACCGTGAGCCGCCGCCTTGAGTTTTGGTATTTCGAAACAGGGTGGGTTTTCTATTTCCCCCCTTTGAAACATTTTATGGAAAGAAGCTGATACATATCCTTATGTTGTGTTTACTTATTTTATTTTATTCATTATTATTAGATTTAGGTTCTTTGATTTATTGGATACAGTTGGGCTTCAACCCGTGTTCATTTTCTTTACATACCTAGAACCAACCGTGACACCCCTCTTTTGCCTTGTGTTATTCCATTTTCATTATGTTATTATATTATTATTTGGTAGTTAATTTGATTCTTAGTTAAACGATTTCTTGATTCATTTTTTACTGTTTGGGGCCAATGATATAAATTATTGGTTTATTGATATTCGATTTTTAATCGACGTTATCTAAACCTATATGAGGCTAACTTTTCCATTTTTTCATTATTTATCGATTTATCGATTTTATTCACATATTTATGGTCTATGATATTATTATCCGATTTGTGACATTTGATTTGCCGACATTGTCCAAATTGGTATGAGATCCCTTTTTCCCTTTTTTTATGGTTTCTAATTAATTTTAGATCCATTGTCATTTATCGACTTTATTATTATTTCGGCCAATGATAAACGGTGATATTCAATTTCTAATAAATCAACGTTATCCCCTAATTTGAGACCACGCCTTCATTTTCCTTTATTTTCCATTGTCTCGATTTATTTTATTCGGTCGATGATATAACAAACGATCTAAATGTTTGATTTCCACAAATCAACGTCATTTAGATTAATATGAGACCAATTTTATTTTTTATCATATTTCTTTCTCTTAATTAAATAATTGTTTGATTACAAAGTGACGCTCGACTTCTCATAGAATGATTCTAACATTGAAGCGATTCTAAGATAGTTAAAGAGCTACATTTTGACGCTTCCGATTTAATTTCAAGCTCCAACGACTTTGCATAATTTTAGGACACTTCACACACGCTTCCTCTTGGGCAAATACAATGAACTCTTTTATTTCGTGCAATCACGTGTAACTTACTTGTATCCCTCTCCCGATTCCGGTGTATGTCACTTATTTATTTATTTTTTCTTATCTCGCGAACCCTTGGTCCAACGCCAAGTGGTTTCACTCGCACACTCGCATTTCGCTTAGGTTTTGGTATCATTTACTAGGCGCCTTCCTTAGGACTAGGACCCGATTCCACATAACCGATTTAACTCTTACACTCCATTTGCATCGACATTCTCATTTACCGAAATGTTACTTAGGTCCAAACCCTTGATCCAACGTTAAGTGGTCTTATGTAATTAAAATACTTAATAACTATTAAAACAAAAGGTGAAAAAAGACAATGTTGGATCTCCGATGCTTTTCTTCAATTGTTTAGACACAAGGCATTTGTCTCGGGTATAAGCAATTGACACCTAATAAAATCAATCGGCCAACCGTAGAACCACGAACTACGAGGCTATGAATTTCCCATTGCACGAGGGAATACGTAGGCACACGGATCTTACTCCTTACCGAGCACCCTAGGAACAAAACTACCCATTTTTCGTATCGTTTACCCTTAAGAAGACAATAGCATAGTTTATCACTTATTCTCAAACTAGACTAAGAGGTTCCCGTTGAGTACAACAAACGTGAGGGGTGCTAATACCTTCCTCTTACGTAACCGACTCCCGAACTTAGATTTGATTTTGTAGACCATATCATTTCCTTATTAGGTTGTAGTTATATCTTCCTTTTCTCTAGTTAGAATAAATAGAATTAGATGATGACTCTGTTATTTCGTTTGTTTCGCGGTCAGCGGGAGGATCGTAGCCATTTTCGAGGTACGACACTATGCCAAATGTTATAAAAATGAGAGGGCCGATTTTGGGGTGTTACAACCATCCCACAACTATGCACATGCCATGTACCATCAATGACAACATGAAATGTAAACAACAACAACGACCTCATGCAACAACATCAACAAGAACATGCGACACATCAACAACATGCAACAACATCAACAACACATATATACATGTTAACTCATGTTTTTATATCGTTACCTCTAACATACTACAAAACAATCATGTAACCTACCAATACATGCTCTTAGTGTCACAACATCAAAACGATACTATTAGAATGTAAAACACATGTTTTCATGAATTTTCCGATAATTAAAAATGATATTTTTCAGTCCCAGACCGGGCTGAGCGGACACCCTTCCGCGTTAAGCGCGCTCGTCACTACCTAGAAGAGGAGAAATTTCTCAACATCGCGCTAAGCGCGCTCTGTGAATTCGGCAGAAGTTCTCTGCGATTTCCCTATTCTAAAACCCTTCTTAACCTCAGGAAATCACAGAAATTCATACATATTATACAATCATTCTATATACAATCATCAATTCGAATAATCACAACAATTCATCAATTCCTAATCATTCCATCATACTTTTCATCAAACTTTCCATCAACCACATAAATTTCAACCTAATGATTCTCTACTCAATACTCATATTAGTTTACCCTTATGAGATGAAAGAAATCTCACTCTTACCTTGATTCGACAAACGATTTCTCTCCCTTATCGGAATTCTCTTCCTCTAACTCTTGTCATAGCTCATTCTTCCTCTCTTCAGTTCAAGCTCTTCTCAATCCACGATCAGTTTTTACGAACTCCCTTCTCTTTTCTCCAATTTTCCAACATAACCATTGGACCCCTAATATTGGAATCTCCATCTTTCCCTCACTAACCCTCACCTATTTACCAACCTATCATTTCCACTTAATATTCCAATAATTAAATTATTTTAATAAATAATATAAAATTTTAAGCTTATATTAATCAAAATAATATCATTATTTTTACTCCACACACACGAACCTACATCACAATACCACTACCCTTCACTAAGGACACACAACCATCAATAAGGCACAAGAACACACCATCAATCTTTACAATTCATGCAGTACACAACAATTCTCCAATTAATCGAATAAATAACTAAACGATTAAATCGGGGCGTTACAACAAACACCTCAACAAACTCGTGGTAAAACTCGGAGGTAGGGGCATACACCCATATGTGGAACTGAGGGATGTCTCGATCGTGCAAGGGCATTTATTTTGTAATAGTTTATTTCAAACAATAACATCTTTAATTTATTTTCTATTATTTATTTATTTGATACTATTTTTTTAAATTCATTTTTTTAAATTAGTAATAATATATTTTAATATATATATATATATATATATATATATATATATATATATATATATATATATATATATATATATATATATATATATATATATATAAACTCGTGCACCAATTGAATTGATGTATGAGAGCAATTTAAAATAATAATAATAATAATAATTAAGAACTCATACACCACTTCAATTGACGCATGAGAGCAAATTAAAAAAAAAACAATTAAACACCTCATGCACCAATTCATTTGGTGCATGAGTGTACTTTAAAAAAAATGTATTCTCTAATTGAATTGGCGCATGAGGCCAATAAATTTATAAGGGAAAATAAATAGAATCATATACGTCAAATGAAATGACGACTTAATATTCATTTATGTCAAATAACATAATGTATATATTATGAAACATGATTAGATTCGTAAAAATTTTCAAAACATGATTATTATGATATTTAATTTAAAAAAAATACGTTATTCTAAAAAAAATCGCACTTATAGTATTTAGATATTGACTATAAAAAAAAGTTTAATATTTATATGATTGTGTATGTTAACTTCTAAGTTTATTTTTTCATATTTGTCTCTTAAATTTTCAAAATGCACCATATTATTCTTGTTTATAATTTAATTACAAATTTAACAACCTTAAGTTTTTTTTTCCGCTTATTAGACAAAAACAACTAGTATATTATACACTTTTATTACATTAAGAATCAAAATTAACATGAGATTAACCTATTAGAAGAAAAACAGGAGAGAATACTAAACCATAAAAAATAGACATTCAGTCTTAATATAATTATTAAACTTAAAAGTAAACTCAAAACCAAACATTTGTCAATTGTTTGTTCACTCATACGCGCATATGTGATCCCACCAGATAAGGGACATAACAAAGTGTAACGGATTCACCAATCTGTTAAGCTGGCCAAAGACAGCACCTAACGAAACACTTTCATCAGTTAACGACACTTTAAAAGAAGTTTTATAGTAGCTTTAAATTGACGAAAACACCCTTAGTTATGATAAATAAATTGGCACTTTATGAAGAAACATATTGTATGCTACAAGGGTATGTTTGCATTATTGTTATCATTGAATGTGGCGATAATCTAGTGACTAAGGACCTATTGATTATATTGTTGGGGTATTGACAAGGGAGAAAGATCAACTAAAACGAGGGTAAAGGGTCAAAGTGATAGCTACCCAAATTGCGTTCATTTGGGTCCAAGTGGGGGCATTATGTGAAATTAGGACAATTTCCAATCTTTTTCTTCTTTTTTGTTTTGTTTTGTTAATTTGCCACAATCAAAGGTCAGCACAAAGTTTGGGGAATTGACACGGCAAACGTCTCAACTTTCTTAATATTATTAATATTACTAATATTTCATTTATATCTTAGATGATTCTATAAAACTTGATTGTTGTATCATAAATCCAATATGTATAGTATTAATGTGTACAAATATTATTAATAACGATTAATATTTATAATTATTATTTTTATTAAAATAAAAATGTATTATGGTAAAACTGACCTGTAAAAGCAACGAGTTTGTTTTAGTAATAAAATTCATAAAAGTTGGTAAAGTTTATAATTTTCACTCGCATTGTTTCTTTAGACAATTTATAAATGTTATTTATATCTTAGATCATTCGATAAATGTTATTTGTTACTGATATATGATTATAATTATAAAATCATTAATAACTGTAAATATTTAAAACGAAATATGTAATAAATCACCGACATGATAATTCTAATATGTTTAATAACTTTAAAAGTTTACAAATATCACTAATAATTATAAATATTTACAAATATTTTGTTGATTAAAACAAATATTGTGGTAATAGTGTTCCGTAAAAATAATGAGTTTTAGTGTTATTCATAAGTCATTGAGATACATTCATAACATCTTTAAAAAAATGATGAAAATGGGGTGGGAGTTAGGTTTATGACTCTTATTCCTCAATTGCAAACAATAAATTTATAATAACAATTAATAAAATATTTGTAAACGGATAAATTTATTTAGATAAATTTATAAATAATATAATAATATAATACAGTGTTATTAGATATATGTTTAAATATAAAATGAATAATTTAACTATTTAAATAAATAATAATTAAATAAATTCTATTGTATTAAAATAACTGTATATAAAAAAAAAACTCATTATATATAAAATATTACTAGAAATGATCGAGTATTTTGATTTGGCATAACTCAAGTTGGATATTTGCAAATACAGTTAATATACTTGTTTTATAAAAAGAATTATTTAATACTTAATAAACTTATTAATAATTTAAAAGAGAGATGATATACTGCATTGAGGATAATTTATTTATCTAATTGAGATAGAGTTTTTGTTTATGTTTGAGAATCCGATGGAGTCATGGTAAATTTGGAATATTTTGATTGGAAAATGATCATTTATCCAAGATGCTTTCATTATTCAGGTGACCATTATTAGAAGCTCAGACGACTAATAGTGAAAAATTAACTATGGATTAATTTAATAAGGGGCTTGGTTTCATTATTGAACTCATTAGCAAAATTATGATACTTCCAACTTCTTTATTTTATATATAATTAGTGGGAAATAGTGTCTCCGCACGGATTCTGGTTTGTGCCACGTAAATGTCACCAATTAAATTTGAAAAAAATTTATGAAAAATGTACCATTTTAATTATATTTGTTGTAAAAAATAAAACATTAAATAAACAAAAAGTTAAAAATATGGAAAGAAATATTTAATGTTTTTTATATTTAATGGTATATATTTAATAGGAAAAGTTAAAAATCAGAGAATTTATAGACTTTGAATGTTTATTAGTGTGTTTTTTTAAAAAAGCATTGAAAAAGAAATGTTAATTACACGAATTTATTTTGAAAACCGAAACAAAAATTTATTGGAATTTATTCTGATTTATTGGACTAAAGGTATAGAACTTTCAACCCTTGACATTCTTTACTTCGGAGACCACATTGGTGAGGTCATCCTCTCCAACCCACAAGAAACTGTTGACAACTCTGAAGAGCATATGCAAGGTAGAAACGAAGGTCGAAACAACAACAGTGAGAAGGTGGAGGGTATGGATGTCGATCTGCAAAATGGGTTAGTCATGTTGTTGTGTTTTTTTGCTTTGAATAAAAGTGTTGTATAATAACTACTCTTTGCATGCTTTTATCGGTGACCATCAAAGGATATTGATGTTGTTTGACTGAAAATGGTGTTAGATATCGCTAAATCAAAACGATTTTTTTTTTTGTATTTTATTATGTTTGATCATTGAAGTGATATGGTGTCCTTATTTGCATGCAAATACATTTTTCATAGTGTGTTGATCCATGATTTTTACAGTGGAAAGAAATCTCCGGAGGAGCTATATTTTTATATGTTGGAGGTCGAGGAGAGATGGTTGGAGAGAAAAGGGAAAGTGAAGTTGGTAGATGGTAGACAATCAATATGTCCCTACAAAAGAGTTAAGTCCTCTGGTGTAAAAAAAAACGATGTCATTGATCGTAAGTGGGAGGCATGAAAAAGCCTGTATTTATCTCCGATGGGTTGATTGTTTTTAATGAAATGCAAATGAAAAGTCATGTGTGTTCTTCTGATTGTTTTTTTGCATTGGTAAAGGACCAGCCTAATGTAGTTTACACATATCGGAAATTAACATGTCAACTCTGTCAACACATAATGGGTTGTTACAAAACCACATTGGTTAATGGTTTTCATTAAATTGTTATAATCTAATTTATCATTTTGTGTGTGTGAAAAATATAGGGAGAAGGTAGCAGGGGGAAATGAAAAGGCCAAAGGAATAGAGATTGGAGATTCACGTCGACGATCGAGGATGCACGAAGTGTTAATAATTTTGTCAGATTCCTCAAGGTAATAACATTATTGGTGTTACGCATATATTGTATATGTTTGCTTTGTGTCGATCAAAAGTGGTAACTTTATATTTGTATTCTACACTCAAGTAAGAGTAACATTGATGTACTGACCATAGTTTTTAGTAAGACTTACATAGAATGACGAAATTAGTAGGATTGTTCCATAACTTAGAAATTAAGTGGAATATTTGGTATATGCTTATTATAATTAATAGACAACATGATTGGATTGCTTCAGCTATGAAGAGGAATGCGATGTCTCCGCTGGTGGTAATGGTCATCATTCTGTGCCGACAAATTACGTTTCTTGGGACAAGGTCATAAGAAATGTGAAGACCTTCATGAACAATGTCCTTGTAAGTTTCATATATGTAATGCATTAAAGTGCAGTATTATAGTTAGTTATTCCAAAGTTGATTAATACAACTCATTTTATGCAGCGAGTTCCACAAAACGTGATAAGGACGGAATGCTTCAATGGAGTTAAACAGATCGAGTTGTATGACACTGACATGAATGAGAGGTATATTGGTGTGGTCCTTGTCGCTCCCGTGATTTTCATCCTAGTACAAACGCGAAAGTGGCGCGGAAAAGGTAGAGTCGTCAGCCAGACATTTTTATCCCAAAAGAATGGGAAAGGTAATGTTGCACAAACCTGAGGAAGAAGGAAAGGACAAGGTCCTGCGAACCAAAGATCTGGGTTCGGGAGTCAGTTACGACCTGGGAAGGTATTAGCATCCCAGATCGTCCGTCGTACCCGACGGGATCCACGCTTGCTTGTTTGTTTCAAAGGGTGAGAAATAACTGTTGTTGAACAAATGAACTGCTAACTGGAATGGGAATGGAAATGAGAAAAGGAACTGAAAAAGAGAATGAAAAGAAAGGGGGAAATGTAGGGAAAATAAAGAATGTGCTCGAACGGGCCCTACCCCGCTGCCTATGTACCTCATTGGGAAAATGAGGATCAGAGTCGACGTAATTCGCCTAACCAGGCGGGAACTATTTGTTTGTATTTTTTATGGCTGGAACTGCGTATGTCTATGCTCAGGTGTTGCAGGCTCGTCTGGTACGAGTGCGTTTATCGTCTTGCATGCGAGACAAGTCGTCGCAAGTTCGCGTTGAGAATGAATGAGGTGAGAAGAGTTCCCGCAGGAAAGTCGCTTATTGTTTGTTATTTACTTTTAAAGAGTTTCGTATGAATTTGACACAAGGAAGTGAATTCAGACTCTTTTCCATGAAATGTGTACTTGCTACTACATTCTAAGATGGAATAATAGAACAAGCACATCAAGCAAGGAGAATTTATCTAAGACTTGTTTCCAAGGATTAGGGTCTAAGTTCACTAGCTTGTTGAACTTTATTAAATGTTTTTGTAGCTTGTGAAGAAGTATCTTTTAGATATTTCTTTGTGAAATAACCCATTGATAAGACTTGTACATCATGCTAGACAAGCATACACCACTCCAAGATGGAATGAATGCAAGTGCCCCATGGAATAAGGCTATACACAAGGGATCCTTTCATACATTTATTAAGTTTTATTTTGGATTTTGTTTGAAGATGAGAAAGAAAGACTCAAGTCGGAAAAGGACAAAAATTAAGGGGGACTAAGACACAACCCTAAGTTATTTATTAAAATGGTGGTCCTAATGGTGAGTGAGGTTTTTCTAATCCTAAAGAGAAAAAGGAAAAGAGAGAAGAAAAATGATGCAACTTACTTCCTAAGGAAGATAAGTTGGTCCTAACAAAAGGGGAAATCCTACCAATCACAAATAGGGAAGTAAAAGGTGAATTAAATGCATAAAGGAAATGCATAGAAAAAAATAAAAGAATAAGGTGTAAGGAAACATACCTTTCCCTCCCTCCCAAAAAAAGATTAGTGTGCATTTTATTAAAAAATAATAAGGAAAACTCACACCAATTAAATCCTAATAACTCTAGGACTCAATCTAATACTATCTTAATTCTCAAAGAAACTAAACAAATGCTACAACAAAATTCAGCACCAATTACAGCCCCTAAAGTAAAAACAGCTACCAAACAAAAGTACAACACAAAGCAGATTTCTACAGCCAGCATACAACATGTAAAAATAGGTGTAGAAAGTCACATACATCATGAACAACATAGCAAATATCATGTATTTTACAGCACCTATATGCAAAGTCAGCTATGAAATGTAAAATGCAGATTTGATTATTTTCATTTTTTAATGCATAAACTCAATGAAAAATGTACCAATTAATCATGAATATTCATTTTGAACATATATCAACATACATAATTGAATGAACATGAGCATTTTTGAGGAATTATGCAAGAATGCACCACATGATTTATTATGCAACAAGTATGCAAAATATGGCCCATGAATATGGCATATGAACATAATGAGCATTGATCATGAATATGCAACATGATAGATCAACAAGAATGCCAAGCTCAATGCAAAATTCAGAATTGAATTGATGTGAATGATGTGATCAAACATGCAACCAAATGCACATACATACATGGTTATGTGAAATGCAACATATATATTGATACAATGAAATGCAAATGAGTTAACGAATTGTGCGAAAGATGCAAATACAGAATGCAAGAAGTCAAATTATACACAAATGAACACATAAACACATAATATGCAACATGAACGGAACCGCGTCGAAACGACTCGAAATGGGGGAATAAGATGTCGAAACCAAACTAGAAAATTCCCTAAAATTAGTACCTAAGCATGTTTGAACATTAGAGGCACAAAGAAGCAAGAACAAGCAAGCAAATAAACTAAAATTCTGAATTTCTACAGCGTTAACCGGTTAACCAAATGTTTAACCCGTTAACGCACCTCAGACAACACTAAAAATGGCCAAAAATGCATGTGTTAACCGGTTAACCAAAGCGTTAACCGGTTAACACTGAACAGAAAGTGAAAAATTGTTTTGAAATAATTGTTTTTGGCCACAATCTTACTTCTAAAGAACCCTAACACATATCTAATCATGCTAACACGAATTTCTACTCAATTAGGGCTTATTAACACATGCTAGAACCTATAACAAGCTACAACCTAGCTTCAAATCCATTAAACTCCACAAATCGCAAGCAAAACGTAACGGAAACATAATCAACCACAAGTAATACGAAAAGCACTTAAATAATGCCAAAATGGCGAGATGGAGAGAATAAATTAAAGCTAGCATAGTTTTAGATTACCAACCTACGAAGCGGAGAAGTGCTTCGGTAAATGTTGCAAGAATCGGAGCTTGATCGAAGAGAAAACCAAGAAAATCGCGAATCCGCAAAATAAATGCGTTCTTGATGCTTGAGCCTTCTTGCACTTCTGATAAGTCGAAATCTTCACAAAAATTAGTAGCTTCTTCTTCTACAATCCACAATTCAATGGAGGTTGGAGGCTAAGCTCTAAGATCTTCAAGTTTCAATGTGAAACTTGAAGAGCTTCTTCAAAAAAGCTTTGGTGAAAAGGGAAATGGAGGAAAAGTGAGAGAGAGAAAGTGATTCTAGAAATTGTGAGAGAGTGAAAAAATTGGGAACCTTTTGCATTAAAGTGATTAATGATTATATATGGGCTAGGCTTGGAGCTAGGTTTGGGAATAAAATTAGGTTTAGGAATGGAGTTAGGTTTGTAGTTAGTTAGGGTTAGGGTTGGAGAAGGAATATTCCTTGGAATATTCCATGGAATACTCTAGAAGGTTGTGGAACATGGTAGAAGCATCCAAAGGAAATGGAGTGGAATTGAAGTGGAAAAACAATAGGGAAAGAATGAAAGGAAATGTGGAAGAAAAGTGGAAGGGAAAAGTGGAGGGAAAGGTGAAATCAACCACTTTTCAAATGATTTTATTTATTGATTTTTTTATGATTCCTCCATCATTTCTTGACCAAATTTGAACCATAGGATCATTGTAATCCTAATTTCATGATTTTGATCTCAAAATGTCAGGAGTCGACTTTTTTTACCTAGCTCGGTTTCCTTTTCCCCGATTCCTTGATTTTCAATCATTTGGCCGATTGAACCTCTTCCAAAATGAATTTGTGGATGAAATTTGAACCTTAGGCGCTTGTCATCATATATAAGACAATGGAATCCTCTTTGAATCATAACTTCATGCAGAAGCCCGATAGAAATGAAACCCTAATTTGGCCTTTTTCATCAGGAGATGTTGCACTGCTTGCCTCCTTTGATCAAATCAAATCTTTCCATGGCTTGTGGCTTCAAATGAAGACTTGTGGGATGTTGTGAGCCCTTTGCACAAGGTTGAGAAGCTATGTGGACCCTTGATAGCTTTTGTATAGCCTTCAGTTGCTCCAACCAATGATCACATACCTATGCCTCAGCCATGATGAATATGATGCAATGTTGTTGGTTATTTTATGAACTAATGTATGCTAAATGCTGGGAAAAATGTTGTGGAAATGAAAGGGCAAATTTTGAGGTATTACAGTTGCCATATTCAATCATCTGCAGGCCTGAACGAATAATTGCAAAAGCTTTTAGATGTTCAAGGTATGGAGTGATTGAATACTCGAATAAAACCTGGAAATTTGAACTCGGTGGATAAGAGAAATGTCATCTTCCTTTATTATTTTTTCTTTTTTTTGTTTTGTTTTAACCTCTGAATAGGTAGCGGGAAGAGAACAAGGTGGAATAGAATTATTGCAATAACCTGCACTGTGACTGCTGAGCGAATCAAGCCACAAAGAAGGGTGCCTGTTGGCGAAACAGGGCTTAAAAATGAGACCATTAGTGGAACGGAACTCGACAATGCGACTGCTGGGCGAATCAAGCCACAAAGAGGATGCTTGTTGGCGAAACAAGGCTTAACGAGACCGTTAGTGAAACAGAACTCGACAATGTGACTGCTGAGTGAATAAAGCCACAAAGAAAGGTGTTTGTTGGCGAAACAGGGTTTAACGAGACCATTAGCGAAATGAGACTCGACAATGTGACTGCTGAGCGAATCAAGCCACAAAGAAAGGATGCATGTTGGCGAAACAGGGATTTACGAGATCTTTAGCGAAACAGGACTCGATAATGTGACTGCTGAGCGAATCAAGCCACAAAGAAAAGGTGCCTGTTGGTGAAACAGGGCTTTACGAGATCGTTAGCGAAATGGGACTCGACAATGTGACTGCTGAGCGAATCAAGCCACAAAGAAAGGTGCATGTTGGCGAAATAGGGCTTAACACGTGACTGCTGAGCGAATCAAGCCACGAAAAGTGCCTGTTGGCGAAACAGGGCTTAACAAGACCATTAGCGGAATGGGACTCGACAATGTGACTGCTGAGCGAATCAAGCCACAAAGAAAACATGCGACTGCTGAGAGAATCAAGCCACAGAAAGAATGACAAACATTGACTTGGAAAGACAAAGATGCCTGGCAAAGGGTATAAATATCTTCTGTAGGGAGTATCTGGTTGAGAAGATGTTGTAGGTTGTATGTAATATACCTCAAAACTGGCCCATGCTGGTATGCACATATTTGAATTTATGGCGTAATGCTCCATGATGATGGAAATGCTACGCTTTGGAGGATGCAAATGCAATGAGGATTACTAAATGCGAATGCAAATGCAAAGGAGATCTCCTGAAAGGAGACTGCAAGTATCCCAGATGGCTTGAATAGGGAGGAACTGATGATCACTGCATTAATCTGGTTAGTCCTGGTAAGGAGGAAACAACTCTGCAGGGAATATTGTTAATGATACACCGGCTCTGAACTGTCGCCATTGCCAAAAATAAATTGGACTTCGAAATTGGAGATCCAAGACCCTACTGGAGATGGACCTTCTTGAACTCTAATGGGGAAGTGAATACCTCCTGACTTGGCTGGGAAGCCAGATGTATGGCACTGCTGAGGAAGATACCTGTTGGGGAGAAAGAAATTCCTTGTACTGCTAGGGATTTCCCTTGTATTGAAGGGAAGTCTCTGCTTGGGGAGGACACCAACTTTCTGTTGCCTTGCTGAGGGAGAGATTTCAACTTCCAGCTCTGCTAGGGATGATGGAGGATGTCAATGATAAAGCTTCCTGCTGAAGATAAGAGTTTAAGTTGCCCCTCGCTGGGGATGAGAGGTGTAGAGTGTCTCATGTTAGGATTGAGAGATGAAGCGTCTCATGCTAGGGATGAGAGTTATAAAGCGTCCCATGCTGGAGATGAGAGTTATAAAGCGTCCCCTGCTGGAGATGAGGGATGATGATACCCTTCTACTCGAGAAGTATCCTTCCCTTTGCTGCTCTGCTGGAGATAGGATTATCTAATGAGACTTGCTAAGGAATTATTATCAATGAAGCCTGTTGAAGAAACAAATATTGAAGTATTATGCTGACAATGGCTTTGCTTCCAGCCTTTGGGTTGATTGACTGCCTACCGATCCTGAGTAAATAATAGTTCTTTGCAATTTTCAACTCGTTTCATACTAGGATCTATCAGAAGAACTTGTCTCAAGAGGATTTTACAGAAAACTGGCATACGAGATGCCTTAGTGTCTTCAAACTCTTGGAGAGATTCATCGGATCTCGAAATAACTGCCCTAGACTGCATGGTCTATGAAAGAAATTTTTCCTCATAAGGATTCATGAAAAACCTCTAATAACTATGAGATATTATGCCCCAGTAGTTTGAACCTTGGGTAGGTGTCTCTGATTGACCGTCTTTGGGTGAGTGTACTTCTCAAGCTCTTGGGGTGGCCTGCCCCAGTACGAGCCTTTGAGTAGTTTCGTCCCTGAATGGATGATCTTCGAGTGAATACCCGGACTAAATTCTCTTGGAGAGATTTGAATCTCGAAGTGATTGCCCCAGTTTGGTTGAAACTTGAATGCATGCCTCAAACTAATGGATCTTTGAGAGATTTAATCTCGAAGTGATTGCCCCAGTTTGGTTGAAATTTGGATGAATGCCTCTGACTAATGTCTCTTTGATAGATTTGAATCTCGAAGTGATCGCCCTAGCTTGGCTAAATTTTGAATGAGATTACTCGACGTGACTGCCCCAGATTAGTTGGCTCTTACCACGACTGTTGGGGAAATCCCCACTCAATGGAGTTTCTTGAGAAATGCACCTTCATGTGTTGGTTCTTCGGAAGTTTCAGACTTCTCAACTTTGGCAAGATTAAGCTTCTGGACTGAGGTTCCGTATGTGAACTCATGTGATGCCAAACAAATGTATGCAAGCAGAAAATGTTTATTCTGAGAATGAAAAATTCTAATGCAACACACATGTTTATTTTGAAGTTTTACTATAAAAAGATGTCGCCAACCTTTGTGAGTGAATCACTGGTTAAGATACGACATTGATTTTTGATAAACGAAAGCATGCACATGCAACACCAAAAAAGAACTTTTAGCACAACTCATAGGAGTCGGGAATGAGGTCTCGTGGTAGTACACTCTCAAAATAACCCTGTTTCAGTTAGGACTTTTGAGGGTTGTATCGTGGCCTGGTTCACGGTTATAGAAACAAAGGATATAGGCTCGAAGTTTATTGGTACCCACCCCTCTTCATGATGTTCTCCATTCCTATGTTCAGCTAGCTTTCACAAGCGCTCACCTCTCAAAAAGGATTTTGTGATGGTTAAGGAACCAATTACACTAACGGTTTAAGCACCAATTAGGTTGTCTTTTGGAGTCAGTCACCCCTCTTATCTTTGGTGTCTGTGCCACATGACTTTGTTCTTGTTTAAGGATCTTTCTTGTGTAATCCTCTTTGTCTTTCGATTTTGCATAATTTTACTTATCCCTAACTTTTGCCTGGACAGATTATTGTGAATCTTTGATTGCGAAGTCCAGCGGGATGCCCTAATTTTTGCCTAAGTCGCTTGTTTCAAGTTTCGACTTAGTGGGATTTCTCATTCATTTTTTGTGTGTACAAATCATGTGACACAGTTTGTCTTGATTGCTTTGAAAGGATCGTGACTGTCTCACTTCTTGGTTGTTGAGGGATAACCATTGTGGTTTCCGGTCTTTGGACCTCTTAATTGGGATAACCATGGAGGTTTCTTGTCTTTGGACCTCTTGATTTGGTACAATGAAAGGTAACGGATCCTCATATGTACACCTCTTTTGAAATTTGAACGCTCGGTCAAACTAACTGACGCCTACCCTGCCCCTGTGTTAAATGCAAGGGTTTTTTCATGCGAAAAGAAACTCCTACTTCAAGGCTCAAATGGGTTGACGAGGGTCTATCTCCCTTATATCTCCGGTGTTTAGGATTTGAAACAATGCCTGTACATCGTCAACAGGGTCTTTCTCAAAAGCACACAATTAAAGATTATTGCATTTTCATTTCGTCATCCTCCCTGTAAGCTCATAATTTCGACATATTGGGATTTGGAACTTGAAGCCATTTCTGTGAAAGAATAATGATAGTGAAGAAGTTCAAGAAATGTTGACAAGGTTAAAAGCTCCAATATTTCGACAGAAGGATAAGTGATGTTCTGGCAAGACAAGTTTTAGAAAATTGTTTGTAGCCGGGCATTTGTCAAGATAAGGGTGTCTTTTTCGACATTTCGACAAAGAAGAGTTTTTGACAAAAACATTATTTGGCAGATGCTGAAAGGGTTGTTTCTTCTTTAAGACTTCGACAGATGAAGGGGTGCAAGGTTTCGTCACCAAAGGAGAGAATTCAAATTTAAAAGTTGCAACCTTTGACAGTTGGACACATGGAAGGTTCAGGAAAAGAAGTTGCATGCAGGCTGACACTTGTCATTTATTTATGATTTTTCCTTTCTAGGCAGTTACTTTGTTTGTATATAAATAGAATAGTTTGTGTTTAGAAAGGGTGTGTGAAAACTTATACAAAAATTCCTGTAAATACTCTAAGTACCCAGTGTGAGAGAAAATGAGTTTGATATTTGGAACCATGTACGTTTGAACACCATTTATCCTTTAAGTTATTTAAATTATCAGTTTGTTCATCAAGTTTATTTCATTTTCAAGCTTTATTTACTTTTCTGCAAGTTACAGCTTTCGACACTTTTCTTGCTTTTGTTTAAAACTTCACTTATTTCAATTTTAAACTCAAGGTATTAAATACTTTGACATTATTAACAAAACAAACCATAAATTAATCACAAATACTAAGAGTAGTTCGACAGAATAATTGCACATGTGTCCTAGGACTTGTTTGGTTGGTCCTGCAAGTAACCCAGTTTTCTGAGAAATTGGTTAACCAGAGGTTGTTCGCCAGAAATCACTGCGAACAAATTGGCACGCCCAGTGGGACTGTGCAGTTAATAAAACCTAATAGAGAACTTTCTTAGACAAATTGTTCCTTGCTACGTTGTATGATTCTTAGAAGCGGTAAACTAGCCGTAACCGACGTAGAGAGAACAAAGAGAACAAGAGGAAGAAGGATGGCTAACTTGCCAAATGCTTCAAATAATCCTGACGAAACCATTCCAGTTTCCAATCCCATCCCTTCGTCAGGAGCAATCCCAGTTTCTGGCCCTGTTTTAGAACAGATTAGGCCTCCATTAGGGGATTCAATACCAACGGGCTCAGGGTCCCAGAATGCGCCTAGTTCTTCCACTATGGGACACGCCAGACCCTTTGGAACCCCTCCCCCTGGAGGAAATACCTTCAGGCCGTATCTGAATTATTCTCAGTCCTTGACTGGGAGGGAACAACCTTATGGAATGCTGACCAGTGATATTTAGTGGTAATATTCAAGCCAGTTTTCAGCGTCTTTCGAGTCTATTTTTATTTTGTTTGTAGTGTCTCGTTCATGTTTTGCTTAAGTTTTCTCATTATTGCGTGCAAGTTGATATTTATCGTCTTTACTTTGTTTTTATCAGTGGAATGGGTTATGTGGTTGTTTCTTTGTGGTGTTTCAGGTAAATATGTAATCGGTGGTTCGAGGTGTCCGAAAGAGGGTCCGAGCTTTTAAAAACAGATAGAAAATGAGAGTTCAGAGACACAACACGGGTGCCAGTGTTGCACAACACGGCCCGTGTTGTAAAGACCAGAAGAAACAAAGAATTCAGCTCAGAAAATAAGAAGACAGGGGTGTGACACGGGCACCCGTGTTGTACAACACGGCCCGTGTCATGGCAACTGGGAAAAGGATGTTTTTGGTTGCAATCCAGAGTCACAACACGGCCACCCGTGTTGCACAACACAACCCGTGTTGTGAAGACCAGAGAGAATTTTATGTTTTGCTGCTTCGAGGGTATTCCGGACATTTCGCAGTGCTGTTTGAAGACTGATTTATATTTGCCCATGATGACTGTGAAGAGGGATTTTTTTGGAATTGGGGCTGTTTGGAGAGAACAAAGACGGGAGAAGAAAGATTGATCAAGAGCGGAAGCAATTGACGATCCGACTAATCCAACGTTAATTGTAATGTCTAAATTTGCTTACTCTGTTTTTATTTCCAGTTTGAACATGAGTGGCTAAACCCCCCAATGCCAGGGGGGTGTCCCTGATTTGCATTTT
This sequence comes from Lathyrus aphaca, assembly GCA_963966055.1. Classification (NCBI taxonomy): domain Eukaryota; kingdom Viridiplantae; phylum Streptophyta; class Magnoliopsida; order Fabales; family Fabaceae; genus Lathyrus; species Lathyrus aphaca. Next base: position 502,495,791 of record OZ014520.1, read on the forward strand.
GTAATGACTTGTTGAATTCTTCAATTTGGTATTATGTTTTAGTTTCGTTTCTTTATTTTATCGCAACGTCCTTAATGCTTTATCGGTATTGGAAAATAAGATAATTGATCGTGGTTAGGATTTGGTCTGACCAACCATTCTAACCTTGTTGCATAATTTTATCGTAAAAAATATTACTGAGGAATTGGGATATTTTTATATGAACCTTTTTATGTCAGAATTATTGCTTGATATTCTTCTATGACCTTTGAGGAATCATGGTCTATGAAGAATACCAAAGGTTTTTCTTTAAAGGAATTTTGGAGAAACATTGTAGGCTTAGGAAAGACGCGTTCTAAAGCACATCTCTAAAATTAAGGAACCTATGAGTCATTGCATTGCGAATCATACACCCTACCTGGCATTACTTTTATATAAGTGAAATTATTTGTTTTTTACGTTTTATTTTGTTCAATTGAATTTAATCACGAAGAACTTATTTTTTATACGCAGTCCTTGTGATCGATATTTTTGGTTAATCCCTTCTATTACTACATCGGTAAAAATAGTACACTTGCTATTTTCCGGTCAAGTTTTTGGCGCCGTTGCCGGGGACTGCCAAAGAATTAAGTTGTTTGTGTTATATCAATTGGAATTTTGTTGCTCTGCGACTAAAATTTTACTTTACTCTGTATATCATTTTACTGTTATTGAAATTTTGTTTTCTAACTCGTGTCTAACTGTTTATGCGAGGTCAGGCCTCAGCTAAATTTTCTTTTGACACAGAACCAGAAAGAGCCTTGCACGAGAGACGCCGCAAGGCAAGAATTGATAGTCTGGCTAAGACTTGTTCAAGTGTCCCGTATCAGGAAACTGAGGACTATATTTCAGTTCACTCGGAGCACAGTGACTCTGATTCAAACAGAGAAACTGACCCTGAATTCAACGACATGGCAGGAAATCAACCTGCTCCAGAGAGGCTCTTAGGTGATTACGGAGGGGCAAATGCTCAACCTAACAGGATGACGATTGTTAATCAACCGGTGAATGTAGCACACTTCCAGTTACATCCATCTACTATCCGCCAGTTAGAGAGCAAGCCTTTCTCCGGGAGAATTAATGAGGATGCAAATAAGCATCTTCAGAGATTTCTTACTACTACCACTTCTTTGAAGATCGAAGGTCATTCAGAGGAGGCAAAACGACTGGTGATGTTTCCATTCACTCTTACTGACGATGCTGAAGAGTGGTTCTATTCTCTTCCCGCAGCTAGTATCACAACATGGCAAGAGATGGAAACAGCCTTCCTTAACGAATACTTTCCTGCTTCAGTGTTCATCCGGAAAAGATATGATATAGTCAATTTTAAACAAAAAGAGGGTGAATCACTCGGAGATGCTTATAAAAGATTCAAAAGGTGTTTGACTTCGTGTCCTACCCATAACATGGACGCAACAGAGCAAATGCAAAACTTTGTGAATGGGTTGAGACTCAAGACAAAGCAACTGATTGATACTGCTGCAGGTGGCTCAACAAACTTCTCAACAGCCACAGGTATTAAAAGAATCATAGAAGCTATTGCTGCCAATGAACACCTTGAGTTATATGATCGCACCGTGAGTCAACCAGACGGAAAAATCGATCTTAAGCTAACAGAACAGGTTGTAAAAATGGAAGATCAAATTGCCGCAGAAGTTGAAAGAAGGTTGAAGAAGATGAATCTGGGAACTCACACAGTTGCTCAGGTTGAACCAGTTCAAGCGGTGATTTGCGAGATATGTTGTGGTCCACACTTTGCCATGCACTGTTTGGCAACTCAAGAGCAGGTTGAACAGATTAATATGTTGAGGCAAAACAATCCTTATGCCAACACATATAATCCGGGGTGGAAAAATCACCCAAATTTCTCTTGGAAAGATCATCAAGGGAACATCCAGAAACCGGTTCAAGGCCAACAACAGTACCAGCCCCAACCACAACCTTATCAGCCTCCAGTGTCAAGAAAAGCTGATTGGGAGATTGCCATTGAAAAGATGGCAGCTCACAACTGTCAATTTCAAGAAGAAACCAGAAGTAATTTCAAGAACACTGGAGCATCTATAAAGAATCTTGAGGTGCAGATGAGCCAAATTGCTCAACACCTTGCTATCCCTAACGCTCCTGGGACTCTTCCTAGTGCTACTGTAACAAATCCTAGAGATAATCATAAAGTAAATGCAGTCACAACGCGAAGAGGTAAAGTTAGTGAAGAGGTTCAAGAAAATTCTGAAGTTGAAAATCAATTGATTGAGGTTGAGCTTGAAATCAAAGACAATGAAGAGGTTGACAACGACAAAGAAGATACCCAAACACCGGTCATCAAAGAAAAAGCGGTTGAACCTAAACCGGTGGTCAAACTTCCGTATCCTACAAGAAACAAGAAGAAAGGGCAGCAAGAGAAGAATTTTGAAAAATTTCTTGACTTGTTCAAAAAGCTGGAATTGAATATCCCATTGCTTGAAGCTCTTGAACAAATGCCCACTTATGCCAAGTTCATGAAAGATATAATTGCTAAAAAGAGGACTATGGGAGCTGAACCTATTATTCTAACCGAAACTTGTAGTGCTATTTTGCAGGGATTGAAGATTCCGGTGAAGAGAAAAGATAGAGGAGCTGTTACCATTCCATGCACTATTGGTGACCGATCGTTCAAGAGAGCTCTCATCGACTTGGGAGCGAGCATCAGTTTAATGCCTTTATCTATCTACAAAAAGTTAGGTATTGGTGCTGTACAAGACACTAGGATGACTCTCCAATTCGCGGACCATTCGGTGAAGCGACCTTATGGAGTTGTCCATGATGTATTGGTTAGGGTGGACAAATTTGTGTTCCCGGTTGACTTTGTGATCCTTGAAATGCCGGAAGATGAAGAAATTCCCTTGATTTTGGGAAGACCTTTTCTAGAAACCGGGAGAGTTATGATAGACATGGAAGGTGGAACGCTAACGATGAAGGTCTATGATGAAGAGTTAAAAATTGATGTTAGGAACACTTTAAAGTACAAAGATGATGTGGGCACTAGTAGCAACATACAAGTGTTAGACCAAATGGAAGCTAGTGAGCATTTAGAAAGTGTGTCCAAGTTACCTCTAGAGAAGGTGTTGAGTATGTCCATTTTTGAAGGTGATAAGGAATTTGGAGATAAGGATATGGAAGTGGTTGCGATGCTTGAAAATCAACCTATCTTTAAAAGAATTAGAATGCACCGGTGGGAAGAGTTGCGACAGCCTACAACAGTTGATGAAGGCAAAGACAAACCAAAAACAGCCGAATTGAAGCAACTTCCCGAGAATCTCAAATATGTCTTTCTTGACACGGAAGAAAAATGTCCCGCTATTATTAGCGCAAATTTAAAAGACATACAAGAAGGCAAGTTAATTGAAGTTCTTAAGAAATTCAAGGGAGCTATTGGGTGGAAGATTGAAGACCTAAAGGGTATAAGTCCCACAGTGTGTATGCATAAAATACTGATGGAAGAAGATCACAAACCGGTTGTACAACCTCAAAGGAGATTGAATCCGGTGATGAAGGAAGTAGTGCGAAAAGAAGTTGTTAAGCTATTGGATGCGGGATTGATTTATCCCATATCCGATAGTGCTTGGGTGAGTCCGGTGCATGTGGTACCCAAAAAGGGGGGAACAACTGTTATAACAAATGAAAAAAATGAGTTGATTCCTACAAGAACCGTTACTGGGTGGAGAGTGTGCATCGATTATAGAAGATTGAATTTGGCTACGAGAAAGGACCATTTTCCATTGCCATTCATTGACCAAATGCTGGAAAGACTAGCGGGACATGAGTACTATTGTTTTCTTGATGGCTACTCCGGGTACAATCAAATCGCTGTTGCACCGGAAGACCAAGAGAAAACGGCGTTTACATGCCCCTATGGCATTTTTGCTTATAGAAGGATGCCATTTGGGCTATGTAATGCCCCCGCTACATTCCAAAGATGCATGACTTCCATTTTTGCGGATATGCTGGAAAAACACATGGAGGTGTTCATGGACGATTTTTCCGTGTTCGGATCCTCATTTGATCATTGTTTATCTAACCTTTCACTTGTTTTGCAGCGATGTCAAGAAAGCAACTTAATATTGAACTGGGAAAAATGCCATTTCATGGTGAAAGAAGGCATTGTTCTTGGTCACAAGATCTCACAAAAAGGGATCGAAGTGGATCAAGCTAAAGTGGAAGTGATCTCTAAGTTACCTCCGCCAATCAACGAAAAGGGCATAAGAAGCTTCTTGGGACATGCGGGATTTTACCGCAGGTTCATAAGAGATTTCTCAAAGATAGCCAAACCTTTAACTACTCTGTTGGTTAAAGATAAGACTTTCGTTTTCAATAAGGAATGCAGCGACGCTTTTGAAACACTAAAAAAAGAATTAGTATCTGCTCCTATTGTTATTGCCCCAGATTGGTCCCTACCCTTTGAGATTATGTGCGATGCTAGTGACATTGCGGTGGGGGCTGTTCTTGGACAGCGGAGAGGAAAATTGCTTCATGTGATTTACTATGCTAGTCATGTTCTGAACCTTGCACAGATAAACTATGCAACTACCGAGAAGGAGTTGTTAGCAGTTGTGTATGCCTTCGATAAATTCAGGCAATATCTGTTGGGTTCAAAAGTGATTGTTTATACTGACCATGCTGCTTTGAAATATCTTTTTGCTAAGCAGGATTCCAAGCCCAGGTTGTTGAGGTGGATTTTACTCCTTCAGGAATTTGATGTGGAGATTCGTGACAAGAAAGGGTGTGAAAACACTGTTGCAGATCATCTTTCTCGAATGTCACCAATTGAGGAGACAGAAGAGCAACGCCCTATAAAGGATGAGTTCGCTGACGAACACATCCTAGCTGTTATAGGGGTGCCTTGGTTTGCAGATTATGCAAACTATCTCGTTGGCGGTATTATACCCGACGATTTTGATTCTAACAAGAAAAAAAAGTTTGTTCATGATTGCAGGTTTTATTTATGGGATGATCCGTTCCTCTACAAAAGAGGGGTGGACGGCCTGGTGAGAAGATGTGTACCTGAAGAAGAACAAAAAGATGTGCTGAAAGCATGTCACGACTCTGAGTATGGGGGACATTTCAGTGGTGATCGAACAGCTGCTAAAGTCCTACAATCAGGACTTTATTGGCCATCTTTATTTAAGGATGCGCAAGAGGTAGTGAAAGAGTGTGACAGATGTCAGAGGACTGGGAATATATCAAAAAGAAATCAGATGCCCCAAAATTCTATGCTCGAGGTTGAATTGTTTGATGTATGGGGGATAGACTTTATGGGGCCATTTCCACCATCATTCGGAAAAAACTATATTTTGGTGGCTGTGGATTATGTGTCCAAATGGGTAGAAGCTGTGGCATTACCCACCAATGATGCTAAGGTAGTGGTTAGATTCCTAAAAGAAAACATCTTCGCAAGGTTCGGTGTCCCGAGGGCTTTGATAAGCGACGAAGGGACACATTTCTTGAATCACCTTATGGAGAAGTTGCTGCAAAAGTACAATGTGAAACACCGGATAGCTACTCCTTACCACCCCCAAACGAGCGGTCAAGTGGAGGTATCCAATAGACAATTGAAACAAATCTTGGAAAAGACAGTGAATTCATCCAGGAAGGATTGGTCTCTTAAGCTAGATGACGCTTTATGGGCGTACCGGACGGCTTTCAAAACGCCTATCGGTATGTCACCATATCAGCTGGTTTATGGAAAGGCATGTCACTTACCTTTGGAACTTGAGCATAAAGCTTTTTGGGCATCTAAGTATCTTAATATGGACTTGTCAAAAGCTGGAAGTTCAAGGATTCTTCAACTGCATGAGTTAGAAGAATTCAGGAATCGGGCGTATGAGAATGCCAAGGTATACAAAGAGCAAACGAAAAAATGGCATGATAAAAGGATTCAAAGAAAAGAGTTTTGGGAAGGACAACTGGTCCTTCTGTACAATTCAAGGCTGAAGCTATTCCCAGGCAAATTAAGGTCAAAATGGTCGGGACCTTTTGTTGTTCACAAGGTATTTCCTCACGGAGCTGTTGAGATTAAAAATCAGATCAACGGAGATATTTTCAAAGTGAACGGGCAGAGATTAAAGCATTATTTCAAAGGCCAGCCCACTGGTGATGTGCATGTCACTCGTCTTACCCAGTAGTACGACGGACCGTCGAGCCATGCGACGTTAAACGCAGCGCTTCGTGGGAGGCAACCCACGAGTTTTTCAGTCTGACTTTTGTGCGTTTCTGTTTTGTAGGTTTTGTTTATCACTAATTTTAAGAAGGAATGAATGAGGTTTGAAGTCATAATAGGAAGATCAATAAAGCCAGAAAACGGAAAATCAGAGGTGCAACACGGGTGCCCGTGTTGGGCAACACGGCCCGTGTTGCATGATGCAGACAGATGGTTGTTTTTGGGAAGTTCTGATGGATTCCAGGGATGCAACACGGCCACCCGTGTTGTGCAACACGGCCTGTGTTGCAATGTCTGGAGATTGTTTGATTTCAGAAATTTTGAGAAGAGATACCCGGGGTGCAACACGGGTGCCCGTGTTGTGCAACACGGCCCGTGTTGCAAGTGCTGTTTGACATGAATTTTTGAGTCAGAGAAATTGAAGCATCCAGGGAGGCAACACGGGTGCCCGTGTTGTGCAACACGGCCCGTGTTGCTCATGCGGGAATCCTAAAATTCAAATTTTTTTAAATTTTCCCAATTTTGTCCTGTGGGCCCCACGTGTTTAATTCCCTAATTTTTAATTAAAGGCTCATTAACCTACCATTTATCACTTTTCTTTCATCTTCTCCAACCCTTTTCTCTCTAAAAACCCTAACACCATTGTTATTCCTCTCAAAACCTCCATTTTCGCGAGCACCCACTCACCGAAACCTACTTCTCCATTCACGAAATTTGTTCCCCATCGCTTGCTTGTCACTTCTACGGTGATCGTTTCCTCTAATCTTTAAAAATTTTTGTGTGCTTCATTTGTGCAGGCCTGAAAAATGCCTCCTAGAAGGGATACCGGTAAAAATGTTGCTGAATCTTCTCGTCCTCGCAAGAGAGCACACCGGATGCCGAATGCTCATGGCATCTTATTCGAGGACCCGGAGCATCAAGCTAAGTATGCAAAGTTGGTAAGACGTAAGTTGATACCGGCCCGGTACATGTGCAACGAAACTCTTGAAAATATAGGGCTCAAATTTGAAGTCCATAGAATGTTCCACAGTATCGGGATGTTAAATTTCATGCAGTATGAAGCGCCAACTTTTGAGCGCATAACCTTGGAATTTTTGAGTTCTTTACAGTTTCAGCTCAAGCATACCTGGACCGGATCCGACACTGAGTATTTCGGTACTCTGAAGTTCCGCCTTTATGACAATGATCATGTGATGTCGGTGGCTGATCTGGGGAAGATTTTAGATCTCCCAGTCTTTGGGCCTGGTGCACCGCCAAGTACATTCGATGCAGGATCATTCTGGAAGGATATCACCGGCAACACCGAGTATGCCGCATCTGCTGCAAAGGCCTCATGCATTCATAACCCGTCATTCCGGTACGCTCAAAAAGGGTTAGCTTATACCCTTTTCTGCCGAGGCGACAGTACAGGAGTCGCAACTCTGCGGGAGTTATACTTCCTATATGGAATGGCAAACAATGAGCTGATTAATGTTGCGGCCTTCGCAGCAGACCACCTGAAGCGGGTAGCCAATGCTGCCTCGGGTGAGATTTCCGTTGGAGGGATGATTACACAGATCGCTCAGCATCTGGGGTATAATGAGAGGTTGCTTGAAGTGCCTGCAGTGGCAGGTAAGACAAAAATTGACCTTGAAACATTGGTCAACCAAGGTATGATTAAAACTGCTCATAATTATTATGTTGTGATGTCTCGTAACAAGCATTTGATTTCGTTGCCTGCACCTAACATGATTACCATAGATAATAGAGCTAACTGGCTGTATGAGGACCCCATGCTGGGTGGTTCCGATCAGTTTGATGAGTATTTTTCAGATGAGGAGGATGCAGGGAACCAACCTGAAGAGGTCCCGGTGCAAACTGCTGGTGGTTCTTCTAACCAAGCAACTGGTCAGTGGAATGTTTCCAAGGACCAGTGGGATGAAATGATTAGAGAGCAGACCCGGCAAGGGGACTTAATCGATGAGCTGCATGCATGGATGCAGCAGATGAAGCTTCATGGATTTCCTCCCGAACAGTGATAATTGTGAGTCCCCTCCGACATTGGTTCTTAAACAGTGAGGACACTGTTGAGTTCAAGTGTGGGGGGGTTTAGTTTTGATGTTTTCGTTTATTTTATGTTAATCTTTGTTTATTTTAATAGTATCATAGTGTCGGCTTGAAGATTATAGCTTTATGTTATCTGTAAAAACACCCCTAAGTTAACCTGCTGTGTATTACATGTGAATTATGAGAAAGTATATAGGATGCGAGTGAAAAAGAATCCCGATGAGAAAATATGGAAAATTTTGATGTATAGGTACTACATAAGCACACTGAGTTTTCGGAATTAGGAACGAGTTCGACATGTAGATTCGTGCCATGGTGCTTTGATTTGAGAAGTAAACCCGAAGTAGTTTATATTGATATATCTGGCTTTATCTATAATAATTATGTGTGCAAAGATGATCCAAAAGAAAAAAAAAAAAAAAGCTTCAAGGCACCGAAAAAAAAAAAATGAATAAAAACATTAGAACGATCGATCCTTCTAAGTTGGGTAACTCTCACAAGGTTATTCAACCTAACGGCGGTTGAACATAAATGTTTCCCGAAGGGACAGAAAAATCGGTGCCAACGATAAAAAGAGGAATCAATCTTGCACACATAGTGAAAATCATTAAAAGCCTTAAAAGTGATTGTCCGAATGAAAAGGGTTGAAAATCGGAAAAATAAGACCTAAGCACGAAGCATAGTCGGAGAGGTTACCGAAAAGGGAGATTCGGATCCGTGGTTTTCCATGGTGTAGTGTTTGTGTGATATCTATACTGAGAGAAAAGTACAAAAAGAACTCATTGGGTGAATTGGAACGAAGGATCCACGTATGAGTATCATAATTCATATTGCTAGTTTTGAAGATGTAAATGCAGGATTCTTGCTTGAGGGCAAGCAAGAATTCAAGTTTGGGGGAGTTTGACCAGTGATATTTAGTGGTAATATTCAAGCCAGTTTTCAGCGTCTTTCGAGTCTATTTTTATTTTGTTTGTAGTGTCTCGTTCATGTTTTGCTTAAGTTTTCTCATTATTGCGTGCAAGTTGATATTTATCGTCTTTACTTTGTTTTTATCAGTGGAATGGGTTATGTGGTTGTTTCTTTGTGGTGTTTCAGGTAAATATGTAATCGGTGGTTCGAGGTGTCCGAAAGAGGGTCCGAGCTTTTAAAAACAGATAGAAAATGAGAGTTCAGAGACACAACACGGGTGCCAGTGTTGCACAACACGGCCCGTGTTGTAAAGACCAGAAGAAACAAAGAATTCAGCTCAGAAAATAAGAAGACAGGGGTGTGACACGGGCACCTGTGTTGTACACACGGCCCGTGTCATGGCAACTGGGAAAAGGATGTTTTTGGTTGCAATCCAGAGTCACAACACGGCCACCCGTGTTGCACAACACGGCCCGTGTTGTGAAGACCAGAGAGAATTTTATGTTTTGCTGCTTCGAGGGTATTCCGGACATTTCGCAGTGCTGTTTGAAGACTGATTTATATTTGCCCATGATGACTGTGAAGAGGGATTTTTTTGGAATTGGGGCTGTTTGGAGAGAACAAAGACGGGAGAAGAAAGATTGATCAAGAGCGGAAGCAATTGACGATCCGACTAATCCAACGTTAATTGTAATGTCTAAATTTGCTTACTCTGTTTTTATTTCCAGTTTGAACATGAGTGGCTAAACCCCCCAATGCCAGGGGGGTGTCCCTGATTTGCATTTTGTAATGACTTGTTGAATTCTTCAATTTGGTATTATGTTTTAGTTTCGTTTCTTTATTTTATCGCAACGTCCTTAATGCTTTATCGGTATTGGAAAATAAGATAATTGATCGTGGTTAGGATTTGGTCTGACCAACCATTCTAACCTTGTTGCATAATTTTATCGTAAAAAATATTACTGAGGAATTGGGATATTTTTATATGAACCTTTTTATGTCAGAATTATTGCTTGATATTCTTCTATGACCTTTGAGGAATCATGGTCTATGAAGAATACCAAAGGTTTTTCTTTAAAGGAATTTTGGAGAAACATTGTAGGCTTAGGAAAGACGCGTTCTAAAGCACATCTCTAAAATTAAGGAACCTATGAGTCATTGCATTGCGAATCATACACCCTACCTGGCATTACTTTTATATAAGTGAAATTATTTGTTTTTTACGTTTTATTTTGTTCAATTGAATTTAATCACGAAGAACTTATTTTTTATACGCAGTCCTTGTGATCGATATTTTTGGTTAATCCCTTCTATTACTACATCGGTAAAAATAGTACACTTGCTATTTTCCGGTCAAATGCCAACTTCAATGATGGCAAGCCTACATAATTCGTCACCATTATTCTCTGATGCTATGGTTCAAATGTCATCACCATTGCAGGGATCAGGATACAGTGGAAATGGAAATAGAATGAATCAAGTTCCACCAGGTTTCCATTTACCCACTATGACAAACCATTCTGCACAAGTAATTCGTCAACAGATGGATGAAAGCAATCATGATATGGTGCATGCATTGACACAACAAATGGGGGAGGTGTTCAATCCTTTAATACAAAATACTACCCAAACAAACCAAATATTGGCAGAACAGATGGCACGCATTGCTGACTTTTTTGGAGTCCCTCAAGCACAGCAAAGAATGCAATTGAATCAAAATCCTGCCAATAGGCCTGTCGAAGAGGAACTTACTATAAACCAAAGGCCATTAGGAAACCCTCATGAAAATCCCAGGGGCCAAGAGGTGATAGTTGAACAGCCTAATGTAAAGGAGCCCATTCGACAGGAACCAAGAAGAATAATAGTCCAGAGAGACCAAAATGCTGATGAAATATTACAGCAGAGAATGCGTTACAATAACCTGCCTGTCGAAAATAATATTGCAACCATGGTTGAGAGAATAATGGCGCAAAATGGAGTAAACGTAGGATTACAAAGGCCTAGTTATACTTCCCCCTTGTCTGAATTTGTTTTACAACAAGAATTACCACCAAGGTGGAAAGTCCCCAAATTCACCAAATTCTCAGGGGATACTAGTGAGTCCACCATAGAACACGTAGCGCGTTATTTGATAGAGGCAGGAGAGATTGCTAATAATGAGAACTTAAGGATGAAATATTTCCCAAGTTCTTTGACAAAAAATGCTTTCACTTGGTTTACTTCTCTTCCTGCAACTTCAATATTCACATGGGCCCAATTAGAAAGATTGTTCCATGAACAATTCTATATGGGACAAACCAAGATAAGTTTGAAAGAGTTGGCAAGTGTCAAAAGGAAATTCTCTGAACCTATAGATGATTACTTGAATAGGTTTAGATTATTAAAGGCCAGATGTTTTACACAAGTACCGAAACAAGAACTAGTCGAAATGGCTGCAGGGGGTCTAGATTATTCAATAAGGAAAAAACTAGATACCCAGTACTTGAGAGACATGGCACAACTAGCAGATAGAGTAAGGCAAATAGAAAGACTAAAAAATGAAAAATTTAGATCAAATAAAAACAAGAAAGAAAGAGTGGCCTATGTGGGTATAGTTCAAGAAGATGATTATGACGAAAATGAACCACTCATTTTTGACCAGCAAGAAATTGATCTGGCAGAACTAAAACAAGGCCCTCCATATTCCTGTAAAGTTTTAGCCCCGTCGAATGGAAAAAATCCAGTCGAAGTGGAAAAGAATGACAGGTTCCCTAAAAGAACCTATACATTCGACATCACCAAATGTGATGAAATTTTTTGATTTATTAGTCAAAGATGGTCAGTTAATAAAACCAGCAGGCACTAAGGAGCCTCTTGTAGACCAACAGAAAAAGAGAGGTTTTTGCAAATACCATAATTTTTTGGGTCATAAAACTTCTCAATGTTACCTTTTCAGGGATCTGGTCCAGAATGCAATCCAAAATGGAAGGCTAAAGTTTGGAGACAAAGCTAAGCAACAGATGAGAATTGACTCAAATCCCATGCAAGTGGTGGAAGCCAATTATGCTGAACATGAAATGGTGAATATGGTCGAATTGGAAGTCATGTTTGAGGAAAGCTTTGAGATAGTAGGAGCCACTAAAGGTTTCAACACCAACTTCAACATGATAGAGGCTGCTGAGGGCTTCGACACCCATGTAAATGTGGTGGAGGGAGCTAATGACCTTGCAGACCAGGCTGAGGAAGAAGAAGTCAAAACTTCTGAAGACTTCGACAGGGAGAATGTCATTGAAACTACTGAAGGTTTCGACGAAAGAAATACAGTCAAGGTGGGCAGAAGCTTCGACAAGAAAAACTATGAAAGAGATGCTGAGCAGGGGGTGATCTGGGACACTTTAGGAGAATCAAATGGGAGGTTCGACTTCATGGTGAAATATTCAGCACCACCAAGCTCCAAAACGGATATCAACAAAATCAAACCCACAGGATGGGGAGATTCTTTCAAAAATAATAATGAATAAGAGGATAACAAAACCCTCATTGTCCAAAAAGAGGCCACTGAGGGCCTTAGCCAAGATAAGATCAAAACAACAGGGACTGATGACAATGCCCTTACTGTCGAACCAAAAAACAGTAGTACCATCAAAACTGAAGAACATTCTGTCGAAGGTGTTGCACACTGCTGCAAATACGTCTATAAGGGTTTACACCCAAAAGGCAGTGTAAATCAGTCAAAAGAGAATATCCCGGAGGAAATGATGCTAGTCGAAAAAATGAACAAATTGAAAATCACAACTGAACAGAATGCTGGGATTCATATGGTGGAAATCACTCAGAAGGTAGGACCAGACACCAACAAGGGAAAGAAACGTCAAGAGAAACATCAGAAGCTGGTTTACCCAGAAGAGAACGAAAGTCTTGTCGAATTCATCCAGAGGTGTCAAAGAAAAAACGCAGAAGTTATGCTTTGCCCAAGATGCAGTGCTGTGTTCGACAGGAAAGCAACTGATGACTTAGAAGCAGCAGAAAAGACCCAGAGGAAAAGAAACTGGGGAACAATCCCACCAACCAGAAACGAAAGATTCGACCCAAGAAGAAGGGAGCATCATATCCAAGGAGTGGGAGAAAGACGTCTCAACACCTATAAACCATCCAACAGACCAAATAACGACAGATGGGTTCAACCTATAAGGGATGCCCAAGGTCAGAAGAGATGGAAGAGTTTTGAAGTGAACAGGGGTGCCTCAATGGAAGTAAAAAAGGAGGCAAGGCCAAAGTACGTCTCTGAAAACTACAAAGGGAAGAATCCTATGTCCAGGTCCCAATGGAGAAGATTCCAAAGGCAGAAGAAAATTGAAAAGGAAACTGTAGAACACGAAAGGGTTGGGCAGAAGGGAGTTGAATCAAGCAAGTATGTGCAGACTACAAGCAAGGGGAGACCTCTGGCAAAAGAAGAACCCCCTCAGAAGAACGGGTCTAATGACACCACAGAAATGCAGAAAACAAACAACAAAATTCCAGTGGACGAAGAAGTTACAGATGACTTCAGTTCAGAGTCTGATGCGTCCTTCGACGTAACCTGCAATGTGGTTTCTGTGTTGCCCAGAGACTATGACAGGATAATGGAAGTCGAAGACGAAGAGGATGACATGGCAGATGATAGCATAGGCCTTAAGCCTGTATGCTACTACATAATGAATAATGGCTGTGTCGAAGAGCAAAATGCCTTCTTCGAAAAGCCAGATGATGCAATGAAGGCTCATTTAAAGCCTCTTTTCATAAAAGGAAAGGTAGAAAATGTGGGTGTCAACAAAATTCTGATAGATGGAGGAGCAGCTGTGAATTTAATTCCTCATTATATGATAAAGAGGATTGGAAAAGATGACTCCGACACTAAGCCTCACAACATGGTGTTGTCCAACTATGAAGGTAAGGTAGGGACAACACTGGGGGTAATACAACTAAACTTGACTGTAGGGTCCATTACCAGGCCTACAATGTTTGTGGTGATAGCATCAAAGGCAAATTACAACTTGCTGTTGGGAAGAGAATGGATCCATGGGATTGGGGCTGTGCCATCCTCCATGCATCAAAGGATAGCAATCTGGAGGCCATATGGGATTGTCGAAAACATAGAAGCAGATCAAAGTTACTTCACAGTTGATGTGAACAATGTCACTAGTCGTAACTTCGACAAGAACCTGGCCCATATAGCACCATGCAATCCTGCTGGTTTCGACCTAACAGCCTCCGACAACGCCTATTGTTCCATGTACCTCCACCCTACGCATGGCTTCCAGTGGGATAAAGAAGTAATTGGGGAGACAAATTACACTTGGGGAACTGCCCATGTCGATCCAACTGGATGGGGGAGTGAGTTCAGTGGAAATGACTGAAGCATCAACTATAGAAAAGATTTCGGCTTATATAGCCGAAAAACAACTCAAAGCGGCCCTTGAGGCTGAGGTAAGAAACATGGCTGTCAAAGCCAACACACAAGTTGTCTAAGAACAACATCCTCAAGAAAATATTGAGGAACAACGTACAAAGCGAAGTTTAGAAGAAGATTTTAGTGGCGAATGGCAGAGTCAAAGACTTGATGCCATTTACGATGACGAACCCTTGGGGTTTGAGAAAGATCCAGCCCAAACCAATATGAAAATGGTGGCACAGGATCCTTTGGAAGAGGTTAATCTGGGGCTGGGGGCAGAGAAAAGGCCAACTTACATCAGTGCCAAGATGAATCCTCAACTCAGAGTCGAAATAATCCAACTGCTGAATGAGTTTAAAGACTGCTTCGCATGGGATTATGACGAAATGCCTGGTTTAGACAGAAATTTGGTCGAATTGAAGTTGCCAATACTGGAAGGGAAAAAGCCAATAAAGCAGACTCCCAGACGCTTTGCACCTGAAATTCTGTCGAAAATCAAAGAGGAAGTCGAAAGGCTTCTAAAATGCAAATTCATCCGTACAACAAGGTATGTCGAATGGATTGCTAATATTGTTCCTGTGATTAAGAAAAATGGCAAACTAAGGGTATGCATTGATTTTAGAGATCTAAACTCAGCCACCCCTAAGGATGAATATCCTATGTCAGTAGCAGAAATGCTAGTAGATTCTGCAGCAGGCCATGAGTATTTAAGTATGCTTGATGGCTATTCTGGTTATAACCAGATTTTCATTGCTGAAGAAGACGTTCCAAAAACAGCTTTTCGTTGTCCAGGGGCAATAGGAACATATGAGTGGGTAGTCATGCCCTTTGGTTTGAAAAATGCTGGAGCTACTTACCAAAGGGCCATGAATTCTATTTTTCATGATTTCATTGAAACATTTATGCAAATTTATATAGATGATATTGTGATTAAATCTACCTCAGGCTCAGACCATATTAACCATCTTCGACAGTCCTTTGAAAGGATGAGGAAGTTTGGTTTGAAAATGAATCCCCTTAAATGTGCTTTTGGTGTACAGGCAAGTGACTTCTTAGGCTTTGTGGTCCACAAGAAAGGGATTGAAATTAATGAAAACAAAGCCAAGGCCATAATGGAAGCGAAAGCGCCATCGACAAAGAAGGAATTGCAGTCTCTACTAGGGAAAATCAACTTTCTCAGAAGATTCATCTCCAACCTTAGTGGAAAAACACAGGCCTTCTCACTGCTACTTCGACTAAAGAAGGAGGGCTTCACTTGGGGGCAAGAACAGCAAGATGCCTTCGACAAGATCAAGAAGTATCTGGCAAGTCCTCCAGTCTTAATATCTCCTTGTCGAAAAAGAAGCATGAGGCTCTACATATCAGCATCTGACAGAACATTGGGAAGCATGCTTTGTCAGGAAGATGAACATGGCGTCGAAAGAGCCATCTATTATCTCAACAGAGTCTTAAATGATGCTGAAACTAGATATAGTATGATAGAGAAATTATGTTTATGTGTATATTTCTCTTGTACAAAATTAAAGCATTATATAAAACCCATTGATGTATATGTGTCTTCTCATTTCGACGTAAAAAAACACATGTTGTCTAAATCCATTTTACATAGTCGAATTGGAAAATGGGCTTTGGCTTTGACTGAGTATTCTTTAAAATATATGCCTTTAAAAGCTGTCAAAGGACAAGTGGTTGCTGACTTTATAGCTGATCACTCCATACTTGGAGATGAAGTAAAATATGTCGAAAGGAAACCTTGGAGGTTATATTTTGATGGTTCCAGTCATAAATATGGAACAGGTGTGGGGGTATTAATCATTTCTCCCAATAAAATTCCAACAAAGTTCAAGTACAAAATAGAAGGTGGCTGTTCGAATAATGAAGCAGAATACGAAGCTTTAATTGCTGGACTTGAAATTTTGTTGGAATTGGGGGCAACAGAGGTCGAAATAATGGGTGACTCTGAGTTGGTGATAAAACAACTGACAAAAGAGTACAAATGTGTCAAAGAAAATTTGATCATGTATTTTGTGATAGCCAACAGACTCCTCAAGAGATTCGACAGTGTAGTCTTTAGACACATTCCTAGATTAGAAAATCAGGAAGCAAATGACTTGGCTCAACTGGCCTCAGGCTATAAAGTGTCGAAGGAAAACCTGATGAAAGTTGTCGAAGTAAGAGGAAAAGTTTTATCCACTAGACTGTCCCCATCTGATTTGGAGACCATAAGACTGGGATATGGTGATGAAGAAAACTTTGAAATTTTTAATGTAGATGATCCAGGGGTAGGAGATTGGAGAAAACCTATCAAAGATTATTTACAAAATCCAAACCAGACAGTCGAAAGAAAGATAAAGTATAGAGCTATAAGTTATGTGCTCTTTGGAAATGAATTGTTTAAAAAGACTGCAGAGGGAGTTCTACTAAAATGCCTAGGAGAGACTGAAGCTTATATAGCTTTGTCGAATGTGCATAGTGGTGCATGTGGTGCACACCAGGCAGGGCACAAGATGAAATGGTTACTATTTCGACAAGGGATGTATTGGCCAACAATGTTGAAAGATTGTGTCGAATTTGCGAAAGGATGTCAAGAATGTCAAATTCATGCAGGCATACCTCATGTGCCAGCAAATGAGTTACATTCCATTATAAAGCCTTGGCCATTCAGAGGTTGGGCTTTAGATTTGATTGGTGAAATTCGACCAGCCTCTTCAAAAGGGCAGAAGTACATTTTAGTTGGGGTAGACTACTTCACTAAGTGGATTGAAGCCATACCATTGACGAATGTAGACCAGGAAGCAGTCATAGACTTCATCCAGAAACATATAATGTATAGATTTGGAATACCAGAGACTATAACCACTGATCAAGGATCTGTGTTTATTGGAAGAAATATGCAGGCATTTGCAAAAGAGACAGGTTTTAAGTTGCTAACTTCGACACCTTATTATGCCCAAGCAAATGGTCAGGTCGAAGCAGCCAACAAAGTAGTGATAAATCTGATAAAGAAGCACGTGGGTAAAAAACCTAGAAATTGGCACAAGACTCTGGATCAAATCCTTTGGGCTTGTCGAACGTCTCCTAAGGAGGCAACTAATTCTACCCCATTTAAATTAACCTACGGACATGATGCAGTGTTGCCAGTCGAAATCTGTTTACAGTCAATACGAATTCAAAGGCATCATGAGATTCCATCTGAAATTTATTGGAGTATGATGATGGATGAGTTGGTTGATTTAGATGAAGAAAGGTTACGTGCTTTAGAATTAATAAAAAGGCAGAAAGAAAGAGTCGAAAAGTTTTACAATAAGAAAGTAAAATTTAAAGCCTTTTTAGTAGATGATTTAGTTTGGAAAGTAATTTTGCCCATGGAAAAGAAAGATAGATTGATGGGAAAATGGTCCCCTAAATGGGAAGGACCTTTCAAAATTTTAAGAGTTTTTTCAAATGGTGCATATGAAGTCGAAGAAATAGAAAAAGACAGGAGAGTGCTGAAAATAAATGGCAAGTACTTGAAGAAGTATAAACCAACATTGCAAGAAATAAAAATAGGAACAGAATGAAATGGCAAATAAAAACTTGTCTTCGCCAAACAGATGGCGTAAAATAACATTACATATGAAATTGCGATAAATTCTTAAAACAATAAAATTTCCTAATTTCTATTACAGACTACTGTTGAAGGAAGGTGGCTTTGAGTTCGTCGAATTTTTTCTTTTGAAGCTGAATTCGACGCTCGCAGAGACTCTTATTGACAGTCAGTTCGTCAATCTCCCTGTGAAGTTGTTGGGCTGATTCTGCATGTTGGAGACCTTTTTGAAGTTCACTGTCGATTTCCTCTTGGTTGGGCTGTTGGAGGGTGGCCTGGCGTTCCTTCTCTTGGAGGATTTTCTTTTGAAGTTCAGCAATCTGAGCCTGATAAGCCTGAATGTTGTTTTCACACTTAGCAGCAACTTTGGTGTATTCTTCAGAAAGTTTGTTCAGCTCTGAAATTTTGTCTGTCGAAGAAGCTACGATATTCCATTCTAAGACTTGTTCTTCAGATTTGGCTGTGATGTTCTGAGAAAATTCCTTTTGACGAACCAAGTCACCACTCACAGAATCAATCATTGACATCAGATCCATCACCAGACGACTTTCTTCAGGCGAAGCCTCCAGCAGATTGGCTCGTTTCAGGAGTTTCTTTAAGTCATACTGTGCAGAAGGATTTTCAGCCAGAGTCTCAAACAGGTCCACCCCAAGGATTTTTACCTTAATCTCATCCATGATGACACTGATGGGTTGAATGTCAGAAGTAGCCCCTGAAGCTGTCGAACCGCTGTGGGAAGAGTCTTGGAAGTTGTACCTGGAGTTGAGTAAAGCTTTTAAATATTCCAAAGGCTTTCTTACTTTCAAGCTTTCAATCTCCTCATGTGACAGGCTTGTTGAACCATTATCCAAAGGAGTTTCTGTAGGTACTTCTGGTGGAGTAAGAACAGTTTGGGCACTTCCCCCAGGGTTCAAGTTGGTTTCTGGTTGATTCGACAGATCAACTTCTTCTTCGGCGATTTCTTTGTCAGCCTCTGTGGTGTCATTTTGCCCTTGAGCTTGTGCGTCCTGGCCTGGAGCAGCTTCTTCAACTTCAGTTGCAGCAATGGGTCCTTGAGTTGGTGCATCCTGGTCTGGAGCTGTCTTTTCCTCCACAGTAAAGTCTGGGAGAAGGGGAGAAATATTGCCAGAAGACTCAGAGTCACTGATGTCGAATTCGTCGAAAGTTTGAGGTCCATAGACACCTGCGTCTGGGGAGGCTTCTTCTTGAAGCCTTTCAGCCAAAGTCTTCTCAGAGTCAGAAGGAATAACTTCTTCTTGGACTTTAGAAGTTTCTTCGATATCAATAACAACCTGAAGAGAGCATAAAAGGGAAGTTTAAGATAAGAATATATGCAGTCAAGACTAGGAATATTGTCAGTCAAAAATAAATACCTGAGGGATCTCAGTGTGAATGCTTGAGTCCCCACTTTTTTCACTTCTTGAGGGGATTTTGTTGGTTGGACTGGCAGGAGGAGTTCGTCTGTGAACTATGGATCTTTGGGAAGCCACTGTTTTTATTTTCATTCCTTTGTTTCTTTTCAGAGGTTGAGGTTCAGGAGATTCATCCTCAGACTCTTCGACACTCATCTCCTTTTCTTCTTGTTTTCTTTTCTTGGCTGGTGTGCGAGTTACCTGTAGTATGCAAAAAGAAGAGGTATTCAGTATGAAGGAATATTGAGATGCATAAATAAGGAAAAAGGAGGCGTTGTTATTTGTCGAAACCTTTTTGGCAGTTATGGGCAATTTTTCGACTGTCTTGGAGGAGGTTCCTTCGCCAGTAGTTTTCTTGACAATTCTAACAGCTGAAAGAGAAAGAATTGTGTGAACATTGATATAAAAATAAAAGGAGTTAGAGATAAGAGAAGGAATGTAATTTCTTCGACACCTTCAAGAATGGGTTCTTCCACACTAACATGTTCTATCCCAATATGAAGGTGCCCAGTGAAGTTGCCCAAGTAATACTTCGTCGGAACCACACGTTCGGCAAGTTTCTTGCTGGACTCGCGAAGCAGTTTTAAATGAGATCCACACACAAACCAATCTGGAAATGGAGGGCACAAAGCCACACCAAATTCTGCAGAAGGGAGTGGAGGGAATTTTGGAGGAAAAGAGGTGAATGCAAAATTGTAACGTGCATGTGGTGGAATATACGAAGGCACCCCCAACCTATCCAATTTTTCTGTAAACTTCTATTTTAAAGTTACTGCTGCTTCGCCTATGGTTCGACGAAGATCACTGGGCCTGTAAATAGTTTCAAAATACTTTTGAAAATTTTGAATTTCTTTGATATGCTTATCTGTACCTTTCTTCTTCTTATCCTGCACAAAAGTAAAAGCGTTCGTCAGGAGAGTGGTGAAAGTTGCTACATCAAAGAATTTGTTAATATAATACTCCTTCCACCAAACGTCGAAGTCTTCAGTACATAGGAAGCTTGGTCGAAAGATGATAGGGTAAACTTCCAGAGATGCGTCGAAGAATTTGTTGTACAATTCTAGACTTCTTTCAAAATTTTGAAATGAGTTGTAGAACAGAATAGAGCCTTTCTTGTGATAAATGGGTTTCGTCTTCGTCTGTATTAGCCCAAATTGTCTAGCCACCAGGTTGGGTTGGTAGACAATGAGAGACACTTTAGTGTTGTTGAGACTGTGGTGGGAGAAAAGGTGCCTTGGCATAAGGAAAGCCTCCCAGATGGATATATAAGAGTCTTCTTCTTTCTGGTTTTCCACTGGGAGTTGTCTTGTGAACCATCTGGGACCCACATTTCTGTTTGCAAATGGTGCCATGGAAGGAGTGAACTTATAACGTTTGGCGAACATCATTATGTAACTGGTGAATGCTTGTCGAATACCTATGTTGTCATCAGTAGGTGTTAGTTGGACTAACCTAGGCCATTCGACGCGCCTTTCTTTCACCTCTTCTTCATCAACTGACATCTTGACAGGGATGCAAGCTTCGAAGGTTGCGTTCAACCATAACTGTAGGATCCAGAAGGGGCCTGTGAGACTGATATTTCCTTTGTCCTTGAGGGTTTTTAAGTTACTCACACTCTCACTCAGGGATTCGTAGAGGTTCGCCAGAAGCAATTCACTCAGGCAAAATGCAACTCCATTATGAAGTTGATTGGCAATGATGATATAACTCCTGGCAACCTGGAGTGACCTAGTGCAGAAGACGAATTTAGCTAACCATAGAGTAAGAAAAGCAATGTGCTCTCTGTCAGATACTTCCTCATTATCTTCGCCTTGGTGATGGGTGATAAAGACAGAATATCCAGCATGCTTGGTGTCGAAGCCTATGGGGTCCTTATTTAAGTGTTCAGGGTTGAAAATTTCTCCTAAAGGACTGAGGCCAGTGATGGATGCTATGTCAAATAGGGTAGGAGTAACCATACCACAGGGTAGGTGGAAAGTGTTGAAGGTACTATCCCAGAAGTATAAAGAGGCCAGCAGCATGTTTTGACAATAGCGTGGACCTTCCTTCGACAGTTGGATCAGGTCGTAGATGCTAGTTTTCTTCCAGAATTTTTCTTTGACCCTTTCGAATCTAGTGAGCCAAGCTAAGTAGTCGGAAGGATATTTTGTCAGGGGAGGACTCCTAAAAATCCTAGTTTGGTTCAAATAAGACAGATCTATTTCTGTCGAAGCTATGGAAATTTCAGGTTTTTTAGATGTTGTTTCGACAGGCCTAGGGTTCTTACTAGCAGCTATTGGTTTGGAAGCAGAGTAGCAGGGATAAAAGTCTTTCAAGCGATTGGGGTCAGCATTAGGATCAAAAATGGGACCTAGCATGGCATGGTGAACTCCAGAAACTGAGATAGGAATCATTACCTGAGATCTGTAGATGCTTGCTTTCTCCCTTTCATTTGGGGGTTCTGGAATGTATTGTTGTTGCTGCACTTGCATGGGTCCAGATAGTGTATGAGCAGGAGGAAGGTCAGCTGTTTTCTTTGAATTCTTGGCACTACGGTCAGCAACAGTTTTTGGAGGAGCCATTGATGTGAGAAGATGAAGAGCTGGAGGAGCAGAAAGCTTTTAAAAGGGGTTTTTAATGGAGTTTTTTGCGTTAGGGGGAAGAAGAGTTTTGAGGATGTGAAAAAGAAAAAAAGGTTTTTGAAGGTGGTATTTATTGAAGATGAGAAGATAAAAAAAAAATAAATAATAATGATAAAAAGAGAAATGAAAAGACTTTTCAGTTGGAATAATGGGAACATGCGTTTGATCCATTGGTGGTGATTGAAAGTGACGGTTGGTAGGGAGCCATGATTTAGCTAAAATATAGGGTCATGGAAGATTGTGTAAACGTGGGCTAGACGTGACGTTTTTCAGAAAGTGGAAATCATGGTGTTTTCTTGGGACTCAACAAATTCACTTTATAATAAATGAGACTGACAGGATGTCAAAGGTCATTTCGACAACAAAAGATATTTCTCCAGAACTAGTCGAAAACATCTTTGCTGGGGGGGCAATTTGTAAGCTCATAATTTCGACATATTGGGATTTGGAACTTGAAGCCATTTCTGTGAAAGAATAATGATAGTTAAGAAGTTCAAGAAATGTTGACAAGGTTAAAAGCTCCAATATTTCGACAGAAGGATAAGTGATGTTCTGGCAAGACAAGTTTTAGAAAATTGTTTGTAGCCGGGAATTTGTCAAGATAAGGGTGTATTTTTCGACATTTCGACAAAGAAGAGTTTTTGACAAAAGCATTATTTGGCAGATGCTGAAAGGTTTGTTTCTTCTTTAAGACTTCGACAGATGAAGGGGTGCAAGGTTTCGTCACCAAAGGAGAGAATTCAAATTTAAAAGTTGCAACCTTTGACAGTTGGACACATGGAAGGTTCAGGAAAAGAAGTTGCATGCAGGCTGACACTTGTCATTTATTTATGATTTTTCCGTTCTAGGCAGTTACTTTGTTTGTATATAAATAGAATAGTTTGTGTTTAGAAAGGGTGTGTGAAAACTTATACAAAAATTCCTGTAAATACTCTAAGTACCCAGTGTGAGAGAAAATGAGTTTGATATTTGGAACCATGTACGTTTGAACACCATTTATCCTTTAAGTTATTTAAATTATCAGTTTGTTCATCAAGTTTATTTCATTTTCAAGCTTTATTTACTTTTCTGCAAGTTACAGCTTTCGACACTTTTCTTGCTTTTGTTTAAAACTTCACTTATTTCATTTTTAAACTCAAGGTATTAAATACTTTGACATTATTAACAAAACAAACCATAAATTAATCACAAAAACTAAGAGTAGTTCGACAGAATAATTGCACATGTGTCCTAGGACTTGTTTGGTTGGTCCTGCAAGTAACCCAATTTTCTGAGAAATTGGTTAACCAGAGGTTGTTCGCCAGAAATCACTGCGAACACTCCCTCAAGAGTTTAGCACGAGAGTTGGTATTGCAATACACATACACAAAATCATGAGTGAATACAAATGGATTACTTCAAGAAAAACATGTGCATTTTATTATGGTTATCATTCAAAAACAAATAAGTTTCATGCATGCATACAAATGTTTAAACAAACAATAGAAACTACAAATGAAAATGCAGTAAAGAAGCTAAACATTGTCGTCATTGAGAAGACTTGACTTCGTCTGGACTTATTGCTTCTGAAGATGCCTTTGCAAACTGGGAGGTAAATTTAATGAGGAGACTTCAATATGTGGGCAGACTTTCTGGCATGATGACCTTTGAGTCGATCAAATTTTTCACCTTGTACTTGAACACCTCACAGTTGTCAATGGTATGCCTAAATTCCCCTGAGTGGCACTTCCATCTAGCATTCACATCGTGGTTGCCATTATCGGGGAGGCTTGACTCTGTCTGGACTTTTTTCTCTCAGAGAATTTTAGCAGTCTGGATGCTCATTCTATTATTGATTCGGTGCCATATTCCCACCTTTACTTGGTGTGAACACAATAGTCTTGGAGTCAATCAAATTCATGGTCTTGTCTTTACCTTTGCCTCTGAAAGACTTGCAACCTTCAATTAAAAGGCCAGGTGCCCCATAATGGTAATCATACTTGGCATTGAAACCTCAAAGGAAGCTTTGTCAGAGATGATCCTGATGTGATTAGCTCAACTGGTTTGAACTTGAGTAAATGAGGAAACCTGTTGCGTGTACGACATAGGAACATGATCAAACTTCTTCTCAAGTTGTTCTAGACTTTATCCTTATGCTCTTCCCCTAGGACTCTCTTGGGAAGTTTAAATTGGATACCGACAAATGACATCTGGAGGAAAGAGGTTGATAAAGTTAATATATAAGGTTGCTCAGAAAGATCTCATATGATCTCCTGCCTACTGTCGCTCCCGAGGATTTCCATCCTGGTACAAACGCGAAAGTGGCGCGGAAAAAGAATAGAGTCGCCAGCCAGGCATTTTTATCCCGAAGAAACGGGAATGGTAATGCTGCACAAACCAGAAGAAAGAAAGAGGAAGGACACAGGTCCCGCGAACCAAAGAGACTGAGTTCGGGAGTCGGTTACGACCTGGGAAGGTATTAGCACCCAGATCGTCCGCCGTACCCGACGGGATCCACGCTTGCAAAAGAAACTGTTTCAAAGGGTGAGGGTATGAAAGCTGCAGCAAATAAATGAAAAGAAACTGGAACTGGAAAAGAAATGAATAAGAAAAAATGTAGGGAAAATAAAGATTGTGCTCGAACGGGCCCTACCCCGCTGCCTACGTACCTCATCAGGATAATGAGGATCAGAGACGCCGTAGTTCCCCTAACTAGGGGTACTAAAAGGAAATTGCTTGTGAATTAAGGCTTGAACTGCCTATGCCATTGCTCAGGTGTTGCAGGCTCGGACGACGAGTGCGTAACCGTCTTGCAAAATGACAAGTAGGAGCAAGTTCGCGTACGGAGCGAAGGAGATGAGAAAAGAATTCCCGAAGGAAAGACGTTTATTGTTTGTTTTGTGTTTTTTAGAAGCTTTTATGAGTGTGTCACAAGGAAGTGAACTCAAACTCTCACCAATGGAATGTGCACTTGTCACTACATTCCAAGATGGAATAATAGAACAAGCACACTCAAGTAAGGAGAAGATCCCCAAAACTTGAACCCAAAGATTAGGGCTTAGGCTCACTAACTTGCTTAATTATTAAGTGTTTTTTTTTTTGTTATTTACATGAAGAAGTGTTTTTTATGCTTTTCTTTATGAAGAAGATACCTTGATCAGACTTGTGCATCACAAGGTAAACATGTACTATCCCAAGATGGGAAGACTACAAGCATACCTCATGGAATAAGGCTATGGATCAATGCATCACTTCACATTTATTAAAGTGTTTTCTTTTTAAGAGTTATGAGATGAGAAGAGAAGAAGAACCAAAAGATCTCAAAGGTAAAAATTCTAAAGGGGGACTAAAATAATCCTAAGTATTCACATGCATGGATGTCTTAAAGGTTAGTGAGGTTTCTATCCTAATAAAGGAACAAAGAAGAAGATAGAAGAAGGGATGAGAAAGGCCTAAGCCCAACAACAAAGGGTTAGTAATATAAACATAAAAGGAAGATGAGAATTGGAGATGTGGAACTCAATTCCCACATCTCTCACTTACCATAGCCCCTGAAATGTTAGCAAAAATCCAGCAAATTGACCAACACAATCATGGGATTAATCATGCTCAAAGGTTCTTGTAAACAAGAAACAAACAACATGCCAAGCATTGCAAATACACGACTTACGCGTCGAAAACATGAGAGCATACATCAACCAGCAAGCAAATCACCCTAAAATATCATGCTTAATGATCATGCAATGATCCAAGGCAATTAGAACAAGCAAAGGGATCAAACAAGCTCAAAACAACACTAAAAAGTCATTCTGCCTCAGTGTTAACCGGTTAACCATATGCGTTAACCGGTTAACCAACTCAAACCTGCACAAAATACACACAAAACAGGGGCGTTAACCGGTTAACCATATACGTTAACCGGTTAACACTGATAAAACAGCAGCAAATCCTGCAGAAAACAGCATCTCAAAACAGCTTATTCAAATAAGCTTGCACCAGACCAGCAATCAATTACACATGGAAAAATAGATCAATTCACATTAATCCATATCATTAAGCTCATGAACAATAACATTCGGATCCGGATACAAATCAACCAATCAAATCAAACAACACAAGCAAATACACAAGCACATGGTGGATCCAAAGCACAAGCATGCAAATAAGCTAAAAACAGAGCTAGATCTGAAATTAACCAACCTACAAAGCTGAGATATGCTTTGGTAATTGTTGATTGAGCTGAAAACAGTAGATCTCGCGCAAAACTTTGAAGATCCGATGCTAAGCTCCACACTCCATGCAAAATAAATGCAAGAACAAGCTCTTGATGCAGAATTTTTGAATCCAAAAGCACTTCTAGATCTCAAACCAGATCTGAATCTCCAATAAAAACAGCAAAAAGATGCAAAGAAGCTATGAATGGAGGTTTAGTTCCAAGATCTACACACCTCAAGGCAAGGTTGTGTGATCTTCAAAGAGGAACTTTGAGTGATTTGGAAAATTGGGAGAGAAAAGTGAGAGAATTGTGAGTGAGAGGAATGAAAATTCAGAAATGAGGGTGAAAAAATGAGTGAGAGCCCCTTTGGTTTGGAGAGAAATGATTAAATATGGTTTAGGTTTGGGGCCCAAAATTTTGGTTTGGGATCCAAAATTATGGTTTGGGTAGTGTGATTAGGATTTAGGGTTGGAATGAGGCTTGGATAAGTGCTCTAGATCCTTCTCTCAAATTAAAATTTAATTCAAAATGAATAAAAATCAGAAAAATTGGAAAATGGGGCCAAAACACACATGCTGAAAATGCTGCTGGAAATTCAAATTTCGCAGCTGTTAACCGGTTAACCATATGCGTTAACCGGTTAACGCATGAAAAATTTGAATTTCCCTCCTTTTGGTGGGAACCTTCAAAAACAGACCTGCACCAACCGTTTCAAGCAAATTTTGATCCATCTTCTCTTTCTAGGGCTCTGAACATGATACCAGGCTTGTGCAAAATGATCCTGTGAGATTCTTGCCAGATCACCATGCTCTTGATTTTGACTTGCAGATTCAGATTTTCCCAGATGACCGGTCATATGCCTTATGCTAGAACATGTGAGTGTTATGCTTCATTTTTCTATGCAAAATGATAAGGATATGGTATGCTCATGATGATTATGGTATGATAACGATGCTAAACAAGAAGAGGGCAAATTTGGGGTGTTACAGCTGCCCCTATTCAATCAACTGTTAATCTGAAAAGGATGAGAGCAGCGGCTATCAGACATTCGAGATAAACTATGATTGAATACCAAGAAGACCTGAAATTTGCACTCTGACGAAGAATGCAACACTGGGAACTAAACCCAACCAGATGACGCTCTGGGGATAAGAAGGAGAGAAAAAGCAGACGAGCTTCTTCCAAGTTGAAACTGATATCTGGAATACTATCATGCTGACAGACGAGTCTTCGCATGACCTGTGACGCCAGGTACAGAGAGCGGACGAGCCCTTAAGGATCTTCAAAGTAACCTGAGATGGACGAATCTCCTTCACTAATCCTTACGCAGATAAGTGGAATAAGACGGACGAGTCTTCTTCGGATAACCCTTACGCAGGCTCCGGGAATGCATATAAGTCTGTGGGATAGACATGCAATCAAGGTAGACGAACCTTCTTCATATATTATCCGCAGATATATGGCATAAGACGGACGAGTCTTCTGAGCAAACCTGTTACGCCAGATGCAGCAACCATAATAATTGGTGCTTGAGACAGACGAGCCTCCTTCGGATTTACCTGTTACGCCAGGCCCGGTAACCATTTCGACATTTAATTCCCACTGTCAGGATTTTAAACCTCTTCAATACAGACGAGTATTGGATGATCATCAAGAGAACACAGACGAGTGCCAATAGTCAAAGATACAGACGAGTATCGGACGATGATCTGAGAAACACAGACGAGTGCTTCAGGCGATGATACAGACGAGTATCAGCCACTGGTATAGACGAATACCAGAAATTCAAACACAGACGAGCATTTGAAGTAGCAACAGCAATATCAGGATGAACGACAAATCTTCACATTCAGGTGCAAGCTAGCACAGACGAGTGCTGAGGATGATACAGACGAGTATCCAGGCAAAGCAGACGAGCTTCAGAACACAAACGACTTCTGGGGGGATAAAAGCAGACGCTTCAAACACACAGACGAGTGCTGGACAGTTGCAGACGAGCAACAACAGAGAATACATATCAAGGCACAGACGAGTGCAGCGAGGGACCCCATACCAAACACAGACGAGTGTTGGAAGGTTGCAGACGAGCAACAACAAATATCATCTCAGAACACAGACGAGTGTTGAGGAGTTGCGGACGAGCAACAACGGAGGCATCATGACACAGACGAGTGTTGGAAATTGCAGACGAACAATAATAAGGTAATCACTTCAAAACACAGACGCATGCCGAAAATTGCAGACGAGCAAACAGCAACACAGAGCTAACACAGACGAGTGTTGAAAGATGCAGTCGAGCAGCCATAAAGCAGTGATATGTCCTCGCTGGGGAAACTTGCTTAGGGATAACACATACGAGTGTTGAAGATTGCAGACGAACAGCCTTTAGCACGTATGAGTGCTAAGAGATACGGTCGGGCCTCAAATAAGGATGCGAGCACAGACGAGTACTGGCGGCTTTCTTGGGGATATGCCTCAAATAAAGAGGAATCTGTTGAGGAAACGGCACGGACGAGCGCTGAAAGAGGATGAGCATCAAATAAAGATGCGAGCACAGACGAGTGCTAGCAGATATAGACTCTACTGGGGAAGGCAAACGAGCAATACCACAGAGCAATACCACAGAGATAACACAGACGAGTGTTGAAAAATGCAGGCGAGCAACAATAAAGCATGATATGTCACTGCAGGGGAGAAAAAAAAATCAAGAGGTCTGGATACCCACTCCGACTGAGGTGATGAATACCTGGCTGCATCATCAAATAAACCAACAATAGGGCAAATCTGCTGGGGAATATTTCACGGACGGAGGTGAAAATCAAATATGAACTCTGTGGGGGGACAGATCATTTTCAGACTTGGCTGGGGAAGCTTCCTGGGCAAATACTCTGGCTGGGGAGAGCATCCGATGGTTCAAGACTCTGAGGGGATATCAGGCTTTCGGGTACCTGATAAGCGAGGACTCTTGCTGGGGGAATAATCTTGTTGATGATAAAATGCTGTCAATTCCACCTCTGATGATGACATGCTCTCAGGTACTTGCTAGGCACACTCCGCTGGGGAAGAAAGGACTACTACTTTTCTTGGGAAGAAGAATCTGCTTGGGCTGCTTCCAAGACTTAGTTGGAGGAAAACATCTATTTAGACAAGTCAGGCTTTCAGCTACCTGCTGGAGAAGAAAAATTTCTTCTTGGGGAGATACTCTACTGGGGAAGAGTAAATTGCTTGATGTGACGCCATCCTGCAACCTGCAACAACAGAAAACACACGTGTGTCCCGGGGATTTGCATGGCGTGATCTGTTCATCCATTATCAACCGACACTCAAAGAGGGTTACAGTTTCCCTGCATGTCAGTTTTCTTTTCAAGATTACACCATGTTTAGATGCAATGCTATTTTTTGCCAAAAATTCAGGACATTTTGCAAACAAAAATAAACACACACAGCTTTTTGACTGAATACTATTTTTATTGAATGGCCTCTAAATAGGCAAAGATTTACATCAGGAAGCAACCACCTGTAAAGAGGTAGCCACTATAAAAATTGAGAAAAGAAACTATCCTAATGGCAATGTACACGGCATTCCAAGGAGTTTCATTTCTGCTATGACCTGCATGTCTTCAAGACTCTCCATTCTGCTTTGGCTTTCTGAGAAGACAAGGGGACTGTTTCCTATCTTTCCGATATTGTCAAACCGTACGAAACGATGACGTGGTTCAGATAACTTGGATCACAGTTGTTCGCTTATTCCCTTATTTTGCGTGGATCGCCCTCTTGGGTTTTCAATCCACCGGGATACCCTTTTTTGCCTGAGCTGTCCAATGTGGCTTTTCAACTCAGCGGGTGTACATTTTTTTGTTTATTTTCCCTAATTTTTGCCCGAGCTTTTTATTCTGTTTTTAGCTCGCCGGGATGCCCTTTTCTTGCCTGGACTTACATTCTGTTTTTGTGTCCAGCGGGTCTCTTTATGCGAAGTATTTTTTAACTGCGTCCGAGTTAACAGGGGATGGGAAGTCTTCTCCATCCATAGTGGTGAGCATCAGTGCCCCTCCTGAGAATACTTTCTTCACTATGAATGGTCCTTCGTAGTTTGGGGTCCACTTGCCCCTGTTATCTGAACCTGGAGGAACGATCCTCTTCAATACAAGCTCTCCCACTCGATACTCTCGAGTACGTACTCGTTGGTCGAATGCCCGCTTCATTCTCTTCTGATAAAGCTGACCATGACAGATAGCCGCTAATCTCTTTTCCTCAATTAGACATAGCTGGTTGTAACGAGCACGCACCCATTCAGCCTCATCCAGCTTGACGTCCATCATCACACGCAGTGAAGGAATCTCTACTTCAACAGGCAGGACTGCTTCCATGCCATACACTAGAGAGAAGGGAGTTGCCCCTGTTGATGTCCTGACCGACGTTCGGTACCCATGTAAAGCAAACGGTAACATCTCATGCCAATCCTTGTAGGTGACAACCATTTTCTGCACAATCTTCTTGATATTCTTGTTAGCTGCCTCTACCGCACCATTCATCTTTGGTCGGTAAGGAGAAGAATTGTGATGCTGTATTTTGAAGTCCCGACATAAGTCTGCCATCATCTTGTTGTTGAGATTAGAACCATTATCAGTAATGATCCTTTCGGGCACTCCATATCTGCATATGATATCTCTTTTCAGAAATCTTGCCACCACTTGACGAGTGACATTGGCATAAGACGCTGCTTCTACCCACTTGGTAAAGTAATCAATCGCGACCAGGATGAAGCGATGACCGTTCGAAGCAGTCGGTTCAATCTTCCCGATCATGTCAATGCCCCACATAGAGAAAGGCCAAGGAGATGACATGACGTTGAGCGGATTCGGAGGAACATGCACCTTATCTGCATATATTTGGCACTTGTGGCATTTACGAGCGAATGAACAACAGTCTGCATCCATTGTCATCCAGTAATACCCTGATCTCAGCAGTTTCTTTGCCATAGCATGCCCTCCTGCATGGGTTCCAAAAGATCCTTCATGGACTTCCTGCATCAACAGGCTTGCTTCGTGTCTATCCACGCATCTGAGCAAGACCATATCGAAGTTCCTCTTGTACAAAACCCCGTCTGTGTTCAAGAAGAAACTAGCAGCAAGTCGTCTCAAGGTCTTCTTGTCTTTGGAAGATGCCCCTGTTGGGTATTCTTGCTTCTCCAGGAACAACTTGATATCAAAATACCAAGGTTTCTCGTCAGACACGGCGTCTACAGAGAAAACATAAGCTGGAGAGTCAAGCCTGGAGATGTCAATTCTGGGCACAAAGTTCCAACATAGGACTTTAATTGACGAAGAGAGAGTAGCCAAAGCATCGGCAAATTGATTTTCGTCCCGTGGTATGTATTTGAGCTCAACTGTCGTGAAGAATGTCAACAGTTTTCTAGCATAATCCCTGTACGGAACTAGATGCTCTTGATGTGTATACCACTTGCCGGTAATTTGGTTAACGACGAGGGCTGAATCTCCGAATATGTCGAGGTTCTTAATCCGAAGATCAATTGCCTCCTCTATTCCCATTATACACGCCTCGTATTCCGCTTCATTGTTGGTGCAGCCAAAAGTAATTTTGGCAGCGAAGGGTAAATGAACACCTTCAGGAGTAATGAGTACGGCACCAACTCCACGACCATTGATATTGACAGCCCCATCAAACATCAACTTCCATTTGGATTCAGGGTCAGGCCCCTCCTCCGGAAGTGGTTCCTCATAATCGTTTGTTTTGAGGCACATGATGTCCTCATCAGGGAAATCAAATCTCATCGGCTGATAGTCATCCTCAAGAGGTTGCTGAGCAAGGTATTCCGACAATACACTTCCTTTGATGGCTTTCTGAGAAGTGTACTGGATGTCGTATTCAGTTAAAATCATCTGCCATCTAGCAACCCTTCCGGTCAATGCTGGTTTCTCAAAGATGTACTTGACAGGATCCATCTTGGAAATGAGAAGTGTAGTATGGGTCAACATGTACTGCCTCAGTCGGCGAGCAGCCCATACCAAAGCGCAGCAAGTTTTCTCGAGCAGTGAGTATCGGGATTCACAGTCGGTAAACTTTTTGCTAAGGTAATAAATGGCGTACTCTTTTCGACCAGACTCGTCATGTTGGCCGAGCACACACCCCATCGACCCTTCAAGCACGGTCAAGTACATGATTAACGGTCTTCCTTCCACCGGAGGCATCAGAATTGGAGGTTCCTGTAAGTATTCCTTTATTTTGTCGAAAGCTCTTTGGCAATCATCATTCCACATGACTGTTTGCTCTTTTCTTAGCAGTTTGAATATCGGTTCGCACGTGGCGGTTAGGTGAGATATGAACCGAGAAATGTAGTTCAATCTACCTAGGAACCCGCGCACTTCTTTTTCTGTCTTTGGTGCAGGCATATCTTGAATAGCTTTCACTTTAGCAGGATCTACCTCAATTCCTCTTTGACTTACAATAAAACCCAGCAACTTTCCAGAACGCACTCCGAAAGTGCACTTGTTCGGATTCAACCTCAATTTGTACTTGATCAATCTGTCAAACAACTTCTTTAGGTTAACCAAATGCTCCTCTTCGTCTTTGGACTTTGCAATCATATCATCCACATAACATTCGATCTCCTTGTGGATCATGTCATGGAACAACGTGACCATTGCCCGCTGATAAGTTGCCCCAGCGTTCTTCAAACCGAAGGGCATGACCTTGTAGCAGAATGTTCCCCACGGGGTAATGAACGTTGTCTTCTCCATGTCTTCCGGCGCCATTTTTATCTGATTATAACCGGAGAATCCATCCATGAAGGAGAATACTGAGAATTGAGCAGTACTGTCGACCAACACGTCAATGTGTGGCAACGGAAAATCATCCTTTGGGCTTGCTCTGTTCAAATCTCGATAGTCAACGCACATCCGGACCTTGCCGTCCTTCTTAGGCACTGGTACAATGTTAGCTACCCAAGGTGGGTAACTAGTCACGGCAAGGAACCCGGCATCCCACTGCTTCTGTACCTCCTCTTTAATCTTCATCGCCATATCCGGGCGAGTTCTTCTCAATTTTTGCTTTACAGGAGGACAGTCTTCTCTCAGGGGTAGTTTATGCATCACGATGTCGGTATCCAACCCTGGCATATCTTGATATGACCAAGCAAAGATATCTACATACTCTCTCAGCATACTGATCAGCTCTTGTTTGACGTCGGCCTGCAGATTGGCTCCTATCTTGATTTCTTTCTTTGCATCTTCACTGCCAATGTTGATGGTCTCAATCTCCTCTTGATGAGGCTGAATAACTCGTTCCTCTTGTTTCAACAATCTGACCAACTCTTCAGGTAGGTCACGATCTTCCTCAACCCCTTCATCAGCTTGGTAGACTGGATTATCAAAGTCATGCATAGTCATAGCAGGAACGTTATCCGTGGAATCCGGATGATCAACACTGCACAAATGATGTGCTTATTCAGAATTTGCTTATTTTGAAAAGAGACGCTAACACAAAGCAAAAAATGAAAAAACACATTGCCATTTTTATATTGTTTTTTGTGAAAAAGTTTAAAAACAAAGAAAGAGAGCACAATTTGTCTGAAAATGTCCTTTTATTTCATGGCAAAAATAACGATGCAATACAAAACATGGTGGCCCAGTACAATGGATCCAAACATCTTGGGCAGAATGCTGGATTTGACAATGCAGTATGCTAATAAAAGGAAACAAAACAATTACTTTGAGAGCCAGGTGACTTGAACAATGTCCTCAGCAGACCAATTTCCTAGCTCCTCACCGGGTGCACACGGGCGGATCCAATTGTTGTCCCAGTCTCTGCCACTATCCCCGTCTTGGCTTGTCGTACAGATTTGATCACGGTCGAGCGACCCAGCGCTTGTGAATGAGATAGCCTTACCACTCTGAGCAGACCCCCCAGGCTGATACCCTAAGCCGAATTTATCATCCTTCTTTTCCATCTCCAACAACTTGCCCCAGCCCTGGGCATTGCCTGATTGGACGACCTCCTTTGCTTCCCGGTAGGAATGAATTGACGTGCCTTCGTTGTTTTTCTTCACCGGAGTCAAGATACTGACATCTGCTTCAAAAGCTTGGCACAAAGTCTCGTGAATTTCTCCGTCCATTTCCACATATTTAAACGTCGACAGGTGGCTGACGAAAATATCTTCTTCCCCGCAAACTGTGATGACCTGGCCATCCACCACATATTTAAGCTTTTGGTGCAGGGTTGAAGTGACGGCTCCAGCTGCGTGTATCCACGGTCTGCCCAACAAGCAACTATACGCAGGCTGGATATCCATGACATAGAAGACACTCTTGAAGACTTGAGAGCCTATCTTGACAGGCAACTCAACCTCTCCGAAAACGGATCTTCTTGAACCATCGAAAGCTTTAACCACTAGATCACTCGGCGTTAGGACAATCCCATCAACGTTAAGCTTCATCAGCGCCTTCTTCGGGAGCACATTCAAAGAAGAGCCTGTGTCTACAAGGACATGAGACAACACAGCGCCCTTGCATTCCATCGTGATATGCAGTGCTTTATTGTGATTCCTTCCCTCCGAGGTGAGATCTCGGTCAGTGAAGCCTAAGCCATGGCTAGCATTAACACTTCCAACAACAGCTTCGAGTTGATTGACTGTGATCTCTTGAGGAACATAGGCCATTTGAAGTACTTTCAGCAAGGCTTCTCGGTGCGCGGGAGAGCACATCAACAGTGACAAGATAGAAATCTTTGAAGGCGTCTGGTTCAGTTGATCAACCACCTTGTAGTCACTCCTTTTGATGATCTTCATAAACTCCTCTACCTCCTTTTCAAACGTCCTCTGCCCAGCCACAGGAGTAGCTGACTCATCAATCGCAGTCTGCTTTCCTTTGTCTTTGGACGAAGCTTCGGCCTCAAGATCTTTTCTCAGTGCAGGGGGAGCAAATAAACGGCCACTTCGAGTAAAACCTCCAACACCTCCCACATTTTCAATGGTCAAATCAGCAACAGGTCTACTTTCCATCTTCTGTCCCGCCACATAGACATCAGAACCATAATGCCACGGAATGGCTCTATCATCATTATATGGCATTGGCCCAGGTACAGTTATAGTCACAGGACTAATCTGAGGAGCGTAAACAGTAACAGGCTCTTGTTGAACGGGCATGTCAGCCTCATTGTAGAAGATAGTAATGGTTGACACATCATCAGCCTTTTCATTACTAATCTTGCTAAATTGTAGGGACCCAACATCAATCAACTCTTGCAAACCCGTCTTCAATTTCTCGCAGCCATTCGCAACACTTATACAGTCTTCACAGCCGAGAGAACAACCAGGAAATACTTGACCTTTCAACAGTCTCTCTTTCACCACCTTCAACGGCGTCTTGACTTCATCAATTCTCAGTACCAAACTCAACTTGTCATCACGCTCAACAGCATTAACTCTTGCCCCTCCATGATTAGGTATAGGGTTCGAGTTGATATTCGGTGGTGGCGCAAAGTTGATTGCCTTTGAATCCACGAGATCTTGAACTTTGTGATGTAGCGCCCTGCACTTCTCGGTTGAGTGCCCGGGTGCCCCTGAATGAAAAGCGCATCGCGCGTTGACGTCATAACCAGCTGGAAGCTCTCCAGGAGGTGGTGGTGCCAAAGTCCTCAATTGAATAAGGTTCAAGTCTAGTAGTCTCGGCAACAAGGCAGCATATGTCATCGGAATAGCTTCAATCACCCTGTTAGCAGGACGAGTCTGCCTCGGCTGGTAAGGTCTTTGCTGGTAGTTGGCTCTAGGTTGTTGTTGTTGTTGTGGTGTAGGTGGCATCTGTTGTACGGGAGCTGCAGGAATAGTGACAACAGCCACATGTTCATAAGGTCTTCTGTAACCACGACCCTGGCTTCGGCCGAATACAGCATTGGTCTCTCCTTCTCGCCTTCTTGGAGGTCCGCTAAAAGCTTTCCTCGCTCCATTTGAACTACTAGCACCTGAGTCTTGTATCTTCCCCATTTTCAACAGCGTTTCGACCCTTTCTCCCGCAATGACAATATCGTTGAACTTTGTAGCAGAACTTGATGCCAATCTTTCAAGAAATACTCCCTGGAGGGTGCCCATAAACATATCGGCCATTTCATTCTCTAACAAAGGTGGCTGCACCCTAGCAGCTAGCTGACGCCACCTCTGGGCGTATTCTTTAAAGCCTTCTTTTGCTGTCTGAGCCATATGTTGCAACTGGGTGCGATTCGGAGCCATGTCCATATTATATTGGTACTGCTTCACGAAGGCCTCAGCGAGATCCTTCCAGCTCTTAACATTGACCCTGCTGAGTTTCATGTACCACTCAAGGGAAGCTCCCACCAAGCTGTCCTGAAAGTAATACATCCACAGTTTTTCATCGTCTGTATGAGCGGCGATTCTTCCCACATATGATTGCAGATGGGTCTTTGGGCAAGCAGTGCCGTTATACTTCTCGAAAGTAGGAACCTTGAATTTGTACGGGATTCTGACTCCCGGAACCAAGCCCAAGTCTGTTATATCGAACCCCAAAGAACTCTGGGACTGAATAGCCTTGATTTGCTCGGCCATCTCTTCAAACCTCTTGTTCATTTCGACCCCTTGACCCTCGGTCTCATCAAGCAAAGTGAACTGGTCCTCCTGGTGATCCACATGGATGTTATGCATCCCGTCATTGACTACGGTCGCCCCTGGTTGTATAACATGAGGTCCACCCTGACGTGCGCCCGCACCGGTATGATTATCAGCATTAGCAGCAGCAGCAGCGTTCCGGTTCTGATTCTCAACCAACTCTCGCAGCCGTTCTTGATTCTGCCCCATGCCGGTCATTAATGTCATGAAGTTATCCATTCTCTGCCTTAGGTCTGCCAAATCTGCCTGCATTTGATCCATGGCCCGCTCTCTGTTAATCTTGGTTGGGTATCTGTGCACTGCCGGTTGTTCTCGAACTTTTCGAGGAGCTATAGTGCCTGAAACACAAAATACGTTAGTAATTGATGCAACACCTGCAAAACAGACAAACAGGTTATATGCAATGCAATGTAACTGTTCATGTTCCCAATTTTAAGCATTTGGCATGCTCCAGTTCTGGCATCTATCTCGGCAATCACTTTCAGTGTTTAGCTTTCAAACTTTCTCTTTGATAAGTGTTCAGACGTTAGTAGTATCCAGACAAACAAGTCTTGCACATTCAAAGTGATAACTTGCACATTAATACTGAATATGGACAAACCACTATAGGCTAAAAGTCAGAGTACATCCAAAAATATTCCCCGAAGGGTTACAAATCAGTGCATAAAGACAAAAGAAATAAAAGCAAGACTCCTACAACAAGCCTGTAGGTAGTCTGAAAAATAAACTAAACTAAAGACCCCGACTCTGCCACCTCTGCCCTGCTCTTCTTGACGCCTGCTCTCAGCTTGAGCTCTTCAATCTCTTTCCTGGCTTCCTCCAGAGCTAATTGGCTTTGGACTAGCTGTTGGGTCCTCTCCCTCCGGATGGCGTGGGCTTGCTCCACTTCCTCCTTCTTAAAAGCCATCTGAACTTCAAAGAATTCTTCCTTCTCTTTGAATTTCTTTTGCTCTTCCTCCCTTTGGCCTTTCAGCCAAACAATGGACTGTCGAGCACTCCTGAGAGTCTTTAAAGTCTCCTTGTGCTGGGCTTCTCTTTGCGCTTCCATCATACCCAATCGGTGGAAATGGGCTTCTCTTCCAGCAAAATCCTTCTCTTTGTTTTCCAAGGAGGACTGGAGCTTCTGCAGCTTGTCTTCAGCTTCCTTCTTGGCTCCATTGGCCTGGTGGTATAAGCTCACCATCTCAACATTCTCTACTCTGACCGCATGCAACTGAGCTTCTAGCTTCTTGTACTCCTCCAAGGAAACCGTACTGCTCGGACCTGGTACCTCTCGAGGATAAAGTGGAGCTTCGACTGAAAAAGGCATGAGAACTGACTCGATATGCCTTTGCAACCATTCAACGTATAGTGGATATGCTTTGGGATCAACTCGGCCGAAGTCCTTCTTCCCTTTCCTTTTCCTGTGATCCCAGGATTGAACTGCTTGTTGGACTAGCTCTCTGTTTCCATCAACAGGAAAATACAAAGATTCAGCAAACATTTCCATCTGAGGAGGATCCTTCAAAGGGTAGCCAAACTGCCTTCTGGCTAATGTCGGGTAGTAACTGATGACACCTTTCCTTCCCAGCAAAGGTACTCCGGCAAACCTTCCGCAGCTAACCATCACCTCTTTTCCTAGCAAATCCCTGTCATAACCCCAAGCAATGTCTTCTTCAGTCAATCCCATCAGTCTTCTGGACCATCTCCATTCGTCTCGTATATCCTTGAAGGCACCTGATTTAGGCAACTGTCTAGCGAACCATTCAGCAAACAAAGGAGCACAGCAGACCACTGGACCACCTCTACCTTTCTCGTTTCTGTAATGGACACTAAAATAAAAGTCACCCAATAAAGTAGGCACCGGATTGCCTTTCGCGAAGATTGAGATCACTTCTAAGCTGACAAACTCTTTCTCTCCGGGAAACAAGCTAGACCCATATACCATCAATGCGAGCAAAGCTCCAAAGTCGCTCCACTTAGCTTCTGTAGCATACTTCTCAGCTTCTGGGATAAGCACACTCCATGGTAGACCTCTGCCTTTACTCTCTTGCAAAGCCTTTCTGACTGAAGCAACTGACAACCTACAAACCTTGGCTATGTCTTCATCTCTGAGCACAACCTCTGACCCGTAGAACGACAATGTCTCTCTGATCGGGATACTCAGCATGCTGGAGATCTCTTCTAATGTCGGAGCTAAGATGTAACCTGGAAGAATAAAACAACGCAGCAGGGGATCATAAAATTGCAACAAGGTATGCAAGCTGTCCTTTTGGTCTGTAGTGGGCTTGTCCACAAACTTCAGTATCTGGCCATATCTTTTCTTGAAATTCCCTAAGACTTGATCATTCATCAGACCTGCTAACCTCTGAACACTTTTGACTTCCGGCTGAAGAAAGGTGTAATGCACATTCTTTTTTCTCGGATCGCTTTTAATTTCTGCCATGGAGATAAGAATACCAGAACCGGGAACAGATGTGAGTAATGACCTGAAAAATGGGAAACATAAACAGTTAATGCAAAGAATGATGCAAATGTAATGCAATGCAAGCATATGACCAACTGGGACCATCTGAACCGGTACACTGACAAGGGCCCCTCGGAACAACTGGCAAACTCAACAGTTCACTGAGTCACACCCTCTGATAATCACAACCCTCTGATAGAAGATCTCAGAATCACGGTATCAAGAAATCCAGAATTCCAGGACCACAACTTCGGAACCATAGAGTCAATAGAACCACCGGTCATAATCACAGGACCAAGGATCATAACTGAACAGATGAGTGTATGTTGAGGTCATGGGTTCCTGCACACCTGTACACACCCCCCAATCTCACGGGTAAAAGGCTCCGGGTCAGACATCACGGACTCTCAAAGCCACATAGCAATAATACTGTCACCATCTCCGAGAAATGGCTCATGACCAAATCAGGGAATCGGTTAGGCATTATGTACTATGCAGGGAGGCCTCAGCTGAGTCCGGGAAAAACAAGCATCCCTTATAAGTCCCTAGCTTCAAGCGCTGAAATCAAGAAACAATAGTACATTCAGCCCGTAGGATACAGTACTAATGTCATATGACCAGATGCTTTAACTGAGTTCTTATAAGAGAACCAGGCCATCCTATGCGAGTTCCCAGTGGACCCTCGGGTGCGAATGGGTTTGCCACAAAATGTGGTCTGCCACTGTCACCACTGGAGAAGGTTGTTTCCACAAAGGTTCTCAATGA
Organism: Lathyrus aphaca; assembly: GCA_963966055.1. Lineage (NCBI taxonomy): Eukaryota > Viridiplantae > Streptophyta > Magnoliopsida > Fabales > Fabaceae > Lathyrus > Lathyrus aphaca. The sequence continues at coordinate 502,536,025 of OZ014520.1, forward strand.
TCGGTCCCCAGCTGCACATAACTGTCAGGGTTATGTAATGAGAGAGGAAGATCCCCAAATCAAGACATTTCCAAGACAATCGCAACCTGGGTGTGGGACTCACTACTACCCTCATGACAAGATCTCATGAGGCCAAAGTGGAACCACTCTAAGTCCTATGGTGCACTCGAGCCGGGTACTTGGCTCATATCTCTCAAGAACCAGTAACTCCCTTCCCACCAAAGGAAACCAGTCCAGACAGTCCAGTATGATATATGATGCAGAAAATAAATACTGAAAACTGTAAATAAAGCTGTAAATAAAGCTATAAACAAACAACAATAAAATACAACAAGCCACATCAAACAAACATCACCTAATGAAACAGAAACACACAAGCGCTAGGAGAGACTCACAGGGGAACCAGAGATTCTGGGTTCGTTCCCCAGCAGAGTCGCCAAGCTGTCGCTCCCGAGGATTTCCATCCTGGTACAAACGCGAAAGTGGCGCGGAAAAAGAATAGAGTCGCCAGCCAGGCATTTTTATCCCGAAGAAACGGGAATGGTAATGCTGTACAAACCAGAAGAAAGAAAGAGGAAGGACACAGGTCCCGCGAACCAAAGAGACTGAGTTCGGGAGTCGGTTACGACCTGGGAAGGTATTAGCACCCAGATCGTCCGCCGTACCCGACGGGATCCACGCTTGCAAAAGAAACTGTTTCAAAGGGTGAGGGTATGAAAGCTGCAGCAAATAAATGAAAAGAAACTGGAACTGGAAAAGAAATGAATAAGAAAAAATGTAGGGAAAATAAAGATTGTGCTCGAACGGGCCCTACCCCGCTGCCTACGTACCTCATCAGGATAATGAGGATCAGAGACGCCGTAGTTCCCCTAACTAGGGGTACTAAAAGGAAATTGCTTGTGAATTAAGGCTTGAACTGCCTATGCCATTGCTCAGGTGTTGCAGGCTCGGACGACGAGTGCGTAACCGTCTTGCAAAATGACAAGTAGGAGCAAGTTCGCGTACGGAGCGAAGGAGATGAGAAAAGAATTCCCGAAGGAAAGACGTTTATTGTTTGTTTTGTGTTTTTTAGAAGCTTTTATGAGTGTGTCACAAGGAAGTGAACTCAAACTCTCACCAATGGAATGTGCACTTGTCACTACATTCCAAGATGGAATAATAGAACAAGCACACTCAAGTAAGGAGAAGATCCCCAAAACTTGAACCCAAAGATTAGGGCTTAGGCTCACTAACTTGCTTAATTATTAAGTGTTTTTTTTTTGTTATTTACATGAAGAAGTGTTTTTTATGCTTTTCTTTATGAAGAAGATACCTTGATCAGACTTGTGCATCACAAGGTAAACATGTACTATCCCAAGATGGGAAGACTACAAGCATACCTCATGGAATAAGGCTATGGATCAATGCATCACTTCACATTTATTAAAGTGTTTTCTTTTTAAGAGTTATGAGATGAGAAGAGAAGAAGAACCAAAAGATCTCAAAGGTAAAAATTCTAAAGGGGGACTAAAATAATCCTAAGTATTCACATGCATGGATGTCTTAAAGGTTAGTGAGGTTTCTATCCTAATAAAGGAACAAAGAAGAAGATAGAAGAAGGGATGAGAAAGGCCTAAGCCCAACAACAAAGGGTTAGTAATATAAACATAAAAGGAAGATGAGAATTGGAGATGTGGAACTCAATTCCCACATCTCTCACTTACCATAGCCCCTGAAATGTTAGCAAAAATCCAGCAAATTGACCAACACAATCATGGGATTAATCATGCTCAAAGGTTCTTGTAAACAAGAAACAAACAACATGCCAAGCATTGCAAATACACGACTTACGCGTCGAAAACATGAGAGCATACATCAACCAGCAAGCAAATCACCCTAAAATATCATGCTTAATGATCATGCAATGATCCAAGGCAATTAGAACAAGCAAAGGGATCAAACAAGCTCAAAACAACACTAAAAAGTCATTCTGCCTCAGTGTTAACCGGTTAACCATATGCGTTAACCGGTTAACCAACTCAAACCTGCACAAAATACACACAAAACAGGGGCGTTAACCGGTTAACCATATACGTTAACCGGTTAACACTGATAAAACAACAGCAAATCCTGCAGAAAACAGCATCTCAAAACAGCTTATTCAAATAAGCTTGCACCAGACCAGCAATCAATTACACATGGAAAAATAGATCAATTCACATTAATCCATATCATTAAGCTCATGAACAATAACATTCGGATCCGGATACAAATCAACCAATCAAATCAAACAACACAAGCAAATACACAAGCACATGGTGGATCCAAAGCACAAGCATGCAAATAAGCTAAAAACAGAGCTAGATCTGAAATTAACCAACCTACAAAGCTGAGATATGCTTTGGTAATTGTTGATTGAGCTGAAAACAGTAGATCTCGCGCAAAACTTTGAAGATCCGATGCTAAGCTCCACACTCCATGCAAAATAAATGCAAGAACAAGCTCTTGATGCAGAATTTTTGAATCCAAAAGCACTTCTAGATCTCAAACCAGATCTGAATCTCCAATAAAAACAGCAAAAAGATGCAAAGAAGCTATGAATGGAGGTTTAGTTCCAAGATCTACACACCTCAAGGCAAGGTTGTGTGATCTTCAAAGAGGAACTTTGAGTGATTTGGAAAATTGGGAGAGAAAAGTGAGAGAATTGTGAGTGAGAGGAATGAAAATTCAGAAATGAGGGTGAAAAAATGAGTGAGAGCCCCTTTGGTTTGGAGAGAAATGATTAAATATGGTTTAGGTTTGGGGCCCAAAATTTTGGTTTGGGATCCAAAATTATGGTTTGGGTAGTGTGATTAGGATTTAGGGTTGGAATGAGGCTTGGATAAGTGCTCTAGATCCTTCTCTCAAATTAAAATTTAATTCAAAATGAATAAAAATCAGAAAAATTGGAAAATGGGGCCAAAACACACATGCTGAAAATGCTGCTGGAAATTCAAATTTCGCAGCTGTTAACCGGTTAACCATATGCGTTAACCGGTTAACGCATGAAAAATTTGAATTTCCCTCCTTTTGGTGGGAACCTTCAAAAACAGACCTGCACCAACCGTTTCAAGCAAATTTTGATCCATCTTCTCTTTCTAGGGCTCTGAACATGATACCAGGCTTGTGCAAAATGATCCTGTGAGATTCTTGCCAGATCACCATGCTCTTGATTTTGACTTGCAGATTCAGATTTTCCCAGATGACCGGTCATATGCCTTATGCTAGAACATGTGAGTGTTATGCTTCATTTTTCTATGCAAAATGATAAGGATATGGTATGCTCATGATGATTATGGTATGATAACGATGCTAAACAAGAAGAGGGCAAATTTGGGGTGTTACACCTACATATCTCCATTGACCAATGGAGAATCAGAGCAGCATAGTTCCCCTCAATAGGGATAAAAATAGCTTCATTTCCTTGACACCACATTCAGGATTACCAAGCTCATCTGAGTCTTCATCTTGTTGACTTCCTCTTTCTGTAGTTTCTGGTTCTGAAATAATGCTGGTACCTCTGCCCTGAATGGCCTTGGCTGGGTCTTCATTTCAGTTACCTCCGCCCGGAGTTATACCTTGATAGTTGTGATTCAAGTTGGCCACTGTGAATGGAAACCAAGTCATGATACTAATTTTTCTCTGAGCACCTGTCATGAATGCAAGGATGTATGAAAATGCCATGTTCAGTTATTTCCGAGGAATCTATCTGCTTTGATTCAAGTTTTGACACAGAAAATCCAACAACATGATTCATATATGTGATCCTCGGAAATAACTGAACATGTGTGCTGGAATGCTATGATGTCTTGTATGCAACAGGCATGTGATCAATGGTCTGATGTTGGTGTTGAGCAATGAACCAACGGTCTGAGAGTCATAATAGTAGTACCATCTCTGTATAGAACCCTGAGACAGAGAAACAAAGTACCACATAGAACTAGATCACATCACAGAACAATCACTGATGGTGTTGGTATGTTGAACAACGAGCCAAGTGTCTGTGGAGAGTCATAATAAGAGTCACAATATCAAGGTCACAATGGGAATCACAGTAACAATTTCTCTGAATCGAAATCCCGGATCTGAGAATCAAAGAACCATAGAACACTGAACAATACTGGAAAAGTGGGTATGTTGAAGTTTAGGGTTCCTGCAAACCTGTAAACCCCTCCCAATCTCACGGGTGTGCTACTCGGGTCAACATCATGGACTCTCAAAGCCGAATAGCAATAATACGTTCACCATTTCCAAGAAATGGCTCATGACAAAATCAAGGAATCGGTTTGGCATTATGTACTACTCAGGGAGGTCTCAGCTGAGTCCAAGGAAACAAGCATCTCTCGTAGGTCCTCAGCTTCAAGCACTGAATCGAGAAACAATAGTACATTCATCCTGAAGGGTACAATACTATCGTCATACGAACAATTTGTTTTAACTGGATTCCTATGAGAGAACCGGGCCATCCTATGCGAGACCCCAGTGGGCCCTCGGATGCGAGTGGGTTTGCCAACAAATGTGGTTTGCCACTATCATCACTGGAGAGGGATGTTTCCACAAAGGTTCCCAATGATCGGTCCCTTGATTGCACATAACTATCAAGGTAGTATATTGCCCCAGAAAGATTTCGGCATCAATACATTTCCGAGAAGGTCGTAAGTCAATGTGTGAAACTCACTAATACCAACATAGCTAGATGCCATGAAGCCAAAGTGGAACCACTCTAAATCCTAGGTGCACTCAAGCCGAGTATTTGGCTTATCTCACAGTAACAAATCCCATCCCACAGAAAAAACGAAACCATCACAATCCAGTACATGATGCATGTGAAAATAAATACTGAAAGCAGTAAATAAAGCTGTAAAGTAAATTGTAAATGAAAACAGTAAATAAACATAACAACATACAACACATATATAAACACCCAAAGAAACAAAAACAAACAGGCGCTAGGAGTGACTCTACAAGGGAAACTAGAGATTCTGGGTTACATCCCCAGCAGAGTCTCCAGCTGTCGCTCCCGGGATTTTCATCCTAGTACAAACGCGAAAGTGGCGCGGAAAAGGTAGAGTCGCCAGCCAGGCATTTTTATCTCGAAAGAATGCGAAAGGTAATGATGCACAAACCTGAGGAAGAAGGAAAGGACAAGGTCCTGCGAACCAAAGATCTGGGTTCGGGAGTCGGTTACGACCTGGGAAGCTATTAGCACCCCAGATCGTCCGTCGTACCCGACGGGATCCACGCTTGCTTGTTTGTTTCAAAGGGTGAGAAATACCTGTTGCTGAACAAATGAACTGCTAACTGGAATGGGAATGGAAATGATAAAAGGAATTGGAAAAGAGAATGAAAAGAAAGGGGGAAATGTAGGGAATATAAATAATGTGCTCGAACGGGCCCTACCCCGCTGCCTACGTACCTCATTGGGAAAATGAGGATCAGAGTCGACGTAGTTCGCCTAACCAGGTGGGAACTATTTGTTTGTGTTTTTTATGGCTGGAACTGTGTATGTTTATGCTCAGGTGTTGTAGGCTCGTTTGGTACGAGTGCGTTTACCGTCTTGCATACGAGACAAGTTTTCGCAAGTTCACATTGAGAATGAATGAGGTGAGAAGAGAAGTTCCCGCAGGAAAGTCGCTTATTGTTTGTTGTTTGCTTTTTAAGAGTTTTGTATGAATTTGGCACAAGGAAGTGAATTCAAAATCTTTTCCATGGAATGTGTACTTGCTACTACATTCCAAGATGGAATAATAAAACAAGCACACCAAGATAGGAGAATTTATCCAAGACTTGTTTCCAAGGATTAGGTGTAAGGAAACATACCTTTCCCTCCCTACAAAAAAAGATTAGTGTGCATTTTATTAAAAAATAATAAGGAAAACTCACACCAATTAAATCCTAATAACTCTGGGACTCAATCTAATACTATCTTAATTCTCAACGAAACTAAACAAATGCTACAACAAAATTCAGCACCTATTACAACCCCTAAAGTAAAAACAGCTACCAAACAAAAGTACAACACAAAGCAGATTTCTACAGCCAACATACAACATGTAAAACTAGGTGTAGAAAGTCACATACAACATGAACAACATAACAAACAACATGTATTTTACATCACCTATATGCAAAGTCAACTATGAAATGTAAAATGCAGATTTGATTATTTTCATTTTTAATGCACAAACTCAATGAAAAATGTACCAATTAATCATGAATATGCGTATTGAACATAGATCAACATACATAATTGAATGAACATGAGCATTTTTGAGGAATTATGTAAGAATACACCACATGATTTATTATGCAACAAGTATGCAAAATATGGCCCATGAACAAGGCATATGAACATAATGAGCATTGATCATGAATATGCAACATGATAGATCAACAAGAATGCCAAGCTCAATGCAAAATTCAGAATTGAATTGATGTGAATGATATGATCAAACATGCAACCAAATGCATATACATACATGTTTATGTGAAATGCAACATATATATTGATACAATGAAATGAAAATGAGTTAACAAATTATGCGAAAGATGCAAAGACAGAATGCAACATGATTATTTACATGACAAAAAGTGGGTGGACATAGCAACAAAGTGCAAGAAGTCAAATTATACACAAATGAACCCATAAACGCATAATATGCAACATGAACGGAATCGCATCGAAACGACTCGAAATGAGGGAATGAGATGTCAAAACCAAACAAAAAAATTCCCTAAAATTAGTACCTAAGCATGTATGAATATTAGAGGCACAAAGAAGCAAGAACAAGCAAGCAAATAAACAAAAATTCTGAATTTCTATAGCGTTAACCGGTTAACCAAATGGTTAACCCGTTAACGCACCCCGGACAACACTAAAAATGGCCAAAAATGCATGTGTTAACCGGTTAACCAAAGCATTAACCTGTTAACACTGAACAAAAAGTGAAAAATTGTTTTGAAATAAGTGCTTTTGGCCACAATCTTACTTCTAAAGAACCTTAACACATATCTAATCATGCTAACATGAATTTCTACTCAATTTGGGCTTATTAACACATGCTAGAACCTATAACAAGCTACAACCTAGCTTCTAATCCATTAAACTCCACAAATCGCAAGCAAAATGTAACGGAAACATAATCAACCACAAGTAATACGAAAATCACTTAAAGAATGCCAAAATGGCGAGATGGAGAGAATAAATTAAAGCTAGCATGGTCTTAGATTACCAACCTACGAAGTGGAGAAGTGCTTCGATAAATGTTGCAAGAATCGGAGCTTGATCGAAGAGAAAACCAAGAAAATCACGAATCCGCAAAATAAATGCGTTCTTGATGCTTGAGCCTTCTTGCACTTCCGATAAGTCAAAATCTTCACAAAAATCAGTAGCTTCTTCTTCTACAATCCTGTCGCTCCCACCAAAATGAGGCTAAGTCAAATGGGGTACAGACGCGAACGGTCGGCGAAAGGAGAGAGAACACACAGGGGTGAACTCAGAAGAAAAGAGTCGCCAGCTAGGCATTTTTATCCCGGAGGAAAGGTAATGCTGCATAGACTTGAGAAAAGATGGATAAGACGGTTGCGAACCCGAGAAACTGAGAAAGGGGGTTGGTTACAACCCGGGAAGGTATTAGCACCCAGATTGTCTGCCGTACTCGATGGGATCCACGCTTGAAAGATTTGTGCTTAAAGGGGGAGTGTCAGTGCTATCTGTGTATCAAAGCTGGAAAGAATGCAAGTGTCAGTGCTGGAAGAAAGTGAAGTGAAATATATGAAGTGTCAGTGTAATAACAATAGTGCAAAGCCTAAGATAATGAGGCTAAAAGAATAATGCTGCAAGGAGGGGGGATATACAGAGACTTTTGTTCGATAACTGTTAAGTTATGCCTACGTATCCTCTCGTGCAATGAGGAAGTCAGAACACCGTAGTTCGACTCAAAGAGACTGAAAGATAAATTGACTTGTGAACTGCTTACTTGTCTATGCTCAAGTGTATGACCTGTCTGGCTCAGGTGCAAACTGTCTTGCATTAGACGGAAGAAGCGAGTTCTCGTTTATGAGTGAATGAGATGAGAAAAAGAATCCCGGAGGAGACGATTATTGTTTTTTTTTGTGTTTTCAAGCTTTTATTGCTTTTTGAAGTTTGTCATAAGAAAATGAGCTTAAGCCTAAACCAAGGGTTAGTAAACTCATCACATCTTCCCTCTGATTAGGGGTAATGAGAATACCTTAAGTATGAAGTAAACACCTCACCCTTAACCACCCTGATATAGGATTAAGATCATTAACCTACTTGTGATTATTTACATGTTTTGTTGTTTTTGTTTAGTGTTAAGTAATGAGTTTAAGCCATAATCAAGGATTTAATGGACCCATTACACCATCCTAATAGAAGGATGGTAGATGAGAACATTTAAACTGAGGAAGGCTCCTCAACTTAATCCATGATTAGGGATTAACCTCATGACAAAACAAACCTTTATTAAAGTGGATTTTAGTTAATGGTAAGATTAAGAAATGGATTTTATGGTTTGTAAGACAACTTGAGGGGGACTTGTCCATTAACACTAGGGTTAGTCCTTCTTAACCAGTTAAGGAAGAATTAGAACCGTAATGCAAGGCCCAAGTTACAAGCTTGATGTCTTAGTGATTATTAAGTGGATTGATTAAAGGATTTTAACACATTAAGGGTTTAATACTTAGGATTAAAGTTATACACTCCATCCTAATAGAAGGATGCAGGCATAACCCTAATCACAAAGTCTTAAAACCTTTAAGGTTTAGTCCTTGATTATGAGGTGAGAAGAGAAGACTCAAAGATGACACAAAGGTAAAACTAATGGGGGACTAATCAAACCCTAATTGTGATAATTCTTGGTTGTTCCTAGGGTTTATGAGGTTTGCAAGAAGATCTTCAAGGAAAATCCACCAAGGAAGAAGAAAGATGGAAAGAAAAGAAGCAGGAAGGAAGCAAGACGACTTACTTCACTTAAGAAGATAAGTTGCTTGAAGAAAGAAAGTGAGGAGGGAACATGAATGAGCAATATCACTCTAATACAAAAGTAAAATGCAGCAATGATGCATAAGAGAGATGAGAAGAGGTTGTGAGAAGTGAGGCAAATTCACTTCTCAAACACTTACCACCTGAAAAGTTAGCAAAAAGAAATGAAAAGAAATGAAAATGAAATGAAATGCAAGGATGCAAGCCAAAGTCAGAAGCATGTTTATGATGCTAATGATGCAAAGAGATGGCATACATGTATGTCATGAGGTGGGGATGATCATACAAAGGGTGGGAATGCAAATGAGACATGTTTTGAACCATGAAAGCTCATGAAAGTTTATGAAATGGAATGAATGCATAACATGGAAAATGAATGAACAAATGATCAAGCATGATTCTAATATGTCCTAAGATGTCTTAGAAGTCATGTGAATGCACAAAATGTCATGGCAAGTTCATGTATGCAAGCAAATGAAAGATGGATGCAAATGAAGGCAAGAATTAGGGTTTACATACAATATGCAATGCAAAATTCAAAATCAGAAGCAAATGACATGATAAAAAATTGAAAATGGGATCAAAGGAACCCTAACCCTACACAAGTTCACTGCCCAAAGGAGGGGACCTAAATCTTAAACTAATGGGAGTTATGCTTTTCTCAAGTTAACTAGGGTTTTAAGGCACTCTAAAAGGAAAAATACACATTAAATTGAAAATGAAGGATAAATTCGAATCAATTTTACCCTAGAAACTAAATGATATGGAGAATGCAATGCAAGAATAACCATCATCAAACTCTTCATGGTTAGGCATAATGAATTTTTCTAAGTTAGGACCAAAATATTGCCTTTTAATAACTTTTATTCCAATGAAAAAATGTCAAAATACATCAAGAACCAAAAATAAATTTGTTTGGAGAGTTTTATAATGTTTCTAAATGTGCCAAAATGCAATGTGAATTTTTTTGTGATTTTTAAATACCTAAATGCATTTTTAATTAATTAATTTCCATTAACTAATTAAAAATAAACATTTAAATAGTTTAAAAATAATTTTTGATGCAAAAAATAAAAATAAAAATATTTTCAGAAAGAGAAAAATATTTAAAACCATAATGCAAAAAATGAGATTTTTTGGAAGTGGTTTACTATTTTTAATAAAATGGACAAAACAAATGAATAAAAAGAAAATAAAATGAAATTAAGTGAAAAGTACACAGATCCAAAAGTCAGGATTCAAATGGATGCGCGGGAGTTGACTGGCGCGTGATCTGAGGGTCCACATTCAAACTGGCATTTTTTAAAATTAAACCCTAATTAATTAAGTTAATTAAGTGGATTAGGGTTAAGTGGGATGATATGAGCCATTGGACACGCGCGGGAAACACAATCGTACGCTCTACATTCAAATTGAGCCCTAATCCAGATTAAAACCCTAATGACTTTCAGGTCACCGGAGAAGAGCTCTGGTCGTCTTCTCCGGTGACATCCCTCCCTGAAAAATCTCAACTTCTTCCCTGGGTCGTTTCTGGAGCTCTAAAGCTCCAGATTTGTTCCTCTCACTCCCCTAAACCTAAATCCAACCTCAAATGGAATTTATTTCCAGCCACAAACATGATTCGAAGCCAAGAACACAAATATGCAAAACTTTCAGACAAGCAATACACCCTCATCTCTCCATCATTTTCAATAATTTCAAGTTCATTACACTCAGGGGATCAAACACAACCAATTAAGAACTTAAAATAAAGGTTCTGGAAAAAAGTTTCACATGGCTACCTGAGATGAAGCTTTCAACCCCATAGCTTTCAGGCTGCTTTCCTGCTTCCAAATGCCTCCAATGAACTCCCTGAAGAAGCTTTGATGCTTGGTTGGAGTGTTTTGAGGCTGATTTGTGAGTTTGATACAGTTCAGTTTAATGTGGGAGAGGAATCGTGTTTTTGATATAAAGGGTTTCAGGGCCAGGTGATGGTTTGGAAATGATCAGTGGATCATGGTGAGTGATTCTGTGAAGTTTGTTTTGAGGTTTGAGGCTTGTGTGATGAGATTCGAATGAAAATGCAAAGAGGGAGGTTTTTGTGAACTATGGTGATGCTCTGGTTTCAGGCTCCAAGATTTTGTGAAATGTGATCCTTGAGGCATGTATGTGAAGCTGTGATTGGTCAGAGTAGTTGGTGTGGCTCAGTTTGATTGGTATGGCTCAAGTTGCATAAAGTCAACATTTGTGTAAGTGAAGGTATGGGCTGGTTCAGTCATGGTACAAGGGCATGGTTCGAATCAGCTTGTTTCAAGGAGGTCCATGGAAGTCATTTTTGGCAGCTGACACAAGTGGATGAGAAGCTTTGGGTCATTTTGCAAATTCATGGAGTTTTGGCCCCTTTTGGATTTCTTAATGATCAAGGCATGAAAATGAGTGATTCTTTGGGCCATTCTGAAGTTTAGGTCATGTGTTATGTTTATGTGATGCTTAGAAGTCATTTTGAAGTCATAGAAATGTTTGGCATGTGAATTTGCAAGTTTCCCTCTTTGGTGCCAAAGTGAAAAATAAGTGATTTTTCCCAACTTTGACAAGCCATAACTTTTGTTCTAAAATGAATTAGGATGAGTTCTTGTACTTTTTGAAAATGGGAGGATCCAATCTACAACTTTCATGACCAAAGATCTTCCATTTGAAGCATTTTTGAATCAAAAAGAGGAGGTTGAAAAACTTTCCCAAAATGGCAAGTTTGCATTACAAGTCACTTTCCCAAAAAGGAAACTTTGCAAATGGCTTGAAATTCTCCAATTTTGTGAACTTCTAACATCTTTTATGATCAAATAAAGATCATACACATTCAAAATGATGGAGAAACCCCTTTGGTTGAGTGATTGGGGCCTCAGATGCCCTGATTTTGCACTGACTTGCTCAAGAAGTCATTTTGTGATCAGATGCCTTCTCCTTTGAATTTCTTCATGAAAATTGATATGCATGATCCTCATAACATATAGAGACCAATAGAAACAAAAATGACCAAAATATTTGGAGTTATGGCCTTTGAAACCAAAACCCTAATTTTAGGTCATTTGTGCAGTTAAACCCTAGCTCTGCTTCCAAGCTTTGCCAGTTCTTGTGATTCTTTGACTTCCTTGACCTTGGGAGGATATAATATGATGCTAGAACATACATGGATCCTCTTGAGGTGATTGAAGACCTTTGGAGTGGCTCAGATGGCCCTGGGAATGCTCAGATCACAAACCCTAGATGCAGATGACTTAGAATCAATGCAGTGAAGCAAAAATGCAATATGAGATGGTATGATTGGACTTATGCAAAATGAAAAGAATCACAAGCCATGGTGAAATGAGTGAGGAAAAATTTGGGGTGTTTACAAATCCACAATTAAATTGAGGTTTGAGGCTAAGCTTTAAGATCGTCAAGTTTCAATGTGAAACTTGAAGAGCTTCTTTAAAAGCTTTGGTGAAAAGGGAAATGGAGGAAAAGTGAGAGAGAAAAAGTAATTCTAGAAATTGTGAAAGAGTGAAAAAATTGGGAACCTTTTGCATTGAAGTGATTAATGATTATATAGGGGTTAGGCTTGGAGCTAGGTTTGGGAATGAAGTTAGGTTTAGGAATGGAGTTAGGTTTGTAGTTAGTTAGGGTTAGGGTTGGAGAAGGAATATTCCATGGAATACTCTAGAAGGTTGTGGAACATGGTAGAAGCATCCAAAGGAAATGGAGTGAAATTGAAGTGGAAAAACAAGAGGGAAATAATGAAAGGAAATATGGAAGGAAAGTGGAAGGAAAATTGGAGGGAAAAGTGAAATCAACCACTTTTCAAATGATTTTTTTTCTTGATCTTTTTATGATTCCTCCATCATTTCTTGACCAAATTTGAAACATAGGATCATTGTAATCCTAATTTCATGATTTTGATCTCAAAAAGTCAGGAGTCGACTTTTTTTACCTAGCTCGGTTGCCTTTTCCCCGATTCCTTGATTTTCAATCATCTGGCCGATTGAACCTCTTCCAAAATGCATTTGTGGATGAAATTTGAACCTTAGGAGCTTGTAATCATATATAAGACAATGGAATCCTCTTTGAATCATAACTTCATGCAGAAGCCCAATAGAAATGAAACCCTAATTTGGCCTTTTTCATCAGGAGATGTTGCACTGCTTGCCTCCTCTGATCAAATCAAATCTTTCCATGGCTTGTGGCTTCAAATGAAGACTTGTGGGATGTTGTGAACCCTTTGCACAAGGTTGAGAAGCTCTGTGGACCTTTGATAGCCTTTGTATAGCCTTTAGTTGCTCCAACCAATGATCACATACCTATGCCTCAGCCATGATGAATATGATGCAATGTTGTTGGTTATTTTATGAACTTATGTATGCTAAATGCTAGGAAAAATGTTGAGGAAATGAAAGGGCAAATTTTGAGGTATTACATCCCCTAACCGACAAAGGTCCCACTATGTTGAACATCATATTGGCCAGGGTTGGTATTCCTTCACCAAAGAAAGAGGGGTTGAGAATGGGGACATAATCACTTCGGGCTAACCCATCCGCCAGCAAGACGCATCAACGTAACGTTATCAAGAGCTTAAGATATGGAATACAATATAGGTTGCATATGAAGGGAAAATTATCGAATCAACAAATGTCTTATGTTATATAGTACTTTTCAAACAAAAACCAGTTATGGTATTTTGTAATTTGGGGATGATCACTATGTTTTGTTGGGATTTAGGCTTAAAATAATAATTTATCAGCAGGACAAAAATTTTGACTTATTTTTTTAATGTATGTGAAGTTAGACTGCCGTGTAGGCTAATTTATGTGAAGTTAGACCACATTTACCGTTTTATCGATTTTTATGGTCTGCATGGAAGTTAAGAATGCAATGAGTTTATGGGTGCATTGTGTCTCAATATTTTTTCTGTTGTAAAGAAAATCGTAATATTACATACTAAAGTAAATGTCCAACCATGTTAACATCCATAGTTATATTCACCCCATCCACAATAAGACAAGAAACGGTTTCACAATGAAATGATCACATGGTTGTATTTTTTACTGTGTTTTAACTTTTCCCAAAAAAAGAATATTAAGATATCAACTTTTGAAATAAAAATCTCCATAAAGGACATGGTATCACGTGAAGACACATGCATATGTTTGTCTTTAATAACTTTATAAGATACCAAAAGTAAAAGCTCAATAATGAGCCCATGTGAAAAGAAACTTGGTAGGTGAATTTTAAAGGCTATTAAATATCATGTTAAGGAGTGTTTTAGCTTATAAACTTTGAAGAGGTTTTCCATATGATCTACTATTTCCCACTCTTACTTTGCCCCCCCCCCCCTTTCAAGTAGAATCGTATGTATCATGGATTGTTGTGGACTTTTAAAACACTCAGAAGAAGTCGTCGACGTGTTTAAAGTTTGTTAAATTATCCTCATAGGTAAACATGATATTATATTACTTAATGGTTTGAAAATTAAAAAAAAAGTTTATTCAAAGTTACATAGTAGAAGTTGTAAGATCCATTTATTTTTTTAGGAATTCCCTGAAGTGGATGAGTTGTTTTTGAAAGTCTTTGATGCTGAGATAAGTAAGACATGGACGATTCTAAACAAAAAATGTGTGTATCATGAATTGATCTATAACTAGTAACTGGTGCATCCACTTGTTCTAAGCGGTTGGCCGAATTTGTCATCCTACTACGACTTACCAAGCGATGTTGTGGTTACGTTTGGTTACTATGGAAACAACAACTTTGCAATCAACAGTTTCAGAGAGGTTAATCATTTCTAGGATTTACCTTATTTTCACAGTAGATATGTATATAAGACTGAGATTTATGCTTTTGACCACACACTAACCCCCATGAGTGTGGATCTCCCAAGATTAGTTAAGTTACTATGTTTTTTCCATATTAAATGTTACAAATGATATGTTTAAGGATTAACCCATAACAATATTTTAATGTTTGTAATCTGAACTATAGAAGTTGCAAGAGGATTTTGCGTAAGTGTTAAGCCAATATGAATACGAAGATCTGTTGTTGTATGGTGATAACGGGAAAGAGAAACTGAAGAAACTGTTTCACGTTAGAGACATTCGTCAAACAAAATTGGGCTATGGTTGGGATGAGTTTTGTAGGGAGAACAATTTCAAAGCTGGAGATAAACTCCAATTTCTCTTTAATGAAACGTCTTTGTACCAAAAATGTCATGTTTACACTGATCCATATGGCATGTCATAAGTGCTGGATGTATTAACTTTAGTTGAAATGTATGTGTGAGACTTGTGTTTAGATGGTACTTAGTACCAAACATGTTTATTTTGTCAATGTTGTGTGCTGAATATGTGTCTTAATGTACATATTTTATTGTAGGGTGAATGAACACAAAAGTTGTGCGCTCATCCCGCGAACGGTAGCATTATTTCTAATAATGAAAACAGTTCAAAACGTTAATTCGGGTATGATTATGACATGTTATAATGGATGGCTTATAAACATGATATGTTTGATTGCCCCATTAATAGCCAGCCCAACAACAACCTTTGAAATAGTTGTAGTTACAAACCAATATTTCTTAAATATAGTCAAAATACATAAATTGTGTCAATAATACAAAAAATGAGCCATGTAGAGTTGTAAATGGAATCAAATGCTGATCCGACCTTCATCCCCTCTAACAGTGGAGTCCAAAATGAAACCATCATATTATTACCTGCAAATTAGTAAAAACTTAGAATAATCACTACGGAAGGTTGAGTATAAATAATTAAATTTTAGATGCATATAAACCAATTTAAACATTGTTGAAAACCTCTTTTTAAACGACTGTAATACCCCAAAATTTGCCCTCTCATTTTCATGGTATCTAGCATATCTCATTGCATTCATAATTCCATTGATTACATAAAAAAAATTAATAAGAAAAATAAAATAAGTCATGCACCATTGGTTGGCGCATAAGGCATGTGATCAAGGGTTACTTGGTGGCAAGATCAACTATCAGAACTCAAGGTCGAAGTAGGCTCAAAACGGACGGTGTAGGTGCATTCTGAGGGTTTCCGACAAAAGGAGGGAAAATTCATTTTTTTTCTTCCGTTAACCAGTTAACGCCTGCGAATTTTGGGGAAAATTTTCAAAATTCAGTTGGTGCTTTTATCTCCTTTCCGTTCTCCACTTTGCTTTGTGTTTCAATCAAACTCTAGAACATTCTACATTCTTCCCAAAGAATATTCCCAGAATATTCCAAGGAATATTCCAAGAATATGCCAAGGAATATTCTAGGAATATTCCCAACCGAACCTTAGCTTAGGATCCAAGCCTTGTGCCATAACCTAAATCTAACTCCAAACCTAATGTCTATCTAATCTTTGTTCACCAAGCAAAAAAGAATTAGCCATTTCTTCACAAAAATTCATCATTCTCACAATCTCAATTCTCTCATTTCCTTCCATTTTCAAAATTCACCAAAGCTTCATCATCAAGATTCTTCAAGTTTCACATTGAAACATGAAAAATCATAAGCTTAGCCTTCATCATCTTCACCGATTCAGCGGATAATCGAAGAAATTGTCACGGTTGTAGTGTTTATTTCACCGTTTGGAAGCATTTCGAATTCTTATCGCTTGCATTTATTTTGCACTCTCGCAGATTGAAGCTGGGAACCTCCGGTATTCTCTTCGTTCGTGCATTGATAAATATCGCAACAATCACCTAAGCAAGTCTCTGCTTTGTAGGTTGGTGAGTCTGAAATCAATTCTTGCTTTAATGTATTTCTCTTCATCTCATCGTAAGGCATTCTTCAGTTTTCTTGCCTTTGTGATGCTTTGTTTAGTTTGGTCATTAGTAGCTAGAATCGTAGAATGATTGTGGTGTTAATAGGTGGTAGAAGGTTATATTTAGTTGGAAATTTCGTGCTAATATGGTAATGGCTGTATTAGGAGATTTTGGAAATAAGTTGATAGCTAGAAGTGTTTTTTCCTCACTGTTTTTCAATTTTGGTTCAGTGTTAACCGGTTAACACTCAGGGTTAACCGGTTAACACACTATTTTTGCCCATGTTTAACTGATTTTTGAAGCTGTTAACCGGTTAACACTGTGCTTATTTGGATTTTTGTGTTGTTTTCTTTCATGTGTGTGTACCACTTCTTCTTTTATCATCATGGATCTTTAGATCATGATTTTAGGGAATTTTTAGGAGTTGATTTAGTGAAAGTGTGCGGAGTTTCGATAAATTTCAACATGCGTTTCGTTAGGTTTCGATTTTTGGCATAAGTGTTGCATATAGGTCCATAGCTTGTTATGATCATTGTTTACATGATTTAGCATCAGTTGTAGCATGTTAATAAATGTTTACACTTCTATTTGCATCACCTTTGAAGTCTGTTCATGTTTTGGTTAAATCATGCGCATAATGGAAAAATTGCATATTGTTAAAACCACGTAATAATCTAGTTTGCATCTATTGATTGTCTGATGATATGTTGCATTCCATTGTTAGTGATCCATTTCATGTTGTTGCATTAACTCGCATGATCGTTGCATTACGTTGATTGCATTAAATTCCATGTTTGTGCATTTGAAAAATAATGAAAATCTGCCTTGTTTTCATCGCTGCATTTTGAAACAGGAGTTGTAAAAACATGTTGCATTATTCTGTTTATGGTCTTTTTACACCTATTTTGACATTGTTTGGTAGCTGTAATAGGATGTTTGTGTTGTGCATTGCATTTAGTAGCTGTTTGTATAATAGGGAGCTATAGTAGCTGCTGGATTTAGGCTTTGCTTAGTTTTAAGGTCCTTAGACTTATGATTGAGTCTATTTTAGGCCATAGAT
The DNA here is from genome assembly GCA_963966055.1 of Lathyrus aphaca. Lineage (NCBI taxonomy): Eukaryota > Viridiplantae > Streptophyta > Magnoliopsida > Fabales > Fabaceae > Lathyrus > Lathyrus aphaca. Next base: position 502,553,889 of record OZ014520.1, read on the forward strand.
GTATTAGGATATGTTTGGTACTTGATTTCCTTCTTCCTTTTATAATTTTAGCCTTATTTTACTAACATTTGTTTTGTAGGGAGGTTGAGGTAAGTTTTGTTTATACAACTTCTTTGTTATCTTCCTTATGCTTTCAAATGGCGTTTGTCTTGGCACCGTGTGCTTTATTTGTACAACTTCGTGTTAATCCCTCTTTAGAAACAACTTAACTTCCTTAGGAAGTAAGTTGCTTTCTAGTTTCTTCTTCTTTTCCTTTTTTCATTAGGATTAGAAAACCACACAAACCATTAGGATCTCCTTTTGTATGCAATAAAACAACTTAGGGTTATGTCTTAGTTCCCTTAGTTTTTCCCTTTCTCGATTTGAGTCTCTCTTTCTCATCTCGTAAAGAAAACAGTAAAAAACACCTAATAAAGGTTGAGCTTTCTCGTACGCCAGGAGACTTTGTCGTGGGTTACTTATACACGTCCCATTTCGGGGCAAGGTGTAAGACATCTACCATGATGAACAAGTCTTAGTATGAGAATGTTTCACAAATAATAAAAGCAAAACACTTATAAAAGACAGTTAACAAACAACAAATGTCTTTTCCTGCAGGAATTCTTTTCTCACCTCATTCACTCACAACGCAAACTCACTTCGACATGTCTCCTTGCAAGACGGTAACTCACTCGTACCAGACGAGCCTACAACACCTGAGCATAGGCATACCCAGTTCAATCATAAAACACAAACAAAGTTCCCGCCTTAGTTAGGAGAACTTCGTCGACTTTGATCCTCATTTTCCCGATGAGGTACGTTGGCAACGAGGTAGGTCCCGTTCGAGCACATTCTTTATTTTCCCTACATTTTCCCATACCTTTTCGTTCTCTTTTTCCAGTTCCCACTCTCATTTCAGTTCCAATTAGCAGTTCTTTTATTCAGCAGCAATTTATTCTCACTCTTTGAAACAATTCAAGCAAGTGTGGATCCCGTAGGGTACGACGGACGGTCTGGGGTGCTAATACCTTCCCAGGTCGTAACCGACTCCCGAACCCAGATATTTTGTTCGCATGACCTTATCCTTTCCTTTTCTCTTAGGTTTGTGCAGCATTATCTTTCCCATTCATTCGGGATAAAAATTCCTGGCTGGAGACTTTACCTTTTCTGCGCCACTTTCGCGTTTGTACTAGGATGAAAATCCCGGGAGTAACAGCTGGCGACTCTGCTGGGGACCGAACCCAGAATCTCTGGTTTCCCCTTTGAGAGTAAATCCTAGCGCTTGTCTGTTTTTGTTTCTTTGGTTGTTATCTGTTTGTTGTTATGTGTTTAGTTTTACTGTTTTCATTTACAGCTTTACTTTACAGCATTGATTTACCGCTTTCAATATTATTTTCCATGCATCATATATACTGGACTGTCTGGTTTGACTTTTTTCTGTGGGATGGGGTTACTGTGAGATAAGCCAAATACCCGACTTGAGTGAACCCTAGGACTTAGCGTGGACATATATTGTACTTCCATGGTATTTCACCATGATAAGTGGCGACGTGTTCCACACCCAAACTGCGACCGTCTTGGAACTATTCTGTGTGGATATTTCCTCCATTTCAGGGTACAACCTCGATAGTTATGTGCATCTGGTGACCGATCTTTGAGGACCTTAGTGGAAACAACCCTCTCCAGGGATGACAGTGGCAGACCATATTTGTTGGAAAACCCAATCGCATCCGAGGGCCCACTAGGAATTCACATAGGATGGTCTGGTTCTCTCATTGGAACCTAGTTAAAGAAAATTGTTCGCATGACGATAGTAATATATCCCAAGCGCTGAATGTACTATTGTTCCTCGATTCAAATCTTGAATCTGGGGACTTATGAGGGATGCTTGTTTTCTCGGACTCAGCCGAGACCTCCCTGAGTAGTTCATAATGACTAACCGCTTCCTTGATTTGGTCATGAGCCATCTCTCGGAGATGGTTAACGTATTATCGCTGCTCGACTTTGAGAGTCTGTGATGTTAGACCCAGAGCACACACCCGTGAGATGGGAGGGGTTTACAGGTTTGTAGGAACCCTTAAACTTCCAACATACCCACCTTGCCAGTATTGTTCAGTGTTATGATCTGGTTTTACGGTTCTTTGGTTCTGAGATGCGGGATTTCTGTTCATAGAAAGTGTTATGATCCTGGATTTACGTCACTGATCACATGCCTTGCCTTGCATAAGCATCATCGCATTATTAATCATTTGTGTTCTTTTTCATTCTCAGGGTTCATACTATTCCTGGTTCCCAATCAGACTTCTGCTTCAGAAATGGAAGATGTCAGAAAGAAGAATGTGCACTACAATTTCCTTGATACCAAAGTGGATCAACTTAACCAATTGGTGTCTCTTATTACCCCGGGTCACGTGGGATACTTCAAAGATAATTATGGTGATATTCTAGATCTGGTGATTAACTTGGATAGTTCTCAAAGGAGTGCAATTCATACTTTGTTGCAGTACTACGATCCTAGGCTCATATGCTTCACATTTCCTGAATTCCATTTAGGTCTTGTGCTTGAGGAGCATTATATCATTTTGGGTGTGTTGCTCAAAGACCAGATCCCTTTCAATTCAGAGATGACCATACCAACTCATCTTGATATTGCCAAAGCTCTTTATTTGAGCTCAACTAAAGTGAGGGCAAACTTAACTGCTACCAAAGTCGGGGTACTTGGGTTTTCTCTTGACTTTTTGGTTAGAAAAGTTGAAGAGCTTTTTGTTGCTGCTCAGTGGGATTCAGTTTGTGTTATCTTAGCCGTATCCATCTATGGGATCATCCTGTTTGCTGACATGGATAAATTTGTGGATATCAATGCCATCCACTTGTTTGTGCTGAATAATATTGTGCCCACTCTTCTGGGTGACTTGTACCATCCATTACACTACAAAAATGAGAAGAAACGAGGTGGTCTAGTCAGGTGATGTGCTCCTCTATTCTACAAATGGTTTATGCAGGGATACTTTAGGCATTAATGTTTCTGACATGGGCCTGGTCCAAGGGGTGATCATTCCTCCAAATTTTAAGCCTCCAGGCTTCGAAAAATACAACGGAAATTCTTGCCAAAAAACCCACCTGCAAGCTTTTTACCACAAGATTGTCGCGCATACAAAATATGAGAAGCTTTGGATGTACTATTTCCAGGACAGCCTGTCTAGAGGCTCACTAGAATGGTACATGAAATTGGAGAAGACCGCTGTTTGCAATTGGAATGAGCTTGGGGAGGCTTTCCTTATGTAATACCAATATAATATTGACATGGCTCCAAGTCGGACCCAACTGCAAAGTTTGTCTCAAAAGAACTCTGAAAGCTTCAAGGAATATGCGTAGAGGTGGCGCGAAGTTGCAACTAGAGTTCAACCACCACTGCTAGAGAGAGAAATGGTTGACCTTTTCATGGATACCCTCATTGGGAACTTCATGGAAAGGTTAGCAGGTTGTTCATCTAGCAGTGTTTTTGATATCATCCTAACTGGAGAGAGAATTGAAAGTTGGATGAAGTAGGGGAAAATTCAGAATAGCGGAGCATCGACCTATGGGGTCAAGAAACCTTTTGTGTAAAGAAGAGAAGGTGAAGTCGGGGCTGTATACACCCAAAGGAAGAGGGGAAATCAGAACTCCTACCATCAGGCAGCTCCTGTTACCATTTATGCTCCCACAAATCAACAGCAGGTTCAGCAGGCGCAGCAACCGCGTCAGCAAAATTACCAGCAACAAAGAGATCCTCGACAATACTATCATCCCAGACCAAAGGATAGGCATATTGAGACTCACCCGATGTCTTATTCTCAGCTCTTGCAAAACCTTCTTCAGCTTTAATTGATTCAGTTAAGAACCTTGCAGCCTCCGAGACTGGGGCAGATTCCTGAGGGATACGATGCTAACGCCTATTGTGAGTTCCACTCCGGAGCTCCAGGCTATAGTACTGAAAACTGCAAGGCTTTGAAACATGTCGTTCAGGACCTGATAGACTCCAAGGAAATGAATTTCGCTCCAACCCCGAACGTGTTGCAAAACCCCATGCATCCGCATGGGAGGACCGTAGGAGCTATTGATAATGGTGAGGGATTGAATCTGATATATGATGACAATGCCTTGAAGACTTTGTTGTTAGCGGTGAAGGGTTGTCTGGCCAAGAAGAATATATTTCCGAGTTGTGAAGAGTGCTGTTTAGATTGTGATAATTCCATTGATGGTTGTGACCGGTTGAGATCGGGGATACAAAAATGATTGACGAGGAAAATATTCAGTTTGACAGAATTGTGAAGGAAGATGAAGTCTCAACAGTTACAATCTACTATAATCCAGTACAAAGTCCAACACTAGCTAAGGTGGCACCAGTGACATTTAACACTCCTGGACCAATTCCGTACCAAAGCGATAAAGTCGTCCCATGGTACTATGGGGCCGAAGTTTACTGTAATGGTTAAAAGTAGGATGTGACATATTCCAGTTCATCTCAGCACCAAGTTGAAAATGTTGGAGTTGGAGGGTTCACCAGGAGTGGGAGATTATTTTCACCTGAAACGTGAAGAAACAGTGCGTTGCCTCCAAGGTATAATGCAGAGGCCCAAGAAAGAGAAAAAGGTAAGCAAGACATGACCAATGATGTCCCTGCACTAGAGCCTGATATCACTTTTGACAAAGAAGCGGGGGAATTTTTTAGAATCATTAAAAAGAGCGATTACAAAATAGTTGATCACTTACAACAAACTCCCTTTAAGATTTCAATTTTGTCCTTGTTGATGTGTTCATACTCACACAGGAAAGCTCTGCTGAAGATTTTGAACAATGCCTACGTGCCACAAGACATATCAGTAAACCAGCTTGAGACGGTGGTGTCAAGTGTGAACGCCAGCCATGGTTTGGGGTTTACAGATATGGATCTGACTACTGAGGGATGTAGCCACAATCGAGCTCTACACATTTACATGGAATGTAAAGGAGTTGTGCTCTCTCATGTACTGGTGGACACATGATCGTCCTTGAATGTGCTTCCGAAGAAATCACTGATTAAGTTGGACTATGATGGGGTTGTGCTTAGACCAAGCGACTTGGTGGTCCGAGCGTTCGACGGCTCGAAAAGGTCTGTCTTTGGAGAAGTGGAATTGTCGATCAAGGTAGGACCACAGGTTTTCAATATAACCTTTTATGTTATGGATATCCAACCAGCTTATAGTTGTTTGCTGGGACGACCCTGGATACATGCAACAGGGGTTGTGTCCTCAACCCTCCACCAAAAACTCAAATTTGTCTAGGAAGGACATATCATTACAGTGTGCGGGGAAGAAGACATCATCATCAGTCACTCTTCCTCATTCAAATATGTAGAGATGGATGAAGAGATTATTGAGACTCCTTGTCAAGCCTTCAAGCCAGTCAGAATCGAGAGTACATCGTCATCAGCTGCCTTGTCAGAGGATAAGAAGAATGGTGTGTCTATCTCATCCTATTAGCAGGCCTTGGAGGTTGTGGAATTAGGAACGAATGAGGGTTGGGGAAAAATGATTGAAGTCCTAGAGAAGAAGGATATGTTCGGGATTGGGTATAATCCTGGCCAGTCAATGCCAAGTCAGAGCACTAGAGGTCAGAAAGGCCCGATTACCTTCACGAGTGCAGGATGGGTTGATCATGGCAGCATCTGTGCAGTGCAAGGTGAAACAGTTGATAGTGATTGTGAACTGGACGAGTGGATAAAGCCTTGTGACCCGGGTATACAACTCAACAATGGGCCAACCGAAGCAATCGTCTCTGTCACTCAACCACAAGAGTAATAGTCTCGTGTTCTATTCTTTTGTATGAAAAGCTTTATGTCTTGCCCGGGGCATAATAGCTCATTGTGAGGGTTCATTATTTCATAATACAATAACAATCATTAATAAAGTGGACATTTTGTCATTCATTCATGGTTTTACTTGTCTTTCATTTTATTTTTGTTTAAAAAAAATAAATGGCCATGTTTTTTTCCATGTCTCCCACTTTTTCTAAAATTAGCATGAATCATCATTCATGCAGATGTACCCCATCGGGTCTCATCAGTGACAATCTTGTTATGTCTCAATATGACTTTGACGATCCAATTTACCTAGTCGGCGAAGAAGGTGAATAAGATTGTGAATTACCCGAAGAATTAGCCAGGATGCTCAAGCAAGAGGAGAGGGTGATTCATCCGCACGAAGAGGCCACTGAAATGGTAAACTTGGGTACTAAAGAGGACAAAAAAGAGGTCAAGATCGGAGTTGCATTGGAAGAATCTGTAAAGAGCCTGTTGATTTCCTTACTTTGTGAATATGTTGATATCTTCGCCTGGTCTTACCAGGATATGCCTGGTTTAGACACCGATATCGTAGTGCACAAGCTGCCACTCAGAGAAAACTTCCTGCCGGTGAAGTAGAAACTAAGAAGAACTCGACCAGACATGGATATCAAAATCAAGGAAGAGGTTCAAAATCAGTTTGATGCCAAATTCTTACCTGTGACAAGTTATCCTCTGTGGGTTACGAATATTGTACCGGTTCCTAAAAAGGATGGTAAGGTCAGAATGTGTGTGGATTATCGAGACTTGAATCGAGCGAGTCCCTAAGATGACTTACCGTTGCCACATATTGACGTGTTAGTTGACAATACTGCCCAACTCTCCGTGTTTTCCTTCATGGATGGCTTTTTAGGCTACAATCAGATCAAGATGTTTCCAGATAACATGGAGAAGACAACCTTCATCATCCCATGGGGCACCTTCTGTTACAAAGTAATGTCGTTCGGTTTGAAAAATGCTGGGGCAACATACCAACGGGCAATGGTGACCCTATTCCATGAAATGATTCATCACGAGATCGAGGTCTACGTCGATGATATGATTGCAAAGTCACAAACAAAAGAAGAACATCTAGTCAACCTAGCCAAGCTATTTGAAAGGCTTCGTAAATTCAGATTGAGGTTGAACCTGAACAAGTGCACATTCAGGGTGCGTTCTGGAAAGCTCTTGGGCTTTATTGTTAGTGAAAGGGGGATTGAGGTCAACCCTGCGAAGGTGAAAGAAATTTAGGATATTCCTGAGCTGAGAACGTAGAAAGAAGTACGTGGTTTCTTAGGGAGGTTGAACTACATTGCATGGTTCATTTCTCACCTAACATGGGGTATTATTGGATCACCATGGAATCCGGTTGCTGTAAATACTCCCACAAGTGCCACAAGTGCTAAATTTATGCTGATAAGGTGCATGTGCCTCCAAATCTGTTGAGTGTCATGTCTTCACCTTGACCTTTCGCCATGTGGGGCATTGATATGATTGGCAAGATCGAGCCAACTGCTTCTAACGGTCACCGCTTCATCTTGGTTGCCATAGACTTTTTCACGGAGTGGGTCGAAGCGGCGTCCTATGCTAATGTCACCAAACAAGTGGTAGCCCGATTCATCAAGAGGGATATTATCTCCCGGTATGGAATTCCTGAAAGAATTATTACTGACAATGGTTCTAATCTCAACAATAAGATGATGGCAGGCCTGTGTTGGGATTTCAAGATCGAGCATCACAACTCTTCGCCGTATCGCCCAAAGATGAATGGCGCAGTCGAGGCGGCCAACAAGAACATTAAAAGAATCGTACAAAATATGGCTGTGACGTATAAAGATTGGCATGAGATGTTGTTGTTTGCATTTCATGGGTACCAAACATCTATGCGCACCTCAACAGGGGCAACCCCATTCTCGCTTGTGTACGTCATGAAGGCAGTCCTACTAGTTAAAGTCGAGATTCCTTCTTTGAGATTAATGATGGATGTCAAACTTGACAAAGCTGAGTGGCTCCGATCCAGGTACAATCAGTTAAGCCTCATTAAATAGAAACGGTTAGTAGTTGTATGCCATGGACAGTTGTATCAAAGGAGAATGAAACAGACATTCGACCAGAAAGTACGGCCTCAACGCTACATACCCGACGATTTAGTGTTGAAAAGGATCCTTCCTCCTCTAACAGATCACAGGGGCAAGTGGACACCTAACTATGAAGGTCCATTTGTGGTTAAAATGGTCTTCTCGGGAGGAGCCTTAATGTTAACAACCATGGATGGCAAAGATTTCCAATTCCCTGTCAATGCAGACGCAGTTAGAAAATACATTGTATAAAGAGACCCGCTGGACAATAACAGAATAAGAGTCCAGGAAAAAAAAGGGCATCTCGGCGAGCCAAAAATAGAATAAAAGGCTAGGGAAAAAGTTAAGGAAATAAACGGAAAACACCCGCTGAGTTGAAAAGCTACATTGGACAACTCAGGCAAAAAAGGGTATCCCAGTGTAGCGAAAACCCGAAAGGGTGATCCACGCAAAAGAGGGAGTAAAACGAATAACTGCGATCTGCAAAATCTATGATTCGTCATTTGCAATCAAGGGTAATCCAAGGGTTGAGAATCAATTCAATCGTCTTCCTCAAAAGCGAAGCATACAGAGAGTCTTAAGGACATACAAGTCATAGTCGGGTCGGAGCTTGATGAGATCTGATTTTCACATTGCCATTAAGATAATTTATTTTCCTTTTGTGCAATTTCCTCTTTCTAGGGATTGCTTCCCGGTGTAATTCCTATTCATGGCCATTTTTCAATCAATAAAAGTGAAATTTTATTCAATTTACTCTCATTTTTTTTCATCTACCGTTGATTGATTGCAAAAACATCCAACAAATTATGATAAATATTGCATTATGAATACATGAATGCTCTATAATACATGTATGAGAATAAAAACATATGACATATATATGATGTGTTGAGTAACAGGGATGGTGATTCAGACCATGAACACAGGGCACACATGCTCGTCTAACTCTCTCATTTGGTAGGTACTATCAGTTGTGTTCACTAATATGCAGGTACAGGTGCTGCAAGCAAGGCCATTGCCAGCACAGAAATTCAAAAAGTCTTTCCTCCGTAGATCATTGAGCAAGATTCCTAAGAAAGTCTCATCATACCATCTATTCTCTAGCAAAGAAGCAAGAAGAAGTTTGGTACTTCTCAAATAGAAGGATACCACCATCTCTCATCCCCAGCATGAGACTCTTTTTACCTCTCATCCCCAGCAAGAGATGACTTAAAACTCTTAGCTTCAGCAGGAAGTGTTCTCCAGTAGTGTTCTCCATCATCCCTAGTAGAGTTGGAGATTGAAGTCTTCCCCAGCATAACAACAAAAGGTTGGTGTTCTCCCCAAGCAGAGAGTCTTCCTTCAATGAAGAAGTACACCCTGCCAGAGTCTTCTTATCCCCAGCAGTACATGAAGATTCATTATTCCCTAGCAGTGGTGAAGATAGGGAGAAACCTGATGGTTTTCTTCTCACATATCATTGTTCGCAATCTTCCCCAATGAAGTTGTTAACCAAAGTCCAATCCTCATTGGCATCTCTTCTCCAAGCAGAAGAATGTGTATTTGAGAGATTCCCCAGCAGGTGTCTTCCTTAATAGAATAACCACACGTTTGTTTCCCTAGTCGAGTTAGAAGAATATCACTTCCCAACGGAGTTCAACGGGTAGCGTACCTCTCAAATCAAGTTCATCCCCAATAGGGTTTTGGATCTCCAATCTTAAAGTCCAATTTATTTTTGGCAGTGGTGACAGTTCATAGCTAGTGTATCATTAATACTATCCCCCGCAGAGTTGCTTTTCCCCACAGGGATTCATCAAATCCATGCAGTGATTATTTCTCCCCAGTTAAGTTGTCAAAGATACTAGTCATCTCCTCATCAGGAGGTCCCTTTGCATTTGCATTTAGTAACCATCATTACATTTGCATCCCAAAAAATGTAGCATTTCCATCATTATGGAGCATTACGCCATGGAAAATTTTAAACGTATGCATACAAAGCATAAGCTAGTTTTGGGGGACCTTGCACAAAAGCCCAAAACATCATTTCTTTAATCAAACTGAAGTATACCCAAGGGAAGAATGTCAAATTCATTACTCAATGTTGTTTCTCATACCAATCCACATTTGTTATCCCCAGTTGAGTCTCCATCTAAGTACGATGGTCTCGTTTTCTCATTTTTGTTTAAGTACAACGGTCTCGTGTCGGGTTATCATTTAAGTACAATGATCTCGTTCCTTGTGATTCCATTTCAGTACAATGGTCTCATCTTTATGAGTCTCATCTAAGTATGATGGTCTCGTTTTCTCGTTTCTGTTTAAGTACAACGGTCTCGTGTTGGGTTATCATTTAAGTACAATGATCCCGTTCTTTGTGATTTCATTTCAGTATAATGGTATCATCTTTACGAGTCTCATCTAAGTACGATGGTCTCGTTTTCTCATTTTTGTTTAAGTACAACGGTCTCGTGTCAGGTTATCATTTAAGTACAATGATCTTGTTCCTTGTGATTATATTTCAGTACAATGGTCTCATCTTTCTGAGTCTTATCTAAGTACGATGGTCTCATTTTCTCGTTTCCGTTTAAGTACAATGGTCTTGTGTCAGGTTATCATTTAAGTACAATGATCCCATTCCTTTTGATTCCATTTCAGTACAATGGTCTCATCTTTCTGAGTCTCATCTAAGTACGATGGCCTCGTTTCCTCGTTTTTCGTTTTAGTACAATGGTCTCGTTTCGGGTTATCATTTAAGTACAATGATCCCGTTCCTTTTGATTCCATTTCAGTACAATGGTCTCATCCTTCTGATTCCTTCTAAGTACGATGGTCTCATTTTCTTTTGAGTTATCATCTAAGTACGATGAGCTCGTCCCTTTTGATTCTGTCTAAGGTCAGTTTCATGTTTTGAGTTGTCATCCAAGAATGGCATTTTTCCCATTATATTTCATTTCCCACAGAGTGCAAATTTTCCGGTTTATTCGGGTATTCAATCCCTCCATACCTTGAAAGTCTGAAAGTCATTGTTATCATCCCTTCAGGTCTACAGTTGATTGAATAGGGGAAGTTGTAATACCCCAAAATTTTCCCTCTCATTTTCATGGTATCTAGCATATTGCATTGCATTCATAATTCCATTCATTGCATAAAAATATTAATAAGAAAAATAAAATAAGTCATGCATCATTGGTTGGCGCATAAGGCATGTGATCGAGGGTTACTTAGTGGCAAGATCAACTATCTGAACCCAAGGTCGAAGCAGGCTCATAATGGACGATGTAGGTGCATTATAAGGGTTTCCCACAAAAGGAGGGAAAATTCATTTTTTTCTTCCATTAACCGGTTAACACAAGGGGTTAACCGGTTAACGCCTGCGAACTTTGGGAAAATTTTCAAAATTCAGCTGGTGCTTCTATCTCCTATCCATTCTCCATTTTTCTTTGTGTTTCCATCAAACTATAGAACATTCCACATTCTTCCCAAGGAATATTCCCAGAATATTCCAAGAATATGCTAAGGAATATTCTAGGAATATTCTCAACCGACCCTTAGCTTAGGATCCAAGCCTTGTGCCCTAACCTAAACCTAACTCCAAACCTAATGCCTATATAATCTTTGTTCACCAAGCAAAAAAGGATTAGCCATTTCTTCATAAAAATTCATCATTCTCACAATCTCAATTCTCTCATTTCCTTCCATTTTCCAAATTCCCCAAGGCTTCATCATCAAGATTCTTCAAGTTTCGCATTGAAACTTGAAGAATTGGAAGCTTAGCCTTCATCATCTTCACTGGTTCAGCGGATAATCGAAGAAATTGTCACGGTTACGGTGTTTATGTCACCTTTTGGAAGCGTTTCAGATTCTCATTGATTGCATTTATTTTGCACTCTTGCAGATTGAAGCTTGGAACATCTGGTATTCTCTTTGTTCGTGCATTGATCAACATCGCAACAATCACCAAAGCAAGTCTCTGCTTTGTAGGTTGGTGAATCCAAAATCATTTATTGCTTTAATTTATTTCTCTTCATCTCGCCGTAAGGAATTCTTAGGTTTTCTTGCTTTTGTGATGCTTTGTTTGATTTGATCATTAGTAGCTAGAATCATAGAATGATTGTGGTGTTAATAGGTGGTAGAAGGTTATATTTAGTTGGCAATTTCGTGCTAGTATGGTAATGGTTGTATTAGGAGCTTTTGGAAATAAGTTGATAGCTAGAAGTGCTTTTTCCTCACTGTTTTTCAATTCTGGTTCAGTGTTAACCGGTTAACACCCAGGGTTAACCGATTAACACACTGTTTTTGCCCCTGTTTAACTGATTTTTGAAGTCGTTAACCGGTTAACACCCAGGGTTAACCGGTTAACGTTGTGCTGATTTGGATTTTTGTGTTGTTTTCTTGCATGTGTGTGTACCCCTTCTTCTTTTATTATCATGGATCTTTAGATTATGATTTTAGGGAATTTTTAGGAGCTGATTTAGTGCAAGTGTATGGAGTTTCGATAACTTTCGACATGCGTTTCGTTAGGTTTCGATTTTTGGCATAAGTGTTGCATATAGGTCCATAGCGTGTTATGATCATTGTTTACATGATTTAGCATCAGTTATAGCATGTTAATAAATGTTTACACTTCTGTTTGCATCACCTTTGAAGTCCGTTCATGTTTTGGTCAAATCATTCGCATAATGGAAAAATTGCATATTGTTAAAACCACATAATAATCTAGTTTGCATCCATTGATTGTCTGATGATATGTTGCATTCCATTGTTAGTGATGCCTTTCATGTTGTTGCATTAACTCACATGATCGTTGTATTACGTTGCTTGCATTAAATTCCATGTTTGTGCATTTGAAAAATAATGAAAATCTGCCTTGTTTTCATCGTTGCATTTTGAAACAGGAGCTGTAAAAACATGTTGCATTATTCTGTGTTTGGTCTTTTTACACCTATTTCCACGCTGTTTGGTAGCTGTAATAGGCTATTTGTGTTGTGCATTGCATTTAGTAGCAGTTTGCACAATAGGAAGTTGTAGTATCCGCTGGATTTTGGCTTTGCTTAGTTTTAAGGTCCTTGGACTTAGGATTGAGTCTATTTTAGGCCATAGATGTATTAGAATATGTTTGGTACTTGTTTGCCTTCTTTCTTTTATCATTTTAGCCTTATTTTACTAACCTTTTTTGTAGGGAGGTTGAGGTAATTTTTGTTTATACAACTTCTTCGTTATCTTCCTTATGCTTTCAAATAGCGTTTGTCTTAGTATCGTGTGCTTTGTTTGTACAACTTCATGTTAATCCCTCTTTAGAAACAACTTAACTTCCTTAGGAAGTAAGTTGCTTTCTAGTTTCTTCTTCTTTTCCTTTTTTCATTAGGATTAGAAAACCACACAAACCATTAGGATTTCCTTTTGCATGCAATAAAACAACTTAGGGTTATGTCTTAGTTCCCTTAGTTTTTCCCTTTCTCGATTTGAGTCTCTCTTTCTCATTTCGTAAAGAAAATAGTAAAAAATACCTAATAAAGGTTGAGCTTTCTTGTACGCCAAGAGACTTTGTCGTGGGTTACTTATACACGTCCCATTTTGGGGCGAGGTGTGAGGCATCTACCACAATGAACAAGTCTTAGTATGAGAATGTTTCACTAATAACAAAAGCAAAACACTTCTAAAAGACAGTTAACAAACAAAAAATGTCTTTTCCTGTGGGAATTATTTTCTCACCTTATTCACTCATAACTTAAACTCGCTTCGACATGTCTCCTTGAAAGACGGTAACGCACTCGTACCAGACGATCCTACAACACATGAGCATAGGCATAAGCAGTTCAATCATAAAAAACACAAACAAAGTTCCCGCCTTAGTTAGGCGAACTACGTCGACTTTGATCCTCATTTTCCCGATGAGGTATGTAGGCAGCGGGGTAGGGCCCGTTCGAGCACATTCTTTATTTTCCATACTCTTTTCCCATACCTTTTCGTTCTCTTTTTCCAGTTTCCACTCTCATTTCAGTTCCAGTTAGTAGTTCTTTTATTCAGCAGCATTTTATTCTCACCCTTTAACACAATTCAAGCAAGCGTGGATCCCGTCGGGTACGACGGACTGTCTGGGGTGCTAATACCTTCCTAGGTCGTAACTGACTCCTGAACCCAGATATTTGGTTCGCAGGACCTTGTCCTTTCCTTTTCTCTTAGGCTTGTGCAACATTACCTTTCCCATTTCGTTGGGATAAAAATGTATGGCTGGCGACTCTACCTTTTCCGTGCCACTTTCGTGTTTGTACTAGGATGAAAATCCCGGGAGCGACAACGACGTTTATAGTTTTTTTTGCCATGTTGTTTTCATCGTGGAACATAACTTTGATTCCCTTCTTGCTTGTAACTCTTGAAAGGGAGCCATATATTTGGCCATGAGTAAAAAGATCTCTAGGAATGTATAGGCCAACCCAATCCAACGACTAACCTTGAGACTTGTTGATAGTCATTGCATAGGAGACAATGATTGGAAATTGTTTGTGCCTTAGCTTGAAAGGCCACTGATATTGAGAAGGCGACATATTCATCCTTGGAATATAGACAATGTTTTCGTGATCCTTTCCCTCCATAATACGTGATTTAGAAACATGCGTAGACATTTTAGTAACGATAAGACGTGTACCATTACACAATCCTTCGGACTGATCGATGTTCCGCATCAACATAATTGGTGTTCCAATCTTTAATTTGATGTAATGGTTAGGAAAACCAGAATTTTTCAAATTTCTTTGAAACTCAGGAGTCAGAACATCGAGTATGTCTCGGTCGTGTATTTCAGACCGATCGACCGAGTTACAACTAAAGAAATCCCTCAAGTCACCTTGAAGAAATAATGGAATAAATTAATTATGTCAACAAATATGATATACAAAGGTTTAAATAGGTGACAGGAAGAAAACATAAAAATAATTTAAGTAACAAAAGTAATAAAAAAAGCAAATGAAGTAACAATACCTGACATGATTCCCAGAACATGGTCATTGACTGTGTCAACCATTTCAATTATTGAAGCCAGTATCGCCCTACTTCGAAGGTAGTTATAATCATTAAAAATTTCGAGAAAGTTCGGATAAGTACTTGTCACAATTGCAACAATGGGATCATCAAAATCAGTAATGAGAATCTCATATGGCAATTCGATTTATGTCGTGCCATCGTTCGGTTCACCAACGCGACCTTCCCCAATTTTTAGTAGCCAATCCGAGAATTCAGATATTTCGATCCTTTTTTGTTCAGTTGGTCCGGAGGTCAGACGCATGTTTTTGGTTAACGTCAACACCTTTACTGAATGCCAAATGTATGAAGCGTTAATTGTTGCCTGAACTATGTCATAACGACTACCACATGGTATAACTGGTAAAAAAATTCTGAAATCCCCACCGAATACGACACCATTGCCACCAAAAACATCAGTTGAGTTGCTACTGACACTCATGATATCTTTCAATGTTCTATCAAGAGCTTCAAAACACTATTTGTTTGCCATCGGGGCCTCGTCCCAAATTATCAGTTTTTCTTGTCTGAGTAGCTCTACTAAATCTTCTTTATAACCAATGTTGCATGTCGAGTTATCCTACATAAGGATATGTATTTTAAACCTTGAGTGAGCCGTCCTCCCACCCGGTAATAACAACGATGCTACCCGACTTGTTACGGAAGCTAAGCATATGTCGTGCTTGGATTTAATTGCACTTGTGAGTGTCCTCCACATGTAAATTTTCTCGGTACACCCGTAACCATGAAGGAAGAAAACCCCACCTTTCTGAGTATCAACAGCTGACATGATTGTATCATATATATCCCGCCCCTCAACTGAAATGAAATTATGAGTTGAAATCAAAGTGGAAGCACATATAAAATACGGGAATTAAAAACAATTGTTACACCTACCTACCTAAAAGAGCAGAATGAAGCGTGTTAAATTCGGAGATCAGAGATGGAATGTCGTAACCCTTTCGTCATATATGAACCTGTTCCCCAGTTGCTCCAAAACATAACCGTCCAGATATGGCATTGGGTTTGAAATCTTTAAGCGTTTTTCGGTTTGTTTGAAGCAATTGTTCAATTTCAAGAAGAGTAAGGTTCTGCAGCTCTGAATCAATTAAAACCAGATCTACAATAGGCGGTTATTCTATGAGGTCACTGAATTTATAGAATGCAGAATGATATCACATTGTAAACTAAAATACCAACATTTCAGCATGCATGTAGAGATGTCGTCAGAGAAATGCAAAAGTAATGTTAATTATGGAGAGTATTGATTGTCATTAGAGAACATTCTTAAGAAACAACAAAATTTGGAATAATTGAAAATTAATATTTATTACCAAAGTAATAAAATTATGTGATTACCTAATAATTTGTTCGCAGTCATTATGCACATAATAAAAAACACCTTTAATCCACAGTTTGTATAAGTCATACCATTGTTTTGTGCCAATACTTTCTGGCGTCGCAGAAGTCCGTCAGGAAGTAAAACCCATGACTCATTCCATACATGAGAAGGATGGTTAATGTTGCTTGACATCAACATTACCACAAAAAGCATCCAAAGAAAATGACTGGATCCCCATTCATTGGCTTCTTTAATAGCCCCAATGTATTCCCTATCATCCTCAAGGAAACCCATTGCAAAACACGCATCCTTGAACAAATCGTATTGTGTCGCACCAACCTTTCTTATTTCCTCATAACTTGTTGGTCCCTTCGCCATGGTTAGCATCATGCGTAGATAAAATAATTCTCCTGTTAATGGTGGAACCCAAATCAAACGACCGATGGTATACCCTTTCTTTCGTGGCTTCCACGTCCTACCTTGTTTATGGTATACAAACATGCTAACAAATTGGCCGTATGTTAATTCTTTGGCATGCTCGTAAGTCTGATTTGCAACAAATCATGACAAAAACACGGACTCTGTAACGCTTGCTCTTTCCAGGATGTTCTCCATGCGATCGTAATTTGTGTAGTAAATCGGCTTCTCACCGATAAGATGGAAAATATACGTTCAACAACCAGTTTCCTTCCATGAATGTTGTAAGCAAAGATTCGCCATATTTCCTCGTAAGGAGAGATGTATCTATAATCAAGGTATTGTTTAATCTCATCAACCGGTTCAGTACCATTCGATGTGTCATGGTTAGCTTTGGAAATAAAAGTGGTAATTCTATCACATCCTTTGTGGATATATTTGAACATATATCTGATCGACATAGTCTGATTACACCACTCAATGTTAATATGTGCCTGGTACTTCAAGAGGAGCATTGCGTTGTAAGGTATGACGTGTCTATTGTCCAGAGGGATGCCATTTTTGAGAATTATGTGTGTAGATGATCGTCTCATATACAAAGGACAGCCTTCAGCATCCAAAATGGTATTTTCTATGAATCACTTAGGAAAGAACTTAGTGCATTTCCTGTTCTTCATACACGAAGATGATTCCCTTGATTTCCCATAGGGTACGTGGACCATATGGGATTTGACCAAATTGTATAAGGTAGTATGAAGCTCGGGGTCCGGTATCTCAGCACAAATGATTCGGTCAATGCCAGAAGGGGTGGGATATTTACTTTCGGGATGCAAGCATATAAGAATGTGGGCGTGAGGAAGGCCTCTTTTCTGGAATTCAATTGTGTATATAACTGATGATAATAAAGAATTTGAAAGAGTCATTACAAAGAAAATAATGATGAAATATAATAAGTACAAGTAAAAAAGAACACTTACACACAATAACACGAACAAGGACATGTTTCTTTGTTATGTCACGCATAAGTTGGTCGAATTTATCTTGAACACCTTAGCCACAATATCAGGAAGATTGCTTTGATGTAAGTTATGGGGATCAAATTGTCGTTTTATTTCCACCCAATTTGGGTTGCATGTAAAGGTAATAAAGAGGTTAGGAAAACCCATCTTACTTGAAATCGCCATTCTGTCAAAATAGAGTTAGTCCATGAACCGCTTGCTTCCCACAAAACTTGAAGGTAACACAACATGTATTCCTTCCTTGTTACTTTGAAGTGAAGTTCCAGTAGTAGAATGTTGTTGTATGTTTCTATACTTTCCCACCCTTAATATTGATTGATTCTTACATAACCAATTCAGTCACTCGGTCTCCATCATAGTGTAACTGTCGAACAAAAATTATTGGAAAAGGCATCTAGAATGGAGTAACACTCCTGGAGGAAAAAGCAAAGCCAATCTTTAATAGTTTATCTGCGTTGCTTTGTGACAACTCGTTCATGCTTGTATTTGTGAATGATGTTATCCCTCTAACCGTCCATATTCAAAAATCAAGGGGTATTGGTACCCAAGATAAGCTGGATGAAACTCATTAATGCGCTGCAAGCCACCGTCACACTCATGTATTATAACATCCCTTTGTTCAGTAGTGTCAACGTCACCCACAATTAGCACATCAACTTCTAAAACAGTAGGTATGTTATAAACCCAACCGTCGTTGGGTCGACTTGAAATAAGTTTCAACTTTAAATCTTGAAAGGTATTATCCTTCAAAACATCCCGCGCCATTCGGAAGGCCTTAGCATGAACATTGAATTCATCCAACATTGCTTTCAAGTTTATGACAATATCCTTTTCAAGATTCTTGTTATCCCTAGCAATGAAACAAAAGTAGCATGTAACCCCAAAATAGACAAAAGTGACCAAAATATTGAAGTTAATCACATGAGAGTGAGTACAAATAGCTGTCATAATACCTAAAACAGTTTATCCTATTCTGGACATCATTATCAATGTCAAAAATGTATAGTTGAGCATATTGTGTTTGTGCACAAATCTCTAGAAGCATGGTTCCGATTCAATGTTAAGTTTGGCCATGAAGTCACCGAGTAGGAAGACCGTTACCTCTGGGAAAAGTTGTGTCAAATTTCATCCCACGGGAAGTGAAGGAGAACATAGCGTTGTATGTCCTAATGTTTTGCTGAAATTTTTTACTATGCGGAGATGTTCGATCGAACAGGAGTTGTTGTAGGATAGGAGGAGGTTGTTTCATCAGTGGCACGACCACCTTACCGCTTTTGCAACAAGTATAAAACTTAGCTAATGCGGCTTGTTTGTCCTTATTTTTCCGCTCTTGATACCACATCAAAGCCTTACATTGATCTCATTCCCATATAGGAGATTTGATGTCAAAGTACTATGTGTTACAACAAATAAGTATAGCAAATTGCATACACCAAGAATTATTTAATTTGAAAATGAACTGCAAACCAAATTCACCTTGAAGATGAGATTCAATTGGCTCTTCGAAGTCGTCATCATCCGAATCCGATGAAATGCCTGGATTATTGTCAGATGGGTAATTTGAGTTGTCATCAGATGGAGAATAAGCAACAAACATATGATCGATGTTTCGTATGGTGAGCAAGTTAATCGGTGATAGTCCGATGCTAAGGGTGTAATTAAAGGTAGATGCTTCCATACTTGAGTTCGTGGACAAACGGTGTTGGTGCAACATAGTCTAATATGCACTGCCATTCATACGGGACAAATTGACGAATAAATGAGTTTGTTGCAATGGTCGGGATGGGTTGGAATGAGAATACAAAGTGTTGGTGAAGTAGTGGTATGAGAATTCATGGTAGGTGGTCGAAATGGTTGTCTCTGTCTTGCAACTGGTGCATTTCCTTGAATTGTGGTTGGTTGTGCTTCATTCATGGCATAAATTACGACAAAAGATGATCCTGTGGATGAGGATGATGAATTGAACGTGGGGAACAAATTAATTCCATGAACCTTATCAAAACATTTTAGTTTTGGTATGGACGTTGGCAATCCATACCTCGTTGAGGGGGCAGTACCAATGGTGTTGACAACATATGCCAATGGAAGTGAGGTTAATCTATTGGAGGATGATCCATCAAAACTTGGCGTCGAAGGTGATGCCATAATATTTTCCCTTCCAGTTACGGATTGCTTATGTTTCTTCTGTT
This sequence comes from Lathyrus aphaca, assembly GCA_963966055.1. Lineage (NCBI taxonomy): Eukaryota > Viridiplantae > Streptophyta > Magnoliopsida > Fabales > Fabaceae > Lathyrus > Lathyrus aphaca. The sequence continues at coordinate 502,573,745 of OZ014520.1, forward strand.
GCATCAATGATCTTCTCCTTTTCCTTGCAACCGAAGACGGTGTTATATTGGGATCAACTATGATTTATAAGTTGTCTTCAATATAAATCCTAGAAAGATAGGTTTGGGTGTTTCTTTGGTTTAGATCGTGTTAGCGAAAATGGTGTTAAATAGTACAAAATTATGGATGTTATTTTTCATATAATTCATACGACTTGATATTTTGTGTTGGACCATGTTTTGAAAATAAAAACTCACATAGAAACTAAATACCGCAAATAAAAGCAGATGAATTAACAATTTCAATTAGCAATGATGTGTGGTAGGTGTCTATAAGATGTAGTGAATATTTTGTAAATTTTAGCTTGTGTATATGGTAGATAATCTTAACATAAAGCAGAAGTAGGGTAAGGTGTAATGATTAGACATGTTGATACACACATGTGGCTGCATAGTACAATTGATAAAAAAATTGCAGTCCATATAGAAACATGCCAACATAGGTAAATGGATTTGTAGGTAGCATAAAGAAAAGATGGTGTTACTGAGTCTACCAATATGACGTGGGTAGTCTACTGATTTAAATAATCCTCCATATATTTTTTAATTTGTTTAAGAAGTTGGGATAAGAGTACCAATAAAGTAAATGGAAACATGATATAATTAACTGGAAATGACTTAATAATGGTAGTGCGTGTTGGAAAACAATTCCAAATTTATATTAAAGTAGCACAATAATGGATTTTATGTGATTACTTGCATGAGTATGAACATGTACGTATTAAAAGATTGAAATTGAGAAAAGCACATTTCATTAGTGATTCCTTTTCAAATAGTATGTGTTATGATGTAGAATATTTTCAAAAAACTTCTCCATAATGTATATTGAAGGAGGAAATCACATCCATAGTAGCAAAAAATTGTAACACATCAAAATATTACACAAAATATAGGTAGTCTATTTTGAATACATGTTAATCTAAGATATGAAGCATGTAGTGAAACCCATCATTTAAACATTAATGTTTTTTTTCCCGCACTTGAAGACTTTCTTAACTTTGGTTGACGAAAGATCACCATCTGGTTTATCATTTTCGGAAGAATCTATTGTAGCGTCAGGAGACATCCTCTTGACATTGGCTTTAGGTGTTTTCGGATTGGGAATGTGTGCAGAGGTAATCTCAGCATCCTATATGAGACGACAAATATGATGGAAATGTGACTGAATGTTATATTATTCAACTAGTAAAGAAAAACCAAAAGGCCTTGCAAATAATTCGTAATATTAGTTTATGCATAGAGTCATTGGAGCAAACATTTAACATTTGGATGGAGAATAAAATACCGTTACGGAGGCAACATTTTCAAACGGTTCATCTTCGGCAACACTTTCCAACAGCTGTTGTGATGTTCACAAATTAGTAGCCGAAACTTATTATTTTAAAAAGTTGTATCGCTCATGCAATTAAAAAGAATGGTAAATGGTTTGAATGGTAACCTAGTTAGACTGAGAATCCACATGTATCAAAGTGTTGATCTGATCAGCAGTATCAGATGCCTCAAGTTTTTTAATAAGTTTGTCATTAGTGAGATATTCCACAACAGAGCAACTCTTAAACCTGGGACACCACTTGATTTTGAAAGCATACTTCAAGTCCAACATTGCATCCAATCCAAGTGGAAACTCTAGGGGGTCAGTAATGCCGGCCTAATGTTAAAAAATTACAATTAGGGCAAATAAAAGTATCATTAACAAAACACAAAGTATTAAATAAATCTTTCTACGAATGTTTTGTAAGACATACCTCTATCATTGTAGCACGTAACTGTGTTGTAGATGTCTTCAAAAGCTCGGTTGCTTCACGGTCCCAGAAAATGAAGCTAGCACAACAACCATCTTGCTTGACCCCATTCTCAATATTGTACCTTTGAAAAAGATTTACGAATGAGATCAACAACAAAATGTTCATTGAAAATCAAACTGTAATGAAACTAAAAAGTCATCCACCTATAGATTTCTGCTTTGGTTCGGTGGCTGTCACGACAAAAGAAAGGTGCTTTGTCACCCTTTGTAACCTGAGGACATTGATGGCACGCTCTATAATGCCAACTGTTAGGAGAAGCAATGAGTCTCCCTGCATTTGCAACCGTAACGTAAAAAGTTGTCTAATAATTACCAAGGATAATTGTTAGTAATTTTTGTTGATCTTCATAAAAAAACAAAAAAACAAAAAATTAAAACACAAGTGAATCACCTCATGTAATACGATGATCTCACATAATGGTGGTGGAATAGCCTTTGACAAAAACTTTTTAGTGGGGGTAAGGCGCGATCCGGAAGACTTATGCGACCACGAATGGTTGTGTGTCCCTGATACTGAAGACTTTTCAAATTTAAAATCCACGGGAAAATTGTAGTTGTCATGTATTTACTAGAGTAAAAAATTGAAATGATTAATGACGAAAAAGATAAAGGAAATAATTATGTAGTTGAAAAATGAAATGACCTTTCTAAAAAGTCAGTGATATCAGGAACATCGTCGTTGATATGGATCTTTGTAATGTTGTATTTGTTTGTAACTACCAGAGGATACTTGCCTACAAAACAAAAGCAAAGTTCAAATGTGGTGTGGGAATCCAGTTAGGTAAACTTAAAGGAACCAAATTTATGTGTTTTCTAACCTTCTTCTCTAACCTTAGCATATTTCAATAGTAGGAAGGTTGACTTTGTAGGGTCCTGATGTTTTTGTTTGTAATCAAAGAACTCTAAAGCATAGCTCTCCCACATAGTACAATGAAGTGTGTTGACGCTAAGGCATAGAAAATAATACAATCAGAATACACACAAAATGCAGAAAATGTGAGCATGTTAAAATGAAACATAATAGACTAAGTAATAAGGCATTCCATAAGTCTCTCAAGATCAAGTTTACTTGGGCCTTCTTTCCATTGTAATGAGATTGGGAGTATCCAATATCACCGGCAACACCAATGACATCTACAGATAATGGAAGTAACATTTATCTTATCACAAGTATAAGAATGTTAGAAATCACAAGAGGTGTATGAAATATGATATGCTAGACAAATACCTATCAAAAGATTCTTCGGCCATTTACCCGAGATTATGTCCGCGAAAGACGTAAGTTGAAGTTTCTTATCAGGGATTTCATGCTTACCACAATCTCCAACGGTTGTACCTCCGGTGAATTTCAAGAGAAAGTTGTGGGTAGTAGGTGTTGCTATCGAAGATTTGCATCCCGGTACAAGCGTGACCGGTCGGCGAGAGGAGAAATGAAGTGAAGATGAATAGAGTCGCCAGCTAGGCATTTTTATCCCGAAGAAAAGGTAATGTTGCATAAACCTAGAAAGATATGGATAAGACGGTCGCGAACCAGAGAAACTGAGAAAGGGGGTTGGTTACAACCTGGGAAGGTATTAGCACCCAGATTGTCCGTCGTACTCGACGGGATCCACGCTTGAAAGATTGTGTTTAAAGGGGTAGTGTATGTGCTATCTGTGTGCAAAATCTAGAAAAGATTACAAGTGTCAGTGCAAAAGAAGTGTGAAGTGAATTGCTCGGGAATGAGGCTTAAAGAATAATGCTGGAAGAGGGGGGATATACAGAGACTTTTGTTCGATAACTGTTAAGTTATGCCTACGTATCCTCTCGTGCAATGAGGAAGTCAGAACACCGTAGTTCGACTCAAAGATACTGGAAAATAAATTGACTTGATGAACTGCTTACTTGTCTATGCTCAAGTGTATGACCTGTCTGGCTCAGATGCTAACTGTCTTGCATTAGACGGAAGAAGTAAGTTCTCGTTTATGAGTGAAGATGATGAGAAAAGAATCCCGGATGAGACGATTATTGTTTGTTTTTTGGTGTTTTCAATCTTTTATTGTTTTTTGTGTTTGTCATAAGAAAATGAGCTTAAGCCTAAACCAAGGGTTAGTAAACTTATCACATCCTCCCTCTGATTAGGGGTAATGATAATACCTTAAGTATGAAGTAAGCACCTCACACTTAATCACCATGATGTAGGATTAAGATCAATAACCTACATATGATTATTTAGATGTTTTTTTTGGAGTTTTTGTTTAGTGTTAAGTAATGAGTTTAAGCCATAATCAAGGATTTAATGGACCCATTACACCATCCTAATAGAAGGATAATAGATGAGCACATTTAAGCTGAGGAAGATACCTCAACTTAATCCATGATTAGGGATTAACCTCATGACAAAACAAACCTTTATTAAAGTGGATTTTAGCTAATGGTAATATTAAGAAGTGGATTTTATGGTTTGTAAGACAACTTGAGGGGGACTTCTCCATTAACACTAGGGTTAGTCCTTCTTAACCTATTAAGGAAGAATTAGAACCTTAATGCAAGGCCCAAGTTACAAGCTTATTGTCTTTGTGATTATTAGATGGATTGATTAAGATATTTAAACACATTAAGGGTTTAACACTTAGGATTAAAGTTTTACACTCCATCCTAAGAGAAGGATGCAGGCATAATCTTAATCACAAAGCCTTAAAACCTTAAAGGTTTAATCCCTGATTATGAGATGAGGAGAGAGACACAAAAGATGACACAAAGGTAAAACTAAATGGGGGACTAATCAAACCCTAATTGTTAACATGCTTGGGTTTTCCAAGGGTTTATGAGGCTTGCAAGAGATCTTCAAGAAAAGCCACCAAGGAGAAGGCACGATGGAAGGAGGAGAAGCAGAAGAAGCAAGTTAACTTACTTCACTTAAGAAGATAAGTTACTTGAAGAAAGAAAGTGAAGGAGGAACATGAATGAGCAAGCTCACTCTAAGACAAATACAAAATGCAACAATGAATGCATAAGAGAGATGAGAAGAGATTGTGAGAAGTGAAGGCAAATTCACTTCTCAAAGTACTTACCACCTGAAAAGTTAGCATAAGGAAAATGAAATGAAATGAAATGAAAATGAAATGTATGCAAGGATGAAAACCAAAACCAGAAGCATGTTCATGATGTAAATGATGCTAAGAGGTGATGCAAATGTATGTCAAGAGTTGTGAATGATCATACAAGAGTTGAGAATGCAAATGAAGCATGAAAGTTCATGAATGCTCATGGAATGTAATGAATGCATAACATGGCAAATGGATGAAGAAATGATCAAGCATGAGTCTAATGTGTCCTAAGATGTCTTATGTGTCATGTGGATGCATAAAATGTCATGGAAAGTTCTTGAATGCAAGCATATGCAAGATGTATGCAAAGGAAGATGAGAAATTAGGATTTTCATACAACATGAGATGCAAAACTCAAAAACAGAAGAAAATGACAAGATAAAAAATTGAAAATGCAATCAAAAGAACCCTAACCCCATATGATACCACACCTCAAAGGAGGAGACCTAACTCTTAACCCTAAGGAAGTTATGATTTTTCTGTTTTCTAGGGTTTTAAGGTACCTAAAGGGAAAAAAAATGCAAATCAATTCAAAAATGCAGAAGGAATTTGTGACAAAATTATGCTAGAAACTACGTGTTAAATGAAGATCAATGCAAAAAGAACCATTGTCATACCATTCTTGGTTAGGCAGAAAATAATTCTTGAAGTTAGGGTTCTAAAATGTGAATTTTATGAATCCTAAATTCAAGGAAATTATCAAAGATTGTTCAAAACCAAAAAGAAATTTGTGTGGATGGTATGACAATGTCTCTAAATGTTTATAGATGAATGTGATTTTTTTTGGGGATTTTTAGAAACTTAAATGATATTTTAATTAATTAATTCTCATTAATTAATTAAAATAAACATTTAAATGTTTTAAAAATGATTTTTTAATGGAAAAAATAAAAATAAAAATATTTTTAGGTTAAGAAAATTATTTGAAATAAAAATGCAGAATAAAAATATTTTTGGAATTTTCTTGCTATTTTAAATAAAATGTACAAACTAAATAAGAAAATATGAATTAAAATTTGAATTAAATAAAAGTAATCACATCCAAGGGACCACATTAAAATCTGGGAAAGGAGGGAAAGACTACGCGCGCATCTGGACGGCTAGAATTCAAACTTGCACTAATTACAGGATTAAGCCCTAATCTGAACCCTAATCACTTTCAGGTGACCGGAACAGTGTTCCGGTCATCTTCTCCGGCCAACTCAAAATCAAACTTCTTCCCTAGGTTATTTCTGGAGCTCTAAAGCTCCAGATCAACTCTCCTTACATCCCTAAACATGAATCCATACTCAAAACGCATTTATTCTTCATCAATCATGTGAATCGAAACAAAACATATTTCACGGGCAAAGTTTCAGAGGTTCATAAAATCCTTAATACACAACCATTTTCAAAATGAAAAGCATCAGCATGATCAGCACAACATGAGGAACATTTCTATAACCTAAAATCACGTTTCTGGAAAATTTGTTCTTGAGATTACCTAAAGTGAAGCTTTCTCAGTTTGAAGCTTCTGAACCTCCTCTCTTGTGCAAACTCACTCCAATGGTCCTCCTGGTGATGCTTTGAAGCTTGGAGGAAGTTTTTAATGGCTGGTTTGAGAGCTTGAACTCTTGCTGGTCAGAAATCGTGTTTTGTGTATGGGGTGTTCTTGGCTTGTTTGAAGGGTGAGAAGGGTCCTTTTGTGATGCTGAGTTGATTGGTGAAGATAGTTTTGAGTTTGAGTCAATGAGCTATGCGTTTCGAAGGAAAATGCAAGAGGGAGTGTTTTTGGAAATGATGAGTTCTTGGAGGTTTTAACTTGTGTGTGTTATGAAAATGAGTCCTTAGAGCATGCTTGTAGTGCCCGGATTGGGAAGAGAGTGGGTGGTGGACTGTTGTGATTGGTATGGGTGTTTTTGCCAAAAAGTCAAAAGTGTTGTACTTGAGGTATGGGAAATGGTGTAGCTGGCTCATTGGCTTGTCCATGCGCAACTGAGTTCAAGGATGTCCATAAAATCATTCTTTAGGCAATTCAGCAAGTGGGAGCAAAGTTATGTGGTGTTTTACAATTATGTGAAGTTTTGGCCCCTTTGAGAATTCTTAATGTTCAAGGCATGGAATGATGCAATTCTTTGGGAAATTCTGATCTTAAAGCAATGCACTATGATGTTATGATACATAGAAGTGTGTTTGAAGTCACAAAATGCCTTGGCAAGTGGTTTTGCAAAGAATCCCTTTTGGTGCATTCTTGAAAATTATGGGATTTTTGCCAACTTTGACAAGCCATATCTTGAGTTCTAAAATGAATTAGATCTTGTTCTTGTACTTTTTGAAAAGGGAATGATCAAATCTACAACTTTCATGACCAACAATTTTTCATTTGAAGCATTTTTGGTTGAAAAAGAGGAGGTTGAAAAACTTTCCCAAAATGGAAAGTTTACATTACAAGTCATTTCCATTTTTGGCAACTTTTGGTTTAGCTCACTTTTCTTCAATTTTGTGAACTTCCAAGCACTTAAATGATCAAATAAAGATCATATAACTTCAATTTGATGAAAAATCCACTTTGGTTCCATTGTTGGGGGCCTCAAATGCCCTGATTTTGCTCTGACTTGCTCAAGAAGTTACCCAGTGAACAGATGACTTCCACAATGAATTTCTTCATCAAACTTGGTACATATGATCCTTATAACATATTGAGACCATTAGAAACAAGAATGACCAAAAAATTTGGAGTTATGGCCTCTGAAACCAAAACCCTAATTTTAGGTCATTTGTGCAGTTAAACCCTAGCTCTGCTTCCATGCTTTTCCAGTTCTTGTGATTCTTTGACTTCCTTGATCTTTGAGGGATATAATATGATGATAGAACATACATGGAACCTCTTGGAGTGATTGGAAGCCTTTAGAGTGGCTCAAATGGATCCTAGGATTACTCAAATCACAAACCCTAAATGCAGATGAACTTGAACTATGCAGTGAAACAAAAATGCAATATGAGATGGTATGCTTATGTTTATGCAACAAATGAAAGATCACAAGCCATGGTGTGAATATGAGTGAGGGCAAATTTGGGGTGTTTACAGCTGCCCCTATTCAAACATGAGTTAGTTGTGCAGGATGTAAGCGACGGGCTTAACAGACAAACAAGATAACTTGTGGTTGAATACCAAAGACAGTCCGAAATTTGCACTCACTGGGGATAAGAAGAAAAGGGATATAAATTGTAAAAGAAAGTATAATATGTTTGTAAAGTGCGGGTGATGGAGGACGATCATTGAGCAGAGGACGACTGCTGGGGATAAAGCAATGATGGGGACGGCCGACATGCTGGGGAAATAAAGGGATTGTAACAGGGAGGGCCATCAAGCAAGGTTCTCTGGGAATTAAAGTAAAGGCAATGATGGGGACGGCCATCAGGTTTGCAAAGTAAAGTAAACAACGATGGGGACAACCATCGGTTTAAAGAATAAATGAAATATTGATGAGGGACGGTCATCAAAAGGTGAAGGACGATCACCTAGCAGGGGACGGCTGCTCTTTATCACGACATAGGATGAATGTCGGATAGAAACGGTCGACGATGGGGACGGCCATCGGATAAGCATGATGAAGGACGATCATTAAGAGGTGAAGGAAGATCTCCTAGAAGGGTACGGCTGCTTTCGGGGTTTATCATGATATAGGACGAATGCCAGATAATAAGATCAACGATGGGGACGACCATCAGATAAAATGATGAAGGACAATCATAAAAAAGGTGAAGGACGGTCACCTAGCAGGGGACGGCTGCTAAATATCACGACATAGGACGAATGCTGGATATAAAAGTGTTCCAATAATGGAGACTCCACTGGGAGAAGGACGAGGGACGGTCATCCAAAGGTGAAAGACGATCACCTGGCAGGGTACGGCTGCCGAAAGTATCATAACATAGGACGAATGTCAGATAACAGAAAGATTGTTTTATTGGGGAATGGTAAACACGGACGAGTGCTTACGCTTTAAGAAGCAAAGGTATAAGTGTTTGATACTGTGTATAGATTAAAGATGCGGACGAGCATCCTTAAGACTGTGATACAGACGAGTATCGGTAGAAACAACGCTGACGCATGTTCAGAGATGATGATACGGACGAGTATCAACTGGTTAACAAAGAACACGGACGAGTGTCGACTCTGAGGGGAATGAATATATATACCAGATACGGACGAGTATCTGTATAAGTGAAAACAAATATTATGAAGTATGGACAAGCATTGTGAAGTATGAGTAAGATACAGATAAGTGTTCAAATTGCTGGGGAAAGTCTGACACGGACGGGTGTCAGAAGAGAAAGGTGTATAAGTTATGAATTATAAGTGTAAAAGGTATTCTGGCGACCTGCGGGGATAGGATGACACGGACGGGTGTCAATAAGAGTGTATTATAATAAGTGCTTGGTTTGCAATAAGTGTTTGGGCAACCATGTTGGGGAATGGTGACACGGACGGGTGTCAAAAGGGTATGTAAGTTCTTGTATTCAAAAAGGGATATTTGTGGTTTATATCTGCAGGGAGATGATTTGACACGGACGAGTGTCGAATGAGTATATATAAACATGTTGGAGGGTGCAAAAGGGACGCTTTGGCTTTCTGTTTGGGAATTTAAGACGTATTTTGTATATTGCTGATGAAGTGTTGTTGGTATTTACAGGTGACGGGTTCAAACCTGACTTGTGATTATGCAATATGTTTGATTTTTGCCATGATGCTCTGTACTAGACGGAATGCTACGCTTTTGTGGTGATTTATGATGCGAATACCATGATTATGCAAAGATACCGATCCGGGATTCGGATCCCGCTGCTTGTGGAGATCTTTGACTGATCTTCTTGAAAGGATATCCCAGTTGGGGATGAGACCATTGGTAGATCTGATAAAACATAAGACTCTACTCGGGGACTAGATCACTGATAAATCTATCCGGTAATGAGATAACCCAGCTGGGGATGAGGAAACTTCTGTCACTTTTTTGTGTGAGAATTTCAGACATTGCTCTTCTGGGAAGAGGCTGGAGCTCTGTAGGGAGGTGGTTCCCTATCTTTGCTGATGATGAGAGCTCTGGCGCTCTGTCGGGAGGGAAAATCACTAAACGATCTTCCTAGAAATTTCTGTGGGGATCCTGCTGAGGATGAGGAGACCTGACAACTCAGCTGGGAAAATGAGCATTTTCTGATGCTGCTTGAAGATGGTGTGCTGGAGAAGTGATGCCTTGGCAACTTTGCTGGGGAGAACTTTCTAGATATTGCTATCCTGTCAAGACAAAGAAACATATGAGTATCCCGAGGTATCCCTTACCAGATTCCGTCATGGGAGTTAGATATTCCTGGAAGTAAAAATATATTTCCTGCAAGCATGTGATTAGAAAGGCACATATGTTTTTATGCAAACGTTATATCAAGGATATTGGACATTTTTTGCAAATGAAATAAAATGTACAAGACGAAGTGTGACGGAGAATCTGATTTTATTAATTCTGGTGCCCTGAATTGGCAAATACAGTTAAAGAAACAGATCCCCTGAAATGAGGAGATTGTTTAAAAGTTTAGAAAAATAAAGGTGCTGGCAATGTTGACGACGCTTTAGTGAGCTTCCCTTTGCTATGACTCGTATGACCTTGACGTTCTTCTCATCTTGCTTTCTGAAGAAAGTTGATTCTGACCGATGCTTTAACCTTTCGAAGCTTGTCGTGTTGTAAGGGATACAGACGAATTCAGGATGCAGTTGTTCGCTTATTCCCCTATTTTGCGTGATTCGCCCTTTCGGGTTTTCAATCCACCGAGATACCCATTTTTGCCTGAGCTGTCCAATGCGGCTTTTCAACTCAGTGGGTGTACATATTTCTTTATTCTTCCCTTATTTTTTCCCGAGTCTTTTATTTTGTTTTTGACTCACCGGGATGCCCTATTTTTGCCTGGACTTACATTCTGTTTTTATGTCCAGCAGGTCATTTTATGCGAAGTATTTTTTAACTGCATCTGAGTTCACAGGGGATAAGAAATATTCACCATCCATAGTAGTGAGCATCAGTGCTCCACCAGAGAAGACTTTCTTTACTATGAACGGACCATCGTGATTCAGAGTCCATTTGCCCCTGTGGTCTGTATGAGGAGGAAGGAGTCTTTTCAGCACGAGATCTCCTACTTGGTATTCCCGAAGCCTGACTTTCTGATCAAAGGCTTTCTTCATTCTCTTTTGATATAACTGCCCATGACAGATTGCAGCTAATCTCTTTTCTTTGATCAGATTTAGTTGATTATACCGAGATCGGACCTATTCTGCTTCGTTCAACTTGACATCCATCAGTACCCATAAGGAGGGTAATTCAACTTCAACAGGTAGGACTGCCTCTATACCATACACAAGTTGATACGGTGTTGCCCCAGTGGATGTTCTGATTAAGGTACGGTACCCATGCAAGGCAAATGGTATCATCTCATGCCAGTATTTGTAGGTGACCACCATCTTCTGCAAAATCTTCTTGATATTCTTGTTAGCTGTCTCAACAACGTCATTCATCTTCGGCCTGTAAGGAGAAGAGTTGTGATGTTGAATCTTGAAGTCCCGACACAATTCTGCCATCATTTTATTGTTCAAGTTGGAACCATTATCAGTAATGATTCGCTCGGGTACTCCGTATCGACAGATGATTTCTCTTTTCAGGAATCTGGCTACCACTTGTCTGGTGACATTTGCATACGAAGCTGCTTCAACCCACTTGGTGAAATAATCAATGGCTACAAGGATGAATCTGTGGCCATTTGAAGCAGACGGTTCAATCTTTCCAATCATGTCAATGCCCCACATGGCAAAGGGCCAAGGTGAAGACATCACATTCAAAGGATTTGGAGGCACATGCACCCTATCTGCATAAATCTGGCATTTGTGGCACTTCCTGGCATGGGTACAACAGTCTGCATCCATTGTGATCTAGTAGTAACCTGATCGTAACAATTTCTTAGCCATTGCATGTCCTCCAGCATGGGTACCGAAAGATCCTTCATGCACCTCGTGCATCAGCAAGTCTTCTTCTGTCTTATCAACACATCTGAGAAGCACCATGTCAAAGTTCCTCTTATATAACGAACCATCAGCATTCAAGAAGAAACTACCAGCCAGCCTTCTTAAGGTCTTATTATCATTGGATGATGCCCCAGGTGGGTATGTTTGATCTCTAAGAAGCATTTGATGTCATGGAACCAAGGCTTATCATCTTTAGCAATGTCCACGGAGAATACGTATGTTGGTCTGTCAAGTCTGGATACTGAAATCCGAGGCACAAAGTTGGCAGCTTGAACTTTAATCATGGAGGAAATGGTAGCTAGAGCATCTGCAAACTGATTCTCATCTCGAGGGATATACTCAAGTTTGACTGTTGTGAAGAAAGTCAGTAATCTCCTCGTATAATCACGGTATGGAATCAGATGCTCTTGGTGAGTGTACCATTTGCCGTTGGTATGATTTATTACCAAAGCTGAATCTCCGAATACGGTTAAAGTCTTGATCCTGAGGTCAATGGCTTCCTCAAGACCCATGATACAGACTTCGTATTCAGCTTTGTTGTTAGTGCAGTTAAAGGTGATTTTTGCCGAGAAAGGCATGTGAACTCCTTTAGGTGTAATAAGCACTGCACCAACTCCACGACCATTCATGTTAACAGCCCCATTGAACATCATTGTCCATTCTTCTTCTGGGTCAGGCTCTTCAGTGTGAACAGTCTCTTCATAATCTTTTGCTTTCAGGAACATGATGTCTTCATTCGGGAAGTCAAATCTCATGGGCTGGTAATCATCAATGGGTTGCTCAGCCAGATAGTCAGACAGTACACTGCCTTTGATGGCCTTTTGAGATGTGTACTGAATGTCATTTTCTGTCAGAATCATTTGCCATCTTGCAACCCTTCCGGTAAGTGTTGGCTTCTCAAATATGTACTTGACTGGATCTATCTTTGAGATCAATAAGGTAGTGTGGGTCAACATATACTGCCTTAGTCGGCGAGTAGCCCATGCTAAAGCACAACAAGTTTTCTCGAGCAGTGAATAACGTTGTTCACAGTCGGTAAACTTTTTGCTTAGGTAGTATATTGCATACTATTTTCGACCAGACTCGTCATGCTTGCCCAGCACACACCCCATTGATCCTTCTAATACTGTCAAGTACATTATTAGAGGTATTCCTTTAATTGGAGGCATAAGGATTAGAGGTTCTTGTAAGTACTCCTTGATTTTGTCAAAAGCCCTTTGGCAATCTTCATTCCACCTGACTGTTTGTTCTTTCTTTAATAACTTGAATAAGGGCTCATAGGTTGCAGTGAGGTGAGATATGAACCTTGAAATGTAGTTCAATCTACCTAAGAACCCCCGAACTTCTTTTTCTGTCTTAGGTACAGGCATCGCTTGAATGGCTTTGACTTTGTCAGGGTCAACTTCAATTCGTTTTTCACTTACAATGAACCCCAGCAGTTTACCGGAACGTACCCCGAATGTGCATTTATTGGGGTTTAGCTTCAACTGATACTTTCTCAGACGCTTGAACAACTTTAGCAGATTTACCAGATGATCTTCTTCTGTGAGGGACTTGGCAATCATATCATCCACGTAGCATTCAATTTCTTTGTGGATCATATCGTGGAATAATGTTACCATAGCCTGTTGATATGTAGCACCGGCATTCTTCAGTCCAAAAGGCATTACCATATAACAAAATGTGCCCCAGGGTGTGATGAAGATGGTCTTCTCCATGTCTTCGGGTGACATTCTGATCTGATTATACCCTGAAAATCCATCCATGAAGGAAAACACCGAGAACTGGGCTATATTGTCGACCAATACATCAATGTGAGGTAAAGGGAAATCATCCTTCGGGCTAGCTCTGTTCAGATCCTGGTAATCCACACACATCCGTACTTTACCATCCGTTTTAGGCACTGGTACAATATTAGCAACCCACGGCGGGTAATTAGTTACAGCAAGTAAACCGGCGTCCCACTGTTTTTGTACCTCTTCCTTAATCTTCATAGCCATATCTGGACGAGTACGGCGTAGCTTCTGCTTTACTGGAGGACAATCTTATTTCAAAGGCAGCTCATGCATAACAATGTCGGTATCCAGACCTGGCATGTCTTGGTAGGACCAAGCAAAGACATCAACATACTCTCGCAGTATGTCAATAAGTTGTTCCTTCACTGAATCTTGCAGACAGGCCCCGATCTTCACTTCTTTCAAGTCTTCTTCGGTACCAAGATTAACTGTCTCAACTTCCTCCTGATGAGGAGTGATAACCTTCTCCTCTTGCCTTAACAGTCTGGCTAGTTCTTCAGGTAGCTCATAATCTTCTTCAACCCCTTAATCAGCTTGATTAATCGAATTATCGAAGTCATACGAAGTCATAGCAGTGTCGTTGTCGGTGCAGTCTGGAGGGCACTCTCTGCAAGGGTTTAGATTTGTTCATTTTAGTGATCAGTTTTATCTTGCTTAGAAAAAGTGAAAATGAAGTTATTATTTTGAAAACATTGCCATTTTATTGTTTTGTACAAAAAATTAAAAATGAAAAACAGTGAGCAGGAAAAAAGATTCGTTTGCAAAAGATGTCCTGATATTCATTAATTGATCATTTGCACAAAATACAAGATGGCCCGATTACAAAATGAGTCCTGACACCTTGGGCAAGATGTAGGACTTGATGCATGCTTAAAAAACAAGAAATAATAATTACTCTGCAGGAGTAACTCTTATAATTTCCAGGGAAGACCAATTAGAGACTTGGTTCCCCGGGATCCTTGGGCGTATCCAGTTTTCCAGGTTGCGTTCGTCTTCTTCCTCGTCTTCCAGACTGCTCACAGCATTCGGGGTAAGCATTCCCCCGCTGACAAATTTGGGCTCTGTTGCAGCCTCTGGTTGATCTTGTCGAGTTGGTCTGTAACCCAACCCGAAACTGTCTTCTTTCTTTTCTACTGGCAGCAGCTTGCCCCAGCCTTGAGCGGTACCCTCCTCAACAACCTTTCGGGCTTGTTGATATGAAGTGATGGAAGTTCCAAATACAGTAGTTGCTTCATTGATGTTAAGGGCCTCAAACCCCTAACTCATAGTCTCATGGATCTCTCCACCCATCTCTATATACTTGTAAGTAGCCAGCTGGCTAACGAAAATGTCTTCCTCCCCGCAGATTGTGATGATCTGGCCTTCCCACTCAAATTTTAATTCCTGGTGAAGGGTAGATGTAACAGCGCCAGCGGCGTGAATCTAGGGTCTACCCAACACTGATCTCCAATCATCACAGGCAAATCATCACCAAGTTACTTGGACGTAATGCCAAACCATCACAGGCAAATCAATCTCTCCAAGCACTGATCACAGGCAAATCATCACAGGCAAATCAATCTCTCCAAGCACTGATCTCTTAGAGCCATCAAATGCTCTCACCACCAAGTTACTTGGACGTAATGCCAAACCATCATACTCCAGCTTCACCAAGGCTTTCTTTGGGAGGACATTGAGCAAGGACCCAGTGTCTACCAGCACATGAGAAAGAACAACACCTTTGCATTCTAAGATGATATGTAAAGCCTTGTTATGATTGCGTCCCTTCGTCGTTAAATCAACATCTGTGAAGCCTAGTCCATGATTGGTGTTAACATTTGCAACCACTGTTTCTAGCTGATCAACCGTAATCTCTTCCAGCACGTAGGCTGCGTGCAGGACCCTCAACAGTGCATTCCTATGGGCTTCGGAACACATTAACAATGATAATATAGATATTTTGGAGGGTGTCTGATGAAGCTGGTCCACCACTTTGTAATCACTCTTTTTGATTATTCTCATGAACTCGTCCACCTCCTGTTCAAAAAATGTCTTCGGAGTTTCTTTAACAGTGGGCTCCTCAAGCACCACATTTTTCCCTTTTGCCTTAGTAGCAGCTTCGGCTTCAGCATTGGGTCTCGGTGTTTGTGAGGCAAAAAGGCATCCGCTTCTGGTGAAGCCTCCGCCTCCCCCAACATTGTCAACTTGTGGTGAAGAGGTTGATGAATCCAAAGTGATCTTCTTTCCGTCGCAGTAGAGATCAGAGCCGTAGTGCCAAGGTATGGCATTACTGCTTTCATAAGGAACAGGTCCAGGCACCGTAATGGTGACCAGACTGATTGCTGCAGCAGAAGGAACTGTGATGGTATGCGGGTCGTAATAGATTGTGACTAGAGATCTGACAGGATGTGTTGCAGTTTGTTGTTGGAAATTGTTGTTGGGATGAACAGTTGTCGGGTCATAATAGATCGTGACCGTTGAGACATCTTCATTAGTGCTTGTTGGTGTTGTAGGCGATTCCGTTGATAAGATGGGTGTTGATGTTGTAGAAGTAAATGTTGTTGAACTCTGGTTTGTTGAAACAATGGATGGAATGATTGCTGGAGTTGTGGATGAATCAGTGGTGATGATAGTTGTTGCAGTTGTAGGAGGATATGTTGTTGCTGAAGAAAGAATTGTTGACGTTGTAGGAGGATCCATTGTTGCTGAAGGAAGAGTTGTTGACGTTGTAGGAGTCGTTGTGGTAATTTGCAAGATTCCATCTCTAATGAGGCCATCTATGCCAAGCCTTAGTCTCTCAGAACCATTAATAGCAGTTCTGCATGATTCGCAGCAGGCCTCACAGCTCGGGAACACCCGGCATCTTAAGAGTTGAGCCTTGACTTCTGCCAGCGGTGTTTGAATTTGTGCAACATTATCAATCAGTGCAGATGGTTGGTCTTCCTCTATGGAATTAATCCGGGGCTCACCATGATTAGGCATAGGATTTCTGTTAACATTCGGAGGAGATGCGAAATTGAGAGCTTTGGAATCGACCAAATCATGAACCTTCATTTGCAAGGCTCTACATTTCTCGGTATTGTGACCAGGTGCGTTAGAATGAAAGGCACACCTGGCATTGGCATCATAATTCTTTGGGAGGTTGAGAGGATCTGGTGGAGCCAACGTCCTTAACTCAACCAGGTTGAACTTCATGAGTTGTGGCAGTAGAGCGGCATAAGGCATAGGAATGGGGTCAATCACCCTATTTGCCTGAGATGGCCTCTGTTGAAAGGGGCGCTGCTGTTGGTTGTTGTTGTTATTATTGTAGGTTCTTTGTTGCGGAAAATGAGATTGTTGCTGATAGTGATGTTGTTGTTGTTGCTGTTGTTGAGGAAACATTGGTTGTTGTGGAACTGGAGCCGGGATAGTAACGGTTGCTATTGATTTGTGAGAATACTGGGGTCTGCCCCTGCCTGCATGGATAACATTTGTTTCACCCGCCCTTCGGGGTCCTGAAAAAGGTTTTCTGGGGTTGTTGGAGGAACTTGCACCGTTGTCAGAGATTTTGCCCATCTTCAAAAGACTCTCAATTCTCTCACCAACTATAACTACATCGGCAAAACTGGTGGAAGAGAAAGCAGCAAGTTTGTCAATATAAGTTCCCTGCAAGGTGTTCATAAACATGTCAGCCATTTCTCTTTCAGACATGGGTGGCTGGACAGCAGCAGCAAGCTGTCTCCACCTCTGAGCATAATCCCGAAAGCTTTCCCTTGAAGACTGAGACATGCCCATTAGAAGGGTTCTATTGGGAGCCATGTCTAAGTTGTACTGGTATTTCCGGATGAAGGCTTCGGCCAAGTCTTTCCAACATCTTATAGTGGCCCTCGTCAGATGCGAATACCATTCTCTTGATGCTCCAGTCAGGTTGTCCTCAAAATAGAACATCCATAACTTCTCGTCCATGGTATAAGCCTTGAGTCTCCCTAAGAAGGATTGCAGATGAGTACGCGGGCATGAGGTACCATTATATTTTTCAAAGCACGGGGGTTTGAATTTGTGGGGAATCCTCACCCCATCTACCAGCCCCATATCCATTACGTCAAAGCCTAAAGAATTCTGGGATTCCAAGGACCTCAGCTTTTCAGCAATCTCATCCAGTCTTCGGTCATACACCTCATCCCCAGCCCCAATAACTGTGAACTGCTCTTCCTGAGGATCTTCTTGCAAGATCCTGCCTCCAGCAGTGTTTCCTTGAATATTCCTTGGGACATTGACATCTGGGTTCAAATGGGGCCCGAACTCTGGTGGGTCGATGCGAGGCTTCCCGCGTTCATTATTGCTGGTTCCTCCTGTTCCAGGGTGGGGCTCTTCAGGAGTCTACCTTTCCACCAGCTCTCTCAGCCTTTCCTGGCTCTGAGCTAAGCTAGTCATCACAGCCATAAACTGGGTCATTTGATTTCTCATCTCAACCCTTTCGTTTGCCATTTGGTTTCTTACTTCATTCAGGTCCTGCTGTACCTGATCCATCTGAATGCCTGGAAGGTTGTTTCGCGTTGGGTACCGGTGTGTTCGGTTGACAGGGAACACTCTGCGACGAGCAATGTTTCCTGAAACCACAACAAAGTGAGAAACGAATAACAAACAAAAACCTACAAAACAAAGAAAATGTTAGTATGCAATGAAATATGCTTATTTGTCTTCCAAGGGTATCCGGTTTGGTTCTTTGGTTTTAACCTTTCCAGACCTCGAGGAAATGCTTGATGATGTTGAGATAAAGCCCACCAAAATAAAACAATGATATATTACAAAGGACGAAAATACATAGTCTGCTTACAATACATGCCCATGGTTGGTCAAAAATACAACAATCAAAAGAAAAAGTACATCAAAAGAAAAGAAATACAAGCAAAAGGAATCAGACATCCAAACCAAAGTCATCTTCCCTGACTTCCTTCAGGAGGGTCTCCGTCACTGGACCAGCTGGGTGCTCTGTAATAGTCCTAATGAGGAGGTTCCTGGTAGCAATGGAATTAGTCATCTTCTTATGCCTATCCTGATCCTTTGATCTCTTTAACCCCGCCCGGAGTTTCAATTCTGATATCTCCTTCTGAGCTGCCAACAAAGCTTCCTGCTGCTTCTTCTCATTGGCCTCCAACTGCTCAATCTTGGCCTAGGTCCTCTGGTCTTCTTGTGCACGGGCTTCGGTGATCCTGATCCACCTAGCCTGGCTCTCCTCCAGATAATGCTCAGCCCTAGCTTTCTGAATCTTGGCCTCCTTGCAGGCATTCTTCAAAACCAACTCTCCTGCTCTTGCCTTCCTTATGTAGTCATCTATTTTTTCAATCTTGGTCAGATTCTCATTCTTGAGTCTTTCCATTCTCTCAATGTCCAGACGACTGTCATTTATTTCCCAGAGAGTCTTCTTCAGGGCTTCAGATAGCTGATTATTCCTCTCTTTCAGCTTTTCAAATTCCTCCAGGCTAACAGTTGCTGCAGGCTGTACTATAGAAGGTCCAGGTGTGTCTTCCAAGGTGAAAGGCATCCTGGTGATCTGAGCTCTAGTACGGGACCAGTCAGAGTACTGGGCTGAAGCAATATTGTTACACCTTCCAAGGATGGATGTTCTTTGGTCTGAATGTTGTCCCAAGCCCAGGCAGCTTGTCTGACAACAGCTGAGTTAGGTTGAACTTCACAGTATAGGGTCTCAGCTAAATCATGTTCTCTAGGAGGATGAACCAAGGCATATCCCAATTGTCTCTTAAACAGTAAAGGGTTGTAATTGATGCAACCTTTTACTCCTACTAGAGGCACATTGGGGTATTGCCCACAGCTGGTAATAATATCCTTGCCTTTGGTGCTCTGAGTGCACCATCTGATATCATCTGATGTTAAGGCAATGAACCTCTTGGCCCAATTCTTCTGCTGATGGGGGTTCAAGAAGGCATCTGATTTAGGCAAGTGCCTGAGCAGCCAAGAGTAGAACAGAGGAGCACATCATCGGACTAACTTCCCTATCTGCTTTTCATTTCTCTGATGGATGGAGTAGTAAAAATCCCCTAGCAATGTAGGCACTGGGTTCCTTAGCAGAAACAAGTGGATGGCATTCTTACTCACAAATTTGGGCTCATCTGCAAACAATATAACCCCATATATGTTGAGGGCTAAAAGTGCACAGACTGCCTTCCACTCTCCCACTGCAGCCTTCAGGGTGGCCTGAGAAATTAAGAAGTCCAAATGTAGACCAGAAATCCTAGCTTTTGTTGTCATGTTTTGCTCAATGAGGGCAGGCTCCAAATGCACTGCCTTAGCTATCTATTCACTTCTGGGAGCAGTCATCTCTGGGTTGAAGGGGATCCCCCTTCCGATAGGCACTCCAATCAACAAGGAAAATTCTTCCAACAGAGGCCCCATCTGGAAATCAGGAAAGGTGAAGCATCTGAGTGGAGGGTCATAAAACTTCAAGCATGTGTGGATCATGCTCCTCTGAGAAGAATCAAGATCCATGACCATGTCTAAAATACCCCCATAGTGTTCTCTAAACAGTGGGATGTGGTCAGGTGTGATAAGGGACTGGACCTGCCTGATACTAGTCAGAGAGGGCTCAAAGAAGTGATAAGATATGTTGCTTTTCCTTGGAATATCCATGAATGATGATGAAGAAGCTGAAGTCAAATGCTGATGAAGATCACAGACTGAAAAACTGGAGGTAAGTCTCTGACAGACTGATGCAGGTGCTGAAGGAGATAGCTGAAGCAAATGCTGAAGAAGATAACTAAAGCAGAGGTCTAAGCAGTAGAAGGGGTCAAAACCAAACCAAATATAATGAGGTGGATACCCTGAAAAACAAATAAACAAATGTTAAATGATGCAATGATGATATATGCAAATGATATGCAAGGGTTTCTGATCAAGAGCTGGATCTGATTATCTGTCTTGATATAAGGTCCATGTATGTTCAAAGGTCCGGATAGAGGCTCAGAAATCCAGTAACCAGGGTAGGGGACTCAAATAAAGAGTCACATGTATAGGGCTAATCACGAGAACTGTCCAAAGTGAAGTATTCTTAAACAAAACAGTAACAGGGTATGTTGTGGCCAAGGGTTCCTGCAAACCTGTAAACAACCCAACCCCCTCACATGCAATGTTCTAGAACAAGGATCCTCAGACTTGGATCAGTTATGAGAAGTGTAAACACTTCTAACCCGGAGGTACAGTGTTCACAATAACCATAAAAGATCCTCCTCTAATTCACCCCAGATTCTGAAGTGTTAGACGCTGTGGCGAGTGATCTAGAGGGGGGGTGAATGGATCACCTCCTTGTTTTCAAGGATTTAAAACGTTTTTCAGAGTTTTCAAAGAATTATGGAAACGAAGGTCCTGAATAAAACAAGCGTCTATTCTGAACCGGCCACTAGAAGACCAGACAAGTGATCACGTGCTGGATTTTACGATTGCTATGATAAAGGATTAAACACACGATATGAAAAACAGTTGAATGCATATATCACT
Organism: Lathyrus aphaca; assembly: GCA_963966055.1. Classification (NCBI taxonomy): domain Eukaryota; kingdom Viridiplantae; phylum Streptophyta; class Magnoliopsida; order Fabales; family Fabaceae; genus Lathyrus; species Lathyrus aphaca. Next base: position 502,594,988 of record OZ014520.1, read on the forward strand.
AAAGCTATTTCCAATGAATCGAAAAACAAATTAAAACGAAAGTAGAGATAGAGAGGAGAAACAATACGCCGAGATTTGGTAAGGAAGTTCCCCACGTTCGTCCTCGCGTGTGGGTACGTCTCCCTCTCAATTTCAAATCGAAATTGAGAATTCTTATATCAAAGTTGCTGAATCCGTTGATTACAAGGTTCGAATACAAACACCAGAATTCTAAACTCCTAGAATTTCCTATTGTATCAACCTCCACTTGATTTGAGCCCGATCAAGATTCCCTGCAAGTTATACAATCAATTCACCGGTTCCACGACCTATTTGCGAAATCCACCGATTCCCAAAACTCTCGCTGCGGCTGAATTTGACTTGTAAACGTGACTCACAAAACCCTCAAGAACACGCCCGTTCTTGAAGGAAAACCCAGCGGGTTTTTCCTTGAAACCTTCTATCAATCTTCAACTCAGCTGGATCTCCGATCGTACCACTGAACGTTATCTCGAAAGCCTTCAATTCACAGGACAACAAACACTTCCTTGTTGATGTTCTTGAATTAAGATCTTTGAGAAGATGATGAAGATGTCTTTGATTCTAGGTTTCAAACTTGCTCAACATTGAAGTTCCAACACTCCAAAATACCCTATCTTGATGTGTTCTTCAATGCTTAATCACTGCAAAATTCCTCTCTGATTTCTCTGTGATATGTAATCTGTTTTTTGTTAAATGAAACAAAAGCACATATATGTATGCAGAATCTGTTAGACAAATAACAGAAGAATGAATCGATTCAAGCTTGGATGAATCGATTCATACTGATCAATTTTGAGAAAACAGAATTATTTAAACAGCATGAATCGATACATCATAAGATGAATCGATTCATTATGCGAAATCCAGAAGCCTTCAAACATCATGAATCGATTCAAGCTAGAATGAATCGATTCTTTATGCGTGATTTTCCAAAAGTTCAAAAACATTGAGAAACAAAAGAACAAAAATAAAAACAAGCATATTTCTTAATATTAAACAAACACAAACACTTAAAATTTCTAATCAATCAAAACTAAGGTTGCTCACAAACTCCCCCTTTTTGATGATGACAAAATTTTGAAGTGTGAGACAGTGCTCCCCCTGAGTTTGTGCTTGTCATTGTCGTTTCACACTTGCCTTTTTCTCCCCCTTTGTCAACAGCAAGAAAGAGTTATAGGTGATGAACTAGAAACAGCAAAACTAAGATACAGAGGAAAAAATTCACTCACAAAGAATGAAGCATAAGCGTAAACAGTTTAAACAAAAGCAAAATTACATAACCATAGGCAGTGAAATTGTCAAATAAAGTGCAAATTACATAACCAAACCAAACCATAAATTGATCAAACAAGAAAAACAAAGAAACTTAAGCAACACACAATGATGAAATGCAAAATGAAAATGCTTCAATGAGGGAAATGACCACCACACGACTCCGCATCATCACGATCAGGATCACGGAAGCTTGGAGGAGGAGGTGGAGGAGGCATTTCATCTAGATTCTGCCCCATGAAAGCATAACGCCTAAAACGCCTCTGAACTTCGGTGCTTTGAAACCTTTCCATAATGCCCGGGTGCAAACGGTAGTCATCCATAAATCCAGACATCTCATTATAGAACACTTGATGCCACTTAACCAGTTCAGTATTCCAGGAATGTTGATTATGGTACATTCGATTATGGTCATCATGCCATTCACGATGCTCCTTATGCCATTCCGTTTGCTGGACATGCCATGCACGAGCTTCCTCATGACGGGCATTGTTTGCAACTTCCAATTGTGCAAACATGTCATTGAGATAGGCTGGAGCAGCAGTAGAGGAAGTCGGTGGAGCCGATGAGGGAGCAGGATCATAGTTTGTGGGAGACCACCTTTGTGGTATCCACTCACCCCATCCGGTGTTGGCAGGCGCATCAGGAGGATTTTCAGCTTCTTCCATATCTTCATCCCTCTTTTCTTCAACATATTTGTGTTCATCCGGATTGTCAAAGTTGTAAATGCGAGTACGTGTGCTGCGTTCAAAGAAGTAGTAACAGCGACGCTCGATGTCCCATCGATACCCCATATGAGAAAGTGTGGCATTGTTGAATTCTTGCACACTAGAGACTGATACGAGAGGCACAGGAGGAAAAGTGACTTTCCAAAACTTGAGAATCCTCATGATTTGAGAAGCATAGGCAAGAGTAATGTTTTTGGAGCTGTTTCGCGTAAGGAAGATACGTTTGACAAAGTAATTTGCCCAATTTAAGGGAATCTTTTTCTGCAAAATGTACAGCAAATGGATATCCGGCTTGTCCAAACGAGAATATCCACCGGACCTTGGATGCAAGATATGCGAAAGGATCCAGTGCAGAATTCTTGGTACACTTTTGATCATACCTGAAGTTAGTGGCTCATCATCAACAAGAGGTCTATCCAACTTAGAAATGGATGCACAAAATTCCTTCAAATTAAACTGAGTTTCGAAACTCTGGTCATGCCACATCTGCAAATCATCCACCTCAGATGGCATACCGAACACTGTGGCCCAGTCAGCAGCCTCAAAACAATATGTTCTTGTTCCAATTAGACACTTAAACATATATCCTATTGCAGTTTTCACACCAGCATAGAAAGCACGAATAAAATCTTCATGATACTCATCTTTAACATATAAAAAGAATCCAAGACTTTGTGCGTCGATTAAAGCCGCAACTTCTTCCAAACCTAGAGTACGAGCATCACTAGGATCAAACATATGAGGTTTCATTACTAGCCTTGATTTAAAGGAAGTTTCAAATTCTTCAATGATGGCCGGATGAAGGATTGTAGTCCCGGATGGAGGAATTTCAGGAATAGGAGGAGCCTGAGAAGAAGACCCAACAGGTTCCTTGCCTTTTCGTTTACTTCTTTCTCTTGGAAGCAGAACTTTTGGAGGCATGGTGGAAGATTAGGGTTTGAGAGAAGAAGAGGGGTTTTTGGAATAGTTAGGTTTTGATGCAAATGATGTAAATGAAATAATGAGAGAGACATAATGGAGATAATGGGGTTTTGTAACTGATACAAATGTCATGGCAGTTGCTGATGTGTCGATTCATTTAAAAAAACTGAATTTTCGTCAGGATGAATCGATTCATCCATGTATGTATCGATTCATTATGCGAAAACTTTTAAGAGACAAACTGCTATGAATCGATTCAAGTAAGTATGAATCAATACATACTGTAACTGATTTTGAAAGAAATTGTAAAGTTAAATCATGAATCGATTCAAGCAGATTGGGATCGATTCATTATGCGAAAATTTGAATATTTCAGTGATTTTTAGGAATTGACACATTTATGAAGAAGCAAAACAACCATTATGCAGTTAAATGAAATACAACAATGTATGCATGCTTAAGAATAACAACACCAATGTTCAAACATTCATATGAAAAGAAGTTCATGTAAACAAAAGATCATTACTCAAACATACATTAATCATACAATATTACCAAAGTGAAGAGAGGAATGATATTACCTCCATCGTAGTATTCTCATGAGGCACTAGTGAAGACTACAATCAAAACTTAGCAAATATGATGAGATAAATAGAAACTCAGCAATCAAACTCAAGGCACCAATGTGGAGAAATCAAGAATCCCTAACTCGCGACGAATGTTGAAGAATGGTTCAGTTGCCAAAGGTTTAGTGAAAATGTCAGCAAGCTGATTTTTAGTATCAACATGCTCAAAAACAACATCGCCTTTTTCAACATGATCGCGAAGGAAGTGATGTCGAATCTCAATATGTTTGGTCTAGAAGCAGTAAGATACAAAAGAGATCCGATCATACCTCTATACCTCTTGACATCAACACACTTACCATGTTCATCTTTATCCAAGTTTCCATTTGTAGGCATAGGAGTGTCAATTGATTTAGAATCATTCATTCCAAACCGTTTGAGCAGCTCTCTACAGTATTTTGTTTGACATACTGATGTACCTTCATCAAGTTGCTTTATTTGAAGGCCTAAGAAGTAGTTCAAATCCCCCATGAGAGTCATCTCAAATTCACCTTGCATAACATTAGAAAATTCTTCGACCAAGTGTATGTTAGTTGAACCAAAGATGATATCGTCTACATAAACTTGAACTAAAAGAATGTGTTTTCCTTTGTGTTTAATGAAGAGTGTATTATCCACTTTACCTCTAGAATATCCATGATCAAGTAGAAATTTGCTAAGTCTTTCGTACCACACACGAGGTGCTTGCTTAAGACCATATAAAGCACGCTTTAACTTATAAACATGATCTAGATATTCAGAATTTTCAAAACCAGGAGGTTGTGAAACATATACTTCTTCATTTATAACACCATTTAAGAACGCACTCTTTACGTCCATTTGGTAAAGCTTGAAATTCATAGAACACGCATAGGCAAGCAAAAGATGTATGGCTTCAAGGCGAGCAACCGGAGCATAAGTCTCCTCATAATCTATGCCCTCCTCTTGATTATACCCTTGTGCTACCAAGCGTGCCTTATTTCTAGTTATCACTCCACTTTCATCAAGTTTATTCCTAAAAACCCATTTAGTACCTATGATGTGATGATCTCGCGGACGAGGGACAAGTTCCCAAACGTCATTTCTTTTAAATTGATTTAGCTCTTCTTGCATGGCCATTAGCCAAAATTCATCAACCAAGGCCACTTTAGCGTTTTTAGGTTCCACTTGTGATACAAAAGTGAAGTGAGAACAAAAATTACTTATCTTAGAACGAGTCAACACTCCCTTTGAAATGTCTCCCAATATATTGTTTATGGGGTGGTCTTTAGAGGATTTCCAAGCTGGTAGAAGATCCTTCACTTCGAATGTTCCTTCCTCTTTATCTTTTTCAATACATGTATCTTCCTCCTTCTCAATAGCAAGCGCTTCGGATTGATCAATTTCCGAACCAGCTTCTTTGAGTATGTCTTGTGTAGATACACCTGCGTCATTAAAAGAGATACCTTTTCCGACAATTTTTGGGTAAGACTCATCAAAAGAAACATGGACAGATTCTTCGACAGAAAGTAAACGCCTATTATACACTCTATATGCTTTGCTTGATTGAGAGTAACCAAGAAAAATACCTTCATCAGCTTTGGCATCAAACTTCCCAAGATTTTCCTTACCGTTATTTAAAACAAAAAATTTACAACCGAACACATGAAGATGAGACAAGTTGGGCTTTCTACCTTTTAATATTTCATAAGGAGTTTTATTCAAAATAGGACGAATTAGAATCCTATTGAGAACATAACAAGCGGTACTAATTGCATCGGCCCAAAAGTATTTTGGTAATCCACCCTCATTGAGCATTGTTCTTGCCAATTCCTCTAAAACTCGATTTTTGCGTTCCACAACACCGTTTTGTTGTGGAGTTCGAGGAGCTGAAAAGTTATGCTCAATGCCATACTTGTCACAAAACTTATCAAAGAGGTGGTTTTGAAATTCACCTCCATGATCGCTTCGGATTGTAACTATTTTAGAATTCATTTTATTTTGGGACAGCTTTGCAAAACTTTTGAAAGCAGAAAAAGTTTCATCTTTGCTATGAAGAAATATAGTCCAAGTGAATCTAGAGTAGTCATCTACTATTACAAAACCGTAATAGTTTCCACCTAAGCTCTTTGTCCTAGATGGTCCAAAGAGATCCATATGGAGAAGCTCAAGGGGTCTTGAAGTTGAAATTATATTTTTAGATTTAAAAGAGACCCTTGTTTGTTTTCCCATTTGGCAAGCATCACATAGGTGGTCTTTTGAAAACTTTATTTTTGGAAGACCTACCACTAGATCCTTGGATACAACCTTGTTAAGCAAATCGAAATTAACATGCGCTAAGCGTCTATGCCATAACCACGAATCATCATTTAAGGCAACTAGACATTTAGTGCTTGTTAAGGATACACTCAAAAGATCAAGCATATATATATATTGTTTACTCTTACACCCTTAAACACAACATTTTGTTCGGTATGTTCAATTTTGCAACATGTTTTTGTGAAAGAAACTTTATAACCTTTGTCGCATAGTTGACTTATACTTAACAAATTGTGTTTAAGTCCCTCTACAAGATGCACATCAGAAATAGTAGTGGTAGAGGGATTACCTACACTACCTTTACCAAGTATTGCTCCTTTGTTGTTGTCTCCATAAGTAACATACCCCTTTTTCTTTGCTTTGAAGTCAATAAAAAGCGATATGACACCCGTCATGTGCCTTGAACATCCGCTGTCCAGAAACCATCTTCTTTCCATGGATGCAAGACACTCATCCTACAATATCAAAAGAGAGAGGTAGGTACCCAATTTTTATTGGGTCCAAGTGGGTAAGTGATAACATGGTTGTCTTTAGGCTTCCATTGATAAATGCCTTTAGGAACAAGAAATCTTCTAAACTTGCATTTTTCAATGGTATGGCCAGCATGACAACAATAGTGACAAACACTACGATAATGATGATGTTTACTATTGGTCTTTAAATCCTTTGGAACAAAAGAATATTTTGCATACGGAGGATTTAATGACTTTTTGAACAATCTAGTATCAACGGCATAAGTAATCTTAGGTTGCAAGGCTTTTTCCAATTTGGCTTTAAGAGAGATGACCTCTTGTTGCCAAATGTGGCACCTTTCACAATGCCTAATTTTACTACAACCATCAATATCAATAGCTTTTGAATTTTCTGCAATACTAGCTTTCAAGAATTCTAAATCTTTTTCAGCATATTGTACTTTACCTTCCAAGTATGAAAAAATTCTTTTATCGGAAGCTAACCTTTTAAATGCTTCTTTAGCTTCATTATGCAGTTTTTTAAAAGATACTTTCAATTCAGAAAAAGACATGGAAGAGAAGTTGTTATAATAAGCTTGTTTTACCTTTTTATCATCACTTTTCTTCTTGTGGTGGGACTGATTTTTGGTGTGAGCCATAAGACACAAATTTGCGGTTTCATCGCTATCACTTGTGCATTGTGTACTTGATGAATCACTATCACTCTCCCAAGCAATGTAAGCTCTTCTTTGCTTATTATTATACCTTCTTGGAGGAGCTTTTCCTTTATCCTTTTTCTTTAAAGGGAAATCCGTTTTATAATGGCCGGACTTGCCACAATTAAAGCAAGACCCTCTTTCTCTATTCTTCTTAACCTCTTCCTGTTTTGAATCCATAGATTGTCTTCTAAAGTTTATGAGATTTTTGTCGGAATGCTTTATTCCATTCTTTCGAATGAATCTATTATATCTCCTAACAAAAAGTCCCATTTCTTCGTCACCGGAGTCTTCGTCACTACTTGACTCATTGTTGCTTAGCTCTTTTTGTGAGGACTTTGAGTTTGAAGCCATAAGAGCTATAGGCCTCTTCTCACCCTCTTTGTCTTTATTCTTCTCTTTTCCCTTTTTACTTTTGTTTTCAAACTTTTCTAGACTTTCTAGTTCTTGCTGATGTTCCTCCAGCTTTTCAAACAAAGTAGTCATTGTGAGTGTCGTTAGATCATTGGCTTCCTTGATAGCTGTCACTTTAGGTTGTCATTCCCTGCTAAGACATCTCAGAATTTTATTAGTAGCAATATCATTGGAAACAGGTTTTCCAAGTGCATTCAAACGATTAATAAGATGAACAAATCTCTTTTGCATGTCGGGAATTGATTCTCCTTGTTTCATGCGAAAGAGTTCGAACTCTTGATTAAGTGTGTTAATGCGGGACTGTTTTACTTCAGTTGTGCCCTCATGAGCAATTTCTAAAGCATCCCACATTTCTTTAGCTGTCGAGCAGTGGGAAACTCGATAATACTCATCTGCATTAAGTGCTGAAATTAGCATATTTCGAGCTCTCCAATCACTTGACCAATTTTTTTCATCTTTTTCATCCCAATCGTTTTCTGGTTTAGGTATTATGGCTCCTTCCTCATTCATTATGGTAATTTGAAAAGGACCATTTTGAATGGCAGCCCATACACGCCTATCAACAGAATTTATATGTACTCGCATGCAGTCTTTCCAATAGCCATAATTTTCACCATTGAAAACAGGAGCTCTATTGTACGCCCCATTTGGTTCAAAATCCATAACGTTACAGGCAGCCACAAAGCACCAACGAACCGGTGCTCTGATACCACTTGTTAGACGCTGTGGCGAGTGATCTAGAGGGGGGGTGAATGGATCACCTCCTTGTTTTCAAGGATTTAAAACGTTTTTCAGAGTTTTCAAAGAATTATGGAAACGAAGGTCCCGAATAAAACAAGCGTCTATTCTGAACCGGCCACTAGAAGACCAGACAAGCGATCACGTGCTGGATTTTATGATTGCTATGATAAAGGATTAAACACACGATATGAAAAACAGTTGAATGCACCTATCACTAAAGCTATTTCCAATGAATCGAAAAACAAATTAAAACGAAAGTAGAGATAGAGAGGAAAAACAATACGCCGAGATTTGGTAAGGAAGTTCCCCACGTTCGTCCTCGCGTGTGGGTACGTCTCCCTCTCAATTTCAAATCGAAATTGAGAATTCTTATATCAAAGTTGCTGAATCCTTCGATTACAAGGTTCGAATACAAACACCAGAATTCTAAACTCCTAGAATTTACTATTGTATCAACCTCCACTTGATTTGAGCCCGATCAAGATTCCCTGCAAGTTATACAATCAATTCACCGGTTCCACGACCTATTTGCGAAATCCACCGATTCCCAAAACTCTCGCTGCGGCTGAATCTGACTTGTAAACGTGACTCACAAAACCCTCAAGAACACGCCCGTTCTTGAAGGAAAACCCAGCTGGTTTTTCCTTGAAACCTTCTATCAATCTTCAACTCAGCTGGATCTCCGATCGTACCACTGAACGTTATCTCGAAAGCCTTCAATTCACAGGACAGCAAACACTTCCTTGTTGATGTTCTTGAATTAAGATCTTTGAGAAGATGATGAAGATGTCTTTGATTCTAGGTTTCAAACTTACTCAACATTGAAGTTCCAACACTCCAAAATACCCTATATTTATGTGTTCTTCAATGCTTAATCACTGCAAAATTCGTCTCTGATTTCTCTGTGATCTGTAATCTATTTTTTGTTAAATGAAACAAAAGCACATATATGTATGCAGAATCTGTTAGACAAATAACAGAAGAATGAATCGATTAAAGCTTGGATGAATCGATTCATACTGATCAATTTTGAGAAAACAGAATTATTTAAACAGCATGAATCGATACATCATAAGATGAATCGATTCATTATGCGAAATCCAGAAGCCTTCAAACAGCATGAATCGATTCAAGCTAGAATGAATCGATTCATTATGCGTGATTTTCCAAAAGTTCAAAAACATTGAGAAACAAAAGAACAAAAATAAAAACAAGCATATTTCTTAATATTAAACAAACACAAACACTTAAAATTTCTAATCAATCAAAACTAAGGTTGCTCACATGAAGGTCAAAATAAAGTTCATCCAGACTTAGCAGGCTTCCCAGATAGCCCTAGCACTACAGGAAATCTGTAGCACAGAGTTCTCAAGAAGAAACCCACATCTGAACCGTGTTTCATATTCCCGCAACAGACCGAAATGGAATGGGAAAGAATATGAACCACTCTAGCCTAGGTGTCACTCAGGTCCCAGGTATAGGACCTTAATCACCCAATGAAACTCCACCCACCAAAACAGAAGCCAAATCCATCAATGATAATGACAATATGATGTATAAAAAACTGTAAAGAAAGTAGTAAATAAAGCTGTACATAAAGCAATAAATAAAATAAATAAAAACAATTAGCACATAACACCCCCGTAAACACAAATCAAACAAGCGCTAGGAGGAACCCACAAAAAGAACCAGAAGCCATGGTTGCAGTATAAGGGTCCCCAGAAGAGCTGCCAATCTGTCGCTCCCGAAGATTTGCATCCCGGTACAAGTGCGAACGGTCGGCGAGAGGAGATATGAAATGAAGATGAATAGAGTCGCCAGCTAGGCATTTTTATCCCGAAGTAAAGGTAATGCTGCATAAACCTAGAAAGATATGGATAAGACAGTCGCGAACCAGAGAAACTGAGAAAGGGGGTTGGTTACAACCTGGGAAGGTATTAGCACCCAGATTGTCTGTCGTACTCGACGGGATCCACGCTTGAAAGATTGTGTTTAAAGGGGTAGTGTATGTGTTATCTATGTGCAAAAGCTAGAAAATAATACAAGTGTCAGTGCAAAAGAAGTGTGAAGTGAATTGCTCGGGAATGAGGCTTAAAGAATAATGCTGGAAGAGGGGGGATATACAAAGACTTTTGTTGGATAACTGTTAAGTTATGCCTACGTATCCTCTCGTGCAATGAGGAAGTCAGAACACCGTAGTTCGACTCAAAGAGACTGGAAAATAAATTGACTTGATGAACTGCTTACTTGTCTATGCTCAAGTGTATGACCTGTCTGGCTCACGTGCTAACTGTCTTGCATTAGACGGAAGAAGAATGTTCTCGTTTATGAGTGAAGATGATGAGAAAAGAATCCCGAAGGAGACGATTATTGTTTGTTTTTTGGTGTTTTCAATCTTTTATTGGTTTTTGTGTTTGTCATAAGAAAATGAGCTTAAGCCTAAACCAAGGGTTAGTAAACTCATCACATCCTCCCTCTGATTAAGGGTAATGAGAATACCTTAAGTATGAAGTAAGCACCTCACACTTAATCACCATGATGTAGGATTAAGATCATTAACCTAATTATGATTATTTCGTAATATTAGTTTATGCATAGAGTCATTGGAGCAAACATTTAACATTTGGATGGAGAATAAAGTACCGTTACGGAGGCAACATTTTCAAACGGTTCATCTTCGGCAACACTTTCCAACAGCTGCTGTGATGTTCACAAATTAGTAGCTGAAACTTATTATTTTTATTAGTTATATCTCTCATGCAATTAAAAAGAATGGTAAATGGTTTGAATGATAACCTGGTTAGACTGAGAATCCACATGAATCAAAGTGTTGATCTGATCAGCAGTATCAGATGCCTCAAGTTTTTTAATAAGTTCGTCATCAGTGAGATATTCCACAATAGAGCAACTCTTAAACCTGGGACACCACTTGATTTTGAAAGCATACTTCAAGCCCAACATTGCATCCAATCCAAGTGGAAACTCTAGGGGGTCAGTAATGCCGGCCTAATGTTAAAAAATTACAATTAGGGCAAATAAAAGCATCATTAACAAAACACAAAGTATTAAATAAATCTTTCTACGAATGTTTTGTAAGACATACCTCTATCATTGTAGCACGTAACTGTGTTGCAGATGTCTTCAAAAGCTCGGTTGCTTCACGGTCCCAGAAAATGAAGCTAGCACAACAACCATCTTGCTTGATCCCAATCTCAATCTTGTACCTTTGTAAAAGATTTACGAATGAGATCAACAACAAAGTGTTCATTGAAAATCAAACTGTAATGAAACTAAAAAGTCATCCACCTCTAGATTTCTGCTTTGGTTCGGTGGCTGTCACGACAAAAGAAAGGTGCTTTGTCACCCTTTGCAACCTGAGGACATTGATGGCATGCTCTATAATGCCAACTGTTAGGAGAAGCAATGAGTCTCCCTGCATTTGCAACCGTAACGTAAAAAGTTGTCTAAGAATTACCAAGGATAATTGTTAGTAATTTTTGTTGATCTTCATAAAAAAAACAAAAAAACAAAAAATTAAAACACAAGTGAATCACCTCATGTAATGCGATGATCTCACATAATGGTGGTGGAATAGCCTTTGACAAAAACTTTTCAGTGGGGGTAAGGCGCGATCCGGAAGACTTATGCGACCACGAACGGTTGTGTGTCCCTGATGCTGAAGACTTTTCAAATTTAAAATCCACGGGAAAATTGTAGTTGTCATGTATTTACTAGAGTAAAAAATTGAAATGATTAATGACGAAAAAGATAAAGGAAATAATTATGTAGTTGAAAAATGAAATGACCTTTCTAAAAAGTCAGTGATATCAGGAACATCGTCGTTGATATGGATCTTTTTAATGTTATATTTACTTGCCTACAAAACAAAAGCAAAGTTCAAATGTGGTGTGGGAATCCAGTTAGGTAAACAAAAAGGAACCAAATTTATGTGTTTTCTAACCTTCTTCTCTAACCTTAGCATATTTCAATAGTAGGACGGTTGACTTTGTAGGGTCCTGATGTTTTTGTTTGTAATCAAAGAACTCCAAAGCATAGCCCTCCCACATAGTACAATGAAGTGTGTTGTCGCTAAGGCATAGAAAATAATACAATCAGAATACACACAAAATGCAGAAAATGTGAGCATGTTAAAATGCAACATAATAGACTAAGTAATAAGGCATTCCATAAGTCTCTCAAGATCAAGTTTACTTGGGCCTTCTTTCCACTGTAATGAGATTGGGAGTATCCAATATCACCGGCAACACCAATGACATCTACAGATAATGGAAGTAACATTTATCTTATCACAAGTATAAGAATGTTAGAAATCACAAGAGGTGTATGAAATATGGAATGCTGGACAAATACCTATCAGAAGATTCTTCGGCCATTTCCCCGAGATTATGTCCGCGAAAGATGTAAGTTGAAGTTTCTTATCAGGGATTTCATGCTTACCACAATCTCCAACGGTTGTACCTTCGGTGAATTTCAAGAGAAAGTTGTGGGTAGTAGGTGTTGCTCCCGAAGATTTGCATCCCGGTACAAGCGTGAACGGTCGGCGAGAGGAGAAATGAAGTGAAGATGAATAGAGTCGCCAGCTAGGCATTTTTATCCCAAAGGAAAGGTAATGCTATATAAACCTATAAAGATATGGATAAGATGGTCGCGAACCAGAGAAACTGAGAAAGGGGGTTGGTTACAACCTAGGAAGGTATTAGCACCCAGATTGTCCGTCGTACTCGACGGGATCCACGCTTGAAAGATTGTGTTTAAAGGGGTAGTGTATGTGCTATCTGTGTGAAAAAGCTAGAAAAGAATACAAGTGTCAGTGCAAAAGAAGTGTGAAATGAATTGCTCGGGAATGAGGCTTAAAGAATAATGATGGAAGAGGGGGGATATACAGAGACTTTTGTTCGATAACTGTTAAGTTATGCCTACGTATCCTCTCGTGCAATGAGGAAGTCAGAACACCGTAGTTCGACTCAAAGAGACTGGAAAATAAATTGACTTGATGAACTGCTTACTTGTCTATGCTCAAGTGTATGACCTGTTTGGCTCAGGTGCTAACTGTCTTGCATTAGACGGAAGAAGTAAGTTCTCGTTTATGAGTGAAGATGATGAGAAAAGAATCCCGAAGGAGATGATTATTGTTTGTTTTTTGGTGTTTTCAATCTTTTATTGCTTTTTGTGTTTGTCATAAGAAAATGAGCTTAAGCCTAAACCAAGGGTTAGTAAACTCATCACATCCTCCCTCTGATTAGGGGTAATGATAATACCTTAAGTATGAAGTAAGCACCTCACACTTAATCACCATGATGTAGGATTAAGATCATTAACCTACATATGATTATTTAGATGTTTTTTTGGAGTTTTTGTTTAGTGTTAAGTAATAAGTTTAAGCCATAATCAAATATTTAATGGACCCATTACACCATCCTAATAGAAGGATAATAGATGAGCACATTTAAGCTGAGGAAGATACCTCAACTTAATCCATGATTATGGATTAACCTCATGACAAAACAAACCTTTATTAAAGTGGATTTTAGCTGATGGTGATATTAAGAAGTGGATTTTATGGTTTGTAAGACAACTTGAGGGGGACTTGTCCATTAACACTAGGGTTAGTCCTTCTTAACCAATTAAGGAAGAATTAGAACCCTAATGCAAGGCCCAAGTTACAAGCTTATTGCCTTAGTGATTATTAGATGGATTAATTAAGAGATTTAAACACATTAAGGGTTTAACACTTAGGATTAAAGTTATACACTCCATCCTAAGAGAAGGATGCAGGCATAATCTTAATCACAAAGCCTTAAAACCTTAAAGGTTTAATCCCTGATTATGAGATGAGGAGAGAGACACAAAAGATGACAAAAAGGTAAAACTAAATGGGGGACTAATCAAACCCTAATTGTTAACATGCTTGGGTGTTCCTAGGGTTTATGAGGCTTGCAATAGATCTTCAAGAAAAGCCACCAAGGAGAAGGCACGATGGAAGGAGGAGAAGCAGAAGAAGCAAGTTAACTTACTTCACTTAAGAAGATAAGTTACTTGAAGAAAGAAAGTGAAGGAGGAACATGAATGAGCAAGCTCACTCTAAGACAAATACAAAATGCAACAATGAATGCATAAGAGAGATGAGAAGATATTGTGAGAAGTGAAGGCAAATTCACTTCTCAAAGTACTTACCACCTGAAAAGTTAGCATAAGGAAAATGAAATGAAATGAAAATGAAATGTATGCAAGGATGCAAACCAAAACCAGAAGCATGTTCATGATGTAAATGATGCTAAGAGGTGATGCAAATGTATGTCAAGAGTTGTGAATGATCATACAAGAGATGAGAATGCAAATGAAGCATGAAAGTTCATGAATGCTCATGGAATGTAATGAATGCATAACATGGCAAATGGATGAAGAAATGATCAAGCATGAGTCTAATGTGTCCTAAGATGTCTTATGTGTCATGTGGATGCATAAAATGTCATGGCAAGTTCTTGAATGCAAGCATATGCAAGATGTATGCAAAGGAAGATGAGAAATTAGGATTTTTCATACAACATGAGATGCAAAACTCAAAAACAGAAGCAAATGACAAGATAAAAAATTGAAAATGCAATCAAAAGAACCCTAAACCCATATGATACCACACCTCAAAGGAGGAGACCTAACTCTTAACCCTAAGGAAGTTATGATTTTTCTGTTTTCTAGGGTTTTAAGGTACCTAAAGGGAAAAAATGCAAATCAATTCAAAAATGCAGAAGGAATTTGTGACAAAATTATGCTAGAAACTACATGTTAAATGAAGATCAATGCAAAAAGAACCATTGTCATACCATTCTTGGTTAGGCAGAAAATAATTCTTGAAGTTAGGGTTCTAAAATGTGAATTTTATGAACCCTAAATTCAAGAAAATTATCAAAGATTGTTCAAAACCAAAAAGAAATTTGTGTGGATGGTATGACAATGTCTCTAAATGTTTATAGATGCAATGTGAATTTTTTTTGGGATTTTTAGAAACTTAAATGATATTTTAATTAATTAATTCTCATTAATTAATTAAAATAAACATTTAAATGTTTTAAAAATGATTTTTTAATGGGAAAAATAAAAATAAAAATATTTTTGGGTTAAGAAAATTATTTGAAATAAAAATGCAGAATAAAAATATTTTTGGAATTTTCTTGCTATTTTAAATAAAATGTACAAAATAAATAAGAAAATATGAATTAAAATCTGAATTAAATAAAAGTAATCACATCCAAGGGACCACATTAAAATCTGGGAAAGGAGGGAAAGACTACGCGCGCATCTGGACGGCTAGAATTCAAACTTGCACTAATTACAGGATTAAGCCCTAATCTGAACCCTAATCACTTTCAGGTGACCGGAACAGTGTTCCGGTCATCTTCTTCGGACAACTCAAAATCAAACTTCTTCCCTAGGTTATTTCTGGAGCTCTAAATCTCCAGATCAACTCTCTTTACATCCCTAAACATGAATCCATACTCAAAACGCATTTATTCTTCATCAATCATGTGAATCGAAACAAAACATATTTCACGGGCAAAGTTTCAGAGGTTCATAAAATCCTTAATACACAACCATTTTCAAAAAGAAAAGCATCAGCATGATCAGCACAACATGAGGAACATTTCTATAACCTAAAATCACGTTTCTGGAAAATTTGTTCTTGAGGTTACCTGAAGTGAAGCTTTCTCAGTTTGAAGCTTCTGAACCTCCTCTCTTGTGCAAACTCACTCCAATGGTCCTCCTGGTGATGCTTTGAAGCTTGGAGGAAGTTTTTAATGGCTGGTTTGAGAGCTTGAACTCTTGCTGGTCAGAAATCGTGTTTTGTGTATGGGGTGTTCTTGGCTTGTTTGAAGGGTGAGAAAGGGTCCTTTTGTGATGCTGAGTTGATTGGTGAAGATAGTTTTGAGTTTGAGTCAGTGAGCTATGAGTTTCGAAGGAAAATGCAAGAGGGAGTGTTTTTGGCAATGTTGAGTTCTTGGAGTTTTTAGCTTGTGTGTGTTATGAAAATGAGTCCTTAGAGCATGCTTGTAGTGCCCAGATTGGGCAGAGAGTGGGTGGTGGACTGTTGTGATTGGTATGGGTGTTTTTGCCAAAAAGTCAAAAGTGTTGTACTTGAGGTATGGGCAATGGTGTAGCTGGCTCATTGGCTTGTCCATGCGTAACTGAGTTCAAGGATGTCCACAAAATCAGTCTTGAGGCAATTCAGCAAGTGGGAGCAAAGTTATGTGGTGTTTTGCAATTATGTGAAGTTTTGGCCCCTTTGAGAATTCTTGATGTTCAAGGCATGGAATGATGCAATTCTTTGGGCAATTCTGATATTAAAGCAATGCACTATGATGTTATGATACATAGAAGTGTGTTTGAAGTCACAAAATTCCTTGGCAAGTGGTTTTGCAAAGAATCCCTTTTGGTGCATTCTTGAAAATTATGGGATTTTTGCCAACTTTGACAAGCCATATCTTGAGTTCCAAAATGAATTAGATCTTTTTCTTGTACTTTTTGAAAAGGGAATGATCCAATCTACAACTTTCATGACCAACAATTTTTCATTTGAAGCATTTTTGGTTGAAAAAGAGGAGGTTGAAAAACTTTTCCAAAATGGAAAGTTTACATTACAAGTCATTTCCATTTTGGGCAACTTTTGGTTTAGCTCACTTTTCTTCAATTTTGTGAACTTCCAAGCACTTAAATGATCAAATAAAGACCATATAACTTCAATTTGATGAAAAATCCACTTTGGTTCCATTGTTGGGGGCCTCAAATGCCCTGATTTTGCTCTGACTTGCTCAAGAAGTTACCTAGTGAACAGATGACTTCCACAATGAATTTCTTCATCAAACTTGGTACATATGATCCTTATAACATATTGAGACCATTAGAAACAAGAATGACCAAAAAAATTGGAGTTATGGCCTCTGAAACCAAAACCCTAATTTTAGGTCATCTGTGTAGTTAAACCCTAGCTCTGCTTCCATGCTTTGCCAGTTCTTGTGATTCTTTGACTTCCTTGATCTTTGAGGGATATAATATGATGATAGAACATACATGGACCCTCTTGGAGTGACTGGAAGCCTTTAGAGTGGCTCAAATGGATCCTAGGATTACTCAAATCACAAACCCTAAATGCAGATGAACTTGAACTATGCAGTGAAACAAAAATGCAATATGAGATGGTATGCTTATGTTTATGCAACAAATGAAAGATCACAAGCCATGGTGTGAATATGAGTGAGGGCAAATTTGGGGTGTTTACAGTAGGTTTAAACAGCAGATCGTTTGGGACAACTTGAAAGTTAGACATCGTACAAGTTGCGTTAACGGACAAAGTTGAGTCAAAAGCTTGTCTAAAATAGTAGGAACAACGACATGGATGTCATGACCCTGAAGTGTGTAAACAACAAACTTGTTTGTAAACCTAAAAAACCGTAAGAAACATATCCAAAAACGTGAATAAAATATACATCTTACAAACATATTCAAGAACATGAAAAGACCAACTTAAACATTACAACAACACAACATAAATAAACTCTAAAAAAAGAATACATAAGCTTGTACAAAAGTTACCACCTTATTCACATATACAAGTATGTGAAGAAACCAGGTTAAACATCAACTTACCGTTTTGTCATATTCCAAATACGTTAACAAATAACAACTTAGATATTCGAATCCGTAAAAGAAACTTATACAAATAAGCATAAAACAACCAAAAATCCACATGTTTATCGACGACTATCATCTCAAAATGTTCTTTGATGTCCGTGCTCACATTCCATTTGTGGTGTATCTTCACAACAAGCTTCACAAGTCTTTGTTATCATTGACGTCGATAAAAGTCTCAAACGGACGAGCCATTTGTTGGTTGGTTTGAAGGAGTTGAATGAGTTGGAGGTTGAAAGGGAGTGAAAAAGAAGAGAGGTTGTGGAATGAGTTTGAAATGTGTTTTAAGAGAGAGATATTGGTAAATGGAAGAAAGATAAATAGTATGTTTAGGTGGAAAAAGTTGATATGATGTGAACAGAGTAGTGCTACATTGGTAAGTGTTAGTTTGCAGGTTTGAGAGAAAGGTGAAAACGCAAGTAGTAGCTTTCGTGTGTGCAAAAGTAAGATACGTTGTGTTGTAAACATTTTACAAACAACCATAAGTGTGACACATGTTTTTAATGGTATTAGAGTAAATTCATTGGGGGTAGATTTTCTTATATGGTAGATGAAGAAAAATAAATATACTTTAAGATATGATGATACAATATTCAATGGTCTAACAATAATCCTTAAAATGTGCTAATGGTGATTGACATCTAAGGTTAGATAGTTTTAGAAGTATTACTCAATTTTGTGAAACCTTATCTACATTATGGAAAAAAGTAGTTTATGTTATGTTATAATGAAATATAAAATGTATATAGCTGGTGCAAGGAATGGTTAGTATAGTACACGGGTATCCAGGAAAGAAAATGTCAGCACTAAACAGCATGGGTTGAAGAAATGTAAACTTAAAAGATAAAAATTGTTCTACAAAGAAACATGGAGTATAAAAGACCATTCCAAAAGGATATAGGTGCAAGGAATGGTTAGTATAGTACACGGGTATCCAGGAAAGAAAATGTCAGCACTAAACAGCATGGGTTGAAGAAATGTAAACTTAAAAGATAAAAATTGTTCTACAAAGAAACATGGAGTATAAAAGACCATTCCAAAAGGATATAAGAAAGAGAAATGTTATTTCTACACTAAATTATACACTACACCGTATGTACTATTCATCAATACGGTGAACAGTAAAATATTATAATAATAAAATATTTTTTATTTTAAAATATAAAAAAAAATTTTTTTTTTTATATCTGGATATTTATTAACCAATTTCATATATTCATTAACCAACTTTTTACATTATATTAACCAACTTTATTTTACTACAAAAATTGTTTTTATAACTAAATACTTATTAACCAACTTCATAATTTAATTAACCAATTTTTTATACTGTATTAACCAACTTGTTTTAGTAATAAAAATTATTTTTCATGAATTATTTTTTTGGTACTGTTCACGAGTACTGTTCATCAATGTTCATATGGTACTGTTCATGTACGATTCTACTGTTCACGTACTGTTCATTGTATTTGTGAATAGTACATACGGTGTAGGTGTATAGTGTGGTGTAGAGACATCATTGCTGAGAAAGAGAAATGTTATTCCTACACCAAATCATACACTACATCGTATTTACTATTCACCAATACGGTGAACAGTGAAATATTATAATAATAAAATATCTTTTATTTTAAAATATAAAAATTATTTTGTTTTTTTTTATATCTGGGTATTTATTAATTAATTTCATATATTCATTAACCAACTTTTTACATTGTATTAACCAACTTTATTTTACTACAAAAATTGTTTTTATAACTAAATACTTATTAACCAACTTCATAACTTAATTAACCAATTTTTTATACTGTATTAACCAACTTGTGTTTAGTAATAAAAATTATTTTTCATGAATTATTTTTTTGGTACTGTTCACGGGTACTGTTCACATGGTATTGTTCATGCACGATTCTAATGTTCACTGTATTTGTGAACAATACATTCGGTGTAGGTGTATAGTGTGGTGTAGAGATATCATTGCTGAGAAAGAGAAATGTTATTCCTACACCAAATCATACACTACACCGTATTTACTATTCACCAATACGGTGAACAGTGAAATATTATAATAATAAAATACCTTTTATTTTAAAATATAAAATTTATTTTGTTTTTTTTTATATCTGGGTATTTATTAACCAATTTCATATATTCATTAACCAACTTTTTACATTGTATTAATCAACTTTATTTTACTACAAAAATTGTTTTTATAACTAAATACTTATTAACCAACTTCATAACTTAATTAACCAATTTTTTATACTGTATTAACCAACTTATTTTAGTAATAAAAATTATTTTTCATGAATTATTTTTTTTGGTACTGTTCACGGGTACTGTTCACCACTGTTCACATGGTACTGTTCATGTATGATTCTACTGTTCACGTACTGTTCATTGTATTTGTGAACAGTACATACGGTGTAGGTGTATAGTGTGGTGTAGAGATAGCATTGCTGAGAAAGAGAAATGTTATTCCTACACCAAATCATACACTATATCGTATTTACTATTCACCAATACGGTGAACAGTGAAATATTATAATAATAAAATATCTTTTATTTTAAAATATAAAAATTATTTTGTTTTTTTTTATATCTGGATATTTATTAATCAATTTCATATATTCATTAACCAACTTTTTACATTGTATTAACCAACTTTATTTTACTACAAAAATTGTTTTTATAACTAAATACTTATTAACCAACTTCATAACTTAATTAACAAATTTTTAATACTGTATTAACCAACTTGTGTTTAGTAATAAAAATTATTTTTCATGAATTATTTTTTTAGTACTGTTCACGGGTACTGTTCATCACTGTTCACATGGTATTGTTCATGCACGATTCTACTGTTCACTGTATTTGTGAACAATACATACGGTGTAGGTGTATAGTGTGGTGTAGAGATATCATTGCTGAGAAAGAGAAATGTTATTCCTACACCAAATCATACACTACAGCGTATTTACTATTCACCAATACGGTGAACAGTGAAATATTATAATAATAAAATACCTTTTATTTTAAAATATAAAAATTATTTTTTTTTTATATCTGGGTATTTATTAACCAATTTCATATATTCATTAACCAACTTTTTACATTATATTAACCAACTTTATTTTACTACAAAAATTGTTTTTATAACTAAATACTTATTAACCAACTTCATAATTTAATTAACCAATTTTTTATACTGTATTAACCAACTTGTTTTAGTAATAAAAATTATTTTCATGAATTATTTTTTTGGTACTGTTCACGAGTACTGTTCATCAATGTTCATATGGTACTGTTCATGTACGATTCTACTGTTCACATACTGTTCATTGTATTTGTGAATAGTACATACGGTGTAGGTGTATAGTGTGGTGTAGAGATATCATTGCTGAGAAAGAGAAATGTTATTCCTACACCAAATCATACACTACATCGTATTTACTATTCACCAATACGGTGAACAGTGAAATATTATAATAATAAAATATCTTTTATTTTAAAATATAAAAATTATTTTGTTTTTTTATTATATCTGGGTATTTATTAATTAATTTTATATATTCATTAACCAACTTTTTACATTGTATTAACCAACTTTATTTTACTACAAAAATTGTTTTTATAACTAAATACTTATTAACCAACTTCATAACTTAATTAACCAATTTTTTATACTGTATTAACCAACTTGTGTTTAGTAATAAAAATTATTTTTCATGAATTATTTTTTTGGTACTGTTCACGGGTACTGTTCATCACTGTTCACATGATATTGTTCATGCACGATTCTAATGTTCACTGTATTTGTGAACAATACATTCGGTGTAGGTGTATAGTGTGGTGTAGTGATATCATTGCTGAGAAAGAGAAATGTTATTCCTACACCAAATCATACACTACACCGTATTTACTATTCACCAATATGGTGAACAGTGAAATATTATAATAATAAAATACCTTTTATTTTAAAATATAAAAATTATTTTGTTTTTTTTTATATCTGGATATTTATTAACCAATTTCATATATTCATTAACCAACTTTTTACATTGTATTAATCAACTTTATTTTACTACAAAAATTGTTTTTATAACTAAATACTTATTAACCAACTTCATAACTTAATTAACCAATTTTTTATACTGTATTAACCAACTTGTTTTAGTAATAAAAATTATTTTTCATGAATTAATTTTTTTGGTACTGTTAACGGGTATTGTTCATCACTGTTCACATGCTACTGTTCATGCACGATTCTACTGTTCACTGTATTTGTGAACAATACATACGGTATAGGTGTATAGTGTGGTGTAGAGATAGCATTGCTGTAATAAGAATATGAATTTTGTATTCACAATAGGTGCATCATCACTTTTTGGAAATTATATGTATTTTGTGTAAGGATTTATTAATATCCACTTTTCTATCGAACAATCGTTAAGTGAAATCTTGATCTGCTTCTATGCTTAAGATGATATTTATTGTAATAACATTTCCATTTACTTCAAATTTTTATTTTAGGATTTGCCCAATTTTATTTTAGTTGCCCATTTCAAATATGTCTCATTGATATCACTAGCTCATTTAATTGTTACATCCCAACTGCACTTTCAAGCATTCAACATGTATTAAAAGGAACCAACACCATCATCGTCAAATACATAATGTAACAATATATTAACAAAATATCCTGAAACATTAATGTTCTTCCCACCTATTTATAAACATTGCAATGCCATGTGTTTTAGTAGTCATTCATTTCTTAAATTTAGTTTACACTGCAAAAAATAAAATTATTAACTTAAATTATGGTTAATATAAACCTCCATATCTAGACTATACTATTATCTTTCACAAACTGCAGTCATTGGCTTTTTTTACTTTTCATATTTTAATTCAAAATCTTAATACATAATTTGACTGCTAATTTAATGATACTATTTCTATCATTTTATTATCACTCACTTAAAATTTCACTTATTCAGCTACAATATCGGGCTTATCGTGTTTGTTGTTTGCTGTGATCATAACTTTTTGTAGCAGCTCTAATACTAGGTTTGCATTTTCTTATACATGTTATCTCTACACCACACTATATACCTACACCGTATGTACTGTTCACATTCACAAATACAGTGAACAATACGTGAACAGTATAATCGTACATGAACAGTATCATGTGAACATTGAGTGATGAACAGTACTCGTGAACAGTACCACAAAAATAATTCATGAAAAATAATTTTTATTACTAAAACAAGTTGGTTAATACAATATAAAAAATTGGTTAATTAAGTTATGAAGTTAGTTAATAAGTATTTAGTTATAAAAACAATTTTTGTAGTAAAATAAAGTTGGTTAATACAATGTAAAAAGTTGGTTAATGAATATATAAGATTGGTTAATAAATACCCAGATATAAAAAAAACAAAATAATTTTTATATTTTAAAATAAAAGATATTTTATTATTATAATATTTTACTGTTCACCGTATTGGTGAATAGTAAATACGGTGTAGTGTATGATTTGGTGTAGGAATAACATTTCTCTTCTTATTAAATGGTTCACAACCAACTCTTCACGTAATACTTGAGCTAATAGAAAAGGCCAATTATTGTCAATCATTTTTCAAACATAATTGATTATTATGTAAGAACCACTTTCAAACGTATTTATGTTAATTTGTTTCTCTAAATTCAATACAAATAAGCATAAATTACTCATTGATTTTATATCCTACTTACATTAATTTCCAAATAATTCAACACTGATCATAAGTTAGAAAATTAAAATTGTTTCTACAATAATTTAATTAAGTGAGAAAACTAAAAAAGAGAGGAAAAGATGCAACAAATCATAAGTTAGACAATAAGCATTCAACATGGTATGATTATCAATATAGTGTTTTTGTTTTTGACATGACCCTTGAAGCACAACTAGAGAGAAACAAATATATTTTTAAAAATATCTTCAAATAAACATATAGTAAGACCTCTTAATAGCGTTTCAACAATACATTCTTCATTTAAAAAAGCTAATTTCGAGGTTCGGTGAAAGGACCATAAACACACATCATTGAATCATGTAAACAACAAGTATTAATCATGGAAAAAGAGTTGAATGGTGAAGAAATAGAAAGCATAAGTCATGAACAAAAAGTGGTTGAGTTTAAGAAGCTGGGTTAAAAAAACTCATTTGGAAGAGACGAGAGAAAAATCATGTATAGAAGAAGATCTAACCTGATCTGATTATCTAAAAGCCTAGTTATCATCCAACAGAAAATCAACTTTGAACATTTACTCTAAAACAAAAAAGTAGATCTACATCTACATTTCTCTGAATATGTACTCTAGAAATGTCATTACAAATAGAAACCACAGCCTACAAGCAAATCTACATCTTCTTTATCGCTTGAAATCGAAACCACAACTCATAAACAAATCTACAATTTTTTCTCCCTGTGAACTCAAAATCGCAACCCATAATATATATCCATCTTCTTTTCGTGTGAACTCAAAATCACAGCTCAGAAACTTAAATGGCTCCGCACTCTCAATCTGTGAACTCAGATCCACATCTTCTTCACTTTGACATTTGTATCGCTTGATCTTGTTGCCGTAACACTCGTATCTTCGTCGTATCACACATAAGCCAAGTTTTTCTTCTTGTTTGTTAGTCATTGTGTTCTCCTTCGCCTGGTTTTGGATAAGAGTAATGAAAAGGAAAATTGATTTTGTTCTTTTGTCCCTCCCTTCCTCTCAAAAGTGTGAAAGGAGAGGAAAAATAATGACACGTGGATGAAATAAATGTTTATAGTAAGTCTAAGAAAGATAAATATGTTGATTACAAAATTGTCCTTGTGTTAGGCATAAAATATTTTTGGGTAAAGGACATTTTAGTAAGAATAATGACATTGAATCGTAATTGATAGGTAGTTGATTATTTATTCATTCTAAATCTTTTATAGTTTTGGTGGGATGTTCATTAGTTCTGAAAAATCTAAATCAAATCAGAATTCAAACTAAACCATGGTATTTGGGTTGGACATTTTTTTTAGTTATGGAAAAAACTGAACCAAACCAATAAAATATGATGTTAATTGGTTCGGACAAAGGATTTCCAAAATTTTATCCGCAAACTCGTCTATCTAAACCAACCATATTAATTCATATAATTTATATCATCATTATCATGGAAACTAGTATAGATATTAAATTTCAAGAAGTAAAAAAATGAAATGTCATTTGTGATAGTCCCAACTTATATGGAGAAACGAAAAAATCAATTTTTTTATATTAATATGGAAAATTAGTTGATGTAAATTAGATATTTTTAAAAAAATATTTTTACACATTTGTTTTTAATTTTTCCGATCAATCCAACCCAAATCAACATGTTATTTTTCGGTTTGGTTCATATTGAATTTTATGGGGGGAAAATGTGAAAATTCAAATCAATCAATATTTTTTTAATCGGTTTTGATATTAGATTATCTGAAAACCGAACCAAACCGGATATTAGATTGAGAAATGACACATGTACTTTGTGTACATCTCTATTACAAATTAGTTAATCATGAATGAAAGTATAACTAGTTTAGTTGAATAATTTATTAAGTTAAAATTATCATTAATTCAACTACATGATATATATAATATGAATTAAATTAAATTAATTTTTTATTCATTGAAATTAACTTTATTTATGCACGTGATATTTCTGCAGTGAAATTAACTTTAATGAAATTAAATTAATATGATATCGCAAGATTGTATAAAAATAATGTAAATAGAACATATCTTTTAATATGTTTGCTACCTAGCCTCTTTTGTTTGGATAGTTGGACCTTTCATCGTAAGAAAACATAAATCTTAAATCATAAATCATAAATAAAATGATCTCTCACAGAATAACTCACTAACCACTACTCAGAGTTTTTTAATCCCTAATCTGTCATCGTAAGCAGGGTTAGGCAATATATAGAACGTTAATTCTCTATACCTCTACTCGGAGTCTCCTGTCCCTATTCGACGTAAGTAGAATAATTTTCCTATGTACAACACATAAGATAAAGGGTTAGTAATCCCTATGTGTCCAAGATCAAATTAACAAAGTATCTCAAATAAAAAGCATTAAGATTAAGAAACAACTAAATAAAATTATAGATCAATAGGTTCATACAACGATCAAATCAATAAAGAATCCAACAATATAGAAATAGGTTCATCCTAACACAACATAACCTTGGAGAATTTAGCTAATCGTGGTGCATTTGAAAAATACCACAATTGATAGATGAAAATAACATAAGAAGTCCCTTGAAGAGAGGACCTCGAATGGCTTTTAATGCTCTAAAAATCACCATTTGTGCTCTCAAAATCGTGCTTCAGTATCAAAAACTCGTAACCCTTGTCAAACGGTTGAAAAATACCCTTAAAAGAAATCTGAACGGGTCAGAACGCGTTAGAAAAAGCCCAGAATAGTGTCTATCGCGCACATTATATATGAATTGTGCGCGATGTATCTTTTCCATCCCTATCGCGCACGCGATGGCGCGCGTAATTATTCTAGTAGTTGCATAAAAATTCACCCCCATTTGCACCAGTATTTCCACTAAGTCCATTTTTCCATACTTAGCTATTTTTTACATATTCTTGGGTCTTTGTTCTTCATTTTAGATTATCTTTTGCTTGTTTTTCACTAATTCTTCGCCTAATTATATGCAATGACAGACTAAAATCACAACCCCAAACTTGAATCTTTGCTTGTCCTCAAGCAACTCACATGTAACTTCACACTTCAACAGACAACAAGTCATACAATAACAATTGAACATCACCATATTTTTTCGTTACCTGACCATTTTTCCGGCTTCCAACTTTCATCCAAAAAATCTGAAAAATGTCCTCTACATTGACGAGTTCTCAACCTGTCTCTCGGCTCACTTTACTTGCTTAATGGATAAGGTCATTACTCAATCAACATGCAAAATAAATTATACTTAGTTTGGTCATGTTCTAATATAGTTCGACATATAAATCATAACACACACATAAGAGGTCTTTTCAGGTTGTAACTTGGCTTATGTTTGGGTAGGATATTTTTAGGAAAGTAGGTTTAAACCTTTGGAGTTAGGTGTGTAGTTGTCCTTCTATTATCGTGCCCTTTTGTTCCTTCTTAATGGTACTAGAGATCCGATTGTTCTTTTTTATTCTTTCTTTTTTTCAAGTGACTTTTCCCACTTCTTATTTTCTCAATATTTTTGAAATTTTTACCACTTATCTTTAGTACTCCAACCCCAAACTTAGAACTTTGCTCATTTCTAAGAGCAACTCTAAACTTAATTGTTCCATTCACTTTAAGAACCAAAATTCTACCTAAATCCAAAGTGATGGTGGAAAGAAAGAATCTTTTAAGTCAAATGGCTAAGAGTTGTAAGCTACGCCACTGAAAGAAATGCTTAGGCTCAAAGTGGCTAGCAAAAGATGTTCCTAATGCTACGGGTTGGCTACAAAGGCTAACAGTTATAAACAAGGAACTTGTATTAGTGTGTGTCAATCAAACTAGAAAACTTAATACAAAATAGATCAACCCATATAAAATAAAATTGAATGGATACACTCTTAGAAAGAAAAGTGGACAAGAAATTATTTAGGCTCAAACCTTACCATATGATGTATCTGAAGGTTGAGTACAAGTCTGTTGATTCTTTTCTCTTCCTTTTCCTTTAATTCATCAGTTTATTTTATTATGATCAATTCCTTTTATTTCTTTTCTTGGATCATGTATTCAATGCTAAAGTTAGAACTTGAAAATCAGAGAAAAAACATCTACAAACAAGTTTATTAAGAACAATATATATTTGTATGACATGGTTATTCTTGAGTAGTTAATTTATATTGAGGATGGTCTTGAATAAAACAAAAGTACATTCTCCAAAACACAAAAAACTGATTAAAAATTGATGAGTTACCTTTCATCCAGTGCTTCTTTTCTGCATTAGCTTGATAGGTGTCGCTCCCACCAAATGAGGCCAGGTCAAATGGGGTACAGACGCGAACGGTCGGTGAAAGAGAAGAGAGTACACACAGGGGTGAACTCAGAGAAGAAGAGTCGCCAGCTAGGCATTTTTATCCCGGAGGAAAGGTAATGCTGCATAAACCTAGGAAAAGATGGACAAGACGGTTGCGAACCAGAGAGACTGAGAAAGGGGGTTGGTTACAACCTAGGAAGGTATTAGCACCCAGATTGTCCGTCGTACTCGACGGGATCCACGCTTAAAAGATTTGTGTTTAAAGGGGTAGTGTCAGTGCAATTTGTGTATCAAAGCTGGAAAAGAATGCAAGTGTCAGTGTAAAAGAGGTGTGAAGTGTATAAGAGAAGTGTCAGTGTAAGAACAGGAGTGAAATGCTCAAGACTATGAGGCTAAGAGAATAATATTGGAAGAGGGGGAATATACAGAGACTTTTGTTCGATAACTGTTAAGTTATGCCTACGTATCCTCTCGTGCAATGAGGAAGTCAGAACACCGTAGTTCGACTCAAAGAGACTGAAAAGGTAAATTGACTTGTGAACTGCTTACTTGTCTATGCTCAAGTGTATGACCTGTCTGGCTCAGGTGCAAACTGTCTTGCATTAGACGGAAGAAGCGAGTTCTCATTTGTGAATGAATGTGATGAGAAAATAATCCCGGAGGAGACGATTATTGTTTGTTTTTGTGTTTTCAGTCTTTTATTGCTTTTTGGAATTTGTCATAGGAAAATGAGCTTAAGCCTAAACCAATGGGTTAGTAAACTCATCACATCTTCCCTCTGATTAGGGGTAATGAGAATACCTTAAGTATGAGGTAAACACCTCACACTTAATCACCATGATGTAGGATTAAGATCATTAATCTACTTGTATTTACTTAGATGTTTTTGTTGTTTTTGTTTAGTGTTAAGTAATGAGTTTAAGCCATAATCAAGGATTTAATGGACTCATTATACCATCCTAATAGAAGGATAATAGATGAGAACATTTAAGCTGAGGAAGGCTCCTCAACTTAATCCATGATTAGGGATTAACCTCATGACAAAACAAAGCCTTTATTAGAGTGGATTTTAGCTAATGATGAGATTAAGAAGTGGATTTTAGGGTTTGTAAGACAACTTGAGGGGGACTTGTCCATTAACACTAGGGTTAGTCCTTCTTAACCAATTAAGGAAGAATTAGAACCCTAATGCAAGGCCCAAGTTACAAGCTTGATGTCTTGATGATTATTTAGTGGATTGATTAAAGGATTTAAACACATTAAGGGTTTAACACTTAGGATTAAAGTTATACACTCCATCCTAATAGAAGGATGCAGGCATAAGCTTAATCACAAAGCCTTAAAACCTTTAGGGTTTAGTCCTTGATTATGAGACGAGGAGAGAAGACTAAAAGATGACACAAAGGCAAAACTAATGGGGGACTAATCAAGCCCTAATTGTTATCATACTTGGAGATCCTAGGGTTTATGAGGCTTAAGAGAGAAAGAATCTTCAAAGGCCACCAAGGAGGAACAAGATGAAAGGAGGAGAAGAAAAGCAAGACAACTTGCTTCACTTAAGAAGGCAAGTTGCCTGAAGAAAGAAGGTAAGAGATGAACATGAATGAGCAAGCTCACTCTAATTCACAAGATAAAATGCAGCAATGATGCAAGAGAGGGATGCGAAGATTGTGAGAAGTGAAGGCAAATTCACTTCTCAAAATAACTTACCACCTGAAAAGTTAGCAACAGAAATGAAATGCAATGCCAAATGAGATGAGATGTCATGATGCAAGACAAAGTCAGAAGCATATTCATGATGTTAATGATGCTAAGAGATGATGCAAACACATGACAAGAGATGAGAGTGATCACATGAACATAAGGATGCAAGTGAAGCATGCTTTGAACCATGAATGTTCATGAAAGTTTATGAAATGATATGAATGCACAAGATGGCAAATGAAAGATGCAATGATCAAACATGATTCTAATATGTCCTAAGATGTCTTATGAATCATGTGAATGCACAAAATGTCATGGCAAGTTCTTAAATGCAAGCAAATGAGAGATGGATGCAAAGGAAGGAACAGATTAGGGTTTACATATAACATGCATCACAAAAATCCAAAACCAGGAGCAAATGACATGACAAAAAATTGAAAATGGGATCAAAAGAACCCTAACCCTACGCAAGTTCACTGCCCAAAGGAGGGGACCTAACTCTTAACCTAGTGCAAGTTATGAATTTCTCAAGTCAATTAGGGTTTTGGGGTGTCTTATAATGAAAAATGCAAAACAAATTGAAAATGAAAGATGAATCCAAATCAATTTTAACCTAGAAACTACATGCTATGAGGGATGCAATGCAAAAAGAACCATCATCAAACTCTCAATGGTTAGGCAGAATTGATTTTTCAAAGTTTGAACCAAAATATTGCCTTAAAATGAATTTAATTCCAACAAAAATTGTCAAAATGCATCAAGAACAAAAAATAAATTTGGTTTGAGAGTTTGATAATGTTTCTAAATGTTTTGAAATGCAAAGTGATTTTTTTTTGTGATTTTTAAATACCTAAATGTATTTTTAATTAATTAATTTTCATTAATTAATTAAAAATAAACATTTAAATGATTTAAAAATAATTTTTAATGCAAAAAATAAAAATAAAAATATTTTTGGGTTCTAAAAATTAATGAAATGCTTGACAAAATTTTTCAGAATTTTTAAATATTTTTTGCTATTTTAAATAATTCGTGCAAGTTAAATATAAAATAAATGAAATAAAAAAGAAATTATTGAGAAGTATGCAAATCCAAGGGCTGACATTCAAATGGTTTTGGAGGGAGTTGACTGGCGCCAGATCCATTGGCCCAGATTCAAACTGACTCAATTAACCTAAAACCCTAATTAATTAACCTAATGACATGGATTAGGGCTTAATGGGGTGATCTGGGCCCTTCAATCACGCGGGAGTCAACAAAGGTCAACAAAATCCATGGTCCAAATTCAAAGTTGGCTAATTACTCAGATTAGGGCTAATGACCCTCAGGTGGCCGGAGAAGACTTCCGGTCGTCTTCTCCGGCGAGACCTTCATCCTATCTCTCTCAAAACCTCACTAAAACGTGCCAAAATCTCCAGATTCACTCAACCAAACATCTTAAACAAGAATCCAACAACAAAACCTATTTATTTTTCATGAATCAAGAGAAACAAGCAAAAATCAATTTCACGGGCAAAGTTTCAGACAGACCATACATCCTCATCTCTTCATCATTTTCAGAAATTCAAAGCTCATTGCATTCAGGGGAGCATGTAGATCATTTTAATAACTTAAAACAAGGTTTCTGGAAAAAAGATTTTCGAAGCTACCTGAAGTGAAGCTTTCAGTTTGGAGCTTTCAGACTGCCTCCTTGCTTCAAAGCTTCTCTAATGGTCCCCCTGAAGATGCTTTGAGGTTTAGTTGGATTGGATAGTGGCTGATTTGTGAGATTGATGGAGTTCTGTTCAGAGAAGGTGGAAAATCGTGTTTGAGTTTCAAGGACTTTCAAGGCAAGGTGAAGGGTGGTTTATGCTCTTTGAAGCTTTTCTGAATGAATGGTGAAGTTGGTTTTGAGGTTTGATGATTATGTGATGAGATTCGAAGGAAAGTGCATAAAAGGAGAGTTTTGTGAACTATGGCTTATAAGAGAGATCAGGCTGGCTTGTTGTGTGTTTTTAGTCTCTTTTAGTCCACATATCAAGCTGTGATAGGGCAGAGAGTTGTTGGTGGCACAGCTTGATTGGTATGGCCCCTTTTGCAAAAAGTCAAGTCTAGGTGTACTATAAGGTATGAGCTGTTTTAGGGCTAGAATAAAAGCATGTCTGTTGCAGCTTGAATCAAGGCAGACCATGGAAATGATTTTGAGGCCAACTTGCAAGTGGATTAGGGTTTTTGTGAGATTTTGCAATTTTGTGATCTTTTGGCCCTTTTGTGATTACTTGAAGCATAAGTCATGAAAATGGGAGGTTCTTTGGTGCAATCTGATTTTTAGGCATTGGTTTATGTTTGTGTAATGCATAGAAGTCAATTTGAAGTCACATTAAGGCTTGTCATGAGAATTTGCAAGTTTTCCATTTTGTGCAAAAGTGAAATTTCAATGATTTTATCCAACTTTGCAAGGCCATAACTTTTGATCCAAAATGAATTAGAATGAGTTCTTGTACTTTTTGAAAATGGGAGGATCCATTCTACAACTTTCATGCCCAAAGTTTTCTCATTTGAAGCATTTTTGAATCAATTTGAGGAGGTTGAAAAACTTTCCTAAAATGGCAAGTTTGCATTACAAGTCACTTTCCCAAAAAGGCAACTTTGCAAATGGCTTGAAATTCTTTAATTTTGTGAACTTCTAACATCTTCTATGATCAAATAAAGATCATACACATTCAAAATGATGGAGAACACCCTTTGGCTGGGTCACTGGGGGCCTCAGATGCCTTGATTTTGCACTGACTTTCTCAAGAAGTCAACTCTTGATCAGATGCCTTCCCCATGGAATTTCTTCATGAAAATTGATATGCATGATCCCTATACCATATAGAGACCAATAGAAACAAGAATGACCAAAATTTTTGGAGTTATGGCCTCTGAAACCAAAACCCTAATTTTAGGTCATATGTGTAGTTAAACCTGGCTCTGCTTCCATGCCTTTCCCAGTTCTTGTGATTCTTTGACTCCCTTGGCATTGTGAGGGTATAATATGATGTTTGAACATACATGGACCCCTTTGAAGTGATTGAAGACCTTTGGAGTGGCTCAAATGGCTCAGGGATGGCTCAAATCACAAACCCTAGATGCAGATGACTTTGAATCAATGCAGTGAATAAAAAATGCAATATGAGATGATATGTTTGAATTTATGCACATGAAAAGATCACAAGCCATGGTGTGAATTGGTGAGGGCAAATTTGGGGTGTTTACAGCTGCCCCTATTCAAACATGAGTTAGCTGTGCAGGATGTAAGCTACGGCTTAACAGGCAAACAAGATAACTTGTGGTTGAATACCAAAGACAGTCCAAAATTTGCACTCACAGAATGAAGAAGAAAAGGGATATAGATTGTAAAAGAAAATAAAATATATTTACAAAGTGCAGGCGAGTGACGGAGGACGACCGTCGAGCAGAGGACGACTGCTGGGGATGAAGCAATGACGGGGACGACCGACATGCTGGGGATATAAGATATTATGATGGGGATGACCATCAAATACAGCTATAAGACTCTCCGGGGATTTAAAGGTAAATGATGGGGACGACCATCGGTTTGAATAAATAAATGGATCAGATGATGAGGTACGGTCATCAAAGGTGAAGGACGATCACCTAGCAAGGGACGGCTGCTCCGTCGGGGGTAAGATGAGGGACGGTCATCTAAGGTGAAGGACGATCACCTGGCAAGGTACGGTTGCCAAAAGTATCACGACATAGGACGAATGTCGGATAGAAAAGATCGACGATGGGGACGACCATCGGATAAGCACGATGAAGGACGATCATCAAGAGGTGAAGGACGATCACCTAGCAGGGTACGGCTGCTCTCAGGGATTTATCATGACATAGGACGAATGTCAGATAACTGAACCAACGACGGGGACGGCCATCAGATAAAATGATGAAGGACGATCATCAAAAGGTGAAGGACGATCACCTAGCAGGGGACGACTGCTCTGAAAATATCACGACATAGGAAGAATGTCGGATAGGAAGGGGTTCTAATGAATAGAGACTCCACTGGGGATGATGAAGGACGATCATCAAAAAGGTGAAGGACGATCACCTGGCAGGGCACGACTGCCGAAGAGTATCGTGACATAGGACGAATGTCAGATATAAAGGAAATAATTCACCGGGATTTGCTGGGAATCTTCTGGGGAATGGTAGACATAGACGAGTGTCTAATTTCAAAGAGGCAAAGACATAAGTGTCCGACATGGGGTATAGATTAAAGATGCGGACGAGCATCCTTAAGACTATGATACGGACAAGCATAAGTAGAAACAAACGCTTGACGCATGTTCAGAGATGATGATACGGATGAGTATCAACGGGTTAACAAAGAACACGGGCGAGTGTTGTTTCTGAGGGGATATAAGTGGTATATACAAGATACGGACGAGTATCTGTATGAGTAGAAAGTAGGAGTGAGACTCAGCCGAGTATTTAATTTGCTGGGGAAAATGTGATACGGAAGAGTATCAAGGACTCGTGTATATATGTATCTGTGAGTGCAAAGGGCACGCATTGGCTTCCTACTGGGGATATGACACGGACGGGTGTCAAGAAGTATCTGTACTGCATAGGCATCTGCCTGCTTCAGGAAATTTATTGGGGAATGATGACACGGACGGGTGCCAAAAGGAGTGTGTATTTATATCTGTAAGGGAAATGCTTTGGCTCTCTGGTGGGGAATTGGGGAGATATTCTGTATTTACAGGTGTCTGATTCAGATCATGGCTTATGATTATGCAATATGTTTGATTTTTGCCGTAATGCTCCGTATTAGGCGGAATGCTACGCTCTGTGGGAAATATGATGCGAATGCTATGTTTATGCAAAAGATACCGATCTGGGATCCGGATCCCAGTGCTGTGAAGATCTCTGGCTGATCGGCTTGAAGTGGACACCCCAGCTGGGGGTGAGATCATTGATAGACCTGACATATATGACTCTGCATGGTGAAGTAGGTCATTGATAAACCTATCTTGGTGATAAGGGACCCAGCTGGGGATCTGTAGAAGCTTTTGTTGCTTTGTTGCGAGATCTTCAAGCGTTGTTCTTCCGGATGGAGACTGAATCTCTGTGGGGCTGATTCCCTGTCTAGCACTTGGCTGGGGAAGGAGAGAGATCACTGGAAGATCCTCCTAAATACTTCTTGTGGGGACCCTGCTGAGGATGATACTTGACAACTCAGCTGGGGATATGGGCACCTTCTGGTACTGCCCTGAAGGGAATGTTGGAGAAGTGATGTCTGGCAACTCTGATGGGGATAAGGCACCTCTTGGTGTGCTGAGGAAATAATGATTTGGGCAGCCTACTGGGGAGAAGCTTTCATGCCCCCTGCTGCGCTTTGAATACCTGCAAATCCTATAAAGGCAAAGGAACGCACAAGTACCCCGAGGTATCCCTTATCGGATTCTATCATAGGAGTTTAGACACTCCCGGAAGCAAATATATTTCCTGTAAGCATGTAATTTAGAAAAGACGCATTTGTATTTATGCAATCAATATTTTAAGGACATCGGACATTTTTGCAAATGAAAAAAAAATGTACGAGACAAAATATGACTGAAAATTTGATTTTATTAATTTATGTGTCCTGAATTGGCAAGATACAGCCAAAGGAACAGATCCCCTGAAATGAGGAGATTGTTACAAATTGAGAAACAAAAAAGTGGTGGCAATGTTGACGACGCTTTAAGGAGCTTCCCCTTTTGCTATGACTTGTATGACATTGATGTTCTTCTCATCTTGCTTTCTGAAGAAGGCTGATTCTGACCGATGCTTTAACCTTTCGAAGCTTACCATGTTGTAAGTGATACAGACGAATTCATAATGCAATTGTTCGCTTATTCCCTTATTTCGCGTGGATCGCCCTTTCGGGTTTTCAATCCACCGGGATACCCATTTTTGCCTGAGCTGTCCAATGTGGCTTTTCAACTCAGCGGGTGTACATTTTTTATATTTATTTTCCCTTATTTTTGCCCGAGTCTTTTATTCTGTTTCTGACTCGCCAGGATGCCCTATTTTTGCCTGGACTTACATTCTGTTTTTATGTCCAGCGGGTCATTTCATGCGAAGTATTTTTTAACTACATCTGAATTCACAGGGGACAGGAAGTCTTTACCATCCATAGTACTGAGCATCAGTGCTCCACCGGAGAAAACTTTCTTTACTATGAACGGACCGTCGTAATTCGGGGTCCACTTGCCCTTGTAGTCTGTATGAGGAGGGAGGAGTCTTTTCAGCACAAGATCTCCTACTTGGTACTCTCGGAGCCTGACTTTCTGATCGAAGGCTTTCTTCATTCTTTTCTGATACAACTTCCCATGACAAATTGCAGCTAATCTCTTTTCTTCGATCAGATTTAGTTGTTCATATCGGGATCGGACCCATTCTGCTTCACTCAGCTTAACATCCATCAGTACCCGCAAGGAGGGTAATTCAACTTCAACAGGTAGGACTGCCTCCATACCATACACAAGTTGATACGGCGTTGCCCCAGTGAATGTTCTGATTGACGTACGGTACCCAAGCAAGGCCAACGATAGCATTTCATGCCAGTCTTTATAGGTAACTACCATCTTCTGCACAATCTTCTTGATATTCTTATTAGCTGCCTCGACAACGCCATTCATCTTTGGCCTGTAAGGAGAAGAATTGTGATGTTGGATCTTGAAGTCCCGACATAGTTCTGCCATCATTTTGTTGTTCAAGTTGGAACCATTATCAGTAATGATTCGCTCGGGTACTCCATACCGACAGATGATGTCTCTCTTCAGAAATCGGGCTACCACTTGCCTTGTAACATTTGCATAAGAGGCCGCTTCAACCCACTTGGTAAAATAGTCAATAGCAACCAGGATGAATCTGTGGCCGTTTGAAGTAGTTGGTTCAATCTTGCCAATCATATCAATGCCCCACATGGCAAAGGGCCAAGGTGAAGACATCACATTCAAAGGATTCGGAGGCACGTGCACTTTATCTGCATAAATCTGGCATTTATGGCATTTCCTAGCATAAGCACAACAGTCTGCATCCATCATGATCCAGTAATACCCTGATCTTAGCAACTTTTTAGCCATAGCGTGCCCTCCAGCATGGGTACCAAAAGATCCTTCGTGCACCTCGTGCATCAACAAGTCTGCTTCTGTCTTATTAACACATCTGAGAAGTACCATATCAAAGTTTCTCTTGTACAAGGAACCATCGGTATTTAGGAAGAAACTACCAGCTAGCCTTCTTAATGTCTTCTTATCATTGGAAGATGCCCCAGGTGGGTATGTCTGATCCTCCAAGAAGCGCTTAATGTCATGGAACCAAGGCTTATCATCTTTGACAACATCTGCGGAGAATACATATGCCGGTCTGTCAAGTCTGGATACTGAAATCTGAGGTACAAAGTTGGCAGTTTGAACTTTGATCATGGATGAAATGGTAGCTAGAGCATCTGCAAACTGATTTTCATCTCGAGGGATATACTCAAGCTTGACTGTTGTGAAGAAAGTCAATAACCTCCTTGTATAATCCCGGTAAGGTATTAGATGATCCTGGTGCGTGTACCATTTGCCGTTGGTTTGATTGATTACCAGAGCTGAATCTCCGAATACAGTCAAAGTCTTGATCCTGAGGTCAATGGCTTCCTCAAGACCCATAATACAAGCTTCGTATTCAACTTCGTTGTTAGTGCAGTTAAAGGTGAGTTTTGCCGAGAAAGGCATGTGAACTCCTTTAGGCGTAATGAGTACTGCACCAACACCACGACCATTCATATTAACGGCCCCATCAAACATCATAGTCCATTCTTCCTTCGGGTCAGGCCCTTCAGTTTGAACGGGCTCTTCGTGATCTTTTATTTTAATGAACATGATGTCTTCATCAGGGAAGTCAAATCTCATAGGCTGGTAATCATCAATGGGTTGCTCAGCAAGATAATCAGACAATACACTGCCTTTGATGGATTTTTGAGATGTGTACTGAATATCATATTCTGTGAGGATCATTTGCCATCTTGCAACCCTTCCGGTAAGTGCTGGCTTCTCAAAAATGTACTTAACTGGATCCATCTTTGATATCAATAAAGTAGTGTGGGTCAACATATACTGTCTCAGTCGGCGAGCAGCCCACGCTAGAGCACAACAAGTTTTCTCGAGTAGTGAATAACGTTGTTCATAGTCGGTAAACTTTTTGCTTAGGTAGTATATTGCATACTCTTTTCGACCAGACTCGTCATGCTGGCCCAGCACACACCCCATTGACTCTTCTAATACTGTCAAGTACATGATTAGAGGTCTTCCTTCCACTGGAGGCATAAGGATTGAAGGTTCTTGCAGGTATTCCTTGATTTTGTCAAAATCCTTCTGGCAGTCTTCGTTCCACCTGACTGTTTGTTCTTTTCTTAACAACTTGAACAAGGGCTCACAGGTTGCCGTAAGGTGAGATATGAACCGTGAAATGTAGTTCAATCTTCCTAGGAACCCCCGAACTTCTTTTTCAGTCTTTGGTGCAGGCATTTCTTGAATGGCTTTAACTTTATCAGGGTCAACTTCAATCCCTTTTTCACTCACAATAAATCCCAGCAGCTTACCAGATCGCACCCCGAATGTGCACTTGTTAGGGTTTAACTTCAGTTGGTACTTCCTCAGACGCTTGAATAGCTTCAACAGATTCACCAGGTGGTCTTCTTCTGTGAGGAACTTGGCAATCATGTCATCCACATAACACTAAATTTCCTTATGGTTCATATCGTAGAACAATGTTACCATAGCCCGTTGATAAGTAGCACCAGCATTCTTCAGTCCGAACGCCATCACCTTATAACAGAATGTGCCCCAGGGTGTGATGAAAGTTGTCTTCTCCATGTCTTCAGGTTACATTTTGATCTGATTATATCCTGAAAATCCATCCATGAAGGAGAACACCGAGAATTGAGCCGTATTATCAACCAATACGTCAATGTGAGGTAAAGGGAAGTCATCTTTCGGGCTGGCTCTGTTCAGATCCCGGTAATCCACACACATCCTTACCTTGCCATCCTTCTTAGGCACAGGTACAATATTAGCAACCCACGGCGGATAGCTAGTCACAGCAAGGAAACCGGCGTCCCACTGCTTTTGTACCTCTTCTTTTATCTTCATTTCCATATCTGGGCGAGTACGACGCAACTTCTGTTTTACCGGTGGGCAGTCTTCTTTCAGTGGCAGCTTGTGCATAACAATGTCGGTGTCCAACCCTGGCATGTCCTTGTAAGACCAAGCGAAAACATCCACATACTCCTGAAGCATATCAATCAATTGCTCTTTCACTGAATCTTGTAAGCAGGCCCCGATCTTGACTTCTTTCACTTCTTCTTCTATACCAAGATTAACCGTCTCAACCTCCTCCTGATGAGGAGTGATAACCTTCTCCTCTTGTCTCAACAACCTAGCTAGCTCTTCAGGCAGCTCATAATCTTCTTCAACCCCTTCATCAGCTTGATTGATTGGATTGTCAAAGTCATACGAAGTCATAGCAGTGTTGTTGTCGGTGCAGTCGGGAGGGCACTCTCTGCAAGGGTTTAGACTTGTTCATTTTAGTGATCAGTTTTATCTTATTTAGAAAAAAGTAAAAATAAAGTTGCTTATTTTGAAAAACATTGCCATTTTATTTTTGTACAAAAAGTGAAAAATGAAAAACAGTGAGCGGAAAGGAAAAAGACTCATTTGCAAAAGATGTCCTGATATTCATTAATTTAATCTTTGCACAAAATACAAGATGGCCCGATTACAAAATGAGCCTTGACATCTTGGGCAAGATGTAAGACTTGATGCATGCTTAAAAATACAGGAAATAATAATTACTCTGCAGGAGTAACCCTTATAATTTCCTGGGAAGACCAGTTTGAGACATGGCTCCCCGGGGTCCTTGGACGTATCCAGCTTTCCAGGTTGCGCTCATCTTCTGACTCATCTTCCAAATTGTTCACAGCATCCGGGGTGAGCATCCCCCCGCTGACAAAATTGGGCTCTTTGGCAGCCTCTGGTTGATCTTGTTGAGTTGGTTTGTAACCCAACCCAAATCTGTCTTCTTTCTTTTCCACGGGCAGCAGTTTGCCCCAGCCTTGGGCAGTACCCTCTTCAACAACCTTCCTGGCTTGCTGATAAGACGTTATGGAGGTTCCCAGTACAACAGATGCTTCATTAATGTTCAGGGCCTCAAACCCCTGGCTCATAGTTTCATGGATTTCTCCATCCATTTCTATGTACTTATACGTAGCCAGCTGGCTAACAAAGATGTCCTCTTCCCCACAGATGGTGATGATTTGGCCTTCCCATTCGAATTTCAACTTCTGGTGAAGGGTAGACGTAACAGCGCCATCGGCGTGGATCCAGGGTCTACCCAACAAACAGCTGTAGGCCGGCTGAATGTCCATCACATAGAAGGTAATTTTAAAAGTCTGCGGGCCAATCAACACAGGCAGCTCAATCTCCCCAAGCACTGATCTTTTAGAGCCATCAAATGCTCTCACCACCAAATTACTCGGACGTAGTTTCAAGCCATCATACTCCAGCTTCACTAAGGCTTTCTTCGGTAGGACATTGAGCGATGACCCAGTGTCTACTAGTACATGAGATAGAACAGCACCCTTGCACTCCAGGGTGATATGTAAAGCCTTGTTGTGGTTTCATCCCTCAGTTGTTAAGTCAGCATTGGTAAAGCCCAGTCCATGACTGGTGTTGACATTTTCCACCACAGTTTCTAGCTGATTAACGGTAATCTCCTCTGGCACGTATGCTGCGTGCAGGACTTTCAACAGTGCGTTCCGGTGAGCTTCAGAACACATCAACAGTGATAATATGGAGATCTTTGAGGGGGTTTGGTGAAGCTGATCCACCACCTTGTAATCACTTCTTTTTATGATTCTCATAAACTCGTCTACATCTTGTTCAAAAGATGTCTTCTGAGTTTCTTTGGGAGTCGGCTCTTCAGGTACCACACTTTTTCCTTTTGCTTTAGCAGCAGCCTCTGCTTCAGCATTAGGTCTTTGTGTTTGTGAGGCAAAAAGGCGTCC
Organism: Lathyrus aphaca; assembly: GCA_963966055.1. Lineage (NCBI taxonomy): Eukaryota > Viridiplantae > Streptophyta > Magnoliopsida > Fabales > Fabaceae > Lathyrus > Lathyrus aphaca. Next base: position 502,635,691 of record OZ014520.1, read on the forward strand.
GCTTCTGGTGAAGCCTCCGCCTCCCCCAACATTATCAATTTGTGGAGAAGAGGTTGATGAATCCAGAGTGATTTTCTCCCCGTTGCAATAAAGATCAGAGCCATAATACTAAGGTATGGCATTACTGCTTTCATAGGGAACGGGTCCAGGTACCGTAATAGTAACTGGACTGACTGCTGCAGAGGAGGGTACTGTAATGGTGTGCGGATCATAGTAAATTGTGACTGGTGGCCTGGCAGGAGATGCCACTGTCTGTTGCTGGAAATTGCTACTAGGAGGAACATATGATGGGTCATAGTAGATGGTGACTGCCGAGACATCTTCATTAAGTCTTGCTGGTGTTGTAGAAGATTCTGCTGAATAAACGGATGCTGATGTTGTAGAAGAGATGGTTGTTGATATTTGATTTGTTGAAGTGATGGAAGGAGCCATTGCTGATGACATTGATGAATCGGTAGGAATGATTGTTGATGCTATTGTAGAAGAATCAGGAATTGTTGTTAAAGGAATTGCTGGATTTGTAGGCGTCGTTGTTGAGATCTGAAGGATTCCATCCTTGATAAGACCATCTATGCTGCTTCTCAAATTATCACACCCGTTGACTGCAATGTTGCATTACCCACAACCGAGCTCACACCCGGGGAACACTTGGCACTCTAGAAGCTGAGCTTTAATTTCGACCAAAGGTGTTCGAATCTGTGCAACACTGGTAATCAAAGTAGATGGCTTGTCTTCCTCAATGGCATTAATTCTCGGCCCACCATAATTAGGCATAGGGTTTTTGTTGACATTTGGAGGTGGTGCAAAGTTGAGGGCCTTAGCATCCACCAGGTCTTGGACTTTCATTTGTAATGCCCTGCATTTCTCAGTATTGTGACCAGGTGCATTGGAGTGGAAAGCACACCTGGCGTTGACATCATAATTCCTTGGGAGATTGAGGGGATCTGGAGGCGCCAATGTCCTTAACTCAACCAGGTTGAGCTTCAGGAGTTGTGGAAAAAGTGCAGCATATGGCATAGGAATAGGATCAATCACCCTGTTCGCCTGTGGTGGTCTTTGTTGGAATGGACGTTGTTGTTGACTTTTGTTGTTGTTGTAGGCTCTCTGTGGCGGATACTGAACTTGCTGTTGATAATGCGGTTGTTGTTGTGGTTGATATGCTGATTGTTGAGGAATCGGAGCTGGAATAGTGACAGCTGCTACTGATCTGGGAACATACTGAGGTTTGCCCCTGCTTGCATGAATGGAATTAGCCTCACCAGCCCTTCGGGGTCCCACAAAAGGCTTCCTGGGATTACTGGATGAACTTGCACCACTGTCAGAAATCTTACCCATTTTCAACAAACTTTCAATTCTTTCACCTGCTATAACAACATCAGCAAAGCTGGTGGAGGAAAAGGCAGCCAGCCTATCAATATATGTCCCTTGTAGAGTATTCATGAACATGTCGGCCATTTCTCTTTCCGACATAGGTAGTTGGACAGCAGCAGCAAGCTGTCTCCACCTTTGGGCATACTCCCTGAAGCTTTCTCTGGAAGACTGGGACATTCCCATTAGGAGGGTCCTGTTAGGAGCCATGTCCAGATTGTATTGATATTGCCTGATGAAGGCTTCAGCTAAGTCTTTCCAGCATCTAATGGTAGCTCTGGTCAGGTGTGAATACCACTCTCTTGAAGCCCCAGTCAGACTATCTTCAAAGTAGAACATCCACAGCTTCTCATCCATAGTATAGGCTTTAAGTCTTCCCAGGAAAGACTGCAGGTGAGTTCGTGGACAAGAGGTTCCATTGTATTTCTCAAAGCACGGGGGTTTGAATTTGTGGAGAATTCTCACCCCATCCACCAGCCCCATGTCCATCACATCAAAGCCCAAGGAATTCTGAGACTCCAGAGATCTCAACTTATCAGCAATCTCATCTAACCTCCTGTCATAGACTTCATCTCCAGCTCCCATAACAGTAAACTGCTCTTCCTGAGGATCTTCTTGCAAGATCCTGCCTGCAGCAATGTTACCTTGCACATTTCTCGGGATATTAGCTTCTGGATCCAAATGAGGTCCAAATACTGGTGGATCAACATGAGGCTGACCCCTCTCATTGTTGCTAGTTCCTCCAGTGCCAGGATGAGGTTCCTCGGGGGTTTGTCTTTCTACCAATGCCCTTAACCTTTCTTGGCTCTGGGCCAAGCCAGTCATTACATTCATGAATTGGGTCATTTGGTTTCTCATCTCCACTCTCTCATTAGCCATCTGAGTTCTGACCTCAGTCAGGTCTTGCTGTACTTGCTCCATCTGGATACCAGGAAGGTTGTTGCGAGTAGGGTACCAGTGCGTAAGGTTGACAGGGAACACTCTTCTGCGAGCAATATTTCCTGAAATCACAACAAAGTTAGAAACAATAAAAACAAAACCTACAAACAAAACACAAAGTTAGTATGCAATGCAGTATGCTTATTTGTTTTCCAAGGTATCCGGCTTTGGTTCTTGGTTTTGACCTTTCCAAACCTCGAGGAAGATGCTTGATGTTGTTGAGGAAAGAAATCCAATGAAAGCAAACTGATATATTACAAAAGGTAAACACATACATAGTTTGTTTTACAACACATGCCCCTGGAGGGTCAAAATACAAAAGAAAGAGAAAAGTACATCAAATGGAAATGAACAACAAACAAAGAAATCAAACATCTAGCCCAAACTCATCCTCCTTGACCTCCTTCAGGAGGGCCTCAGTCACTGGACCAGCTGGGTGCTCTGTAATAGTCCTAATGAGGAGGTTCCTGGTAGCAATAGCAGTGGTCAGCTTCTTGTGCCTATTCTGGTCTTTTGACTTCTTCAATCCAGCTCTAAGCTTCAACTCTGAAATCTCCTTCTGGGCTGCCAACAAAGCTTCTTGCTGCTTCTTCTCATTGGCCTCCAACTGTTCAATCCTAGCTTGAGTTTTCTGGTCTTCCTGTGTCCGGGCTTCAGTGATTCTGACCCACCTAGCCCGACTCTCTTGCAGATAAATCTCAGTCCTAGCCTGCTGAAACTTGGCTTCCTTACAAGCATTCTTCAATATTTGCTCCCCAGCTCTGGCTTTCTTGATGTAGTCCTCTGTCTTCTCAATTTTGGCCAGATGCTCCATCTTAAGCTTTTCCAACCTCTCAATGTCCAGGCGACCATCACTCCTTTCCCAAAGGGTTTTCTTCAAAGCCTGAGACAGATTCTCATTCCTTTCCTTCAACTTCTCAAATTCTTCTAGGCTGACAGTTGCTGCTGGCTGGACTGTAGATGGTCCAGGTATATCCTCAATGGTGAAAGGCATTCCAGTAATCTGAGCTCTGGTACGGGACCAATCATAATATTGAGATGAAGCGACATTATTACACCTCCCTAGGATGGCCATCCCTTTTGTCTGAATGTTGTCCCAAGCCCAGGATGCTTGTCTGACAGCAGCTGAATTAGATTTCACTTCACAATACAAGGTCTCAGCTAAATCTTGCACTCTGGGAGGGTGAACCAAAGCATAGCCCAGTTGTCTCTTAAACAGCAAAGGATTGTAGTTGATGCAACCCTTTACTCCTATCATAGGCACATTTGGGTATTGCCCACAGCTGGTGATAATGTCTTTGCCTTTGGTACTCTGGGTGCACCATCTAATATCATCTGAAGTCAAAGCAATGAGCCTCTTAGCCCAATTCTTCTGCTGGTGAGGATTCAAGAAGGCATCTGACTTGGGTAGGTGTCTGAGTAGCTAGGTGTGAAACAAAGGAGCACAACATCTTACCAACTTCCCCCTTTGTTTTTCATTCCTCTGATGGATGGAATAATAAAAGTCTCCCAGCAATGTGGGTATTGGGTTCCTCAGAAGGAAAAGATGAATGGCATTCTTGCTGATAAACTTGGGCTCATCTGCAAATAGTATCACCCCATATATGCTGAGGGCTAACAGTGCACAGACTACCCTCCACTCTCCCAAGGAGGCCTTCAGGATGGCCTGAGAGATTAAGAAGTCCAAGTGAAAACCAGGGATTCCAGCCTTTGTTGTCATGCTTTGCTCAATCAAAGCAGGCTCCAGGTGCAGTGCTTTTGCTACTTCTCCATTGCTGGGAAAAGTCATTTCTGGGTTAAAGGGGATCCCACCCTTGACAGGTACTCCAATCAGTAAGGAAAACTCCTCCAGTAAAGGCCCTAGCTGAAAGTCTGGGAATGTAAAGCATCTCAAATGAGGGTCATAGAACTGTAAGCATGTGTGGATCATGCTCCTCTGAGAAGGGTCTAGGTCCATAACCATATCCAGGATACCTCCATAATGTTCTCTGAATAATGGGATGTGGTCAAGGGTGATAAGTGACTGGACCTGTCTGATACCAGTCAATACAGGCTCAAAGAAATGGTATGATATGTTGCTCTTCCTGGGAGTAGCCATGAATGCTGCTGAAGAACTGAAGACAAGTGCTGATGAGGACCAAGACTGATACTGGAGATGAGCCACTGATAGGCTGATGCTGGTGATGATAAGAACAGCTGAAGCAGATAACTGATGAAGCAGAGGTCTATGTAGAAGAAGGGGTCAAAACCAAACCAGATATAATGTGAATACCCTGAAAAACAAATAAACAAATGTCAAATGATGCAATGATGATGTATGCAAATGATATGCAAGGGTTTGTGATCAAGCTGGATCTGATTATCTGTCTTGATATATAAGGCCCATGTATGTTCAAGAAGTCCAGATGGAGGTTCAGAAATCCAGTAACCCAGGTGGGGGACTCAAATAAAGAGTCACATGTCCAGGGTTAAATCACAAGAACTGTCCAAAATGAGGTGCTCTTAATCAAATATTAACAGGGTATGATGTGGCCAAGGGTACCTGCAAACCTGTAAACAGCCCAACCCCCTCACAGGTAGTGTTCTAAAATAAGGATCCTCAGACTTGGATCAGTTATGAGAAGTGTAAACACTTCTAACCCAGAGGTACAATGTTTACAATAACCATAAAAGATCCTCCTCTAATTCACCTCAGTTTCTGAAGGTCATAATAAAGGTCATCCAGACTTAGCAGGCTTCCCAGATAGCCCTAGTACTACAGGAAATCTGTAGCACAGAGTTCTCAAGAAGAAACCCATATCTGAACCGTGTTTCATATTCCCACACCAGACCGAAATGGAATGGGAAAGAACATGAACCACTCTAGCCTAGGTGTCACTCAGGTCCCAGGTATAGGACCTTGAACTCTCAATGGAACCCCACCCATCAAGACAACAAACCAGATCCAGCAATGACATTATGACAGTATGATGCATAAAAATGTAAAGAAAGCTGTAAATAAGACTGTACATAAAACAATAAAGCAAATACATAAACACAATTAGCACATAACACCCCAGTAAACACAAATCAAACAAGCGCTAGGAGGAACCCACAAAAAGAACCAGAAGCCATGGTTACAGTATAAGGGTCCCCAGCAGAGTCGCCAAGCTGTCGCTCCCACCAAATGAGGCCAGGTCAAATGGGGTACAGACGCGAACGGTCGGCAAAAGAGAAGAGAGTACACACAGGGGTGAACTCAGAGAAGAAGAGTCGCCAGCTAGGCATTTTTATCCCGAAGGAAAGGTAATGCTGCATAAACCTAGGAAAAGATGGACAAGACGGTTGCGAACCAGAGAGACTGAGAAAGGGGGTTGGTTACAACCTGGGAAGGTATTAGCACCCAGATTGTCCGTCGTACTCGACGGGATCCACGCTTAAAAGATTTGTGTTTAAAGGGGTAGTGTCAGTGCAATTTGTGTATCAAAGCTGGAAAAGAATGCAAGTGTCAGTGTAAAAGAGGTGTGAAGTGTATAAGAGAAGTGTCAGTGTAAGAACAGGAGTGAAATGCTCAAGACTATGAGGCTAAGAGAATAATACTGGAAGAGGGGGAATATACAGAGACTTTTGTTCGATAACTGTTAAGTTATGCCTACGTATCCTCTCGTGCAATGAGGAAGTCAGAACACCGTAGTTCGACTCAAAGAGACTGAAAAGGTAAATTGACTTGTGAACTGCTTACTTGTCTATGCTCAAGTGTATGACCTGTCTGGCTCAGGTGCAAACTGTCTTGCATTAGACGGAAGAAGCGAGTTCTCGTTTGTGAATGAATCTGATGAGAAAAGAATCTTGGAGGAGACGATTATTGTTTGTTTTTGTGTTTTCAGTCTTTTATTGCTTTTTGGAATTTGTCATAGGAAAATGAGCTTAAGCCTAAACCAATGGGTTAGTAAACTCATCACATCTTCCCTCTGATTAGGGGTAATGAGAATACCTTAAGTATGAGGTAAACACCTCACACTTAATCACCATGATGTAGGATTAAGATCATTAATCTACTTGTATTTACTTAGATGTTTTTGTTGTTTTTGTTTAGTGTTAAGTAATGAGTTTAAGCCATAATCAAGGATTTAATGGACTCATTACACCATCCTAATAGAAGGATAATAGATGAGAACATTTAAGCTGAGGAAGGCTCCTCAACTTAATCCATGATTAGGGATTAACCTCATGACAAAACAAAGCCTTTATTAGAGTGGATTTTAGCTAATGATGAGATTAAGAAGTGGATTTTAGGGTTTGTAAGACAACTTGAGGGGGACTTGTCCATTAACACTAGGGTTAGTCCTTCTTAACCAATTAAGGAAGAATTAGAACCCTAATGCAAGGCCCAAGTTACAAGCTTGATGTCTTGATGATTATTAAGTGGATTGATTAAAGGATTTAAACACATTAAGGGTTTAACACTTAGGATTAGAGTTATACACTCCATCCTAATAGAAGGATGCAGGCATAAGCTTAATCACAAAGCCTTAAAACCTTTAGGGTTTAGTCCTTGATTATGAGATGAGGAGAGAAGACTCAAAGATGACACAAAGGCAAAACTAATGGGGGACTAATCAAGCCCTAATTGTTATCATACTTGGAGATCCTAGGGTTTATGAGGCTTAAGAGAGAAAGAATCTTCAAAGGCCACCAAGGAGGAACAAGATGAAAGGAGGAGAAGAAAAGCAAGACAACTTGCTTCACTTAAGAAGGCAAGTTTCCTGAAGAAAGAAGGTAAGAGATGAACATGAATGAGCAAGCTCACTCTAATTCACAAGATCAAATGCAGCAATGATGCAAGAGAGGGATGCGAAGATTGTGAGAAGTGAAGGCAAATTCACTTCTCAAAATAACTTACCACCTGAAAAGTTAGCAACAGAAATGAAATGCAATGCCAAATGAGATGAGATGTCATGATGAAAGACAAAGTCAGAAGCATATTCATGATGTTAATGATGCTAAGAGATGATGCAAACACATGACAAGATATGAGAGTGATCACATGAACATAAGGATGCAAGTGAAGCATGCTTTGAACCATGAATGTTCATGAAAGTTTATGAAATGATATGAATGCACAAGATGGCAAATGAAAGATGCAATGATCAAACATGATTCTAATATGTCCTAAGATGTCTTATGAATCATGTGAATGCACAAAATGTCATGGAAAGTTCTTAAATGCAAGCAAATGAGAGATGGATGCAAAGGAAGGCACAAATTAGGGTTTACATACAACATGCATCACAAAAATCCAAAACCAGGAGCAAATGACATGACAAAAAATTGAAAATGGGATCAAAAGAACCCTAACCCTACGCAAGTTCACTGCCCAAAGGAGGGGACCTAACTCTTAACCTAGTGCAAGTTATGAATTTCTCAAGTCAATTAGGGTTTTGGGGTGTCTTATAATGAAAAATGCAAAACAAATTGAAAATGAAAGATGAATCCAAATCAATTTTAACCTAGAAACTACATGCTATGAGGGATGCAATGCAAGAACCATCATCAAACTCTCAATGGTTAGGCAGAATGGATTTTTCAAAGTTTGAACCAAAATATTGCCTTAAAATGAATTTAATTCCAACAAAAATTGTCAAAATGCATCAAGAACAAAAAAGAAATTTGTTTTGAGAGTTTGATAATGTTTCTAAATGTTTTGAAATGCAAAGTGAATTTTTTTTTGTGATTTTTAAATACCTAAATGTATTTTTAATTAATTAATTTTCATTAATTAATTAAAAATAAACATTTAAATGATTTAAAAATAATTTTTAATGCAAAAAATAAAAATAAAAATATTTTTGGGTTCTAAAAATTAATGAAATGCTTGACAAAATTTTTCAGAATTTTTAAATATTTTTTGCTATTTTAAATAATTCGTGCAAGTTAAATATAAAATAAATGAAATAAAAAAGAAATTATTGAGAAGTATGCAAATCCAAGGGCTGACATTCAAATGGTTTTGGAGGGAGTTGACTGGCGCCAGATCCATTGGCCCAGATTCAAACTGACTCAATTAACCTAAAACCCTAATTAATTAACCTAATGACATGGATTAGGGCTTAATGGGGTGATCTGGGCCCTTCAATCACGCGGGAGTCAACAAAGGTCAACAAAATCTATGGTCCAAATTCAAAGTTGGCTAATTACTCAGATTAGGGCTAATGACCCTCAGGTGGCCGGAGAAGACTTCCGGTCGTCTTCTCCGGCGAGACCTTCATCCTATCTCTCTCTCAAAACCTCACTAAAACGTGCCAAAATCTCCAGATTCAATCAACCAAACATCTTAAACAAGAATCCAACAACAAAACCTATTTATTTTTCATGAATCAAGAGAAACAAGCAAAAATTAATTTCACGGGCAAAGTTTCAGACAGACCATACATCCTCATCTCTTCATCATTTTCAGAAATTCAAAGCTCATTGCATTCAGGGGAGCATGTAGATCATTTTAATAACTTAAAACAAGGTTTCTGGAAAAAAAGATTTTCGAAGCTACCTGAAGTGAAGCTTTCAGTTTGGAGCTTTCAGACTGCCTCCTTGCTTCAAAGCTTCTCTAATGGTCCCCCTGAAGATGCTTTGAGGTTTAGTTGGATTGGATAGTGGCTGATTTGTGAGATTGATGGAGTTCTGTTCAGAGAAGGTGGAAAATCGTGTTTGAGTTTCAAGGACTTTCAAGGCAAGGTGAAGGGTGGTTTATGCTCTATGAAGCTTTTCTGAATGAATGGTGAAGTTGGTTTTGAGGTTTGATGATTGTGTGATGAGATTCGAAGGAAAGTGCATAAAAGGAGAGTTTTGTGAACTATGGCTTATGAGAGAGATCAGGCTGGCTTGTTGTGTGTTTTTAGTCTCTTTTAGTCCACATATCAAGCTGTGATAGGGCAGAGAGTTGTTGGTGGCACAGCTTGATTGGTATGGCCCCTTTTGCAAAAAGTCAAGTCTAGGTGTACTATAAGGTATGGGCTGTTTTAGGGCTAGAACAAAAGCATGTCTGTTGCAGCTTGAATCAAGGCAGACCATGGAAATGATTTTGAGGCCAACTTGCAAGTGGATTAGGGTTTTTGTGAGATTTTGCAATTTTGTGATCTTTTGGCCCTTTTGTGATTACTTGAAGCATAAGTCATGAAAATGGGAGGTTCTTTGGTGCAATCTGATTTTTAGGCATTGGTTTTATGTTTGTGTAATGCATAGAAGTCAATTTGAAGTCACATTAAGGCTTGTCATGAGAATTTGCAAGTTTTCCATTTTGTGCAAAAGTGAAATTTCAATGATTTTATCCAACTTTGCAAGGCCATAACTTTTGATCCAAAATGAATTAGAATGAGTTCTTATACTTTTTGAAAATGGGAGGATCCATTCTACAACTTTCATGCCCAAAGTTTTCTCATTTGAAGCATTTTTGAATCAATTTGAGGAGGTTGAAAAACTTTCCTAAAATGGCAAGTTTGCATTACAAGTCACTTTCCCAAAAAGGCAACTTTGCAAATGGCTTGAAATTCTTTAATTTTGTGAACTTCTAACATCTTCTATGATAAAATAAAGATCATACACATTCAAAATGATGGAGAACACCCTTTGGCTGGGTCACTGGGGGCCTCAGATGCCCTGATTTTGCACTGACTTGCTCAAGAAGTCAACTCTTGATCAGATGCCTTCCCCATGGAATTTCTTCATGAAAATTGATATGCATGATCCCTATACTATATAGAGACCAATAGAAACAAGAATGACCAAAATTTTTGGAGTTATGGCCTCTGAAACCAAAACCCTAATTTTAGGTCATCTGTTCAATTAAACCTGGCTCTGCTTCCATGCCTTTCCTAGTTCTTATGATTATTTGACTCCCTTGGCCTTGTGAGGGTATAATATGATGTTTGATCATACATGGACCCCTTTTAAGTGATTGAAGACCTTTGGAGTGGCTCAAATGGCTCAGGGATGGCTCAAATCACAAACCCTAGATGCAGATGACTTTGAATCAATGCAGTGAATCAAAAATGCAATATGAGATGATATGTTTGAATTTATGCACATGAAAAGATCACAAGCCATGGTGTGAATGGGTGAGGGCAAATTTGGGGTGTTTACAATAGGTCATGCTTAAAACACATTAGGTTCAAGGGATTCCCTCACGCTAGTGAAAATTGAAATTCTGGTACGAAGATAACAGATGTCCTAACCACTTGTCGGGATATTGATCTCTGCTATGAGTTAAAAAAAGGCTCAAGCGCGCATAATGATATTCAACAATATTAGCACATGAACATGCCAAATGTTCCAACATCTTTCTTGACATGTTTGTGCACTCAACATAATAACATAGTTAAATAATTGCATAATGATAAATAACACCATGATTTGTTAACCCAATTCGGTCGAACTCACCTACTTTGGGGGATCCCAATCCAGGAAGAAGATTACAATATAAATGGATTATTGATTGTACAAAATCACCTATTGTACGGTAACCCATCCTTATCGCAGAAACCCATCCTTGATACGAGAAACTTATATCACTTCCTCATCATTGTATCCCCACAACGACATCAGGTTGCATCCAGCAACTCCATCGTGTTGTGTAACACCCCAATTTCATAAATTATTTTATAAAATAATTATGGTGAATAATGTGGAGTTTTTGAAGTTGTAAGCAAAAGAGTTATTTTATTTAAATAATAATATAATAATAATATGAGATTATTGGAATATTGTTATTAAATAAATAAAATAATAAAATTGGAGGTCTAAGGGGCAAGGTAGTAATTTGTGTTGGGTTATGAAAAGAGAAGAACAATTCATTTTATCACATCGTGTTTTTCTGACGAAAAAGAAGCGAGCTATGGAGAAAGAGGAAAAGAGGGAGAAGAACAAGAGGTCTAAAGCTCCAAGATCAATGGTTTTCAAAGAATCGGTCGAATTCAAGGTAAGGGGGAGAAAGGGTTCTATATTGGTGATTTAACATGAAAGGGTAGTTAAAAGTGTAACACAGTGGGAGAACTGACTTTTAGTTATGTTGCGGATAGCAAGATTCACCACCGACTTTTATTTTATCCATGTGGAAAGGACATAAAAGAACATGAAATACCTATTTTTAAAAGACTTGAGTTCGGGAGTAGGTTATATAAAGAGAATGTTTTAGCACCCTTTATATCCATGGTTATCCATGGGCTCTTAGTTACTTAACTCACTTAATTGTTTTGAAAGTGTGAAGTGTGTGATTAGAAAATTTTCTAAGTACTTTGTAATGATCCTCGTATGGATGTATACAAAGTCTTGTTTTGAAAATGTTTGAAAATTGTGAGGTATGAAAAGTATTTAAAAAGGTGTGAGCCAGTAACTTAGAGTTCCTACCCTAGACAAAGTCTTTCATATTCTTGTATGTTCTTTCAAGGGTAAAACGGTCCCTATTATTAAGGAATAGGTAGTCATCACCTTGGATTTGTTTAACGGACAGACGTAGGGTCATCGTATGGTCAAAGAAGGCAACTTAAGGGGTGTCATTAGCAATTGAGAGGGACTATCATCTTTTACCGAAGGGACATCATCATTATCGTAGGCAACATCGTAGGGACTTGATCTTTTAAACCAGGGAGGGACTAGATGATTTTATTTGGATATGTATTTTGCTTAAGACACCCCCATTTTCGAGGGACTTGACCATGCAGACGGCGATCGTAGAACGACCGACTTACGTGTGTGAGTGATTTTACTCAGATATTTAATATTTTTAATTAAATTATCTAAGTATTTTTTAATCATATATTTCTTTTCACTCCCTATTTACTAACCACATAAATTAAATAATAAATTGCGGAAAAAATAAAGCTACGCTATTACAATGCTTTGGGGTAGATACATAATAATCGGGCGAGAAAATAAATTACATCAAATAATAATGACATACACATTCTTTCTAATAATTAAAATACGACAAAAATAAAAATAAATAAAGAACATTATTCTAAAGTATAAATACATTAATTAAGTTTTTGAAATTAGGGTTAGAAAAAAATTAGGGTTTTTAAGCAAAAATTAGGGTTAATTAAGAAAATTAAGTTTTTTTAGAGAAAATTTAGATTTTTTTAAAGAAAATTAAACCAATTCTCAATTATTATTAGTTTATGAAAATATAAGGAAAATTTAATTATGTACACAATTATGATTAAAGAAATAATTATGAATTTAATTAGAATAAAATAAAGTTATTAAGCATTTTTTAGAAAAATATTAACTAAGTTATTATTTTATTTACAAATTAATTAAAATATAAAAAAATTATTAACATTTAAAAGAAAAAACTAAATATTTTATATAAAATTAGTGAAGTTTTTAAGAAATTTTTTTTATAATGAATTATAATTAGTTTAATTTAATTGTCTTATTATTATTTAAAATGAAATTAATTAAAAAACAAAAAACAAGAAAACATGAAGAAAAAAAACAGCCAATTGCTCAAAATAAAGGACCTGGGAATCGAACTCAGGTTTGGTACCTTCCAAGACTAAGCCTCCCACCATCTGAGCTAATGCGCGCGTGTGATATCTAAGGGAAGCAAATACCATATAAACGTTGTCCAATTTCAAATATTCAAAACCGCGCCAAGATCGTCTTCTTCCTCTGGTCGTCGCCTTAGGTTATACCTACGGTTTCTTCGTCACTAAAGGTATTAGTGACGGATTTTTGCTGTCACTACAAGACATGCGCATTGCAACATGTTATACACGTTAAATAAATTACTTCTAACAATATAGAACGATCAAAAGGCATCTGTGAAGTCTCATGGAACCAATAATTTGTCCTTAAATTGCTTATTCACGGAGTCCCCAAATTCAAGCTTATGAACCCTAAAAATGGTGTCTTGTTGAATCGGCATCGAATCTCAAATTAATACACCCAGAATCATTCTACACATTCAACCAAACAATGTTATGCAATCAAAATCAAGTTATTATGCACAAATAAGCGAAATCGAAAAAAAAAGAGAAATATGATTTCGGTTCATGCGATTGGGGGAGTTTTTGATGATGGTGATGATTGAGTTGTGATCAGTGAATTTCAAGGAAGCTAATGCAACCTTTAATTTTCTTTGAAAGTGCCTCTAAGTGTAAAACTGAATGCCTCTTTTTTCTTGATTTTTTTTAGTTTGAAACAAGGTGTTTTCCTGCAAAAATTTGTGTCTCATGCCTTCCAAATGAAGCATTTTTAGGCTTGGCTTGTGAGACACAAAGTTGTAGAGAATTCAATTTCCTTCAAAATGAGATTTGTATGGGAAATATTTAATGAAGTATGTGAAAGTTATGGCTGGTCAAAGTTCCGTTGACTTTTACAGTGAAAACCCTAATTTAGAAACTTCTTGATTCTTGATGATCTGAGATTTCCTTAATGAATCATGATCAAACCTTGATCAAATGATGAATTTTACCTCATAGTTTTAATGTTGACAAATAATCTTGAAGTTTGACTTTAAGTTGACTACAGTTGACCTCAGCTTGACTTTTTCACCAAGTTAACTGATTTTTGGATATTTGAACATTTGACTGGTCAAACTTATTGGGAAAGCTCTGAAACTTAACATGGAGATTATTGAAGACATGTGGGATGTTATGAAGCTCATTTGAGGACTTGGAAGCCCATTTAGCTTGGAGAAATTCAAAACCTTAGTTCTGGATCCATTGTTCAAGATGAGGCCTTGTCTGATGAAACTTTCAATCTTTTTGACCAATTGGGGACCTTGGGAACCTTATGACCATTGAGAAATCTTGAGACACATTTCCTTGATTGTGGGAGGGAAACTTTTGGGATACAATAGCTGCCCCCTGTTCAATTTTCTGAAACCTGAGGAGTTAGATTGGCATGCACGCCATTCGAGACTTGAAGGTTGAAGGGGATTGAACACAAAAGCCCAAAAATTTGCACTCGCGGTGCATAGAGTAATACTGTTGGTTGGTTATATTGCTTGAATGGGATTAAAGATGCCATTCAGAGAGAAAATTCTTCAGATATACTTCTTGGAGGATAGAGCAGTCCAAAGAGTAAATTGATGCAATCTTGGGGGAATGTAGCAATCCAAGAGGTTGTTTGATGTGATCCTGGAGGGTAGAGTAGTCCAAGATTATCATGGGATTTAGCAGCCTAAGGTATTGTGATATAGCTTTTGGGAGGATAAAGCAGCCCAAGGTATTGTGATATAGCTTTTGCGAGGATAAAGCAGCCCAAGGTATTATGATATAGCTTTTGGGGGGATAAAGCATCCCAAGGTATTGTGATATAGCTTTTGGGTGGATAAAGCAGCCCAAGGTATTGTGATATAGCTTTTGGGGGGATAAAGCAGCCCAAGGTATTGTGATATAACTTTTGGGGGAATAAAGCAACCCAAGGTATTGTGATATAGCTTTTGGGAGGATAAAGTAGCCCAAGGTATTATGATATAGCTTTTGGGGAGATAAAGCAGCCCAAGGTATTGTGATATAGCTTTTGGGGGGGATAAAGCAACCCAAGGTATTGTGATATGTATTCCTGGAGGATTTAGCAATCCAAGATTATCTTGGGGGGTTTATAGCAGCCCAAGACATTGTGATATAGCCCTTGGGGGGATATAGCAGCCCAAGGTATTGGTATACATACTCCTGGAGGATTTAGCAATCCAAGATTATCCTAGGGGGTTTATAGCAGCCCGAGATATTGATATACGTACTCCTGGAGGATAGAGCAGTCCAAGATATTATTTGAAGCAACCCTTTGGGCGATATAGCAACCCAAGAATAAGTTGTTGATGATGTTCGTCTGCTGGGGAATTAACCTAAAAAACAAAGTTAGTTCTATGCAAATATCATGATGTATATAACACTTTGCAAGATGATATCTCATGAGAATGTTGTATGCGTATGGTATGATATGATATGATGATGTATGTATGAATTATGTAGTTGAAGCGCATGAGTAGCTTTGTAAAACAACTGTTGGCTGGGGAAAATAAATCCCAATTCGTTGTTGAGGAATATGAAGACTTCGTTCCTGTCTTGTTTTGGATTATCGTACTTAGAACCTCCCGTTTTCGTTCTTCGTACTTCTTATTGAAGGATTAAGTTCCTGAATATCCTGACTGAGGATAAAAGAGATGGACATTGCTTCGGGAGACTTATTCGGTCAAGTATCAATTCTTAGGAGGATATATTGTATTTGAAATGAAACTATTTGAAGACTTCGTAGGGTTGGAAGTACAAGATACTATTTGAAGTATTCCGTAAGAATATCCGTAAAGATTACTCTGTAGGGATGAACCGACGAAGATTCGTTGGATTCTTATCTCTGATCGTCCTTGGTAAATACTATTATTGTATTTTATGCATTTATGGTAAACATCAATCATATTCAAAAGCATATATAAATTCAAACATAATCAACAGACGTTTCTCGTTTTAGTAAAAGGGGAAAAGTAAACCTGAATTCGGAAAACATTTCTTACTTTGAATAAAGAGGGAAAAGTAAACCTGAATTCGAAAATGGAATTTTATTTATTTAGAAAGCGGCCTATAAACAATCGAGTTTTAACACGGGGACGAAAATCCTAGTAAGAGGAATTCGTCGAAGAAATTTTAAAAGAGTACAAAAACAAGGAAAAATAGCTATATGTAAATGATCATATTGAGTTTCAACTCTGCTATTGTCATTATCTTCAAGTATCCCATCCCTTATTGTCGGAGTGGAAACGATTGGACTGATTTGTATCTGTTGAATTTGACATAGATAACACAACTAGTAGAGATTACATGGGTGATCCAACGAGACATAGTCATACGCTTTAATCCCTAACTTTTGCCTGGATCGCCTTTTCAGGTTTTCAATCCACCGGGATATCCTTTTTTTCACAAGCCGCCTTTTTAGGTTTTCGACTTGCCGAGTGTACATTATATATATATATATATATATATATATATATATATATATATATATATATATATATATCCCTAATTTTTGCCCGAACCCTTTTGGTTCGCCGGGATGCCCTTATTATTTCCTAGGTCAGTCAACCTAGCGGGTCTCTTTTTATGCGTAGTATCTTTTAACTATGTTTGCGTTCACAGGTTGTGGGAAATCTTCACCATGCATAGTGGTAAGCATCATGGCACCTCCAGAAAATACCATCTTAACAACAAATGGCCCTTCATAGGTGGGGGTCCATTTGCCTCTGGGATCACCCTGTGGTAATATAATACGCTTGATCACCAAATCATCGGCCTGATATACTTGTTGCTTAACTTTCTTATTGAAGGCTTTGATCATACATTTTTGATACATCTGACCATGACAAATAGCTTCCAACCTTTTCTCATCAATCAATTTTATCTAGTAAAGTCGAGTCTGAATCCATTCATCTTCATCTAAGCCTGCATCCTTCATAATTCTCAAGGAGGGAATCTGAACTTCGATGGGTAGAACTGCCTCCATACCATAGACAAGGGAGGATGGGGTTGCCCATGTTGAAGTACGTATTGTGGTACGATAACCATGAAGAGCAAATGGTAACATCTCATGCCAATCTTTGTGTGTCACTGTCATCTTTTGCAAGATCTTCTTAATATTCTTGTTGGCGGCTTCCACTGCGCCATTCATCGTTGGTTAATATGGAGAAGAATTGTGATGCTTAATCTTGAACTGCGTGCAGAGGTCGGTAATCATAGTATTGTTCAGATTAGTACCATTATCTGTGATAATCCTTTCAGGGATGTCATACCTACATATAAGATTATACTTGATGAATTGAGCCACAACATTCTTGGTAACAAAAGCAAATGAAGCTGCCTCTACCCACTTCATGAAGTAATCAATAGCAACAAGGATGAAACGATGTCCATTGGAAGCGGTAGGTTTGATCTCACCAATCATATAAATGCCCCACATGGAAAAAGGCCAAGGTGAAGTCAGAACATTCTGTAAACACCCCAAATTTGCCCTCACTCATTCACACCATGGCTTGTGATCATATCATATGCATAAACACAATCATATCATCTCACATCTCATTTTTTGATTCACTGCATAGCTTCTAAGGCATCTGCACCTAGGGTTTGTGATCTGAGCAATCCCAAAGCTTCTTGAGCCATTCCAAAGGCCACTAATCAACTCAAAGGGGTCCATGTGTGTTCTTATGTCATATTCCATCTCCTCAAAGTCAAAATGCAAGGGAATCACAAGAACTAGGGTTTGAGTGGATGCAGAGCCAGGATAGACTGCACAGTTGACCTAAAATTAGGGTTTTGGTTTCAAAGGCCATAACCCCAAATTTTTTGGTCATTCTTGTTTCCATTGGTCTCTATATGGTATAGGGAGTATGCATATCAATTTTCATGAAGAAATTCCATGGGGAAGTCATCTGATCAAGAGTTGACTTTTCAGACAAGTCAGTGCAAAATCAGGGCATCTGAGGCCCCCAATGACCCAACCAGTGGGTGATCTTCATCATTTTGAGTGTATATGATCTTTATTTGATCATGGAAGAAGGTTGAAGTTCATAAAATCAAGAATTTAGGGTTTTTGCAAATGTTGACTTTTGGGGCATAGTTGACTTTTCAAGAATGCATCATTTTAGGTCATTTTTCAAGCCATGATTCATGATCCAAAAATGCTTCAAATGGAAAAACTTTGGTCATGAAAGTTGTAGATCTCATCTTTCCCTTTTCAAAAAGTACAAGAACATGATCAAACTCTTCTTGGATCAAAAGTTATGGCAATGCAAAGTTGGCAAAAATCACTTATTTTCAAGATATGCACCAAGTGTGAAAATTGCAAAATCATGTGCTAAGTCAAATTGCAACTTCTAATTGGTATCAAACCAGCACATAAGCATTCTCTAAGTCCTAAAAATCAAATTTGAACCAAGATCACATGTGTTTAGTTCATGTAGCAAGGCATTTTTATCATGAAAGTCCATAAAGCAACAACTTGCAAAAGCACTCATAACACTTCACCAACTTGTCACATTGGGTGCTGAACCAAGCTGACTCTTTCCCCTCATTTTGCTGCGCATAGCCCATGCCTTGTACCAAGCCTAGATCAAGCCATGCTTTCTCTTACAAAGAAATGGACATTTTGCAAAAGTAAACTTACCAATCACTATAGGCCAGGTCACATCATCTGACCTATAGGATTATAATACAATATCCCTTGGCAAGCCAAAGATATGAGAGGGCAAGGCTGAAACATCTCATAGACACACATACACAAGAACACTCCATTTTGCTTTTGCCTTCGAAACTCTCTGCCCAGCTCACATACATCCAAACCATCTTTACCAATCATCTCACCATGTCTCATTGAGCCCAAAGCAACCAAGAACCAAGCCTTAAACAAGCTACAACATCACTGCACCATTTTGACACCAGCTTGCAGTTTCATTTGAAACTCTCATCCTAGCTCACAAACAGTCAAACAAACTTTGTAAAGCTTCTCCATTCACCCTCAGGATCACAAACAACCATTCACCATGACTTGAAGCTCTCTATTTCACCATTGCCATTTCTGATCAAGCTTGAGCAGAAGCTTTCGAATCTCACTATCCAGCCAGCTTAAACTCTCTTTGAGCATTCAAACATCTTCTGGGGACCAAGTGGAGTAGTTTGCACTGAAGGAAGTAGCCAGAAAGTCTTCAAACTGAAAGCTTCAAATCTCAGGTAGCTTGAAAATTATTTTTCCAGAAATCATTTTTCTTGTTACAAACTTGTTCTATGTGATTCACTGATCATCCTGATGTTTTTAGTTTTGAAAATGGCTTTGATTTGAGAGTTTAATTTGTCTCTAAAACCTGCGTGCCCTAGAACTTGTTATCTTCGATTCAGTTTGTTTAGGAAGAATAAATTTGTTTTGAGAGAGGGGTTTGATTCGTGAGAGGTTGAGGAACATTTCCATGGTTTTAGATTTCATTTTAGTGACCTAGGGAAGGATTTGGAAGTTTTCAGGGGAGAAGGTCACCGGAGAAGACGACCGGAGCTCGTCTCCGGTGACCTGAAAGTCATTAATGGGTAATTAGGGTTAGGGCTTCAGGTTTGAATTTCAGGCGTTGGATGAGTTGACCAGGTCTTTTCCCGCGCGCATCCAATGGCCCAGATCTTGTCATTAACTTAATTAGGTTTAATTTATTTAATTAATTAAGTTTAGCCCAGTTTGAATGTGGCCCATTGGATCTGGCGCGCAGTCAACCCTCTCATTTCCAGATTGAATCCTGGCCTTCCATGCTGCATACTTTCATTTTATTTAATTTTTATTCATTTTCTTTCCATTTAATTTGCATAATTATTTAAAAATAGCAAAAAATACATAAAAATTATGAAACTTTTTCCTCTGAGTTTTAATAATTTTTATGACACAAAAATAATTTTATTTTATTTTTCATCATTAAAAAAGTATTTTTAAATATTTAAAAGATTATTTTTAATTGATTAATGGGAATTAATTAGTTAAAAATACTTTTAGGTATTTAAAAATTACAAAAAAAATTCATGAGATGTTCTAAGACATTTAGAAACATTGTCCAACCTTCAAACCAAATTTCTTTTTTGATCTTGATGCATTTTAAGAATTTTTCATTGAATTAAATCCTATTTTGTGCATTAATTTGATCATAAGTTCAAAAATTCATTTCTGCCTATCTAAGAAGGTTTGGACATTGATTCTTTTTGCTTTGTCTTGTGTTTAGCATGTAGTTTCTTGGATAAAATGGCCTTGATTTGATCTTGCATTTTCTATTTGTTTGGCATTTATTTTGTTAAGAACCCTAAAAAACCCTAATAACTTAGAAAAATCATAACTTGAGTTTGGTTAAGAGT
This sequence comes from Lathyrus aphaca, assembly GCA_963966055.1. NCBI lineage: Eukaryota > Viridiplantae > Streptophyta > Magnoliopsida > Fabales > Fabaceae > Lathyrus > Lathyrus aphaca. The sequence goes on from OZ014520.1 coordinate 502,655,847, forward strand.
TGGGACCTCCCCTTTGAACCTTGGTTTAGCATAGGTTTAGGGTTTCTTTGAGTGCCATTTTCCATTTTTATCTTAGGGTTTTGTTTCTGTTTTGGGTTTTTGTTTGATGTTTGGTCCATGAACCCTAACTTGGGCTTTCTTTTGCATCCTTCTTGCATTCTCTTGCATAACTTGACTTGTCATTGCATTTTGTGCATTCTTGTGATTCATTTGACATCTTAAGACATGTAGGAAGCATGTTTGATCATTGCATTACATATTTGCCATGTCATTTGTCTTGTATGATTCATAACTTTTCATGTTCATTCATGCTCCTTAACTTGCATCATTTGCATTCATAATCTTGTATGAACATCCCCATGCCTTGCCTCATGTTTGCAGCATCTCATAGCATCATTATCATCATCAACATGCTTCTGGTTTGGTCTAGCATCATGTCATTTCATTTCCTTTAGCATTGCATTGCATTTCTTTCTAACATTTCAGGTGGTAAGTGAACTTGAGAAGTGAATTTGTCTTCACTTCTCATAACTTTTCTTTTCATCTCTCTTGCATCCATTGCTGCATTTCTATTTGTGTTTGAGATTGAGCTTGCTCATTCTTGTTCCTCTCACCTTCTTTCTTCAAGTGACTTGACTTCTTGAATGAAGCAAGTCACTTTGCTTCTCTTAATCTTGTTCATCTGCTTCCTGGTGGCTCCTCTGAAGATTGTTCTTGCAAACCTCACAAACCTTAGGATCATCCAAGCATGACAATGAATTAGGGTTTTGATTAGTCTCCCCCATAGTTTTACCTTTGTGTCTCTCTTTGAGTCTTCTCTTCTCACCTCATAATCAGGGACTAAACCCTAAAGGCTTTAAGACTTTGTGATTAAGCTTATGCCTGCATCCTTCTCTTAGGATGGAGTGTATAACTTTAATCCTAAGTGTTGAACCCTTTATGTGTTTAAATCCTTTAATCAATCCATTTAATAATCATCAAGACATCAAGCTTGTAACTTGGGCCTTGCATTAGGGTTCTAATTCTTCCTTAAGTGGTTAAGAAGGACTAACCCTAGTGTTAATGGACAAGTCCCCCTCAAGTTGTCTTACAAATCATAAAAATCACTTCACCATCATACCATTAATCTAAAATCCACTTAATAAAGGTCTTGTTTTGTCATGAGTTTAATCCCTAATCGTGGATTAAGTTGAGGAGCTTTCCTCAGCTTAAACATTCTCATCTATTATCCTTCTATTAGGATGGTGTAATGAGTCTGTTTAATCCCTGATTATGGCTTAACCTCATTACTCAACACTAAACAAAAACCACCAAAAACATCTAAATAATCACAAGTAGGTTAATGATCTTAATCCTGCATCAAAGGTGATTAAGTGTGAGAATCTGACTTCACACTTAAGGTATTCTCATTACCCCTAATCAGAGGGAGGATGGGATGAGTTTACTAAATCCATTGGTTTAGGCTTAAACTCATTAACTTATGACAAATTTTCAAAAGCAATAAAAGACTGAAAACACTCAAAACAAACAATAATCGTCTCCTCCGGGATTCTTTTCTCATCACCTTCACTCATAAACGAGAACTCGCTTCTTCCGTCTAATGCAAGACAGTTTGCACCTGAGCCAGACAGGTCATACACTTGAGCATAGACAAGTAAGCAGTTCACAAGTCAATTCATCTTTCAGTCTCTTTGGGTCGAACTACGGTGTTCTGACTTCCTCATTGCACGAGAGGATACGTAGGCATAACTTAACAGTTATCGAACAAAAGTCTCTGTATATTCCCCCTCCTTCCAGCTTCACTCTTTTAAGCCTCATGGTCATGAGCATCTTATTCCTTCTCACACTGACACTGTACATTTATACACTTCACTTCTCCTACACTGACACCTGTACATTCTTTTCCAGCTATTTTATACACAAATTGCACTGACACTACCCCTTTTAAAACACAAATCTTTTAAGCGTGGATCCCGTCGAGTACGGCGGACAATCTGGGTGCTAATACCTTCCCAGGTTGTAACCAACCCCCTTTCTCAGTCTCTCTGGTTCGCAACCGTCTTATCCATCTTTTTCTAGGCCTATGCAGCATTGCCTTTCCTCCGGGATAAAAATGCCTAGCTGGCGACTCTTTTCATCTCCAGTGAGTTCACGGCTGTGTGTTCTCATTGTTCCTTTCGCCGACCGTTCGCGCTTGTACCTGGATGCAAATCTTTGGGAGCGACAGCTTGGCGACTCTGCTGGGGAACCTTATACTGCAACCAGGGCTTCTGGTTCTTTTTGTGGGTTCCTCCTAGCGCTTGTTTGATTTGTGTTTACTGGGGTGTTATGTGCTTGTTTGTGCTTGTATTTATTTTTGTTTATTGCTTTATGTACAGTTTGCTTTACTACTTTCTTTATTGCTTTGGCATTATATCATAATTGTCATACTGTACTGCTGGCTGGATCTGTTTTTTTTTTGTTTTGGTGGGTGGGTGTTTCATTGAGAGTTAAGATCCTATACCTGGGATCTGAGTGACACCTAGGCTAGAGTGAATCATATTCTTTCCCATTCCATTTCGGTCTGGTGCGGGAATATGAAACACGGTTCAGATATGGGTTTCTTCTTGAGAACTCTGTGTTGCAGATTTCCTGCAATGCTAGGGCTATCTGGGAAGCCTGCTAAGTCTGGATGACCTTTTAGTATTGACCTTCCGAAACTGAGGTGAATTAGAGGAGGAATTGTTATGGTTATTGTAAACACTGTACCTCCGGGTTAGAAGTGTTTACACTTCTCATAACTGATCCAAGTCTGAGGATCCTTGTTCTAGATCACCACCTGTGAGGGGGTTGGGCTGTTTACAGGTTTGCAGGTACCTTGACCTCAGAATACCCTGTTACTTTGACTTTGTTAAGAATACTCCATGTTGGATAGTTCTTGTGGTTCTAAACCCTGGATATGTGGCTCTTTATTTGAGTCCCCCACCTTGGTTACTGGATTTATAGACCTCCATCTGGAATTCTTGGACACACATGGACTTATACCAGGGCATTTTGATCAGATCCAGCTCAGTCACAGACCCTTGCATATCATTTGCATACATAATCATTGCATCATATTGACATTTGCTTATTTGTTTCAGGGTATCCATCTTCATTTGGTTTTGGTTTTGACCCTATCTGCAGTATTGACCTGTCTTCATCAGCACTTGCTACCAGCTATCTATTCCAGCCAATCAGTGGCCCTTCTCTTCAGTATCTTCATCAACATTTGTCATCATGGCTCCAAAGAAAAGCAACATCACCTATCATTTCTTCCAACCAGACTTATCAGACATCAGGAGGATCCAAACCCTGATCACTCCAGATCACATACCCTTGTTCAGGGAGAGTTATGGAGATATACTGGACATGGTTATGGATCTGGACCCTTCACAGAGGAGCCTCATCCACACCTGCATTCAGTTTTATGATCCTCCACTGAGATGTTTTACTTTTCAAGACTTTCAGTTGGGCCCCTTATTGGAAGAGTACTCCTCATTAGTTGGTATGCCTATCAGGAGAGAAATTCCTTTCAACCCTGAGATGGTCTTTCCTGCTAATGGAGAAGTAGCAAAAGCTTTGCACCTGGAGCTTGTTTTGGTTGAGCAACACATGACCTCTAAAGCTGGGATCCCTGGATTTCATCTGGACTTCCTGATTTCTCAAGCTAGTCTGAAGGCCTCCTTGGGGGAGTGGAAAGCTGTTTGTGCTTTGTTGGCCTTAAGTGTATATGGAATTGTGTTGTTTGCAGATGAGCCTCGATTCGTCAGCAAGAATGCAATCCATTTGTTCATCCTAAAGAACCCAGTGCCAACTTTGTTGGGTGATCTCTATTACTCAGTACATCAGAGGAATGAGAAGCAGAGGGGAAGATTGGTGAGGATTTGTGCTCCATTATTCCATGCTTGGCTTCTTAAGCATCTACCCAGGATAGATGCATTCCTAAATCCTCATCAGCAAAGCAACTGGGCTAAGAGGCTCACTACTCTCACTTCAGCAGACATCAGATGGTGTACTCAAAGCACCAAGGGCAGAGATATCATTACAAGCTGTGGGCACTTTCCCAATGTGCCTTTAATAGGGGTCAAGGGAAGTATCAATTACAACCCTCTGCTGTTCAGGAGGCAATTAGGCTATGCACTGGTCCATACTCCCAAGGAGCAAGACTTGGTTGAGACCCTCTACTGTGAGAACAAGATTAGTCTGGCAATTGTTAGGCAGGCTGCCTGGGCCTGGGATCATGTTCAAACCAAGGGAATCACCATTCTGGGTAAGTGCAATAATGTGGCATCAGCACAATATTATGAGTGGTCCCATGCCAGGGCCCAATTCTCTGGAATGCCCTTCACCATAGAAGACATGCCTGAGTCATCTTCAGCACCACCCCCTGCCACTATCAGTCTGGAGGAGTTCGAGAGCTTGAAGGAAAGAAATGAGAAGTTAACCCAAGCCTTGCAGAAGACCCTCAGGGAGAGGAGTGAAGGTGTGAGGGAGATTGAGAGATTGGAGAAATTGAGAGTGGAACACTTGACCAAGATTGAGAAGTCTGGAGATTATATCAACAAGTCCAAAGCTGGTGAGCAGATTTTGAAGAATGCTTGTAAAGAAGCCCAGTTTCAGAGAGCAAGAACAGACTTGTATTTGAAAGAGAGTCAAGCCAGGTGGGTCCGGATCACTGAGGCCCGTACTCTAGAAGACAAGAGAGTTCAAGACAAGATGGAGCAGATGGAAAAAGCCCTGGCAGCAGCCCAGAAGGAAATATCAGAGCTAGAAATCAGAGCTGGATTGAAGAGGTCTAAGGACCAAAGTCAGAATAAGAAATTGACTGCAGCTGTTGCAACAAGAAACCTTCTCATCAGAGGTCTCACGGAGCATCCGGCTGATCCTGTGACCGAAGCACTTCTTAAGGAAGTTCGTGAGGATGAGTTTGGCCTTGGGGTTTGATCATTTGCTTGTTGTTATCCCTATTCCATGTACTTTTGCTTTTTTGTGATGTATTTTGACCCCTTTGAGAGCTTGTGTTGTAAAATGAACAAGTTGTATTATTTCACCTTTGTAATATATTTGTGTTGGTTTCTATCTGGGTTCACTTCAAAAGCAACTTCAACAACATCATCTTCAAGGGTCTGGAAGGGTCAAAACTGAAGGCCAAACCGGATACCTTGAGAACAAATGAGCATAACTGCATTGCATGCTAACCCTTTTGTTTGTTTTGTAGGTTTTTGTTTTGTTGTTACTAACCTCTGTTGTGAATCTCAGGAATTATTGCTCGCCGCCGGGTATTTCCTCTCAACAGGCCACACAGGTACCCAACTAGAAACAACCTTCCGGGAATTCAGATGGATCAGATGCAGCAGGACCTTACGGAGGTCAGAAACCAGATGGCCAACGAAAGGTTGGAGATGAGAACTCAGATAACACAGTTCATGGAAGTAATGAACAATTTAGCTCAAAGCCAGGAGAGGCTCAGGGCTTTGGTAGAAGGGAGGAATCAAGATGAGCCCCATGTGGGGACTGCCGGCACAAGTAACAATGAACGGGTGCAACCCCATGTTAACCCTCCTGTGTTTGGCCCACATCTACATCCTGAGATTAACATTCCTGCAAATGTTCAAGGAACAGCCACTGCAGCCAGAGTACTTCAAGAAGATCCTCAGGAGGACCAATTTACAGTAATGGGTGCTGGAGAGGAAACTTATGATAGACGGTTGGAAGAAATAGCTGAGAAGTTGAGGTCCTTAGAGTCTCAAAATTCTTTGGGGTTCGACGTCATGGACATGGGTTTGGTAGAAGGGGTCAGGATCCCCCATAAGTTCAAACCTCCTTGTTTCGAAAAGTATAATGGGACTTCATGCCCCCGGACTCATCTACAATCATTTCTGGGAAGGCTGAAGGCCTATACAATGGATGAAAAGCTTTGGATGTTCTACTTCGAAGATAGCTTGACTGGAGCTTCGAGGGAGTGGTATTCCCATCTGACAAGAGCAACAATTAGATGCTGGAAGGACCTGGCAGAGGCCTTCATCAGACAGTATCAGTATAATCTAGATATGGCACCCAACAGGACCCTCCTAATGGGAATGTCACAGTCATCTAGGGAGAGCTTCAGAGAATATGCTCAAAGATGGAGACAGCTTGCTGCTGCCGTTCAACCACCAATGTCTGAGAGAGAAATGGCAGACATGTTTATGAACACTCTCCAGGGAACGTATATTGACAGGTTGGCTGCTTTCTCCTCCACCAGCTTCGCAGATGTTGTCATAGCTGGGGAGAGAATTGAAAGCCTGTTAAAAATGGGTAAGATCTCTGACAATGGTGCCAGCTCGTCCAGCAGTACAAGAAAGCCTTTTGCAGGCCCAAGAAGAACTGGCGAGACCAATGCCATTCACACCAACAGGGGTAGGCCCCAGTATGTTCAAAGGTCAATAGCAGCAGTCACTATCCCTGCTCCAGCACATCCTCAGCCAGTCTATCAACCTCCTCAACAAAACTATCAACAACAACCTCAGTATCATCAGAATCAGTATCCTCCAAAAAACTACAACAACAACAACTCCAACAACAACAATCAACAGAGGCCATTCCAACAAAGACCATCCCAAGCTAACCGAGTGATCGACCCGATCCCAATGCCGTATGCTGCCTTGCTGCCACAACTTCTGAAGCTCAACCTAGTTGAGCTAAGAACGTTGGCACCTCCGGACCCCAACAGTCTACCAAGGAACTATGACTCCAACGCTAGGTGTGCTTTCCATTCAAATGCACCTGGTCACAGTACAGAAAAATGCAGGGCTCTGCATATGAAGGTACAAGACTTGGTAGACTCCAAGGCTCTGAATTTTGCACCGCCGCCCAATGTCAATAAAAACCCTATGCCAAACCATGGTGGTCCCCGAATTAATGCTATTGAAGAAGACCAACCGTCTTATTTAATAACTAGTGTGGATCAGATCAGGACACCGTTGGTGGAAATCAAAGCTCAACTCCGAGAAAACCAAATATTTCCGGGGTGTGAACTAGGGTGTCCCTACTGCAATATTTCATGGAACGGGTGCGAGGACCTGAGGAATGGCATTGACAGCCTTATTCAGAGTGGCCTGCTACAGATCACTACATCATTCCCGACAAATCCGACAACTTCATCAACAACGGTTTCAGACCCTCCTACAACTGCAGCAACTATCGTTCCCGACAATTCATCAGCAACATCAACCAGTACCTCACCTGTCCTCCCAAACGATCAGTTTTCAACAGTTTCTCCTGCTACAACTTCAGCTTCATTCCATTTCGAATCTCCATCAACAACAACAACAGTCCTTCCAACAATACCTCCTACAACACCAGCAATCAATCATGAAGATGTCTCTACTGTTACCATATTCTACGATCCTGAAAATAACTCTGCCTACCATTCAGAAGGTGCTGCTCCCATCAGAGCACCAGTTACAATCTTTTATGATCCACAAACGATTACAGTCCCTTCAACAGCAGCAATCAGTCCAGTCACCGTCACGGTGCCTGGACCAGTACCATATGAAAGCAATAGGGCCATCCCTTGGCACTATGGCTCTGACGTGTACTGCGAAGGGAAAAGAATCACTCTTGAAACATCAGCACCTGCACCACAAGTAGATAATGTGGGGGGAGGCGGAGGCTTCACTCGAAGCGGACGTCTCTTTGCTTCACAAGTTCAAAGACCTACTGCCGAGGCAGAAGCTGTTGCCAGGGCAAAGGGAAAAGGCCCGGTGCAGGAAGATCCAGCTGCCAAAGAAACCCCGAAGACTCCATTTGATCGAGAAGTTGATGAGTTTATGAGAATCATCAAAAAGAGTGATTACAAAATTGTGGATCAACTTCACCAGACGCCATCCAAAATCTCTATCCTCTCACTGCTTATGTGCTCCGAAGCCCATCGGAATGCACTACTCAAGGTCTTGCACGCAGCTTACGTGCCTGAAGAGATTACTGTCAACCAGTTGGAAACCGTGGTTGGAAATGTTACTGCTAGCAACGGGCTAGGGTTTACCAATTCTGACTTGACAGCGGATGGCCGCAATCACAACAAAGCCTTGCACATAACCCTGGAATGCAAAGGAGCTGTCCTTTCTCATGTGCTGGTGGACACAGGTTCTTCCCTGAATGTCTTACCAAAGAAGGCTCTGGTGAAGTTAGAATATGATGGTTTGGCATTGAGGCCCAGCAACCTGGTAGTAAGAGCCTTTGATGGTTCTAAGAGATCGGTTCTGGGAGAGATTGAGCTGCCTGTGACAATTGGCCCACAGACCTTTAAGACTATCTTTTATGTGATGGACATTCAGCCCGCCTACAGCTGTTTGTTGGGTAGACCCTGGATTCACGCCGCCGGCGCAATAACGTCTACCCTTCACCAAAAGTTAAAATATGAGTGGGAAGGCCAAGTTGTCACAATCTGTGGAGAAGAGGATATTTTCGTTAGCCATCTGGCTACTTACAAATACATTGAGATGGATGGGGAGATCCATGAAACAATGAGCCAAGGTTTTGAAGCCTTGAATGTCAATGAAGCATCTGCTGTGTCGGGGATCTCCATGTCGTCTTATCAACAAGCCCGGAAGGTTGTTGAAGAAGGAACTGCCCTAGGCTGGGGCAAGGTTTTAGCTGTGGAGGAGAAGAAGGACAAATTTGGGTTGGGTTACAGACCAACTCAACATCAAGCGAAGGCTGCTGCAGAGCCCGGTTTTGTCAGTGGGGGGATGCTTACCCCCGATGCTATCAACTGTCTGGAAGACGAGCTGGAAGAGGAGCGCAATCTGGAGAATTGGATTCGTCCAAAGATCCCGGGGAGCAGTGTCTCGAACTGGTCTTCCCAGGAAATTATAAGAGTTACTCATGCAGAGTAATTATTATTTCCTGTATTTTTGTAGCATGCATCAAAGTCTTGCATCTTGCCCAAGATGACAAGACTCATTTTGTAATCAGGGCCATCTGTACTTTTGTGCAAACAAGATTAAAATTAATGAAATATCAGACATCTTTTTGCAAACAAGTCTTTTTCTCTTCTGCTCACTGTTTTTCCATCTTTCTTTTTGTACAAAAATAAATGGCGGTGTTTTCAAAATGATAACTTCATTTCACTTTTTTCTAAAGCAAGATTAAAATCAATCACTAAAATGAACAAACTTAACCCTTGCAGAGAGTGCCTTCCAGACAGCACCGACAACAGCACGGCTATGACTTCGTATGACTTTGACAATCCAATCAATCAAGCTGATGAAGGGGTTGATGAAGAATATGAGCTTCCTGAAGAGCTAGCCAGGTTGTTGAGACAAGAGGAAAAGGTCATTACCCCTCACCAGGAGGAGGTTGAAGTGATTAATCTTGGTACAGACGAAGACGTGAAAGAAGTTAAAATCGGGGCCTGCCTGCAAGACTCGGTGAAGAGACAACTGATAGATCTGCTTCAGGAGTATGTTGATGTGTTTGCTTGGTCGTATCAAGACATGCCAGGGTTGGACACCGATATAGTCGTGCACAAGCTGCCTTTGAGGGAAGAATGCCCACCAGTGAAACAGAAGCTGCGCCGAACTCGCCCAGACATGGCTATGAAAATCAAAGAAGAGGTACAAAAGCAGTGGGACGCCGGGTTCCTTGCTGTGACTAGTTATCCGCCATGGGTTGCTAACATAGTACCTGTGCCTAAGAAGGACGGAAAAGTAAGAATGTGTGTTGATTACCGGGATCTGAACAGAGCCAGCCCGAAAGATGACTTCCCATTACCTCACATTGATGTATTGGTGGATAACACGGCTCAGTTCTCGGTATTCTCCTTCATGGATGGATTTTCAGGGTATAATCAGATCAAGATGTCACCTGAAGACATGGAGAAGACAACATTCATTACACCTTGGGGCACGTTCTGTTACAAGGTGATGCCATTCGGACTGAAGAATGCTGGTGCCACATATCAACGGGCTATGGTGACATTGTTCCACGATATGATCCACAAGGAAATAGAATGTTATGTGGATGATATGATCGCCAAGTCCCTTACAGAGGAAGATCACCTGGTGAATCTGCTGAAGTTGTTCAAGCGCCTGAGGAAGTACCAACTAAAGTTGAACCCCAACAAATGCACATTCGGGGTGCGATCCGGTAAGCTGCTGGGCTTTATTGTAAGCGAGAAAGGGATTGAGGTTGACCCTGATAAGGTCAAAGCCATTCAAGAGATGCCTGCACCGAAAACCGAGAAAGAAGTTCGAGGGTTCTTGGGTCGGTTGAACTACATTTCAAGGTTCATATCTCACCTTACAGCGACCTGTGAACCCTTGTTCAAGCTGTTAAGAAAAGAACAAACGGTCAGGTGGAACGAAGATTGCCAAAGGGCTTTTGACAAGATCAAGGAGTATCTACAAGAACCTCCAATCCTTATGCCTCCAGTTGAAGGAAGACCTCTGATTATGTACTTGACAGTATTAGAAGAGTCGATGGGGTGTGTGCTGGGCCAGCATGACGAGTCTGGTCGAAAAGAGTATGCAATATACTACCTAAGCAAAAAGTTTACCGACTGTGAACAATGTTATTCACTGCTCGAGAAAACTTGCTGTGCTTTAGCGTGGGCTGCTCGCCGACTGAGACAGTATATGTTGACCCACACTACTTTGTTGATATCCAAAATGGACCCAGTCAAGTACATATTCGAGAAGCCAGCTCTTACCGGACGGGTTGCAAGATGGCAAATGATTCTCACAGAATACGACATACAGTACACTTCTCAGAAAGCCATCAAGGGCAGTGTACTATCTGAATATCTTGCTGAGCAACCCATTGATGACTACCAGCCTATGAGATTTGACTTCCCTGATGAAGACATCATGTTCATTAAAGCAAAAGATCATGAAGAGCCTATCCACACTGAAGGGCCTGACCCGGAGGAAGAATGGACTATGATGTTTGATGGGGCTGTTAACATGAATGGCCGTGGTGTTGGTGCAGTACTCATTACACCTAAAGGAGTTCACATGCCTTTCTCGGCAAAACTCACTTTCAACTGCACTAACAACGAAGCTGAATACGAAGCTTGCATTATGGGTCTTGAGGAAGCCATTGACCTCAGGATCAAGACATTGACCGTATTCGGAGATTCAGCTTTGGTAGTCAATCAAACCAACGGGAAATGGTACACCCACCAGGATCATCTGATACCATACAGGGATTATACAAGGAGGTTACTGACTTTCTTCACAACGGTCAAACTTGAGTATATCCCTCGGGACGAGAATCAGTTTGCAGATGCTCTTGCTACCATTTCATCCATGATCAAAGTTCAAGCGACTAACTTTGTACCTCAGATTTCAGTGTCTAGACTTGATAGACCAGCATATGTGTTCATGGCAGACGTTGTTAAAGATGATAAGCCTTGGTTCCATGATATTAAGTGCTTCTTGGAGGATCAAACATACCCACCTGGGGCATCTTCCAATGATAAGAAGACCTTGAGAAGGCTTGCTGGTAGTTTCTTTCTGAACACTGATGGGTCTTTATACAAAAGGAACTTTGATATGGTACTCCTCAGATGTGTTGACAGGATGGAAGCAGATTTGTTGATGCATGAAGTGCACGAAGGATCTTTTGGTACCCATGCAGGAGGGCATGCCATGGCTAAGAAATTGCTAAGATCAGGCTATTACTGGATCACAATGGATGCAGACTGTTGTGCCTATGCCAGAAGGTGTCACAAATGCCAGATTTACGCAGATAAGGTGCATGTGCCTCCCAATCCTTTGAACACCATGTCTTCGCCATGGCCCTTTGCCATGTGGGGCATTGACATGATTGGCAAGATTGAGCCAACTGCTTCGAATGGTCATAAATTCATCCTGGTTGCCATTGATTATTTCACCAAGTGGGTTGAAGCAGCCTCATATGCAAATGTTACGAGGCAAGTGGTAGCCCGATTTCTGAAGAGAGATATCATCTGTCGGTATGGAGTGCCCGAGCGAATCATTACTGATAATGGTTCCAATTTAAACAACAAAATGATGGCTGAGCTATGCCGGGACTTCAAGATCCAACATCATAATTCTTCTCCTTACAGGCCAAAGATGAACGGCGCTGTTGAGGCAGCAAATAAGAATATTAAGAAGATTGTGCAGAAGATGGTAGTCACATACAAAGACTGGCACGAAATGCTACCGTTTGCCTTGCATGGGTACCGCACGTCAATCAGGACATCCACTGGGGCAACACCGTATCAGCTTGTATATGGTATGGAAGCAGTCCTACCTGTTGAAGTTGAACTACCCTCGTTACGGGTATTGATGGATGTTAAACTGAGTGAAGCAGAATGGGTTCGGTCCCGATACGAGCAACTGAGTATGATTGAAGAGAAAAGATTGGCTGCAATTTGTCATGGGCAGTTATATCAGAAGAGAATGAAGAAGGCCTTCGATCAGAAAGTCAGGCACCGAGAGTACCAAGTAGGGGATCTTGTGCTGAAAAGAATCCTCCCTCCTCATACAGACCACAGGGGCAAATGGACTCCAAATTATGAAGGACCATTCGTTGTAAAGAAAGTTTTCTCTGGTGGGGCACTGATGCTCAGCACCATGGATGGTGAAGATTTCCCATCCCCTGTGAATTCAGATGCAGTTAAAAAATACTTCGCATAAAATGACCCGCTGGACATAAAAACAGAATGTAAGTCCAGGCAAAAATAGGGCATCCCGGCGAGTCAAAAACAGAATAAAAGACTCGGGCAAAAATAAGGGAAATAAATGAAAAAATTTACACCCGCTGAGTTGAAAAGCCGCATTGGACAACTCAGGCAAAAATGGGTATCCCGATGGATTGAAAACCCGAAAGGGCGATCCATGCAAAATAAGGGAATAAGCGAACAACTGCATTCTGAATTCGTCTGTATCGCTTACAACTTAGAAAGCTTCGACGGAATCAAGCTCCGATCAGAATCAACATTCTTCAGAAAGCAAGATGAGAAGAACGTCAAAAGTCATACGAGTCATGGTAAGGAGGGAGCTCCTCAAAGCGTCGTCAACACTGCCAGCATTTTGCTTCTCAATTTGCAACAATCTCCTCATTTCAGGGGATTTGTTTCTTTGACTGTATCTCGCCAATTCAGGGCATATGAATTAATAAAATCAGATTTTCAGTCATGTCTCGTTTCGTACATTTTTATTTGCAAAGAATGTCTGATGTCTCAAAAAAAAAATCAATTGCATAAGTACGGATGTTTTTCTCCCAAAAGTAATAATAATAAAACACATGCTTGCAGGGAATATACTTACTCGTGAGAATGCTTAACTCCTTTGACGGAATTCAGTGAAGGATACCTCGGGACCTTTTGTACGTTTCCTTACCTTTGCAGGATTGCAGGTATCCAGGACGCAACCTGGGGCATGCAAGTTACGTTTCAGCAAGCAGGCGAATCATTATCAACTCGGTCTATCTTCCACGTGGCACTGGAGAGTGCCCACTTCCCCAGCAAAGTTGCCAAATCGACATACACTCAATCTCGGCATCCGAAATGCTCTATCCCCAGCTGGGTTGCCTCTTGTTGCTCTCCCCAGCTGAGTTGCCTCTCATAATTCCCCAGCCAAGTTGCCGTGTCATCCTCAGCTGAATACAGAAGTCAGGGAACCACCTCCCCACAGAGTTCCAGCCTCTATCCAGAAGAGAAACGCATGAAGAGATCACAACAGAGTGAAAAAAGCTTCTACAAACCCCAGCTGGGTCCCGTATTACAAGGATATGTCAATCAGTGGCCTATATCCCCGAACAGATACATCATCAGATCTACCAATGATCTCATCCCCAGCTGGGATGTTCACTTCAAGCAGATCAACCAGGGATCTTCGCAGCAATGGGATCCGAATCCCGGATCTGTGCCCCCTTTGCATAATCATGGCATCCGCATCATATTCACCCCCCAGAGCGTAGCATTCCGTCTGATACGGAGCATTACGGCAAAAAAAAAAAAAAAAAAAAAAATCAAATGCATAGCATAATCATAAGCCATGTTCTGAAGTAACACTTGTGAATAATAAACTGTTCATCATCACTGTACAAACATCCCCACCAGAATCCCAGCAAAAACAGTTGCCTCGTATTCACAAATACCAGCATATTTTCTTTTGATACCCGTCCGTATCAACGCTCCCCAGTAAAGTCGCTTGAACACTCTTTACAAGCAAATCACCCGTATTACAGATACTTCAGGACACCCGTCCGTGTCAAATTACCAGCAGAAAGCCAAAGACATCCTCTTTGCACCCACACATATACTTATATATACATTTTCTTGACACCCGTCCGTGTCATATCCCCAGTAAAGTCGCTTGAACACTCTTTACAAGCAAATCACCCGTATTACAGATACTTCAGGACACCCGTCCGTGTCAAATTACCAGCAGAAAGCCAAAGACATCCTCTTTGCACCCACACATATACTTATATATACATTTTCTTGACACCCGTCCGTGTCATATCCCCAGCGCAGTCGTTTACACCTTTATCACCCATACACTTGTTAATATTTTACTTTTCTCTTTGACACTCGTCCGTGTCACTCTCCCCAGCAGGTAAACACTCATCTATACATTATATATACTCACTACTCATGGTACACTTGTACAGATACTCGTCCGTATCTTGTATACATCATCACTCATATCCCCACAGATTCGACAGTAGTCCTTGTTCTTTGTTAACCAGTTGGTACTCGTCCGTATCATCATCTCAGAACATTGCGTCTAGTGTTTGTTTCTACATGATACTCGTCCGTATCATAGTCTTAGGGATGCTCGTCCGCATCTTTAATCCATACACCGTGTCAAACACTTATGTCTTCTTGGATATAGATACTCGTCTGTGTCTACTATTCCCCAGAAGAGTCCTTTCAGATGCAACACTCGTCCGTGTTCCTTGTTAACCAGTTGATACTCGTCCGTATCATCATCTCAGAACATGTGTCAGTACTTGTTTCTACATGATACTCGTCCGTATCATAATCTTAAGGATGCTCGTCCGCATCTTTAATCTATACATAATACCAAACACTTATACTTTCCTGTCTTGGTTGTGAACGCTCGTCCGTGTTCGCTATATCCCCAGTAGATCACCAACAAAGCATCTTCTTTTGTTTGACACTCGTCCTGTGTCTTGATAAACCCTGAGAGCAGCCGTGCCCTGCTAGGTGGTCGTCCTCCACCTCTTGATGGTCGTCCTCCATCATGCTCATCCGATGGCCGTCCCCATCATTGATTTTAGCAGCCGTCCCCTGCTAGGTGGTCGTCCTCCACCTTTTGATGATCGTCCTTCATCATTTTATCCAATGGCCGTCCCCATTGTTGATTTTTGGTTATCTAACACTCGTCCTGTGTTGTGATAAACCTTGAGAGCAGCCGTCCCCTGCTGAGTGGTCGTCCTCCACTACTTGATGGTCGTCCTCCATCATGCTCGTCCGATGGCCGTCCCCATCGTTGACCCTTTCATCCGACATTCGTCCTATGTCGCGATATTTTCGGCAGCCGTACCCTGCCAGGTGGTCATCCTCCACCTTTGATGGCCGTCCCCATCATATTTCTTTTATTCCCAACAGAGCAGCCGTCCCCTGCTAGGTGATCGTCCTTCACCTTTGATGGCCGTACCCCATCATCTGTTTATTTCATTTACTCTTTAACCCGATGGCCGTCCCCGTCGTGGTCACTTTCCCTTTTAGCCCGATGGCCGTCCCCATCGTTGGTTACTTTACCTTTATGAACTTGATGGCCGTCCCCGTCATGTTTCATTAATCCCCAGAGAATTTTACAACTTTATCTCGATGGCCGTCCCCATCACGATTTTATTTTCCCCAGCTAGTCGGCCGTCCCCGTCTTGGCTTTACCTTTTATCCCCAGCATGTCGGCCGTCCCCGTCATTGCTCTTTACCCAGCAGTCGTCCTCTGCTCGACGGTCGTTCTCCGTCACCCACTTTACAATATACTTTATTTTCCTTTACAATCTATATCCCTTTCTTCTTCATTCTGTGAGTGCAAATTTTGGACTGTCTTTGGTATTCAACCACAAGTTATCTTGTTCGCCTGTTAAGCCGTTGCTTACATCCTGCACAACTAACTCATGTTTGAATAGGGGCAGCTGTAAACACCCCAAATTTGCCCTCACTCATTCACACCATGGCTTGTGATCATATCATATGCATAAACACAATCATATCATCTCACATCTCATTTTTTGATTCACTGCATAGCTTCTAAGGCATCTGCACCTAGGGTTTGTGATCTGAGCAATCCCAAAGCTTCTTGAGCCATTCCAAAGGCCACTAATCAACTCAAAGGGGTCCATGTGTGTTCTTATGTCATATTCCATCTCCTCAAAGTCAAAATGCAAGGGAATCACAAGAACTAGGGTTTGAGTGGATGCAGAGCCAGGATAGACTGCACAGTTGACCTAAAATTAGGGTTTTGGTTTCAGAGGCCATAACCCCAAATTTTTTGGTCATTCTTGTTTCCATTGGTCTCTATATGGTATAGGGAGTATGCATATCAATTTTCATGAAGAAATTCCATGGGGAAGTCATCTGATCAAGAGTTGACTTTTCAGACAAGTCAGTGCAAAATCAGGGCATCTGAGGCCCCCAATGACCCAACCAGTGGGTGATCTTCATCATTTTGAGTGTATATGATCTTTATTTGATCATGGAAGAAGGTTGAAGTTCATAAAATCAAGAATTTAGGGTTTTTGCAAATGTTGACTTTTGGGGCATAGTTGACTTTTCAAGAATGCATCATTTTAGGTCATTTTTCAAGCCATGATTCATGATCCAAAAATGCTTCAAATGGAAAAACTTTGGTCATGAAAGTTGTAGATCTCATCTTTCCCTTTTCAAAAAGTACAAGAACATGATCAAACTCTTCTTGGATCAAAAGTTATGGCAATGCAAAGTTGGCAAAAATCACTTATTTTCAAGATATGCACCAAGTGTGAAAATTGCAAAATCATGTGCTAAGTCAAATTGCAACTTCTAATTGGTATCAAACCAGCACATAAGCATTCTCTAAGTCCTAAAAATCAAATTTGAACCAAGATCACATGTGTTTAGTTCATGTAGCAAGGCATTTTTATCATGAAAGTCCATAAAGCAACAACTTGCAAAAGCACTCATAACACTTCACCAACTTGTCACATTGGGTGCTGAACCAAGCTGACTCTTTCCCCTCATTTTGCTGCGCATAGCCCATGCCTTGTACCAAGCCTAGATCAAGCCATGCTTTCTCTTACAAAGAAATGGACATTTTGCAAAAGTAAACTTACCAATCACTATAGGCCAGGTCACATCATCTGACCTATAGGATTATAATACAATATCCCTTGGCAAGCCAAAGATATGAGAGGGCAAGGCTGAAACATCTCATAGACACACATACACAAGAACACTCCATTTTGCTTTTGCCTTCGAAACTCTCTGCCCAGCTCACATACATCCAAACCATCTTTACCAATCATCTCACCATGTCTCATTGAGCCCAAAGCAACCAAGAACCAAGCCTTAAACAAGCTACAACATCACTGCACCATTTTGACACCAGCTTGCAGTTTCATTTGAAACTCTCATCCTAGCTCACAAACAGTCAAACAAACTTTGTAAAGCTTCTCCATTCACCCTCAGGATCACAAACAACCATTCACCATGACTTGAAGCTCTCTATTTCACCATTGCCATTTCTGATAAAGCTTGAGCAGAAGCTTTCGAATCTCACTATCCAGCCAGCTTAAACTCTCTTTGAGCATTCAAACATCTTCTGGGGACCAAGTGGAGTAGTTTGCACTGAAGGAAGTAGCCAGAAAGTCTTCAAACTGAAAGCTTCAAATCTCAGGTAGCTTGAAAATTATTTTTCCAGAAATCATTTTTCTTGTTACAAACTTGTTCTATGTGATTCACTGATCATCCTGATGTTTTTAGTTTTGAAAATGGCTTTGATTTGAGAGTTTAATTTGTCTCTGAAACCTGCGTGCCCTAGAACTTGTTATCTTCGATTCAGTTTGTTTAGGAAGAATAAATTTGTTTTGAGAGAGGGGTTTGATTCGTGAGAGGTTGAGGAACATTTCCATGGTTTTAGATTTCATTTTAGTGACCTAGGGAAGGATTTGGAAGTTTTCAGGGGAGAAGGTCACCGGAGAAGACGACCGGAGCTCGTCTCCGGTGACCTGAAAGTCATTAATGGGTAATTAGGGTTAGGGCTTCAGGTTTGAATTTCAGGCGTTGGATGAGTTGACCAGGTCTTTTCCCGCGCGCATCCAATGGCCCAGATCTTGTCATTAACTTAATTAGGTTTAATTTATTTAATTAATTAAGTTTAGCCCAGTTTGAATGTGGCCCATTGGATCTGGCGCGCAGTCAACCCTCTCATTTCCAGATTGAATCCTGGCCTTCCATGCTGCATACTTTCATTTTATTTAATTTTTATTCATTTTCTTTCCATTTAATTTGCATAATTATTTAAAAATAGCAAAAAATACATAAAAATTATGAAACTTTTTCCTCTGAGTTTTAATAATTTTTATGACACAAAAATAATTTTATTTTATTTTTCATCATTAAAAAAGTATTTTTAAATATTTAAAAGATTATTTTTAATTGATTAATGGGAATTAATTAGTTAAAAATACTTTTAGGTATTTAAAAATTACAAAAAAAATTCATGAGATGTTCTAAGACATTTAGAAACATTGTCCAACCTTCAAACCAAATTTCTTTTTTGATCTTGATGCATTTTAAGAATTTTTCATTGAATTAAATCCTATTTTGTGCATTAATTTGATCATAAGTTCAAAAATTCATTTCTGCCTATCTAAGAAGGTTTGGACATTGATTCTTTTTGCTTTGTCTTGTGTTTAGCATGTAGTTTCTTGGATAAAATGGCCTTGATTTGATCTTGCATTTTCTATTTGTTTGGCATTTATTTTGTTAAGAACCCTAAAAAACCCTAATAACTTAGAAAAATCATAACTTGAGTTTGGTTAAGAGTTGGGACCTCCCCTTTTAACCTTGGTTTAGCATAGGTTTAGGGTTTCTTTGAGTGCCATTTTCCATTTTTATCTTAGGGTTTTGTTTCTGTTTTGGGTTTTTGTTTGATGTTTGGTCCATGAACCCTAACTTGGGCTTTCTTTTGCATCCTTCTTGCATTCTCTTGCATAACTTGACTTGTCATTGCATTTTGTGCATTCTTGTGATTCATTTGACATCTTAAGACATGTAGGAAGCATGTTTGATCATTGCATTACATATTTGCCATGTCATTTGTCTTGTATGATTCATAACTTTTCATGTTCATTCATGCTCCTTAACTTGCATCATTTGCATTCATAATCTTGTATGAACATCCCCATGCCTTGCCTCATGTTTGCAGCATCTCATAGCATCATTATCATCATCAACATGCTTCTGGTTTGGTCTAGCATCATGTCATTTCATTTCCTTTAGCATTGCATTGCATTTCTTTCTAACATTTCAGGTGGTAAGTGAACTTGAGAAGTGAATTTGTCTTCACTTCTCATAACTTTTCTTTTCATCTCTCTTGCATCCATTGCTGCATTTCTATTTGTGTTTGAGATTGAGCTTGCTCATTCTTGTTCCTCTCACCTTCTTTCTTCAAGTGACTTGACTTCTTGAATGAAGCAAGTCACTTTGCTTCTCTTAATCTTGTTCATCTGCTTCCTGGTGGCTCCTCTGAAGATTGTTCTTGCAAACCTCACAAACCTTAGGATCATCCAAGCATGACAATGAATTAGGGTTTTGATTAGTCTCCCCCATAGTTTTACCTTTGTGTCTCTCTTTGAGTCTTCTCTTCTCACCTCATAATCAGGGACTAAACCCTAAAGGCTTTAAGACTTTGTGATTAAGCTTATGCCTGCATCCTTCTCTTAGGATGGAGTGTATAACTTTAATCCTAAGTGTTGAACCCTTTATGTGTTTAAATCCTTTAATCAATCCATTTAATAATCATCAAGACATCAAGCTTGTAACTTGGGCCTTGCATTAGGGTTCTAATTCTTCCTTAAGTGGTTAAGAAGGACTAACCCTAGTGTTAATGGACAAGTCCCCCTCAAGTTGTCTTACAAATCATAAAAATCACTTCACCATCATACCATTAATCTAAAATCCACTTAATAAAGGTCTTGTTTTGTCATGAGTTTAATCCCTAATCGTGGATTAAGTTGAGGAGCTTTCCTCAGCTTAAACATTCTCATCTATTATCCTTCTATTAGGATGGTGTAATGAGTCTGTTTAATCCCTGATTATGGCTTAACCTCATTACTCAACACTAAACAAAAACCACCAAAAACATCTAAATAATCACAAGTAGGTTAATGATCTTAATCCTGCATCAAAGGTGATTAAGTGTGAGAATCTGACTTCACACTTAAGGTATTCTCATTACCCCTAATCAGAGGGAGGATGGGATGAGTTTACTAAATCCATTGGTTTAGGCTTAAACTCATTAACTTATGACAAATTTTCAAAAGCAATAAAAGACTGAAAACACTCAAAACAAACAATAATCGTCTCCTCCGGGATTCTTTTCTCATCACCTTCACTCATAAACGAGAACTCGCTTCTTCCGTCTAATGCAAGACAGTTTGCACCTGAGCCAGACAGGTCATACACTTGAGCTTAGACAAGTAAGCAGTTCACAAGTCAATTCATCTTTCAGTCTCTTTGGGTCGAACTACGGTGTTCTGACTTCCTCATTGCACGAGAGGATACGTAGGCATAACTTAACAGTTATCGAACAAAAGTATCTGTATATTCCCCCTCCTTCCAGCTTCACTCTTTTAAGCCTCATGGTCATGAGCATCTTATTCCTTCTCACACTGACACTGTACATTTATACACTTCACTTCTCCTACACTGACACCTGTACATTCTTTTCCAGCTATTTTATACACAAATTGCACTGACACTACCCCTTTTAAAACACAAATCTTTTAAGCGTGGATCCCGTCGAGTACGGCGGACAATCTGGGTGCTAATACCTTCCCAGGTTGTAACCAACCCCCTTTCTCAGTCTCTCTGGTTCGCAACCGTCTTATCCATCTTTTTCTAGGCCTATGCAGCATTGCCTTTCCTCCGGGATAAAAATGCCTAGCTGGCGACTCTTTTCATCTCCAGTGAGTTCACGGCTGTGTGTTCTCATTGTTCCTTTCGCCGACCGTTCGCGCTTGTACCTGGATGCAAATCTTTGGGAGCGACACATTCAACGGAACTGGAGGCACATGAACTTTATCTACATAAACTGGCATTTATGACAATTTTTGGAGTGCTGATAGCAATCAACTTCCTCGGTAGACCAATAGTAACCTGCTCTCAATATTTTCTTAGCAGTGGTATGCCCACTAGAATGAGTACCAAAGATCCCATCATGCATGTCCTCCATAATCTCTGTTGCTTCCTTCTTATCCACATAGTGAAGCAAAGTTGCATCATGATTGCGCTTGTACAAAATTCCATTACTCAGGAAAAACTTAGCAGAAAATCTCCTCAGAAACTTCTTATCTTTGACAGATGCCCCTTCAGGGAACTCCTGAGCTTCAAGATATCTTTTTACTTCATGGAACCAAGGTTTTTCCTCTACTCGATCAATAGTAATTCTGGGAGCTTCATCATCCCAACTGATTTCAAACATAGATGCCATGGTGGCTAATGCATCTGCCAGCTGATTCTCTTCTCGTGGAATATGTCCAAAAATGATCTCTTCAAAGTACGGGATCAAAGACAACACATGCTCTCTATAAGGAATGAGATTTGGATGCTTAGTGTCCTAATCTCCTTTAACTTGACTAATTACCAGGGTTGAATCTCCAAACACATTCAAGAACTGAATCTTCATCTCAATGACAACCTTGATACCCATGATGCATACTTCATATTCATCTATATTATTAGTACAATCAAAACAAAGTCTTGCAGTAATTGGTGTATAACAACCTTTAGGAGAGATAATTACAACACCAACACCATTACCAAGTGCATTATAAGCTCCATCAAAAACCATAGTCCATCGGGATCCTTGTTCAGGTCCTTCATATTGTCTAGGTTCTTTAGTAACAATCATAATATCTTCATCCGAAAACTCAAAATTCATAGACTGATAATCATCCACTTCCTGATGAGCCAAATGATCAGCTACTACACTTCCTTTAATTGCTTTCTGAGTACTATATTGTATGTCATATTCTGTCAAAATCATTTGCCATCTCGCTATTAGTCCGGAGAGAGCCGGTTTCTCAAATATGTACTTGATTGGATCCATTTTTGAAATCAATAAAGTGGTATGAGTCAACATATATTGTCTTAGTCGGCGAGCAGCCCATGCCAAAACGCAACAAGTTTTCTCGAGCAGTGAGTATCTTGTTTCACAGTCGGTAAACTTTTTGCTAAGGTAGTATATTGCTTGCTCTTTTCGACCAGACTCGTCATGTTGCCCCAACACACACCCCATTGAGTTATCCAATACTGTCAAGTACATAATCAAGGGTCTTCCTTCAACTGATGGCATCAATATAGGAGGTTCTTGGAGGTACTTTTTAATCTCATCAAAAGCTACTTGGCATTCGTCATTCCATTCCATTACATGATCCTTCTTTAACAACTTGAAGATTGGGTCACAAGTAGCAGTTAACTGGAAAATAAATCTTGCAATGTAATTCAGTCGTCCCAAGAAACCTCTAACTTCCTTTTCAGTACGGGGATCATGCATCTCTTGTATAGCTTTTACCTTTGCAGGATCAACTTCAATACCTTTACCACTGACAATAAAACCCAAAAGTTTACCAGATCTAACTCCAAAGGTAAACTTGTTTGGATTTAATCTTAACTTGTACTTCTTTAACCTCTCAAACAACTTTTGCAGGTGATCAAGATGTTATTATTCAGTCTGATATCTGGCTATCATATCATCAACATATAACTCTATCTCATGGTGAATCATGTCATGGAACAAAGCTACCATAGCATGTTGATATGTTGCCTAACGTTCTTCAAACCAAATGGCATTACCTTATAACAGAAAGTGCCTCATTGTGTAACAAACGTAGTCTTTTCCATATCTTCAGGTGCCATCTTAATCTGATTGTAACCAGAGAAACCATCCATAAAAGAGAATACCTTATGTTGAGCAGTGTTGTCTACCAGAACATCAATATGTGGAAGTGGAAAATCATCTTTGGGGCTGGCTTTGTTCAAATCCCTGTAATCTACACACATGTGTACTTTACCATCCTTCTTGGGCACCGGTACCACATTTGCAACCCACTGAGGATAAGAAGTAACAGCTAGGAACCCTGCATTGAATTGTTTCATCACCTGTGCCTTAATATTTTCTGACATTTCAGGATGCATACGACACACTTTCTGTTTTATTGGGCGACAATCCTCTTTCATTGGTAAACGGTGAACCACAATATCAGTATCCAACCCTGGCATATCTTTATAAGACCAAGCAAAAATTTCCACATAGTCACGTAACATTTGGATCAACCTGTTCTTAACACTGTCTTCCAATTCAGTACCTATCTTGACTTCTTTCCTATTCTCCTCAGTTCCCAGATTCACAACTTCAATTGGTTCCTCATGTGGCTGTGTATCTTTCTCTTCTTGTTGTAGAAATCTAGCCAGCTCTACAGGTACTTCACAATTTTCCTCCTTTCCATCCTTGGCTTGATATATCGGATTCTCGAAGTTATAATTGGAAATAGCAGGATTTTTATCAACAGGATCCAAAGTGGATGAGGATCTGCATTTTAGTGACCTGGGTGTGTGTAAGAACACATAGCTTTTGATAAGGAAAAAATAAAAGAAATACAAAGAGTACAATATTTACAAAAGCAAGAAACTTCCATTGATTTTATTGAATGAAAATATGCAAATGAAATGACATCCCTAACAAGCACACCATTGTGCCCCGGGCAAGGCACAAGGCTCAAAAGTATTTAATTATTCAAAATTAAAAAATTAAAATTAGAAAAACAAAATAGCATTTACTCCTGACTAAAGGAGATAGGAATAACGTCTTCAGCATTCCAATTGTTGAGTCCATCACCAATGGTTGGAAAGATCCATTTATCCAGGTTGTAATCTTCATCATAATCTCCCACAACATTGACTTGGTCCTTTATGATTCCTTGGTTAGTGATACGAACAACACAAGCACGAAGAATAGCTGTCGCTCCCCGGACTTTACGTCCCGGTGCAGATGCGGACGGTCGGTGATGTTGGAGGTTGAGGTTGAATAGAGTCTCTAGCTAGGCAGTTTTATCCCAAAGGAAAGGTAATGCTGCATAAACCTGGAAGGGTACGGATAAGACGGTTGTGAACCAAAGAAATTGAGAAAGGGGTTGGTTACGACCTGGGAAGGTATTAGCACCCAGATCGTCTGTCGTACTTGACGGGATCCATGCTTACTTGATTGTGTTTAAAAGGGGTAGTGTATATGTTGACTGTGTATGAAAGCTATGGGAGAATGTACAGTGTGTCAGTGCAAAAAAGAGAGGGAGATGCTCAAGAATAAGGATTAGAAAAGAAAGCTGAAATAGGGGGATGACAAGGAGACTTTTGTTCAATAACGGTTAAGTTATGCCTACGTATCCTCTCGTGCAATGAGGAAGTCAGGACATCGTAGTTCGACTCAAAGAGACTGGATGATTTACTGTGAACTGCTTGCTTGTATATGCTCAAGTGTATGACTCGTCTGGCTCGAGTGCTAACTGTCTTGCATTAGACGGAAGAAGCGAGTTCTCGTTTATAGAATGAGTGTGATGAGAAAAGAATCTCGGAGGAGACTTTTATTGTTTGTTTTTGTGTTTTCAGTTTTTTTTATTGTTTTTGGTGTTTTGCATAGGATAATGAGCTTAATCCTAAATCAAGGGTTGTAAACTCATTATATCCTCCCTGATTAGGGATAATGAACCTACTTAAGTGTGAGATAAGCATCTCAACTTAATTACCATGATGATATAGGATTAATATCATTAATCTACTTGTGATTATTAAGATGTTTTTTGTTTTTTTTTGTGTGTTAAGTAATTAGTTTAATCTCTAATCAAAGATTAGTGAACTCATTACACCATCCTAAAAGAAGGATGATGGATGAGAACATTTAAGCTGAGAAAGACTCCTCAACTTAATCCATGGTTAGGGACTAAATTCATTATATAACAAGCCTTTATTAAAGTGGATTTTAATTAAAGGGTAAGATTAAGAAATGAGTTTTAAGTTTGTAAGACTTATCTTGAGAGGGACTTGTCCATTAAACACTAGGGTTAGTCCCTCTTAACCATAAGGAAGAAATGTAACCCTAATATAAGGCCCAAGTTACAAGCTTAAGTCTTGATCATTATTAGATGTTTTGATTAAGAGGTGTAAACAAATTAAAGGTTTAACACTAAGGATTAAATTTATACACTCCATCCTAAGATGAGGATGCAGGCATAACCCTAATTCAAAATCCTAAAGCTTTAAGTGTTTAGCCTCTGATTATGAGATGAGAAGAGAGACTCAAGGAGACTCAAAGGTAAAAAGCTAGGGGATACTATATACAACCCTAAAAATTATCATGCTTGATTGTTCCTATTGTTTGTGAGGCATAAGAGAAGATCTTCAGGAAGCCACCATGGAAGAAGAAGCAGATGAAAAGAGAAAAGAAAGAGAATAGGTTACTTACTTCCTGAAGAAGATAAGTAACCTAAGATAAAGAGATAGGAGCAAGAGAGCACAATTTAATTAGATTCACTTCAAAGACAAGTAAATATGCAATTGAAAATATGGGAAGAGGTGGGATATGAAGGCAAATCCACATTCCAAACAACTTACCATAAGCCCCTGAAATGTTAGTCTGAGATGCATAAGGAAATAAATGAGATGAAATGCAATAAGTAATGATGAAAAGACCAAAACCAGAAGCATAAACATGATGAAAATGTGTTATGATATGATGCAAAGCCATACATGATGCATATGGATGTTCATACAAAGGATGGGATGCAAAGGAAGCATGTAAGAAGCTTGAAAACACATGGATGTACATGAGATGTAATGAATGCAAAGCATACCAAATGAATGAAGAAATGATCAAGCAATGTTTAAGCATGTCTTAAGATGTCTAAGAAGGCATACAAAATCATGTAATGTCATGGCAAGTTCATATGATGATGGTATGCAAAGATGGATGCAAATGAACATGAGAAATTAGGGTTTTATGAAAGTATGAGATGCAAATGACCAAAACAGAAGCATACATCATGATAAAAATTTGAAATTAAACTAAAAAAAACCTTAAACATGTGCAAGATCACTACCCAAAGTTGAAGGTCAGAAGCTAAACCTAGAGGAAGTTATGAATTTCCTAAGTTAACTAGGGTTTTTGGGTGATTCTAAAGGAAAAATGAAAATCAAATTGAAAATGAAATGAAAAATTATGAGTTAAATAACCTAGATACTAGATGCAATGTGTGAAAGAATTCAAAAATAACCAAGTTCAAAATCATCATGGTTGATCAAAAATGATTTTTTCAAGTTAGGGTTAGAAAATGGGAATTTTATGAACCCTAATTAAAAGATAAATGTGAAAACATGATCAAACCTAAAAAGAAATTTGTGTGATTAGTTTGTAAATGTTTCTAAATATATGAGAATGCTTCATGAATTTTTTGTGATTTTTAAATACCTAAATGTATTTTTAATTAATTAAAATTAATTAATTAAATAATTAAAACATTTAAATGATTTAAAAATACCTTTTTAATGCAAAAATTAAAAATTAAAATATTTTTGAGTTAAGAAAAATATTTGAAGTGAGAATGCAAAGTTTCATGATTTTAGAAAATGTTTTGATATTTTAAATAAATAGAACAAAAGAAATGCAAATAAAATAAAAGAAAATGCAAAGTAATCCAATCTAATGGTCCAGATTCAAACCGGGGAAGACTGCGCGCGCTGATGGGTGGTCAGGATTGAATCTGGCTAATTAATTTGATTTATATTAATTAAATGCAATTAGGGCTAAATGAAGCAATCTGATTCGTCCAAGGCTTAATCTAAACACACATCCAATGGTCTAAATTCAAACTGACACGCTAACCCTAATTAAAACCCTAATCACTCAGGTGACTGGAGGAAGCTCCAGTCATCTTCTTTGGTCACCCTATCTTCCTCAAAACCCCATGAAAATGCATCAAACTCTCCAGAATGCATCATTAAACAACATTAAACACATATCCAGCAATAAAATTCATTTATTTTGCATCAACAAGAAGAATTGAAGCAAAACGGGAAACTGGCAAAAATTTCAGAAGCTAAATACACACTCAATTCTCAATCATTTTCCATCATTCAAAGTTCATTGTGATCAGGGGAGCATTTAAATTCATTTTATAACTTAAAATAAGAGTTCTGGAAAAATTATTTGAGAGAGTTACCTGAGATGAAGCTTCCCAAACTTGAGCTTTCTGACCTCTTCTTTGTGCAAAACAAGTCCTTTGAGTCCACTGAGATTAATGAGATGCTTGGAACAAGCTTGTTTGGCCTATTTTGAATGCTCCAGTTCTGATGAAGTAGAACTTGTGTTTTGGTTATGGAGTGTTTCAGGCCATGGCAAGGGGAGGGAAATGATCCTCAGGTGATTTTGAGTTGATTGGTGAAGAAAGAAACAAAGTTTGATGGTTGTTGTAAACACCCCAAATTTGCCCTCACCCATTCACACCATGGCTTGTGATCATTCTCATATGCATAAGTACAATCATGTCATCTCACATCTCATTTTTTTTATCCACTGCATAGCTTTCAAGGCATCTGCACATAGGGTTTGTGACCTGAGCAATCCCAAAGCATCTTGAGCCATTCCAAAGGCAACCAATCAGCTCAAAGGGGTCCATGTGTGTTCTTATATCATATTTCATCTCCTCAAAGTCAAAAATGCAGAGGAATCATAAGAACTAAGGTTTGAGTGGATGCAGAGCCAGGTTGAACTGCACAGTTGACTGAAAATTAGGGTTTTGGTTTCAGAGGCCATAACTCCAAATTTTTTGGTCATTCTTATTTCCATTGGCCTATATATGGTATAGAGAGTATGCATATCAATTTTCATGAAGAAATTCCATGGGGAAGTCATCTGATCAAGAGTTGACTTTTCAGACAAGTCAGTGCAAAATCAGGGCATCTGAGGCCCCCAATGACCCAACCAATGGGTGATCTTCATCATTTTGAGTGTATATGATCTTTATTTGATCATGGAAGAAGGTTGAAGTTCATAAAAATCAAGAATTTAGGGTTTTTGCAAATGTTGACTTTTTGGGCATAGTTGACTTTTCAAGAATGCATCATTTTAGGTCATTCTTCAAGCCTTGATTCATGATCCAAAAAGGCTTCAAATGGGAAAACTTTGGTCATGAAAGTTGTAGATCTCATCTTTCCCTTTTCAAAAAGTACAAGAACATGATCAAACTCTTCTTGGATCAAAAGTTATAGCAATGCAAAGTTGGCAAAAATCATTAATTTCTAAGGCATGCTTCAAATGGAAATTTTGCAAAACCTTGAACAAATGCATTATGTGACTTCTAATTCATTTCAAACCATTACACAAACATTCTCTAAGTGCTAAAAATCAGAATTGGATCAAGTTTGCCCATGGTTTGGTTTGTGTAACAAGGCATTTTCTCATAGAATTCCATAAAGCAACAACTTGCAAAAACCATCATGATCACTTCACCAACTTGATGCATTGGCTGCTGAGCTTTGCTAGATCTCTCCCTCATCCTTGCTGCGCCAGCCCATGCCTTGTACTTGCCTAGACTTTGAGCCATGCCTCACTTACACAAAAGTTGACCTTTATGCAAAAGCAAACTTACCTATCATAGCAGGCCATGTCACATCACAAAGCCAATCAGATTTGTTTATGTTATCCCTTTGCAAGCTAAACATAAGGCTAAGCAAGGCTGAAACCAACACATTCACCACATACACAAAAACTCACCATCTTGCAACTTGCTTCGAATTCCTCTCCACAGCCACTAAACATTCAAGCCAACTTCATCAATCATCTCACCACACTTCATAGATCACCCAGCACCAAGAACACAAGCCTGATATAGCCAGAACACCCCATAGCCATTGCTCACCCTCAGTCTGCATTTCTCTTCGAAACTCTCACCACAGCTTGCAAACACACAAACAAACCTTGCAAAGCTTCTCCATACATCATTGGGACCTCAAACCTTCATTCACAATGGCCTGAAACCTCCAGAAACACCATTGCCATTTCTGAGCAAGCTTGAGCAGAAGCTGTCGAATCTCACTATCCAGCCAACTCAAACTCATTTTGAGCATTCAAACATCTTTGGGGGATCAAGTGGAGTGGTTTGCACAAGGAAAAGTGGCCAGAAAGTCCTCAAGTTGAAAGCTCCAAATCTCAGGTAGCTCGAAAATAATTTTTCCAGAAATCATTTTTCTTGTTACAAACTTGTTCTTCATGATTTGCTGATCATCCTGGTACCATTGGTTTTGAAAATGGTTTTGAAATGAGCATTTAATTTGTTTCTGAAGCTTGCGTGACCTAGAACTTCTTCTCTTCGATTCAGCTTGTTTAGGAAATATAAATTTGTTTTGAGAGAGGGGTTTGATTCGTGAGAGGCTGGAGATCATTTCCCAATTCATAGATTTTGTTTTTGTTACGTTTTGAGAGGTTTTGAGGTTTCTCAGGTGAGGGCTGGCCGGAGAAGACGACCGGAAGTCTTCTCCGGCAGCCTGAAAGTCATTAATCACTAATTAGGGTTAGGGCACCAACTTTGAACCTGGGCCTTTAGATCCTGTTTCCCGCGCGTGAATGGAAGGCCTGGATCTTGTCATTAGTTTTAATTAAGTTTAATTTATTTAATTAATTAAGATTAACCTAGTTTGAATCTGAACCACAAGATCACGCGCGCAGTCAACACATTTGAACTCAGAATCAATCTCATCCATCCATCCTGATTACTTCCTATTTTATTTGTTATTTATTCATTTTTATTTCATTTAACTTGCACATTTAATTTAAAATAGCAAAAAATTCTTAAAAATTATGAAACTTTTTCCTGAGAGTTTTAATAATTTTTAAGACACAAAAACATTTTTTATTTTATTTTTATCATTAAAAAAGTATTTTTAAATATTTAAAAGATTATTTTTAATTGATTAATGAGAATTAATTAATTAAAAATACTTTTAGGTATTTAAAAATTACAAAAAAAATTCATGAAATGTTCTAAGACATTTAGAAACATTGTCCAACCTTCAAACCAAATTTCTTTTTTGATCTTGATGCATTTTAAGAATTTTTCATTGAATTAAATCATTTTTTATGCATTATTTTGATCATGGATTCAAAAATTCATTTCTGCCTATTGGTGAAGGTTGAGACATTGATTCTTTTTGCTTTGTCTTGTGTTTGGCATGTAGTTTCTAGGGTAAAAAGGCCATGAATTGTTCTTGCATTTTCAAATTGTTTGGCATTTGTTTTGTTAAGAACCCTAAAAAACCCTAATAACTTAGAAAATTCATATCTTGAGTTTGGTTGAGAGTTGAGAGCTCCCCTTTGGGCAGTGGTTCATCATAGGCCTAGGGTTTCTTTGGGTGCCATTTTCCATTTTTTATCATGAGGTTTGCTTCTGTTTTTGGTTTGTGTTTGATGTTTGATCCATGAACCCTAATTTGGGCTTTCTTTTGCATCCTTCTTGCATTCTCTTGCATAACATGACTTGTCTTTGCATTTTGTGCATGCTTATGATTCATTTGACATCTTAAGACATGTAGAAAGCATGTTTGATCATTGCATTGCATATTTGCCATGTCATTTGTCTTGTATGCTTCATAGCTTTTCATGCTTGTTCATGCTCCTTAACTTGCATCATTTGCATTCATAAGCTTGTATGATCATCCCCATTGTCTTGCCTCATGTTTGCAGCACCTCATAACATCATAATCATCATCAACATGCTTCTGGTCTTGCTTTGCATCATATCATTTCATCTCATCTTGCATTGCATTGCATTTCTTTCTAACATTTCAGGTGGTAAGTAAACTTGAGAAGTGGATTTGCCTTCACTTCTCATATCTTTTCTTTTCATCCCTCTTGTATCCATTGCTGCATTTCTATTTGTGTTTGAGATTGAGCTTGCTCATTCTTCTTCTTCCCACTTTCTTTCTTCAAGTGACTTGACTTCTTGAATGAAGCAAGTCACTTTGCTTCTCTTGATCCTGTTCATCTGCTTCCTGGTGGCTCCTCTGAAGATCTTCTTGGTGAAACCTCACAAACCTTAGGAACAACCAAGCATGACAATGAATTAGGGTTTTGATTAGTCCCCCTCATAGTTTTACCTTTGTGTCTCTCTTTGAGTCTTCTCTTCTCATCTCATAATCAGGGACTAAACCCTAAAGGCTTTAAGACTTTGTGATTAAGCTTATGCCTGCATCCTTCTCTTAGGATGGAGTGTATAACTTTAATCCTAAGTATTAAACCCTTAAGGTGTTTAAATCTTTTAATCAATTCATCTAATAATCATCAAGACATCACACTTGTAACTTGGGCCTTGCATTAGGGTTCTAATTCTTCCTTAAGTGGTTAAGAAGGACTAACCCTAGTGTTAATGGACAAGTCCCCCTCAAGTTGTCTTACAAATCATAAAAAACACTTCATCATCATACCATTAATCTAAATAAAATCCACTTAATAAAGGCTTGTTTTGTCATGGGTTTAATCCCTAATCATGGATTAAGTTGAGGAGTCTTCCTCAGCTTAAACATTCTCATCTATTATCCTTCTTTTAGGATGGTGTAATGAGTCTGTTTAATCCGTGATTATGGCTTAACCTCATTACTCAACACTAAACAAAAACCACAAAAACATCTAAATAATCACAAGTAGGTTAATGATCTTAATCCTACATCAAAGGTGATTAAGTGTGAGAATCTGACTTCACACTTAAGGTATTCTCATTACCCCTAATCAGAGGGAAGATGTGATGAGTTTACTAACCCATTGGTTTAGACTTAAGCTCATTATCCTATGACAAACTCCAAAAGCAATAAAAGACTGAAAACTCAAAAACAAACAATAATCGTCTCCTTCGGGATTCTTTTCTCATCATCTTCACTCACAATCGAGAACTTGCTTCTTCCGTCTAATGCAAGACAGTTAGCACCTGAGCCAGACAGGTCATACACTTGAGCATAGACAAGCAAGCAGTTCACAAGTCAATTCACCTTTCAGTCTCTTTGGGTCGAACTACGGTGTTCTGACTTCCTCATTGCACGAGAGGATACGTAGGCATAACTTAACAGTTATCGAACAAAAGTCTCTGTACATTCCCCCTCTTTCTAGCCTTATTCTTTAAGCCTCATGATCTTGAGCATCTCACTCTTTTCCTTGCACTGACACTTCTCTTATACACTTCACATCACTTATACACTTTACACTGACACCTGTACATCTCTTTCCATCTCATTTATACACAGATTGCACTGACACTACCCCTTTAAAACACAAATCTTTTAAGCGTGGATCCCGTCGAGTACGACGGACAATCTGGGTGCTAATACCTTCCCAGGTTGTAACCGACCCCCTTTCTCAGTTTCTCTGGTTCGCGACCGTCTTATCCGTATCTTTCCAGGTCTATGCAGCATTACCTTTCCTCCGGGATAAAAATGCCTAGCTGGCGACTCTTTTCATCTCCAGTGAGTTCACGGCTGTGTGTTCTCACTGTTCCCTTCGCCGACCGTTCGCGCTTGTACCTTCATCTGGGCCTATTCCCATTTATCGGGAGCGACAGCTTGGCGACTCTGCTGGGGATGCTTATACTGCAACCAGGGCTTCTGGTTCCTTTTGTGGGTTCCTCCTAGCGCTTTATTGATTTGTGTTTACTGGGGTGTTGTGCTTGTTTGTGCTTGTATTTATTTTTGTTTATTGCTTTATGTACAGTTACTTTACTGCTTTCTTTATTGCATTTATTTATATCATACTGTCATTGTTGCTGGCTGGATTTGGTTTTTGTTTTGGTGGGTGGGTGTTTCATTGAGAGTTAAGGTCCTATACCTGGGACCTGAGTGACACCTAGGCTAGAGTGAATCATATTCTTTCCCATTCCATTTCGGTCTGGTGCGGGAATATGAAACACGGTTCAGATATGGGTTTCTTCTTGAGAACTCTGTGTTGCAGATTTCCTGCAATGCTAGGGCTATCTGGGAAGCCTGCCAAGTCTGGATGACCTTTTAGTATTGACCTTCAGAAACTGAGGTGAATTAGAGGAGGAATTGTTATGGTTATTGTAAACACTGTACCTCCGGGTTAGAAGTGTTTACACTTCTCATAACGGATCCAAGTCTGAGGATCCTTGTTCTAGATCACCACCTGTGAGGGGGTTGGGCTGTTTACAGGTTTGCAGGTACCTTGACCTCAGAATACCCTGTTACTTTGACTTTGTTAAGAGTACTCCATGTTGGATAGTTCTTGTGATTCTAAAACCCTGGACTTGTGGCTCTTTATTTGAGTCCCCCTACCCTGGTTACTGGATTTATAGACCTCCATCTGGAATTCTTGAACACACATGGATCTATACCAAGGCAGTTAATCAGATCCAGCTCAGTCACAAACCCTTGCATTTCATTTGCATACATACTCATTGCATCATATTAACATGTGCTTATTTGTGTTTCAGGGTATCCATTTTCATCTGGTTTTGGTTTTGACCCCATCTGCAGTTTTGACCTGTCTCCACCAGCACTTGCTTCAGTTTGTCAGCCATACTTCAGTTACTTGCACCAGCCAGCCAGTGGCCCACTCCTCAGCATCTTCATCAGCACTTATCCTACTCAGTCCTCAGCATCATGGCTCCAAAGAAAAGCAACATCACCTATCATTTCTTCCAACCAGACTTGTCAGACATCAGGAGGATCCAAACCCTGATCACTCCAGATCACATACCCTTGTTCAGGGAGAGTTATGGAGATATACTGGACATGGTTATAGATCTGGACCCTTCACAGAGGAGCCTCATCCACACCTGCATTCAGTTTTATGATCCCCCTTTGAGATGTTTCACCTTTCAAGACTTTCAGTTGGGGCCTCTTTTAGAAGAATACTCATCTTTGGTTGGTTTGCCTATCAAGAGGGAAATCCCTTTCAACCCTGAAATGGTCTTTCCCGGCAATGGGGAGATAGCAAAAGCTTTGCACCTGGAGCCTGTTTTGATTGAACAGCATATGACCTCTAAAGCTGGGATCCCTGGATTTCATCTGGACTTCCTGATTTCTCAAGCTAGTCTGAAGGCCTCCTTGGGGGAGTGGAAAGCTGTTTGTGCTCTGTTGGCCTTAAGTGTGTATGGGATTGTGCTGTTTGCAGATGAGCCTCGATTCATCAGCAAGAATGCAATCCATTTGTTCATCCTGAAAAACCCAGTGCCAACTTTGCTGGGTGATCTCTATTACTCAGTACATCAGAGAAATGAGAAGCAGAGGGGAAGATTAGTGAGGATTTGTGCTCCATTATTCCATGCTTGGCTTCTCAGGCATCTACCCAGGACAGATGCATTTCTAAATCCTCATCAGCAAAGCAACTGGGCTAAGAGGCTCACTACTCTCACTTCAGCAGATATCAGATGGTGTACTCAAAGCACCAAGGGCAGAGATATAATCACCAGCTGTGGGCACTTTCCCAATGTGCCTTTGATAGGAGTTAAGGGAAGTATCAATTACAACCCTCTGCTGTTCAGGAGGCAATTGGGCTATGCACTGGTTCATACTCCTAGGGAGCAGGACCTAGTTGAGACCCTCTACTGTGAGAACAAGATTAGTCTGGCAACTGTTAGGCAGGCTGCCTGGGCCTGGGACCATGTTCAAACCAAGGGAATCACCATTCTGGGGAAGTGCAATAATGTGGCATCAGTCCAATATTATGAGTGGTCCCATGCTAGGGCCCAATTCTCTGGAATGCCCTTTACCATAGAAGACATGCCTGAGTCATCTTCAGCACCACCCCCTGCCACTATCAGCTTGGAGGAGTTTGAGAGCTTGAAGGAAAGAAATGAGAAGCTAACCCAGGCCTTGCAGAAGACCCTCAGGGAGAGGAGTGAAGGTGTGAGGGAGATTGAGAGATTGGAAAAATTGAAAGTGGAACACTTGACCAAGATTGAGAAGTCTGGAGATTATATCAACAAGTCTAAAGCTGGTGAGCAGATTCTGAAGAATGCTTGTAAAGAAGCCCAGTTCCAGAGAGCAAGAACAGACTTGTACCTGAAGGAGAGTCAGGCCAGGTGGGTCCGGATCACTGAGGCCCGTACTCTAGAAGACAAGAGAGTTCAGGACAAGATGGAGCAGATGGAAAAAGCCTTGGCAGCAGCCCAGGAGGAAATATCAGAGCTGAAAATCAAAGCAGGAGTGAAGAGGTCTAAGGACCAAAGTCAGAGCAGGAAGTTGACTGCAGCTGTTGCAACAAGAAACCTTCTCATCAGAAGTCTCACGGAGCATCCGGCTGATCCTGTGACCGAAGCACTTCTTAAGGAAGTTCGTGAGGATGAGTTTGACCTTGGAGTCTGATCATTTGCTTGTTGTTGTTCCTTTTCCATGTACTTTTGCTTTTTTGTGATGTATTTTGACCCCTTTGAGGGCTTGTGTTGTAAAAATGAACAAGTTGTATTATTTCACCTCTGTAATATATTTGCGTTGGTTTCTATCTGGGTTTCACATCAAAAGCAACTTCAACAGCATCATCTTCAAGGGGCTGGAAGGGTCAAAACTGAAGGCCAAACCGGATACCTTGAGAACAAATAAGCATAACTGCATTGCATGCTGACCCTTTTTGTTTGTTTTGTAGGGTTTTGTTTTGTTGTTGCTAACCTCTGTTGTGATGTTCAGGAATTATTGCTCGCCGCCGGGTATTTCCTCTCAACAGGCCACACAGGTACCCAACTAGAAACAACCTTCCGGGAATTCAGATGGATCAGATGCAGCAGGACCTTACGGAGGTCAGAAACCAGATGGCCAACGAAAGGTTGGAGATGAGAACTCAGATAACACAATTCATGGAAGTGATGAACAATTTAGCTCAAAGCCAGGAGAGGCTCAGAACTTTGGTAGAAGGGAGGAATCAAGAGGAGCCCCATGTGGGAACTGCTGGTACAAGTAACAACGAGAGGGTCCAACCTCATGTCAATCCCCCAGTTTTTGGACCCCATCTCCATCCAGAGGCTAACATCCCAGTCAACATTCAAGGGACAGCCACTGCAGCCAGAGTACTTCAAGAAGATCCTCAGGAGGACCAGTATACAGTAATGGGTGCCGGAGAGGAAACTTATGATAGACGGTTGGAAGAAATAGCTGAGAAGTTGAGGTCCTTAGAATCTCAAAATTCTTTGGGTTTCGACGTTATGGACATGGGTTTGGTAGAAGGGGTCAGGATTCCCCACAAGTTCAAGCCTCCATGTTTCGAAAAGTATAATGGGACTTCATGCCCCCGGACTCATTTGCAATCATTTATGGGAAGGCTGAAGGCCTATACAATGGATGAGAAACTTTGGATGTTTTACTTCGAAGATAGCTTGACTGGAGCTTCTAGGGAATGGTATTCCCATTTGACAAGAGCAACTATAAGATGCTGGAAGGACCTGGCAGAAGCCTTCATCAGACAGTATCAGTATAATCTAGATATGGCACCCAACAGGACCCTCCTAATGGGAATGTCACAGTCTTCGAGGGAGAGCTTCAGAGAATATGCTCAGAGGTGGAGGCAATTGGCTGCTGCCGTTCAACCCCCTATGTCTGAGAGAGAAATGGCAGACATGTTTATGAACACTCTTCAGGGAACGTATATTGACAGGTTGGCTGCTTTCTCTTCCACCAGCTTCGCAGATGTTGTCATAGCTGGGGAAAGAATTGAAAGCCTGTTAAAGATGGGAAAGATCTCGGACAACGGTGCAAGCTCGTCCAGTAGTACAAGAAAGCCTTTTGCAGGCCCGAGAAGAACTGGCGAGACCAATGCCATCCACACCAACAGGGGTAGGCCCCAATATGTTCAGAGGTCAATAGCAGCAGTCACTATCCCTGCTCCAACTCATCCTCAGCCAGTCTATCAACCTCCTCAACAAAACTTCCAACAACAACCTCAGTATCATCAGAATCAGTACCCTCCAAGAAACTTCAACAGTAACAACAACAACAACAATCAACAAAGGCCATTCCAACAAAGGCCATCTCAAGCTAACCGAGTGATCGACCCGATCCCAATGCCGTATGCTGCCTTGCTGCCACAACTTCTGAAACTCAACCTGGTTGAGCTAAGAACGTTGGCACCTCCGGATCCCAACAGTCTACCAAGGAACTATGACTCCAATGCTAGGTGTGCCTTTCACTCGAACGCACCTGGTCACAGTACAGAAAAATGCAGGGCTCTGCATATGAAGGTACAAGACTTGGTAGACTCCAAGGCTCTGAATTTTGCACCTCCGCCCAATGTCAATAAAAACCCTATGCCAAACCATGGTGGTCCCCGAATTAATGCTATTGAAGAAGACCAACCGTCTTATTTGATAACTAGTGTGGATCAGATCAGGACACCATTGGTGGAAATCAAGGCTCAACTCCGTGAAAACCAAATATTTCCGGGGTGTGAACTAGGGTGTCCCTATTGCAATATTTCATGGAATGGGTGTGAAGATTTAAGGAATGGCATTAACAGCCTTATTCAGAGTGGCCTACTCCAGATCACTACATCATTTCCGGCAAATCCGACAACGTCATCAACAACGGTTTCAGAACCTCCTACAACTGCAGCAACTATTGTACCCGACAATTCATCAACACCATCAACCAGTACTTCATCTGTCCTCCCAAATGACCAGTTTTCAACAGTTCCTCCTGCTACAACTTCAGCTTCATTCCATTTCGAATCTCCGTCAGCAACAACAACAGTCCTTCCAACAGTACCTCCTACAACATCAGCAATCAATCATGAAGATGTCTCTACTGTTACCATATTCTACGATCCTGAAAATAATTCCGCCTACCATTCAGAAGGTGCTGCTCCCGCCAGGGCACCAGTTACAATCTTTTATGATCCACAAACAATAACAGTCCCTTCAGCAGCAGCAATCAGTCCAGTCACTGTCACGGTGCCTGGACCAGTACCATATGAAAGCAATAGGGCCATCCCTTGGCACTATGGCTCTGACGTATACTGCGAAGGAAAAAGAATCACTCTTGAAACATCAATACCTGCACCACAAGTAGATAATGTGGGGGGAGGCGGAGGCTTCACTCGAAGCGGACGTCTCTTTGCTTCACAAGTTCAAAGACCTGCTGCCGAAGCAGAAGCTGCTGCCAAGGCAAAAGGAAAAGGCCCGGTGCAGGAAGATCCAGCTGCCAAAGAAGCCCTGAAGACTCCATTTGATCAAGAAGTTGATGAGTTTATGAGGATCATCAAAAAGAGTGATTATAAAATTGTGGATCAACTTCACCAGACGCCATCCAAAATCTCTATCCTCTCACTGCTTATGTGCTCCGAAGCCCATCGGAATGCACTACTTAAAGTCTTGCACGCAGCTTACGTGCCTGAGGAGATTACTGTCAACCAATTGGAAACCGTGGTTGGAAATGTTACTGCTAGCAATGGGCTAGGGTTTACCAATTCTGACTTGACAGCGGATGGCCGCAACCACAACAAGGCCTTGCACATAACCATGGAATGCAAAGGAGCTGTCCTTTCTCATGTGCTGGTGGACACAGGTTCTTCCCTGAATGTCTTACCAAAGAAGGCTCTGGTGAAGCTTGAATATGATGGATTGGCATTGAGACCCAGCAACCTGGTGGTACGAGCCTTTGATGGCTCAAAGAGATCGGTTCTGGGAGAGATTGAGCTGCCTGTGACAATTGGCCCACAGACTTTTAAAACTATCTTTTATGTGATGGACATTCAGCCCGCCTACAGCTGTTTGTTGGGTAGACCCTGGATTCACGCCGCCGGCGCAATAACGTCTACCCTTCACCAAAAGTTAAAATTTGAGTGGGAAGGTCAAGTTGTCACAATCTGTGGGGAGGAGGACATTTTTGTCAGCCACCTGGCGACCTATAAGTACATTGAAATGGATGGAGAGATCCATGAAACAATGAGCCAGGGGTTTGAAGCCTTGAATGTCAATGAAGCATCTGCTGTATCTGGTACTCCAATGTCATCATACCAACAAGCCCGGAAGGTTGTTGAAGAAGGAACTGCCCTAGGCTGGGGCAAGGTCTTAGCTGTGGAGGAGAAGAAGGACAAATTTGGGTTGGGTTACAAACCAACTCAACATCAAGCAAAGGCTGCTGGAGAGCCTGGTTTTGTCAGTGGGGGAATGCTTACCCCTGATGCTATCAACTGTCTGGAAGACGAGCTGGAAGAGGAGCGCAATCTGGAGAATTGGATTCGTCCGAAGATCCCGGGGAGCAGTGTCTCGAACTGGTCTTCCCAGGAAATTATAAGAGTTACTCATGCAGAGTAATTATTATTTCCTGTATTTTTTATAGCATGCATCCAAGTCTTGCATTTTGCCCAAGATGACAAGGCTCATTTTGTAACCAGGGCCATCTGTACTTTTGTGCAAACAAGATTAAATTAATGAAATATCAGACATCTTTTTGCAAACGAGTCTTTTTCTTTTATGCTCACTGTTTTTCCATCTTTCTTTTTGTACAAAAATAAATGGCGGTGTTTTCAAAATGATAACTTCATTTCACTTTTTTCTAAAGCAAGATTAAAATCAATCACTAAAATGAACCAACTTAACCCTTGCAGAGAGTGCCTTCCAGACAGCACCGACAACAGCACGGCTATGACATCGTATGACTTTGACGATCCAATCAATCAAGCTGATGAAGGGGTTGAAGAAGAATATGAGCTTCCTGAAGAGCTAGCCAGGTTGTTGAGACAGGAGGAAAAGGTTATTACTCCTCACCAGGAGGAGATTGAAGTGATTAATCTTGGTACAGACGAAGACGTGAAAGAGGTTAAAATCGGGGCTTGCCTGCAAGACTCAGTGAAGAGACGACTGATAGATCTGCTTCAAGAGTATGTTGATGTGTTTGCTTGGTCGTATCAAGATATGCCAGGGTTGGATACCGACATTGTTGTGCACAAGCTGCCTTTGAGGGAAGAATGCCCACCAGTCAAACAGAAGTTGCGCCGAACTCGCCCAGACATGGCTATGAAAATCAAGGAGGAGGTACAAAAGCAATGGGACGCCGGGTTCCTTGCTGTGACTAGCTATCCACCGTGGGTTGCTAATATAGTACCTGTGCCTAAGAAGGATGGAAAAGTAAGAATGTGTGTTGACTACCGGGATCTGAACAGAGCCAGCCCGAAAGATGACTTCCCATTACCTCACATTGATGTATTGGTGGATAACACGGCTCAGTTCTCGGTATTCTCCTTCATGGATGGATTTTCAGGATATAATCAGATCAAGATGTCACCTGAAGACATGGAGAAGACAACATTCATTACACCTTGGGGCACGTTCTGTTACAAAGTGATGCCATTCGGACTGAAGAATGCTGGTGAAACATACCAACGGGCTATGGTGACATTATTCCACGATATGATCCATAAAGAAATAGAATGTTATGTGGATGACATGATCGCCAAGTCCCTTACAGAGGAAGATCACCTGGTGAATCTGCTGAAGTTGTTCAAGCGTCTGAGGAAATACCAACTAAAGTTGAACCCCAACAAATGCACATTCGGGGTGCGATCCGGTAAGCTGCTGGGCTTTATTGTAAGCGAGAAAGGGATTGAAGTTGACCCTGATAAAGTCAAAGCTATTCAAGAGATGCCTGCACCGAAAACTGAGAAAGAAGTTCGAGGGTTCTTAGGTCGATTGAACTACATTTCAAGGTTCATATCTCACCTCACAACAACCTGTGAACCCTTGTTCAAGCTGTTAAGGAAGGAACAAACGGTCAGGTGGAACGAAGATTGCCAGAAGGCTTTTGACAAGATCAAGGGATATCTGCAAGAACCTCCAGTCCTTATGCCTCCAGTTGAAGGAAGACCTCTGATAATGTACTTGACAGTATTAGAAGAGTCAATGGGGTGTGTGCTGGGCCAGCATGACGAGTCTGGTCGAAAAGAGTATGCAATATACTACCTAAGCAAAAAGTTTACCGACTGTGAACAGCGTTATTCACTGCTCGAGAAAACTTGCTGTGCTTTAGCGTGGGCTGCTCGCCGACTGAGACAGTATATGTTGACCCACACTACTTT
This sequence comes from Lathyrus aphaca, assembly GCA_963966055.1. Taxonomy (NCBI): domain Eukaryota; kingdom Viridiplantae; phylum Streptophyta; class Magnoliopsida; order Fabales; family Fabaceae; genus Lathyrus; species Lathyrus aphaca. The sequence goes on from OZ014520.1 coordinate 502,697,171, forward strand.
ATTGATCTCAAAGATGGATCCAGTTAAGTACATTTTCGAGAAGCCGGCTCTTACCGGACGGGTTGCAAGATGGCAGATGATTCTCACAGAATATGACATCCAGTACACATCTCAGAAAGCCATCAAGGGCAGTGTACTATCTGAATATCTTGCTGAGCAACCCATTGATGACTACCAACCTATGAGGTTTGACTTCCCTGATGAAGACATCATGTTCATTAAAGCAAAAGATCACGAGGAGCCTATTCACACCGAAGGGCCTGACCCGGAGGAAGAATGGACTATGATGTTTGATGGGGCTGTTAACATGAATGGCCGTGGTGTTGGTGCAGTACTCATTACACCCAAAGGAGTTCACATGCCTTTCTCGGCAAAACTCACTTTCAATTGCACTAACAACGAAGCTGAATACGAAGCTTGCATTATGGGTCTTGAGGAAGCCATTAACCTCAGGATTAAAACGTTGACCGTATTCGGAGATTCAGCTTTGGTAGTAAATCAAACCAACGGGAAATGGTACACCCACCAAGATCATATGATACCTTACAGGGATTATACAAGAAGGTTATTGACTTTCTTCACAACAGTCAAGCTTGAGTATATCCCTCGAGACGAGAATCAGTTTGCAGATGCTCTTGCTACCATTTCATCCATGATCAAAGTTCAAATGGCTAACTTTGTACCCCAGATTTCAGTATCAAGACTCGATAGACCAGCATATGTATTTGCAGCGGATGTTGTGAAAGATGATAAACCTTGGTTCCACGACATTAAGTGCTTCTTGGAGGATCAAACATACCCGCCTGGGGCATCTTCCAATGATAAGAAGACTTTGAGAAGGCTTGCTGGTAGTTTCTTTCTGAACACTGATGGGTCTTTATACAAGAGGAACTTTGACATGGTACTCCTCAGATGTGTTGACAAGACGGAAGCAGATTTGTTGATGCATGAAGTGCACGAAGGCTCTTTTGGTACCCATGCTGGAGGACATGCAATGGCTAAGAAATTGCTAAGATCAGGCTATTACTGGATCACAATGGATGCAGACTGTTGTGCCTACGCCAGGAAATGCCATAAATGCCAGATCTATGCGGATAAGGTGCATGTGCCTCCCAATCCTTTGAATATCATGTCTTCACCATGGCCCTTTGCTATGTGGGGCATTGATATGATTGGCAAGATTGAGCCAACTGCGTCAAACGGCCACAGATTCATCCTAGTCGCCATCGACTATTTCACCAAGTGGGTTGAAGCAGCCTCATATGCAAACGTCACAAGACAAGTGGTAGCCAGATTTCTGAAAAGAGATATCATCTGTCGATACGGAGTTCCCGAGCGAATCATTACTGATAATGGTTCCAACTTGAACAACAAAATGATGGCAGAGCTGTGCCGGGACTTCAAGATCCAACATCACAATTCTTCTCCTTACAGGCCAAAGATGAATGGCGCTGTTGAGGCAGCTAACAAGAATATCAAGAAGATTGTGCAGAAGATGGTAATCACTTACAAAGACTGGCATGAAATGCTACCGTTTGCCTTGCATGGGTACCGCACGTCAATCAGAACGTCCACTGGGGCAACACAGTACCAACTTGTACATGGTATGGAAGCAGTCCTACCTGTTGAAGTTGAATTACCCTCTCTACGAGTTTTGATGGATGTTAAGCTGAGTGAAGCAGAATGGGTACGGTCCCGATACGAACAACTGAGTCTGATCGAAGAGAAAAGATTGGCTGCAATCTGCCATGGGCAGTTATATCAGAAGAGAATGAAGAGAGCCTTCGATCAGAAAGTCAGGCACCGAGAATACCAAGTAGGGGATCTTGTGCTGAAAAGAATCCTCCCTCCTCATACAGACCACAGGGGCAAATGGACTCCAAATTATGAAGGACCATTTGTTGTAAAGAAAGTTTTCTCTGGTGGAGCACTGATGCTCAGCACCATGGATGGTGAAGATTTCCCGTCCCCTGTGAATTCAGATGCAGTTAAAAAATACTTCGCATAAAATGACCCGCTGGACATAAAAACAGAATGTAAGTCCAGGCAAAAATAGGGCATCCCGGCGAGTCAAAAACAGAATAAAAGACTCGGGCAAAAGTAAGGGAAAATAAACAAAAAATGTACACCCGCTGAGTTGAAAAGCCGCATTGGACAGCTCAGGCAAAAATGGGTATCCCGATGGATTGAAAACCCGAAAGGGCGATCCATGCAAAATAAGGGAATAAGCGAACAACTGCATTCTTAGTTCGTCTGTATCACCTACAACTTGGTAAGCTTCCAAAGGATCAAGCTTCAATCAGAATCAACTCTCTCCAGAAAGCAAGACGAGAAGAACGTCATTGTCATACGAGTCATAGCAGAAGAGGAAGCTCCTTGAAAGCGTCGTCAACACCGCCAGCACTTTATTTCTCAATTTGTAACAATCTCCTCATTTCAGGAGATATGTTTCTTTGACTGTATCTCTGCCAATTCAGGGCACATGAATTAATAAAATCAGATTTTCAGTCAAGTTTCGTCTTTTACATTTACGTTTTGCAAGGAGTTGTCTGATATCTCTAAAAATACAATTGCATAAGTACAGATGCCTTCTCTAAAAACAAAACACATGCTTACAGGGAATGTGATTATTCTCGAAAGTACTTAACCCCTATGACGGAATCCAGTAAGGGATACCTCGGGACCTTTTGTACGTTTCCTTATCTTTGCAGGATTGCAGGTACCCAGAACGCAACTTGGGGCATGTAAGGTACATCCCAGCAAGCTGGCAAATCTACAAAAGATATCAGCATCCGAGATGCTCTATCCCCAGCTGAGTTGCTCCCCATTGCCTTCCCCAGCAAAGTTGCCAAATCGACATGCACTCAATCTCAGCATCGGAAATGCTATATCCCCAGCTGAGTTGCCTCTTGTTGCTCTCCCCAGCTGAGTTGCCTCTCACACTTCCCCAGCCGAGTTGCCATTCTTCCTCAACAGAATACAGAAGTCAGGGGATCATATCCCCACAGAGTCTTCAGCCTCTATCCAGAAGAGCAACGCATGAAGAGATCACAACAGAGTACAGAAGCTTCTGCAAACCCCAGCTGGGTCCCGTATTATAAGGATATGTCAATCAGTGACCTATATCCCCGAGCAGATACATCATTAGATCTACCAATGATCTCATCCCCAGCTGGGATGTCCATTCCAAGCAGATCGACCAGAGATCTTCGCAGCAATGGGATCCGAATCCCGGATCTGCGCCCCTTTGCATAATCATGGCATCCGCATCATATTCACCCCCCAGAGCGTAGCATTCCGTCTAATACGGAGCATTACGGCAAAAATCAAATGCATAGCATAATCATAAGCCATGTTCTGAAGTAACACTTGTGAATAACAAACCATTCATCATCATTATACAGAAATCCCCACCAGAGTCCCAGCAAAAGCAGCTGCCCTTCCAAATCACAAACACCAGTATATACACCTTTTGGCACCCGTCCGTGTCATCTTTCCCCAGTAAAGTCGCCTGAACACCCTTTACAAACAAATCACCCTCATTACAGATACGTCCTGACACCCGTCTGTGTCATATCCCAACAGAAAGCCAAAGAGGTCCTCTTTGCACTCACATATACATGTATACAATTTTCTTGACACCCGTCCGTGTCATATCCCCAGCGCAGTCGCTTACACCTTCATCACCCATACACTTGTTAATATTACACTTTTCTCTCTTGACACTCGTCCGTGTCACTCTCCCCAGCAGTTAAAACACTCATTTATACAATACAATACTCACTACTCATGGTACACTTATACAGATACTCGTCCGTATCTTGTATACATCATCACTCATATCCCCACAGATTCGGCAATAGTCCTTGTTCTTTGTTAACCAGTTGGTACTCGTCCGTACCATCATCTCAGAACATTGCATCTAGTGTTTGTTTCTACATGATGCTCGTCCGTATCATAGTCTTAGGGATGCTCGTCCGCATCTTTAATCCATACACTGTGTCAAACACTTATGTCTTCTTGAATATAGATACTCGTCTGTGTCTGTTATTTCCCAGAAGAGTCCTTTCAGATGCAACACTCGTCCGTGTTCTTTGTTAACCAGTTGATACTCGTCCGTATCATCATCTCTGAACATGTGTCAGTTTGTTTCTACATGATGCTCGTCGTATCATAAGTCTTAAGGATGCTCGTCCGCATCTTTAATCTATACACAATACCAAACACTTATACCTTTTGTTTCTTGGATGTAAACGTTCGTCCGTGTTTACTTTATCCCCAGTAGATCGCCAACAAATTTTCTTTTTATCTAACACTCGTCCTGTGTTATGATACCTTTGAGAGCAGCCGTACCCTGCTGAGTGGTCGTCCTCCACTTCTTGATGGTCGTCCTCCATCATGCTCATCCGATGGCCGTCCCCATCGTTGATTTTTAGCAGCCGTCCCCTGCTAGGTGGTCGTCCTCCACCTTTTGATGATCGTCCTTCATCACTTTATCCGATGGCCGTCCCCATCGTTGATTTTAGCAGCCGTCCCCTGCTAGGTGGTCGTCCTCCACCTTCTGATGATCGTCCTTCATCACTTTATCCAATGGCCGTCCCCATTGTTGATTTTGGTTATCTAACACTCGTCCTGTGTTATGACAAACCTCGAGAGCAGCCGTCCCCTGCTAAGTGGTCGTCCTCCACTTCTTGATGGTCGTCCTCCATCTTGCTCGTCCGATGGCCGTCCCCATCGTTGACCTTTTCTATCCGATGGCCGTCCCCATCGTTGACATTTTCGGCAGCCGTACCCTGCCAGGTGGTCGTCCTCCACCTTTGATGGCCGTCCCCATCATATTTCTTTTATTCCCAACAGAGCAGCCGTCCCCTGCTAGGTGATCGTCCTTCACCTTTGATGGCCGTACCCCATCATCTGTTTATTTCATTCATTCTTCAACCCGATGGCCGTCCCCGTCGTGGTCCCTTTTCCTTTTTAACCCGATGGCCGTCCCCATCGTTGGTTACTTGACCTTTACGAACTTGATGGCCGTCCCCGTCATGTTTCATTAATCTCCAGAGAACTTTGCAGCTTTATCTTGATGGCCGTCCCCATCATAATATTTTATTTTCCCCAGCTAGTCGGTCGTCCCCGTCTTAGCTTTACTTGTTTTTCCCCAGCTAGTCGGCCGTCCCCGTCTTGGCTTTACTTTTTATCCCCAGCATGACGGCCGTCCCCGTCATCGCTTTATTTTCCTGCACTTTTCCAGCATGTCGGCCGTCCCCGTCATCACTTTACTTCACATTTATCCCAGCATGTCGGCCGTCCCCGTCATCGCTCTTTACCCAGCAGTCGTCCTCTGCTCGACGGTCGTCCTCCGTCGCCCACTTTACAATATACTTTATTTTGCTTTTACAATCTATATCCCTTTTATTCTTCATTCTGTGAGTGCAAATTTTGGACTGTCTTTGGTATTCAACCACAAGTTATCTTGTTTGCCTGTTAAGCCGTCGCTTACACCCTGCACAGCTAACTCATGTTTGAATAGGGGCAGCTGTAAACACCCCAAATTTGCCCTCACCCATTCACACCATGGCTTGTGATCATTCTCATATGCATAAGTACAATCATGTCATCTCACATCTCATTTTTTTTATCCACTGCATAGCTTTCAAGGCATCTGCACATATGGTTTGTGACCTGAGCAATCCCAAAGCATCTTGAGCCATTCCAAAGGCAACCAATCAGCTCAAAGGGGTCCATGTGTGTTCTTATATCATATTTCATCTCCTCAAAGTCAAAAATGCAGAGGAATCATAAGAACTAAGGTTTGAGTGGATGCAGAGCCAGGTTGAACTGCACAGTTGACTGAAAATTAGGGTTTTGGTTTCAGAGGCCATAACTCCAAATTTTTTGGTCATTCTTGTTTCCATTGGCCTATATATGGTATAGAGAGTATGCATATCAATTTTCATGAAGAAATTCCATGGGGAAGTCATCTGATCAAGAGTTGACTTTTCAGACAAGTCAGTGCAAAATCAGGGCATCTGAGGCCCCCAATGACCCAACCAATGGGTGATCTTCATCATTTTGAGTGTATATGATCTTTATTTGATCATGGAAGAAGGTTGAAGTTCATAAAAATCAAGAATTTAGGGTTTTTGCAAATGTTGACTTTTTGGGCATAGTTGACTTTTCAAGAATGCATCATTTTAGGTCATTCTTCAAGCCTTGATTCATGATCCAAAAAGGCTTCAAATGGGAAAACTTTGGTCATGAAAGTTGTAGATCTCATCTTTCCCTTTTCAAAAAGTACAAGAACATGATCAAACTCTTCTTGGATCAAAAGTTATAGCAATGCAAAGTTGGCAAAAATCATTAATTTCTAAGGCATGCTTCAAATGGAAATTTTGCAAAACCTTGAACAAATGCATTATGTGACTTCTAATTCATTTCAAACCATTACACAAACATTCTCTAAGTGCTAAAAATCAGAATTGGATCAAGTTTGCCCATGGTTTGGTTTGTGTAACAAGGCATTTTCTCATAGAATTCCATAAAGCAACAACTTGCAAAAACCATCATGATCACTTCACCAACTTGATGCATTGGCTGCTGAGCTTTGCTAGACCTCTCCCTCATCCTTGCTGCGCCAGCCCATGCCTTGTACTTGCCTAGACTTTGAGCCATGCCTCACTTACACAAAAGTTGACCTTTATGCAAAAGCAAACTTACCTATCATAGCAGGCCATGTCACATCACAAAGCCAATCAGATTTGTTTATGTTATCCCTTTGCAAGCTAAACATAAGGCTAAGCAAGGCTGAAACCAACACATTCACCACATACACAAAAACTCACCATCTTGCAACTTGCTTCGAATTCCTCTCCACAGCCACTAAACATTCAAGCCAACTTCATCAATCATCTCACCACACTTCATAGATCACCCAGCACCAAGAACACAAGCCTGATATAGCCAGAACACCCCATAGCCATTGCTCACCCTCAGTCTGCATTTCTCTTCGAAACTCTCACCACAGCTTGCAAACACACAAACAAACCTTGCAAAGCTTCTCCATACATCATTGGGACCTCAAACCTTCATTCACAATGGCCTGAAACCTCCAGAAACACCATTGCCATTTCTGAGCAAGCTTGAGCAGAAGCTGTCGAATCTCACTATCCAGCCAACTCAAACTCATTTTGAGCATTCAAACATCTTTGGGGGATCAAGTGGAGTGGTTTGCACAAGGAAAAGTGGCCAGAAAGTCCTCAAGTTGAAAGCTCCAAATCTCAGGTAGCTCGAAAATAATTTTTCCAGAAATCATTTTTCTTGTTACAAACTTGTTCTTCATGATTTGCTGATCATCCTGGTACCATTGGTTTTGAAAATGGTTTTGAAATGAGCATTTAATTTGTTTCTGAAGCTTGCGTGACCTAGAACTTCTTCTCTTCGATTCAGCTTGTTTAGGAAATATAAATTTGTTTTGAGAGAGGGGTTTGATTCGTGAGAGGCTGGAGATCATTTCCCAATTCATAGATTTTGTTTTTGTTACGTTTTGAGAGGTTTTGAGGTTTCTCAGGTGAGGGCTGGCCGGAGAAGACGACCGGAAGTCTTCTCCGGCAGCCTGAAAGTCATTAATCACTAATTAGGGTTAGGGCACCAACTTTGAACCTGGGCCTTTAGATCCTGTTTCCCGCGCGTGAATGGAAGGCCTGGATCTTGTCATTAGTTTTAATTAAGTTTAATTTATTTAATTAATTAAGATTAACCTAGTTTGAATCTGAACCACAAGATCACGCGCGCAGTCAACACATTTGAACTCAGAATCAATCTCATCCATCCATCCTGATTACTTCCTATTTTATTTGTTATTTATTCATTTTTATTTCATTTAACTTGCACATTTAATTTAAAATAGCAAAAAATTCTTAAAAATTATGAAACTTTTTCCTGAGAGTTTTAATAATTTTTAAGACACAAAAACATTTTTTATTTTATTTTTATCATTAAAAAAGTATTTTTAAATATTTAAAAGATTATTTTTAATTGATTAATGAGAATTAATTAATTAAAAATACTTTTAGGTATTTAAAAATTACAAAAAAAATTCATGAAATGTTCTAAGACATTTAGAAACATTGTCCAACCTTCAAACCAAATTTCTTTTTTGATCTTGATGCATTTTAAGAATTTTTCATTGAATTAAATCATTTTTTATGCATTATTTTGATCATGGATTCAAAAATTCATTTCTGCCTATTGGTGAAGGTTGAGACATTGATTCTTTTTGCTTTGTCTTGTGTTTGGCATGTAGTTTCTAGGGTAAAAAGGCCATGAATTGTTCTTGCATTTTCAAATTGTTTGGCATTTGTTTTGTTAAGAACCCTAAAAAACCCTAATAACTTAGAAAATTCATATCTTGAGTTTGGTTGAGAGTTGAGAGCTCCCCTTTGGGCAGTGGTTCATCATAGGCCTAGGGTTTCTTTGGGTGCCATTTTCCATTTTTTATCATGAGGTTTGCTTCTGTTTTTGGTTTGTGTTTGATGTTTGATCCATGAACCCTAATTTGGGCTTTCTTTTGCATCCTTCTTGCATTCTCTTGCATAACATGACTTGTCTTTGCATTTTGTGCATGCTTATGATTCATTTGACATCTTAAGACATGTAGAAAGCATGTTTGATCATTGCATTGCATATTTGCCATGTCATTTGTCTTGTATGCTTCATAGCTTTTCATGCTTGTTCATGCTCCTTAACTTGCATCATTTGCATTCATAAGCTTGTATGATCATCCCCATTGTCTTGCCTCATGTTTGCAGCACCTCATAACATCATAATCATCATCAACATGCTTCTGGTCTTGCTTTGCATCATATCATTTCATCTCATCTTGCATTGCATTGCATTTCTTTCTAACATTTCAGGTGGTAAGTAAACTTGAGAAGTGGATTTGCCTTCACTTCTCATATCTTTTCTTTTCATCCCTCTTGTATCCATTGCTGCATTTCTATTTGTGTTTGAGATTGAGCTTGCTCATTCTTCTTCTTCCCACTTTCTTTCTTCAAGTGACTTGACTTCTTGAATGAAGCAAGTCACTTTGCTTCTCTTGATCCTGTTCATCTGCTTCCTGGTGGCTCCTCTGAAGATCTTCTTGGTGAAACCTCACAAACCTTAGGAACAACCAAGCATGACAATGAATTAGGGTTTTGATTAGTCCCCCTCATAGTTTTACCTTTGTGTCTCTCTTTGAGTCTTCTCTTCTCATCTCATAATCAGGGACTAAACCCTAAAGGCTTTAAGACTTTGTGATTAAGCTTATGCCTGCATCCTTCTCTTAGGATGGAGTGTATAACTTTAATCCTAAGTATTAAACCCTTAAGGTGTTTAAATCTTTTAATCAATTCATCTAATAATCATCAAGACATCACACTTGTAACTTGGGCCTTGCATTAGGGTTCTAATTCTTCCTTAAGTGGTTAAGAAGGACTAACCCTAGTGTTAATGGACAAGTCCCCCTCAAGTTGTCTTACAAATCATAAAAAACACTTCATCATCATACCATTAATCTAAATAAAATCCACTTAATAAAGGCTTGTTTTGTCATGGGTTTAATCCCTAATCATGGATTAAGTTGAGGAGTCTTCCTCAGCTTAAACATTCTCATCTATTATCCTTCTTTTAGGATGGTGTAATGAGTCTGTTTAATCCGTGATTATGGCTTAACCTCATTACTCAACACTAAACAAAAACCACAAAAACATCTAAATAATCACAAGTAGGTTAATGATCTTAATCCTACATCAAAGGTGATTAAGTGTGAGAATCTGACTTCACACTTAAGGTATTCTCATTACCCCTAATCAGAGGGAAGATGTGATGAGTTTACTAACCCATTGGTTTAGACTTAAGCTCATTATCCTATGACAAACTCCAAAAGCAATAAAAGACTGAAAACTCAAAAACAAACAATAATCGTCTCCTTCGGGATTCTTTTCTCATCATCTTCACTCACAATCGAGAACTTGCTTCTTCCGTCTAATGCAAGACAGTTAGCACCTGAGCCAGACAGGTCATACACTTGAGCATAGACAAGCAAGCAGTTCACAAGTCAATTCACCTTTCAGTCTCTTTGGGTCGAACTACGGTGTTCTGACTTCCTCATTGCACGAGAGGATACGTAGGCATAACTTAACAGTTATCGAACAAAAGTCTCTGTACATTCCCCCTCTTTCTAGCCTTATTCTTTAAGCCTCATGATCTTGAGCATCTCACTCTTTTCCTTGCACTGACACTTCTCTTATACACTTCACATCACTTATACACTTTACACTGACACCTGTACATCTCTTTCCATCTCATTTATACACAGATTGCACTGACACTACCCCTTTAAAACACAAATCTTTTAAGCGTGGATCCCGTCGAGTACGACGGACAATCTGGGTGCTAATACCTTCCCAGGTTGTAACCGACCCCCTTTCTCAGTTTCTCTGGTTCGCGACCGTCTTATCCGTATCTTTCCAGGTCTATGCAGCATTACCTTTCCTCCGGGATAAAAATGCCTAGCTGGCGACTCTTTTCATCTCCAGTGAGTTCACGGCTGTGTGTTCTCACTGTTCCCTTCGCCGACCGTTCGCGCTTGTACCTTCATCTGGGCCTATTCCCATTTATCGGGAGCGACAGTTGTGCAGTGTGATTAAAAGAGATGAAGGTTTCTTGAGGATTTTGTGATTCTGAGTGTATGAGTCCTTGCAGGCTTCTATGTTGTGTGCCTTTGAGTCCTTAGGGTTTGCATAAGATGTGCTGATTGGCCAGAGAGTTGTTGTGGCACAGGCTAATTGGTATGACTTGTTTTGCAAAAAAGTCAAAAGTTGGAAACTTGAGGTATGGGCCAGGACAAAGGGGATTTCATGGATTGATCTGCTTCATCTAAGTTTGAGGATGGCCCTAGGATGGTTTATGATGGACTGCAACACTTGGATTGCAAGATAGCATGTGTTTTGCAAATTTCCAACTTTGTGCATTCTTGAGAAATTGGCCATGAAAACTTGTGATGCAAGGCTCAAATTTGATCTTGAGATGTTGTGTGAACATGTTATGATGCTTAGAGGTGGATTGGAGGTCATTAGAATGCTTAAAACTTGGTTTTGCAAAAACTCCTCTTTGGCACATACTTGAAAATTACAAGATTTTTCCCAACTTTGAAACATCATATCTTGAGCTCTAGGATGAATCAAGAGGAGTTCTTGTACTTTTTGAAAATGGGAAGATCCAATCTACAACTTTCATGTTTGGAGATTTTTCATTTGAAGCCTTTTTGATCAAGAAAGAGGACGTTGAAAATCTTTCCCAAAATGGAAAGTTTTCATTACAAGTCATGTCCAAAAATGGAAAGTTTGCAAATGGCTTGAAATTCTTCAATATTGTGAACTTCTAACCACTTCTAAGATCAAATAAAGATCATAGAACCTAAAATTGATGAAAATGACCCTTTGGTACTATTGGTGGTGGCCTCAGATGCACTGATTCTGACTTTTCTTGCACAACAAGTTACCAGTTGATCAGATGACTTCCACAATGAATTTCTCCATCAAATTTGGTACACATGCTCCTTATAACATATTAAGACCATTAGAATTAAGATGACCAAAATATTTGAGGTAAAGGGCCTCAAACCCAAAACCCTAATTTTAGGTCATCTGTGTAGGAAATCTTCAGTCTGCCTCTATGCCTTTGCCATGCTTTGTGATCTCTTGACTTTTATGAACTTTGGGGAGAAAATTATGATCATGGAACACACATGGACTCTCTTGACAAGTTTCAAGGCCTTTGAGATAGCTCAGATCACTTCTTGGATTCATCTGATTACAAACCCTAATTGTGCAACTTATGCAGATGAAATGAACTATGCAGTGGGAGATGATATGATAATGCAATGTAATATGGAAAGATCACAAGCCATGGTATGAGAAAAAGTGATGGAAAATTTGGGGTGTTTACAGCTGCCCCTATTCAATCATGAGTTAGCTGTGCAAGATATAAGCGCCAGGCTTAACAGACAAACAAGATAACTTGTGGTTGAATACCAAGACAGTCCGAAATTTGCACTCACTGGGGAAAAGAAGAAAAGGGATATAAATTGTAACAGGTAGTATAGTATGAGTATTAAATGAAAGCGATGGAGGACGACCATCGAGTAGAGGACGACTGTAGGGGATGAAAACGGTAAGTAAATCAATGACGAGGACGACCATCATGCCGGGAAATAAAGAGACCGCGACGGGGACGGACATCGGGTAAATAAATAAAACTCTCTGGGGATTAAATAAATGAGGAAGGCACTGAAGGGGACGGCCATCAGGTTTAAAGGGTAAATAAACCGCGACGGGGACGGTCATCGGGTACAAGAATAAATGAAATAATGATGAGGGACGGTCATCAAAAGGTGAAGGACGATCACCTAGCAGGGGACGGTTGCTGAAAATATCGCGACATAGGACAAATGCCGGATAGAAAAGATCAACGATGGGGACGACCATCGAATAAGCATGATGAAGGACGATCATCAAGAGGTGAAGGACAATCACCTAGCAGGGGACGGATGCTTTGGGGATTATCGCGACATAGGACGAATGTCGGATAACAAAGATCAACGATGGGGACGGACATTGGATAAATGATAAGGGAAGGTCATCAAAAGGTGAAGGACGATCACCTAGCAGGGGACGACTGCTAAAAAGATATTGCGGCATAGGACGAATGCCAGATAAGAGTTCCAACAATGGGGATTCCACTGGGGAAAGGATGAGGGACGGTCATCTGAAGGTGAAGGACGATCACTTGGAAGGGGACGGCTGCCGAAAGTATCACGACATAGGACGAATATCGGATAAGAGGATCAACGATGGGGACGGCCATCGGATAAAATGATGAGGGATGGTCATCAAAAGGTGAAGGATGATCACCTGGCAGGGGAAGACTGCCGAAAATATCACGACATAGGACGAATGTCGGATAGAAAATTTGTTTTGTTGGTGACTTACTGGGGAACGGTAAACACGGACGAGTGCTTACGCTTTGAAATAAACGGTATAAGTGTTTGACAGTGTGTATAGACGGATGAGCATCCTTAGGACCACGATACGGACGAGTATCGATAGAAACAAACGCTAACACGTGTTTGAGGATGATGATACGGACGAGTATTAATCGGTTAAGCAAGGAACACGGACGAGTGTTTGATCTGCTGAGTAGGTGATATATACAGGATACATACGAGTATCAGAGAAATGTATATAAGTACATACAAGTATTTGACCTGCTGGGGAAATACGTGCAAGACACAGACGAGTGTCAAAAAGATTGAGCAAGGGACATGGACGAGTGTTTGACTTGCTAGGGAGGTATGACACAGGCGAGTGTCAAAAAGAATATGTACAAGTATGAACAAGTGAAATTCTGTGATCAGGTACGAGATGTCGAATGAGATGTTTAAACACTTGAAGACTTAACTAAAACTTAAAGTGCAGGAAAATTAAACAACATAGGAATTTGTTAACCCAGTTCAGTGTATAACCACACTTACATCTGGAGGCTACCAAGCCAGGAAGGAAATCCAATATAAGTAATATTAATTCTAGACTTAAACCACCCAGTTTAATCTTTCACTTAATATCTACCCAATGCAATTTCTACCTAAGACACAACTTAGATATGAGTACCAACTCACTCCCCCTCAATCACACAGTGATATGTTTACAAGTTTAATAAAATTGAAGTCATACTTCAAACACAACAGCTTGATCTTACTTCACAGTTTCAATCAAGACACAAATACACTTTTACTTAAAAGCTCATAAAGTGGTACACATAAAACAACCTGCTATTAAAACACAAAACACTCTATTTGGTCTTCTTAATTTCGTGCTCTATTCTGAGAGTTTCTGTTGCTTAAATAGGTGTTTGGATTTTGGGCTTTCTGTAGGTTTATCCAATCCTGATACGCATGCTGCCACTACCTTGAATTAGGGTTTGTTACTTCCTAGATTCTAGGTGATTCAGTTCTTCTGATTATGCTGAAGTCACATAACAAAACTCCCTACAGATGCGCCTTCTTCTGTTTTAATCCATCCATAATTAATTCCAGATAACTTCCCTGAATTCACTCAGTTCTGTTAGTTATTAATTAATTCTGGTAGCAGGTTTGAGATGTCACAACATCTGGTGTGACATCCTGAAAAACTTGAACTTACTTCATTTACTGATACAATGTCACAACATCTGATATGACATCCTGTAAACTGAACTTACTTCATTAACTGATACAATGTCCCAACATCTGGTGTGACATCATGAATTAAGTTCATTTACTTATACTCTGTTTGATAATGTCACAACATCTGGTGTGACATCCTAAATTAAGTTCATTTACTTATACTCTGTTTGATAATGTCCCAACATCTGATGTGACATCCTGAACTAAATTCAACACTTCTTGTTAGTCAAAAATTCTGCCAATTCTAAACATCTACAAACTCCCCCTTTGGCTAATTTTGTGGCTAACATACTTTTCTGGTTATCAGAGTGCAGCAGAGTTTCTTTTATCAGAGTACAGCAGTTCTTTTCTGTTGAGTTATGTGTGAGTTGACTCCCCCTCAAACATACATGTGTTCAGACTTGTTGCAACAGAAATTTTTCATTAAAATCACAGCTTTAGTTCAGAAGCAAACAGAAGTTTTTCATTAATCAGTAATCAGCATCATACATTGTTGTTGTTGTTCAGTTCTCCCCCTTGTTAGACATAAATTGGGGCCAAAGTTACTAATTCAAAATTACAATGTAGAATCAGACATTACATATTCCTCACAACAAGTTTCACTCAGACTCCTCATATTCAGTGTCTTCCTCTTCTTCAGTCTCTTCATCAGAAGCAGCAGCTTTATGAGCATTCTCTTTAATCTCCAGCCTTTGGATAATCTCCTCAAGCTTCTGCTTCCTGGCATCCAGCTCTTTGCATGTGTTCTTCAGTTCAGCAATTAAAGCAACTTTGGAGATTGGAGACTTTGCCTTTGAAGGACCAGTAGATGTCCCAGAGGGAGCTTCAACATCAGCTGCATGATGACTCAAGAACAACTTGTAGTGGAAGGCCAGAGGGCTTTCTCTTTTGCAAATGGACACAGCAAGGAAGGGAAGGCAATTGGCAGCTTTGTTGCAGATGATCCAACATGCTTCAATGTCTGATAAAAAATATAAGCCCCAAAATCCAGCTTTGTTTGGGTGCCCACAGCATATATAAACCTGCCCAATCCAGTTGCTATTGAGGATGTATGGTTGGTAGGGACCCATTTTGCAGTGCCAATCATATGCAGCATAGCATACTTCCTTGTCAGCAGGCTAACAGAAAGCTTCCCCTTGACTGGCCAAGTCTTGACCTGATTAGCAGTGATAACCATGCAAACCTGGTTATAAGTCTTCCCTAACTCATTTGGACCATCAAATTCTCTTCCAAGGTAGTGGTTGATAACCCTAGGAGAGAATTCCACACATCTCCCTCTTACATATACCTTTCTGAAGTCAGCAGTCTTACCATCAGCACAATCTTCTTGAAGATTTACAATGAATTCCTTGACTAGCAGCTCATAGCAAGGAGAGAAATTTGATACAGTTTTGAATAGGCCAGCAGAAGAAATGAGATCAATTACCTCAGTGCACTCAAGTGCATTACTGCTCAGCTCTCTTTCAAGTGCTACCCTTCTTTGATAGACAAACTTCCATCTGTTCACACTTGACACATGATGAAAAGAGATGTTGTCCAGAGGAGCTTCTGGAACAGCAGTTGATGACCTTGAGGGTGCTGGTTTCTTCTTTGGTGGGGATGTTGGGACATCCTCTTCAACATCTGAATTTGGAGGGGTGACAGCTTTCCTCTTCTGTGTTTGCACCTTGCTCCATTGTTTGGTAGGACCAAAAGCAACTTTAGCTTTATCCTTCTTTGGTGTAGGTTGCTTCTTCTCAGGGGTTGCATGTCCTGCATTCTTCTTTTCCTTCCTAGTCCTAAGCCTTTTGGCTATGCTAGGGTTTACAGAAGCAATGATTTCTGTGTCAGAATCATGCTCTATGTTTACAGCAGGAGGAGGTTGAGCAGTCTCCTCTTCAGCAGGTGGATCAATAGAGGTTTGATCTTCAGTGGAGGCCTTGTGCTGGTCCTCAGATGTTTCTTCATTACTATCAGTGGAGGCCTTTTGCTGGTCCTCAGATGTTTCATCAGCATCATCAGAGGAGGCCTTTTGCTGGTCCTCAGATGTTTCAACATCTATTGGGACATCCTGTTGAGCAGGAGTGTCCTCTTCAGCCTGATTTTGTTGTTCTTCTTGTGGAGCTGGCATGGTGTTCAGAGGGATAGATATGCCACTCACAACTCTTTGCTCAGACAAGATCCTGTTCACCAGTTCCTTTATAGAATCATCCACATATTCTGAAGCTTTTGGAGTGGAGTTTGATGATGAAGGCTTTCCTTTGACTTTGCTGAATACAGGTTCCTTTGCCCTTCTCACATTAAGGGTTCTTGGCTTTTGAGCAAGAGGAACACTGCCTCTGATTTCGTCCATTGGAGTTGAATCCATGGGTACCACAGAGATGGGAGTTGCATGTACCACATCTTCCTTGTTGAGGATTTCTTCAGAGAGGTTAGGGTTTTGATGTTGAGCCATTTTCGAATGTGGTGAAGAAAGAGATTAAGATTGGTTGAGTTTGATGATCTCTGAAAGTTAGCTATAGCATGCAAGTTGTTTTGAGAGAATGATGAGAAGATGAATAGCTGAAAGTGAGCTGATATTCTTATAAGAGCCGTTACTTGGAGAATTTCTAGGAGTGGAATACACAAGGTGCTTGACCAGACTGGTGTTGCCATCTGGTAATCATGCCACACGATGTCATATGACATGTTGGCACATCTCCATAACTGCTAAACTTCACATAAGCAGATCCCCAATTTACCCCTTAGGTTTTCAAATTGGGTAGCATCCAAAGCTTTAGTAAATATATCAGCCAATTGCAGATTTGTAGCTACATGTTCCAATGAGATCACTTTCTCTTCCACAAGATCTCTGATGAAATGATGCCTGATATCAATATGCTTGGTCCTGCTATGTTGGATAGGATTCTTTGATATGTTAATAGCACTTAAGTTGTCACAGTACAATGTCATGACATCTTGTGGGACATTGTACTCAGTGAGCATTTGCTTCATCCAAACCAACTGTGAACAACTGCTTCCAGCTGCAATATATTCAGCTTCAGCAGTAGATAAGGATACACAATTTTGTTTCTTACTGAACCAAGAAATCAAATTGTTTCCTAGAAAAAAGCATCCTCCTGAAGTGCTTTTTCTGTCATCAGCACTTCCAGCCCAATCAGCATCACAGAAGCCAGTGAGAATTGGTTTGCATCCATGAAAGTACATTATGCCATAGTCACAAGTACCATTAACATATTTCAGAATTCTCTTGACTTGGTTTAGATGACTAACTTTTGGATCAGCTTGATATCTTGCACATACACCTACTGCAAAGGCTATGTCTGGTCTGCTAGCAGTCAGATATAATAAGCTTCCAATCATACTTCTGTATAGGCTTTGATCTACATTCTCACCCTTGTCATCTTTAGTCAGCTTTAAATGTGTGGGGGCAGGAGTTCTCTTATGAGTAGCATTGTCCATCCCAAATTTCTTGACAATGTTCTTAGCATACTTGCTTTGGGAAATGAACATGGATTCCTCCATTTGCTTTATTTGCAGTCCAAGGAAGTAGGTTAATTCTCCTACTAGACTCATCTCAAATTCAGATTCTATTTGAGTGACAAAATGTTTAACCATCCTGTCTGACATCCCACCAAAAACAATGTTATCTACATATATTTGAGCAATCATGACATTTCCTTCTTCATCTTTAACAAACAAGGTTTTGTCTATTCCACCTTTCCTGTACCCTTGCTTGATAAGAAAAGTAGTCAGCCTTTCATACCATGCTCTTGGAGCTTGCTTCAGTCCATAAAGAGCCTTCCTTAATTTGTACACATGATTTGGACAGCTCGGATCAACAAATCCTTTAGGTTGTTCTACATATACTTCTTCATTAAGATATCCATTTAGAAAGGCACTTTTCACATCCATTTGAAATAGATTGAACTTCAAGATACAAGCAATTCCTAAAAGCAGTCTGATTGATTCAAGCCTTGCTACTGGTGAAAAGGTTTCATCAAAGTCTACTCCTTCAATTTGTGTGTATCCTTGAGCTACAAGTCTAGCTTTGTTCTTTGTAACAACTCCTTGCTCATTTGACTTGTTCTTATACACCCATTTAGTTCCAATCACATTTATGTCATCAGGTCTAGGAACAAGGTCCCACACTTCATTCCTTGTGAATTGACCTAATTCATCTTGCATAGCACAAATCCAGTACTCATCAGTAAGAGCTTCCTTGATGTTTTTAGGTTCTATTTTTGAAACAAAACAGGAACCTGAAATCACCTCTCTTGATCTAGTGCTTACACCCCTGTTGGGATCCCCAATTATCAAATCTTTGGGATGATCCTTTTGAATTCTGATGGAGGGAGGTTTTTTGGATTGTTCTGTCCTTGCATCAGTTTGAGTGAAGTCAGGATGATCACTCTTTTCTTCAGCTTCAGTTTGGCTGTCAGCAGATGTTCCAACATCTTCTGTAACATCTGCAGGAGCATCATCAATTATCACATTTATGGACTCCATGATAACCTTGGTTCTAGAGTTAAATACTCTATAGGCTCTGCTGTTTATAGAGTATCCAAGAAAAATCCCTTCATCACTTTTAGGATCCATTTTTCTTCTTTGCTCCCTATCAGCCAGAATATAACAATTACTTCCAAACACATGGAAGTACTTAACTGTGGGTTTTCTGCCCTTCCAGACTTCATAAATTGTGGACAAAGTTCCTTTCCTTAGAGTGACTCTATTATGGATGTAACAAGCTGTGTTCATAGCTTCAACCCAGAAGTACAAAGGTAACTTTTTAGCATGGATCATAGCTCTTGCTGATTCTTGGATAGTTCTATTCTTCCTCTCAACAATCCCATTCTGTTGAGGAGTGATTGGTGAAGAGTATTCATGATTGATTCCTTCTGAAGAACAAAAATCTAAGAATTTTTGGTTCTCAAACTCCTTTCCATGGTCACTTCTTATTCTGACCACACAGCTGGCTTTTTCTCTTTGTATTCTTTGGCATAAGTCTTTGAATACATCAAATACATCAGACTTTTCTTTAATAAAATTTATCCATGTATACCTTGAAAAGTCATCAACCACCACATAAGCATACCTCTTACCACCAAGGCTCTCAACCTGCATAGGTCCCATAAGATCCATATGCAATAATTCCAAAACTTTGGAAGTTGTCAGATGTTGGAGCTTTGGATGGGACATCTTGGTTTGCTTGCCTATTTGACATTCACCACATATTTTGCCATCATCAATCTTCAGTTTAGGAATACCTCTCACAGCTTCCATATATATGATTTTCTTTATGCCTCTGAAATGAAGATGACCCAGTCTTTGGTGCCATAGTTTCACTTCTTCTTCTTTGGCTAAAGAACAAGTTGAAGTGAGACTGAAGTCTTGAGGTTCCCACATTCAACAGTTGTCTTTTGATCTGGCTCCTCTCATGACAACCTTTTGCTCTTTATTAGACATTATGCATTCAGTTTTGGTAAAGTTTACACTGTACCCTTGATCACATAATTGACTTATGCTGATCAAATTAGCAGTCAAACCTTTTACCAACAGCACATCATCTAGTCTTGGTACATCTGGACAGTCCAAGGTCCCAACTCCCTTGATTTCTCCTTTAGCTCCATCTCCAAAGGTTACATATCTGGATGAATATGACTTTAAGTCTACTAGCAGATTCTTCAATCCAGTCATGTGTCTTGAACATCCACTGTCAAAGTACCAGTCTTCTTTAGCTGATACTCTTAGAGATGTATGAGCTATATATGCAACACCCTTCTTTGACCATTTGTATTGAGGTTTCTTTTGATACCTCTGCCCTATGCATTGTCCATCAGTAGAGCTCCAAGGTTGTTTGTTGATCTTGTTCTTGGACATGTAGCTTTGATCAGCATGAAGACTAGCTTTTGGTACCCATACTTTCTTGATGACCTCTGTCTTCTGCTTAGGGGGTTGCTGATCTCTTTGATGTTGATGTCTATGCAACACTTTCTTGGTAACCTCTATCTTCTGCTTAGGAGATTGCTGATACATCTGAGTTGGATATCCATGCAACTTGTAGCAATGAGGTTTGATATGTCCAAACCTTCCACAATGATGACATCTCCATCTTTGATACTTCTTCTTCATTATGTTCTTTTCATGATGTTGAGACATCTGTTGGAACATTAAGTTTGACTTTGTGTTATTTTCATGATGTTGAAGCATCTGTTGGGACATCTTATTTGACTGTATGGAATTTGAAGTAGTTTTGTTGGTGCTATCTTCAACCTTATGAACTTTGTTAAATCCCAGTCCACTTCTATCCCCTGAATGCTTATTGTTGTTGAGAATGACATCCAGTGTGCTTGAGCTACTGTTCAACATTCTAACAGATTTGGACATATGCTCCAACTTGGAGTTGAGAAGACTTACTTCACTTTTCAAGGTGTCAATGATCTCTAGATCACTTGTTTTTTCATCCTTTAGTGCCTCAATCTGCTTCTTTTGCTTTATACTCTCCATGCATATTTCAGTGCTCCTTTTGAACAGTTCTCTGTAGGATTGCTCAAGCTCTTCAAAAGTAAGCTCCCCATCACTGGATTCACTTTCAGAATCACATAATCTAGCTAGAGCAGTGATATGCTTAGCTGATTCTTCTTCTGAATCACATCCTGAGTCTTCATCAGACCAGGTTACAGAGAGACCTTTCTTTTGTCTTTTTAAATAGGTAGGACATTCATTTCTGATGTGTCCATAACCTTCACATCCATGACATTTAATCCCTTTTTCTTGACTGGTCTTTTCATCATAATTTGACCTTCTATTAGCATCATAAGGTCTTTTGTTCTCAAAAGAGTTTGTGTATCTTCCACTTGGTCTGGACTTGTCTTCCATCCTTCTGAGAATATTTTTGAATTGTCTTCCAAGCATAGCAATGTTTTCTGATAAATTTTCTTCAGGTTCTGATTCATTATTTTCTCCTTCTTTATCAGTATTTGACACCAAGGCTATGCTTTTGTTCTTCTTTACAATTGTGTCATTCATTCCCATCTCAAATGTTTGAAGGGAACCAATGAGCTCTTCAACTTTCATTGTGCATATGTCTTGAGCTTCTTCTATTGTTGTGACCTTCATGTCAAATCTTTTTGGCAAAGATCTGAGAATCTTTCTTACAAGCTTTTCATCAGTCATCTTTTCTCCCAAAGCTCCAGAAGTATTGGCTATTTCTAAGATGTTCATGTAGAACTCATGAATTGTCTCATCTTCCTTCATTCTCAAGTTTTCAAACTTGGTGGTGAGAAGTTGAAGTCTTGACATCTTCACCTTTGATGTTCCTTCATGAGTTGTTTTGAGTGTGTCCCAAACATCTTTGGCCAGCTCACAGTGATGCACAAGTCTAAAGATGTTTCTATCAATGCCATTGAATAAGGCATTTAAGGCCTTGGAGTTGCCAAGTGAAAAATCTTCTTCCTCCTTACTCCATTCTTCTTCAGGTTTCAACACTTTTGCTCCATCTTTGGTGTCTTGGACAGGGTGCTCCCATCCATTGTTGACTGCTTTCCAGGCCCTATTGTCAAGTGATCTTAAGAATGCTACCATTCTTGGCTTCCAGTAGTCATAATTAGATCCATCCAAATAGGTGGTCTGTTTACAGATCCTACATCTCTGTCCATGTTTCCAGAATTTGCAGTCCCTAGATCTCACCCAGTATAAACAGGCAGGGTGCCTGCTCTGATTCCAATTGAAATTCTGTGATTAGGTACGAGATGTCGAATGAGATGTTTAAACACTTGAAGACTTAACTAAAACTTAAAGTGCAGGAAAATTAAACAACACAGGAATTTGTTAACCCAGTTCAGTGTATAACCACACTTACATCTGGAGGCTACCAAGCCAGGAAGGAAATCCAATATAAGTAATATTAATTCTAGACTTAAACCACCCAGTTTAATCTTTCACTTAATATCTACCCAATGCAATTTCTACCTAAGACACAACTTAGATATGAGTACCAACTCACTCCCCCTCAATCACACAGTGATATGTTTACAAGTTTAATAAAATTGAAGTCATACTTCAAACACAACAGCTTGATCTTACTTCACAGTTTCAATCAAGACACAAATACACTTTTGCTTAAAAGCTCATAAAGTGGTACACATAAAACAACCTGCTATTAAAACACAAAACACTCTATTTGGTCTTCTTAATTTCGTGCTCTATTCTGAGAGTTTCTGTTGCTTAAATAGGTGTTTGGATTTTGGGCTTTCTGTAGGTTTATCCAATCCTGATACGCATGCTGCCACTACCTTGAATTAGGGTTTGTTACTTCCTAGATTCTAGGTGATTCAGTTCTTCTGATTATGCTGAAGTCACATAACAAAACTCCCTACAGATGCGCCTTCTTCTGTTTTAATCCATCCATAATTAATTCCAGATAACTTCCCTGAATTCACTCAGTTCTGTTAGTTATTAATTAATTCTGGTAGCAGGTTTGAGATGTCACAACATCTGGTGTGACATCCTAAAAAACTTGAACTTACTTCATTTACTGATACAATGTCACAACATCTGATGTGACATCCTGTAAACTGAAATTACTTCATTAACTGATACAATGTCCCAACATCTGGTGTGACATCCTGAATTAAGTTCATTTACTTATACTCTGTTTGATAATGTCACAACATCTGGTGTGACATCCTGAATTAAGTTCATTTACTTATACTCTGTTTGATAATGTCCCAACATCTGATGTGACATCCTGAACTAAATTCAACACTTCTTGTTGGTCAAAAATTTTGCCAATTCTAAACATCTACAACAAGTATCTGTATTGAGAGTGAAAAAAGTATTATGGCTTTGTCTGCGGGGGATAAGTTTTGTATATTGCTAGTGAAGTGATTTTGGTATTTGCAGGTGACTGGCTCGAACTGGCTTATGATCATGCAAATGTTTGATTTTTGCCGTAATGCTCCGTATTAGACGGAATGCTACGCTTTGTGTGGGGAAAAATGATGCGAATGCTAGGATTATGCAAATGAGAGAACCGATCCGAGATCCGGATCCTACGGGGAGAAAGATCTCTGGGCGATCTGTCTGGAGGGAGAACTCTGCTTGGGAAAGAGATCATTGGCCGATCTGTGGGGAGAGAGGATCACCGAACGATCTTCTTAGGGAACTCTGCAGTGCTCTGGGGGAAGAAGTCTGTGGGGATCCCGGCTGGGGAAGCTTCTGTTGAAGAGACTCATGCTGGGGATGAGGAGGTTTCAGCAACTCTGCTGGGGAAGAGCAGTTCAAGCATTGCTCGGGAGATCCTACTTGGGGAGGAGAGAACTTCTAGGAAGTAATCTGTTGTAATTTCATCTTCCAAGTGACGCGCTAGGGATTTAATTAGTTTCTCGAAGGATCCTCTGAGGGGATGACGACTTCGTGGGGGAAAACGTATGTCAAGTAACCCCGCTGATGAGGTGATTGCTGACTTGGATGGGGATATAATGCTTGATATGCCCCATGTCGTGAGAAATTGTCTGCCTTGAGTACCTACAACCTGTTAAAAAAGAAAACGCACAAGTGTCCCGAGGTATCCTCAACCGGATTCTGTCATAGGAGTTAGATTTGCTCAAGAGTGCATATTTCCTGCAAACATATATTGAAAATGGCTTATATGTTTTCATGCAAGTGTTGTATTATGAACTTTGGACATTTTGCAAACGAAAATAAAAATGTACAAAACATAGTGTGACTGAAAATTCAGATTTTATTGATTTGTGTGTCCTGAATAGGCAAGTACAGTGAAGAAGCGAATCCCTGAAAGGAGGAGATTGCTGCAAATTGAGAAAATAAAAGTGTTGGCAATGTTTGAAGTTGACGCTCCCATGAGCTTCCTTTGCTATGACCTGTATGACCTTGACGTTCTTCTTATCTTGCTTTCTGAAGGAGGTTGATTTTGACTGACGCTTTATCCTTTCGAAGCTTGCCATGTTCTGAGTGATACAGACGAATTCAGAATGCAGTTGTTCAATTATTCCCTGATTTTACGTGGACTGCCCTTCCGGGTTTTCAATGTACCGAGATACCCATTTTTGCCTGAGCTTTCCGATGTGGCTTTTCAACTCAGCGGGTGTACATTTTTTTTTCCAATTTTTCCCTTATTTTGGCCCGAGTCTTTTATTCTGTTTTTGACTCGCCGGGATGCCCTATTTTTTCCTGGACTTACATTCTGTTTTTATGTCCAGCGGGTCTTTTATGAGAAGTATTTTTTAACTGCATCTGAATTCACAGGAGATAAGAAGTCCTCGCCATCCATAGTAGTGAACATCAGTGCCCCACCAGAGAAAACTTTCTTTACTATGAATGGGCCTTCGTAGTTTGGCGTCCATTTGCCCCTGTGGTCTGTATGAGGAGGAAGAAGTCTTTTCAGAACAAGTTCTCCCACTTGGTATTTCCGAAGTCTGACTTTCTGATCAAAGGCTTTCTTCATCCGTTTTTGATATAACTGCCCATGACAGATGGCAGCTAATCTCTTTTCTTCAATCAGACTCAGTTGATTATATCGAGATCGGGCCCATTCTGTTTCATCCAGTTTCACATCCATCATTACCCGTAAGGATGGTAGTTCAACTTCAACAAGTAGGACAACTTCCATACCATATACAAGCTGATAAGGTGTTGCCCCAATAGATGTTCTGATAGAGGTTCGGTACCTATGCAAGGCAAATGGTAGCATTTCTTGTTAGTATTTATAGGTGACTACCATATTTTGCACAATCTTCTTAATATTCTTGTTAGCGGCCTCAACAACGCCATTCATCTTTGGCCTGTAAGGAGAAGGGTTGTGATGTTGAATTTTGAAGTCCCGACAAAGTTCTGCCATCATCTTGTTGTTCAAATTAAAACCATTATCAGTAATGATTCGCTCGGGAACTCCATATCGACAGATGATATCCCTTTTCAGAAATCGAGCTACCACTTGCCTAGTGACATTTGCATACGAAGTTGCTTCAACCCATTCGGTGAAGTAATCAATGGCTACCAGGATGAATCTATGACCATTTGAAGCAGTTGGTTCAATCCTTCCAATCATATCAATGTCCCACATGGAGAAGGGCCAAGGTGAAGACATTACATTCAAAGAATTCGGAGGCACATGTGTAAACACCCCAAATTTGCCCTCACCCATTCACCATGGCTTGTGATCATTCTCATATGCATAAACACAATCATATCACCCCATATCTCATTTTTATTCACTGCATAGTTTCTAAGGCATCTGCACCTAGGGTTTGTGATCTGAGCAACCTCAAGCCTCTTGAGCCACTCCAAAGGTCACCAATCAATTCAAAGGGGTCCATGTGTGTTCTTATATCACATTCCATCTTCTCAAAATCAAAAATGCAAAGGGATCACAAGAACTAGGGTTTGAGTGGATGCAGAGCCAGGTTTGACTGCACAGTTGACCTAAAATTAGGGTTTTGGTTTCAGAGGCCATAACCCCAATTTTTTTGGTCATTCTTGTTTCCATTGGTCTCTATATGGTATAGGGAGTATGCATATCAATTTTCATGAAGAAATTCCATGGGGAAGTCATCTGATCAAGGGTTGACTTTTCAGACAAGTCAGTGTAAAATCAGGGCATCTGAGGCCCCCAATGACCCAACCAATGGGTGATCTTCATCATTTTGAGTGTATATGATCTTTATTTGATCATGGAAGAAGGTTGAAGTTCATAGAAATCAAGAATTTAGGGTTTTTGCAAATGTTGACTTTTTGGGCATAGTTGACTTTTCAAGAATGCTTCATTTTAGGTCATTTTTCAAGCCTTGATTATTGATCCAAAAATGCTCCAAATGGAAAAACTTTGGTCATGAAAGTTGTAGATCTCATCTTTCCCTTTCCAAAAAGTACAAGAACATGATCAAACTCTTCTTGGATCAAAAGTTATGGTGTAACAAAGTTGGCTAAAATCATTGATTTTCAAGGCATGCTTCAAATGGAAATTTTGCAAAATCATGGACCAAGGCCAATTGCAACCTCTAATTCATTTCAAACCAGTATGCAAACATTCTCTAAGTCATAAAATTCAGATTTGAACCAAGAATGCCCATGGTTATGGTTCATGTAACAAGACTTTTCTCATAAAGTTTCAAAAAGCAACAAGTTGCAAAACCACTCATTTCTCTTCACCAACTTGCAGCATTGGCCCTTGAACCAAGCTAGCCCTTTCCCCTCATTTTGCTGCGCATAGCCCATGCCTTGTACCAAGCCTAGATCATGAGCCATGCTTGCCTTACACAAAATGTGACTTTTTGCAAAAGCAAACTTACCAATCACTATAGGCCAGGTCACATCATCTGACCTATAGGATTAAAATACATTATCATTTTGCAAGCCATTTCATGTACAAGGCAAGGCTGAAACCATTCTTATGAACACATTCACAAAATACACCCCAGCTGCATAAGCCTTCGAATCCCTCTGCCCAGCCAAGAAACACTCAAACCATTTTCACCATTCAACTCACCATGCATCACTGAGTAGAAACCAACAAGAACACAAGCCTGAATCAACCAAAATACCCCATATCCATTTCTCACCTCAAGCTGCAGTTCCATTCGAATCTCCCTCCCTAGCTCACAAACATCCAAACAAACCTTGCAAAGCTTCTCCATTCACCCTCAGGATCACAGACAACCCCTCACAATGGCCTGAAGCTGCCTATTTCACCATAGCCATTTGCAACTGAGTTGAAGCAGGAGCTTTCGAAACTCATTATCCAGCCAACATAAACTCTTCTTGAGCATTCAAACATCATCTGGGGATCAAGTGGAGTGGTTTACACTGAAGGGAGTGGCCAGAAAGTCATCAGGTTGAAAGCTCCAAATCTCAGGTAGCTTGAAAATTATTTTTCCAGAAATTGTTTTTCATGTTATAAATTTGTTCCTTATGTTTCACTGAGTGTCCTGGTGTTTTTAGTTTTTGAAATGGTGCTGGAATGAGAGTTTAATTGCTCTCTGAAGCTTGCGTGCCCTAGATCTTATTTTCTTCGATTCAGCTTAGTTAGGAAAAAGAAATTTGTTTTGGAAGAGGGGTTTGATTCGTGAGAGGTTGGAGAACATTTCCCAATTCTTAGATTTTGTTTTTGTTACGATTTGAGGGAGTTTGGAGTTTTTCAGGGGAGTTGCTGGCCGGAGAAGACGACCGGAAGTCTTCTCCGGCCACCTGAGAGTGATTATGCCCTAATTACATAATTATTGATCATTTGAATTTGAGCCGTAGATGGCCTTTGACCTGTTGACTTCCCTCCAGTTTGGATGGCCCAGATCATTTCGTTTGCCCTAATCCACTTAATTAGTTTTAATTAATTCGTAATTAAATTAATTTGGTCAGATTGAATCCAGACCCTCCATTCACGCGCCAGTCAACCAATTTAAATCCAGACCCAATCCTGGCCCTCCATCCTGATTACTTTCCCTTTTATTTAATTTTTATTCATTTTCTTTCCATTTATTTTGCATAATTATTTTAAAATAGTTAAAAATTCCTAAAAATTATGAAACTTTTTCCTAAGAGTTTTAATAATTTTTAGGACCCAAAAATATTTTTGTTTTATTTTTTATCATTAAAAAAAGTATTTTTAATTATTTAAAAGATTATTTTTAATTGATTAATGGAAATTAATTAATTAAAAATACTTTTAGGTATTTAAAAATCACCAAAAAATTCATGAAATGTTCTAAGACATTTAGAAACATTTTCCAACCTTCAAACCAAATTTCTTTTTTGATCTTGATGCATTTTAAGAATTTTTCATTGAATTAAATCATTTTTTGTGCATTATTTTGATCATAAGTTCAAAAATTCATTTCTGCCTATCCAAGAAGGTTTGGACATTGATTCTTTTTGTATTGCATTCTATTTGGCATGTAGTTTTTGAGATAAAATGGCCATGATTTGTTTCCTCATTTTCAATTTGTTTGGTATTTCTTTTGTTTAGGAACCCTAAAAACCCTAATAACTTAGAAAATTCATAACTTGAGATTGGTTAAGAGTTGAGACTCCCCCTTTGGACCTTGGTTTAGTATAGGATTAGGGCTTCTTTGGAAGGCATTTTCCATTTTTTGTCTTAGGGTTTGCTTCTGTTTTTGGTTTTTGTTTGATGCTTGATCCATAAACCCTAGTTTGGGCTTTCATTTGCATCCTCCTTGCATTCTCTTGCATAACATGACTTGCCATGACATTCCATGCTTCCATTTGATTCATTTGACATCATAAGACATGTAGAAAGTATGTTTGATCATTGCATCTCATATTTGCCATGTCATTTGTCTTGTATGTTTCATAACTTTTCATGTGTATCCATGCTTCTAAGCTTGCACCATATGCATACATGAACTTGTATGAACATTTCCATGTGCTGCCTCATGTTTATATCATCTTATAGCATCATTATCATCATCAACATGCTTCTGGTTTTGCTTATCATCATAGCATCTCATCACATTTTGCATTGCATTGCATTTCTTTCTAACTTTTCAGGTGGTAAGTAAACTTGAGAAGTGAATTTGCCTTCACTTCTCATAACTTTTCTTTTCATCTCTCTTGAATCCTTGCTGCATTTTTGTATGTGCTTGAGTTTGAGCTTGCTCATTCTTCTTCTTCCCACTTTCTTTCTTCAAGTGACTTGACTTCTTGAATGAAGCAAGTCACTTTGCTTCTCTTGATCCTTTCATCTGCTTCCTGGTGGTTCCATTGAAGATCTCCTTGGTGAAACCTCACAAACCTTAGGAACAACCAAGCATGACAATGATTAGGGTTTTGATTAGTCTCCCCTCTTAGTTTTACCTTTGTGTCTCTTTGAGTCTTCTCTTCTCACCTCCTAATCAAGGACTAAACCATAAAGGCTTTAAGGCTTTGTGATTAAGCTTATGCCTGCATCCTTCTATTAGGATGGAGTGTATAACTTTAATCCTAAGTGTTAAACCCTTAATGTGTTTAAATCCTCTAATCAATTCACTTAATAATCATCAAGACATCACACTTGTAACTTGGGCCTTGCATTAGGGTTCTAATTCTTCCTTAATTGGTTAAGAAGGACTAACCCTAGTGTTAATGGACAAGTCCCCCTCAAGTTGTCTTACAAACCCTAAAATTCACTTCACCATCATATCACTAAATAAAATCCACTTAATCAAAGGTTTGTTTTGTCATGAGTTTAATCCCTAATCATGGATTAAGTTGAGGAGCATTCCTCAGCTTAAACATTCTCATCTATTATCCTTCTATTAGGATGGTGTAATGAGTCTGTTTAATCCCTGATTATGGCTTAACCTCATTACTTAACACTAAAAAAAAACACCAAAAACATCTAAATAATCACAAGTAGGTTAATGATCTTAATCCTACATCAAAGGTGATTAAGTGTGAGAATCTGACTTCACACTTAAGGTAATCTCATCACCCCTAAACAGAGGGAAGATGTGATGAGTTTACTAATCCATTGGTTTAGGCTTAAGCTCATTAACTTATGACAAACTTTCAAAAGCAATAAAAGACTGAAAATACAAAAACAAACAATAATCGTCTCCTTCGGGATTCTTTCCTCATCTCATTCACTCACAAACGAGAACTTGCTTCTTCCGTCTAATGCAAGACAGTTTGCATCTGTGCCAGACAGATCATACACTTGAGCATAGGCTAGTAGGCAGTTCACAAGTCAATTCATCTTTCAGTCTCTTTGGGTCGAACTACGGTGTTCTGACTTCCTCATTGCACGAGAGGATACGTAGGCATAACTCAATAGTTATCGAACAAAAGTCTCTGTATATTCCCCCTCCTTCCAGCAATTATTCTTTAAGCCTCATGATCTTGAGCTCTTCATTCTTGTTCTTACACTGACACTATACATATATACACTTCACACTTCTTTTACACTGACACCTGTACATCCCTTTCCAGCTCTTTATACACAAATTGCACTGACACTACCCCTTTAAAACACAAATCTTCTAAGCGTGGATCCCGTCGAGTACGACGGACAATCTGGGTGCTAATACCTTCCCAAGTTGTAACCAACCCCCTTTCTCAGTCTCTCTGGTTCGCAACCGTCTTATCCATCTTTTTCTAGGTCTATGCAGCATTGCCTTTCCTCCGGGATAAAAATGCCTAGCTGGCGACTCTTTTCATCTCCAGTGAGTTCACGGCTGTGTGTTCTCATTGTCCCTTTCGCCGACCGTTCGCGTCTGTACCCTTATTTGACCCTGTTTCATTTATCGGGAGCGACAGCTTGGCGACTCTGCTGGGGACCCTTATATTGCAACCAGGGCTTCTGGTTCTTTTTGTGGGTTCCTCCTAGCGCTTGATTGATTTGTGTTTACTGGGGTGTTATGTGCTTATTTGTGTTTGTATATTTTTTATTTTTGCTTTATGTACAGTTGCTTTACTGCTTTCTTTATTGCTTTCCATATATCATACTGTCATGCTGTCTGGCTGGATCTGGTTTTTCTTTGGTGGGTGGGTGATTCATTGAGAGTTAAGGTCCTATACCTGGGACCTGAGTGACACCTAGGCTAGAGTGAATCATATTCTTTCCCATTCCATTTCGGTCTGGTGCGGGAATATGAAACACGGTTCAGATATGGGTTTCTTCTTGAGAACTCTGTGTTGCAGATTTCCTGCAATGCTAGGGCTATCTGGGAAGCCTGCTAAGTCTGGATGACCTTTTAGTACTGACCTTCAGAAACTGAGGTGAATTAGAGGAGGAACTTTTATGGTTATTGTAAACACTGTACCTCCGGGTTAGAAGTGTTTACACTTCTCATAACTGATCCAAGTCTGAGGATCCTTGTTCTAGAACACCACCTGTGAGGGGGGTTGGGCTATTTACAGGTTTGCAGGTACCTTGACCTCAGAATACACTGTCACTTTGATTTGTTAAGAGTACTCCATGTTGGATAGTTCTTGTGATTCTAAAAACCCTGGACATGAGGCTCTTTATTTGAGCCCCCTACCCTGGTTACTGGATTTATAGACCTCCATCTGGATTTCTTATACACTTGGACCTATATCAGGGCATTTTAATCAGATCCAGCTCAGTCACAGACCCTTGCATTTCATTTGCATACATAATCATTGCATCATATTGACATTTGCCTATTTGTGTTTCAGGGTATCCATCTTTATTTTTGGCCAGTTTTGACCCCATCTTCAGTATTGGCCCATCTTCACCAGCACCTGCTTCAGTTATCAGTTGTCTGCTTCAGCTATCACCAGCACCAGCCAACCAGTGGCTCATCACTTCAGTATTATCATCAGCACCTGTCTCTACTCAGTCTCAGCATCATGGCTCCTAAAAAGAGCAACATCACCTATCACTTCTTCCAACCGGAGTTATCAGACATCAGGAGGATTCAAACCCTGATCACTCCAGATCACATATCTTTGTTTAGAGAGAACTATGGAGATATACTTGATATGGTTATGGATCTGGACCCATCACAGAGGAGCCTCATCCACACTTGCATTCAGTTCTATGATCCCCCACTGAGATGTTTCACCTTTCAAGACTTTCAGCTGGGCCCTCTTTTAGAAGAATACTCATCATTGGTTGGTTTGCCTATCAGGGGTGGAATCCCTTTCAACCCTGAGATGGTCTTTCCTAGCAATGGAGAGGTAGCAAGAGCCTTACATCTGGAGCCTGTCCTGATTGAGCAGCATATGACCTCTAAAGCTGGGATCCCTGGTTTTCATCTGGACTTCTTAATTTCTCAAGCTAGTCTGAAGGCTTCCCTGGGGGAGTGGAAAGCTGTTTGTGCTTTGTTGGCCTTAAGTGTATATGGAATTGTGTTGTTTGCAGATGAGCCTCGATTCATTAGCAAAAATGCAATCCATCTGTTCATCCTGAAGAACCCAGTGCCAACTTTATTGGGGGATCTCTACTATTCAGTGCATCAGAGGAATGAGAAACAGAGGGGGAGGTTAGTAAGGTGTTGTGCTCCATTGTTTCACACTTGGCTTCTCAGGCATCTGCCCAGGACGGATGCATTTCTAAACCCTCATCAGCAGAGCAACTGGGCTAAGAGACTCACTGTTCTAACTTCAGCAGATATCAGATGGTGTACTCAAAGCACCAAGGGCAGAGATATCATCACCAGTTGTGGGCATTTTCCTAATGTGCCCTTAATAGGAGTTAAGGGAAGTATTAATTACAACCCTCTGCTGTTCAGGAGGCAACTGGGCTATGCCTTGGTCCATACTCCCAAGGTACAGGACTTGGTGGAGACTCTCTATTGTGAGAACAAGATCAGTTTGACTGTTGTTAGGCAGGCTGCCTGGGCCTGGGATCATGTTCAAACCAAGGGAGTCAATGTTCTGGGGAAGTGTAATAATGTGGCATCAGCACAATATTATGAGTGGTCCCGTGCCAGGGCCCATTTCTCTGGGATGCCTTTTACCATAGAAGACATGCCTGAGTCATCTTCAGCACCACCCCCTGCCACCATCAGTTTGGAGGAGTTTGAGAGCCTGAAGGAAAGAAATGAGAAGTTAACCCAGGCTTTGCAGAAGACCCTCCGAGAGAGGAGTGAAGGTACAAGGGAGATTGAGAGATTGGAGAAGTTGAGAGTGGAGCATCTGACTAAGATTGAAAAGTCTGGGGATTATATCAAAAAGTCTAAAGCTGGTGAACAAATTCTGAAGAATGCTTGCAAAGAAGCCCAGTTCCAGAGAGCAAGGACAGACTTGTACTTGAAGGAGAGTCAAGCCCGGTGGGTCAGGATCACCGAGGCTCGTACCCTGGAGGACAAGAGAGTTCAAGACAAGATGGAGCAACTGGAAGCCAGTGCTAGAGAACAACAAGAAGCCCTGGCAGCAGCCCAGAGGGAGATATCTGAATTGAAGATCAAAGCAGGGGTGAAGAGGTCCAAGGACCAAACTCAGCACAAAAAGCTAGCAGCAGCTATTGCAACCCGGAACCTCCTTATCCGGAATCTCACGGAGCACCCGGCTGATCCTGTGACCGAAGCACTTCTCAAGGAAGTTCGTGAGGATGAGTTTAGCCTTGGTGTTTGACCATTTGCTTGTTGTTGTTTCTATTCCATGTACTTTTACTTTTTTTGTGATGTATTTTGACCCCTGAGGGGGCTTGTGTTGTAAAATGAACAAGTTGTATTATTTCACCTTATGTAATATATTCGTGTTAGTTTACTTCGGAAGCAACATCAACAGCATCTTCAAGGGTCTGGAAGGGTCAAAACTGAAGGCCAAACCGGATACCTTGAGAACAAATAAGCATAACTGCATTGCATGCTAACTATTTGTTTGTTTTGTAGGGTTTTGTTTTGTTGTTGCTAACCTCTGTTGTGATGTTCAGGAACTATTGCTAGGCGCCGGGTATTTCCCCTCAACCGTCCGCACCGTTATCCAACCCGAAATAACCTTCCGGGAATTCAAATGGATCAGGTACAGCAGGACCTTGCAGAGGTCAGAAATCAGATGGCAAACGAAAGATTGGAGATGAGAACGCAGATGACGCAGTTCATGGAAGTTATGAACAACATGGCTCAGAGCCAGGAGAGACTGAGGGCCATGGTTGAAAGGCAAACTCAAGAGGATCCACACATAGGGACTGCCGGTACCAGTAACAATGAAAGGGTACAACCTCATGTTAATCCCCCTGTGTTTGGACCACATCTGCATCCCGAGATCAACATTCCTGCAAATGTTCAAGGGACAGCCACTGCAGCAAGGGTACTTCAGGAAGACCCTCAAGAAGACCAGTTCACAGTAATGGGTGCTGGAGAAGAAGCTTACGATAGAAGATTGGATGAGATAGCTGAGAAGTTAAGATCCCTAGAGTCTCAAAACTCTTTGGGTTTTGACGTGATGGATATGGGCTTGGTAGACGGGGTCAGGATCCCCCATAAGTTCAAGCCTCCTTGTTTCGAAAAGTATAATGGGACTTCATGCCCCCGGACTCATCTACAATCATTTCTGGGAAGGCTGAAGGCCTATACAATGGATGAGAAGCTCTGGATGTTCTATTTTGAGGACAGTTTGACAGGGGCCTCAAGAGAATGGTACTCTCACCTGACAAGGGCAACTATTAGATGCTGGAAGGACCTGGCAGAGGCCTTCATCAGACAGTATCAGTATAATCTAGACATGGCACCCAACAGGACCCTCCTAATGGGAATGTCACAGTCTTCAAGGGAGAGTTTCCGAGAATATGCCCAGAGATGGAGGCAATTGGCTGCTGCTGTTCAACCCCCTATGTCTGAAAGGGAAATGGCAGATATGTTCATGAATACCCTTCAGGGAACCTATATTGACAGGTTGGCTGCTTTCTCTTCCACGAGCTTCGCGGATGTTGTCATAGCTGGGGAGAGAATTGAAAGCCTGTTAAAAATGGGCAAGATTTCCGATAATGGTGCCAGCTCGTCCAGTAATGCAAGAAAGCCTTTTGCAGGCCCGAGAAGAACTGGCGAGACCAACGCCATCCACACCAACAGGGGCAAACCCCAATATGCTCAAAGGTCAATAGCAGCAGTCACCATTCCTGCTCCAGCTCATCCTCAGCCGGTCTATCAACCTCCTCAACAAAATTATCAACCACAACCTCAGTACCATCAGCAAAATCAGTATCCTCCAAGAAATTACAACAACAACAACAACAACCACAGTCAACAGAGGCCATTCCAACAAAGGTCGTCTCAAGCTAACAGAGTGATCGATCCGATCCCAATGCCATATGCTACTCTGCTGCCACAACTTCTGAAACTCAACCTAGTTGAGCTAAGAACGTTGGCACCTCCGGATCCCAACAGTCTACCAAGGAACTATGACTCCAATGCTAGGTGTGCTTTTCATTCAAACGCACCTGGCCACAGTACAGAAAAATGCAGGGCTCTGCATATGAAGGTACAAGACCTGGTAGACTCCAAGGCCCTGAATTTCGCACCGCCACCCAATGTCAATAAGAACCCCATGCCGAACCATGGTGGTCCCCGGATTAACGCTATTGAAGAAGACAAGCCGTCTTATTTAATAACCAGTGTGGGACAGATCAGGACACCATTGGTAGAAATCAAGGCTCAGCTCTTGGAATGTCAGATGTTCCCAGGGTGTGAATTGGGTTGTGCTTACTGCAATATCTCGGTAAATGGGTGCGACAATTTGAGGAATGGCATAGATGGCCTTATTCAGAGTGGCCAACTTCAGATCACTACATCATTTCCAACAAATCCAGCAATCTCATCAGCAACGGTTTCAGAACCTCCTACAACCGCAGCAACTATTGTTCCTGACAATTCTTCGGCTTCATCAACAAGTGCTTCATCTATCATCTCAACTGATCAGTTTTCAGCAAATGTTTCTTCTACAACATCAGCTTCACTCCATTTTGAGACTCCTACAACGACAATATCCATTCTTCCGCCGTTATCTCCTACAACTCCAGCAACAAATCATGAAGACGTCTCTACTGTCACCATATTTTATGATCCTGAAAACAACTCTGCCTACCATTCAGAAGGTGCTGCTCCCATCAGAGCACCAGTTACAATCTTTTATGATCCGCAAACAATTACAGTCCCTTCAGCAGCAGCAATCAGTCCAGTCACTGTCACGGTGCCTGGACCCGTACCATATGAAAGCAATAGGGCCATCCCTTGGCACTATGGCTCTGACGTGTACTGCGAAGGAAAAAGAATCACTCTTGAAACATCAACACCTGCACCACAAGTAGATAATGTGGGGGGAGGCGGAGGCTTCACTCGAAGCGGACGTCTCTTTGCTCCACCACTTCAAAGACCTACTGCCGAAGCAGAAGCTGCTGCCAAGGCAAAAGGGAAGAGCCCGGTGCAGGAAGATCAAGCTGTTAAAGAAGCCTTGAAGACCCCGTTCGATCAAGAAGTTGATGAGTTTATGAGAATCATCAAAAAGAGTGATTACAAAATTGTGGATCAACTTCACCAAACGCCATCCAAAATCTCTATCCTCTCACTGCTTATGTGCTCCGAAGCCCATCGGAATGCACTACTTAAGGTCCTGCACGCAGCTTACGTGCCTGAAGAGATTACTGTCAACCAGTTGGAAACCGTGGTTGGAAATGTTACTGCTAGCAATGGGCTAGGGTTCACCAATACTGACTTGACAGCGGATGGCCGCAACCACAACAAAGCCTTGCACATAACCATGGAATGCAAAGGAGCTGTCCTTTCTCATGTGCTGGTAGACACAGGTTCATCCCTGAATGTCTTACCAAAGAAGGCTCTGGTGAAGTTAGAATATGATGGATTGGCATTGAGACCCAGCAACCTGGTGGTACGAGCCTTTGATGGTTCAAAGAGATCGGTGCTGGGAGAAATTGAGCTGCCTGTGACAATTGGCCCACAGACCTTTAAAACTATCTTTTATGTGATGGACATTCAGCCCGCCTACAGCTGTTTGTTGGGTAGACCCTGGATTCACGCCGCCGGCGCAATAACGTCTACCCTTCACCAAAAGTTAAAATATGAGTGGGAAGGCCAAGTTGTTACAATTTGCGGGGAGGAGGATATATTTGTTAGCCATCTGGCTACTTATAAGTATATTGAAATGGATGGGGAGATCCATGAGACAATGAGCCAAGGATTTGAAGCCTTGAATGTCAATGAAGCATCTGCTGTATCTGGGATCTCCATGTCATCATACCAACAAGCCCGGAAGGTTGTTGAGGAAGGAACTGCCCTAGGCTGGGGCAAGGTTTTAGCTGTGGAGGAGAAGAAAGACAAATTTGGGTTGGGTTACAGACCAACTCGACATCAGGCAAAGGCTGCTGAGGAGCCTGGTTTTGTCAGTGGGGGGATGCTTACCCCCGATGCTATCAACTGTCTGGAAGACGAGCTGGAAGAGGAACGCAACCTGGAAAGCTGGATTCGTCCAAAGGTCCCGGGGAGCAGTGTCTCGAACTGGTCTTCCCAGGAAATTATAAGTGTTACTCGAGCAGAGTAATTATTATTTCCTGTATTTTATAAGCATGCATCAAAGTCTTGCATCTTGCCCAAGATGACAAGACTCATTTTGTAATTCGGGCCATCTGTACTTTTTTGTGCAAACAAGATCAATTAATGAAATATCAGACATCTTTTTGCAAACGAGTCTTTTTCTTTTCTGCTCACTGTTTTTCCATTTTTCTTTTTGTACAAAAAAATAAATGGCAGTGTTTTCAAAATGATAACTTCATTTCACTTTTCTAAATAAGACTAAAATCAGATCACTAAAATGAACCAACTTGACCCTTGCAGAGAGTGCCTTCCTGACAGCACCGACAACAGCACGGCTATGACATCGTATGACTTTGACAATCCGATCAATCAAGCTGATGAAGGGGTTGATGAAGAATATGAGCTTCCTGAAGAGCTAGCCAGGTTGTTAAGACAAGAGGAAAAAGTTATTACTCCTCACCAGGAGGAGGTTGAAGTGATCAATCTTGGTACAGAGGAAGACGTGAAAGAGGTTAAGATCGGGGCCTGCCTGCAAGACTCCGTTAAGAAACAACTGGTTGATCTACTTCAAGAGTATGTGGATGTGTTTGCTTGGTCGTATCAAGACATGCCAGGGTTGGATACCGACATTGTTGTGCACAAGCTGCCTTTGAGAGAAGAGTTCCCGCCAGTCAAACAGAAGCTACGCCGTACTCGTCCAGACATGGCTATGAAAATCAAGGAAGAGGTACAAAAGCAATGGGACGCCGGGTTCCTTGCTGTGACTAGCTACCCGCCGTGGGTTGCTAATATAGTACCTGTGCCTAAGAAGGACGGCAAAGTACGAATGTGTGTTGATTACCAGGATCTGAACAGAGCCAGCCCGAAAGATGATTTCCCATTACCTCACATTGATGTATTGGTGGATAATACGGCTCAGTTCTCGGTATTCTCCTTCATGGATGGATTTTCAGGATACAACCAGATTAAAATGTCACCTGAAGACATGGAGAAGACAACATTCATCACACCCTGGGGCACGTTCTGCTACAAGGTAATGCCATTTGGGCTCAAGAACGCCGGTGCAACGTATCAACGGGCTATGGTAACATTATTCCACGATATGATTCATAAGGAAATAGAATGCTATGTGGATGACATGATTGCCAAGTCCCTTACTGAAGAAGACCATCTGGTGAATCTGCTCAAGTTGTTCAAGCGCCTGAGGAAGTACCAACTGAAGCTGAACCCCAACAAATGCACATTCGGGGTGCGATCCGGTAAGCTGCTGGGATTTATCGTAAGCGAGAAGGGGATTGAAGTAGACCCTGATAAAGTCAAAGCCATCCAAGAGATGCCTGCACCGAAAACTGAAAAGGAAGTTCGAGGGTTCTTAGGTAGATTGAACTACATATCACGGTTCATATCTCACCTTACAGCAACCTGTGAACCCTTGTTCAAGCTGTTAAGAAAAGAACAAACGGTCAGGTGGAATGAAGATTGCCAGAGGGCTTTTGACAAGATCAAGGAGTATCTGCAAGAACCTCCAATCCTTATGCCGCCAGTTGAAGGAAGACCTCTAATTATGTACTTGACAGTATTAGAAGAGTCAATGGGGTGTGTGCTGGGCCAGCATGACGAGTCTGGTCGAAAAGAGTATGCAATATACTACCTGAGCAAAAAGTTTACCGACTGTGAACAACGTTATTCACTGCTCGAGAAAACTTGCTGTGCTTTAGCGTGGGCTGCTCGCCGACTAAGGCAGTATATGTTGACCCACACTACCTTGTTAATCTCAAAAATGGACCCAGTCAAGTACATATTTGAGAAGCCAGCTCTTACCGGACGGGTTGCAAGATGGCAGATGATCCTCACAGAATATGACATACAGTACACCTCTCAGAAAGCCATCAAGGGCAGTGTACTATCTGAATATCTCGCTGAGCAACCCATTGATGATTACCAGCCTATGAGGTTTGACTTCCCTGATGAGGACATCATGTTCATTAAAGCAAAAGATCATGAAGAGCCTATTCACACTGAAGGGCCTGACCCGGAGGAAGAATGGATCATGATGTTTGATGGGGCTGTTAACATGAATGGCCGTGGTGTTGGTGCAGTACTCATTACACCCAAAGGAGTTCACATGCCTTTCTCGGCAAAACTCACTTTCAACTGCACTAACAACGAAGCTGAATACGAAGCTTGTATTATGGGTCTTGAGGAAGCCATCGACCTCAGGATCAAGACATTGACCGTACTCGGAGATTCAGCTTTGGTAATCAATCAGACCAATGGGAAATGGTACACACACCAAGATCATCTGATACCTTACAGGGATTATACAAGAAGGTTATTGACTTTCTTCACAACGGTCAAGCTTGAGTATATCCCTCGGGACGAGAATCAGTTCGCAGATGCTCTTGCTACCATTTCGTCCATGATCAAAGTTCAAGCTGCTAACTTTGTACCTCAGATTTCAGTATCGAGACTTGATAGACCAGCATATGTATTTGCAGCAGATGTTGTCAAGGACGACAAGCCTTGGTTTCACGATATTAAATGCTTCTTGGAGGATCAAACATACCCACCTGGGGCATCTTCCAATGGTAAGAAGACTTTGAGAAGGCTTGCTGGAAGTTTCTTTCTGAACACTGATGGATCTTTATACAAAAGGAACTTTGATATGGTACTCCTCAGATGTGTTGACAAGACGGAAGCAGATTTGCTGATGCATGAAGTGCATGAAGGCTCTTTTGGTACCCATGCTGGAGGACATGAAATGGCTAAGAAATTGCTGAGATCAGGCTATTATTGGATCACAATGGATGCAGACTGTTGTGCCTATGCCAGGAAATGTCACAAATGCCAGATCTACGCAGATAAAGTGCATGTACCTCCAAATCCTTTGAACATAATGTCTTCACCATGGCCCTTTGCCATGTGGGGCATTGACATGATTGGCAAGATTGAGCCAACTGCTTCGAACGGCCACAGATTCATCCTGGTCGCCATCGACTATTTTACAAAGTGGGTTGAAGCAGCCTCATATGCAAATGTCACAAGGCAAGTGGTAGCCAGATTTCTGAAAAGAGACATCATCTGTCGGTATGGAGTTCCCGAGCGGATCATTACTGATAATGGTTCGAATTTAAACAACAAAATGATGGCTGAATTATGCCGGGACTTCAAGATCCAACATCACAATTCTTCTCCTTACAGGCCAAAGATGAATGGCGCTGTTGAGGCGGCAAATAAGAATATCAAGAAGATTGTGCAAAAGATGGTAGTCACCTACAAAGACTGGCACGAAATGCTACCATTTGCCTTGCATGGGTACCGCACATCAATCAGGACATCCACTGGGGCAACACCGTATCAGCTTGTGTATGGTATGGAAGCAGTCCTACCTGTTGAAGTTGAATTACCCTCGTTACGGGTGTTAATGGATGTCAAGCTGAGTGAAGCAGAATGGGTTAGGTCCTGATACGAACAACTGAGTCTGATCGAAGAGAAGAGATTGGCTGCAATCTGTCATGGGCAGCTATATCAGAAGAGAATGAAGAAGGCCTTCGATCAGAAAGTCAGACATCGAGAGTACCAAGTGGGAGATCTTGTGCTGAAAAGAATCCTCCCTCCTCATACAGACCACAGGGGCAAATGGACTCCAAATTATGAAGGACCATTCGTGGTGAAGA
This sequence comes from Lathyrus aphaca, assembly GCA_963966055.1. Lineage (NCBI taxonomy): Eukaryota > Viridiplantae > Streptophyta > Magnoliopsida > Fabales > Fabaceae > Lathyrus > Lathyrus aphaca. Next base: position 502,738,054 of record OZ014520.1, read on the forward strand.
AAGTTTTCTCTTGTGGAGCACTGATGCTCAGCACCATGGATGGTGGAGATTTTCCGTCCCCTGTAAATTCAGATGCAGTTAAAAAATACTTCGCATAAAAATGACCCGCTGGACATAAAAACATAATGTAAGTCCAGGCAAAAATAGGGCATCCCGGCGAGTCAAAAACAGAATAAAAGACTCGGGCAAAAATAAGGGAAATAAATGAAAAAATGTACACCCGCTGAGTTGAAAAGCCACATCGGACAGCTCAGGCAAAAATGGGTATCCCGATGGATTGAAAACCCGAAAGGGCGATCCATGCAAAATAAGGGAATAAGCGAACAACTGCATTCTGAATTCGTCTGTATTGTCAGCAACTTGGTTAAAACTCCAAAGGATCAAGCTTCAATCAGAATCAACTTTCTCCAGAAAGCAAGACGAGAAGAAAGTCAAAAGTCATGCGGGTCATAGCAGAGGAGGAAGCTCCCTAAAGCGTCATCAACACTGCCAGCACTTTGTTTCTCAATTTATAACAGTCTCTTCATTTCAGGAGACATGTTTCCTTGACTGTATCTTGCCAATTCAGGGCACATGAATTAATAAAATCGAATTTTTCAGTCATGTTTCGTTTTGTATATTTTATTTGCAAAGGATGTCTGATGTCTCTAAAAATCAATTGCATAAGTACAGATGTTTTTTCTCCAAAAAAAAATATATATATATATAATAATAAAACACATGCTTACAGGGAATATGCTTACTCTCGAAAGTACTTAACTCCTATGACGGAATCCAATAAAGGATACCTCGGGACCATTTGTGCGTTTCCTTGTCTTCGCAGGATTGCAGGTATCCAGAGCTCAACTTGGGGCATGCAAGTTATATCTCAGCAAGCTGGCAAATCAACAAAAGATCTCAGCATCCGGAGTGCTCTATCCCCAGCTGAGTTGCCTCTCATTACTCTCCCCAGCTGAGTTACCAACAGCATTCCCCAGCCGTAGTACCGATCATTCCTCCTCAGCAAAATACAGGAATCAGGGAATCATCGCCCCACAAGATCCTCAGCCTCTATCCGGAAGAGCAACGCACGAAGAAGTCACAACAGAGTACGGAAGGCTTCTGCAAACCCCAGCTGGGTCCCATATTATAAGGACATGTTAATCAGTGACTTATTCCCCAAGCAGATACATCTCATCAGATCTATCATTGATCTCATCCCCAGCTGGAATGTTCATTTCAAACAGATCAGCCAGAGATCTTCGCAGCGACGGGATCCGAATCCCGGTTTGATATCTTTGCATAATCATGGCATTCACATCATACTATCCCCTCAAAGCGTAGCATTCCGTCTAAACACGGAGCATTACGGCAAAAGTCAAACGCATAGCATAATCATAAGCCATGTTCTGAATTAACACTTGTGAATAATAACCGTTCATCATCATTGTACAGAAATCCCCATCAGAGTCCCAGCAAAGGCAGTTGCCTCACAAATCACAAACACCATTACATTTCCTTTTGATACCCGTCCGTATCAACACTCCCCAGTAAAGTCTCCTGAACACTCTTTACAAACAAGACCACCCGTATTACAGATACTTCCTGACACCCGTCCGTGTCAAACCACCAGCAAAAAGCCAAAGACATCCTCTTTGCACTCACATATACCTATATATACACTTTCCTGACACCCGTCCGTGTCATATCCCCAGCGCAGTCGCCTACACTTTGTATAGCAAATATTTGTTCATATTACACTCTTCTCCTTTTGGCACTCGTCCGTGTCACCTTCCCCAGCAGATAAACACTCGTCTATATATACTCACTACCCATGATACACTTACACAGATACTCGTCCGTATCTTATACACATCACTCATCTCCCCACAGATTCGACAATAGTCCTTGTTCTTTGTTAACCAGGTGGTACTCGTCCGTATCATCATCTCAGAACATTGCGTCTAATGTTTGTTTCTACATGATACTCGTCCGTATCATAGTCTTAAGGATGCTCGTCCGCATCCTTAATCCATACACTGTGTCAAACACTTTTGGTCTTCTTGAATATAGACACTCATCCGTGTCTACTATTCCCCAGAAGAGTCCCTTCCGATTCAACACTCGTCTGTGTTCTTTGCTAACCCGTTGATACTCGTCCGTATCATCATCTCTGAACGTGTGTCAGTTTGTTTCTACATGATACTCGTCCGTATCATAGCCTTAAGGATGCTCGTCCGCATCTCTAATCTATACACAATACCAAACACTTATACTTTCCTTTCTTGGTTGTGAACGCTCGTCCGTGTTCACTATATCCCCAGTAGATCACCAACAAAACATTTTCTTTCTTATCTGACACTCGTCCTGTGTTATGATAAACCTTGAGAGCATCCGTCCCCTGCTGAGTGGTCGTCCTCCACTTCTTGATGGTCGTCCTCCATCATGCTCGTCCGATGGCCGTCCCCATCGTTGATTTTTAGCAGCCGTCCCCTGCTAGGTGGTCGTCCTCCACCTTTTGATGATCGTCCTTCATCATTTTATCCAATGGCCGTCCCCATTGTTGATTTTGGTTATCTGACATTCGTCCTATGTCATGATAAGCCTCGAGAGCAGCCGTCCCCTGCTAGGTGGTCGTCCTCCACCTCTTGATGGTCGTCCTCCATCATGCTCATCCGATGGCCGTCCCCATCGTTGATTTTCTATCCGGCATTCGTCCTATGTCATGATAAGCCTCGAGAGCAGCCGTCCCCTTCTAGGTGGTCGTCCTCCACCTCTTGATGGTCGTCCTCCATCTTGCTCATCCGATGGCCGTCCCCATCGTTGATTTTCTATCCGGCATTCGTCCTATGTCGCGATATCTTTTCGGCAGCCGTACCCTGCCAGGTGGTCGTCCTCCACCTTAGATGACCGTCCCTCATCTTAACCCAACAGAGCAGCCGTCCCCTGCTAGGTGATCGTCCTTCACCTTTGATGGTCGTACCCCATCATCTGTTTATTTCATTCATTCTTTAACCCGATGGCCGTCCCCGTCGTGGTCCCTTTTTCCTTTTCAGCCCGATGGCCGTCCCCATCGTTGGTTACTTTGCTTTATGAACTTGATGGCCGTCCCCGTCATGTTTCATTAATTTCCAGAGAATCTTACTTTGTTTTGATGGCCGTCCCCATCATATTTTCTTATTTTTCCCAGCTAGTCGGCCGTCCCCGTCTTAGCTCTACCTTTTATCCCCAGCATGTCGGCCGTCCCCGTCATTGCTCCTTGCCCAGCAGTCGTCCTCTGCTCGACGGTCGTCCTCCGTCGCCCGCACGTTACAATATACTTTATTTTCCTTTTACAATCTATATCCCTTTTCTTCTTCATTTTGTGAGTGCAAATTTTGGACTGTCTTTGGTATTCAACCACAAGTTATCTTGTTTGCCTGTTAAGCCGTTGCTTACACCCTGCACAGCTAACTCATGTTTGAATAGGGGCAGCTGTAAACACCCCAAATTTGCCCTCACCCATTCACCATGGCTTGTGATCATTCTCATATGCATAAACACAATCATATCACCCCATATCTCATTTTTATTCACTGCATAGTTTCTAAGGCATCTGCACCTAGGGTTTGTGATCTGAGCAACCTCAAGCCTCTTGAGCCACTCCAAAGGTCACCAATCAATTCAAAGGGGTCCATGTGTGTTCTTATATCACATTCCATCTTCTCAAAATCAAAAATGCAAAGGGATCACAAGAACTAGGGTTTGAGTGGATGCAGAGCCAGGTTTGACTGCACAGTTGACCTAAAATTAGGGTTTTGGTTTCAGAGGCCATAACCCCAATTTTTTTGGTCATTCTTGTTTCCATTGGTCTCTATATGGTATAGGGAGTATGCATATCAATTTTCATGAAGAAATTCCATGGGGAAGTCATCTGATCAAGGGTTGACTTTTCAGACAAGTCAGTGTAAAATCAGGGCATCTGAGGCCCCCAATGACCCAACCAATGGGTGATCTTCATCATTTTGAGTGTATATGATCTTTATTTGATCATGGAAGAAGGTTGAAGTTCATAGAAATCAAGAATTTAGGGTTTTTGCAAATGTTGACTTTTTGGGCATAGTTGACTTTTCAAGAATGCTTCATTTTAGGTCATTTTTCAAGCCTTGATTATTGATCCAAAAATGCTCCAAATGGAAAAACTTTGGTCATGAAAGTTGTAGATCTCATCTTTCCCTTTCCAAAAAGTACAAGAACATGATCAAACTCTTCTTGGATCAAAAGTTATGGTGTAACAAAGTTGGCTAAAATCATTGATTTTCAAGGCATGCTTCAAATGGAAATTTTGCAAAATCATGGACCAAGGCCAATTGCAACCTCTAATTCATTTCAAACCAGTATGCAAACATTCTCTAAGTCATAAAATTCAGATTTGAACCAAGAATGCCCATGGTTATGGTTCATGTAACAAGACTTTTCTCATAAAGTTTCAAAAAGCAACAAGTTGCAAAACCACTCATTTCTCTTCACCAACTTGCAGCATTGGCCCTTGAACCAAGCTAGCCCTTTCCCCTCATTTTGCTGCGCATAGCCCATGCCTTGTACCAAGCCTAGATCATGAGCCATGCTTGCCTTACACAAAATGTGACTTTTTGCAAAAGCAAACTTACCAATCACTATAGGCCAGGTCACATCATCTGACCTATAGGATTAAAATACATTATCATTTTGCAAGCCATTTCATGTACAAGGCAAGGCTGGAACCATTCTTATGAACACATTCACAAAATACACCCCAGCTGCATAAGCCTTCGAATCCCTCTGCCCAGCCAAGAAACACTCAAACCATTTTCACCATTCAACTCACCATGCATCACTGAGTAGAAACCAGCAAGAACACAAGCCTGAATCAACCAGAATACCCCATAGCCATTTCTCACCTCAAGCTGCAGTTCCATTCGAATCTCCCTCCCTAGCTCACAAACATCCAAACAAACCTTGCAAAGCTTCTCCATTCACCCTCAGGATCACAGACAACCCCTCACAATGGCCTGAAGCTGCCTATTTCACCATAGCCATTTGCAACTGAGTTGAAGCAGGAGCTTTCGAAACTCATTATCCAGCCAACATAAACTCTTCTTGAGCATTCAAACATCATCTGGGGATCAAGTGGAGTGGTTTACACTGAAGGGAGTGGCCAGAAAGTCATCAGGTTGAAAGCTCCAAATCTCAGGTAGCTTGAAAATTATTTTTCCAGAAATTGTTTTTCATGTTATAAATTTGTTCCTTATGTTTCACTGAGTGTCCTGGTGTTTTTAGTTTTTGAAATGGTGCTGGAATGAGAGTTTAATTGCTCTCTGAAGCTTGCGTGCCCTAGATCTTATTTTCTTCGATTCAGCTTAGTTAGGAAAAAGAAATTTGTTTTGGAAGAGGGGTTTGATTCGTGAGAGGTTGGAGAACATTTCCCAATTCTTAGATTTTGTTTTTGTTACGATTTGAGGGAGTTTGGAGTTTTTCAGGGGAGTTGCTGGCCGGAGAAGACGACCGGAAGTCTTCTCCGGCCACCTGAGAGTGATTATGCCCTAATTACATAATTATTGATCATTTGAATTTGAGCCGTAGATGGCCTTTGACCTGTTGACTTCCCTCCAGTTTGGATGGCCCAGATCATTTCGTTTGCCCTAATCCACTTAATTAGTTTTAATTAATTCGTAATTAAATTAATTTGGTCAGATTGAATCCAGACCCTCCATTCACGCGCCAGTCAACCAATTTAAATCCAGACCCAATCCTGGCCCTCCATCCTGATTACTTTCCCTTTTATTTAATTTTTATTCATTTTCTTTCCATTTATTTTGCATAATTATTTTAAAATAGTTAAAAATTCCTAAAAATTATGAAACTTTTTCCTAAGAGTTTTAATAATTTTTAGGACCCAAAAATATTTTTGTTTTATTTTTTATCATTAAAAAAAGTATTTTTAATTATTTAAAAGATTATTTTTAATTGATTAATGGAAATTAATTAATTAAAAATACTTTTAGGTATTTAAAAATCACCAAAAAATTCATGAAATGTTCTAAGACATTTAGAAACATTGTCCAACCTTCAAACCAAATTTCTTTTTTGATCTTGATGCATTTTAAGAATTTTTCATTGAATTAAATCATTTTTTGTGCATTATTTTGATCATAAGTTCAAAAATTCATTTCTGCCTATCCAAGAAGGTTTGGACATTGATTCTTTTTGTATTGCATTCTATTTGGCATGTAGTTTTTGAGATAAAATGGCCATGATTTGTTTCCTCATTTTCAATTTGTTTGGTATTTCTTTTGTTTAGGAACCCTAAAAACCCTAATAACTTAGAAAATTCATAACTTGAGATTGGTTAAGAGTTGAGACTCCCCCTTTGGACCTTGGTTTAGTATAGGATTAGGGCTTCTTTGGAAGGCATTTTCCATTTTTTGTCTTAGGGTTTGCTTCTGCTTTTGGTTTTTGTTTGATGCTTGATCCATAAACCCTAGTTTGGGCTTTCATTTGCATCCTCCTTGCATTCTCTTGCATAACATGACTTGCCATGACATTCCATGCTTCCATTTGATTCATTTGACATCATAAGACATGTAGAAAGTATGTTTGATCATTGCATCTCATATTTGCCATGTCATTTGTCTTGTATGTTTCATAACTTTTCATGTGTATCCATGCTTCTAAGCTTGCACCATATGCATACATGAACTTGTATGAACATTTCCATGTGCTGCCTCATGTTTATATCATCTTATAGCATCATTATCATCATCAACATGCTTCTGGTTTTGCTTATCATCATAGCATCTCATCACATTTTGCATTGCATTGCATTTCTTTCTAACTTTTCAGGTGGTAAGTAAACTTGAGAAGTGAATTTGCCTTCACTTCTCATAACTTTTCTTTTCATCTCTCTTGAATCCTTGCTGCATTTTTGTATGTGCTTGAGTTTGAGCTTGCTCATTCTTCTTCTTCCCACTTTCTTTCTTCAAGTGACTTGACTTCTTGAATGAAGCAAGTCACTTTGCTTCTCTTGATCCTTTCATCTGCTTCCTGGTGGTTCCATTGAAGATCTCCTTGGTGAAACCTCACAAACCTTAGGAACAACCAAGCATGACAATGATTAGGGTTTTGATTAGTCTCCCCTCTTAGTTTTACCTTTGTGTCTCTTTGAGTCTTCTCTTCTCACCTCCTAATCAAGGACTAAACCATAAAGGCTTTAAGGCTTTGTGATTAAGCTTATGCCTGCATCCTTCTATTAGGATGGAGTGTATAACTTTAATCCTAAGTGTTAAACCCTTAATGTGTTTAAATCCTCTAATCAATTCACTTAATAATCATCAAGACATCACACTTGTAACTTGGGCCTTGCATTAGGGTTCTAATTCTTCCTTAATTGGTTAAGAAGGACTAACCCTAGTGTTAATGGACAAGTCCCCCTCAAGTTGTCTTACAAACCCTAAAATTCACTTCACCATCATATCACTAAATAAAATCCACTTAATCAAAGGTTTGTTTTGTCATGAGTTTAATCCCTAATCATGGATTAAGTTGAGGAGCATTCCTCAGCTTAAACATTCTCATCTATTATCCTTCTATTAGGATGGTGTAATGAGTCTGTTTAATCCCTGATTATGGCTTAACCTCATTACTTAACACTAAACAAAAACACCAAAAACATCTAAATAATCACAAGTAGGTTAATGATCTTAATCCTACATCAAAGGTGATTAACTGTGAGAATCTGACTTCACACTTAAGGTAATCTCATCACCCCTAAACAGAGGGAAGATGTGATGAGTTTACTAATCCATTGGTTTAGGCTTAAGCTCATTAACTTATGACAAACTTTCAAAAGCAATAAAAGACTGAAAATACAAAAACAAACAATAATCGTCTCCTTCGGGATTCTTTCCTCATCTCATTCACTCACAAACGAGAACTTGCTTCTTCCGTCTAATGCAAGACAGTTTGCATCTGTGCCAGACAGATCATACACTTGAGCATAGGCTAGTAGGCAGTTCACAAGTCAATTCATCTTTCAGTCTCTTTGGGTCGAACTACGGTGTTCTGACTTCCTCATTGCACGAGAGGATACGTAGGCATAACTCAATAGTTATCGAACAAAAGTCTCTGTATATTCCCCCTCCTTCCAGCAATTATTCTTTAAGCCTCATGATCTTGAGCTCTTCATTCTTGTTCTTACACTGACACTATACATATATACACTTCACACTTCTTTTACACTGACACCTGTACATCCCTTTCCAGCTCTTTATACACAAATTGCACTGACACTACCCCTTTAAAACACAAATCTTCTAAGCGTGGATCCCGTCGAGTACGACGGACAATCTGGGTGCTAATACCTTCCCAGGTTGTAACCAACCCCCTTTCTCAGTCTCTCTGGTTCGCAACCGTCTTATCCATCTTTTTCTAGGTCTATGCAGCATTGCCTTTCCTCCGGGATAAAAATGCCTAGCTGGCGACTCTTTTCATCTCCAGTGAGTTCACGGCTGTGTGTTCTCATTGTCCCTTTCGCCGACCGTTCGCGTCTGTACCCTTATTTGACCCTGTTTCATTTATCGGGAGCGACAACATGCACTTTGTCCGCGTAGATCTGGCATTTGTGGCATTTCCTGGCATAGGCACAACAGTCTGCATCCATTGTGATCCAGTAGTAACTTGATCTTAATAACTTCTTTGCCATTGCATGTCCTCCGGCATGGGTACCAAAAGAACCTTCATGTACTTCGTGCATCAGTAGGTCTGTTTCCTTCTTGTCAACACATCTAAGCAAGACCATGTCGAAGTTTCGCTTATACAAAGAACCATCAGTATTGAGGAAGAAACTACCAGCCAGCCTTCTTAAAGTCTTCTTATCATTTGACAATGCCCCAGGTGGGTATGTCTGAGTCTCCAAGAAGCATTTGATGTCATGGTACCAAGGCTTGTTGTCAGTAACAGTGTCCATAGAGAATACATATGCCGGTCTGTCCAGTCTGGATACCAAAATCCGAGGTACATAATTGGCAGCTTGTACTTTGATCATTGATGAAATGGTAGCCAAAGCGTCTGCAAACTGATTCTCATCTCGGGGGATGTATTCAAGCTTAACTGTTGTGAAGAAGGTCAACAATATCTTCGTATAGTCACGGTAGGGAATCAGATGCTCCTGATGAGTGTACTATTTACCGTTGGTCTGGTTGATTACCAAAGCTGAATCTCTGAATACATTCAAGGTTTTGATCCTGAGGTCAATGGCTTCCTCAAGACCCATGATACAAGCTTCATATTCTGCTTCGTTGTTAGTGCAGGCAAAGGTGAGCCTTGCTGAGAAAGGCATATGAACTCCTTTAGGTTTAATAAGCATTGCACCAACTCCACGACCATTACAATTAACTTCCCCGTCAAACATCATAGTCCATTCTTCTTCTAGGTTAGGCCCTTCAGTGTGAATAGGCTCTTCACCATCTTTTGCTTTTAAGAACATGATGTCTTCATCAGGGAAGTCAAATCTCATAGGCTGGTAATCATCAATGGGTTGCTCAGCCAGATAGTCATACAATACACTGCTTTTGATGGCCTTTTGAGAGGTGTACTGAATGTCATATTCTGTTAGAATCATTTGCCATCTTGCAACCCTTCCGGTAAGTGCCGGCTTCTCAAATATGTACTTGACTAGATCCATCTTTGAGATCCATAAGGTAGTATGAGTCAACATATACTGTCTTAGTCGGCGAGCAGCCCACGCTAAAGCACAACAAGTTTTCTCGAGCAGTGAATAACGTTGTTCACAGTCGGTAAACTTTTTGCTTAGGTAGTATATTGCATACTCTTTTCGACCAGACTCGTCATGCTGGCCCAACACACACCTTATTGACTCTTCTAATACCGTCATATACATGATTAGAGGTCTTCCTTCGACTGGAGGCATGAGAATTGGAGGTTCTTGCAGATATTCTTTGATCTTGTCAAAAGCTCTTTGACAGTCATCGTTCCACCTGACTGTTTATTCTTTTCTTAACAGCTTGAACAAGGGTTCGCAGGTTGCAGTGAGATGAGATATGAACCTTGAGATGTAGTTCAATCTACCTAAGAACCCTCAAACTTCTTTCTCGGTCTTAGGTGTAGGCATTTCCTGAATAGCTTTGACTTTATCGGGATCAACCTCAATTCCTTTTCCACTTACCATAAAACCCAGCAGCTTAACAGAACGTACCCCGAATGTGCATTTGTTGGGGTTCAACCTTAACTGATACTTTCTCAGACGCTTGAATAGTTTCAATAGATTCACCAAATGCTCTTCCTCTGTAAGGGACTAGGAAATCATATCATCCACATAGCACTCGATTTCTTTATGGATCATATCATGGAATAATGCTACCATAGCCCGTTGATATGTTGCACCAGCGTTCTTCAGACCGAACGGCATTACCTTGTAACAGAATGTGCCCCAAGGTGTGATGAAAGTTGTCTTCTCCGTGTCTTCAGGCGACATCTTAATCTGATTGTATCCAGAAAATCCGTCCATGAAGGAAAATACCGAGAACTGAGTTGTGTTATCCACCAATACATTAATGTGAGGTAATAGGAAATCATCTTTCGGGCTAGCTCTGTACAGATCTCGGTAATCCACACACATACGCACCTTGCCATCCTTCTTAGGTACGGGTACAATGTTAACTACCCACGGTGGGTAACTAGTCACAGCAAGAAAACCGATTTCCCACTGCTTTTGTACTTCCTCTTTGATTTTCATGGCCATGTTCGGGCGAGTACGACGCAACTTCTGCTTAACTGGCGGACAATCTTCTTTCAATGGCAGCATGTGCATGACAATATCTGTATCCAGACCTGGCATATCTTGATAAGACCAAGCAAATACGTCGACATATTCCTGAAGTATACTGATGAGTTGTTCTTTCATTGGAGCTTGCATACTGGCCCGATCTTCACTTCTTTCACATCTTCCTCGGTACCAAGATTGACTGTTTCAACTTCCTCCTGATGAGGAGCAATCACTTTTTCCTCTTGTCTCAACAACCTGGCTAACTCTTCAGGCAAATCATAGTCTTCATCAACCCATTCATCTGCTTGATTAATCGGATTGTCGAAGTCATACAAGGTCGTAGCAGTGTCGTTGTCGGTGCAATCTGGAAGGCTATCTCTACAAGGGTTGAGATTTGTTCATTTTAGTGATTGATTTTATCTTATTTAGAAAAAGTGAATGAAGTTTATTAAGAAAAACATTGCCATTTATTGTTTTGTGCGAAAATAATAAAAATGAAAAGATAGTGAGTGAAAAGATTGTTTGCAAAAGATGTCCATTGTTCATTAATATCCATTTGCACAAAATACATATATGGCCCTATTACAAAATGAGTCCTGATACCTTGGGCAAGATGCAGGACTTGATGCATGCTTAAACAGGAAATAATAATTACTCTGCAGCAGTAACCCTTATAATTTCCTGGGAAGACCAGTTGAGGACTTGTTGGCCCGGGAATCTTGGACGAATCTAGCTTTCCAGGTTGAAGTCGCTTTCAGCCTCGTCTTCCACATTGTTGATTGCATCCGGGGTCAGTATTCCCCCACTTATGAACTTGGGAGCTTCAACAGCCTCCTCTGGAACTTGTTGGGACGATCTGTAACCCAACTTGAATTTGTCTTCCTTGATCTAAACTTGCAGCATCTTGCCCCAGCCTTGGGCATTCCCGTCTTCAACAACCTTCCGAGCTTGTTTGTAAGAAGCAATTGAAGTACCAGACACTTTAGCTGTTGCTTCATTGACATTGAGAGCTTCAAAGCCCTGACTCATTGTTTCATGGATCTCCCCATCCATCTCAGTGTACTTGTAAGTAGCTAGATAACTGACAAAGATGACCTCCTCTCCACAAATGGTGATAACTTGGCCCTCCCACTCGTATTTTAACTTCTGGTGAAGGGTCGATGTTACGGCGCCAGCGGAATGAATCCAGGGTCGACCCAACAAACAGCTATAGGCAGGATGAATGTCCATCACATAGAAGGTAGTTTTGAAGATCTGTGGGCCAATTACCACATGAAGCTCTATTTCTCCGAGAACTGATATCTTAGAACCATCAAAGGCTCTCACAACTAGGTTACTCGGGCGGAGTGCAAGATCATCATATTCCAGCTTGACTAAGGCTTTCTTCAGAAGAACATTGAGAGATGACCCAGTGTCAACCAAGACATGAGAAAGTACAACACCTTTGCACTCCAAGGTGATATGTAAAGCCTTATTATGATTACGGCCCTCCGTAGTCAAATCAGCATCAGTGAAACCTAGTCCATGACTAGTATTGACATTTGAAACCACCGTCTCTAGTTGATTGACTGTGATCTCCTCAGGCACATAAGTTGCGTGCAAGACTTTGAGCAATGCATTCCGGTGAGCTTTGGAACACATGAGCAGAGATAAAATGGAGATCTTGGAGGGTGTCTGGTGGAGCTGATCAACAACTTTGTAATCACTCTTCTTGATAATTCTCATGAACTCGTCTACATCCTAATCAAAGGACATCTTCTGAGTCTCTTTGGCAATTGGTTCTTCAGGCACCACATTCTTGCCTTTTGCTTTGGCAGCAACTTCTGCTTCAGTATTAACTTTGGGAAATTGTGACGCGAAGAGACGTCCGCTTCGAGTGAAGCCTCCGCCTCCCCCGACATTATCAATATGTGGTATAGAAATTGAAGAGTCAAGAGTGACTTTCTTTCCGTTGCAATAAAGATCTGAGCCGTAATGCTAAGGCACGACACTGCTGCTGTCGTATGGAACTGGTCCAGGTACTGTGATGGTAACCGGACTGATTGCTGCGGAAGAAGGAGTTGTGACAGTCTGTGGATCATAGTAGATTGTGATAGGAGGTCTGATTGTAGGTGTTGCAGGTGCAGGAAGTTGTTGATGTTGATGTTGATGTTGATGAAATTTGTTGAAAGAATCTGGGACATGAACTGTTGCCGAATCATAGTAAATGGTGATCGTTGAGATGTCTTCATTGATGGATGATGTTGTTGTAGTAGACTCTGTTGAAAATATGTTTGCTGAATTTGTAGGAGATATGTTTGTTGGAGTTGTAGGAGATGGAACTGTTGAAGTGATTTTCATGATGCCTTCTCTGATAAGACCGTTGATACCATTTTCTCAGATTTGCACAACCATTAGTAGAAATCTTTCAAGCTTCACAACAGGCCTCACAACCTGGAAACACTTGACACTTCAATAGCTGAGTTTTAACTTCGGCCAGTGGTGTTTGAATGGTTGCAATGTCATTAATCAAAAAATATGGTTGGTCCTCCTCAATAGCATTAATCCTCGGTCCACCGTGATTTGGTATTGGATTCTTTGTGACATTTGGAGGAGGTGCGAAATTCAAAGCTTTGGAATCAAATAAGTCCTGAACTTTCATGTGCAGAGCTCTTCATTTCTCTGTTGTATGGCCAGGTGCATTGAAGTTGAAGGCACATATGGCATTGACATTATAGTTCCTTGGAAGATTCTGAGGATCGGGTGGAGTCAAGGTTCTTAATTCAATCAAGTTAAGCTTCAATAGCTGTGGAAGTAGAGTTGCATAGGGCATCAGGATGGGATCGATAACCCTGTTGATTTGTGAAGTCCTTTGTTGGAACAGACGTTGTTGTTGGTTGTTATTGCTGTAAGATCTTTGTTGTTGCGGGAATTATTGTTGCTGAGGGAAGTGTTGTTGCTGAGGATATTGTTGCTGAGGTGCTGGAGCAGGAATGGTGACAGCAGCTACTGATCTTGGCATGTATTGAGGCCTACCTCTGCCCATATGCACTGAGTTGGTCTCACCTGTCCTACAAGGTCCTGAGAAGGGTTTCCTTGCATTACTGGAACTAGCACCGTTGTCAGAGATCTTACCCATCTTCAAAATACTTTCAATTCTCTCACCAGCTATAACCACATCAGCAAAACTAGTGGAAGAGAAAGTATCAAGTCAGTCAATGTAGGTTCCTTGCAGGGTATTCATGAACATGTCATCCATCTCTCTTTCTAACATAGGTGGCTGGACAGCAGCACCAAGTTGTCTCCACCTTTGGGCATATTCCCGGAAACCTTTCCTTGAAGATTGAGACATACCCATCAGGAGGGTCCTATTGGGTACCATATCCAGGTTGTACTGATATTGGCGTATAAAAGCTTTAGCTAAGTCCTTCCAGTTCCTGACTGTTGCTCTGGATAGGTGAGAATACCACTCACAGGGATGCCCCGGTCAAGCTATCTTCAAAGTAAAACATCCACAGTTTTGCATCCATGGTACAAGCTTTCAATCTCCCCAGAAAGGATTGAAGATGGGTACGAGGACAGGAGGTACCATTATACTTCTCAAAGCAAGGAGGTTTGAACTTGTGAGGAATCCTTACTCCCTCAACGAGGCCCATGTCCATTACATCAAATCCCAAAGAGTTTTGGGACTCCAAGGATCTCAACTTCTCAGATATTTTGTCCAGTCGATGATCATAAACTTCATCAGCTCCAACACCTAACATTGTAAACTGCTCGTCCTGAGGATCTTCCTGCAGAACACGATCTCCAGTGTTTCTCTGGGTATTCCCAATAACATTGACCTCAGGATTGATGTGGGGTCCAAACTCTGGTGGATTAGTTTGCAGCTGATCACGTGCGTTGTTACTTGTACCCCCAGTACCAGCATGGTTCTCGTCTGGAGTTTGCCGCTCGACTAACCCCCTTAATCTTTCATGGGTCTGTGCCAGCCCAGTCATTACGACCATGAACTGATTCATCTGAGTCCTCACTTCTGTCCTCACATCAGTCATCTGGGTCCTTACATCTGTCAATTCTTGCTGAAGTTTATCCATATGTAAGTTCGGAAGGTTGTTTCTGGTCGGATACCGGTGGATGCGGTTGACGGGAAAGACTCTCCTACGAGCAATATTTCCTAAGACAACGGCAAAGTGAGAAAACAACAACAAAAACTCCTACAACACAAAGAATATGAGGTTAGCAAGCAATGCAGTATGTCTATTTGTCTTCAGAGGGTATCCGGTTTGGTTCTTTGGTTTTGATCTTCCAGACCTCTAGGAATGATGAAGATGTTGAAGAGAAATGAAGTCCATAAGCAGATCCAGGTAACATATAAACCATACATTAAAAAATAGTTTATGATTACAACAAGTTCCCATGGTGGGTCAAAATACAATCAAGCCAAGAAATACAACAATCAAAATCACCATGGAGAATTAAAGTACAACAAAAATAAAATACAAGTAAAAGAGAAATCAAACATCCAGCCGAAAGTCATCCTCCTTGACTTCTTTCAGGAGAGCATCAGTCACTGGTCTAATTGGATGCTCTGTGATGGTCCTGATGAGAAGGTTTTTGGTTGCAATGGCACTTGTCATCTTCTGGTACTTGTCTTGGTCTTTTGATCTCTTCAATCCCGCCCGGAGTTTTAACTCGGATATTTCCTTCTGTGCTGCTAAGAAAGCTTCCCGATTCTTCTTCTCATTGGCTTCCAGCTGCTCTATATTAGCATGTGTCTGCTGATCTTCTTGCAAACGAGCTTCAGTTATTCTGATCCATCTAGCCTGACTTTCTTCTAGGTAGTGCTCAGCTCTGGCTTTCTGAATCTTGGCTTCTTTGCAAGCATTCTTCAATACCAACTCCCCTGCTCGGGCTTTTCTGATGAAGTCCTCTGTCTTCTCTATCTTGGTCACATGCTCGATATGGAGCTTCTCTAACCTTTCAATGTCCAGACGACCATCATTCCGTTCCCAAAGGGTCTTCTTCAGAGCTTCAGAAAGCTGGGTATTCCTTTCTTTCAACTTCTCAAATTCCTCCAGGCTTACTGTAGCTATGGGCTCTACTGCTGAGGGCCCTGGCACATCTTCCAGGGTGAATGGCATACGAGTAATCTATCCTCTGATGCGCGACCATTCAATGTACTTAGCTGAAGCTATGTTGTTACACTTTCCAAGAATAGCAGTCCCTTTTGTCTGTATGTGGTCCCAAGCCCAGGCTACTTGTCGGACAATGGCATGATTGTTCAGAACAACACAGTAAAGAGACTCTGCTAAGTCCTTCTCCCGAGGTGGATGTACCAAGGCATACCCCAACTGTCTTCTGAAAAGCAAAGGATTGTAATTGATGCAACCCTTCACTCCAATAAGAGGTACATTAGGATATTGTCCACAGCTTGTAATTATGTCCCTGCCCTTTGTTGTTCTGAGTACACCACCTGATGTCTTCTGATGTAAGGGAAATCATCCTCTTAGCCCAATTCCTTGACTGATGTGGATTCAGGAAAGCTTCCGTCTTCGGCATATGTCTCATCAACCAACAGTAGAAAAGAGGTGCACAACATCTGACTAGTCTCCCCCTCTGCTTCTCATTCCTCTGATGCACCGAGTAGTATAAATCTCCTAGAAAGGTGGGATCTGGATTCCTGAGCATGAAGATGTGGATGGAATTCTTGCTTATAAACTTAGGCTCGTTCGCAAACAAGATGATACCATATATACTAAGAGCCAGGAGAGCATAAACAGATTCCCAGTTCCCTGTTGCAGCTTGCTTTGTAGCCTGAGTGACCAAGAAATCCAGATGAAGGCCTGGGATTCCATCCTTGGTGGTCATATGCTCATCAATGGTAGTTGCTTCCAGATGTAGAGCCTTAGCTATGTCTTCATTCTTAGGAGCAGTCATCTCAGGGTTGAAAGGAATTCTTTTTCTGATAGGGACACCCAACAACATAGAATACTCTTCCAATAGAGGACCTATCTGAAAGTCTGGGAAAGTGAAGCAATGGAGATAAGGGTCATAGAACTGAAGGCAAGTGTGAATCATGCTCCTTTGTGATGCATCCAAGTCTATGGTCATGTCCAGGATCCCACCATAATGCTCTCTGAATAAGGGAACATGATCAGGGGTGATAAGAGCCTGTATCTTCCTGATGCCTACCAGAGGGTACTCAAAGAAATGGTAAGTGATGTTGCTCTTCCTGGATGAGTCCATATTGACAATGGGTGCTGGTGAATATAACTGGAGAAGATAGCTGATGCAGATAGTTGATGCAGATAGCTGAAGAAGACAGCTCAAGAAATGATGGAGAAGATATCTGAGCAGAAGAACGGTCAAAACAAAACCAATAGGAAGTGGATACCCTGTAAAACAAATAGACAACATGTTAAATGATACAATATGATGTATGTTGAATGATATGCAAGGGTTTGTGATCAAGTGCTGGATTGTCAGTTGCTTTGATAGGGTCCATGAGTGTTCAGAATTCGGGATGAAGGCTTGAGAAACAGTAACCAGGCGGGGGACTCAAATAAAGAGTCACTTGTCTAGGGTTTCATAAGAATTAGTCCATAATCAATGTGACCTTAAAACAATTCCAGTAACAGGGTACGTTGAGGCCAAGGGTTCCTACAAACCTGTAAACAACCCTACCCACTCACAGGTATTGTTCTAGAACAAGGATCATCAGGCTCGGATCTATTATGAGAAGTGTAAACACTTCTAACCCGGAGGTACAATGTTTAACCTAATCATAAAGGATCCTCCTCTAATTCACCTCAGATGCTGAAGGTCATCTAAAAAGGTCATCCAGACTTAGCAGGCTTCCCAGATAGCCCTATCACTACAGGAGACCTGTAGCACATAGTTCTAATGAAGAAACCCATGTCCGAACCGTGTTTTCATATTCCCACACTAGACCGAAATGGAATGGGAAAGAATATGAAGCCACTCTAATCATATGTTTGTCACTCAGGCCTTTGTGTTGGACCTTTCTCACTGGAATATCCCTCCCACCAAAGAAATCCAGCAAACCAGCATAGATGATATGACAATAAAATGAAATGCATAAAGCAGTAAATGAAAGTGATAAAGTAAATGAAGTAAATAAAGTTGTACAGAAAGCAATAAATAAAGCAAAACAAAAACACATATAGCACACAACACCCCCAGTAAACAAAATCAAACAAGCTCTAAGAGAAACCCACAAGAGAACCAGAAGCCCTGGTTGCAAAGTCCCCAGCAAAGTCGCCAAGCTGTCGCTGCCCAGACTTTACGTCCCAGTGCAGACGCGGACGGTCGGCGATGTTGGAGGTTGAGGTTTAATAGAGTTGCCAGCTAGGCATTTTTATCCCGAAGGAAAGGTAATGGTGCATAAACCTGGAAGGGTATGGATAAGACGGTTGCGAACCAAAGAAATTGAAAAAAGGGGGTTGGTTACGACCTGGGAAGGTATTAGCACCCAGATCATCCGTCGTACTCGACGGGATCCACGCTTACTTAATTGTGTTTAAAAGGGGTAGTGTATGTGCTGACTGTGTATGAAAGCTATGGGAGAATGTATAGTGTGTCAGTGCAAAAAAGAGAGGGAGATGCTCAAGAATGAGGCTTAGAAAAGAAAGCTGAAAGAGGGGGATGACAAGGAGACTTTTGTTCGATAACGGTTAAGTTATGCCTACGTATCCTCTCGTGAAATAAGGAAGTCAGAACACCGTAGTTCGACTCAAAGAGACTGGATAATTTACTGTGAACTGCTTGCTTGTATATGCTCAAGTGTATAACTCGTCTGGCTCGAGTGCTAACTATCTTGCATTAGACGGAAGAAGCGAGTTCTCGTTTAAAGAATAAGTGTGATGAGAAAAGAATCCCGGAGGAGACGTTTATTGTTTGTTTTTGTGTTTTTCAGTTTTTTTATTGTTTTTGGTATTTTGTATAGGATAATGAGCTTAAGCTTAAATCAAGGGTTGTAAACTCATTATATCCTCCCTGATTAGGGATAATGAACCTACTTAAGTGTGAAATAAGCATCTCAACTTAATTACCATGATGATATAGGATTAAGATCATTAACCTACTTGTGATTATTAAGATGTTTTTTGGGTTTTTGTTTAGTGTTAAGTAATGAGTTTAATCTCTAATCAAAGATTAGTGAACTCATTACACAATCCTAAGAGAAGGATGATAGATGAGAACACTTAAGCTGAGGAAGACTCCTCAACTTAATCCATGGTTGGGGACTAAATTAATTATATAACAAGCCTTTATTAAAGTGTATTTTAATTAAAGGGTAAGATTAAGAAATGAGTTTTAAGTTTGTAAGACTTATCTTGAGGGGGACTTGTCCATTAAACACTAGGGTTAGTCCCTCTTAACCATAAGGAAGAGATATAACCCTAATATAAGGCCCAAGTTACAAGCTTAAGTCTTGATCATTATTAGGTGTTTTGATTAAGAGGTGTAAACAAATTAAAGGTTTAACACTAAGGATTAAAGTTATACACTCCATCATAAAATGAGGATGCAGGCATAACCCTAATTCAAAGTCCTAAAGCTTTAAGTGTTTAGCCTCTGATTATGAGATGAGAAGAGAGACTCAAGGAGACTCAAAGGTAAAAAGCTAAGGGAGACTATATAAAACCCTAAAAATTATCATTCTTGGTTGTTCCTAGGGTTTGTGAGGCATAAGAGAAGATCTTCAGGAAGCCACCATGCAAGAAGAAGCAGATGAAAAGAGAAGAGAAATAAAATAGGTTACTTACTTCCTGAAGAAGATAAGTAAACTAAGAGAAAGAGATAGGAGCAAAAGAGAACAAGTGAATTAGATTCACTTAAAATACAATTAAATATGCAAATGAAAAGATGGGAAGAGGTGGGATGTGAAGGCAAATCCACATCCCAAACAACTTACCATAAGCCCCTGAAATGTTAGTATGAGATGGATAAGGAAAGAAATGAGATGAAATGCAATAAGTAATGATTCAAATACCAAAACCAGAAGCATAAAAATGATGCAAATGTGTTATGAGATGATGCATAGCCATACATGATGCATATGGATGTTCATACAAAGGATGGGATGCAAAGGAAGCATGTAAGAAGCTTGAAAACACATGGATGTACATGAGATGTAATGAATGCAAAGCTTACCAAATGAATGAAGAAATGATCAAGCAATGTTCAAGCATGTCCTAAGATGTCTAATATGGCATACAAAAGCATGGAATGTCATGGCAAATTCATACGATGATGGTATGCAAAGATGGATGCAAATGAACATGAGAAATTAGGGTTTTATGAAAGTATGAGATGCAAATGACCAAAACAGAAGCATACATCATGATAAAAATTTGAAATTGAACTCAAACAAACCCTAAACATGTGCAAGATCACTACCCAAAGATGAAGGTCAGAAGCTAAACCTAGAGGAAGTTATGAATTTCCTAAGTTAACTAGGGTTTTTGGGTGATTCTAAAGGAAAAATGCAAATCAAATTGAAAATGAAATGCAAAATTATGAGTTAAATAACCTAGATACTATATGAAATGTGTGAAATAATGCAAAAAGAACCAAGTTCAAACTCATCATGGTTGATCAGAAATGATTTTTTCAAGTTAGGGTTAGAAAATGGGAATTTTATGAACCCTAATCCAAAGATAATTGTGAAAACATGATCAAACCTAAAAATAAATTTGTGTGATGAGTTTGTAAATGTTTCTAAATATATGAGAATTCTTCATGAATTTTTTGTGATTTTTAAATACCTAAATGTATTTTTAATTAATTAAAATCAATTAATTAATTAAATAAAACATTTAAATGATTTAAAAATACTTTTTTAATGCAAAAATTAAAATTAAAAATATTTTTGAGTTAAGAAAATTATTTTAAGTGAGAATGCAAATTTTCATCATTTTAGAAAATGTTTTGATATTTTAAATAAATAGAACAAAAGAAATACAAATAAAATAAAAGAAAATGCAAAGTAATTCAATCTGATGGTCCAGATTCAAACTGGGGAAGACTGCGCACGCTGATGGGTGGTCAGGATTGAATCTGGCTAATTAATTTGATTTATATTAATTAAATACAATTAGGGCTAAATGAAGCAATCTGATCCGTCCAAGGCTTAATCTAAACACGCATCCAATGGCCTAAATTCAAACTGACACGCTAACCCTAATTAAAACCCTAATCACTCTCAGGTGACCAGAGGAAGCTCCGGTCATCTTCTCCGGTCACCCTATCTTCCTCAAAACCCCATGAAAATGCATCAAACTCTCCAGAATGCATCATTAAACAACATTAAACACAAATCCAGCAACAAAATTCATTTATTTTGCATCAACAACAAGAATCGAAGCAAAACGAAAAACTGGCAAAAATTTCAGAAGCTAAATACACACTCAATTCTCAATCATTTTCCATCATTAAAAGTTCATTGTGATCAGGAGAGCATTTAGATTCATTTTATAACTTCAAATAAGAGTTTTGGAAAAATTATTTGAGAGAGTTACCTGAGATGAAGCTTCCCAAACTTGAGTTTTCTGACCTCTTCCTTTGTGCAAAACAAGTCCTTTGAGTCCCCTGAGGTTAATGAGATGCTTGGAACAAGCTTGTTTGGCTTATTTTGAATGCTCCAGTTCTGATGAAGCAGAATTCGTGTTTTGGTTATGGAGTGTTTCAGGCCATGGCAAGGGGAGGGAAATGATCCTTAGGTGATTTTGAGTTGATTGGTGAAGAAAGAAACAAAGTTTGATGGTTGTGCAGTGTGATTCGAAGAGATGAAGGTTTCTTGAGGATTTTGTGATTCTGAGTGTATGAGTCCTTGTAGGCTTCAATGCTGTGTGCTTTTGAGTCCTTAGAGTTTGCATATGATGTGTTGATTGGCCAGAGAGTTGTTGTGGCATAGGCTGATTGGTATGGCTTGTTTTGCAAAAAAAAGTCAAAAGTTGGCAACTTGAGGTAGGGGCCAGGACAAAGGGGATTTCATGGCTTGATCTGTTTCAGCTAAGTTTGAGGATGGCCCTTGGATGGTATATGATGGACTGTAACACTTGGATTGCAAGATAGCATGTGTTTTGCAAATTTCCAACTATGTGCATTCTTGAGAAATTGGCCATGAAAACTTGTGATGCAAGGCTCAAATCTAATCTTGAGATGTTGTGTGAACATGTTATGATGCTTAGAGGTGGATTAGAGGTCATTAGAATTCTTAAAACTTGGTTTTGCAAAAAATCCTCTTTGGCACATACTTGAAAATTACAAGATTTTTCCCAACTTTGAAACATCATATCTTGAGTTCTGGGATGAATCAAGAGGAGTTCTTGTACTTTTTGAAAATGGGAAGATCTAATCTACAACTTTCATGTTTGAAGATTTTTCATTTGAAGCCTTTTTGATCAAGAAAGAGGACGTTGAAAATCTTTCCCAAAATGGAAAGTTTTCATTACAAGTCATGTCCAAAAATGAAAAGTTTGCAAATGACTTGAAATTCTTCAATCTTGTGAACTTCTAACCACTTCTAAGATCAAATAAAGATCATAGAACCTCAAATTTATGAAAATGACCCTTTGGTACTATTGATGGTGGCCTCAGATGCCCTGATTCTGACTTTTCTTGCACAACAAGTTACCAGTTGATTAGATGACTTCCACAATGAATTTCTCCATCGAATTTGGTACACATGCTCCTTATAACATATTAAGACAATTATAATCAAGAATGACCTAAAAATTTGAGGTAAAGGGCCTCAAAACCAAAACCCTAATTTTAGGTCATCTGTGCAGGAAATCTTCAGTCTGCCTCTATGCCTTTGCCATGCTTTGTGATCGCTTGACTTTTATGAACTTTGGGGAGCAAATTAGGATCATGGAACACACATGGACCCTCTTGACAAGTTTCAAGGCCTTTTAGATAGCTCATATCACTTCTTGGATTCATTTGATCACAAACCCTAATTGTGCAACTTATGTAGATGAAATGAACTATGCAGTGGGAGATGATATGATTATGCAATGTAATATGGAAAGATCACAAGCCATGGTGTGAGAAAAAGTGAGGGCAAATTTGGGGTGTTTACAACAGCCTTCTGAGACTCTGCAGTAAAACCCAAACCAAACTTGTCAGACTTGTAAAGAATGTCAGGAAGCTGACCCCAAATAGTACAACCACCTTCTTCAACCACAGCTTTAGCATCCTTGAGAGAGGCCATTGTAGGAGGTATTCTGGTAACCAGAGGAACTTCTTTAGTAGCAGGGACATGCTGAGGAGCAGGAACCACTTCAAATGTCTGGAAAGGAGTTTCAACAAATTCACCCTCCATCTCAACATATTTAAAAGTATTCACATGACTGACCATGTATTCCTCTTCACCATAAACAATGAAGATCTTGCCTTTCACCAGATACTTTAGCTTCTGATGTAAAGTGGAGGTTACAACACCTGCCCCATGGGTCCAGGGGCGCCCAAGCAAACATGAGTACGTGGGACGAATATCCATCACATAAAAAGTAGAATCAAAGACTTGAGAGCCTAGTTTAATTGGGAGATCCACTTCTCCATGCACCATTCTTCTTGAACCATCAAAGGCCCTCACTACCACATTACTTGGTCTTAACACAACATCTTCAAGGTTGAGTTTGTCCAGAACCTCATTGGGTAACACATTCAATGAAGAACCATTATCCACCAACACATGAGATAAAGTAGTGTCGCTACACTCAATGGAGTCGTAGAGAGCTCTATTATGGTTTCTTTTAGCAGGAGTCAGGTCAGCATCAGAAAACCCAAACCATTATCACTAGTCAGATGAGCAACACAATTCTCAAACTGGTCCATAGAGATTTCATGTGGCACATGAGCAGTCTTCAGGAACTTGATTAAAGCCTTGGCTTGAGCTTCAAAACATAATAGCAGAGACAACAAAGAGATTTTAGAGGGAGTATGCCCCAATTGGTCAACAATATTATAATCACTCTTGCAGATTATCTTTAGTACTTCTTCCATCTGTTTAGAGAGATCTTCAGTAACTGGTGCCTTAGCTTGAATAGGTTCAATCATTGGTCCTTTTCCCCGAGCCTCAGTACTTGGCCCAGAGTTTGAGATATGAACTAGAGTAGCAGCAGTCTTTGAGGTGTCTTCTGGAGAGAAAATTCTTCCACTCATGATAACCTTACTAGACCCATCAATATTGTCATCATCAAGATTAGCATCAGTAGGAGGTGTATCAGTCAAAGGCTCTTGCTTGACACCATGTATATAAACATCAGAACCATAATTCTAAGGTATAACCTTATCAGAAGTATATGGAATTGGACCAGGAGTAGTAATAATCATTGGAGCCACCTTTGGCTCAAATATAATCTTCATAGGACCTTCAGAAGTGATCCTCACTGGACCCTTGGAAGTGATTTTCACAGGACCTTTGGAAGTAATCTTCACAGGAGTCTTATCAACCATAGCCACATCTTCAAGCTTCAGATCTTGGGCCAAACCTTCACATAAACTCTCTACAAAAGGGGTCTTCTCAAATAATATAGTATGGTTGTCCATTAGACGCTGAATACCTTCCTTCAGCTTCCAACAACTATTAGGTTGATAGGCACAAAAAAAACAATCTTCATTGCAACCTAGAAATAAACCATCTTGCATCAGCTTCTTCTTGACAATGGATATAGGAGTAGTTAATTCAACCACAATATAAACATAAGAAACTTCATCTGTGAGACATGGCATGTATTTTAATGTGTCAAAAACTTGACATGATTGAAAGTATGAGTGGTTCACAAAGAAAAAGAAAGAAAGGTCATTTTTGTGAAAATAAACTGAATGAGCCGACTCAAATTCAACAATGAGCCGACGCATTCTGTGTGGTTGGTGCCTAAAACATGCGGGTCCCAACAGGCTGCCTGAGGCCAAATTTTGGCCGGCTCACTGGGTATGAATGAGCCGGCTCAAAAGCCTTCATGAGCCGACTCATAAAAAGTTTTTTTTTCTCATAGTGTGCGGGTCTCAACAGGATGACTACTTCTCATTTTAGCCGACTCACCCAATAATTTGAGCCGACTCATTTGATGATTTGAGCAGGCTCATTCCTGTGCTGTCAATTTTTTTCATTTATTTTTTCTTTCTATTTTTATGTTATTAACTAACCAATATAAATAGATGGTTTCATTTCATTTGAGAGGTGAACAAGAAAAGTGAAAGATATACACACTTCTCTCTTCATCTTCTTCCTTCTAGCATCCATCAACAATCACACACAATAATCTTTGTTGATTAAGGTGCTTGCTTCGAAGATAACGTTCAATCATGAATTAGTGTTTTAGATTGGGTCTAGAGAGTGTGGGTTTTTCTTGGAAAATATGAATGGTTTTCTCCTCCAAGATCATAGAAGATTTGGGGGTTTTGCACACAACTATCGTTCGTAGATTCAGCCGAGTGAGGTAGATTGAAGATCAAGTGGATCGTTCTTTCATATCACGGTAGACGGAGGATTGTGAAGATCTTTGTGGGTTCACAAGTGTTGAAGAAACTCAGCCGTGCTCAAAGTTTGGAGGATCATAAGAAGGAAGCAATTAATCCGAGGCTTTCTCGACACGCGTGGAAGACTTGATTCTACCTTGAATCAAGGGACAAGAAGAAGAATTGACAGCATATTCAACATGGTTTGGTTTGTTGGTTCATTTATTTTTTTTCTTGTAAAACAATTGCAATTTAATAAAATTGGCCAATTCGATTGTGAATTGGGGGCAGAGTACTTCGAGCGAGGACGACGAAGGAACTGCCTAAACAAATTCCTTGTGTTCTTTACATTTCTCGCATTTTAAGTTTGTTCATTTTGATTTTGTGTGCTCTAAAATTTTGGTGTATTCAAGTAGTGCACTCAAGGTGTTTAACAAATTGTTATACTCAAAAGAGATAACATCTTTGTACAAAATTTTGCACTACTTGATACAACAAAGTTACATTTTGATTTGTGCACACCAAGTGTTTGTTAAAAAGTCTCACCACACAAAATTAATTTGCTTGTGCTTATTTTCTTACTCCATATCATTGTTAAGAATAGTTTTATCAAGTGTTGTATTATCAAGTGAATCATTTGTGAAGTGTTAATTTTTCTAGTCATTGTAAACACCCAAAATTTGCCCTCACTCACACCATGGCTTGTGATCTTCCATATTTGCATAAGCATAAGCATACCACCTCATATTGCATTTTTGTTTCATCTGCATAGTTCAAGTTCATCTGCATCTATGGTTTGTGATCTGGGCAATCCAAGGATCCATTTGAGCCACTCCAAAGGTCTTCAATCATTCCAAGAGGGTCCATGTGTGTTCTATCATCATATTATATCCATCAAAGATCAAGGAAGTCAAGAATTCACAAGGACTTGGAAAGCATGGAAGCAGAGCTAGGGTTTCACTGCACAGATGACCTGAAATTAGGGTTTTGGTTTCATAGGCCATAACTCCAAATTTTTTGGTAATTCTTGTTTCTAATAGTCTCAATATGTTATAAGGATCATGTGTACCAAGTTTGATGACGAAATTCATTGTGGAAGTCATCTGTTCACTGGGTAACTTCTTGAGCATGTCAGAGCAAAATCAGGGCATCTGAGGCCCCCAACAATGGAACCAAAGTGGTATTTTCATAAAATTGAAGTTATATGATCTTTATTTGATCATTTAAGTGCTTGTAAGTTCACAAAATTGAAGAAATTTGAGCTAAACCAAAAGTTGCCAAAAATGGAAATGACTTGTAATGGAAACTTTCCATTTTGGGAAAGTTCTTCAACCTCCTCTTTCTCAACCAAAAATGCTTCAAATGAAAAATTGTTGGTTATGAAAGTTGTAGATTGGATCATTCCCTTTTCAAAAAGTACAAGAACATGTCCTAATTCATTATGGAACTCAATTTATGGCCTTGCAAAGTTGGCAAAAATCCTATAATTTTCACTTTCACACAAAAGAGGGATTTTTGTAAAACCACATACCAAGTCATTTTGTGACCTCTAATCACTCTCTAAGCATCATACAAACATAATACATTGCATTGTGACCAGAATTGCCCAAGGAATCACAAGTTTTTATGGCTTGCATCACAAGAAATCACAAAAGGGGCAAAATGCATAACACTTGCAAAATCTCTTGTAACCATGCTTCCACTTGTGCCAGTTGCATAATTTCAATCCCATGGCTCTCCTTGATCAATGCTGAGGCCAGAAATTCCCTTGAACAACTCCTGCCATAGCCCATACCTCAAGTACACATAATGTTGACTTTTTGCAAATCACCCCATACCAATCACCACAAGCCACCACCCACTTTCTGACTTTTCAAGACATGTTATGTGGACTCAAAGCAAGCTAACTCACATAATCTTGGAGCTCAGATCATCTCATAGGCCAAGTTTCACAAAATCACCTTCAAGCTTCAAACTTTCGAAACACTCTATCCAGCCACTCAAACCTCAAACAAACTTCACCATTCAACTCACCATCATCATTAGAACATTTCCCAACCATTACCAAGCCCTAAAATCCAGCCAAACACAAACACGATTTCAGGCCAGTTGAGTTGCAACCCTTCAATCCAACTCATTTCAACTCATTCCAAGGCTTGCAATAACATCATGGGATCAAGTGGAAGCTTTTTGCACCAAAGAGGAGGCCTGAAAGCTCCAGAAGTGAAAGCTCCAGCTCAGGTATCCATCTTCAATCTTTTTTCCAGAAGCATGATTTTAAGTTTCTAAATTGTTCTACATGTTATGCTGATCATCATGATATAATTTGTTTTGAAAATAAGTTGAAAACAAGCTTGTATTTAACCTCTGAAACTTTGCCCGTGAAACATGTTCTTGTTTGATTCTCATGATTGATGCAAAATAAATGAATTTTAAGGGTTGATTCGTGTTTGGGGTGAGCTGGGGATTTGATCTAGAGCTTTAGAGCTCCTGAAATGGCCTAGGGAAAGAGTTTGGGAAAGGACCCTGCCTGAGAAGACGACCGGAACACTGTTTCGGCAGTCTGAGTTGGATTAGGGCTAATATCAGGTGATTAGCTGAGTTTGAATCTGGGCCGTTTGATGAGTGCTTGGCGCGTGTTTTGGAGGGCTGAGATCACTTCATTAACCCTAATCTTTTTTTTAATTAATTTAATTAAGTCAGGTTAAGTCATAGCCGTAGGATTTCATTTAATTGGGTGGATTAAGTCACAGCCTTTGGATCTAAATACCCCAAGTCACGCTGACTTTGCATCCTGACCCCTGGATTTCTCAACTTTTGATCCCAGCCTCTCATCCTGCATACTTTTATTTTTACTTTTTATTTCTTTCTATTTTATTTTGTTTATTTTTTTAAAATAGTAAAAATCATCCAAAAAATATTTTCTTCTGCATTATAATTTCATATATTTTTCTTCACCCAAAAACATTTTTATTTTTATTTTTTGCATTAAAAAATCAATTTAAAAATATTTCAATGTTTATTTTAATTAATTAATGGAAATTAATTAATTAAAATACCATTTAGGTTTCTAAAAATCCCAAAAAAATTCACATTGCATCTTAGGGCATTTAGAAACATTGTCAAACCATTCATACAAATTTGTTTTTTGGTTTTGATCCAATTTTGACATTTTTCTTGAATTTAGGGTTCATAAAATTACCTTTTTGGAACCCTAACTTTGAAAATTCTTTTCTGCCTAACCATGAAAGGTTTGACAATGATTCTTTTTGCATTGTTTTCCATGTAGCATGTAGTTTCTAGGTTATTTTTGTCATGAATTTATCTCTCATTTTCAAATTGATTTGCTTTTTTTCCTCTTAAGGTACCCAAAAACACTAGTTAACTTAGGAAAATCATAACTTCCTTTAGGTTAAGAGTTAGACCTTCTCCTTTGGGGTGTGATATCATATGGGGTTAGGGTTTGTTTGAGCTTATTTGAAAAATTTTATCATGTGAATTGATTCTATTTTGATCATTTGCATCTCATCCTTTCATGTAACCCTAATCTTGCATCTATACTTGCATCTTACATTGCATTGCATGAATATGTGAACTTGCCATGACATTCTAAGAACTTGTATGCCATCTTAGACATCTTAAGACATTGCTTGAACATTTCTTGATCATTTCTTCATACATTTGTTATGCCTTGCATCCATTTCATTTCATAAACATCCATGTGTTTTCATGTTTCCCATTTGCTTAATTTGCATTCATTCTCTTTGTATGAACATTCATAGCACTTGGTATGCCATTGCATCATCTCATAGCATCCTTTGCATCATGTGATTGCTTCTGGTTTTGGCATTGGCCCAATCACATGCTTCATTTCACTTCATCTTTTTCTTTATGCTAACATTTTCAGGTGGTAAGTAACTTGAGAAGTGAATTTTCCTTCACTTCTCATTTCTCTTCATCTTCTTCATATGCATCCTTGCTACATTTTTCTTTGCTTTTGAGTGAGCTTGCTCATTCATGTTCATCTCTCACTTTCTTTCTCTAAGTCACTTATCTTCTTCAATAAAGTAAGTAACTTATTCATCTGTTTCTTCTTTCCTTCATCTGCTTCTTCCATTGGTGGCTTCTTTGAAGATCTCTTTTAAGTCTTACAAACCATAGGAACATCCAAGCATGACAACAATTAGGGTTGTGATTAGTCCCCCCTTTGTTTTTACCTTTGTGTCTTCTTTGTGTCTCTCTTCTCATCTCATCATTAGAGACTAAACCTTAAGGTTTTAAGACTTTGGAATTAGGGTTATGCCTGCATCCTTCTCTTAGGATGGAGTGTATAACTTTAATCCTAAGTGTTAAACACTTAATTTTTTTAAAACTCTTAATCAATCCATCTAATAATCACTAAGACATTAACTTGTAACTTGGGCCTTACATTAGGGTTCTAATTCTTCCTTTATTGGTTAAGAAGGACTAACCCTAGTGTTTAATGGACAAGTCCCCCTCAAGTTGTCTTACAAATCATAAAACTCACTTCTTAATCTCACCCTTAATCAAAATCCACTTTAATAAATGCTTGTTTTGTCATGAGGTTAATCCCTAATCATGGATTAAGTTAAGGTATCTTCTTCAGCTTAAGTGTGCTCATCTATTATCCTTCTATTAGGATGGTGTAATGAGTTCACTAATCCTTGATTATGGCTTAAACTCATTACTTAACACTAAACAAAAACTCAAAAACATCTAAATAATCACAAGTAGGTTAATGATCTTAATCCTACATCATCATGGTAATTAAGTTGAGATGTTTATCTCACACTTAAGTATTCTCATTATCCCTAATCAGGGAGGATATAATGAGTTTACAAACCCTTGATTTAGGCTTAAGCTCATTAACTTATGAAAAACACCAAAAACAATAACAAGATTGAAAACACAAAAAAACAAACAATAATCGTCTCCTCCGGGATTCTTTTCTCATCATCTTCACTCACAAACGAGAACTCGCTTCTTCCGTCTAATGCAAGACAGTTAGCACTTGAGCCAGACAAGTCATACACTTGAGCATAGACAAGCAAGCAGTTCACCAGTCAATTTATCTTTCAGTCTCTTTGAGTCGAACTACGGTGTTCTGACTTCCTCATTGAACGAGAGGATACGTAGGCATAACTTAACTGTTATCGAACAAAAGTCTCTGCTTCTTCCCCCTCTTTCAGCATTCTTCTAAGCCTCAGTTCCTGAGCAATTCACCTTTTGCACTGACACTTGTATATTCTTTTCCAGCTCTGTACACAGATAGCACAGACACTACCCCTTTAAACACAATCTTTTAAGTGTGGATCCCATCGAGTACGACAGACAATCTGGGTGCCAATACCTTCCCAGGTTGTAACCAACCCCCTTTCTCAGTTTCTCTGGTTCGCAACCGTCTTATCCATCTCTTTCTAGGTTTATGCAGCATTACCTTTCCTTTGGGATAAAAATACCTAGATGGCGACTCTATTCAGTTCACTTCATTTCTCCTTTCGCCGACCGTTCGCGCTTGTACCAGGATGCAAATCTCCGGGAGTGACAGCTTGGCGACTCTGATGGGGACCCTTATATTGCAACCAGGGCTTCTGGTTCTTTTGGTGGGTTCCTCCTAGACCTTGTTTGATTTGTGTTTATAGGGGTGTTATGTGCTACTTGTGCTTGTTTATTTTCTTTATTTATTGCTTTCTGTACAACTTTATTTATTGCTTTTCATTTACAGTTTTTATGCATTTCATACTATCATTATCATGTGCTGGATCTGCTGTTTCTTTGGTGGGTGGGGATCATTGAGTGATTAAGGTCCTATACCTGGGACCTGAGTGACACATAGGCTAGAGTGGCTTTATATTCTTTCCCATTCCATTTCGGTCTAGTGCGGGAATATGAAACACGGTTCAGATATGAGTTTCTTCTTGAGAACTCTGTGCTACGGATTTCCTGTAGTACTAGGACTATCTGGGAAGCCTGCTAAGTCTGGATGACCTTTTTATGACCTTCAGTATCTGAGGTGAATTAGAGGAGGATCGTTTATGGTTATTGTAAACACTGTACCTCCGGGTTAGAAGTGTTTACACTTCTCATAACTAATCCAAGTCTGAGGATCCTTGTTCTAGAACATTACATGTGAGGGGGTTGGGGTGTTTACAGGTTCGCAGGAACCCTTGGCCTCATCATACCTTGTTACTAGATTTATTAAGGTTGTATTATTTGGACAGTTCTTGTGATTACCCCGTACTTGTGACTCTTTATTTGGGTCCCCCACCTGGTTACTGGATTTCTAAGCCTCCATCCGGACTTATGAACACATATGGACCTTACCAAGGCAGATACCAGATCCAGCACTTGATCACAAACCCTTTGCATATCATTTTGCATACATCATTTTTGCATCATTTAACATTTTCCTATTTGTTTTACAGGGTATCCACCTTATTGTCTTTGGTTTGGTTTTGACCCCTTCTGCTGCTCAGACTTCTTCAGTTATCTTCTCCAGCACTTTCATCAGTTTGTCTTCATCAGAGACCCCCCTCCAGTTATCTTCTTCAGTCTTCAGCAGTTATCTTCACCAGGGTTTATCTCAGCTTCTTCACCAGCATCCATTATCAGCATGGACACTTCCAGAAAGAGCAACATCACATACCACTTCTTTGAGCCTACCCTGACAGGCATCAGACAGGTCCAGTCTCTCATTACTCCTGATCATGTCCCACTATTCAGAGAACATTATGGGGGCATATTGGACATGATCATGGACCTGGATGCATCCCAGAGGAGCATGATCCACACTTGCTTGCAGTTTTATGATCCTCCTCTCAGATGCTTTACATTTCCTGATTTTCAGTTAGGACCTCTACTTGAAGAATTTTCCATGTTGATAGGAGTTCCCATCAGGAGGGGGATTCCTTTCAACCTTGAGATGGTTGCTCCCAAGAATGAAGACATAGCCAGGGCATTGCATTTGGATCCTGCCCTCATTGATCAGAGCATGACTACCAAGGCTGGGGTTCCAGGCCTCCACTTGGACTTCTTGATCTCCCAGGCCACCCTGCATGCTGCAATAGGAAAGTGGGATGTTGTTTCTGCACTCTTGGCACTCAGCATATATGGGATTATCTTGTTTGCAGATGAGCCAAAGTTTGTAAGCAAGAATGTTATTCACCTGTTCTTGCTGAGGAACCCAGTGCCTACCTTGCTTGGAGACTTCTATTATTCAGTACACCAGAGGAATGAGAAGCAAAGAGGAAGACTGGTCAGATCCTGTGCTCCCCTTTATTACTCTTGGTTGTTAAGACATTTTCCAAAGTCAGACACTTTCCTGAACCCTCATCATCCAAAGAACTGGGCTAAGAGATTTATTTCCTTGACATCAGAAGACATCAGGTGGTGCACTCAGAGCACCAAAGGCAAGGACATCATTACTAGCTGTGGGCAATATCCTAATGTGCCTTTTATAGGAGTGAAAGGTTGCATCAACTACAACCCTTTACTATTTAAGAGGAAATTAGGATATGCTTTGGTTCTCCCTCCAAGAGGGCAAGATTTGACTGAGACCCTCTACTGTGAAATCCAGCCCAACTCTGCTGCTATTAGACAAGCTGCCTGGGCTTGGGACAACATCCAAACTAAAGGGACAGCCATCCTTGGCAAGTGCAACAACATTGCTTCAGCACAGTATTCTGATTGGTCTCATACCAGAGCTCAGATCACCCGGATGCCATTTACTTTAGAAGATGTACCTGGACCTTCTACAGTACAACCTGCAGCTACTGTCAGTTTGGAAGAACTTGAGAAATTGAAAGAGAGGAATGCTCAGCTCTCGGAAGCCTTGAAGAAGACTCTCTGGGAGAGAAATGATAGCCGTCTGGATAATGAGAGGTTAGAGAAGCTCAGGATTGAGCACTTGACCAAGATTGAGAAGACGGATGACTACATCAGAAAAACTAGAGCAGGGGAGTTAGTACTGAAGAATGCTTGCAAGGAAGCAAAGACTCAGAAGGCTAGGGCAGAGCATTATCTAGAGGAGAGCCAGGCTAGGTGGATCAGGATCACTGAAGCCCGTGCACAGGAAGATCAGAGAACTCAGGCTAAGATAGAGAAATTAGAGGCTAGTAAGAAGAAGCATCAGGCAACCTTATTAGCAGCACATCAGGAGATCTCTGAGTTGAAACTCCGAGCGGGGTTGAAGAGGTCAAAGGATCAAGATAAGCATAAGAAGTTAACCAGTGCCATTGCCACCAGGAACCTCCTCATCAGGACTATCACAGAGCACCCAGTAGGTCCAGTGACTGAGGCCCTCCTGAAGTAAGTCAGGGAGGATGACTTTATATTAGATGTTTGAATATTTTGCTTGTACTTTCATTTTGTTGTACTTTTGATTTTGTTGTTGTATTTTAACCCGCCATGGGGATGTTATTGTAATCGAACTGTGTATTTTCACTATTTGTAATATATCAGTTTGTATTTTGGTGGGCTTTATCTATCTCTACAACATCATCAGCATTTCCTCAAGGTCTGGAAAGGTCAAAACCAAAGAACTAAACCGGATACCCTTGGAAGACAAATAGGCATCCTGCATTGCATACTAACATTTTCTTTGTTTTGTAGGTTTTTGTTTTAATGTTGTTTCTCACTTTGTTGTGGTTTCAGGAAACATTGCTCGCAGAAGAG
This sequence comes from Lathyrus aphaca, assembly GCA_963966055.1. Classification (NCBI taxonomy): domain Eukaryota; kingdom Viridiplantae; phylum Streptophyta; class Magnoliopsida; order Fabales; family Fabaceae; genus Lathyrus; species Lathyrus aphaca. The sequence goes on from OZ014520.1 coordinate 502,772,000, forward strand.
TGTTCCCTGTCAACAGAATACACCGGTACCCGACAAGAAACAACCTTCCGGGAATACAGATGGATCAAGTTCAGCAAGACTTGAATGAAGTGAGGACCCAAATGGCCAATGAGAGGGTTGAGATGAGGAATCAGATGACCCAATTCATGACAGTGATGACTGGCTTAGCTCAAAGCCAGGAAAAACTGAGGGAGTTGGTTGAGAGACAAACTCCTGAAGAACACCATCTAGGTACAGGAGGTACCAGTAACAACGATCACGTGCAGCCTCGCACTGATCCACCAGAATTTGGGCCTCATCTGAACCCAGAAATCAATGCCATAAGGAATACTCAGGGTAACACTGCTGGAGGAAGGGTCTTGCAAGAGGATCCTCAAGAAGAGCAGTTTACAGTTGTTGGGGCTGGAGACGAAGTTTACGACCGTCGGTTGGATGAGATTGCTGAGAAATTGAGGTCTCTTGAATCCCAAAACTCTCTAAGTTTTGATCTAATGGACATGGGACTGGTGGAAGGGGTGAGAATTCCTCACAAATTCAAACCCCCGTGTTTCGAAAGGTATAATGGCACATCCTGCCCACGCACCCACCTTCAATCATTCTTGGGAAGATTAAAAGCATACACCATGGACGAAAAGCTGTGGATGTTTTACTTCGAGGATAGTCTAACAGGGGCATCCCGATAATGGTATTCCCACTTAACCAGAGCCACGATAAGAAACTGGAAAGACTTGGTTGAAGCTTTTATCCGTCAGTATCAGTATAACTTGGACATGGCCCCAAACAGGACCCTTCTAATGGGAATGTCTCAATCTTCCCGTGAAAGCTTCAGGGAATATGCCCAAAGGTGGAGGCAACTGGATGCTGTAGTTCAACCCCCTATGTCAGAAAGGGAGATGGCAGATATGTTCATGAATACTCTCCAGGGTACCTATATTGACAAATTGGCTGCGTTTTCTTCCACCAGTTTTGCAGACGTGGTGATATCTGGCGAAAGAATAGAAAGCCTATTGAAGATGGGGAAGATCTCTGACAACGGTGCCAGTTCAAGCAATGCAAGGAAGCCATTTGATTGGCCCCGTAGATCTGGTGAAACAAACTCTGTGCACATGGGAAGAGGAAGACCCTAATACCTTCCCAGAACAGTTGTTGTTGTTACTATCCCTGCTCCACCTCCTCAGTATACTCAGCAACCACAACACTTTCCGCAACAACAACAATTTCCTTAACAGAGATCATATAATAACAACAACAATCAACAAAAACGCCCTTTTCAACAGCGACCATCTCAAATCAACAGGGTGATTGACCCCATCCCTATTCCATATGCTACACGGCTGCCACAACTCCTAAAGCTCAATCTTGTTGAGTTGAGGACATTGGCTCCACCTGATCCTCAGAACCTTCCAAGAAACTACGATGTCAATGCTAGGTGTGCTTTTCACTCCAATGCACCTGGTCACTCCACGGAAAAATGCAGAGCTCTGCATATGAAGGTCCAGGATCTGGTAGATTCAAAGGCCCTGAACTTTGCACCACCTCCCAATGTAATGAAAAATCCTATGCCAAGCCACAGTGGGCCAAGGATTAATGCTATAGAGGAAGGCTCACCCACGAGTTTAATAGAAGATATTGCATGTATTCAGACACCTCTGGCAGAGGTTAAAGCCCAACTTTTAAAATGCCAAGTGTTTCCAGGTTGTGAGGCCTATTGTGAATCATGCAAACTTTCCAAGAATGGGTGTGCAAGCTTGAGGAGTGGAATTAATGACTTGATCAGAGAAGGCATTCTGCAAATTACAAGCACAACTTCTACAACACCAACAACTCTTTTGTCAACAACAAGTGAATCTTCTACAAATGCAACAACCATCTTTCCCACTGGTTCTTCTACAACTGCAACAACCATTGTTCCAACTGATTCAGCTACAACTTCAGCAATCATTCCATCTGTCACTTCAACACACAACAATTCATTTGCACCAGCTATTACAACTTCAACAACCACCAACAATGATGTTTCCACTGTCACAATTTATTATGACCCGACAACGGTCCCGGATTCCAGCAACTTTCAACAATCTCAACAAAGCTTCAATTCACCTCTACCAACATCCACCAGAGGTCCTGTTACTATTTTCTATGATCCACAGACTATTACAGTTCCAACTTCTGTTGTAGTAAGCCCAGTCACCATCACGGTGCCCGGGCCAATTCCATATGATAAAGACAGTGCTATACCATGGCATTACGGTGCTGACCTTTACTGCAACGGAGAGAAAGTCCTTCTTGATTCTCCGGTTCTCACTCCCCAAGTGGACAATGTCGGGGGAGGTGGAGGTTTCACCCGAAGCGGACGCCTCTTTGCGTCACAATCTCCCAGAACCAATACTGAGGCAGAAGTTATTGCCAAAGCCAAAGGGAAGAGTGTGATACCTGAAGAACATGCCCAAAAAGAGACTCATAAATCATCCTTTGATCAGGATGTGGATGATTTTATGAGGATAATTAAAAGAAGTGACTATAAAGTTGTGGACCAGCTCCACCAGACTCCTTCAAAGATCTTAATCCTATCTCTGTTGTTGTGTTCTGAAGCCCATCGGGATGCACTACTCAAAGTTCTGCACGTTGCCTACGTGCCAGAAGAGATCACAGTAAATCAGCTGGAAACAGTGGTGTCAAATGTTAACACTAGCCATGGGCTAGGTTTCACTGATGTTGATTTAACGACAGAAGGACGTCACCACAACAAAGCTTTGCACATAACCCTGGAGTGCAAAGGAGCTGTACTATCTCATGTTCTTGTAGACACTGGGTCCTCACTCAATGTCTTACCCAAGAAAGCCCTTGTCAATCTCGAATATGACGGGATAGCTCTCCGGCCAAGTAACCTTGTGGTCAGGGCTTTTGATGGCTCCAAAAGATTTGTTCTTGGAGTGGTGGAGCTGCCATTGATAATCGGTCCGCAGGTCTTTAAGACTATTTTCTATGTGATGGACATACAGCCGGCTTACAACTGTTTGTTAGGTCGACCATGGATTCACGCCGCAGGCGCAGTAACGTCGACCCTTCACCAGAAACTGAAGTATGAATGGGAAGGACAGATTATCACCATCTGTGGTGAGGAGGACATATTTGTTAGCCAGCTGGATACATACAAGTATATTGAAATAAATGGTGAAATCCATGAGACAATGAGCCAAGGGTTCGAGGCCCTGAATGTCAATGAGGCGACAACTGAAGTATTTGTTACATCTCAGGAGGATAGGATGGGTACTTCAATTGTCTTCTATCAGCAAGCCCGGAAGGTTATTGAAGATGGAAATGCCCAAGGCTGGGGCAAGCTACTACCGGTGGAGAAGAAGGAGGACAGATTCGGTTTGGGTTACAAACCATTCTGACAAGATCAATCAGAGGCTGCAAAGGAGCCCAAGTTCATCAGTGGGGGGATGCTCGCCCCAAATGCTGTTAACAACCTGGAAGACGAGGCAGAAAGCGACCTAAACCTGGAAAGCTGGATACGTCCAAGGATCCCGGGGAACCAAGTCCTTAACTGGTCTTCCCAGGAAATTATAAGGGTTACTCCTGCAGAGTAATTATTATTTCCTGTCTTTTTAGCATGCATCAAGTCCTACATCTTGCCCAAGGTGTCAGGACTCATTTTGTAATAGGGCCATATTGTAATTTTGTGCAAATGGATTAATCAATGAATATCGGACATCTTTTGCAAACAAGTCTCTTTTTCGCTCACTATCTTTTCATTTTTCACTTTTGTACAAAATAATAAAATGACAATGTTTTCAAAATAAACAACTTCATTTTCACTTTTTCTAAACAAGATTAAAACTGATCACTAAAACAAACCAATCTCAACCCTTGCAGAGATTATCCTCCAGATTGCACCGACAACAGCACTGCTATGACCTTGTATGACTTCGACAATCCAATTAATCAAACTAATGAAGGGGTTGAAGAAGACTATGAGTTACCTGAAGAGTTAGCCAGGTTGTTGAGGCAAGAAGAGAAAGTGATTACTCCTCATCAGGAGGAGGTTGAAACGGTTAATCTTGGTACCGAAGAGGATTTGAAGGAAGTAAAAATTGGGGCCAGTCTGCAGGCCTCAGTAAAAGAATAGCTCATTGATATGCTTCGAGAATATGTCGACGTCTTTGCTTGGTCCTATCAAGACATGCCAGGTCTAGATATGGATATTATTATGCATAAGCTGCCTTTGAAAGAAGATTGCCTCTAGTGAAACAGAAGCTACGTCGTACTCGTCCAGATATGGCCATGAAGATTAAAGAAAAAGTACAAAAACAGTGGGACGCCAGTTTCCTTGCTGTAACTAGTTACCCACCGTGGGTCGCTAATATTGTACCAGTGCCTAAGAAGGATGGAAAAGTACGGATGTGTGTGGACTACCGGGATCTAAACAGAGCTAGCCCGAAGGATGATTTCCCATTACCTCACATTGATGTATTGGTCGACAACACAGCTCAGTTCTCAATGTTTTCCTTCATGGATGGATTTTCCGGTTATAATCAGATCAAAATGTCACCCGAAGACATGGAGAAAACAACCTTCATTACACCTTGGGGCACATTTTGTTACAAGGTAATGCCTTTCGGACTGAAGAATGTCGGTGCTACTTATCAACGGGCTATGGTAACATTATTCCAAGATATGATCCACAAAGAAATTGAATGCTATGTGGATGACATGATTGCCAAGTCCCTCACAGAAGAAGATCATCAAGTGAATCTGCTGAAGTTGTTCAAGCGCCTGAGAAAGTATCAATTGAAGTTAAACCCCAACAAATGCATATTCGGGGTATGTTCCGGTAAACTGCTGGGATTCATTGTAAGTGAAAAAGGAATTGAAGTTGATCCTGACAAAGTCAAAGCCATTCAAGAGATGCCTGCACCTAGGACTGAAAAAGAAGTTCAGGGGTTCTTAGGTAGATTGAACTACATATCAAGGTTCATATCTCATCTTACTGCAACCTGTGAGCCACTATTCAAATTTTTAAGAAAGGAACAAACGGTCAGGTGGAATGAAGATTGTCAGAAGGCTTTTGACAAGATCAAGGAGTACCTACGAGAACCTCTGATTCTTATGCCTCCAGTTGAAGGAAGACTTCTAATAATGTACCTGACAGTATTAGAAGGATCAATGGGGTGTGTGCTGGGCAAGCATGACGAGTCTGGTCGAAAAGAGTATGCAATATACTACCTAAGCAAAAAGTTTACCGACTATGAACAACGTTATTCACTGCTCGAGAAAACTTGCTGTGCTTTAGCGTGGGCTGCTCGCCGACTAAGACAGTATATGTTGACTCACACTACCTTGTTGATTTCAAAAATAGACCCCGTCAAGTAGATATTTGAGAAGCCAGCACTTACCGAATGGGTTGCAAGATGGCAAATGATTCTGACAGAGTATGACATTCAGTACACATCTCAAAAGGCCATCAAAGGCAGTGTACTGTCTGACTATCTAGCTGAGCAACCCATTGATGATTACTAGCCAATGAGATTTGACTTCTCTGATGAAGACATCATGTTCCTGAAAGCAAAAGATCATGAAGATCCTGTTCACACTGAAGGGCCTGACCCAGAAGAAGAGTGGACTATGATGTTTGATGGGGCTGTCAATATGAATGGTCGTGGAGTTGGTGCAGTGCTTATTACACCTAAGGGAGTTCATATGCCTTTCTCGGTAAAACTCACCTTTGCCTGCACTAACAACGAAGCTGAATACGAAGCCTGTATCATGGGTCTTGAGGAAGCCATTGACCTCAGGATCAAGACTTTAACTGTATTCGGGGATTCATCCTTGGTAATCAATCAGACCAACGGCAAGTGGTACACTCACCAAGAGCATCTGATTCCATACCGTGACTACACGAGGAAATTATTGACTTTCTTCACAACAATCAAACTTGAGTACATCCCTCGAGACGAAAATCAGTTCGCAGATGCTTTGGCTACCATTTCCTCCATGATCAAGGTTCAGACTGCCAATTATGTGCCTCGGATTTTTGTATCTAGACTAGAACGCCCATCATACGTATTTTCTGTGGACATTGCTAAAGATGACAGGCCTTGGTTCCATGATATCAAATGCTTCTTAGAGGATCAGACATACCCACCTGGGGCATCATCCAATGATAAGAAGACATTAAGAAGGCTGGCTGGCAGTTTCTTCCTCAATGCTGATGGTTCATTATACAAGCGAAACTTCGACATGGTTCTTCTTAGATGTGTTGATAAGAGAGAAGCAGACTTGCCGATGCACGAGGTGCATGAAGGATCTTTCGGTACCCATGTCGGAGGACATGCAATGGCTAAGAAATTGTTACGATCAGGTTACTATTGGATCACAATGGATGCAGACTGTTGTGCCTATGCCAGAAAATGCCATAAATGCCAGATTTATGCAGACAAAGTGCATGTGCCTCCAAATCCTTTGAACGTGATGTCTACACCTTGGCCCTTTGCCATGTGGGGCATTGACATGATTGGGAAGATTGAACTAACTGCTTCGAATGGCCACAGGTTTATCCTGGTAGCCATTGATTACTTCACCAAGTGGGTTGAAGCAGCTTCGTATGCTAACGTCACTAGACAAGTGGTGGCCAGATTCCTGAAAATAGACATCATCTGTCGATATGGAGTACCCGAGCGAATCATTACTGATAATGGTTCCAATTTGAACAACAAGATGATGGCAGAATTGTGTCGGGACTTCAAAATCCAACATCACAACTCTTCTCCTTACAGGCCAAAGATGAACAACGCTGTTGAGGAAGCTAAAAAACTATCAAGAAGATTGTGAAAAAGATGGTGGTTACATACAAAGACTGGCATGATTAGTATCAGACCTCAATCAGAACGTCTACTGGGGCACCACCTTACTAACTTGTGTATGGTATGGAGGTAGTCCTACCTGTTGAAGTTGAATTACCCTCCTTACGGGTACTAATGGATGTCAAGCTGAATGAAGCATAATGGGTCCGTTCTCGGTACAATCAACTGAACCTGATCGAAGAAAAGAGATTACCTGCAATCTATCATGGGCAGTTACATCAGAAAATAATGAAGAAAGCCTTCGATCAGAAAGTCAGGCTTCGGGAATACCAAGTGGGAGATTTTGTGCTAAAAAGACTCCTCCCTCCTCATACAGACCACAGGGGCAAGTGGATTCCAAACTACGATGGTCCATTCATAGTAAAGAAGGTCTTATATGGTGGAGCACTGATACTCACTACTATGGATGGTGAAGATTTCTTATCCCCTGTGAATTCAGATGCAGTTAAAAAATACTTCGCATAAAATGACCCGCTGGACATAAAAACAGAATGTAAGTCCAGGCAAAAATAGGGCATCCCGGCGAGTCAAAAATAGAATAAGAGACTCGGGCAAAAATAAGGGAAAATTGAAAAAATGTACACCCGCCGAGTTGAAAAGCCGCATTGGACAGCTCAGGAAAAAATGGGTATCCCGGTGGATTGAAAACCCGAAAGGGCGATCCACGCAAAATAAAGGAATAAGCGAACAGCTGCACTCTGAATTTGTCTGAATCACTAACAACACGACATGTTTCGGAAGGATAAAACATCGGTCAGAATCAACCTTCTTCAGAAAGCAAGATGAGAAGAGCGTCAAGGTCATACGGGTCATAGCAAAGGAAGCTCCCTAAAGCGTCGTCAACATTGCCAACACTTTTACTTTTCTTAATTTGTAACAATCTCTTCATTTCAGGGGATCTGTTTCTTTGACTGTATTTGCCAATTCGGGGCACCCAGATTAATAAAATCAGATTTTCAGTCGCACCTTGTCTTGTACATTTTCGTTCCATTTGCAAAATGTCCAATATCCATGATATAATATTTGCATAAAACAAATGAGCCATTCTTAATAAATACTTGCAGGAAATGTATTTACTCTCGGGAATATCTAACTCCTATGACGGAATCCGGTAAGGGATACCTCGAGATACTTGTGCGTATCTTTGTCTTAACAGGGTTGCGAGTATTCAATACACAGCATGGGGCATATGCCAGGCACACTCTCCCAGCATACCTCCTCCCTGAGCAGTATCTTAAATGTTCTTTTTTCCCCAGCGGAGTTGTCAAAACCTCCTCATCACCAGCATAAGTCTATTCAACAGGAGCTTCCCCAGTCGGGATCCCCACAGAGCCCTCTATGAAGATCGTTCAGTGATCTTTTCTTCCCCAAACAGAGTGCCAGGTCTCAAAGACAGAAGAACCATCTCCCCGCAGAGTTCCAGCCTCTCCTAGAAGAGCAATACCTGAAATTCTCACACAACAAAGTGACAAAAACTTCCTTATCCCCAGCTAGGTTTCTCCTTACAAGATGGGTCTATCAAGGATTTATTTCCCCAAGCAAAGTTGTATATCCTAATAGATCTGCCAATGATCTCTTCCCCAGCAGGGATATCCTTCCAAGCAGATCAGCCAGAGATCTCCACAACAGCGGGATCCAAATCCCGGATCGTTTTCTTTTTGCATAATCATTGCATTCGCATCATTTTTCCCACAAAGCGTAGCATTCCGTCTAATACGGAGCATTACGGCAAAAATCAAACATTTGCATGATCACAAGTCAGGTTCAAGCCAGTCTGTCATACCCCAAATTTGTCCTACCCGCACCATTTTACTGTCTAATCATTGTTTCAAAAAAATCAAAAAAAACTTGTACCATTTTATTTATCTGTCTAACAAATATTTCGAAAATTAAAAAAACATGTATTATTTTATTTTGTCTGATATTATAAAAATTCAAAAATAGGTCACATTTCCTTTTATTCGAAAAATGCATTCTCTTCTTATTTCAAGATTTTTTATTCTTCATTATTTAGTCATTAAAAAAATTCTAAAAAAAATCAATTTATTTTGCTACTCTCTTTTTCTCTTAAAAATATCCGTATCATTATTTCTTTTTATTTTATTTTATTTTATCAACTTTATTTATAATATTCAATTTCTATTTAGTATTTTTGTACACAAAATCAAAAATCCATTCTTATTATCCCATTTCATTTTTATTTTTGTTATTATAATTCCCATCTTTACTTTTGTTTTACTTATTATTATTATTATTATTATTATTATTAGTATTATTAGTATTATTACTTTTATTACTTTTATTATTCTTGTTATTATAACTTTTCAATTTCTTTTTTTTATATAATCCACTTTTATTAAAAGTTTCATAAGGTTGCAGCCCATTTTGTATTATCTTCTTTTCATTATTATTATTATTATTATTATTATTATTATTATTATTATTATTAATATTATAGTTATTATTATTATTATTAGTATTTTATTAGTTTACTTTCCAACAAGCCATGTGACTCTCCCACCATTACACAGCAACACGCACAAACTTTTTTCCTTTCCATTCACAACAACCTACAACCCAATTCCATAACAAATTTACAGTACATTTTTTTTTGTCACAGCCTGTCACAAATCACCCTCAAATCTCCCTTTTACCCTGAAAATTCTCTCTACAAATATTGTCATTTTCTTCATTCACAACAGGCTTGAAAATCATCGAATAAGCTCTGCAAAACAGTCCCAAAATAAAGTCTCACAAACCTTCAAAAAACCAAACAAAAATCATTTACCATTATTCTTCAACAAACACCTTCATCTCCTTCACAATAAACCATACAATACACCAACTTGTAATTTGTTTCCCTCTCATCTTCATCTTCTTAAACATAAATAAAACCATCTTTTATATTCCAATAATCCCAAACTCATGAATCATAAAATATCAGAAAAATGACTCAAAGAAGAAACCGTTACCTCAACGCGTTTCACTCGCCACATTCTTTTCAAACCACCAACACAAATTAACCCTCTGCAAACACTTTCAGCAGCAACCATAAATCCAGAAACCCATCACCTCGTAAAACTCTCAACTCATCACCTCCGAGCGAAACACATCTTCACCAAACCATCCCAATAGCACAGACCCCATATCATACGTGAAAAAAAAAACTCAGAAAAACAAACTGAACCAAAAATACAGAACCACAAATCACTCACCTCTTTAACCTCCAACATCATTCAACTCAACCTTCTGCAAACTCATCAAACCAATCCTTAAATCCGCAACCTCAGGCCACCGCCAAAACTCGCATTCACAAACCAAGCTCAAACCAGAAACAGAGTTTTGAGAGGAAAGCCAAGCATAAACCGAAATCAAAACTCACCGAAAGCGGAAACACCAGCCGAAACAAACACAAACAGCAAAACCACCAACTCAGAACCACTCTCATAAACTCAGCAAAAATTCACCAAATCCGAAAATAGAACCATATCTTGAAATTTTCAAACCAACCTTCATTTTCGCAGAGCCACAACCCATTCAAAACGCCGCCGTTCATAACCAAACCAGAACAAAATCCATCACCACTTCACCTTCACCCAAATCGAACCTAACCCAGACCCGCGAAAACCGTAAAACAACCACTGTGAATCACTTGCCAAACCATTGAGAAGAATCTGAAAGTTCATAATCGCTCAAATCACCAACAACCACCGCCGGCCGACATCCGCCGAGAGAGAGTGTAACCGCCGATAAGCCGAAACTGTGAAAACCATTGTGAGTGAGGAGCCGAGCGGAACAAACCCGTGACAGACCCAACACGAGCCAAATCCGGCGCCGGTGAGAGAGGTGCCGCGTGAGAGCTCGCGAGCGAGATGAGCGGAACGGGAGAAGGATCCAACGCCGATCAACCGTCCTTGAACGAAAGAGAGAGAATCACCGCAAAGAGAATCTGAGACTGAGTTGTATCGATGTTGCGAGTTTGTTAGGCGAGAGAGACAGTATATTCACGTTTATTTATTTATTTTTCAGTGATTCTATCGTCTTTTTTTTCCCCTGTTGATTTTGGGTATTGGAAACCCCTTTTAAGCTTTTGCTTTTACCGTTCTCGTTGATGTTGTTTTAAGGGTAGATTTGTTTTCCTTTTCTAACTTTTATATTAAGCTTAATAAAAAAAACACCTGATTATATTCTACTTCTTTTTAAAAAAAAATAAATAATAAATCCTTATAATGTTAATAAGTCAAGCCGTTGACAATTTCTTTATATGCAGTCTAAATAAAACTAGCGCACTTTTTGTTCTTTCCCTGTCTTGTATTTCTTTCTTTTTTTAATTAGTTTCTTATTTATTTAATAATGTTAGAAAATAGTTTTATTTTATAATCTATTTCTTTTCTTTTGTTTAGTAATTTTCTTTTTATAATATCTTAAAATATATATATCTTCTTTATTTTTTATACGGGCCAATGATATCACAAACGGCCAATTTATCGCCCTATTCTAATCGATGATTTTTGGTCAATATGAGGCCCCCTTTGTAATTATTTTTATTATTATTTCGACAAAACAAACATGTATTTTAATTTAATTCATTTTATTATCCTTGATATTATTTAATTCATTTATTATTTATATTCATTATTTTAATTTTTCTAACAATTCAATTCATTTAATTTATTTATTTTTTCGCATTTTAAAAAGTATCGATTCGACTCCTTATAGAATGGTTCCCATTTTGAACCGATTCTGAGGAAGTTCACGAACAAAATTTCGCCGCGTCCCGAAAAGGTCCAACGCCTTCGAATAGTTGCGCTCGAAAAAGGTCCAACGCCTTCAAATAGTTGCGTCCCGATTAAAAAGGCCGAACGCCTTCGAATAGTTCAAACACACTGCACACACGCTTTCTCTTGGGCTAATTACAACGAGACCATTTATTTCTCGCAATCCCATGTATTTATTTTGTACCCCTTTCCCATTAATTTGTACGCATTTTATTTCTCGTATTTTATTCTGAATCCTTGGTCCAACGCCAAGCGATTGCACTTGCACACTTGCACTTTATTTTCCAGTTATTATTTCGTTTATTAGGATCCACCTATCCTTGCGAGCTGAGCGCTTCGTGCCTCGCTGACAAACCACAAAAATAAACCTCCAATTGCATTTACCTATAAACCTCAAAAAACCAAAACGTTTCGATTAGATCCAAACCCTTGATCCAACGTCAAGCGGTCTTAGGAAATAAAACACACTTTAATAATGCGAGAAGATTTGTACGCCACAAGCCTTAAGCGATAGAAAGGAGGATAACGAGCTCTCGTTACTCGCTCCGATTATTTCGACGCAGGACGCTCGTCCTGTTGGGCGAGATAAGCTATCCATAGTCTTTAGTGCATTTCAACTCCTAAACCCTTTCATCAACGAAAGGTAATAAAATCGAACAACCATTACCCTTAGTTGGCCGAACTACGAGGCTCTGACTTTCCCATTGCACACGGGAGTACGTAGGCACGAGGATCTCAATCCTTGCCGAGCACCTAGGTTCAATCTAACTTATAATTCAACTCATTTCCCTCTAGCAGGCAATTCGTTTAAGCATAGACATCCTTTCGCGCGCGATAACTTAGATGGTTCCCATCGAGTACGATGGATGTAGGGGGTGCTAATACCTTCCCCCTGCATAACCGACTCCCGAACCCAGGCAATGGTTCCGTTGACCTTTGTCCTCATCCTTCTCCTCCCGGGTTGTATCTATATTTTCCCTTTCCCTCTTCAGGAATAAATAGAACTAGGTGGCGACTCTTCAGTCCGTCCGGCGCGCGGCTCCGTCCATTCGGATCGCGTGAGGTCGTATTTTTCGGGGTACGACAGCTGGCGACTCTGCTGGGGATTGGTTCACCCCTATGCGAGTCAAGCCTAGTCTAGGTTCCCTCGCTTGTTTGGATGTTTGCTTTTATGCCTTGCTTGTTTATTTTTATCGCTTTCTTTATCGCATTCCATATTATTTATCTTGTGGCTCCTTGGTACTGTAATTTGGATCGATAATTTGCAAAAGAATTTGAGGGAAAAGCTCTATACCTGGGCTTACGAGAACAAACATAAGTTAGCGAGGTTGTGTAGTATGGGCTCCCGAGAGAACCACTCTCGTGGGTTTTCGATACGAAAACCTCACTTGGAGTAGATTTTGATGAGAATACTGACAACCGTCAAGTTCTTGACGTGTGTGCTCAGTTGCTTTCATTAGGTTCATTAACTCTGAGGACCTTTAGAACCTTTTGGTTAAAACATCGGTTGATGGTTGCGTAGTATTGGGCACCAGGGTTCACCCTCGCGTGGCTCGATACGAAAACCTCACTTGGAATAGACTTACTCAATGGAGTTGATTGACTGTTAAGAATGTATGAAATTGACACGTGCATCAAACAGTTGAGAAAGTTCCATAACTCCAGGACTTTGTTTTAAACCTTGTGTCGATGATCACATAGTATGGACTCCCGAGAAAATTTTCTCTCGTGGGTTGTTGATACGAAGATCTCACCCAAAATAGATTCATATGGCGGAGTCAATCAACCGTCATGCTTATGGCGTGTGTGATGAACAACCATATGAATTGATAACTTTGGGATCCCTAAAACCTTAGAGTCTACCCAGTGAGTTCCTGATCAGAGTATCCTCCATCTGTACCTTGGACTCATGAGACCTGATCTTGTGATCCTGGATTTTGACATTGCATATCATTTCATTTGCATCATTTCTTGCATTTCAAAGCCAAAAAACTTATTTTCATGTTCCTCCATCTTCAGTAAATCAAGCTGGTTTCCCGACGCCCGTATCGAGCTAGACGACCATACTTAACTAGAGCCAACACTAGAAGACTGATGGACGTGATTCAAGAAGAGCAAGCTGCTATGAGGGAGGAGATTGACTCGATCAAGAACAAGATTGACCAGATTTATGAGACTTTGCAATCTTTTGCAAGAATGGAAGAACGTCGCGAAGCTGCTGCCGCAATGAACAATGCTCAAGTGCAAGGATCTACCTCACGAGCAATGCCTTCAGTTCCAGTTCCGAATCCTTTGGTTTACGGTTTGCCTCCAGGTTTCACTCCTGCTGTTGAAGAGGTCACTTCCCAGCCAATACCTGCTTCTGGTGTTACTGTTGGTGCTATTCCTCAAGCTCAACCTACTCCAACTCAAGTCCAGTTTCCTCAAACTGAAGAGAATCATCAAGTTGAGTATGAGATGCATACTGCCGTTCCAATCACCAATCCTCATGCTGTTCAAGAGTCTGAAGCTATGAAGATGTGCCACGAGTTGGCTGAAAAACTCCGAATCATGGAAGGACACAACTCAACTTCTCTGAGTGCCTCAGACATGTGCTTAGTTCCAGATGTTGTGATCCCCGCTAAGTTCAAACTGCCAGAATTCGAGAAGTACAAAGGTCTCAGCTGTCCTGAGCTTCATTTAAGGATGTACTGTAGAAAAATGGCTGCTCATGCCAAAGATGATAAGCTTATGATCCATTGCTTCCAAGACAGCCTGTCTGGAGCATCTTTAGAATGGTACATGCAGCTCTAACGCAACAATGTTCGTACTTGGCTTGATCTATCTGATGCATTCAAAAAGCAGTACAAGTACAACACTGACCTTGCTCCTAACCGTACTCAACTTCAGAGTATGTCTCAAAAGGAGAGCGAATCCTTTAAGGAGTACGCCCAACGCTGGAGGGAGTTAGCTGCCCGAGTGCATCCTCCTTTGGTTGACCGTGAGTTGATCGATATCTTCATGGGTACCCTACAAGGGCAATACTACGAAAAGCTGATCAGCAGCGTATCTTCTGGATTTTCGGACATGGTGATGGTAGGAGAAAGAATTGAGGAAGGCCTGAAAAGTGGAAAGATCCAGGGAGGATCTAGCAGCCAAGCTAGTGCCAAGAAGCCTTTCAACGAGTACAAAAAGGGTGAAACAAATGCAATTTCTACTGCAAGTGGGAAACCTCAACAGAGTGTGCCTACTTCAATCCCCTACTACCAGTATCCGTATGTTGCTGCTGCACAATACACTCCTGTGCCATATCAACCAGTTCCTCCAATGCCTTACCAGCCAGCTATTCAAGCTCCATTTCCACCTCAGATGGCTTATCAACCACGTCCATATCCTCTAGTTGCAGTTGCGCAGTACGCGCCCAATCTGTACCATCAACCGGCTTATCCACCACGGCCTGGTCAACAACAACAACGTGCTCCTCAACAACGCCCACCATATCAACAAAGAAGGCCTGAAAGAAATTTTGATCCATTGCCTATGTCATATGGAGAAATCTTTAACGGGCTGATGGCAAAAGGAACTCTTGTGTTGAAGGACATGCCACCTCAAACTGGTAACGCTCGAGATTATGATGCCAATGCTCGCTGTGAGTATCACAAGGGTGCTCCAGGTCACACAATTGACAACTGCAGGGTATTCAAGCACAAAGTCCAAGATTTAATCGACTCTAAGGATCTCACCTTCACTCCGAGAAATCCAAATGTCCAGAACGATCCAATGCCGTCACACGGTGCCAACAAGTGATGACATTTGAAGAGGTTGTTGAAGACCAATCTGAGTAGTCACCAACTTTGAAGCATTCAATCAAGAGAAGTTCAATTCCTCAAATCAAGGCAGCCAGTTCCATTTATTATTTCCGCATTCCTGTTGTTTTGTAATGTTTGTTTAAGTGCTATTTTCTCTGAACATTGTTATCTGTATTTGGTTATGTTAATGTTATGTTTATGCATGTTTTGAATCAATTTATTCGCATTCGCTCATTATTTATCATTTAGCACAAAAAAAAATCACAAAAATATTCCCTCACTTCACTTTAGCAAATATTTGAGGGAGGATGATGAAAACTAAATACCTATAACTGTTGCAGTATGCTTTCGGATAAAACCTCGTCAATGATGTACAGGCATTCTTTCAAATCCCCAAACACTGGAGATATAAGGAGTTAATCACTAGTCAACCACTTCGAGCCTAGAAGTAGGAGTTTCTTTCGGATACAACCCTTACATTTAACCCGGGGCAGGGTAGTTGTTCAGTTAACCTGACTACACCTTCAAATCGCAAGATGAGACATCCTATCGGAGGACCATCAACAAATGACTTGGCAGTCACAATATTCAACAAAATGCAAAAAAAAAAAAAAAAAACACTAAGTTGAGCACCCGAAGGGAGACTTAGTTGGAAAAAAAAACAGATCAAAAGAGGAGCTCGAATCCTCAGCAAAAACAAAACAAATATCAGTGACCAAATCAAGAATCAAAGAGTCACCAGCAAAAAAAATGACTGCCATTTCCAAGCGAACCTTAAAGCTTAATCTTCACCCTTGCAAAGTCAAAAATGCATGTGTAGAATTAACTGAACATAGGACTGGAGAACATTACGAAGAAGGGATGGGTACAAATCATTTGAGCCTTATACCTTTGTTTCTCAAACCATTAACCAGACCACGTTATAACCCTCGAAAGACCTAATTGAGGCACGGTTTATTCTGAAAGCATGCTACCAACAAGGTTGCGTAAATTGACTCCCATATATTTGCTAATCCTCGATCTTGATTGCACATTATTCTTGTTGCATATTTCACGCAATTTCTAAATCAACACCTCGTTTGGACTGACGGTCCATTCGTCACACTTTCACAGCATTCGAATAAATTGACTTTTTCAAAACTTACATGAACTTTACATTAACACTACCATTTGTGTATGAACAATTTAATTGCAAATTAGTACTTGACATCAGTGCAATCCCAACAAGGGGCAATCAAAAGAAAACTTGAACTTCATTGCCAATATGAATCAAATCATCTTCAACAGCCCAATCAGGGGCAACTTATTTCAAGATCATCTCAATCAGGGGCAAATTATCTTCCAACAGCTCAATCAGGGGCAAGCAGACAAGGATCAAATCTTCCTATCTCTTCTCCCCCAGCTGGACAAGTAGACCTTGCCAGACATTGGCAACCATTCAAAGCAAAATCAGTTCTGATGTGTCAATTAAGTCGCTTCGCTCACCAGCAGATAATCGAACTTGGAGCTCTCAGATTCGTCTTCTGATCATACATCGACGAAGATCGAGTGTCGGGAAATCAGTCCCTCCACCCACCCAAAGTCCAATCACCATTGGCAACTACCAGACCAAAAGTCCACCAAGATGGCACCTTTCTTTTTTCAATCACTCATATGCATCATTATGCATCATTAACGTCATAAAGCATCATTACATCAATCATTTGCAACATATGCATCATATGCATGCCTAAATAAACCAGCTTTCCATATCCCCAACATTATCGAATTTATACCTCAGTGCATAAGCATTTGCATCGTATCTCCATCATTATGGGATACCATTTCAAAATTAGTCAAGCATAGTCGCATAATTCAGGATCCAGGATCAACTCAAGATTCCAGGCATTCCCCCAGCGGAAGTCAGGATCCAGGGCCAACCGAAGATTCCAAAGATATTCCTAGGTGTTATTCAGTGGATGTCCCCGGTGGATATTTCTCTTCCAGATCATTTAATTTTCTGTTACTCAACATCCTTTTGATGTTGGGGTCGCTTTATCATCCTTTTGGTGATAGCGATTTTTTATTTAATTTTCAGTTACTCAGCATCCTTTTGATGTCGGGGTAGCCTTATCATCCTTTTGATGATATCGATTATTTAATTCGTGTTACTCAACATCCTTTTGGTGTCGGGGTCGCCTTATCATCCTTTTGGTGATAGCGATTATTTAATTCTTGTTACTCGTCATCCTTTTGGTGTCGGGATCGCCTTATCATCCTTTTGTTGATAGCGATTATTTAATCCTCTGTTACTCAGCATCCTTTTGGTGTCGGGGTCGCCTTATCATCCTTTTGATGATAGCGATTGCTTAATTTTATGTTGCTCAGCATTCTTTTGATGTTGGGGTCGCCTTATCATCCTTTTGATGATAGCGATTGTTTAATTTTCTGTTGCTCAGCATTCTTTTGGTGTTGGGGTCGCTTTATCATCCTTTTGGTGATAGCGATTTTATTTTCAGTCAGTTGCCTTATCATCCTCTGGTGATAAGTGATATATTTCGTCAATTTGTTTCTTGCCGTGTCACCCTTCATTTCCAATTCGTTTCATTTGCTATTTTCACAAATTTCTTTCTTTGTCGGACAAATTTGGAGTCTGTTAATATCTAATTATCTTATACCTTGAAAGACTGAACGTGAGCCGGTTCATCTTACTCGGTCTAAGCCAATTCGATAGGGGCATCTGTCATACCCCAAATTTGTCCTACCCGCACCATTTTACTGTCTAATCATTGTTTCAAAAAAATCAAAAAAAACTTGTACCATTTTATTTATCTGTCTAACAAATATTTCGAAAATTAAAAAAACATGTATTATTTTATTTTGTCTGATATTATAAAAATTCAAAAATAGGTCACATTTCCTTTTATTCGAAAAATGCATTCTCTTCTTATTTCAAGATTTTTTATTCTTCATTATTTAGTCATTAAAAAAATTCTAAAAAAAATCAATTTATTTTGCTACTCTCTTTTTCTCTTAAAAATATCCGTATCATTATTTCTTTTTATTTTATTTTATTTTATCAACTTTATTTATAATATTCAATTTCTATTTAGTATTTTTGTACACAAAATCAAAAATCCATTCTTATTATCCCATTTCATTTTTATTTTTGTTATTATAATTCTCATCTTTACTTTTGTTTTACTTATTATTATTATTAGTAGTAGTAGTAGTAGTAGTAGTAGTAGTAGTAGTATTACTTTTATTACTTTTATTATTCTTGTTATTATAACTTTTCAATTTCTTTTTTTTATATAATCCACTTTTATTAAAAGTTTCATAAGGTTGCAGCCCATTTTGTATTATCTTCTTTTCATTATTATTATTATTATTATTATTATTATTAATATTATAGTTATTATTATTATTATTAGTATTTTATTAGTTTACTTTCCAACAAGCCATGTGACTCTCCCACCATTACACAGCAACACGCACAAACTTTTTTCCTTTCCATTCACAACAACCTACAACCCAATTCCATAACAAATTTACAGTACTTTTTTTTTGTCACAGCCTGTCACAAATCACCCTCAAATCTCCCTTTTACCTTGAAAATTCTCTCTACAAATATTTTCATTTTCTTCATTCACAACAGGCTTGAAAATCATCGAATAAGCTCTGCAAAACAGTCCCAAAATAAAGTCTCACAAACCTTCAAAAAACCAAACAAAAATCATTTACCATTATTCTTCAACAAACACCTTCATCTCCTTCACAATAAACCATACAATACACCAACTTGTAATTTGTTTCCCTCTCATCTTCATCTTCTTAAACATAAATAAAACCATCTTTTATATTCCAATAATCCCAAACTCATGAATCACAAAATATCAGAAAAATGACTCAAAGAAGAAACCGTTACCTCAACGCGTTTCACTCGCCACATTCTGTTCAAACCACCAACACAAATTAACCCTCTGCAAACACTTTCAGCAGCAACCATAGATCCAGAAACCCATCACCTCGTAAAACTCTCAACTCATCACCTCCGAGCGAAACACATCTTCACCAAACCATCCCAATAGCACAGACCCCATATCATACGTGAAAAAAAAACTCAGAAAAACAAACTGAACCAAAAATACAGAACCACAAATCACTCACCTCTTTAACCTCTAACATCATTCAACTCAACCTTCTGCAAACTCATCAAACCAATCCTTCAATCCGCAACCTCAGGCCACCGCCAAAACTCTCATTCACAAACCAAGCTCAAACCAGAAACAGAGTTTTGAGAGGAAAGCCAAGCATAAACCGAAATCAAAACTCACCGAAAGCGGAAACACCAGCCGAAACAAACACAAACAGCAAAACCACCAACTCAGAACCACTCTCATAAACTCAGCAAAAATTCACCAAATCCGAAAATAGAACGATATCTTGAAATTTTCAAACCAACCTTCATTTTCGCAGAGCCACAACCCATTCAAAACGCCGCCGTTCATAACCAAACCAGAACAAAATCCATCACCACTTCACCTTCACCAAAATCGAACCTAACCCAGACCCGCGAAAACCGTAAAACAACCACTGTGAATCACTTGCCAAACCATTGAGAAGAATCTGAAAGTTCATAATCGCTCAAATCACCAACAACCACCGCCGGCCGACATCCGCCGAGAGAGAGTGTAACCGCCGATAAGCCGAAACTGTGAAAACCATTGCGAGTGAGGAGTTGAGCGGAACAAACCCGTGACAGACCCAACACGAGCCAAAGCCGGCGCCGGTGAGCTAGGTGCCGCGTGAGAGCTCGCGAGCGAGATGAGCGGAACGGGAGAAGGATCCACCGCCGATCAACCGTCCTTGAACGAAAGAGAGAGAATCACCGCAAAGAGAATCTGAGACTGAGTTGTATCGATGTTGCGAGTTTGTTAGGCGAGAGAGACGGTATATTCGCGTTTATTTATTTATTTTTCAGTGATTCTATCGTCTTTTTTTCCCCTGTTGATTTTGGGTATTGGAAACCCCTTTTAAGCTTTTTCTTTTACCGTTCTCGTTGATGTTGTTTTAAGGGTAGATTTGTTTTCCTTTTCTAACTTTTATATTAAGCTTATTAAAAAAAACACCTGATTATATTCTACTTCTTTTTTAAAAAAAAAAAAATATAATAAATCCTTATAATGTTAATAAGTCAAGCCGTTGACAATTTCTTTATATGCAGTCTAAATAAAACTAGCGCACTTTTTGTTCTTTCTCTGTCTTGTATTTCTTTTTTTTTAATTAGTTTCTTATTTATTTAATAATGTTAGAAAATAGTTTTATTTTATAATCTATTTCTTTTCTTTTGTTTAGTAATTTTCTTTTTATAATATCTTAAAATATATATATCTTCTTTATTTTTTATATGGGCCAATGATATCACAAACGGCCAATTTATCGCCCTATTCTAATCGGTGATTTTTGGTCAATATGAGGCGCCCTTTGTAATTATTTTTATTATTATTTCGACAAAAAAAACATGTATTTTAATTTAATTCATTTTATTATCCTGGATATTTTTTAATTCATTTATTATTTATATTCATTATTTTATTTTTTCTAACAATTCAATTCATTTAATTTATTTATTTTTTCGCATTTTAAAAAGTATCGATTCGACTCCTTATAGAATGGTTCCCATTTTGAACCGATTCTAAGGCAGTTCACGAACAAAATTTCGCCGCGTCCCGAAAAGGTCCAACGCCTTCGAATAGTTGCGCTCGAAAAAGGTCCAACGCCTTCAAATAGTTGCGTCCCGATTAAAAAGGCCGTACGCCTTCGAATAGTTCAAACACACTGCACACACACTTTCTCTTGGGCTAATTACAACGAGACCATTTATTTCTCGCAATCCCCTGTATTTATTTTGTACCCCTCTCCCATTAATTTGTACGCATTTTATTTCTCGTATTTTATTCTGAATCCTTGGTCCAACGCCAAGCGATTGCACTTGCACACTTGCACTTTATTTTCCAGTTATTATTTTGTTTATTAGGATCCACCTATCCTTGCGAGCTGAGCGCTTCGTACCTCGCTGACAAACCACAAAAATAAACCTCCAATTGCATTTACCTCTAAACCTCAAAAAACCAAAACGTTTCGATTAGATCCAAACCCTTGATCCAACGTCAAGCGGTCTTAGGAAATAAAACACACTTTAATAATGCGAGAAGATTTGTACGCCACAAGCCTTAAGCGATAGAAAGGAGGATAACGAGCTCTCGTTACTCGCTCCGATTATTTTGACGCAGGACGCTCGTCCTGTTGGGCGAGATAAGCTATCCATAGTCTTTAGTGCATTTCAACTCCTAAACCCTTTCATCAACGAAAGTTAATAAAATCGAACAACCATTACCCTTAGTTGGCCGAACTACGAGGCTCTGACTTTCCCATTGAACACGGGAGTACGTAGGCACGAGGATCTCAATCCTTGCCGAGCACCTAGGTTCAATCTAACTTATAATTCAACTTATTTCCCTCTAGCAGGCAATTCGTTTAAGCATAGACATCCTTTCGCGCGCGATAACTTAGATGGTTCCCATCGAGTACGATGGATGTAGGGGGTGCTAATACCTTCCCCCTGCATAACCGACTCCCGAACCCAGGCAATGGTTCCGTTGACCTTTGTCCTCATCCTTCTCCTCCCGGGTTGTATCTATATCTTCCCTTTCCCTCTTCGGGAATAAATAGAATTAGGTGGCGACTCTTCAGTCCGTCCGGCGCGCGGCTCCGTCCATTCGGATCGCGTGAGGTCGTATTTTGATTTTTTTGAAACAATGATTATACAGTAAAATGGTGCGGGTAGGACAAATTTGGGGTATGACACAGTCACCTGCAATTACCATAAGTATTTCATCAACAATGTATATAAAAGCTCATATCCCTTATGAATAAAAGCCAAAGCGTCCCCTTTGCACTCTCCAACATAAATACATGTTCATATATACCCTTTCGACATTCGTCCGTGTCATACTACTCCCCTGCAGATATAAGCCAAATGCCTTTTTTTTGCACTCTCAAATACAGATACCTATACATACTCTTTGACACTCGTCTGTGTCATCTTTCCCCAGCATGGTTGCCCAATCACTAGTTGCAAACCAAACACCTCTTCATAATACACTCTTATCAACACCCGTCTGTGTCACCCTATCCTCACAGGTTGCCAGAACACCTTTCACACTCTCATATACAAATGTTTGATCATAACTTATACATTCACTTTTGACACTCGTCTGTGTCATACTTTCCCCAGCAGGCTGAACACTCGTTCGTGTCTTGCTCATACTTCACAATAATCATTCATACTTATACAGATACTCGTTCGTATCTTGTATACATATATTATTCCCCACAGGATCGACACTTGTCCGTGTTCTTTGTTAACCAGTTGGTACTCGTCCGTATCATCATCTCTGAACATGCGTCAGCGTTTGTTTCTATTAATACTCGTCCGTATCATGATCCTAAGGATGCTCGTCCGCATCTTTAATCTATACACGGTGTCAAAACACTTATACCTTTCATTCTAGAAAACGTAAACACTCGTCCATGTTTACAACTCCCTGGCAGAACAACTTTTTCTATCCGACATTCGTCCTATGTCGTGATACTTTCGGCAGTCATCCCCTGCCAGGTGATCGTCCTTCACCTTCGGATGACCGTCCCTCATCCTTTTCCCAGCGGAGTCCCCATTATTGGAACCCTTTTTCTATCCGTCATTCGTCCTATGTCGTGATATTTAGCAGCCTTCCCCTGCTAGGTGATCGTCCTTCACCTTTTGATGATCGTCCTTCATCGTTTTATCCGATGGCCGTCCCCATCGTTGATCTTTGTTATCCGACATTTGTCCTATGTCGTGATAAACCCTGAGAGCAGTCATACCCTGCTAGGTGATCGTCCTTCACCTCCTGATGATCGTCCTTCATCATGCTTATCCGATGGCCGTCCCAATCATCGACCTTTTTCTATCCGACATTCGTCCTATGTCGTGATAAAGAGCAGCCGTCCCCTGCTAGGTGATCGTCCTTCACCTTTGATGACCGTCCCTCATCATTTATTTCATTTATTCTTTAAACCGATGGCCGTCCCCATCGTTGTTTACTTTACTTTGCAAACTTGGTGGCCGTCCCCATCATTACCTTTGCTTTGATCCCCAGGGAATCTCATTTTCTTTACCCGATGGCCGTCCGCGTCGTGGTATCTTTATTTCCCCAGCATGTCGGCCGTCCTCGTCATTGCTTTATCCCCAGCAGTCGTCCTCTGCTCGATGGTCGTCCTCCATCGCCTTTATTTGATAATCATGCAATACTTTCTTTTACAATTTATATCCCTTTTCTTCTTCTCCCCAATGAGTGCAAATTTTGGACTGTCTTTGGTATTCAACCACAAGTTATCTTGTTTGTCTGTTAAGCCAGGCATTTACACCCTGCACAGCTAACTCATGTTTGAATAGGGGCAGCTGTAAACACCCCAAATTTGCCCTCACTCACACCATGGCTTGTGATCTTCCATATTTGCATAAGCATAAGCATACCACCTCATATTGCATTTTTGTTTCATCTGAATAGTTCAAGTTCATCTGCATCTAGGGTTTGTGATCTGGGCAATCCAAGGATCCATCTGAGCCACTCCAAAGGTCTTAAATCATTCCAAGAGGGTCCATGTGTGTTCCATCATCATATTATATCCCTCAAAGATCAAGGAAGTCAAGAAATCACAAGGACTTGGAAAGCATGGAAGCAGAGCTAGGGTTTCACTGCACAGATGACCTGAAATTAGAGTTTTGGTTTCAGAGGCCATAACTCCAAATTTTTTGTTCATTCTTGTTTCTAATAGTCTCAATATGTTATAAGGATCATGTGTACCAAGTTTGATGAAGAAATTCATTGTGGAAGTCATTTGTTCACTGAGTAACTTCTTGAGCAAGTCAGAGCAAAATCAGGGCATCTGAGGCCCCCAACAATGGAACCAAAGTGGTATTTTCATCAAATTGAAGTTATATGATCTTTATTTGATCATTTAAGTGCTTGGAAGTTCACAAAATTGAAGAAATTTGAGCTAAACCGAAAGTTGCCAAAAATGGAAATGACTTGTAATGGAAACTTTCCATTTTGGGAAAGTTCTTCAACCTCCTCTTTCTCAACCAAAAATGCTTCAAATGAAAAATTGTTGGTCATGAAAGTTGTAGATTGGATCATTCCCTTTTCAAAAATTACAAGAACATGTCCTAATTCATTATGGAACTTAAGTTATGGCCTTGCAAAGTTGGCAAAAATCCTATAATTTTCACTTTCACACCAAAGAGGGATTTTTGCAAAACCACATACCAAGTCGTTTTGTGACCTCTAATCACTCTCTAAGCATTATACAAACATAATACATTGCATTGTGACCAGAATTGCCAAAGGAATCACAAGTTTTTATGGCTTGCATCACAAGAAATCACAAAAGGGGCAAAATGCATAACACTTGCAAAATCTCTTGTAACCATGCTCCCACTTATGCCAGCTGCATAATTTCAATCCCATGGCTCTCCTTGATCAATGCTGAGGCCAGACATGCCCTTGAACAACTCCTGCCATAGCCCATACCTCAAGTACACATAATGTTGACTTTTTGCAAATCACCCCATACCAATCACCACAGGCCACCACCCACTTTCTGACTTATCAAGACATGTTATGTGGACTCAAAGCAAGCTAACTCACATAATCTTAGAGCTCAGATAATCTCATAGGCCAAGTTTCATAAAATCACCTTCAAGCTTCAAACTTTTGAAACACTCTGTCCAGCCACTGAAACCTCAAACAAACTTCACCATTCAACTCACCATCATCATTAGAACATTTCCCAACCATTACCAAGCCCTAAAAGAGAGCCAAACACAAACACGATTTCAGGCCAGTTGAGTTGCAACCCTTCAATCCAGCTCATTTCAACTCATTCCAAGGCTTGCAACAACATCAGGGGATCAAGTGGAAGCTTTTTGCACCAAAGAGGAGGCCTGAAAGCTCCAGAAGTGAAAGTTCCAGCTCAGGTATCCATCTTCAAACTTTTTTCCAGAAGCATGATTTTAAGTTTCTAAATTGTTCTACATGTTATGCTGATCATCATGATATAATTTGTTTTGAAAATAAGTTGAAAACAAGCTTGTATTTGTCCTCTGAAACTTTGCCCGTGAAACATGTTCTTGTTTGATTCTCATGATTGATGCAAAATAAATGAATTTTGAGGGTTGATTCGTGTTTGGGGTGAGCTGGGGATTTGATCAGGAGCTTTAGAGCTCCTGAAATGGCCTAGGGAGAGAGTTTGGGAAAGGACCCTGCCGGAGAAGACGACCAAAACACTGTTCCGGCCGTCTGAGTTGGATTAGGGCTAATCTCAGGTGATTAGCTGAGTTTGAATCTGGGCCGTTTGATGAGTGTTTGGCGCGTGTTTTGGAGGGCTGAGATCACTTCATTAACCCTAATCTTTTTTTAATTAATTTAATTAAGTCAAGTTAAGTCATAGCCGTAGGATTTCATTTAATTGAGAGGATTGAGTCACACCCTTTGGATCTAAATACCCCAAGTCACGCTGACTTTGCATCCTGACCCCTGGATTTCTCAACTTTTGATCCCAGCCTCTCATCCTGCATACTTTCATTTTTACTTTTTATTTCTTTCTATTTTATTTTGTTTATTTATTTAAAATAGTAAAAATCATCCAAAAAATATTTTCTTCTGCATTTTAATTTCATAAATTTTTCTTCACCCAAAAACATTTTTATTTTTATTTTTTACATTAAAAAATCATTTTAAAAATATTTAAATGTTTATTTTAATTAATTAATGGAAATTAATTAATTAAAATACCATTTAGGTTTCTAAAAATCACAAAAAAAATCACATTGCATCTTAGGGCATTTAGAAACATTGTCAAACCATTCATACAAATTTCTTTTTTGGTTTTGATCCAATTTTGACATTTTTCTTGAATTTAGGATTCATAAAATTCCCTTTTTGGAACCCTAACTTTGAAAATTCTTTTCTGCCTAACCATGAAAGGTTTGACAATGATTCTTTTTGCAATGTTTTCCATATAGCATGTAGTTTCTAGGATATTTTTGTCATGAATGTATCTCTCATTTTCAAATTGATTTGCTTTTTTTCCTCTTAAGGTACCCAAAAACCCTAGTTAACTTAGGAAAATCATAACTTCCTTTAGGTTAAGAGTTAGACCTTCTCCTTTGGGGTGTGATATCATATGGGGTTAGGGTTTGTTTGAGCTCATTTGCAAATATTTATCATGTGAATTGCTTCTGTTTTGATCATTTGCATCTCATCCTTTCATGTAACCCTAATCTTGAATCCATACTTGCATCTTACATTGCATTGCATGAATATGTGAACTTGCCATGAAATTCTAAGCACTTGTATGCCATCTTAGACATCTTAAGACATTGCTTGAACATTGCTTGGTCATTTCTTCATACATTTGTTATGCCTTGCATCCATTTCATTTCATAAACATCCATGTGTTTTCATGTTTCCCATTTGCTTCATTTGCATTCATTCTCTTTGTATGAACATTCATAGCACTTGGTATGCCATTGCATCATCTCATAGCATCATTTGCATCATGTGATTGCTTCTGGTTTTGGCATTGGCCCATTCACATGCTTCATTTCACTTCATTTTTTTCTTTATGCTAACATTTTCAGGTGGTAAGTAACTTGAGAAGTGAAGTTGCCTTCACTTCTCATTTCTCTTCATCTTCTTCATATGCATCCTTGCTGCATTTTTCTTTGCTTTTGAGTGAGCTTGCTCATTCATGTTTATCTCTCACTTTCTTTCTCTAAGTCACTTATCTTCTTCAATAAAGTAAGTAACTTATTCATTTGTTTCTTCTTTCCTTCATCTGCTTCTTCCATTGGTGGCTTCTTTGAAGATCTTTTTTAAGCCTTACAAACCATAGGAACATCCAAGCATGACAATAATTAGGGTTGTGATTAGTCCCCCCTTTGTTTTTACCTTTGTGTCTTCTTTGTGTCTCTTTTCTCATCTCATCATTAGAGACTAAACCTTTAAGGTTTTAAGACTTTGGAATTAGGGTTATGCCTGCATCCTTCTCTTAGGATGGAGTGTATAACTTTAATCCTAAGTGTTAAACCCTTAATTTGTTTAAAACTCTTAATCAATCCATCTAATAATTACTAAGACATTAACTTGTAACTTGGGCCTTACATTAGGGTTCTAATTCTTCCTTTATTGGTTAAGAAGGACTAACCCTAGTGTTTAATGGACAAGTCCCCCTCAAGTTGTCTTACAAATCATAAAACTCACTTCTTAATTTCACCCTTAATCAAAATCCACTTTAATAAAAGCTTGTTTTGTCATGAGGTTAATCCCTAATCATGGATTAAATTGAGGTATCTTCTTCAGCTTAAGTGTGCTCATCTATTATCCTTCTATTAGGATGGTGTAATGAGTTCACTAATCCTTAATTATGGCTTAAACTCAATACTTAACACTAAACAAAAACTCAAAAACATCTAAATAATCAAAAGTAGGTTAATGATCTTAATCCTACATCATCATGGTAATTAAGTTGAGATGTTTATCTCACACTTAAGTATTCTCATTATCCCTAATCAGGGAGGATATAATGAGTTTACATGCCCTTGATTTAGGCTTAAGCTCATTAACTTATGAAAAACACCAAAAACAATAACAAGATTGAAAACACAAAAAAACAAAAATTAATCGTCTCCTCCGGGATTCTTTTTTCATCATCTTCACTCACAAACGAGAACTCGCTTCTTCCGTCTAATGCAAGACATTTAGCACTTGAGCCAGACAAGTCATACACTTGAGCATAGACAAGCAAGCAGTTCACCAGTCAATTTATCTTTCAGTCTCTTTGAGTCGAACTACGGTGTTCTGACTTCCTCATTGCACGAGAGGATACGTAGGCATAACTTAACTGTTATCGAACAAAAGTCTCTGCTTCTTCCCCCTCTTTCAGCATTCTTCTAAGCCTCAGTTCCTGAGCAATTCACCTTTTGCACTGACACTTGTATATTCTTTTCCAGCTCTTGCACACAGATAGAACAGACAATACCCCTTTAAACACAATATTTTAAGCGTGGATCCCGTCGAGTATGACGGACAATCTGGGTGCTAATACCCTCCCAGGTTGTAACCAACCCCCTTTCTCAGTTTCTCTGGTTCGCAACTGTCTTATCCATCTCTTTCTAGGTTTATGTAGCATTACCTTTCCTTTGGGATAAAAATGCCTAGCTGGCGACTCTATTCAGTTCACTTCATTTCTCCTTTCGCCGACCGTTCGCACTTGTACCGGGATGCAAATCTCTGGGAGCGACAGTCATCATCCCATTTTCATTTGGTTTAAGCGTATATCCGATCTTCGGTGACTTTAATTTTAATTTGAAGATTTTCCGGGAAACTTCCGCAATACATTTTCAATTAATTTTTGAAAAGTAATTTTTTGGAAAAGGGATCTATTCAACCCCCCTTCTAGATCCGCGCTATCGTCTAACAAGTGGTATCAAGAGCATCGTTCATATAGTGCTTCACATACAACTTATTGGAAAATGGACAAGGATCCAACGGGGGTGTACAATAGAGCTCCAGTTTTTACCGAAGAAAACTATAGTCACTAGAAGGATTGTATGCGCATTCATATCAACTTTGTTGATAGAAAAATTTGGAAAGTTATTCAAGACGACCCTTTTCAAATAACTATGGTCGGTCTGGATAATGTCCAAATTGAAAAACCAGAAGCATAATGGGATGAGAATGATGAAAAGAAATATAGCTATGATTGGAAAGCTCGAAATATGCTTATAGCTTCTTTGGGAGCGGATGAATATTTTCGAGTTTCTCATTGCACTTCGGCTAAGGCTATGTGGGAAGCTTTACAAGTTGCCCATGAGGGAACCGATGATGTAAAGCTTGAACGAATTAATACTCTACAACAAGAGTTCGATCGATTTTACATGAGCCAAGGGGAAACCATTGGTGAAATGGGAGAAAGAGTTTCTCACTTGACAAATCGATTAAACGCTCTTGGTAAAACTACTCCTAATGATGTAGCTACTAACAAAATTTTGAGATGTCGTACTAGGGAATGGTTGCCAAAAGTTACGGCAATCAAAGAAGCCAATGACGTAAGAACCTTGGATTTAACTACACTTATTGGAAAGCTACAAGAGCTCTTAAATTTACATGAGCATGAAGATAATGAAAAGAAAGAAAAGAACGAGAAGAATAAAGATCATGAGAAGAAGAAGAAGTCTATTGCTTTGAAGGCTTCTTCCTCAAAATCCTCCACCAATAAAGATAGTGAGAGTGATTCAAGTGATGATGAAGACGAATCAAACAAAGACATGGGTTTGTTTGTAAGAAGATACAATCGGTATCTTAAAAAGAATGATATATCTCATTCGGACAAGCGTCTCATCAACTATCGAAGAAAATCTAATCCTTCCAAGCAAGAGTCTATTAAGTACGAAAGGTAAGGGATCTTGTTACAATTGTGGAAAACCGGATCACTACAAACCGGATTGTCCTATGCTAAAGAAAGACAAAGCAAAATATAAGCATCAAAGGAAAGGTAACAAAGCTAGAAGAGCATATATTGCTTGGGAAAGTGATAGTGAATCCTCTAGCAAAGATAGCTCAAGCAATGAGGAAGAGAAAGTAAATCTTTGCCTCATGGCTCATAAGAAAGGCAAAAAAGAGGTCAGACATGCTAAATATGATAATGCTGAAAAATTGTCTTATAATGATCTACTTAGTACTTTTAATGTTCTCCATCAAGAGGCTAAGGAAGCCTTCAAGCGCATTGCATCCGACAAAAGAATTTTTGCATATTTAGAGAAAAAGGTTTCAGATAATTAAAATGCGATGAAAGCTCTTAAGAAATCGATGGTAGAATCTATGGTAGAAGACAAACGAGAATGGCATAACTTTCATAGTTGTGAAACGTGTTGCATTTGGCAAAAAGAAGTTAAAACTCTTCATGCCAAACTAGACAAGTTATCACAACCTAAGATGA
Organism: Lathyrus aphaca; assembly: GCA_963966055.1. NCBI lineage: Eukaryota > Viridiplantae > Streptophyta > Magnoliopsida > Fabales > Fabaceae > Lathyrus > Lathyrus aphaca. Next base: position 502,802,519 of record OZ014520.1, read on the forward strand.
CCTTTACTATTGATCTTTCAAACTTTAGAGAATCAATGAACAACCCATATCAAAAGTATACTTATGTTGTGAAGGATCAAAATAGTAAATGCAAGTCTAAACCATTCTTGAAATGTCACTATTGTTGCAAGGAAGGTCATACGATTTCCAAATGTAGGTTTAGGAGATACTTGGTCCCTAAAGGCATTTGTCAATGGTTGCCAAAAAGCAATAAAATTTTCACTCACACTATAGGACCCAATGAAAATTGGGTACCTTTCTCTCTTGTCTAATCATGTAGGTGGAGTGTCTTGAGACTACGGAGAAACGTTGGTTTCTAGATAGTGGATGCTCAAGACACATGATAGGTGACATTTCCTTATTCTATGACTTCGTGGCTAAGAATAAGGGTTTTGTTACCTATGGTGATAACAACAAGGGAGTTATACTCGACAAAGGTAGTGTAGGTAATACCTCCTCTACATCTATCTCTAATGTCCTCTTAGTAGAAGGTCTTAAGCATAATCTTGTTAGCATTAGTCAATTGTGTGACAAGGGATATAAAGTCTCATTCTCTAAAGAAGGTTGCATAATTAAACATAATGAAAACAAAGAGGATATGTTTAAAGGCTTGAGGGTTAACAATGTATATATGCTTGATTTGAATTTGATGACCTTGAGTGATCCTAAATTTCTAATTTCCAAAAGTGAAGAGTCTTGGCTTTGGCATAGACGTTTAGCTCATATCAACTTTGACTTGCTAAATAAGGTTGTTTACAAAAACTTAGTAGTCGGTTTGCCAAACATAAAGTTCACTAGAGACCATCTTTGTGATGCTTGCCAAATGGGAAAGCAACCAAAGATATCTTTTAAATCAAAAAAATTAGTCTCTACTTCTAGACCTCTTGAACTTCTACACATGGATCTTTTTGGTCCTTCTAGAATTAAAAGTATAGGAGGGAACTATTATGGTTTTGTTATTATTGACGACTACTCTCGATTTTGTTGGACAATCTTCTTAGCTAGTAAAAGTGATACCTTTTCGACTTTTGAAACTTTTGCCAAATTTTCTCAAAATAAACTTGGCACAAACATTGTAACCATTATAAGTGACTATGGAGGTGAGTTTGAAAATCATCTCTTTGAATTTTTTTGTGAAAACCACGACATTGATCATAATTTTTCCGCTCCTAGAACTCCACAACAAAATGGCGTTGTGGAACGTAAAAATCGTGTGTTAGAGGAATTGGGAAGAACTATGATAAATGATAGTGGTCTTCCTAAATATTTTTGGGCCGATGCTATTAGCACCGTGTGCTATGTATTAAATAGGATCACTATTCGTCATATTCTAAACAAAACGCCCTATGAACTTTTAAAAGGAAGAAAGCCAAATGTGTAGCATCTTCATGTCTTTGGTTGCAAATGTTTTGTGCTAAATAATGGAAAATAAAACCTTGGTAAATTTGACTCAAAGGAGGATGAGGGCATCTTTCTTGGATACTCTAATTCAAGCAAAGCATATAGAATATACAATAAAAGGTTGCTTATTGTTGAAGAATTTGTACATGTTTCTTTTGATGAATCTTATCTGAATGTTATTGGAAAAGGTAGTGTAGTTATTGGTGCATGTGCCTCTTCAAATGAGATTGTTAAAGACCTTGATATGTCTCGTGTGGAACCCCTTCCGGATATTGTTAATAAGGAGCCAGTTGATGAGTCTAGTCTCAAAGATGAAGGTCAAGCATCTTCCCAAAATGATCTACCATTGGAATGGAAAACATCAAAAGACCATCCCATCGATAACATCATTGGAGATATCTCAAAGGGTGTCATTACTAGATCAAGGATAAGTAACTTTTGTTTTTATCATGCTTTCATCTCTCAAATTGAGCCTAAAAATGCCAAAGAGGCCTTAATTGATGAAAATTGGTTTCTATCCATGCAAGAGGAACTAAATCAGGTTAAAAGAAATGAGGTTTAAGAACTTGTATCACCTCTGCGAGATCATCGAGTGATTGGCACAAAATGGGGTTTTAGGAACAAATTGGATGAAAACGGTATTATTGTTCGTAACAAGGCCCGTATTGTTGCTAAATGCTATAACCAAGAGGAAGGCATAGACTATGAGGAAACTTATGCTCCTGTTGCCTGCCTTGAGGCTATACGCCTTTTACTTGCATTTACTTATTCACAAAATTTCAAATTATATCAAATGGATGTTAAGAGTTCCTTCCTTAACGAATATATAAATGAAGAGTTATATGTGTGTCAACCTCCTAGATTTGAAAACTATGCAAAACCAAATCATGTGTACAAGCTTAAACGTGCTTTGTATGGTCTCAAACAAGCTCCTAGAGCTTGTTATGAGCTCCTAAGTAAATTTTTGATCAATCAAGGTTTTTCAAGAGGAAAAGTTGACACTACACTCTTTATTAAACGAGAAGGAAATCATTCCATATTAGTTCAAGTATATGTAGATGATATTATTTTTGGATCTACTAACATGAAGCTGGTCAAAGAATTTTCAAGTTCTATGCAAGGTGAATTTGAGATGAGTATGATGGGGGAGCTTAACTTCTTCCTCGGACTTCAAATTAGACAGCTTGAAGATGGAGCTTTCATAAGTCAAACAAAGTATTGCAATGAGTTGCTTAAAAGGTTTTATATGAAAAATTCCAAGCCTATTGATACACCAATGCCTACTGCTGCTAGTCTTGATCGTGATGAAAAGGGTAAGGATGTGGATATAAAAAGCTATCGGGGTATGACCGGATCCCTTATGTATCTTACTGCATCGCGTCCAGATATTATGTTTAGTGTATCTATGTGTGTTAGGTTTCAATCGTGTACTAAGGAATCACACTTAAAATTAGTTAAACGCATACTTAGGTACCTCTGTGGTACGTCTAAGTTTGGCATGTGGTATCCTAAGGGCAGTGATTGCTCTTTGGTAGGTTTTTCCGACTCCGACTTTCTGGTTGCAAAGTGGATAGGAAAAGCACTAGTGGAACTTGTCATTTCTTTTAAAACTCTCTTGTTAGTTGGCATAGCAAAAAGCAAGTTTCGGTTGCTTTATCAACGGCGGAGGCGGAGTATATTGCGGTCGAAAATTGTTGTGTCCAAATCTTATGGCTAAAACAACAATTACTTGACTTCAATATCTCTCTTAAACAAATTCCAATTTTGTGTGACAACACTAGTGCAATTAATCTTACCAAAAATCCTATTCTTCATTCACGCACTAAGCATATTAAAATAAGGCATCACTTCCTTAGGGATCATGTAGAGAAAGGTGATGTGGTGTTTGAGCATGTTGATAGTTCGAATTAACTAGCCGACATTTTTACAAAAACACTTGCTACCGATCCTTTCTTTTATATCCGTAGGGAACTTGGTGTTCTTGACATCTCGGATAGATCTTGATAATCATTGCTTTGTCTTATATTATTGTTTGGTTCAACTCATCTTGTCACTAACTTCTCTTTTAGCGTAGTGTTATCTTACTTCCATTTCACATATACTCGAGGTAATATCTTTCTAAACTTAGTTGTCTCTATTAATCCATGATATCGAATATAATTGTGTGGCTTTGCTTATGTTAGTGTCTTTATCTATTTCTTCTCTTCTTTTGGGTTATAATTGGTTGTTTGTCTAATAATCAGCATAAAAGGTAATATTATCATAATTTGATGTGCTGTAAGTGCATTTTAGTGGAAAATTTCATTCAAAATTGTCGGGTCCCAAAGGCCGACTCATGAGTCGGCTCATGGAACCTCATGAGTCGACCTCTTTATTATTTTGAGCCGACTCATTTCAAATTTGAATTGATCCGACTCATTTTAAATTTTGAGCCGGCTCATTGTCGTATCACATGACATTTGGCTGTCTTGAAAAGACGCGCCGACTGTTTTTCCTTGTCCCTAGGTTGGCACATCAAATGCACCCCATCACTTTTTGACTTTCAATTAATTGTGTTTATGGATTCTTATCATCAAACTCATCAAAATTCCATTTTCTTCTCATATTCATCTCATATTCTCTCAAGTTTCTCACAAAACCCTAAAACCCCAAAATTTTCTCTCAAAGTCTCAAAGTTCTTCATTTATCAACAATGGCTTCAAGAGCTATAGGAAAAAGGTCACGGGGTTCTTCTTCACAATCATCTCTACCGGTAAATGCTTTATCTCTTTTTCCATCTGATTTGGTTGAGGTTTATAATAAAAAGTTCAAGAATAGGAAAATTGTTCCTCAATATGTGTATTCAAGAACAACTACAAATCAGATGCACATTCCTCACATTGTTGAACTAATGGATTTTCATGGTATCAATCCTTTTCTCTCATGTCATGAAGATTATAATGAGGATTTGGTAAGAATTTTATATGCCGGTTTGGTTGGGACATTTAAAGGTTTTGAATTTAATTTTCGTATGGGCACTAGAATGTTTGCTATTAATGCTCAAGTTTGGAAAGACTTGTTTCGCATTGATCCTGAGGAAGCTAGTATTTTGATGACTGATACATCTCAAGTGGAGAACTACACATTTCGCTCAGAATTAAATGGTATGCTTAAAGACCCATTCTCTGACTCCATTGCAAATTCTGACTTGTTTCCAAATTCAACCACCACTGGAAAAGTTAAGCCGTTGGATCACATCCTTCATTGGATTGTGTCACACAATTTACGACCAAAGAAAGGAGGATTTTCTCGTATCGACATGGGTGAAGTTCATCTGATATACATTCTTCGGAACAAGGTCAAAGTTAATTGGCCACATTATTTCGCTAGTCGTATCTTTGCTCTAAAGGAAAAGAAAGGAGTTGCTCTTGCATATCCTTCCATTCTTTAGGCGATTATCAACAAAGCTGAAATTGTTGGTAGCGACTTACCCATGGTTTTTGTGTCTGACACAAATTGGTTTCAACAAAAGACATTGAGTCTTATGGGTCACGTATGGGATTCTAAAGGAAAACGATATCGGTATCTGTTAAGAGGTGATTTTAATCATGAGTTGGAAGAAAATTTTGAAGGGGATGATCTTGAGGATTAAAATGAACCAAATGTTCCAAATGAAGAATTGCCCACTGACAACGAAGAATGGAATGGTATTCCATCTACTGATTCTGCCTCCTATGCAAATCAAGGATGGGGTAAGTGGCAATACACCGGCTGGACAAACACTGCAACTCGTATTGCTCCTCCATCTCCTCCTCCATCTCAATTGCATCAAGATGATCCGTCTAGCATCATGAATTTGCTTCAGAATATGCAACTTCAATAGGAAGCCTATTACACAACTCAATCTGAAAGATACTCGGAATTAGAACGACGTTTAAATGAGCAAGATACAGCTTTTGCTGCTTATGTTTTCGTTCAAGACACTCGGTATACCGCATTGCAAGATCATTTAGCTGCTCAAGACACTCCGTTCAACTATCTCAATAGCAATTTCCTTCAAATTACCGAAGCTGATATGGATGACTCTCAACCTATCACTTACCATCGTTGTTATCCATCCACTCGGGATCGCAATCCCCAAGCTTGAGAGAATCCTTGCATAATTTCTTGTTGCTTTTCTTTGTTTATGAGTGTACTTATGGATAATTTTTTTATGGTTTGTTTATATATGAATTCATATTTCCCTTGTTTGATTATTTTTTCCCTTGCTTATTTTCGCATTTTTTCACGTTCTTCCAAATTGTGTGTTTGTGAATGCGTGTGATTATTGCAATTGGTATCTCATCTTGAACTTATGTCTCGCATGCTATTTCCATTGGTTGATTACTCATCAGTATCTTTTTCTTTTTGATGTTGTCAAATGGGGAGATGATATTGATAGCATACAATAGATCGTGTTTGTTGGCATACAGTCAGGGGGAGCTTGAGCTTAACAACATATGGCGATTGATTCATCAAGTTTTTGCCATCATCAAAAAAGGGGAGTTTGTGAGACATGGCATGTATTTTAATGTGTCAAAAACTTGGCATGATTGAAAGTATGAGTGGTTCAAAAAGAAAAAGAAAGGTCATTTTTGTGAAAATAAAATGAATGAGCCGAATCAAATTCAACAATGAGCCGACTCATTCAGTGTGGTTGGTACCCAAAACGCGCGGGTCCCAACAAGCTGCATGAGGCCAAATTTTGGTCGGCTCATTGGGTATGAATGAGCCGGCTCAAAATCCTTCATGAGCCAACTCATCAAAAGTTTTTTTTCTTCTCATAGTGTGCGGGTCTCAATAGGCTGAATACCTCTCATTTGGCTGACTCACCCAGAAATTTGAGCTGACTCATTTGATGATTTGAGCAGGCTCATTCCTGTGCTGTCAATTTTTTTCATTTATTTTTTCTTTCTATTTTTATGTTATTAACTAACCAATATAAATAGCTGGTTTCATTTCATTTGAGAGGTGAACAAGAAAAGTGAAAGATATACACACTTCTCTCTTCATCTTCTTCCTTCTAGCATCCATCAACAATCACACAGAATGATCTTTGTTGATTAAGGTGCTTGCTTCAAAGATAACGTTCAATCGTGAATTAGTGTTTCAGATTGGGTCTAGAGAGTGTGGGTTTTTCTTGGAAAAATATGAATGGTTTTCTCCTCCAAGATCATAGAAGATTTGGGGATTTTGCACACAACTATCATTTGTAGATTCAACCTAGTGAGGTAGATTGAAGATCAAGTGGATCGTTCTTTCATATCACGGTAGATGGAGGATTGCGAATATCTTTGTGGGTTCACAAGTGTTGAAGAAACTCAGTCGTGCTCAAAGTTTGGAGGATCATAAATCCTTGCAAGAAGGGAGCAATTAATCGGAGGCTTTCTTGACACACGTGGAAGATTTGATTCTACCTTGAATCAAGGGACAAGAAGAAGAATTGACAGCATATTCAACACGGTTTGGTTTGTTGGTTCATTTATTTTTCTTCTTGTAAAACAATTGCAATTTAATAAAATTTCCCAATTCGATTGTGAATTGGTGGCAAAGTACTTCGAGCGAGGACGGCGAAGGAACTGCCTAAACAAATTCCTTGTGTTCTTTATGTTTCTCGCATTTTAAGTTTGTTCATTTTGATTTTTTGTACTCTAAAATTCTGGTGTATTCAAGTAGTGCACTCAAGGTGTTTGATAAATTGTCATACTCAAAAGAGATAACATCTTTGTACAAAATTCTGCACTACTTGATACAACAAACTTACACTTTGGTTTATGCACACCAAGTGTTTGTTAAAAAGTCTCACCACACAAAATCAATTTGCTTGTGCTTATTTTCTTAATCCATATTATTATTAAGAATAGTTTTATCAAGTGTTGTATTATCAAGTGAATCATTTGTGAAGTATTAATTTTTCTAGTCATCATTCCATTTCCATTTGGTTTAAGCGTATATCCGATCTTCGGTGACTTTAATTTTAATTAGACGATTTTCCGGGAAACTTCCTCAATACATTTTCAATTAATTTTTGAAAAGTAATTTTTTGGAAAGCGATCTATTCAACCCCCCTTCTAGATCCGCGTTATCATCTAACATCATCAACAGCATTAACAATCTTCTCATGCTTAGGCATAGAAGCAGTAATCACATTAGGAGTTTCAGGAGGGTCAAACTTAATTTCTCCATTTTCAATCATATCTTGAATTTTGTTCTTCAGTGCCCAACGGCTATTAGTATCATATCTGGGACTGTTGGAATGATATGCACGCCTTGCATTTGGATTGTAACAAGGAGATGAAGTGTTGGGATTCTAAGGAGGATCCTTCAAAGTAATCAGCTCTCCTTTCAACATGTGTTGCAAAGCCTGAGCCAACGACATATTGATCTTCGTAAATTTCCTCCTAGGCTTGGGCTGACTATTATGCTGCTGCTCTTGTGGTGTAGGTGCAGGATTAGAAATCAAAACAGCTCCCACAGATTGGTTACGATTACTACGACCCTATTGGCCATACACATCATTGGATTCCTTCTTCCCATTGGAAGGCTTCTTGGTGGTACTTGAAGAGGCAACCATCTGAATCTTTCCACTTCGCATTTTATTCTCCACACATTCTCCAGTCATTATCAGCTCAGTGAAACCAGTGGATGAGCTTCCAATGAGATGACTATAGAAAGGACCAGTCAACGTACTCATAAACATATCAACCAATTCCCTGTCAGTCAAAGGGGGTTTAACTCTACTTGCAAGATCTCTCTACTTCTGAGCATACTCCTTGAAGCTTTCTTTAGAACCCATGGATATGCTTTGGAGCTACATACATGTTGGTGCTAAATCAGAGTTATATTGATACTGCTTATAGAAAGCCTCAGCAAGATCATTCCAATTGTGAATGTAGGTACTCTCCAGTTGATAGTACCATTCTAGTTGAGCTCCAGACAAACTCTCTTAGAAGAAATGAATCCATAGCTTCCTATTAGGAGTATGTGGTTGAATCCTCCTAACATAAGATCTCAGATGCAACTTTGTACATGACACACCATTATACACCACAAAAGTAGGAACTTTGAAACCAATAGGGATGGAGTCCCTAGAAATCAAGCTCAAATCTTCAAAGTCAAACCCAGAAGTCTTCTGTCGTTCTATAGCATTCACCTGGTTCTCTAGTATCTTATATTTCTCCTCACCAGTCGAATCATGGTAATAATTCTCCTCATAATCCGAATCTTCAGTAGTACCATGGAGACTGCCTTCTTCTCTCTCAGAATTTTCATCCCCAGGATTTTCAACTTCCTCATCTATCTTAACTAGACCTCTGAACCTTCTACCCATATTGATGAAGCCAACTGGTTTTCTGGTCTTCTTCTTTTTATTGGTCAAAAGTTCCTTCAGCTCATCCTGTCCCCTGGACAAATTCAGAATCATCTCTTGAAATTGGGCATTCTGAGTCTGAAGTTCTTTGACAGTTTGTTCGAGAGCCATTTCTGCTGAAATAAACAGCGAGAAGATAAGATACATGTTGTTAGAAACCTGTGATGTAATGATATGGTATGTAGATGCATATGCAATGTTTTCAAGGACCGCGGGATTTAAATTTGTTTGTAGAAAAACAAAAACAAAACTTTTATTAGTAAATGTTTAATATAAATTGCCCCTTTGGGCTTACAATGAAAGGAAATAAGAATAAAGTACAAAGAAATAAATATATGGGACTTAGGTCTTCCATGGACGCTTCCTCTTTGTGCTAAGGTATGTGTTGAGGTTCTGCTCCTCGTGAAGTTGCTTTGTCAGCTCCAACACTCTTTCTTGGCTAATCCTGAATTGAGCTTCAAAGGTATCTCTTTACTCCTTCAGTTGGATCCAGGACTTCTGCAACTCTTCCAAATTAGTGGGCATGTCTGGATGAAGGATGGTATAAGGAACATCTCCTTCAGCAATAGGCTCCATAGTAACCGATAGAACAACGGGATATGGCATCATAAGGGTCTGAGCACGAGATCGCACCCATCTGAGGTAAGGTTCCATAGGAATGGAATACTTTGGTTCCAGAGTCTTGCTATCAACCTTGTTCACTTTACTCCAAGCTCGTATAAACCTTTTCCAGTAACCTTGAAGATCTTTGTCATAGTCAAACATAATACCCTGAATAAGCATGTCATGTGGACCATTACTCTGAGCATAACCAAACTGACGTAGAGCTAAAGAAGGCTTGTAAGTGATGTCCCCTCTTATGCCAAGGAGTGGCACATTAGGGAACTCCCCACAACGATCAATGATAGTAACATTCTGCATAGATCGAGAACACCAATGAATATCTGAATGAGAAAGTGACATGATCCTCTTAGACCACCTTAACCCTTGTTCATTCTTCATCACAGATCGAGGAAGGTGAGAAATAAACCACCTGAACATTAGAGGTATGCAACACATTAGAGTACCTCGTGCCTTCATAGTACGAGTATGGAGAGAGTGCAAGATATCTCCGAGTAAGGTAGGCACAATATTGTGAGTCAGAAATATGTTGATGGCATGTACGTCTATGAACTGGTCTAGATTAGGGAACAACACCAAAACATAGATCAACAAGGCTAAGATCTCCTCAAAAGCATCATAGCTCATAACATCCAAGAACACTTGATCTTTCTCCAACAATACCTTAGCAAGAATACCCTTAACTCCGCTTCTCGTTTCTAGGATAATGTTTGGTTTCTTCAAATGTAGGGCTGCAACAATGAATTCAGGTTTAGGATCTCTCTCTAAGCCTTTGAAGGGTCTCTTATCAAGGATAGGCACACACAGTAGCTTGGATAATTCCTCCATTGTAGCTACCAACTGATAGTCGGGGAATGTGAAGCAATGATGCTTAGGATCAAAGAACTAGAATAGGACACTCATCATGTCTTCGTTGAACCCTGAAGTAACTAAATCCAGTAGGTAACCATGCTTCTTGATGAATTAAGAGCTATCAAAAATCTTAGAAATCAATTCCTTAAGCTTAGAAGGTACCCCTACAAAGTTGATTCAGATAGTGTTCCTACAAGCAGAAGCCATGACCTGCAACAAAGAACAAAGATAAATCCTTTGGTCCTTGAAATGGTTAGTGAAAATGCTATGCTTATGATGTCATGATGTCATGATGTTATGCTCAACCACAAACATGTGGCACACACAAACAAGTCACATCATAGTCCTAGGTTTAGAGGCTTGCATGAGGTTTAAAGGTAAGTAACCTACCCCTGAAGTTTAGTTGGTTCATCTTGTCCTACAAAAGGAACCAAGTTCTAAGGGATCTCAATATCATTGATCCTTCTCAAGGGTTATTGTTCATTAGGCAACTGACTTGCCAACCAAAACCTCCCAAGATTAGAATCTCAATGAGCGTAGCATCGAGTATTAACCAACTTTAGTCTTCACCAAAGCCGACTATCTCACTACTTTCTAAAGGCCAAAATGGGTTAACTAGAGTTCTACAAAGTCAGTTAGTGTAATGACAACATATGGCAGCCTCATGTTATCCTCAACTTACTTAAGGAACATAAGAACCGACCAAGAAGTCACACTAACGTAGCCACCAGATCAACCATATCGATATACGCCGTACAATTTCCTTGGTCCATTGCTACTTACCTAGGGTACACTAGATCCGGGTTAGGATCTTTCACACAAAATCCCAACAGATAATATAAAGCAAACAAAGCAAATAATTAATGATCTAATTCCTAAGGGTACCCCTCTTTTACTTAGTAATTCCCCAACAGAGTCGCCAGTTCTGTAACACGGTGGGAGAACTGACTTTTAGTTATGTTGCGGATAGCAAGAGTCACCACCTACTTTTATTTTATCCATGTGGAAAGGACATAAAATAACAGGAAAGACCTATTTTTAAAAGACTTGAGTTCGGGGGGTAGGTCATATAAAGGGAAGGTGTTAGCACCCTTTATATCCATGGTTATCCATGGGCTCTTAGTTACTTAACTCACTTAATTGTTTTGAAAGTGTGAAGTGTGTGATTAGAAAATTTTCTAAGTATTTTGTAATGATCCTCGTATGGATGTATACAAAGCCTTGTTTTGAAAATGTTTGAAAATTCTGAGGTGTGAAAAGTATTTTAAAGGGTGTGAGCCAATAACTTAGAGTTCCTACCCCAGACTAAGTCTTTCATATTCTTGTATGTTATTTCAAGGGTAAAACTGTCCCTATTATTAAGGAATAGGTAGTCATTACCTTGGATTTGTTTAAGGGACGGGCATAGGGTCATCGTATGGTCAACGAAGGCAACTTAAGGGGTGTCTTTAGCAATTGGGAGGGACTATCATCTTTTACCGAAGGGACAAGATCATTATCGTAGGCAACATCGTAGGGACTTGATCTTTTAAACCGGGGAGGGACTAGATGATTTTATTTGGATATGTATTTTGCTTAAGACACCCCCATTTCGAGGGACTTGACCATATAAATGCAACTTAAGAAGGATAACCCTAGGAGGTGCAGACGGCGATCGTAGAACGATCGACTTACGTGTGTGAGTGATTTTATTCAGATATTTAATCTTTTTAATTAAATTATCTAAGTCCTTTTTAATCATATATTTCTTTTCACTCCCTATTTACTAACCACACAAATTAAATAATAAAATGCGGAAAAAATAAAGCTACTCTATTACAATGCTTTGGGGCAGATACATAATAATCGGGCGAGAAAATAAATTACATTAAATAATAATGACTTATACATTCTTTCTAATAATTAAAATACGACAAAAATAAAAATAAATAAAGAAAATTATTCTAAAGTAAAAATACATTAATTAAGTTTTTGAAACTAGGGTTAGAAAAAAATTAGGGGTTTTAAGCAAAAAATTAGGGTTAATTAAGAAAATTAAGTTTTTTAGAGAAAATTTAGATTTTTTTAAAGAAAATTAAACTAATTCTCAATTATTATTAATTTATGAAAATATAAAGAAAATTTAATTATGTACACAATTATGATTAAAGAAATAATTAGGAATTTATTTAGAATAAAATAAAGTTATCAAGCATTTTTTAGAAAAATATTAACTAAGTTATTATTTTATTTACAAATTAATTAAAATATATAAAAAAATTATTAACATTTAAAAGAAAAAACTAAATATTTTATACAAAATTATTGAAGTTTTTAAGAAAAAAAGTTTTTATAATGAATTATAATTAATTTAAGTTAATTGTCTTATCATTATTTAAAATGAAATTAATTAAAAAAAACAAAAAATAAGAAAACATGAAGAAAACAAAACAGACAATTGCTCAAAATAAAGGACCTGGGAATCAAACCAGGTCCGGTACCTTCCAAGACTAAGCCTCCCACCATCTGAGCTAATGCGTGTGTGTGATATCTAAGGGAAGCAAATACCATATAAACGTTTTCCAATTTCAAATATTCAAAACCGCGCCAAGACCGTCTTCTTCCTCTGGTCGTCGCCTTAGGTTATACCTACGGTTTCTTCGTCACTAAAGGTATTAGTGACAGATTTTTGTTGTCACTACAAGACCTGCGCATTGCAACATGTTATACACGTTAAATAAATTACTTCTAACAATATAGAATGATCAAAAGGCATATGTGGAGTCTCATGGAACCAATAATTTGTCCTTAAATTGCTTATTCACGGAGTCCCCAAATTCAAGCTTATGAACCCTAAAAATGTTGTTTTGTTGAATCGGCATTGAATCTCAAATTAATACACCCAGAATCATTCTACACATTCAACCAAACAACGTTATGCAATCAAAATCAAGTTATTATGCACAAAAAAGAGAAATCGAAAAAAAAAAAAAAGAGAAATATGAATTCGGTTCATGCGATTGGGGGAGTTTTTGATGATGGTGATGATTGAGTTGTGATCAGTGAATTTCAAGGAAGCTAATTCAACCTTTAATTTGCTTTGAAAGTGCCTCTAAGTGTAAAACTGAATGCCTCTTTTTTCTTGATTTTTTGAGTTTGAAACAAGGTGTTTTCCTGCAAAAATTTGTGTCTCATGCCTTCCAAATGAAGCATTTTTAGGCTTGGCTTGTGAGACACAGAGTTGTAGAGAATTCAATTTCCTTCAAAATGAGCTTTGGATGGGAAATTTTTGATGAAGTATGTGAAAGTTATGGCTGGTCAAAGTTCAGTTGACTTTCACTATGAAAACCCTAATTTAGAAACTTCTTGATTCTTGATGATTTGAGATTTCCTTGATGAATCATGATCAAACCTTGATCAAATGATGAATTTTACCTCATAGTCTTAATTTTGACAAAAAATCTTGAAGTTTGACTTTAAGTTGACTACAGTTGACCTCAACTTGACTTTTTCACCAAGTTAACTGATTTTGGATATTTGAACATTTGACTGGTCAAACTTATTGGGAAAGCTCTGAAACTTGACATGGGGATTCTTGAAGATATGTGGGATTTTATGAAGCTAATTTGAGGCATTGGAAGCCCATTTATCTTGGAGAAATTCAAAACCTTAGTTTTGGATCCATTGTTCCGGAGGAGGCCTTGTCTGATGAAACTTTCAATCTTTTTTACCAATTGGGGACCTTGGGAAACTTATGACCATTAAGAAATATTGAGACACATTGCCTTTATTGTGGCAGGGAAATTTTTTGGATACAACAGAGAGTTCCTTACTCTCTTGGAGATTATGTGATTTTGATCTATGGTGATGAATTTGTGATATGTGTATAAAATTACATTGTTGATGTTTATAAGCGAAGTGTTTGTTGTTTGAATTGTGTGATATGAGTGCTACGAAATTTGTCATATGTTTATTGTTGTTGATGATGCAAATTGAGGTAATGAAGTAAAACCTAGGTTTCCCCCAAATTGGTTAGTAAATGTTAGGCTAGGAGATTGTGTAGTGTTAGAGGTGTAAAATGATAATAAGAACCATAATGGAACTGTTTTGGGTTTTAGAATGAGGTATAAGTGACTGATTTTGGATTGGTGTGGAAGTGGAAAGAAAAAGGGATTTTTGAGAAATAGTGAGTTTTTGACGCAGGCCTCCTGACACGGGCCGTGTCATAGGACACGGGTGGCCGTGTCAGGCTACGGGAGAGGATTATGATGGAGTTTTTGGAAGGATGGGCTTCAGAGGGCCTGACATGGGCCGTGTCATGCGACACGGGTGGCCGTGTCAGCCTTCTGTCTTTGATGAAAATGTGATTTTTAAGATGGAGCGTCAGGCCGTGTGACACGGGCCGTGTCAGGCCGTGTGACACGGGCCGTGTCAGGCCTTTGTTTTCAGAAATTTTCCGTATTCTAAGAGGGTTTTGTCCCGATTTCTTGTTTGATACTTGTCCCATTAGTTTAAGATGTTGAGGATAGTATTAATGGATCGTTCCTAGGAGACGACAACCAATAATTAGTGTTTAAGTTCTATATGTTGTGTTGGTTTGTATGATTTTGTAATGGATCAATAGGATCGTGTTGGTTAGGGACATTATTGATTATATGTTTTGTGCAAACCATATGATGAAATGTTTGGTAACTTATGAGGATCGGAAGGATCGTATTCTGTGGGGTAAATATATGGGATATAGTTGTGGATGAAATTAATGAATAGTTCATAGGATATGATAACCGGTGATTAATGTGTAAGATATATGATCTTGTGTTGATTTGTATAACTTTTGATGATAAATTATATGGATCGTATTGATAATGTGTATTGACTATTGTCTGATTTTTATGTGACCCGTGTGATGGGGTTTGTGATAACTTATGTGGATCAGGAGGATCGTGTTATGTATGATTATGTTCATGCATGTATTTTGGTATGCATAATCGAGTTTTGCATATGCATGTATGGTGGAATAATCATGTCTCAGATGGAGCGTAAGTGATTATCTGGATTCATTGTGAATCATTGGTGCAGGGATGATCGTGTCTCAGTAGGAGCGTAAGCGATGCATCCGGGGTTCGAATCGATGAACCATTGTTGAGTCAGTACCGCATTTGCATTGTGTCATTGAGTCACTTTGCATTTTATTGAATGAATGATATGTAAAATATGATATGTGATATATATTGATGGATTGTGTGAGATTACCCTTTAAGATGTTATATGCACCGTTAAAATATTGAATTGTTTTCTCACCCCTTTGTTGTTTGATTGTGTTTGTGCTTCTTCGGAAGTACAGATGATTCAGGTACTTGAGTACACTCGGAGTACAAGTTATTTGGTCGAGTCCTAGGAGTCGCTCTGATACGTAACACGGGAAACGGGGATATTTGTTGTTTAATAATTCTTATTAGTAATAGTTACGTATCATATTATGTTGAAACTTATAAATTAAGAGAATTTATGAATATTGTGGATATTTGGTGAATTCCCATATGATAAATAAAGAGATATTTTTCCGTAGTTTTAATGAATAACTGTAATTGTGTTTCTTTTGAAAAAGGTAGCATTCCACTTTTGATAAAAACTCTGATTTTTATTAACAAAATAGTTATTTTATTTAATTGGGAAAATTAGGTGTTACATGTTGCACCCCCGCAGCTTTACCATTCAAGAAAGCCTCACATTTCTATGCAATGTTCAACTAACTCTCTGACTAACTACTCTTATTGGATGTGCTTAAAAGCTTCATCCAAGAACAATATATAATTCATTACCTACTGGTTTTTGAATCTTTATCAACAACTATGTTTACCTCATTGTATCCAACCAATACAAAGGCTAACTTGTGTCGCTCATGGGATTTCCTCCTGGTACAAACGCGAAAGTGGTGCAGAAAAGGAAGAGTCACCATCCAGGAATTTTTATCCCGAAGGAAGGGTAATGTTGCACAAACCCGGAAGAAGGAGAAATAGGGGTCTCACGAACCATAGAGAAAGGGTAAGGGAGTCGGTTACGAAAATGGAAGGTATTAGCACCCCAGATCGTCCGTCGTACCCGATGGGATCCACGCTTGCTAACACTATTTCAAAGGGTGAGGGTATCTTCTAATACTGCAACTGCTACTGGAAAGGACTGAAAAAGAAATAAGGAAGAATGAGATGAAAGGACGAGGAGATGAAATAACACGAAGAACAAGGAAAGAGATTGAAGGATTGTGTTTGACAAGCGTCATCGCTTGTGCCTACATATTCCCTTTGTGCAATGGGAAAGTCAGAACATCGTAGTTCGACTCAATAAGACTGGCACAACTTGCTTGTGTTTTAGGGATTGAACTAATTATGCCTATGCTTAGGTGTTGCAGGCTCATCTGACACGGGTGCATTTATTGTCTTGCAAAAGACAAGTAGGAGCAAGTTCTTTTGTTTGGAGTGAGTGAGATGAGAATAGAATTACTGAAGGAAAGACATTTATTGTTTGTTGAAGTTTTTTAGAAGCTTTTATTTGAGAGTTTGCATAGGAGATTATATTCAAGTATCATTCAATGGAGTGTGTACTTCTTACATCACTCCAATATGGAATGAAGAATAAGCATACCTAAGTATGGATAAGATCTTAAAACTTAGTCCTAAGGATTGAGGCTCAAACACACTAGCTTACTTTATTTATTAAGTGTTTTGTTGTTTTTTGAGTGAAGAAATGTTTGTTTAGGTTTTCATTGTGAAACAACTTCATGTTAATGACTTGTGCATCAAGCTATACAAGCTCACATTACCCCAAGATGGGATAGATGCAAATGCCCCATGGAATAAGGCTATGGCACAAGAAGTCATTTCAACCTTTATTAGGTGTTTTTTTAGCTTTTTGTTGTGAAATGAGAAATACAAAGACTCAAAGGAGACTCAAAAGATAAAATCTAAAGGGAAACTAACAATCCTAAGAGTTATCATGCTTGGATGTCCTAGGGTTGGTATGGTATGAGATCTCTATCCTAAAAGAAAAGAGGAGGAGAGAAGGAAAAAGAAGAAAAAGAAGAAGAAGAAAGCAACTTACTTTCGATATGGAAGTTAAGTTGTTTCTAAGAGAGATGAGAGAAGATTGTACAAACAAAGCATCTTAAATGCTTAATCAAACACAAATTGAAAGCTTAAAAAGATGAGGGAAGATGTTTGTATGTGGATGCACATCCATACTCTTATGACTTACCAAAGCCCCTGAAAAGTTAGAAAATGAAACACAGACATTCATAAGAAGTGAATAGAAGCTAAGTAAGCAAAGAAGGCACATGTAAAGGATTCTAAGGCATGAGAACCTTATAAGTCAGAATCAAACCACAAAGAAGCTTTAATAAGCTCAAGGAACTTAAACAAAACCACACTAGCTCAAAAAAGCACCAAAGAAGCAAAGAAGTTCATGAAAGTCACATATGAAGAAGTATGAATGCAAATGAGGTATGACATGAATGAAAGCACACATGGATCATCAAAGTCAGAATGAATGACATATTAGAATGCCTAAGATGATACTAAATAAATATACAAAGATGCATGAGTCAATTCATAAGGAGACGAGATGAAGAAGAGAAAACAATTTATGTTTATGTAAGAAGAGACAAATAAATTAAAGATGAAAGTCAAAGATGAAAAGATGATCGTGGAATGATGCAAGTCAGTAGCATATGACCAATATGAAATTATAAATATGTACATATGATCATACAAAATTCACATAGGAACAAGTAAAGACAATTCAAACAATCATGCAACAGAATGAGCACATAAGGAAAGAATGTCATACATACTTGAGATGCAAGGAAAAGATGCAAGATGACATACCAAGATGAATGCATATGCATGAGGTCAGTGGCATAAAAGGTATTTAATGCACATGATATGGAGATATGAACATACTTGATGCATACAAACAACATTTGAAACATAAGAGAAGAAGACATGAGAGAATTATGTCAAAGTTTAGCATGAATGCACAAACATAAGCAAAAGGCAAACACAAACCAAAGAGGACCTATAAATGATCAAGGAAGACCTATAAATGTCTAAACAAGGCTTAAAAGATCATACAATGGTTCTCACACAATGGTGTAACACCCTAAAATTTTCCCTCTTATTTATTACCTTATCTGGCTTATGTTTCATAAATATGCATCTCACATTAGGTCATAAAATCACAATCATTCATCTACATGAGTTCTTAAAAGTACGGGAATGAAGTATTCTATGGTGATTTGAGATTTCCTATTCATAGGTGATTATATAGTTATTAATATGAAGGTTGGGTTCCTGACATCATATGTATCTTCTTATCGAAATATCATGTTCACATTCTTTAAGGTTTTTCAATGTCATCGAGTGTCAGGCTAAGAAAGCTGTGAATTAGGGTTTGACTCTTTATCATCATATCAAGAGAAAATGAATTAGGGTTCTCTATTCTTTGTATTTGGACAAGGCAAAAGTTCCTTAACAAAGGTTAAATGGTGTTAGGGGTTCCTCCTCAAAGCCATACTGAGTATTCTTCTTCATCGTAACTCCAGCTTCATACAATGTGCAATTTGGTTTTCATTAAGTCAAGGAAATTCTTAATATGTTAAGTTATGAATTTTCAAACAAATTGGTTGTGTAGTTGAGGAATGTAATTCATTAGTCATGTGTGGCATGGAAGGTTATTCGCTTCATTTTCAAGTGGAGTATCGATTCAAGAATAAACAAGTGGTCTAAACGTGCGCGTGGGGTTCAAATAGATATCAAATCCACAGTCATAATCTCAAGCCCATTATAATTATAATGCAACTTCAAGGCTTTATGTAAACAAAATTACATGGAGGAGTAAAAAAATACAAGAGTTGATGAGGTCCATTATTTCATCTAAAGACCAATTGAGATAACAAGAATCGAGACTAGGTCCATAATTCAAAGTGACATGCTCAGGTGAATATACATCCAGCAGAAAATAAAAAGAAGAAATATAGGTACAGGGCAATGTGTATGATAACAGAAGAATAGAAAAATTAACTTATTAGAAAATATATACAAAAAACAAACTCAGTTCATAACTAAAAAAAGAGATAACACGGTCAGTTAGAGATAACATGGGTTCTCTATTCATTCTCGATTCTCGACTCTACCTCTCAATTGAAACTGATTTGCAGAACAATAAAGGGGGAGATTATTACACAAAAAACTCAGTAATAGAAAACCAAAAAGAAGGGACTTGATAAGAGAGAACAAAAACTCCTCTTCGCTTTCTTCACACCTTGCTCTCTCTCCCAATGCTCATAACATAATATTAATACAAAAAAATCAGAGAGGGGGAGAATTGATCAAAAACTTCAACAGAATTCAGTTACAATATAATAGAATCAAAACCGAAAAACTCTCTAAAAACCTTCAATCTTCATTGATTTCTCGATATACCTCTTCAACCTCTCTTCACTGAATCCTCTTCATCACTCTTCTCCACCATCTTCATCATTCTCCAAGCACTCTCTGAAACACAAAATACATAGCTTCATCATCTTCAAGCTGCATCAAACATCGCAATAGCTTCATCATTAACAATCATCATCACCGATTCAAAACAAATCATGTGTTGAGATTCTGAATCAAATAGAAACATACACCAGAAACAAGATTCAAGCATCAACAATTCAGTGGCGATTTTGATTTCCAAGCTTTAACTTGCAGAAGCAATCGAGAACCATCAACACAACAATTTCTAATCGCAGAAGTCGAAGGAGAACATCGCAACACAAATCGTAAAGAAAAGAAAAAGAATCGAAGCCATAACAAGATATCACATGAGTTTCCTCACGCTACGGGTAACGAGTTATTCTCCTTTTGATCTCGATTGTGTTGTCTGTTGTTCAATTCAGAAGAGGTTGAAGGACAGGATCAAAGGAAGTCACGTTGTTAAGAGATGGAGTGGTCGCGTGGTTGAAGGAGAGGATTAAAGGAAGCCACGTTGGGGCATAAGTCAGAGAAAGATTGGTCAAGCTTCTTAAAGAGTATGTGGATGTATTTTCATGGTCCTATCAGGATATTCCCAGTTTAGACACAGACATAGTGGTCCATAAGTTGCCTCTTCGACCAGATTGTCCTCCAGTAAAGCAAAAGCTCTGAAGAACAAGACCGGACATGGCTTTGAAAATTCGAGAGGAGGTCAAAAGACAGTTTGATGTTGGATTCCTCGCAGTTGCGAAGTTGAGTGGGTAGCGAATAATGTGCCAGTCCCTAAAAAGGATGGAAAGGGTAGAATGTGCGTGGACTATAGGGATTTGAACAAATCCAGTCCAAAGGATGATTTCCTTCTTCCGCATATTGATACTTTAGTTGACAACACTGCTAAGTTTGTTGTTTTCTCCTTCATGGATGGGTTTTCAGGATACAACCAGATCAAGATGGATCCTAATGATATGGAAAAGACCACCTTCATCACACCATGGGGCACTTATTGTTACAAGGTTATGCCATTTGGTCACAGAAATGCAGGTGCCACTTATCGGAGGGCAATGGTCACCCTTTTTCATGATATGATGCATAAAGAGATAGAGGTTTACGTGGATGATATGATTGCCAAATCACAAAGTGGGGAGGATCATTTGAATCATCTTCTGAAGTTATTTGAACGCCTTAGAAAGTTCCAATTGCGTTTGAATCCAGCTAAGTGTACCTTCGTTGTCCGATCAGGGAAGTTACTTGGTTTTATTGTTAGTCAGCAAGGAATTGAAGTGGATCCAGAAAAGGTTAGAGCAATTCAAGAGATGCCAGCTCCAAAAACAGAAAAGCAAGTCAGAGGTTTTCTTGGAATATTGAACTACATCTCCAGATTTATCTCCAACATGACAGCTACATGTGAGTCCATATTCAAGTTGCTCCGAAAGGATCAAGCAATTGAGTGGAATCCCGATTGTTAGAAGGCTTTCGAGAAGATTAAGGGTTATCTATAGGAACCTCCTATCTTGATCCCACATACCCCAAGAAAGACTATCTTCATGTATTTGACGGTACTAGAAGGATCTATGGGTTGTGTATTAGGCCAACAGGATGAAACTGGTCGTAAAGAACATGCCATTTATTACTTAAGCAAGAAGTTTACAGATTGTGAAAGAAGATATTCACTTCTAGAGAAGACTTGTTGTGCTTTCGCATGGGCTTCCAGATGCCTCAGGCAGTATATGATTTGTCACACTACTTTGTTGATCTCGAAAATGGATCCAATAAAGTACATTTTTGAGAAGCCTGCTTTGACCGAAAGACTTGCCCATTGGCACATGTTGTTATCTGAATACGACATCCAATATGTAACCCATAAGTCTATCAAGGGAAGTGTTTTGTATGATTACCTTGATGATCAACCTGTTGAAGATTACGAACCCTTGAAATTTGATTTCCCAGATGAGGATATTATGTTGGTAAAGGATTGTGAAGCTCTAGGTCCAAATGAAGGTCCCGAGCCAGGTTCTCGTTGGAAGATGATGTTTGATGGTGCCTCCAATTACACGGGGCATGGTGTGGGAGCTGTTTTGATGAATCCTGATGGTGGCTATACTCCTTTTACAACCAGATTATGTTTTGAATGTACAAACAACATCGCAGAGTATGAAGCATGTGTCTTGGGTATTGAAGTTGCATTTGATACCAAAATTAAGATCCTTGAAGTATATGAAGACTCAGCTTTGGTGATCTACCAAGTCAAAGGTGAATGGGAAACCCGTGATGAGAAGTTGATCCCGTACCGTGCCCATATTGTGGAGTTGCTCAAATACTTTGCTCTAAGAAGATTGGCATCCAAGTTTTTCCTCAGCAACAATGTGCTTTACAAGAGAAATCATGATATGGTTCTGCTCAGATGTGTGGATAGGCGAGAAGCCGACTTATTAATCAGAGAAATCCATGAAGGATCATTTGGAACCCATGCCAATGGACATGCCATGTCCAGGAAGATCTTGAGGGGTGGTTACTTCTGGTTGACCATGGAATCAGATTGTTTCAACTATGCCAGGAAGTGTCAAAAATGCCAGATTTATGCTGACAAGGTGCATATACCTCCAACCCTGTTGAATGTTCTATCATCACCTTGGCCTTTCTCAATGTGGGGCATTGACATGATAGGGGCAATTGAGCCTAAAGCTTCTAATGGTCACTGATTCATCTTGGTTGCACTTGATTACTTCACCAAATGGGTAGAAGCAACTTCTTACTATCACACCCCGAAAAATACGACCTTACGCGATCTAGAGAGAAGAGCCACGCGCTAGGCAGACATGAGAGTCGCCACCTAATTCTAATTTATTCCCATAAAGGGGAAAGGGAATATATAGATAAAACCCGTCGAAAAAGAGGATGAAGACAAAGGTCTCGCAACCATTGCCTAGGTTCGGAAATCGGTTATGCAGGGGGGAGGTATTAGCACCCCCTACATCCATCGTACTCGATGGGAACCATCTATGTTGTCACGTGCGAAAGGATGTATATGCTTAATGAGTTACTTGCTAAGGTAAATGAGTTTGAATTATAAGTTAGATTGATCCTAGGTGCTCGGCAAGGATTGATATCCTTGTGCATACGTACTCCCGCGTGCAATGGGAAAGTCAGAGCCTCATAGTTCGGCCTACTACGGTTGGTGGTTGTTTGATTTTATTACCTTTCTTAGATGAAAGGATTTAGGAGTCGAATTGCACTAAAGACTATGGGTAGAGGTGATTATTCTGAACCAACAAGCCAAGCGTCTTGTGACGGAAATAATCAGAGCGAGTAACAAGAGCTCGTAATCCTCCTTTCTACCACTTAAGGCTCGTGGCGTACAATTCTTCTTGTATTATTAGAGTGTTTTATTTACCTACGACCGCTTGACGTTGGATCGAGGGTTTGGATCTAAGAGAAACATTTTGGTTTTTTTGAGGTTAAAGGGTGAATGCAAATGGAGTTTTATAATGTGGTTTGTTAGCGAGGCACAATGCACTCGACTCGCAAGGTTAGGTGGATCTTAATAAACGAAACGATAACTGAAAAATAAAGTGCAAGTGTGTGAGTGCAACCACTTGGCGTTGGACCAAGGGTTCATGAACTAAACGCGATCTAAACTAGTCCCTAAGGGTGCTCCTAGCGATCGAACAATAAAATAAAAGCGGAAGATAAAGTGCATACACGAAATAGGGGGAGGGATACAAAATAAATTACACGTGATTGCATGAAATAAAAGAGTCTCGTTGTATTTTTCCCAAGAGAAAGTGTGTGTGCGGTGTACCAACCTATTCGGAGGCGTTGGACCTTTTTATTCGGAGGCAACTATTCGGAGGCGTTGGACCTTTTCGGATGCGTCAAAATGTGGCTTTTTAACTTCCTTAGAGCCGATTCAATGTTTAGAATCGCTCTATGAGGACTCGAGCGTTTATGTTGAAATGCGAAAAATAAAATAAACTAAATTAAATAAAGTGAAATAAAATAAAAGGGTCTCATCATTAATCGAGATTTCAAGTCAGCTTGCGACGAATCTCAAGACTATGTAGATGTTCATCGACCACAAAAATTAAATAAGCGATAAAAATAAATTAATTAAATTGTTTTGTCGAAATAAACTAATATAAAATGATAAATAAAAATAAACTAAACTAAATAGGCCTCATATTGACCGAATTTTCAGATTTAATGAAATCGGACACAATTCGGCCGTTTGTTATATCATCGGCCTAAAATATCAAAAGGCGAATAAGTAAATAAAAATTAAATAAACCAATTAACTAAAAAGAAATTCTGATAAGTAAATTAAAAAATAGTAATAAGAATATGTAAGTTAATATAAAACAGGGGGTGAATCATTGGGATCAGGGGTTCCAAAATGAAACTCAGGTCATGGGCCTTCGAGCCCAATAACAATAACAAAACATATTTTTTTTAAATGAGGGAGTATGTGTGTGATTTAGTGTGGTGCGTTTAGTAGGCAGCGACATGGGATGGTGGACTAAGCCCAAGACAAATAAAATAAGCAGATAAGAAAGAACCAAGATAAAACTAAAAGAAATACACACAAAAAAAGCCAACAGATTTTTATAAAAATAGAGAAACACATTATAGGTTTTTTCACGGATTAAAAGAAACAGAAGGACCATTTTTAAACGCGGTTTAGGAAGCAAAGAGAACACCCACCCTCAAAGTAAATCGGTGGCGGATCAATGGTTCTCACGGTGTTTTCGGTGGTTTGATTTTGATTCTCGTCGGATTTCTCTCGCTCGCGGTTAGGCACGGTTTCCTCTCAGCTTGGATTTCTCAATCTGAGGTTCAGTTGGCTTTTTTTTACGCTGGTGTTTTGCTTCTATTTGTGGTGTTTAGTTTTTTTCGGTTTTTGATGGGTGTGGATTTGGTTTCTATTTTTTGAAGGGAAAACAAAACGATGGTGATGAGTGTTGGTTTACAGTTCTGATTTTGTATAAGGTTGGTGATGAAGATGGATATGATTTGTGTTGGAGCATTCTTTTTTTGTCGAGTTTTTTGTTTTTGTTTTGAAGTTTGGTGTGTTGTTGAAGATGGAAGCTTTTGGTTAAGCAGTGTGAGTTTATGGACAAACGAATTTTTTGATTTTTTTCGAAGCTTGGTTTTGATGGTTTTATTTTAGCAGAGCTTTTGGTGGCTATCCAAGCTTGAATTGAAGAGAATGAATGTGTTATATAGGAGAGATTGAAATGGTAATTTGGTGAAACTTGGTAGCAAAGTTAAGAGGAATATTTTTGGATAAGAACGAGGAAATGAGCTGTTAAAATTGGTGTCGAGAGTTTGTTATTGATTGTGCTTTGCTGCAGAATTGTGGTAGTGGAATTGGAATTGAGGTAGCTGGTATGTGCTGTGAAAGATGGTGGGTCCGAAAATTTCATTTGAGTGTAGAAAGGATGAATAAAATGGATGTGGTTGTGTAGTGATTTTAGTATGGGATTTATATAAAGCATAACTAATAATAATAATAATACCTAATAATAGAAATAAAAATAATAATAATAATAATAATAATAATAATAATAATTAAAATACTAAGAATAAAACTAATAATGAATAATAATAATAAAAGCTATAATAATTAAAATTAATAATAACAAAAGATAATAATATTAACAAATAATAATAAAATTAATAAAAATAATAGTCATAACAAAAATAAAATGGGCAATACCAATAAAAAAATAGAAAATAAAGTGAATTTTTTTTAGATTTTTCTTTGAACAAATTAACAATAATAATAGGAAAAATATGCAAATGATAATAAATGGGTTTAAAAGAAAATGGTAATTGTTTAGAAAAAAGTGATTCTCTTTAAAAATAAAAATGAAAGTGGTAATCGGATGAAAAGCCTCCCCACAACACAATGATTTTTTTTATCGCACACACTCGACCTGATTAACCTCAAACAGAAGGAAATTGAAATAACATATTTTTGGATTTTTTAATAAAGGTTAGACAGGAAAAAAATAGGTAGGACAAATTTGCGGTATGACTGTTGCCCCTATCGAATTGGCTTAGACCAAGTAAGATGAACTGACTCGCGTTCAAACTTTCAAGGTATAAGACAATTAGATATTAAAAAAATCTGAATTTGTCCTAAAAGAAAGAAAAGATAATGACAAGTGCTGACGATTAAAACTGGAAAGATGGGTGACACAAAAAAGAAACAGGTTGACTGCAAAAAAATAAATCGCTATCACCAAAAGGATGATAAGGCGACCCTGACACTCGATCTTCGACGATCGATCTGGATGCCGAGTGACAGAAAATTTAAAAATAATCGCTATCACCAAAAGGATGATAAGGCGACCCTGACACTCGATCGTCGACGATCGATCTGGATGCCGAGTGACAGGAAATAAAATAATGACCCCCGCCACCAAAAGGAATACCGAGTGACTGAAAATAAAATAAATCGACCCCCGCCACCAAAGGGAAAATCGAGTGACTGAAAAATTAAATAAATCGACCCCCGCCACCAAAGGGAAAACCGAGTGACTGAAAATTAAAAATATCGACCCCCGCCACCAAAGGGAAAACCGAGTGACTGAAAAATTAAATAAATCGACCCCCGCCACGAAAGAGAAAACCGAGTGACTGAAAATTAAATAAATCGACTCCCGCCACCAAAGGGAAAACCGAGTGACTGAAAATTAAATAAATCGACCCCCGCCACCAAAGGGAAAACTGGGTGACTGAAAATTAAATAAATCGACTTCTGACACCAAAGGGAAAACCGGGTGACTGAAAATTAAATAAATCTACCCCCGCCACCAAAGGGAAAACCGAGTGACTGAAAATTAAATAAATCGACCCCCGCCACCAAAGGGAAAACCGAGTGACTGAAAATTAAATAAATCGACCCCCACCACCAAAGGGAAAACAGAGTGACTGAAAATTAAATAAATCGACCCCCACCACCAAAGGGAAAACCGAGTGACTGAAAATTAAATAGATCGACCCCCGTCACCAAAGGAAAAACCGAGTGACTGAAAATTAAAATATCGCTACCACCAAAAGGATGGTATGACGACCTGGTTGAGAAATGATGGTAAAAATTGTAAAATTTCTTGGGGATATCAACAAAAGATTGAGAAAATGATCCAATGGGGGACGGCCACTGAATAACATTTGGTAAAAAATTTGCTTGAAGAAAAACTGATTAAAGTTGAGAAATTGAGGTTCAACAAAGATAAAAAGTCCCATGGTGAACACCCACTGGATTTGCTGAGGAGAACACCTTTATCGACAAAAGGTTAAAGAGAAAAAGTTCCATGGGGAGTGCCCACTGGAATTGCTGAGGAGAGGCCTGGAATCTTCGATCGATCCTGGATCCTGACTTATGCATGTATGCTTGTTTGATTTTTTTTAAAATGGTATTCCATAATGATGGAAATACGATACAAATGCTTTATGCAATGAGATGAAAATTAAAAAGTTGGGGATATGAAAGGTCGATTCATTTATGTATGCAAATGATGTGTATAAGGTAAATGTAAATGATGCATAATGATGCATATGATTGATTAGAAAAAATGAAAGGTGCCAGCTTGGTGGACTTTTGGTCTGGTAGTTGCGAATGATGATTGGACTTTGGGTGGGTGGAGGCTTCGATTCCCCGACACTCAATCTTCGAGAGTGTATGGTCATAAGATGAATTTAAATGCTCCAAGTTCTGTCACTTGTTGATGAGCGAAGCGACATAATTGACACATGAAGATTGCTTTGTTTTGAATGGTTGCCAACGTCTAGCAAGGCCTGCTTGTTCAGTTGGGGAGTAGAGATAGGAAGATTTGCTCCTTGTTTGCTTGCCCCTGTCTGTTGGGTATTTGAAAGAATTCTGGTGGGGAAGCTTTGAGAATGACCATGACATAATCTGCCCCCGATTTAGCTTTTGAAGATGATCTGCCCCTGATTGAGTTGTTGAGGATGATTTGCCCCTGATTGAGCTGTTTGAAATGATTTGCCCCTAATTGAGTTGTTGAGGGTCTTTCCTCTAATTGAAAGGATTTTGAGGAAGTCTCGATTCATGTTCCTCTTTCGATTGCCCCTTGTTGGGGTTGGTTTGATGTCAAGCACTCATTTGCAATTAAATTGTTCATACATAAATGGTCTGTTAATGCAACGTTCATGCAAGTTTTGAAAAAGTCAATTTATTTGGATGATGTGATAGTGTGACGAATGGACCGTTAGTTCAAACATTGTGCTGATTTAGAAAGTGAGTGAAAGATGTAGCACGAAGAATATGCTATCAAGATTGAAGATTAGCAAATATATGGGAGTCAGTTTACGCAACCTTGTTAGTAGCATACTTTCAGAATAAACCCTGCCTCAATTAGGTCTTTTGAGGGTTGTAACGTGGTCTTGTTCATGGTTTGAGAAACAAAGGATATAAGGCTCAAAGTTATTTGTACCCACCCCTTCTTCTTGAGGTTTTCCAGTCCTACATTCAGTTAACTCTACACATGCATTTTTTTTTACTTTGCAAGAGTGAAGATGAAGCTTTGAGGTTCGCTTGGAAGTGGCAGTCATCTTATTTGTTGTGATTGGATGCTGGTGACCCTTTAATTCTTGATTTGGTGGTCACATGATCTTTGTTTTGTTTTTGTTGAGGATTTGAGCTCCTTTTCTTTCTTTGTTCTTTTTCTTTTTCTTTTTTGACTAAGTCTCCCTTTGGGTGCTCGACTTAGCGGTTTTTTCGATTTTTTTCTCGCTTAAGTCTCCCTTTGGGTGCTCGACTTAGCTGTTTTTTTATTTTTTGTTCTCGCCTAAGTCTCCCTTTGGGTGCTCGACTTAGCAGTTTTCTTTTTTTCCTTTTTTTGTTGTATTTTGTTGAATGTTGTGACTGCCATGTAATTTGTTGATGGTCCTCTGACGGGATGTCTCATCTTGTGATTTGAAGGTGTAGTTAGGTCAATTGAACAACTACCTTGCCCCGGGTTAAGTGAAAGGGTTTGTATCCGAAAGAAAACTCCTACTTCTAGGCTCGAAGTGGTTGACTATGGATTAACTCCTTATCTCTCCAGTGTTTGGGGATTTTAAAAAAATGCATGTACATCATTGACGAGATTTTATCCGAAAGCATACGTAACAGTTATGGGTATTCATTTTCATCATCCTCCCTCAAATCTTTGCTAAAGTGAAGTGAGGAAATATTTTTTGTGATTTTTTGTGATAAATGATAAATGATGAGCGAATGTGAATAGACTGATTCAAAACATGCATTAACATAATATTAACAAAACCAAGTACAAACGATAATGTTCAAAGCAATTAGTACTTAAACAAACAATACAAATAACAATAATGCGAAAATGATAAATGGCGATGACTGGCTTGATTTGAGGAATGAACTTCTCTTGATTTGACTTGCTTCAAAGTTTGAGACTACTCAGCTTGCTCTTAGACAACACCTTCAAAAGCTTTCACTTGCGGGCCCCGTGCGGCGGCAATGGATTGGCCTGGACATCTGGATTCCTTTGAGTGAAGGTGAGATCCTTAGAGTCGCCCAAGTCTTGAAATTTGTGCTTGAAAGCTTTGCAATTCTCGATTGTATGACTTGGAGCACCTTTGTGATATCCACAGTGAGCATTGACATCATAGTCTCGGGGGATACCAGTTGGAGGTGGCATATCCCTCAAAGTAAGAGATCCATTTGCCATCAACCCATTAAAGATTTCGCTGTATGATATAAGAAATGGATCAATGTGTCTGTTAGGTCCTCTTTGCTGATTTGGCGGACGCTATTGAGGAGCGCGTTGTTGTTGTTGACCAGGCTGTTATGGATAAGCCAGTTGCTGGTATGGATTAGGTGAAACATTAGCAATTAGAGGATATGAACGTGGTTGGTAAGGCATCTGAGGTGGAAATGGAGCTTGAATAGCTTGCTGATAAGGCACAAGAGCATATTATGCAGCAACAACATACGGATATTGGTAGTAGGGGATTAAAGCAGGCGCACTCTGTTGTGGCTTCCCACTTGAAGTAGAAATGGCATTTGTTTCTCCATTCTTGTATTCGTTGAAAGGCTTCTTAAATCTAGCTTGGCTACTAGAACCTCCTTGATCTTTTCCACTTTTCAGACCTACTTCGATTCTTTCTCCAACAATCACCATGTCCGAGAAACCTGAAGACACACTGCTGATCAGCTTTTCGTAGTATTGTCCTTGCAAGGTACCCATGAAGATATCAATCAGTTCATGGTCAACCAATGGCGGATGCACTCTGGCAGCTAGCTCCCTTCAGCATTGTGCGTACTCTTTGAAGGATTCATTCTCCTTTTGAGCCATACTCTGAAGTTGAGTACGATTAGGAGCTAAGTCAGTGTTGTACTTGTACTTCTTTTTGAAGGCATCAGATAGATCAAGCCAAGTAAGCACGTTGTTGCGCTCAAGTTGCATGTACCATTCTAGAGATTCTCCAGACAGACTGTCTTGGAAGCAATGGATCATGAGCTTATCATCTTTAGCATGAGCGGCCATTTTTATGCAATACATCCTCAAGTGGAGTTCAGGACAACTGAGGAATTTGTATTTCTCGAATTCTGGTAGCCTGAACTTTGCAGGGATTACAACATCTTGAACTAAACACATGTCTGAGGCACTCAGAGAGGTTGAATTGTGTCCTTCCATGATTCGGAGTTTTTCAGCTAATTCACGACACATCTTCATAGCTTCAGATTCTTGAACAACATGGGGTTGGTAATTGGAACAGCAGTATGCATCTCGTACTCAACTCGTTGATCCTCTTCAGCATGAGGCATATGAACCTGAGTATCGGCAGGTTGATATTCAGGAATAGCACCAACAGTAACACCAGAGGTAGGTATTGGTTGAGAAGTGACTTCTTCAACTGCAGAAGTATAGTCTAGAGGCAAACCATAGACCAAAGGATTTGGAACTGGAATTAAGTGTGTTGTGTGCGAGGTAGATCCTTGCACGAGAACATTGTTCCTTGCGGCAGCAGCTTCACGAAGTTCCTCCATTCTGGCCAAGGATTATAAAGTCTCATAAATCGGGTCGATCTTGCTCTTGATCGAGTCAATCTCTTCCCTCATAGCAGCTTGCTCTTGTTGAATCTGATCCATCAGTCTTCTAGTGTTGGCTCGAGTTAGATACGGGCGTCGAGAAAGATACGGGCGTCGGGAAACCAGCTTGATTTACTGAAGGTGAAGGAACATGAAGTGAGTTTTCAACTTTGGAATGAAATGCAAGATGAATAATTAATGCAAATGAAATGATATGAAATGTCAGAATCCAGGATCACAAGATCACGATCTTGAGTTAATCCAAAATTTTGATAACAGGAACTCATGAGTCCGAGGTACGGATGGAGGATACTCTGATCAGGAACTCACTGGGTAGATTCTAAAGTTTTAGGAACCCCTAAGTTATCAATTCATATGGTTGTTCATCCCACACGCCATAAACATGACGGTTGATTGACTCCCCCATATGAATCTATTTTGGGTGAGATCTTAGTATCGACAACCCACAAGAGCAAATTTTCTCGGGAGCCCATACTACGTGACCATTGACACGAGGTTTAAACAAAGGCATCAGAGTTATGGACTTTGCTCAACTATTTGATGCACATGTCAGCTCTTGACAGTCAATCAACTCCATTAATAAGGTCTATTCTGAGGGAGATCTTCGTATCGACAACCCACAAGAGCAAATTTCTCGGGAGCCAATACTACGCGACCATCAATTGATGTTTATACCAAAATGGTTCTAAAGGTCCTCATAGTCAATGACCCTAATGAAAACAACTGAGCAGACACGCCAAGATCTTGACGGTCGTCAGTATTCTCATTAGAATCTACTCCAAGTGAGGTTTTCGTATCGACAACCCACGAGAGTGGTTCCCTCGGGAGCCCATACTACACAACCTCACTAACTTATGTTTGTACTCATAAGCCCAGGTATAGAGCCTTTTCCTCCAAGTTTCTCCGATCAAAGTATTGATCCAAATTATAGTACCAAGGAGCCACAAGATATATAATATGGAATGCGATAAAGAGAGCGATAAAATAAACAAGTAATACAAAAAGCAAACATCCAAACAAGCGTGGAAACCTAGACTAGGCTTGATTCGTATAGGGGTGAACCAGTCCCCAGCAGAGTCGCCAGCTGTCGCACCCCGAAAAATATGACCTTACACGATCTAGAGAGAAGAGTCGCGCGCTAAGCAGACATGAGAGTCGCCACCTAATTCTATTTTATTCTCATAAAGGGGAAAGGGAAGATATAGATAAAACCCGTCAAAAAGGAGGATGAAGACAAAGGTCTCGCAACCATTGCCTGGGTTCGGAAGTCGGTTATGCAGGGAGAAGGTATTAGCACCCCCTACATCCATCGTACTCGATGGGAACCATCTAAGTTGTCACGCACGAAAGGATGTCTATGCTTAATGAGTTACTTGCTAAGGGAAATGAGTTTGAAATATAAGTTAGATTGATCCTAGGTGCTCGGCAAGGATTGAGATCCTTGTGCCTACGTACTCCCGCGTGTAATGGGAAAGTCAGAGCCTCGTAGTTCGGCCTACTACAGTTGGTGGCTGTTTGATTTTATTACCTTTCTTCTATTAA
Source organism: Lathyrus aphaca (assembly GCA_963966055.1). Taxonomy (NCBI): domain Eukaryota; kingdom Viridiplantae; phylum Streptophyta; class Magnoliopsida; order Fabales; family Fabaceae; genus Lathyrus; species Lathyrus aphaca. Next base: position 502,834,899 of record OZ014520.1, read on the forward strand.
AGGATTTAGAAGTCTAATTGCACTAAAGACTATGGGTAGAGGTGATTATTCCGAACCAACAAGCCAAGCGTCTTGCGACGGAAATAATCAGAGCGAGTAACGAGAGTTTGTAATCCTCCTTTCTACCACTTAAGCCTCGTGGCATACAATTCTTCTCGTATTATTAGAGTGTTTTATTTACCTATGACCGCTTGAAGTTGGATCAAGGGTTTGGATCTAAGAGAAACATTTTGGTTTTTTTGAGGTTAAAGGGTGAATGCAAATGGAGTTTTATTTTGTGGTTTGTTAGCGAGGCGCGCTCGGCTTGCAAGGGTAGGTGGATCCTAATAAACGAAATGATAGCTGAAAAATAAAGTGCGAGTGTGTAAGTGCAACCACTTGGCATTGGACCAAGGGTTCGCGAACTAAACGAGATCTAAACTAGTCCCTAAGGGTGCTCCTAGTGATCGAACAATAAAATAAAAGCGGAAAATAAAGTGCGTACACGAAATGGGGGGAGGGATACAAAATAAATTACACGGGATTCCATGAAATAAAAGGGTCTCGTTGTATTTTTCCCAAGAGAAAGCGTGTGTGCAATATACCAAACTATTCGGAGGCGTTGGACCTTTTTATTCGGAGGCAACTATTCGGAGGCGTTTGACCTTTTCGGATGCGTCAAAATGTGGCTTTTTAACTTCCTTAGAGTCGTTTCAATGTTTAGAATCGCTCTATGAGGAGTCGAGCGTTTATGTTGAAATGCGAAAAATAAAATAAACTAAATTAAATAAAGTGAAATAAAATAAAAGGGTCTCATCATTAATCGAGATTTCAAGTCGGCTTGCGACGAATCTCAAGACTATGTAGATGTTCATCGACCACAAAAATTAAATAACCGATAAAAATAAACTAAATTAAATTGTTTTTCGAAATAAACTAAAATAAAATGATAAATAAAAATAAAGTAAACTAAATAGGCCTCATATTGACCTAATTTTCCGATTTAATGAAATCGGACACAATTCGGTCATTTGTTATATCATCGGCCCAAAATATCAAAAGGCGAATAAGTAAATAAAAATTAAATAAACCAATTAACTAAAAAGAAAACCTAATAAGTAAATTCCAAAATAGTAATTATAATATGTAAGTTAATATAAAACAGGGGGTGAATCGTTGGAATCAGGGGTCCCAAAACGAAACTCAGGTCATGGCCCTTCGAGCCCAGTAACAATAACAAAACTTTTTTTTTAAATGAGGGAGTGTGTGTGTGATTTAGTGTGGTGCGTCTAGTAGGTGTCGCTCCCGATAAATGGGAAATGGCCCAGATAAAGGTACAGACGCGAACGGTCGGCGAGAAGAACAATGAGAACACACAGCAGTGAACTCACTGGAGATGAAAAGAGTCGCCAGCTAGGCATTTTTATCCCGGAGGAAAGGTAATGCTGCATAGACCTAGAAAGATATGGATAAGACGGTTGCGAACCAGAGAGACTGAGAAAGGGGGTTGGTTACAACCTGGGAAGGTATTAGCACCCAGATTGTCCGTCGTACTCGACGGGATCCACGCTTAAAAGATTTGTGTTTTAAAGGGGTAGTGTCAGTGCAATTTGTGTATAAAAGAGCTGGAAAAGGATGTACATGTGTCAGTGTAAGAGAAGTGAAGTGTGTAAATGAAGTGTCAGTGTAAGAACAAAGATGAAATGCTCAAGATAATGAGGCTAAAGAATAAGGCTAGAAGGAGGGGGAATATACAGAGACTTTTGTTCGATAACTGTTAAGTTATGCCTACGTATCCTCTCGTGCAATGAGGAAGTCAGAACACCGTAGTTCGACCCAAAGAGACTGAAATATGAATTGACTTGTGAACTGCTTGCTTGTCTATGCTCAAGTGTATGACCTGTCTGGCTCAGGTGCAAACTGTCTTGCATTTAGACGGAAGAAGCAAGTTCTCGTTTGTGAGTGAATGAGATGAGAAAAGAATCCCGAAGGAGACGATTATTGTTTGTTTTTGTATTTTCAGTCTTTTATTGCTTTTGGAAATTTGTCATAAGTTAATGAGCTTAAGTCTAAACCAATGGATTAGTAAACTCATCACATCTTCCCTCTGATTATGGGTAATGAGAATACCTTAAGTGTGAAGTCAGCTTCTCACACTTAACCACCTTTGATGCAGGATTAAGATCATTAACCTACTTGTGATTATTTAGATGTTTTTGTTGTTTTTGTTTAGTGTTGAGTAATGAGGTTAAGCCATAATCAAGGATTAAACAGACTCATTACATCATCCTAATAGAAGGATAATAGATGAGAAAGTTTAAGCTGAGGAAAACTCCTCAACTTAATCCATGATTAGGGATTAAACTCATGACAAAACAAGCCTTTGATTAAGTGGATTTTATTCAATGGTGAGATGATGAAGTGAATTTTATGGTTTGTAAGACAACTTGAGGGGGACTTGTCCATTAACACTAGGGTTAGTCCTTCTTAACCAATTAAGGAAGAATTAGAACCCTAATGCAAGGCCCAAGTTACAAGTGTGATGTCTTGATGATTATTAAGTGAATTGATTAAAGGAGTTAAACACATTAAGGGTTTAACACTTAGGATTAAAGTTATACACTCCATCCTAATAGAAGGATGCAGGCATAAGCTTAATCACAAAGCCTTAAAGCCTTTAGGGTTTAGTCCCTGATTATGAGGTGAGAAGAGAAGACTCAATGAGACACAAATGTAAAATCTAAAAGGGGACTAATCAAAACCCTAATCATTGTCATGCTTGGTTGTTCCTAAGGTTTGTGAGGTTTACTATCCTAATGAAGGAAAGAAGAAGAGAAAAATGAAATGAGAAACTCCATGGTGGCCTAAGCACACCTCAAGTTAAGAACGAGAGAAGATGAGGGATAAGATAAGATGAATAAGAAATAAGATAAGGAGATGAGAATGCAAAATGGAGATAAGATGAATAATGAATAAGATAAGGAGATGAGAATGCGAAATGGAGATAAGATGAATAATGCACAAACAGAGCCTACACCAGTAGGACTTCCAGATGCAAAAGCATGCAATAAGTATAATTAGGCCATCAGTGGTACCTAACGGAGAAGGTCCGTTGCCTCTTCAATATGTGCAAACAAACTCAAGAAAGTTGTCAGAAGCTTTGATCAACCAAATTATCATGAATCGGCGTTCTATCACAAAATATTAACTCTCTAACTAAAACACTTAACAAGAAGTTAGTCATAAAATTCTAATTAAAATTAATCAAAATCTAACCAAACTTTAGCACAATAATAAAAAGACTAATCAATATGTTCAAAATAGCAACATGATTCAATGAAAATTCAATTAGTCACTATAAAACCTAAACAAGATTGATTATATCCAAACTCAACCAAAATCAAGATCGAGAAATAAATCAACTTCTAATTACAATTAACAAATCTCATCAAGCTTATCAAAAGTCTAAGGAACACTTAATCAAAGAAACTAATCTAATATTAATTATATATAATGTTTAACTATCTTACAAATAACTAAAACATGGACTAGCTATAGAATCCAAAAAAAACTAAACATGCATGATGACCTTAAATCCTAAAAACTAGTTACATCTTAAATCCTAAAAACTAATTATTCTAATAATAAATTACCTACACTACTTACAGTATTAAACGTAGAATGTATGCAGGTAAAATAAGAATACATTTTTTTAGAATATTAGTAAAATGGAAAGAAACTAAACTCTCATATTAATCTATTAGAATGAAAAGATACCACATTATGAACCATCCACAAGACAAAAACGTTGATGCATAGAAGCATAGAATATAAATTAATTGAAACAAGTTTTTTCATTGAAACATTATGAACAAGTAATTTAGTAGCTCGGAAAGAAAGCAAGCAAAATAAATTAGCATCTTGGGAACACAGTAAAGCAAATTAAATCCTAAATTAAATTTCAGAACCAACTTAGTATGTACAAACTAGCAACAACAAAATTGTCAACAAAAATAAATAAATTACAAGCTCACAAAATTGTGGCGAAAACGGAACGCAAACAGATTATGCAATCAACTTCATAACTCAGTAAATTCCCAGCAATACTACATCAAAAATGAAAAGCGGTAGTTCTCAAATAACAAAACACAGTTTGTCACGAAACGAGATCGAAATAAGCATAATTTCTACATAATCAAAGTTGCATCAACCTAACGAAACGGTGCAGCCAGGAGAAGGTGCAATCAAAACACAAATAACAACAAGTCTTAGATAACCAATCTAGCAGGAACCGGAAACAGAGCTGTCACAAAATGTTATAGAAATAATCACAACAATGACATAATTAAATCAAAATCTTAGCAACATAATGAATATACACATTAATCCAGCAAAATAAAAAGTTAAGCCTAAACCAAATCAGAGCACTAAATAGAGCTGAAGAAAAAAAATGAATCAATACCGACACGACGACACGTGCCTTGCTTTAAATCGAAACTCTGTTGAATGTGATGTTGAACTTAGTTTGGAGCAAGTTCATTGTTGCTTGAAGTTGTGAATCATACACTGAGCGGGTGGTATTATTACAAATTGGAAATGAGTTACTATTTGTGTTCTAAGTTGGAAAATGGAGGAGACTCACGGGGTTTAAATGTGGTAGCACTAGCAGTGAGGAAAGTTCCACCGAGGATCTTGCAGTAGTTTTGAACTCCGGATTTTGAGTGGTGGTGGGAATTGAGTCAGGGATGTTATTGTTGAAGCGGTTTTCAGATGAAGTCGGAGTAAGTATTTACGAGCATAATTGTAGGATTCATTGTGGACTTTCGTAAGTTTTGTTGGTGGTTCATGGAGGATTTCCACTGGCAGTTTGGTGAAGCAATTGTTTAGTGAGAGTTAACAGTGAGGGTTGTTCAAAGAATTATGGTGAGATGATAGCTAAGGGTAAATAGAGAGAGACGGGAAGCTTCTTCTTCTGCGCCGTTTTCTCTATTCCTCTTTTCAGAATTTTTTTTCTTCTTCCATGAATCAGCGCCCTCCCCCCTTTTAAGCTAGGTCAAATCCCCTTCTTTATCTCTATAATATGGGCTTATCATGATGATGGGCTTTGCTGAATTTTTGTGTCATTTGTTTATATAAGAAAAAGTAAGTTACAAAAGAAATTGGAATTGGAGTTTTGAATATGGTTTAGAAGATTGACAAAGATGTGGTTAAAGCCATGAATAAAAATGGATAAGTTTGGAAAGAAAATGGTTCAAGGATATGGATTTTAATGAAAATGGTCCAATAAATAAGAAATATTTATTTGGATTTTTTGAATTGGATGGAATATAAATATAGAATTAGAAGTGGATTATATGTACAAAAAAAAGAAGGAAATTGTTTTAATTTTGGTAATAAAAAAAATGGATGATGGTTAAGAATAGTTCATGGGAAAATGGATAGAGATGGTTAGAAAAATGAATAAATTCATGGGATGGGTATGAACTTGAAACGGATAGTGATTAATGGACTTATTTCCTGAATTCCAGGCAACTCAAACGACCAATCTTAACACAATTACTTCAAACTCTCACCGCACATCACAATTGTATCCTCGATGAACCTCAAAAATCAATTAATCTGAACCACCAGCAATAAGTCACAAACAAATGAATCGACAATAATGCTTTAATCACAATGTAGGTACACAACTGAATCTCTTGCACCATGACCATCAAAATGCCCCTGACATCAAATTCTAACCACCATCTTCAGTTAATGATAATCAAACAAGACCACACAAAGGAAGAGAAACCCTAAGCTACTTGTATTATATGCTCACTGAGGAAAAGAATAGTCTGATATGCTGAGAAGAAAATAATGGCCTTGTAATTGATGAAGCGAAAAATAGCATGATGATGAGCCAGATGCATAATGAAGAATCCTTACAGACTTGAAATTTTTGAATACCGCTAAATCAGGGAAATAAACCCTAATTTAGTGACAGGAACAATAAGAGAATGATTCCAATGAGGCGGCATAGCCAAAAACCTTGAATTCTCCTGATAATCCGCAAATAAGGACGGGGAACCAAAATCCTCCTGAAAATCTCGATCCCATGTCTCAGGAGCATATGCAAATGGTATGCAAAAATGTGAAAATGCATATGAATGCAAAACGAAAAGCAGAAAAAAAACCAGAGGGCAAATTTAGGGTGTCTACAGCTGCCCCTATTCAATCAGCTGTTAATCCGAAAAGGATGAAAGCAACGGCTATCAGACGTTCGAGATAAACAGTGATTGAATACCAAAAAGACAATCCAAAATTTGCACTCACAGAATGAAGAAGAAAAGGGATATAGATTGTAAAAAGAAAGTAAAGTATATTGTAAAGTGGGCGATGGAGGACGACCGTCGAGCAGAGGACGACTGCTGGGTAAAGAGCAATGACGGGGACGGCCGACATGCGGGAAAAGTGCGGAAAATGAAGCAATGACGGGGACGGCCGACATGCTGGGGATAAAAAGGGATCATGATGGGGACGACCATCAAGTAAAGTTATAATATTCTCTGGGGATTAATGAAAAATGATGGGGACGGCCATCAAGTTCATAAAGTAATGTAAACAACGATGGGGACGGCCATCGGGCTAAACTGATGAAGGACGATCATCAGGAAAAGGAAAAGAGACCACGACGGGGACGGCCATCGGGTTAAAGAATAAATGAAATAAATGATGAGGGACGGTCATCAAAGGTGAAGGACGATCACCTAGCAGGGACGACTGCTCTAAAAGGGTTAAGATGAGGGACGATCATCTAAGGTGAAGGACGATCACCAGGCAGGGTACGGCTGCCGAAAATATCGCGACATAGGACGAATGCCGGATAGAAGGTCAACGATGGGGACGACCATCAGATGAGCATGATGAAGGACGATCATCAAGAGGTGAAGGACGATCACCTAGCAGGGTACGGCTGCTCTCAGGGTTTATCATGACATAGGACGAATGTCAGATAACAAAAGAAAATTTGCTTTGCTGGCGATCTACTGGGGAATAATAAACACGGACGAGTGTTTATATCCAAGAAATAAAGGGTATAAGTGTTTTGACGCTGTGTATAGATTAAAGATGCGGACGAGCATCCTTAAGACTACGATACGGACGAGTATCGGGTAGAAACAAATACTCACACGTGCCCAGAGATGATGATACGGACGAGTATCAACTGGTTAACAAAGAACGCAGACGAGTATTGAATCTGAGGGGACTCTTCTGGGGAATAGTAGACACGGACGAGTGTCTACATTCAAGAAGACAAGAGTGTTTGACACAGTGTATGGATTAAAGATGCGGACGAGCATCTTTAAGACTATGATACGGACGAGTACCAATTGGTTAACAAAGAACACGGACGAGTGTCGAATCTGCGGGGATATAAATGGTGTATACAAGATACGGACGAGTATCTGTGTAAGTAAAATAAGTATGAGTGGTGTATAGATGAGTGTTCAACTTGCTGGAGAGAGTGACACGGACGAGTGTCAAAAGGAGAAGAGTATAGTATAAACAAATATCTGGTATACAAAGTGTTTATGTTACTGTGCTGGGGAAAATGACATGGACGGATGTCAAGGAATTTATATATATACAAGTATCTGTGAGTGCAAAGGGGATGCGTTGGCTTTCTGCTGGGGATATGACACGGACGGGTGCCACAAGGAGTATACTGATGTTTGTGAATGTGAGGCAACTGTTTTAGCTTTAACTCTCCGCTGGGGAATCTGTGGAGCATTCTGTATACTGTTGACGGGTTGAAAGCTTTTAACTCTGATGGGAACGAAGTGTTGGCAACCTGATGCTTGTTGGAGAGGTTTTCACTGGAGGAAAGACGACTCTGCGTGAGGTATACTTCGTTTAACTGCTTTGAACATCTGCTGAGGATCTGATCATCCTGCTCTGACTCCACTGGGGAGAATTTCTTCTTGTTCTGCTGGGGAAATCCCTTGGAAATGAGAATCCCGATGACTCTATGGGGAAAGATCATCTTTAGACTTGGCTAGGGAAGATGCTTGATCACACAATCCTGCTGAGGAGGGAATTCTGATAATTCTAACTTTGTGGGGAAACAAGGCCTTCAGCTGCCTGTTGGGAAAACTTCACTGTGGAAAGATAAGTCCGCTTGGGGATGAGAACGATTCAATCAACCTTGAAGTTCTGCTGGGGATATCGTCTGCTCTAACTCAGCTGGGGAGGTCAACCTTCATGGTTGAGAAAAGATTTGGCAATGCTCTGCTGAGGAGAGACTTTGCTGGAGAATTGGAGATCGAAATGAGCCAAATTAAGCCCCATGTATAGCATGACGACTGTGCTGGGAAGATATGCCAATGAAAATTGGCTTTGACTGAATGCGAATAACCAACTCCTCATGAGGGAATCTTGTCGGCTGAAAGAAAATCTTTATGCTCGGGGAAGAAATAAACTTCCAATGCCCTGCTGGTAAAATAAATACCAGACATTCCCTGAGAATTAACACAGTGCTTCAAACTTCTGAGCTCAACAAAAGCATTACTGATCATCCTGAGTGAACTAACATTCCCTTAACTCCTTAATTATGCCATACTGCATCATCCACAAAAAGATTGTCTTCAGAGGATTTTACAGAAGACTTGGCATCCAGAATTGCCCCAGTGTCTTCAAACTCTCGCAAAAATTCAACAAGTCTTGAGATAACTGCCCCAAATTGCGTCTTGAAACGATTCTTGCCCCACATCAGAGCTAAAACAGAAACCATGTGGTATGAAGATGCAATGCAAATGATGCAAGATGCATATGTATACTCATAACCAAAGATATGAAACAAGGATGGTTGGGCGTTAGGGCCAGGTTGATAGATATATTTTTTTTTGGTTGCCAAGCAATTGGACTTTTGAAGGTGAATTACCAGACAAGAACTGGTTTATTAAAGGTAGGCCAACAGACGAGAACTGATGGGCAAAGAATAAGTCGTCAGACGAGAACTGACTACTTGGGGTTCATTGTCAAACGAGAATTGACTCTGAAAAAGAATGACTACCAGACGAGAACTGGCGTTCAATGGGTTGAATGAAAAGGTGACCAGACGAGAACTGGTTAAAGGATTCGCCTACCAGACGAGAACTGGTATTTGAAGTTGGTTTGCCAGACGAGAACTGGACTTTAGGTTTGTCCGCCGGACGAGGACTAGACTCTGAAAAGTTTTGCCAGACGAGAACTGGACTTTGAACGGTTTGCCAGACAAGAACTGGGCTTTGAAAAGGCTTGCCAGACGAGAACTGGACCTTGAAAGGTTGATAAGTTGGGGTTACGAGGCCCTGGAGGTGAGATCTGATGTTACGGGGGTTATGCTCAATGCAAATATGATGCATATGCTCTATATGCTCGAGCGAAGCGACATGAATAACATATGCAAATGATTTATGCAATGATTATGAAAAGCTAGGAAAACTCCCAAGGATGGGAAGAAAGTCAAAGGTGACAAGGCTTCTGGTTGAGAAGGGTGACAAAGGCGAGGGTGGGTAGCATGATTTCCCGACACTCGTCTTGAACTCTGAGATTACTGATATAACTTGCTCTGCGTAGCTAAAGTTGCCCCTGTTGGGTAAGTCTCCGAACAGACTACCTCCGATTATCCAATTCTTGGCATGGCGGACTTGGATATCCTCTCGAGGAGAGTTGCACTTAGTGATCTCTGGAAGTATCCTGCCCTGGTATGAGCGTGGAAGCGACTTGATTCATTCTGACTGAGCATTGGAAGACTTCATCCTTGGACAACAGAAATTTCGGGTGGCCTGCCCCTGTTTGGCAGATTCAGCTCTGATCAACTGACTTTGAATGACGTTCCTCGATCAACTGATGCTTGGGAACTCTCTTTACCCTGACAGATTCCTTGGTCAACAAAACCACTGGATAACATGCCCCTGATTCATAGGCCTGCACGATGCGCTTGATTCTGGTCATCATTGTTGAATAATCAAGTTTTCTCATGATTTCTCTTTGTATGAACTTTCCTGATGACACAGGCTGACTTGCAATTAAAACTGTTCATTTATAAATGGTAATTTTAATGCAGTACACATGCAAGTTTGGAAATTTATTTATTTGAATTTTGTGACCGTGTGTGACGAATGGACGATTAGTCCAAACGTAGTGTTGAGTTAGCAAATCGTTAGGAGTCAGTTTACACAACCTTGTCGTAGCATGCTTTCAGAATTGAACCTGATTCAATTAGGACTTTCAAGGGTTATAACGTGGTCTGGTTCACGGTTTTAGAAAGAAGGATTTATGGCTCAAAGTTTATTTGTGCCCACCCATTCTCCTTGATGTCCTCCAGTCCTATGTTCAGCTAATTCGACTTAAGCGCTCGCTTCTCACAAGGGTTTTGTAATGATTGAGGAACCAATGACGTTGATGGTTTACGCACCAATGAGGTTTCTTGGAGTAACAGTCACCCATTCTGACTTTGTGTCTGGTCACACGACTTTGTTCTTATGAAACTTTTTCTTTTTTGATATTTTTACTCCCTAATTTTTACCTGGACTGATTCTTTTTTGAATTTTCGATTTTGAAGTCCAGCGGGATGCCCTAACTTTTGCCTAAGTCATTGGTTTTCACATTTTTTCGACTTAGCGGGCTTTATTTCTTTTTTCTTTGATTTTTGTTGAACAAATCGTGTGACACTGGCTTGTCATGACTTGCTGAAAGGGTTGACTGCCACATTCCTTTGTTGGTGAGGGATAACCATTGTGGTTTCACGTCCCTTGACCTCTTGAGGTGTAATGAATAAAGGTAATGGATCCTCGGATGCTCACTCCTTTGGAAATTTGAACGCTCGGTCAAATTAACTGATGACTACCCTACCCCGGGTTGAATGTGGGGGTTTTTTCGTTTAGAAAAGAAACTCCTGCTTCAAGGCTCGAAGGGGTTGACAAGGGTCTATCTCCCTTATATCTCCGGTGTTTGGGAATTGAAACAATGCCTGTACATCGTCAGCAGGTTCTACCCTGAAAGCATACCTTCAACAGTTATGGGTATTCAGTTGTCATCATCCTCCCTCAAACCTGCCAAACAATAGTGAAATAAATGGGAGGTATATGGATGCAATTTTTTTGTTTTTTTTTTCCGTTTTTCAATGCAAGTAAAGAAAAAATGAGCGAATGCGACATAATTGATTCAAAAGTGCAAGATCACTACATTAACATTACCATTTAAAATAACAATGCTTAAAAGACAAGTAGCTGCTAACAGGAAAGAAACTACAAATGCAGGTGATAAAAAGGATACAATGATCACCAGCTCTGATGACGTTTTGTTGTCTGAACCACTGAAATCAGGAGACGCTCCTCCGAAGTCTTCGAACTCAAACAGGTGAGAGGTTGACATGCACAACCAGGCTTCCTTCTGGAAAGGAAATGTAGCCCTTGTCTATCAATTGTTGGACCTTGGCTTGAAAAGCTTTGCAATCTTCAGTTGAATGCCCCATTGATCCACCATGATACCCGCACTGCTCATGAGGATTGTACCCTGGAGGGTATGGCTCTGGCAAAGGCTTGAGAAGCTTGGGAACCACCAATGAGCTCTGAATTAGATGTGGCAAGAGTTCACTGTATGCCATGGGGACTAGATGAAGAGGAGCAATCCTTCTTTCCAGATTGTTACGAGGCCTAGGCTGGCTCTGAAGTTGATTCTGAGGTCTTCGACTATGAGCTTGCAGATTTGGACGAGGAGGAGTCCAAGGTTTCTGATATGGTGCTCTGAGCATTGATGAATGCCCATAAGGGTAATCAGTTTCAGGAAAAGATGATCTCTGAGAAGATGCTGTTCTAGAACATTCGATATTTGCCATGACTGCACTGACGTCATCCCCTTCTTCCTCTTGGGAGCTAACAACAGACTCACCTTCACTAGCTGGGATACTCGAAAAGTCTTGGATCTTTCCATTTTTGAGCAAGCTCTCAATGCGTACTCCAACTATCATCAAATCAGAGAAGCTTGTCGTCCCAATGCTACTCATTCTTTCCAAGTATGGACCCTGCAAGGTGCCCACGAACATGTCAATTAATTCTCTGTCTGAAAGTGGTGGTTGCACTTGGGCTGCCAATTCTCTCCACCGCTGTGCATATTCTCTGAAAGATTCACCACTCCTCTGGGATAGGCTCTGCAAGTGCGTGCGATTGGGCGCCACGTCCATATTGTACTGGTATTGCTTTACGAAAGCTCTGGATAAATCATTCCAAGATCGAATATGACTGCTTTCCAAATCCAAGTACCAACTTAAAGATGCCCCACTTAAACTGTCCTGAAAACAATGAATCATCAGCTTATCATTGCGGGCATGAGAAGTCATTTTTCTACAGAACATCACCAAATGACGCTTCGGGCAACTGACACCAGTGTATTTTTCAAACTTCGGAGTCTTAAAATCTGGAGGAATGACAAGACCAGGCACCAAACACATGTTTAGAGCATCAAAACCAAAGGCATCAGGATCCGCTAAGGCTTTGAGTCGCTCGTCCAATACACGAAATCTTTCAGCAGGATCAATAGCTCGTGGATCCTTGGTTTTCACAAGAGGGATCGCCTCTTGGAAGTCTGGCATAGGGAAGGCAAAACTCTGATAATTTGTAGTATCAGAAGAAGATGAAGGTCCACCTCGGACAGCAGATGGTTCAGGTACATCCTGATTCACGATCGGGGTCTGTGCAGGTTGAGCTTGAGCAAGATTGTTCACTCGTGGAAGATCCTCATCAGGAGAAAGACCATACAACGGATTGGTCCTTGAAGTGAAACCAGGTGGAAACTCAACATTCTGACGGTTGTTCTCTGACATAGCTACTGATGGCTTCAAAACTGACCTTTTTAACTCTTGACACTGTTCAGTCTAGCTTCACACACTCTGTCGTCTTCTAACTGTTACCGCTTGTTCAAACTGAGTACCGGGAAATCAGCTGGCTATCATTGGACAAAAGAGGAAGGATAAGCTCTCTGGAAGAGGAAAATGCAATGCAAATGCAAATGCAATATGCAATATGATGATGCAAAAGATGCAAAGACATGGGATCACAGCTGGAAACTGCCTGGAATCTGGAATACTGCCGAGAATCAAGTGTCTGTAACCACAAGATCTCTGTATAGTAGCCCGAAATAGTAACTGAAAACCAGAGGTCAATAGCTTCAGGATCATCGTGATCGGATCAAACAATTGTACTGGTAGTGAGGGTATGTTGAGGTCAAGGGTTCCTGCAAACCTGTAAACAGCCCAACCCCCTCACAGGTAGTGTTCTAAAACAAAGATCCTCAGACTTGGATCAGTTATGGGAAGTGTAAACACTTCCAACCCGGAGGTACAGTGTTTACAATAACCATAAAAGTTCCTCCTCTAATTCACCTCAGTTTCTGAAGGTCAATACTAAAGGTCATCCAGACTTAGCAGGCTTCCCAGATAGCCCTAGCATTGCAGGAAATCTGCAACACAGAGTTCTCAAGAAGAAACCCATATCTGAACCGTGTTTCATATTCCCGCACCAGACCGAAATGGAATGGGAAAGAATATGATTCACTCTAGCCTAGGTGTCACTCAGGTCCCAGGTATAGGACCTTAACTCTCAATGGAACACCCACCCACCAAAGCAAACAAACAGATCCAGCCAGCAGCACAGTATGACAATATGAATATATATGCATAAAGCTATAAAGAAAGCTATAAACAAAACTGTACATAAAGCAATGACATAAATACATAAACACAAATAGCACATAACACCCCAGTAAACACAAATCAATCAAGCGCTAGGAGGAACCCACAAAAAGAACCAGAAGCCCTGGTTACAGTATAAGGGTCCCCAGCAGAGTCGCCAAGCTGTCGCTCCCAAAGATTTGCATCCTGGTACAAGCGCGAACGGTCGGCGAAGGGAACAGTGAGAACACACAGCCGTGAACTCACTGGAGATGAAAAGAGTCGCCAGCTAGGCATTTTTATCCCGGAGGAAAGGCAATGCTGCATAGGCCTAGAAAAAGATGGATAAGACGGTTGCGAACCAGAGAGACTGAGAAAGGGGGTTGGTTACAACCTGGGAAGGTATTAGCACCCAGATTGTCCGTCGTACTCGACGGGATCCACGCTTAAAAGATTTGTGTTTTAAAGGGGTAGTGTCAGTGCAATTTGTGTATAAAAGAGCTGGAAAAGGATGTACATGTGTCAGTGTAAGAGAAGTGAAGTGTGTAAATGAAGTGTCAGTGTAAGAACAAAGATGAAATGCTCAAGATAATGAGGCTAAAGAATAAGGCTAGAAGGAGGGGGAATATACAAAGACTTTTGTTCGATAACTGTTAAGTTATGCCTACGTATCCTCTCGTGCAATGAGGAAGTCAGAACACCGTAGTTCGACCCAAAGAGACTGAAATATGAATTGACTTGTGAACTGCTTGCTTGTCTATGCTCAAGTGTATGACCTGTCTGGCTCAGGTGCAAACTGTCTTGCATTTAGACGGAAGAAGCAAGTTCTCGTTTGTGAGTGAATGAGATGAGAAAAGAATCCCGAAGGAGACGATTATTGTTTGTTTTTGTATTTTCAGTCTTTTATTGCTTTTGGAAATTTGTCATAAGTTAATGAGCTTAAGTCTAAACCAATGGATTAGTAAACTCATCACATCTTCCCTCTGATTATGGGTAATGAGAATACCTTAAGTGTGAAGTCAGCTTCTCACACTTAACCACCTTTGATGCAGGATTAAGATCATTAACCTACTTGTGATTATTTAGATGTTTTTGTTGTTTTTGTTTAGTGTTGAGTAATGAGGTTAAGCCATAATCAAGGATTAAACAGACTCATTACATCATCCTAATAGAAGGATAATAGATGAGAAAGTTTAAGCTGAGGAAAACTCCTCAACTTAATCCATGATTAGGGATTAAACTCATGACAAAACAAGCCTTTGATTAAGTGGATTTTATTCAATGGTGAGATGATGAAGTGAATTTTATGGTTTGTAAGACAACTTGAGGGGGACTTGTCCATTAACACTAGGGTTAGTCCTTCTTAACCAATTAAGGAAGAATTAGAACCCTAATGCAAGGCCCAAGTTACAAGTGTGATGTCTTGATGATTATTAAGTGAATTGATTAAAGGAGTTAAACACATTAAGGGTTTAACACTTAGGATTAAAGTTATACACTCCATCCTAATAGAAGGATGCAGGCATAAGCTTAATCACAAAGCCTTAAAGCCTTTAGGGTTTAGTCCCTGATTATGAGGTGAGAAGAGAAGACTCAATGAGACACAAATGTAAAATCTAAAAGGGGACTAATCAAAACCCTAATCATTGTCATGCTTGGTTGTTCCTAAGGTTTGTGAGGTTTACTATCCTAATGAAGGAAAGAAGAAGAGAAAAATGAAATGAGAAACTCCATGGTGGCCTAAGCACACCTCAAGTTAAGAACGAGAGAAGATGAGGGATAAGATAAGATGAATAAGAAATAAGATAAGGAGATGAGAATGCAAAATGGAGATAAGATGAATAATGAATAAGATAAGGAGATGAGAATGCGAAATGGAGATAAGATGAATAATGCACAAACAGAGCCTACACCAGTAGGACTTCCAGATGCAAAAGCATGCAATAAGTATAATTAGGCCATCAGTGGTACCTAACGGAGAAGGTCCGTTGCCTCTTCAATATGTGCAAACAAACTCAAGAAAGTTGTCAGAAGCTTTGATCAACCAAATTATCATGAATCGGCGTTCTATCACAAAATATTAACTCTCTAACTAAAACACTTAACAAGAAGTTAGTCATAAAATTCTAATTAAAATTAATCAAAATCTAACCAAACTTTAGCACAATAATAAAAAGACTAATCAATATGTTCAAAATAGCAACATGATTCAATGAAAATTCAATTAGTCACTATAAAACCTAAACAAGATTGATTATATCCAAACTCAACCAAAATCAAGATCGAGAAATAAATCAACTTCTAATTACAATTAACAAATCTCATCAAGCTTATCAAAAGTCTAAGGAACACTTAATCAAAGAAACTAATCTAATATTAATTATATATAATGTTTAACTATCTTACAAATAACTAAAACATGGACTAGCTATAGAATCCAAAAAAAACTAAACATGCATGATGACCTTAAATCCTAAAAACTAGTTACATCTTAAATCCTAAAAACTAATTATTCTAATAATAAATTACCTACACTACTTACAGTATTAAACGTAGAATGTATGCAGGTAAAATAAGAATACATTTTTTTAGAATATTAGTAAAATGGAAAGAAACTAAACTCTCATATTAATCTATTAGAATGAAAAGATACCACATTATGAACCATCCACAAGACAAAAACGTTGATGCATAGAAGCATAGAATATAAATTAATTGAAACAAGTTTTTTCATTGAAACATTATGAACAAGTAATTTAGTAGCTCGGAAAGAAAGCAAGCAAAATAAATTAGCATCTTGGGAACACAGTAAAGCAAATTAAATCCTAAATTAAATTTCAGAACCAACTTAGTATGTACAAACTAGCAACAACAAAATTGTCAACAAAAATAAATAAATTACAAGCTCACAAAATTGTGGCGAAAACGGAACGCAAACAGATTATGCAATCAACTTCATAACTCAGTAAATTCCCAGCAATACTACATCAAAAATGAAAAGCGGTAGTTCTCAAATAACAAAACACAGTTTGTCACGAAACGAGATCGAAATAAGCATAATTTCTACATAATCAAAGTTGCATCAACCTAACGAAACGGTGCAGCCAGGAGAAGGTGCAATCAAAACACAAATAACAACAAGTCTTAGATAACCAATCTAGCAGGAACCGGAAACAGAGCTGTCACAAAATGTTATAGAAATAATCACAACAATGACATAATTAAATCAAAATCTTAGCAACATAATGAATATACACATTAATCCAGCAAAATAAAAAGTTAAGCCTAAACCAAATCAGAGCACTAAATAGAGCTGAAGAAAAAAAATGAATCAATACCGACACGACGACACGTGCCTTGCTTTAAATCGAAACTCTGTTGAATGTGATGTTGAACTTAGTTTGGAGCAAGTTCATTGTTGCTTGAAGTTGTGAATCATACACTGAGCGGGTGGTATTATTACAAATTGGAAATGAGTTACTATTTGTGTTCTAAGTTGGAAAATGGAGGAGACTCACGGGGTTTAAATGTGGTAGCACTAGCAGTGAGGAAAGTTCCACCGAGGATCTTGCAGTAGTTTTGAACTCCGGATTTTGAGTGGTGGTGGGAATTGAGTCAGGGATGTTATTGTTGAAGCGGTTTTCAGATGAAGTCGGAGTAAGTATTTACGAGCATAATTGTAGGATTCATTGTGGACTTTCGTAAGTTTTGTTGGTGGTTCATGGAGGATTTCCACTGGCAGTTTGGTGAAGCAATTGTTTAGTGAGAGTTAACAGTGAGGGTTGTTCAAAGAATTATGGTGAGATGATAGCTAAGGGTAAATAGAGAGAGACGGGAAGCTTCTTCTTCTGCGCCGTTTTCTCTATTCCTCTTTTCAGAATTTTTTTTCTTCTTCCATGAATCAGCGCCCTCCCCCCTTTTAAGCTAGGTCAAATCCCCTTCTTTATCTCTATAATATGGGCTTATCATGATGATGGGCTTTGCTGAATTTTTGTGTCATTTGTTTATATAAGAAAAAGTAAGTTACAAAAGAAATTGGAATTGGAGTTTTGAATATGGTTTAGAAGATTGACAAAGATGTGGTTAAAGCCATGAATAAAAATGGATAAGTTTGGAAAGAAAATGGTTCAAGGATATGGATTTTAATGAAAATGGTCCAATAAATAAGAAATATTTATTTGGATTTTTTGAATTGGATGGAATATAAATATAGAATTAGAAGTGGATTATATGTACAAAAAAAAGAAGGAAATTGTTTTAATTTTGGTAATAAAAAAAATGGATGATGGTTAAGAATAGTTCATGGGAAAATGGATAGAGATGGTTAGAAAAATGAATAAATTCATGGGATGGGTATGAACTTGAAACGGATAGTGATTAATGGACTTATTTCCTGAATTCCAGGCAACTCAAACGACCAATCTTAACACAATTACTTCAAACTCTCACCGCACATCACAATTGTATCCTCGATGAACCTCAAAAATCAATTAATCTGAACCACCAGCAATAAGTCACAAACAAATGAATCGACAATAATGCTTTAATCACAATGTAGGTACACAACTGAATCTCTTGCACCATGACCATCAAAATGCCCCTGACATCAAATTCTAACCACCATCTTCAGTTAATGATAATCAAACAAGACCACACAAAGGAAGAGAAACCCTAAGCTACTTGTATTATATGCTCACTGAGGAAAAGAATAGTCTGATATGCTGAGAAGAAAATAATGGCCTTGTAATTGATGAAGCGAAAAATAGCATGATGATGAGCCAGATGCATAATGAAGAATCCTTACAGACTTGAAATTTTTGAATACCGCTAAATCAGGGAAATAAACCCTAATTTAGTGACAGGAACAATAAGAGAATGATTCCAATGAGGCGGCATAGCCAAAAACCTTGAATTCTCCTGATAATCCGCAAATAAGGACGGGGAACCAAAATCCTCCTGAAAATCTCGATCCCATGTCTCAGGAGCATATGCAAATGGTATGCAAAAATGTGAAAATGCATATGAATGCAAAACGAAAAGCAGAAAAAAAACCAGAGGGCAAATTTAGGGTGTCTACAGTAGGCAGCGACATGGGATGGTGGGATAAGCCCAAGACAAATAAAATAAGCTGATAAGAAAGAACCAAGATAAAACTAAAAGAAATACACAAAAAAAAAAACACTTTTTTTTATAAAAATAGAGAAACACGTTTTAGGTTTTTTCACAGATTAAAAGAAAAAGAGGGACCATTTTCAAACGCGGTTTAGGAAGCAAAGAGAAAACCCACCCTCAAAGTAAATCGGCGGAGGCTCAATGGATTTCTCAATCTAAGGTTCAGTTGGTTTTTTTTACGGTGGCGTTTTGCTTCTATTTGTGGTGTTTAGTTTTTTTTTCGGTTTTTGATGGGTGTGGATTTGGTTTCTGTTTTTTTTAAGGGAAAACAAAACGATGATGATGAGTGTTGGTTTACAATTCTGATTTTGTATAAGGTTGGCGATGAAGATGGATATGATTTGTGTTGGAGCGTTCTTTTTTTGTTGAGTTTTTTTTTGTTTTGAAGTTTGGTGTGTTGCTGAAGACGGAAGCTTTTGGTTAAGCAATGTGGGTTTATGGACAAACAAATTTTTTGATTTTTTTCGAAGCTTGGTTTGATGGTTTTATTTTAGCAGAGGTTTTGGTGGCTATGCAAGCTTGAATTTAAGAGAATGAATGTGTTGTTATATAGGAGAGATTGAAAGGGTAATTTGGTGAAACTTGGGAGCAAAGTTAAGAGGAATCTTTTTGGATAAGAACCAGGAAATGAGCTGTTAAAATTGGTGTTGAGTGTTTGTTATTGATTGTGCTTTGCTGCAGAATTGTGGTAGTGGAATTGGAATTGAGGTAGTTGGTATGTGCTGTGAAAGATGGTGGGTCCGAAAATTTCATTTGAGTGTATAAAGGGTGAATAAAATGGATGTGGTTGTGTAATGATTTTAGTATGGGATTGATAGAAAACATAACTAATAATAATAATACCTAATAATAGAAATAAAAATAATAATAATTAAGATACTAAGAATAAAACTAATAATGAATAATAATAATAATAATAAAAGTTATAATAATTAAAATTAATAATAACAAAAGATAATAATATTAACAAATAATAACAAAATTAATAAAAATAATAGTCATAACAAAAATAAATTCGGCAATACCAATAAAAAAATAGAAAATAAAGTGATTTTTTTTTAGATTTTTCTTTGAACAAAATAACAATAATAATACGAAAAATATGCAAATGATAATAAATGGGTTTAAAAGAAAATGGTAATTGTTTATAAAAAAGTGATTCTCTTTAAAAATAAAAATGAAAGTGGTAATCAGATGAAAAGCCTCCCCACAACATAGTGATTTTTTTTTACCGCACACACAAAACCTGATTAACCTCAAACAGAAGGAAATTGAAATAACATATTTTTGGATTTTTGAATAAAGGTTAAACAGAAAAGAAAAAAAAATAGGTAGGACAAATTTGGGGTATGACACTTACGTCAACGTGACAAAGCAAGTGGTTGCCCGCTTCATTAAGAACCAAATTATCTGTCGTTATGGAATTCCAAGCCATATCATCACAAATAATGAGACCAATTTGAACAAGACAATGAAAGAGTTGTGTGAAATATTCAAGATTGAACATCATAACTCTTCTCCGTATCGTCCGAATATGAATGGAGTTGTTGAAGCCGCAAACAAGAACATCAAAAAAATCCTGCAGAAGATGGTGAAGACTTACAAAGATTTGCACGAGATGTTACTGTAGGCTTTGCACGAATATAGAACATCAATTCACACTTCAACAGGGGCAACCCCTTTCTCTCTAGTGTATGGGATGGATGCAGTTCTCCCTATTGAAGTAGAGATACCATCGTTGAGAATCTTGATGGAAACCAAACTGGAGGAAGTTGAGTGGGTCCAGAATAGATATGACCAACTGAACCTCATTGATGAAAAGAGAATTACCGCCATGTGCCATGGGAAGTTGTACCAAAAGCGCATCGAAAGAGCATTTGACAAGAAGGTTTGCCTTCGTGAATTCAAAGGAGACCATGTACTCAAGAAAATCTTGCCAGTCTACAAAGATATGCGTGGAAAGTAGAGTCCTAACTATGAAGGCCCATATGTTGTGAAGGTGGCATTCTCCGAAGGTTCCTTAATCTTCACAACTATGGATGGCGAACAGCTTAAACACCCGGTGAATTCTGATGCAATCAAAAAAATATTATGCCTAAATAAAACCCGATAGGTCGAAAACCAGAAATGGCGACATAGGAAAAAATGGATATCTCGATGGATCAAAACCTATGAAGGAGATCTAGGAAAAAGTTAGGGATAAAAAAACAAAAAATGAGAGCTCGCTAAGTTGAAAACCCGAAAGGTCAACTTAGGAAAAAAAAGAGCGTCCTGGTGGATTGAAAACCCGAAAGGGCGGTCCAGGCAAAAATTAGGGACAAAGGCATTTGATTGTATCAGATGGTGTTTACCATTACTGAAGAACCATAGTTGAAGACCAATCCAGTTGCTCTTGTTAGAAGCAAAGTGTTGGGCAGTCTTAGTTATTAGGGATTGTAGTGGTTGTTGGATTCAATGTAGACCTTTCCCCATTGCCATTTTCAAATTGTAATTTTCCATGGAGCTTTTGCCATTAGCAAGCTACCATTCTTGAATGAAATAGAACCTTGTCCTACAAATTTTGTCATTCAGCTTCTTATTTTCTCTTGTTATGTATAATGTCTTTATTGAATTACAATATAACTTTGAAAATGACAAGTTCTTTTTAAGAAAAATATTTTTTGAAAACATATTGAAAAAACTTTCAAGTTTCTTTGACTTTGGAAAGATTGAAAAATATTTTGTCTTCCCAAAACAACTCTGGTTTGCAGCAACCCTCTTATGCCATTATTACAAAAATCCCCATAGAGGATTAAAACTGGTAGCACTCTTGGATGGATCCTTGAACCAAGCATTAAGTTCCAATTTCGAAGACATCTCCCCAGCATTTTTCTTATTTCACGTCCAAGTATTGGCATTGAGATCCTACTCCCCTTTGAGTCTTGTCAAACTCTTTGTCTCTTTGAATGTCAGCATTTGCATATCATGATCATTCGCATCATGCTCAATCATACGCATTTGAAATTAGCATTTGTCTTTCCCCAGTTGTCGTCTTTCTGACTCCAGGTCCGAGTACTTTTAGCTTTCATTTTGAAATTCATTGATGTTGGTACCCCGAAGTTTGGTCAACCCAAGTCTTCCCTCCAGTAATATTGGTATCCCGTGCAAAAATCCACTTTGTTGTTGGTATTTGCATTTGTCGCCATCAATATCTTTTTAAAGTCCATTTGTTATTGGCACGAATATGTTAAGTTGGTCGTGAAACCTTTTGACTTACGGTTTAAGTCCATTTAATTTGGCACATACCTGTGTTTTCCTGATGGTTCCTGAAGTTCTTCTTTTGACTATTCATTTAAGGAATTTCCAGAGGCTGGATGTTCTATTATGTTGAAAAATCCAATATTTCTTCCTAGTGCCAGCTGGTCGCTTAGAGTCGTTGATTTATCTTTGAATACTTTACATTCTACCCTCAATAGCAGTTGGTCGCATAGAGCCGTTGCCTAATCGCTGTGTTTGTTTTCTTTATCCTTAGTGTCAACAGTTACAATTGAACATGTTAGATTTATTACTTTGGATACTTTGCATGTATCTTACTCTTATTGTCAACCGGTTTGGAACCCGTTGCGCATTCACTTTGAGTGTATCTTGGTCTTTATTCTTAGTGTCAAACGGTTTAGAAACCCGTTGCGCATCCACTTTGAATGTTTATCTTTATCTTTATTCATAGTGTCAGTTGGTCGCTTGGAGCCAATGTGCGTTCACTTTGAATGCTTTCATTTGTTATTATTCATAGTGTCAGTTGGTCGCTTGGAGCCACTGCGCATTCGCTTTGAATATTATGTTTGTAGTGTCAGTTGGTTGCATCGAGCCACTGTTGTAACACCCCAAATTTTCCCTCTTCTTTTTAAGCATCATATCATATCATATTCATCATGAACATATCATTTTCTCAGCATCTTGGCATGGAAAGATGAGGCATAACATCCTTCATGTCCTAGCATCAAGCATATGGTCATCTGTGGAGGTCCTTGAAGCATTTCAAGTCATGACAAGGGTCCCAATGGTTGTATACAAGTCTTATGGTGAGTCTACACTCCATTTACAAGTTCAAGTCCATTGGCAAAAGCTCAGAAGATTGCATGATCATCAGAGATCTCAAGACAAGGCAAAGCTCCTATACAAGGCACCCAAATTAGGGTTTGTGATTCAAGCACCAAGATCTCACAACTTTGGCCATTTCATTTGTGCAAAGTCTTCTATATATTAATAGGATCCTAGGTGTCAATTTTCATGAGAAAATTCCATGTGGAAGTCAGACAATGCCTCAGTTGCTTGTAGATGAAGTAAAAAGTCAACTGTGCCCTTAAAAAGTCAATTGTGCAATTTCAAGGGGTCTAACCCAAATTTTTTGGCCAATAGGGGTCCTTACAATGTTATAAGAAGTTTGGAATGATCAAAGTTCAAGAATCATGGATATTTGAAGGGTTTTGCAAAAATGGTACAAAGTTTGTTTATGGAATTTTCCAAATTTGGCAACTTTTGCCCTAATTTTCAAATGGCCTTAACATGATCAAAAATTCTTCAAATGGACCAAAGTCAAACATGAAAGTTGAAGAGTAAGGGCTCCCATTTTCAAAAAGTACAAGTGCATTTTCATAGGATTTGTAGAACTCCCTATATGTCCTTCGAAAATTTGGGTATTCTAGGGCAAAATTCACTTTTCAAGTGTGGCACCAAATGCAAAAGGCCTCAAAATTGAATTGTGTGACTTGGTATGGTTTCTAACTTGTTTCAAACTTAAAATACATCACATTATGACCAATTTGCTCCAAATAATTGTTCATTTTCGTGCACAATGAGAAAGTTGCTTACAAAGAGGATATTTGGCAAAAGTCATGAAATAAGTGTGAGGGCTTGATCTAAAGGCCAGGATTGATTGGATTTGAATCAAGGGTGGTAAATGCCTTGCCCATGTTCTGATAGGCCCAAGAGAGCATGAGCATAGCATGATTATCTCACATGTTGCCAATTATGCAAAATCACCAAAATCACATGATTCACTCGTGCATTTCGCCTCATTCTTTCAGCAAGGCTTTGTGATCACACATAAAAGCAATTAGGGTTTTATCAAGCCTCAGATCTCTCTCATTCTCTCATTCACAAACTTCATGCAACTTTTCATTTTCTCTCTTTTCTCTTCATCCAAGCAAGCAAACTCAAAACAAATTGTGGATCTAGGATCTAGGCAAGCTCAGGATCATTAAACACTCCCTCATTGAAGCTTATTCTCAAGTGTGGCCAGCTAGCCATTTCAAGACAACTTGATTTGAAACCTCAGATCCAGCTTGTTTCAAGACCCTAGATGCATTTAGTTTGCATCTAGGGAGTAAGTGGAGTGATTTGCACGCATTGCTTGGTTTTCTAGCTCACTGAATCAGGATCTACACCTCAGGTATGGCTTGAAACTTTGTGATCTAGAAATGGAATTAATGATGCATTTTGTGATCCTTGATCTTCACTGATGATTCTGCAATGTTTGATTTCGAAAATGGTGCATCATAGCATAAGTTATGTGAGTTTCAAGTTTGATGGTGTCACTTTGTTTTGCTTGATCCCTTTGATTCTTTGAGATTCAAGTGTTTTTGAGGTCATTTTTGAAATCAGTGAGGTTGAATTAGTCAATTTGGAGTGTTTGATTGTTTTTTATTGATGTTTATAGCTCTGTCATGGATTCCGGTGCCGGAGCCCTAGCTCCGGTCACCGGAAAATTGCTTGTGTTCTTGCTAGGGTTTGGACAAAGAAAATGAAGCATTGGCCGTTGGATCCCTTCATCATGCGCACCACGTGCTGCCACATAGCCCTAGTTCTTGTCTGTCTCATATGTTTTCTCTTTTATTCCATTTAATAACTTGTATGACACAGCACACCTTTCTTACCATACACCAGCCAATCACCAACCAGCATAATGCCAACTCAATTAATGAACTATCATCCATGCGCGTTGGATGCATCCAACAGATCCTGTATTTTCTAATTAATTCCACAAAAATTCTCACCATAACAACATATACCAGCGCAGCTTCTGGGCTTAGTCCCTTGATATTCACACCCCCATGTCCCCAGGCCCAATTCCTTTTCAACGCAGCCCCTTACTCTTCACACCTCCTCACCATATTCTTTTATTTTCTTTTTCAATTTAATTTTCTTTTATTTCAGTTTCAATTTCAATTATTTTAAAATAGTTCTAGTCATATAAAAAATCCCAAAAAAAAATCATGTGTATTATGTTGAGTCTCTTTTATTTTATCATATTTTTATTTTATTTTTTTCCCATTCCCACGTGTCCAAATTAAATCATCCTTTCACTTAACTTCTTTTCAAGTCCATTTTGACTACACTGCCTTGTCCATTTTCCATACTCTTCAATATTTTGATTTTTGATCCCATTCTTTTTTATTTGGATTCTTAAGACATTTATCTTCTCATGTGATTTTTCTCTGGATTTTTAGAAACTTATCTCTTGAGTTTTGATCCTGTGACTTGTGATGTAAGTTTGTAACCCTAACTGGTGTTCTTGCCTCCATTAAACCTAGTTTGCTTCTGAATCTTTTCAAACCCTTTTGGCTAGTTGATATAATAGGTTTGAAGATCATTTAGCTTCAATTGTGGAATTTTTAGATGCTTGGTTGATTTGTTGTGGATTTTATCTTGAACCTTGTCCCATTTTGCTTCTTTTGGACCTTTAGCTCTCATATAAGTTTAGAAGGGCACTTGTGCCAACTTCTTCTTCTCATTTGGGGTTATTTTGGGGTGTGGGTACCTTCCTGGTTCTAGGATAGGATTTGTGTCTTTGGAATTTTTGTGTTTTCTTCTTCTTTAAGTCATTTGTTTCCTTAAGTGCTTTCACTTCATCTCATTGTTTCTTTTACTTCCATTTTGGTATTGTTTGGTCTTGTACCTTTCTTCTCTTCATCTTGTTGGCTTCTTAGGCCATTATTCATCTTGTTTTGGTTCTAATCTTGAGCTTTGAGTCCATGTTTATGCATTGTTACTTTGCATTCTCCTTAAATGTGCATTTGTTTTCATATGTGTTTCATGTTGCATCTTTTGCTCATAAGCTTCATCTTTTCATTCTTTTAAGTTGCACTTGCATTGTGCATATGTTCATACCATTTCACTTCCGATTGTGTGATGTTAGCATGTTATCTTGCTCATTGTGTTTCACTTGTATGCTTTACTAACCTTGCAGGGGCTATGGTAAGTGTGAGATGTGGGAGTTGAGTTCCACATCTCCAATTCTCATTTTCTCTTCCTATTTCTTTATTGAGCTAACTCTTTTATTGTTGGGCTTAGGCATTTCTCATCCCTTCTTCTATCTTCTTCTCCCCTTCTTTCTTCTTCATTAGGATAGAAACCTCACTAACCCTTAGGACATCCATGTATGTTAACACTTAGGATTATTTAGTCCCCCTTTAGAATTTTTCCTTTGTGATCCTTTGGTGCTTTCTCTTTTCATCTTTAAACTCAATTTTAATCCACTTAATAAAGGTTGAGTACTCTCATGTGACATGAGACTTTGCTATGAGATACTCGCACGCGTTCCGTTTCGGGGCGAGGTGTGAGTTATCACTCGTGGTGGATAGGTCTTAGCATGAGTACCTTACAAAGAAAAGCTTAAAAAACACTTCTCAATCCAAAAATCACAAAAACACTTAATAACTGTTAATAGGCCAGTGTGTTTAAGCCTTCACTTGTGGGACTAGCTGTGGGGATTTCCTCCATAGATAGGTGTGCCTCTTGCGCATTCCATTTCGGGATGATGTGAGACGTACACATCCCATTGAGTAAGACTTAGGTACACTTACCTATGCAAACTTGCACTCATAAAAGCTTCTAAAAAACACAAACAAACAATAAGCGGCTTTCCTTCGGGAATTCTTTTCTCATCTCATTCACTCCGTACGCGAACTTGCTCCTACTTGTCATTTTGCAAGACGGTTACGCACTCGTCGTCCGAGTCTGCAACACCTAAGCAATGGCATAGGAAGTTCAAGCTTTAATTCACAAGCAATTTCCTTTTAGTACCCCTAGTTAGGGGAACTACGGCGTCTCTGATCCTCATTATCCTGATGAGGTATGTAGGCAGCGGGGTAGGGCCCATTCGAGCACAATCTTTATTTTCCCTACATTTTTCCTCTTTGTTGCCTATTCAGTTCTTTTCCCAGTCTCTTTTCCAGTTCCAGTTTCTTTTCATTTTCATTTCTTTGCAGCAGCTTTCATACCCTCACCCTTTGAAATAGTTTCTTTTGCAAGCGTGGATCCCGTCGGGTACGACGAACGATCTGGGTGCTAATACCTTCCCAGGTCATAACCGACTCCCGAACTCAGTCTCTTTGGTTCGTAGGACCTGTGTCCTTCCTCTTTCTTTCTTCTGGTTTATGCAGCATTACCATTCCCTTTCTTTGGGATAAAAATGTCTGGCTGGCGACTCTATTCTTTTTCCGCGCCACTTTCGCGTTTGTACCAGGATGGAAATCCGGGGAGCGACAGCTGGCGACTCTGCTGGGGATCGAACCCAGAATCTCTGGTTCCCCTGTGAGTCTCTCCTAGCGCTTGTGTGTTTCTGTTTCTTTGGGTGATGTTTGTTGTGGCTTGTTGTATTTTATTGTTGTTATTTTACAGCTTTATTTACAGTTTTCAGTCTTTATTTTCTGCATCATGTATATATATTGGACTGTCTGGACTGGTTTTCTGTTTGGTGGGCTCGGGTGACACTGTTTCTGAGAGATAAGCCAAGTACCCGGCTGGAGTGCACTATAGGATTAGAGTGGACATATTGTACTCACATGTGACATGCTGAGTGGCAGTGTGTTTCACGCCCAGATTGCGACCGTCTTGGAAATATCTTGTGTGGGGATTTCCTCCACTTCGGGATAGGACCTTGATAGTTATGATCATCTGGGGACTGATCATTGGCAACTGTCATACCCCAAATTTTACCCCTAACTTTTTGCATCATGCATTCATCTCATCATTTACATACTTGGTTCATTTTAGAGCATTTTGGATTTGCAACAGATTTCGGAAGTTTGTCCCTATGAATCATACGACTAGGGTTTCCCTTCTGGGTTTTAATTAGTCTATTTTAAATTACGCTTCATATTTTCAATTCATTTTTAAGTGTTTTCTAAATTTAATTTCAATTTCTATTTATAATTTTCAATTCATTTTTAAGTGTTTTCTAAATTTAATTTCAATTTCTATTTCTAATTTCCAATTCATTTTTTAAGTTTTTTCTAAATTTAATTTCTATTTCTATTTCTAAATGTAATTCCTATTTTCCATTCCTAATTATTTTAAGTTTTAATTTTTGAATTTAATTTCTATTTCTATTTCTAACTTTCAATTCATTTTCTAGTTTCAATTCCAATTCTATTTCCATTTTTATTTCTTCTTCCAAGTTTCTATTATATGTGTTCAATTTTAATTTCAAGTTTCTAATTTCAAATCTAATTCCAATTTCCAATTTCAAGTTTATTTCTAAGTTTCAGGTTCTAAGTTTATCTTTATATTTTCATGTTTCAAGTTTATTTATAAATTTCATGTTCCAAACTTCATTTTCAAGTGTCATAATTCATTCCAAAGTTCTTCTCAAATTTCTAAAAAAAAAAAAACATCCAAGTTCAAGTCTAATTCCAATTTTTCCAAAGTTTCAATTCAAATTCCTATTTCTAATGTCAAGCCCGAGTTCTAATTTAAAAAAAAAAATCAATATCAAGTTTCCATTTTAAAAAAAAATCAATCTCAAGTTCTATATGTATTCCAAAATTTCAATTCTCAATCAATTCTCCACTTTTCACTCCAAGTTCATTTCACATTCATATTCAAATTTATTCAGTCCCATTCATGGACTTCTTTGCCAATCATATACATCCATAGTAAAATTAAGTCATTCATATCTCCATGTTGCATACAAAATATTTTTTTCATTTTCAAGACAATTGGTGTTACATTACATGGAAAGGTCATTATGATTACAAGAAAACCTAAGCCTAATGAACTACAATGTCCTTGATTCCGACTCCAATCAAATCTTCTTTTCTCCATGTAGAATTCTTGGTACATCCCTTGCCAAGCCTTCCTCCCTCCACTTGATAAGTTTATCGCCACATGAAATTGAAAAGAACAAAGTTAGCATCCATAATTCCTCCAAGTTTCAACATCATCACATTCAAGTTCACATCATTAATCATAATTCATGTTCTAGCATTTATATTAAAAATCATATTCATTCAAACATAACCATCTCAACTCATATGCATTAAAATGTATTCAAATTAATCACACTCACCCAAATGCATTCATACAAACATCTATTCATGTCAATTCACATTTACATAATCACATATTATCAATTCGTGTTTTAATACATAATCATTTTCATTCACATCAATAACATTTGTAACCTTTTTATGTCAAACATCATATTAAATTGTACATAATCATACACATTTATTCATCACATTGAAATAAAGTTTTATGTGAAAATGAGTTTCCACAAAAACAGATTTTTTTTCACAGTACAACAAAACAAGTGCAGCAGAGCAATTTCAAAACCACAAGAATTTTCAGAACAGTACAAAAAAAAACAGCAGCATTAGCAGGCATTTTTTTAAAGGGAAGTATGGAAAAAGCAAAACTCAGACCTGCTGTAGGAAAAACAGAGTTGCAGAATGATATTCTTGGCCACTTCACAGCAAAATGGCATCTCTGCAGGTCAACCACAAAACTTGCTATTCAGCTCCTTACACCAAAACATAAAAGCTCTGCACAAAGCCTGGAAGTGAAAAAGACTAAACATCAGTATCAAACAAAGTTTCTGATAACAAAAACCTCTTCAACAAGTTTACAATTCAAAAAAAAAAATCACAAAACCCTAATTTCACATTATAAAAGGAGAGAAATTCACAGAGGGAGGGGATTGAACATCACAAAACTTCAAAGCAAACCACAACCATTTTTTTCACTGCATCCGCATTCACAGAACGAGTGATCTCCTCACCATCCTGTAAACACCCCAAATTTGCCCTCACTTTTCCTCACACCATGGCTTGTGATCTTTCATTTTGCATTAGTATAAGAATTACATCTCATATTGCATATTTGTTTCATCTGCATCTAGGGTTTGTGATCTGAGCACTCCAAGAATCAATCTGAGCCATCCCAATGGTCTTGAAGCTTTCCAAGAGGGTCCATATGTGTTATATAATCATATTATGCTCCCCCAAAGTCCATGGAAGTCAAGAGATCACAAAGATTTGCAAAGGCATGGAAGCAGAGCTAGGGTTTTCCTGCACTGATGACCAAAATTAGGGTTTTGGTTTCAGAGGCCTTAACTCCAAAAATTTTGGTCATTCTTGTTTCTAATGTTCTTAATATATTATAAGGATCATGTGTACCAAGTTTGATGAAGAAATTCATTGTGGAAGTCATCTGATCATGGAGTAACTTCTTGAACAAGTTAAGTCAAAATCAAGGCATCTGAGGCCCCCAACAAGGGTACCAAAGGATCATTTTCATCAAATTGGAGTTCTATGATCTTTATTTGATCTTAGACGTGGTTTGAAGTTCACAAAGTTTAAGAATTTTGATCCAAATGCAAACTTGCTATTTTTGGAAATGACTTGTAATGGAAACTTTCTATTTTGGGAAAGATTTTCAACCTCCTCTTTCATGACCAAAAATGCTTCAAATGAAAAATTATTGGACATGAAAGTTGTATATTAGGTCTTTACCTTTTTAAAAAGTACAAGAACATGTATTGATTCATCCTATAATACAAGTTATGGATTTTCAAAGTTGGCAAAAATCACATAATTCTCATGTTCATGTCAAAGAGGGATTTATGCAATTTTGAGTTTCAAGCTTCTAAGTGACCTCTAATCCACTCAATTATGTCACAACATGTTAATGCAACTTGCCAAGATCAGAATTGGCCCAAGGATTGAAGCATTTCATGGCTTGGTTCACAAGAAATATCAAAGAGGGAAATTGCATAAGCATTGAAATCTCTTCATCCAAGCATCACAGCTCACTTCTAATGATATAAGGGCTCCCCATGAACCGTGCTGAGACAATCTATGCTCAGAAATCCTTGATGCACAAGCCCATACCTCAAGTACACATAATCTTGACTTTTTGCATTTCTTCCCATACCAATCAAGATGTGCCACCACCCACTCTCTGACCAATCACAATGACTTATTTGAACCCAAAGGACCTCATTTCATAACACATTCAAGCCTGAAACATTGGAGAACTCAGATTGCACAAAATCACCATAAAACTTCCCCTCTTCGATTCTCACTACTCAGCCATCAAAAATCATTCAGTCTTTCACCATTCATCTCAAAATCACCTAAGGATCACAAAACACCCCTCACCATGGCCTGAAACCTCCCAAATCAAAAACACGACTTCTGCAAAACCAGAACCAAACACTTCAAAATAGCCATCATAAGCTTGTTCTAAGCTTCTCATTAGCTTCAGGGAGTCCATTGGGGTTGATTTGCATCAAAGAAAGGGTCAGAAAGCTCCAAACTGAAAAGCTTCAACTCAGGTATACCTCAAGAACAAATTTTCCATAAACCTTCTTTTAAGTTTTAGAATGATTCGATATGTTCTCTAGATCACACTAGTATGTTTAGTTTTGAAAATGGTTAAGAAATAAGCATGTATGGTTGTTCTGAAAGTTTTCCCGAAAATCTTGTTTGCTTCGATTCTTGCTTTTGATGAAATATAAATGTTATATGATGATGGATTCTTGCTTAGGGGGGTTAGAAGATCATTTCTGGAGCTTTAGAGGTTTTAATTTGACCTAGGGAAGAAGTTAAGGTTTTTTAGTGGCCGGAGAAGATGACCTGAGCATAGCTCCGGTCACCTGAAAATAATTAGGGCTAATCTGTAATTAATTCCCCAAATTCATTCTTGGCCTTTGGATCATGATTAGGGTTAGCGTGTGGATGGCTTAGATTAGCTCACTAAATTTTAATTGAATAATTAATTTAATTAAAACCAATTAGCCAATTTGAATGTGGACCCTTGGATAGCGCGCCAGTCAATTCCCACCTTTTTCATTCAAATCTCAGTCATTGGATGCGCTGACTTCTCCTTTTATTCAATTTTAATTCATTTTATTTCTTTTTCTTTTCATTTCTTTTGTTTAATTTATAAAAAAATACCAAAACACTTTCAAAAAATATGATCTCTTGCATTTCTGTTTTGAATATTTTTCTCAACCTGAAAATAATTTTTATTTTATTTTTTGCATTAAAAAAGAATTTTATAAATATTTAAATATTATTTTAAATTAATTAAAGTATTTTAATTAATTAAAAATGCATTTAGGTTTCTAAAAATCACCAAAAAAATCATGAACCATTCCAATACATTTAGAAACATTTTCAAACTCTTAATACAAATTTCTTTTTAGGTTTGATCATGATTTCACAATTTTCTTTGAATTAGGGTTCTTTAAAATCACTTTTTTTAACCCTAACTTTGAAAAATCATTTCTGCCTAACCATGAAGAGTTTGAACTTGATTCTTTTTGCATTTTTTCACATATTGCATGTAGTTTCTAGGTTATTTTCCTCATAAATTTATCTTGCATTTTCAAATTGATTTGCATTTTCCTTTGAGAATCACCCAAAAACCATAGCAAACTTAGAAAAATCATAACTTTCAATAGGATTAGCTTCTGACTTTCTCCTTTGGGGTGTGATCTTATATGGGTTTAGGCTTACTTGAGCTTGGTTTCAATTTTTTATCATGTTGTATGCTTCTGTTTTGTTCATTTGCATCTCATATGTCCATAAAACCCTAATTTCTCATGTTCATTTGCATTCACCTTGCATACTCATCACCACATGAACTTGCCATGACACTTCAAGCATTAATATGTCATCTTCGACATATTAGGACATGTAAGAACATTGCTTGATCATTTCTTCATTCATTTGTGTTGCTTTGCATTCATTTCATTTCATAATCATCCATGTGTTTTCAAGTTTCCAACCATGCTTTCATGACATCCCATCCTTGTATGATCATTCATATGCATATTGTATGACTTTGCATCATCTCATATTCCATTTTCATTGCATAATCACTTCTGACTTTGATCTTTGCATCTCATTTCATTTCATTTCTTTATGCTTTATGTCTTATGCATTCATACTAACCTTTTCAGGATCTTTTGGTAAGTTATTTGGGAGGTGGATTTGCCTTCACCTCTCACTTCTTATTATCTCATTCATATAAATATTTACATGTCTTTGAAGTGAACTTGTTCACTTATGTTCCACATTTCTCACTTTCTCTCTTTAAGTTACTTAACTTCTTCAGGAAGTAAGTAACTTATTATTCTCCTTCCTTCTCTTTTCATCTGCTTCTTCCATTGGTGGCCTTGAAGATCTTCTCTCTTAAGCCTAACAAACCATAGGATATCCAAGCATGATAACTTTTAGGGTTGTGTATAGTCCCCCTTAGACTTTTACCTTTGACTCTCCTTGAGTCTCTCTTCTCATCTCAATAATCAGAGACTAAACTCTTAAAGTTTTAGGACTTTGGAATTAGGGTTATGCCTGCATCCTTATCTTAGGATGGAGTGTATAACTTTAATCCTAAGTGTTAAACCTTTAATCTGTTTAAACCTCTTAATCAAAACACACTAATAATCATTAATACTTTATCTTGTAACTTGGGCCTTACATTAGGTTTTTATCTCTTCCTTATGGTTAAGAGGGACTAACCCTAGTGTTTAATGGACAAGTCCCCCTCAAGTTGTCTTACAAACCATAAAATCCACTTCTTAATCTCATCCCTTAATTAAAATCCATTTAATAAAGGCTTATTATATAATGAATTTAATCCCAAACCATGGATTAAGTTGAGGTATCTTCCTCAGCTTAAGTGTTCTCATCTATCATCCTTCTATTAGGATGGTGTAATGAGTTCACTAATTTGTGATTAGAGATTAAACTCATTACTTAACACTAAATAAAACCCAAAAACATCTTAATAATCACAAGTAGGTTAATGGTCTTAATCCTACATCATCATGGTAATTAAGTTGAGATGCTTATCTCATACTTAAGTAGGCTCATTATCCCTATCAGGGAGGATATAATGAGTTTACAAACCCTTGGTTTAGGCTTAAGCTCATAATCCTATGCAAAACACCAAAAATAATAAAAAACTGAAAACACAAAAACAAACAATAATCGTCTCCTCCGGGATTCTTTTCTCATCACACTCATTCATAAACGAGAACTTGCTTCTTCCGTCTAATACAAGACAGTTAGCACTCGAGCCAGACGAGTCATACACTTGAGCATAGACAAGCAAGTAGTTCACAGTCAATTTATCTTTTAGTCGCTTTGAGTCGAACTACGGTGTTCTGACTTCCTCACTACACGAGAGGATACGTAGGCATAACTTAACTGTTATCGAACAAAAGTCTCTTTGTCACCCTCTCTCAGCATTCTTTTCTAAAGCCTCAATTCCTGAGCATTCACCCTTTTGCACTGACACTTGTACATTCATTTCTTAGCTCTTGCACACAGATAGCACATACACTACCCCTTTAAACACAATCTTGTAAGCGTGGATCCCGTCGAGTACGACGAACAATCTGGGTGTTAATACCTTCCCAGGTTGTAACTAACCCCCTTTCTCAGTTTCTCTGGTTCGCAACTGTCTTATCCATCTCTTTCCAGGTTTATGCAGCATTACCTTTCCTTCGGGATAAAAATGCCTAGCTGGCGACTTTATTCAGTTCACTTTTATTTCTCTTTTCGCCGACCGTTCGCGTCTGCACCGGGATGCAAATCTTCGGGAACGACACATCCATAGTTGTAAGACTCAATGAATCGCTAGAGAAGGCTTTCTTAACAACATATGGGCCATCATAGTTCGGAGTCCACTTGCCCCGAGAATCTGTAATGTAAGACTAGATATTTTTTAGCACGAGT
This sequence comes from Lathyrus aphaca, assembly GCA_963966055.1. Lineage (NCBI taxonomy): Eukaryota > Viridiplantae > Streptophyta > Magnoliopsida > Fabales > Fabaceae > Lathyrus > Lathyrus aphaca. Next base: position 502,869,756 of record OZ014520.1, read on the forward strand.
TCGCTTTCTGAATACACGAGGTTTAACTTTCTTGTCAAAAGCTTTCTTTATCCTTTGTTGGTACAAACGACAATGACACAAAGTTGTTATTCTCTTTTCTTCAATCAAATTCAACTGATCAAATCTACTCTGACAACATTCAGCCTCGGTCAACTAGGCTTCCATTAGAACTCTCATTAATGGGATCTCAACCCCGATGGGGAGCACTGCTTTTGTACCATAAACATGTGATAAAGGGGTTTCCCCTGTTGAAGTGCGGACGGATGTACGATACCCATGCAAAGAAAAAGGGAGCATCTCAAGCCAGTCCTTATATGTCACAACCATCTTCTGAATGATCTTAATATTCTTATTTGCAGCTTCAAAAATCCCCATTCATCTTTGGTCTATAAGGAGAATAATTATGGTGTTTAATCTTGAATTCTTCACAAAGCTCTTTCGTCATCTTATTATTCAAGTTCGAACCATTACCAGTGATGATTCTATTCGGAACACCATATCTGCAAATATTATTATTCTTAATAAACCGAACCACAACTTGCTTGGTCACATTAGCATATGATGTCGTTCCACCCACTTGGTGAAGTAGTCAATAGCCACAAGAATAAAATGATGTCCATTCGAAGCCTTTGGTTATTTCATACCAATCATATTAATTCCCCACATTGAGAAGGGCCATGGGGACGAGATAACATTGAGATGAGTTGGTGGCACATGAATCTTATCAACATACACTTGGCACTTATGGCACCTTTTTACATACTTACAATAGTAAGATTCCATTGTCAGCCAATAATAACCTGCTCTCAACATATTTTTAGCCATTGCATGCCCATTGGCATGAGTAGCGAAATATCCTTCATGATTTTTTCATCAACATGTCTGCTTCGTGTCTATCCACGCATCTGAGCAAAATCATGTCAAAATTTCTCTTATAAAGCACATTCCCATTCAGGAAGAAATTGCCTGCTAATCTCCTCAAAGTCCTTTTATCTTTATCGAATGACCCAAGTGGGTATTCCTGACTCTGGAGAAAACATTTAATAACATGATACCAAGGCTTGTCATCATGGACCTCTTCAACTTCAAACACATAAGCTGGTCTTTCAAGTCGTGTCACACTAATCATGGGAACATCATTCCATTTGTGCACCTTTATCATAGAAGCTATGGTTGCTAAAGCATCTGCCATATGATTTTCATCGCGAGGCACATAATGAAACTCAAATTTAGTGAGACTCACATAATGAAACACATATGGTTGCAGTCGAATCTAAGGCATAACAAGTTTTTTCAAGCATAGAGTATTGAGACTCACAATCAGTGAACTTCTTACTTAGGTAATAAATCACATATTCTTTTCTTCCGAATTCATCTTGTTAACCAAGAACACAACTCATGGAATCATCTAACACAGTTAAGTAAATAATCAATGGTCTACCTTCCACTGGAGGAGACAAGATAGGAGATTCAAGAAGATACTCTTTGATACTTTCAAATACCTTTTGGCAATCATCTGTCCAGACAAAACCTTGGTCTTTTCGAAGAAACTTGAAAATTGGAGCACATGTGGCAGTCGTGTGAGAGATAAACCTCGAAATATAATTCAGACGGCCCAAGAATCCTCTTACTTGTTTTTCAGTTCTTGGAACAGGCATTTCCCAAATAGCTTTGACTTTATAAGGATCAACTTCAATGCCTCTTTGGCTGACAATGAAACCAAGCAACTTTCCAGAACGTATACCAAAAGTTCAATTGTTTGGATTCAAATGAAGCTTAAACTTCCTTAGCCTCTAAAATAATTTCAACAAATGCTCAACATGATCTTCTTTAGTCCTCGACTTAGCGATCATATCATTAACATATAACTCAATTTATGTGTGCATCATATCATGAAAAAGAGTAGCCATAGCTCTTTGGTATGTCGCACCATCATTCTTCAATCCAAAGGGCATCACTCTGTAACAGAATGTTCCCCATGGTGTAATAAATGTGGTCCTTTCCATGTCCTCGGGTGCCATCTTTATTCGATTATAACCAGAAAATCCGTCCATAAAGGAGAATACATCAAATTTAGCCGTATTATCTACCAACACATCAATGTGTGGAAATGGAAAATCATTTTTGAGACTGGCTTTATTTAAATATCTGTAATCAACACACATTCAGACTTTTCCATCTTTCTTTGGAACAGGCACAATATTGGCCACCCATTGAGGATAATTAGATGTCACAAGAAAACCTGCATTAATCTGCTTTTGAACCTCCTCTTTGATCTTTACTGCCATATCCGGATGAGTTCTTCTCAACGTTTTCTTCACAGGTGGACATTCAGGTTTCAACTACAATCTATGATGCATAATATCAGTATCAAGACCTGGCATGTCCTGATAAGACCAAGCAAACGCATCAATATACTCTCTAAGAAGCTCTAACATCCTCTTTTTAACATCAGAACCAAGCAATGCTCCAATCTTGACTTCTTTCTTATCATCTTCAGAACCCAAGTTGACCATCTCTAATAACTCTTCATGAGGCTGAATAACTCTCTCCTCGTGCTCAAGCAATTGGGAAATCTCATCAAGAATATCTTCAACATCCCCTTCCTCAGCCTCAAACACAAGGAATTCAAAGTTGGGAGTGGGCATAGTGTAAACACCCCAAATTTGCCCTCACTTTTTTCTCACACCATGACTTGTGATCTTTCATTTTTTGCATTAGCATAAGCATATCATATCCCACTGCATAGTTCATTTCATCTGCATCTAGGGTTTGTGATCTGAGCAATCCAATAAGTGATTTGAGCCATCCCATGGTCTTGAGGCTTGCTAAGAGGGTCCATGTGTTTTCTATGATCATAATATGCTCCCCAAAGTTCATAAAAGTCAAGGGATCACAAAGCATGGCAAAGGCATAGAGGCAGACTGAAGATTTCCTGCACAGATGACCTAAAATTAGGGTTTTGGTTTCAGAGGCCTTAATCCCAAATTTTTTGGTCATTCTTGTTTCTAATGGTCTCAATATGTTATAAGGATCATGTGTACCAAATTTGATAAAAATAATTCACTGTGGAAGTCATCTGATCATTGGGTAACTTCTTGAGCAAGTAAAGTCAAAATCAGGGCATTTGAGGCCTCCATCAAGGGTACCAAAGGGTCATCATCCTCATTTTGAGCCTCTATGATCTTTATTTGATCATTGAAGTGGTTGGAAGTTCACAAAGTTTAAGAATTTTGAGCCAAATGCAAACTTGTTATTTTTGGAAATGACTTGTAATGGAAACTTTACATTTTGGGAAAGATATTCAACCTATTCTTTCATGACCAAAAATGCCTCAAATGAAAAATCCTTGGGCATGAAAGTTGTAGATTATGTCTTCCCATTTTCAAAAAGTACAAGAACATGTCTTGATTCATCCTAGAACTCAAGAAATGGCCTTTCAAAGTTGGCAAAAATCCTATAATTTTCAAGTGTGCACTAAAGAGGGAATTTTGCAATTTCACTTGCCAAGCCATTTCATGACCTCTAATCAACTTCAAAACATCATACCAACATAATGCAACACATTTTGATTAAGATTGCACAAAAAAATCACAAGTTTCTATGCCTTGCACTTCAAGAAATTCCAAAGAGGGAAAATTGCATAAACCATGAGAACACTTGATCAAGGCCATCCAGTTGCATTCTATTGATCCAAAGGCCATCCTTGATGCAAGCTGAGGCCAAGATACCCCTTGAAACAGCTCTGACTCATGCCATGCTTCAAGTACACATCCATTGACATTTTTTCAACTTGGCCCATACCAATCACACTATGCCACCACCCACTTTTCTGATCAATCCTATTGGCTTATACTAACCCTAAGGACCTCATTTCATAACACACACAAGCCTGAAACATCACACAAGCTCAAATTGCCAAATATTCCATAACACTTCCCTTCTTTGATTCTCACTGCACAAGCCACAAACCTCAAAACAAACTCCACCAATCATCTCCAAATGGTCCATGGAACACAAAGCACCCTTTAAAAAACCTTGAAACATAGCCAAACAAAAACACGATTCCTGGTGTAGAGGAGCTGCACCTCTCAAACCAAGCCCCATAAACTTGTTCTAAGCATTGCAACATCATCAGGGAGTTCATTGGAGGTGGATTTGTAGATGTTTAAGAATTGGCAGAATTTTTGACCAAACAAGAAATGTTAAATTCAGTTCAGAATGTCCTATCAGATGTTGGGACATTAGCAAACAGAGTATATGAACTTATTTCAGGATGTCCTACCAGATGTTGGGACATTATGTAAATAACTTAAGTTCAGTTTTTCAGGATGTCCCAACAGATGTTGAGACATCTCAGACCTGCTTCCAGAATTAATTATTGATTAACAGATCAGAGATATTTAAGGAGAGTTATCTGGAATTAATTAATGATGGATAAAAACAGAACAAGGCTCATCTGTAGGGAGTTTTATATTGAAGATTCAGATTAAAACAGAAGACCTAATGCACCTAGAATCTAGGAGGTAACAAACCCTAAATTCAAGGTGACAGCTGCTGCACATTAGGGCTGGATCATTCTACAGAAAGCCCAAAATTCAGATACCTATTTAAGCAACAGAAACTCATAGAATTGAGTACGAATTTCAGAAGACCAAATAGGGTGTCTAGTGTTTTAATAGCAGGTTGTTATTATTGTACCACTTTATGAGCTTTTAAGCAAAAGTGCATTTGTGACTTGATTGAAACTGTGAAGTAAGATCAAGCTGTTTTTGTTTGAAGGATGTCTTCAATTTCAGTAAACTTGTAAACTTGATCACTGTGTGATTGAGGGGGAGTGAGTAGGGTACTCTTATCTAAGTGTGTCTTAGGTAGAAATTGCATTGGGTAAGTATTAAGTGATAGATTAAACAGGGTGGTTTAAGTCTAGAATTAATATTACTAATAGTGGATTTCCTCCTGGCTTGGTAGCCTCCAGATGTAGGTGTGGTTATACACTGAACTGGGTTAACAAACTTCTGTGTTGTTTACTTTTCTTGCTGTTTAAGTTTTGGTTAAATTTGTCAAATGTCCTATTAAGTGTTGGGACATCTCTTAGGACATCTCATACCTGATCACAGAATTTCAGGATTGAACAAAGAAAGAGGCCAGAAAGCTCAAGGAGTGAAAGCTTCAGCTCAGGTAGCCATCTCAAACTTTTTTTCTAGAAGCTTTATTTTATGTTCTAGAAATGTTCCCCTGATCACACTGCACTTGTTGTTTTTAAAAATGGTGAAGAAATGAGCATGAACCGTATCTCTGAAATTTTTGACCTAAAAGAAGTTTGCTTCGATTCATGCTGGTTTCTGAAAATAAATGATTTTTGGTGTTGGATTCTTGTTTAGTGATGTTCATAGATCATTTTTGGAGATTTTGGTGAGGTTTCATGGCCTGTGGTGGAAGTTGGGTTGAAGGTGTCACCGGAGAAGATGACTGGAGCTTGCTCCGGTCACCTGAAAGTGTTTAAGGCCTTAATTAGGGTTTAGTGCCAGTTTGAATCTCCACCCTTAGATTTTATGTTTGTCGCGCGTATGAATGGCTCAGATTCATTCATTAACCCTAATCTATTTTTAATTAAATTAATTACGATTAATTAGTTTAATTTAATCAGAAGCAATCCAGGCCCTCCATTCACGCGCGCAGTCAACCCAGTCTCTCCCAGTTTGAATCTCAATCATTGGATCAGTTGACTTCTCATTTAATTCATTTTTATTGCATTTGTATTGCATTTCTTTCACATAATTTTTAAAAATAGCAAAAACAATTAAAAAAATCCCATTTTCTGCATTTATGTTTCAAATATTTTTCTTAACCTAAAAACATTTTTTATTTTAATTTTTGCATTAAAAAAGTATTTTTAAAACATTTAAATGTTTTATTTAATTAATTAATTGATTTTAATTAATTAAATATGCATTTAGGTTTCTATAAGTCACCAAAAAAATCACAAAGCATTCTTAAACATTTAGAAACATTTTCAAACTCACCATACAAATTTCTTTTTAGGTTTGATCACATTTTCACAATTTTCTTTGAATTAGGGTTCATAAATTCCACATTTTTTAACCCTAACTTGAAAATTTCATTTGTGCCTAACCATGATGAGTTTGAACTTGGTTCTTTTTGCATTGTTTCTCATATTGCATCTAGTTTCTAGATTATTTATCTCATAGTTTTATCTTGCATTTTCAATTTGATTTGCCTTTTTCCTTAAGAATCACCCAAAAACCCTAGCTAACTTAAGAAATCCATAACTTTGCCTAGGGTTAGCTTATGACTTTCTCCTTAGGGGTGTGATCTTATATATGATTAGGGTTTGTTTGAGTTCAATTTCAAATTTTTATCATGATGTATGCTTCTGTTTTGGTCATATGCATCATGCTTGTTCATAAAACCCTAATTTTGCATCTCCATTTGCATTCTTCTTTGCATATCATGAACTTGTGAACTTGTCATGCCATTCTATTCTTTTGTATGTCATCTTAGACATCTTAGGACATGTTTGAAACATTGCTTGATCATTATGGCATCATTTTGGTATGCTTTGCATCCATTACATTTCATGAACATCCATGTGTTTTCATGCTTCTAAACATGCTTCCATTGCATCTCATCCTTGTATGATAATTCAAATGCATCTTGTATGACTTTGCATCATCTCATAACACATTTTCATCGCATAATCACCTCTGGTTTTGGACTTTGCATCCTTATCCATCTCATTCCTTTGTACTTTATGTCTTATGCATTCATACTAACATTTCAGGTACTTTTGGTAAGTTATCTGGGAGGTGGATTTGCCTTCACCTACCACCTCTTCTTTCCTTTGCATTTGCATCCTTCATTTGTCTTTGGAGTGAATATGCTTCACTTGTGTTTCTCTTGCTCCTTTCTTTTCTCCTAAGTTACTTATCTTCTTCAGGAAGTAAGTAACTTATTCTTCTTCCTCCTTCTCTTTTCATATGCTTCTTCCATGGTGGCCTTCCTGAAGATCTTTTCTCTTAAGCCTCACAAACCTTAGGATATCCAAGCATGATAATTTTTAGGGTCGTGTATAGTCCCCCCTAGTCTTTTACCTTTGAGTCTCCTTGAGTCCCTCCTCTCATCTTAATAATCAGAGGCTAAACTTTTAAAGCTTTAGGACTTTGAATTAGGGTTATGCCTGCATCCTCATCTTAGGATGGAGTGTATAACTTTAATCCTTAGTGTTAAACCTTTAATTTGTTTACACCTCTCAATCAAAACACATTAATAATTACTAAGACTTTATCTTGTAACGTGGGCCTTACATTAGGGTTATATCTCTTCCTTATGGTTAAGAGGGACTAACCCTAGTGTTTAACGGACAAGTCCCCCTCAAGTTGTCTTACAAACCATAAAATCTACTTCTTAATCTTACCCTTTAATTAAAATCCATTTAATAAAGGCTTGTTATATAATGAATTTAATCCCTAACCATGGATTAAGTTGAGGTATCTTCCTCAGCTTAAGTGCTCTCATCTATCATCCTTCTATTAGGATGGTGTAACGAGTTCACTAATCTGTGATTGGAGATTAAACTCATTACTTAACACTAAACAAAAACCAAAAACATCTAAATAATCACAAGTAGGTTAATGATCTTAATCCTACATCATCATGGTAATTAAGCTGAGATGTTTATCTCACACTTAAGTATGCTCATTATCCCTAATCAGGGAGGATATAATGAGTTTGCAAACCCTTGATTTAGGCTTAAGCTCATTAACTTATGCAAAACACCAAAAAATATAAAAAAACTGAAAACACAAAAACAAACAATAAACGTCTCCTTCGGGATTCTTTTCTCATCACACTCATTCACAAACGAGAACTCGCTTCTTCTGTCTAATGCAATACAGTTAGTACTCGAACCAGACGAGTCATACACTTCAGCATAGACAAGTAAGCAGTTTACAGTCAATTTATTTTCAGTCTCTTTGAGTCGAACTACGGTGTTCTGACTTCCTCATTGCACGAAAGGATACGTAGGCATAACTTAACAGTTATCGAACAAAAGTCTCTGTGTCTTTCCCATCTTTCAGCCTTCTTTTTAAGCCTCAGTTCCTGAGCAATTCACACATTTTGCACTGACACCTATATTTTCTTTCCCTAGCTTTTGCACACAGATAGCACATACATTACCCCTTTTAAACACAATCAAGTAAGCGTGGATCCCGTCGAGTACGACAGACGATCTGGGTGTTAATACTTTCCCAGGTCGTAACCAACCTCCTTTCTCAGTTTCTCTGGTTTGCAATCGTTTTATCCATCTCTTTCCAGGTTTATGCAGCATTACCTTTCCTTCGGGATAAAAATGCCTAGCTGGTGACTCTATTCAACCCTTCTCTTCGTCGACAGTTCGCGTTTGCACAGGGACGAAAGTCCGGGGAGCGACGGCTTGGCGACTCTGTTGGGGAAACTCTTGCAACCAGGGCTTCTGGTTCTTTTTATGGGTTTCTCCTAGCGCTTGTTTGATTTGTGTTTATGGGGGGTGTTATGTGCTATGTGTGCTTTTTGTTTATTGCTTTATTTATTGATTTCTATACAGTTTTATTTATCATTTTCATTTACTGTTTTTATGCATTTCATGTTATTATCATCATATCATATGCTGGATTTGTTGGTTTACCTTGGTGGGAGGGGTATCTCAGTGAGCAAGGTTCCACACCGGGAGCCTAAGTGACACATAGGATTATAGTGGATTCATATTCTTTCCCATTCCATTTCGGTCTGGTGCGGGAATATGAAAACACGGTTCAGACATGGGTTTCTTCTTGAGAAATCTGTGTTATGGATTTCCAGTAGTTCTAGGGCTATCTGGGAAGCCTGCTAAGTCTGGATGACCTTTTAGATGACCTTCAGCATCTGAGGTGAATTAGAGGAGGATTCTTTATAATTAGGGTAAACATTGTACCTCCGGGTTAGAAGTGTTTACATTTCTCATAATAGATCCAAGTCTGAGGATCCTTGTTCTAGAACAATACCTGTGAGTGGGTTGGGATGTTTACAGGTTTGCAGGAACCCTTGGCCTCAACATACCCTGTTACTGGATTTTGTTTAAGGTTACACTACTTTGGACTGATCCTATGAAACCCTGGACTTGTGACTCTTTATTTGAGTCCCCCACCTGTTTACTGGTTCTCAGACCTTCATCCGGACTTATGAACACTCATGGACCCTATCAAAGAAAATGAAAAATCTAGCACCTAATCACAAACCCTTGCATATCATTCTGCATACATCATTTTGCATCATTTAACATTTGTCTATTCGTTTTACAGGGTATCCACATCATCTTTGGTTTGGTTTTGACTGTTCTTCTGCTCAGCCATCTTCATCAGTTATCTTCATCAGAGATCTTCTTCAGCTGATATCTCCTCCAGTTGTCTTCATCAGTTATCTTCATCAGCACCCATTATCAGTATGGATTCATCCAGGAAGAGCAACATCACTTACCATTTCTTTGAGCCCTCTCTAGCAGGCATCAGACAGATTCAGGCACTTATCACTCCTGATCATGTCCCTTTATTCAGGGAACATTATGGTGGTATTATGGACATGATCATAGACTTGGATGCATCACAGAGGAGCATGATTCATACTTGCCTTCATTTTTATGACCCTCCTCTCAGATGTTTCACTTTCCCAGACTTTCAGATGGGTCCTTTGTTGGAAAGTTTTCCATGTTATTGGGTGTCCCCATCAGAAGAGGAATCCTTTTCAACTCTGAGATGACTGCTCCTAGGAATGAAGACATAGCTAAGGCTCTGCACTTGGAAGCCACCATCATTGATCAGCATATGACCACCAAGGCTGGAATCCCAGGCCTCCATCTGGACTTCTTGATCACTCAGGCCACCAGCCATGCTGCAGCTGGGAAGTGGGAAACTGTTTGTGCTCTCCTGGCTCTTAGTATATTGGAATCATCTTGTTTGCAGACGAGCCTAAGTTTGTAAGCAAGAATGCTATCCATATCTTCCTGCTGAAGAATCCAGTTCCTACCTTGCTAGGGGATTTCTACTACTCAGTGCATCAGAGAAATGAGAAGCAGAGGGGAAGACTGGTCAGATGTTGTGCACCTCTCTTCTACTGTTGGTTATTGAGACACATGCCGAAGACAGAAGCTTTCCTGAATCCTCATCAGTCAAGGAATTGGTCTAAGAGAATGATTTCTATCACTTTAGAAGACATCAGGTGGTGTACTCAGAGCACCAAGGGCAGGGACATAATTACAAGTTGTGGGCAGTATCCCAATGTACCTCTTATTAGAGTGGAGGGTTGCATCAACTACAATCCTTTGCTTTTCAAAAGGCAGCTAGGGTATGCCTTAGTACATCCACCAAGAGAGAAGGACTTAGCAGAGACCCTTTACTGTGATGTTCAGAATAATCATGCCATCATCCGACAAGCAGCCTAGGCTTGGGATAACATACAGACAAAAGGGACTGTTATTCTTGGTAAGTGTAACAACATAGCTTCAGCTCAGTACATTGATTGGTCTCACATCAAAGGACAGATCACCCGCATGTCATTCACCTTGGAAGATGTGCCAGGGCCATCATCAGTAGAGCCTATAGCTATAGTGAGTCTGGAGGAATTTGATAAGCTGAAAGAGAGGAATACCCAGCTTTCTGAAGCTCTGAAGAAGACCCTTTGGGAAAGGAATGATGGTCGTCTGGATATTGAGAGGTTAGAGAAGCTCCGGATCGAGCATATGACCAAGATAGAAAAGACATAGGAATTCATTAGAAAAGCCCGAGCAGGGGAGTTGGTATTTAAGAATGCTTGCAAAGAAGCTAAGATTCAGAAAGCCAGAGTTGAGCACTACTTGGAAGAGAGTCAGACTAGGTGGATCAGGATCACTAAGGCTCGTTTGCAAGAAGATCAAAGGACACAGGCTAAGATAGAGCAGCTGGAAGCTAATGAGAAGAAGAGTCAGGAAGCCTTGTTAGCAGCACAGAAGGAAATCTCCGAGTTGAAACTCCAGGCAGGGTTGAAGAGATCAAAGGACGAAGACAAGTACCGGAAGTTGACAAATGCCATTTCCACCAGGAACCTTCTTATCAGAAACATCACAGAGCATCCAGTTGGACCAGTGAATGATGCTCTCCTAAAGGAAGTCAAGGAGGATGAATTTGGGCTGGATGTTTGATTCTTTTGTACTTGTACTTTTTTTTTGGTTGTACTTTATTTCTCATGGTGATTTTGTTGTGTTTCTCGACTTAATTGTATTTAGACCCACCATGGGAACTTGTTGTAATCATAAACTATGTATCTTTTGCATTTGTAAAATATGGTTTATGTATTACCTGGTTTTTCTCTTGGACTTCATTTCTTTTCAACATCTTCATTCCTAGATGTCTGGAAGGTCAAAACCAAAGAACCAAACTAGATACCCTTGGAAGACAAATAGACATAATGCATTGCATACTAACATCATTCTTTGTTTTATAGGTGTTTTTGTTGTTGTTTTCTCACTTTGATGTTGTCTCAGGAAACATTGCTCGTCGGAGGGTTTTCCCTATCAACAGAGTTCACCGGTATCCAACCAGAAACAACCTTTCGAGCTTACAGATAGACCAAGTTCAACAAGATCTGACTGACGTGAGAACTCAGATGGCTAATGAGAGAACTGAGATGAGGGCTCAGATGAACCAGTTCATGGCAGTAATGAATGGGTTGGCCCAAAGCCAAGAAAGATTAAGGGAGTTAGTCGAGCTGCAAACTCCATAAGAGAATCATCCAGGTACAAGAGGTACTAGTAACAATGATCACGGGCAGCCACGAACAGATCCGCCAGAGTTTGGGCCTCACCTTAATCCTGAAGTCAATGCTATCAGAAATACCCAAGGAAACACTAGAGGTCGTGCCTTGCTAGAGGACCCTCAAGAAGAACAGTTTACGGTAATTGGTGTTGGGGATGAAGCCTATGATCGTCGTCTAGACGAAATAGCAGAGAAGCTGAGATCTTTGGAGTCCCAAAACTCTTTTGGATTTGATGTAATGGACATGGGTTTAGTTGAGGGAGTAAGGATTCCTCACAAATTCAAGCCTCCTTGCTTTGAGAAATATAATGGTACCTCTTGTCCACGTACTCACCTGCAGTCCTTTCTGGGGAGACTGAAAGCTTATACCATGGACGAAAAGTTGTGGATGTTCTACTTCGAAGACAGTTTGACCGGGGCATCCCGTGAATGGTATTCTCACCTGTCCAATGCAACTGTCAAGAACTGGAAGGATTTGGCTGAAGCTTTCATACGCCAGTATCAATATAACTTGGACATAGCTCCCAACAGGACTCTCCTAATGGGTATGTCTCAGTCTTCAAGAGAAAGTTTCAGGGAAAATGCCCAAAGGTGGAGACAGCTCGCTGCTGCTGTCCAGCCTCCGATGTCGGAAAGAGAAATGGCCGACATGTTTATGAACACATTGCAAGGAACTTACATTGACATACTTGTTGATTTCTCGTCCACCAGCTTTGCGAATGTAGTTATAGCTGGAGAGAGAATTGAGAGTCTGCTGAAGATGGGCAAAATTTCAGACAATGGTGCTAGTTCCAGCAATGCAAGGAAACCTTTCTCAGGACCTCGTAGGACATGTGAGGCCAACTCAGTGCACATGGGCAGAGGTAGGCCTAAATACATGCCAAGATCAGTGGTTTTTATCACCATTCCATCTACAGCACCTCAACAACAGTATCCTCCACAACCACAACACTTCCCACCGCAACAACAATTTCCTCAACAGAGATCTTACAATAATAACAATCAGCAACAACGTCCGTTTCAACATAGGACTTCACAAATCAACAGGGTTATCGATCCCATTCCGATGCCCTATGCTACCTTACTTCCACAATTATAAAAGCTCAAGCTGATCGAATTGAGAACTCTGGCCCCACCAGATCCCCAGAATCTTCCAAGAAACTATGATGTTAATGCCATATGTGCCTTCCACTCCAATGCACCTGGCCATACAACAGAGAAGTGCAGAGCCTTACACATGAAGGTTCAAGATTTGATTGATTCTAAGGCAGTCAACTTTGCACCCCCTCCAAGTGTTACCAAGAATCCTATGTCTAGGCATGGTAGGCCTAGGATAAATTCCATTGAGGAGGATCAACCAGTGAACCAAATTGATAGTGTTGCAAGTATTCAAACACCTCTGGCCGAGGTTAAAGCCCAACTTTTGAAATATCAAGTGTTCCCGGGTTGTGAGGCCCATTGCGAAGCTTGCAAGATTTCTATCACCGATTGTGCAAATTTGAAGAATGGTATCAACAATCTTATCAAATAAGGCACTTTACAGATCACTTCAACAGTTCTAGCTCCTACAACATCAACAACCATTCCTCCTACAACTCCAGCACATGTCATTCCATCAGATGTAACAGATATCACTCCTACAACTTCAATAACAATCATTCCAACAAATTCTTCTACAACATCAACAACCATCCCTTCTTCAACTTCAACAAATATCAGTTCAACACATCCTTCTACAACAACAACAACCATCTATGAAGACATTTCCACAATTACCATTTACTATGATCCGACAATAATCCATGTTCCAGATTCTTTCAACAACTCACATCAACATCTCCATCAACATTAGCAACCTTCATCACCTGCACCATCTCCGATCAGACCTCCTGTTACAATTTATTATGAACCTCAGACTGTCTCAACTCCTTCTTTCGCAGCAATCAGTCCGGTTACTATCACGGTACCAGGACCAGTTCCATATGACAGCAGCAGTGTCATGCCTTGGCACTATGGCTCAGATTTATGTTGCGACGGAAAGAAAGTCACTCTTGACACTTCTACACCACAGATTGATAATGTGGAGGGAGGCGGAGGCTTCACTCGAAGCGGACGTCTCTTTGCCTCACAATTCCCAAGAACTAATGCTGAAGCAAAAGTTGCTGCCAAGGCTAAGGGCAAGAGTGTGGTGCCTGAAGAACCTATTGCCAAGGAAGCTCATAAGACATCCTTTGACCAGGATGTAGACGAGTTCATGAGAATAATCAAGAAGAGTGACTATAAGGTTGTGGACCAGCTCCATCAGACACCCTCCAAAATCTCTATTCTATCACTGCTAATGTATTCCGAAGCTCACAGGAATGCACTTCTCAAAGTCCTGCACGCAGCTTACATGCCAGAAGAGATTACAGTTAATCAGCTAGAAACGGTGGTTTCTAATGTCAATACCAGTCATGGACTAGGGTTCACCGATGCTGATCTAACTACGGAGGGACGTAACCATAATAAGGCTTTACATATCACCTTGGAGCGTAAAGGTGCTGTTATTTCTCACGTCTTGGTTGACACTGGGTCCTCACTCAATGTTCTTCCGAAGAAAGCCTTGGTCAAGATGGAATATGATGGTCTTGCACTGCGTCCAAGTAAACTGGTTGTGAGAGCCTTTGACAGTTCTAAAAGATCGGTTCTTGGGGAAATTTAGCTGCCTGTGGTGATTGGCCCACAGATATTTAAAACTATCTTCTACGTGATGGACATTCAGCCTACCTATAGCTGTTTGTTGGGTCGGCCATGGAGTCATGTCCCTGGCGCCATAACGTTGACCCTTCACCAGAAGTTAAAATACGAATGGGAAGGCCAAGTCATTACAATCTGTGGGGAGGAGGATATCTTCGTTAGTCATCTAGCTACTTACAAGTATATTGAGATGGACGGAGAGATACATGAGACAATGAGCCAAGGGTTTGAGGCCCTCAATGTCAATGAAGCAACAACTGAAGTATCTGAAACTTCAATCTCTTCTTACAAGCAAGCTCGTAAGGTTGTTGAAGACGGGAATGCCCAGGGCTGGGGCAAGCTGCTACAAGTTCAGGTCAAGGAAGAATAGAGGAGGTTGCTAAAGCTCCCAAGTTTTTCAGTAGGGGTATGCTGACCCCAGATGCAATCAACAATGTGGAAGACGAGGCTGAAAGCGACTTCAACCTGGAAAGCTGGATTCGTCCAAAGGTCCTAGGCCAGCAAGTCCTCAACTGGTCTTCCCATGAAATTATAAGGATTACTGCTGCAGAGTAATTATTATTTCATGTTTAAGCATGCATCAAGTCCTGCATCTTGCCCAAGGTGTCAGGACTCATTTTATAATAGGGTCATATTTGTATTTTGTGCAAATGAATGATTAATGAACAATGGACATATTTTGCAAACGATCTTTTTTTCCGCTCACTGTCTTTCATTTTTGTTATTTTCGCACAAAACAATAAATGGCAATGTTTTTTCTCAAAAAAGTAACTTCATTCACTTTTCCTAAACAAGATAAAATCAATCACTAAAATGAACAAATCTCAACCCTTGTAGAGATAATCCTCCAGATTGCACCGACAACAACACTATTATGACCTCGTATGACTTCGACAATCCGATTAATCAAGCAGATAAAGGGGTTGATGAAGACTATGATTTGCTTGAAGAGTTGGCCAGGTTGTTAAGACAAGAGGAAAAAGTGATTGCTCCTCATCAGGAGGAGGTTGAGACTATCAATCTTGGTACCGAGGGAGATGTGAAAGAGGTGAAGATCGGGGCCAATCTGCAAGCTCCAGTGAAAGAGCAGCTCATCAGTATGCTTCGAGAATATGTCGACGTCTTTGCTTGGTCCTATCAAGATATGACAGGTCTGGATACGGATATTGTCATGCAAGGTTGCCACTGAAAGAAGATTGTCCTCCAGTTAAATAGAAATTACGCCGTACTCACCCAGATATGGCCATGAAAATCAAAGAAGAAGTACAAAATCAGTGGGACGCCAGTTTTCTGGCTGTAACTAGTTACCCGCCATGGGTTGCTAACATTGTACCCGTACCTAAGAAGGATGGAAAGGTGCGTATGTGTGTCGATTACCGGGATTTGAACAGAGTAAGCCAGAAAGATGATTTCCCATTACCTCACATTGATGTATTGGTGGATAACACGGCTCAATTCTCGGTATTTTCTTTCATGGATGGATTTTCTAGATACAATCAGATTAAGATGTCACCTGAAGACATGGAGAAGACAACTTTCATCACACCCTGGGGAACATTCTGCTACAAAGTAATGTCGTTCGGTCTGAAGAACGCCGGTGCAACATATCAACGGGCTATGGTAACATTATTCCACGACATGATCCATAAGGAAATCGAGTGTTATGTGGATGATATGATTGCCAAGTCCCTTACAGAGGAAGATCATCTGGTGAATCTGCTGAAATTGTTCAAGCGTCTGAGAAAGTATCAGTTAAAGTTGAACCCCAACAAATGCACATTCGAGGTACGTTCCGGTAAGCTGTTGGGTTTTATTGTAAGTGAAAAAGGAATTGAGGTTGATCCCGATAAAGTCAAAGCTATTCAAGAAATGCCCGCACCTAAAACTGAAAAAGAAGTTCGAGGGTTCTTAGGTAGATTGAACTACATCTCAAGGTTCATATCTCATCTCACTGCAACCTGCAAACCCTTGTTCAAACTGCTAAGAAAGGAACAAACAGTCAGGTGGAACGACGATTGTCAGAGAGCTTTTGACAGGATCAAAGAATATTTGCAAGAACCTCTAATTCTCATGCCTCCAATCGAAGGAAGACCTCTAATCATGTATCTGACAGTATTAGAAGAGTCGATGGGGTGTGTGTTGGGCCAGCATGACGAGTCTGGTCGAAAAGAGTATGCAATATACTACCTAAGCAAAAAATTTACCGACTGTGAACAACGTTATTCACTGCTCGAGAAAACTTGTTGTGCTTTAGAGTGGGTTGCTCGCCGACTAAGGCAGTATATGTTGACTCATACTACCTTATTGATCTCAAAGATGGATCCAGTCAAGTACATATTTGAGAACCCAGCACTTACCAGAAGGGTTGCAAGGTGGCAAATGATTCTAACAGAATATGACATTCAGTACACCTCTTAAAAGGCCATCAAAGGCAGTGTATTGTCTGACTATCTGGCTGAGCAACCCATTGATGATTACCAGCCTATGAGATTTGATTTTCCTGATGAAGACATCATGTTCTTAAAAGCAAAAGATTATGAAGAGCCTATTCATACTGAAGGGCCTGACCTAGAAGAAGCATGGACTATAATGTTCGATGGGGCAGTTAATTGCAACGGTCGTGGGGTTGGTGCAGTGCTTATCACACCTAAAGGAGTCCATATGCCTTTCTCAGCAAAACTCACATTTGTCTGCACTAACAATGAAGCAGAATACGAAGCTTGTATCATGGGTCTTGAGGAAGCCATTGACCTCAGGATCAAAACCTTGAATGTATTCGGAGATTCAGCTTTGGTAATCAACCAGACCAACGGCAAGCGATACACTCATCAGGAGCATCGGATTCCCTACCGTGACTATACGAGGAGATTGTTGACCTTCTTCACAACAATTAAGCTTGAATACATCCCTCGAGATGAGAATCAGTTTGCAGACGCTTTGGCTACCATTTCATCCATGATCAAAGTACAGGTCGCTAATTATGTACCTCGGATTTTGGTATCCAGACTAGACAGACTGACATATGTATTCTCTGTGGACACTGTCACTGATAACAAGCCTTGGTACCATGACATAAAATGCTTATTGGAAACTCAGACATACCCACTTGGGGCATCGTCAAACGATAAGAATACATTAAGAAGGCTAGCCGACAGTTTATTCCTCAATACTGATGGTTCTTTGTACAAGCGAAACTTCGACATGGTCTTGCTCAGATGTGTTGACAAGAAGGAAGCAGACCTACTGATGCACGAAGTACATGAAGGTTCTTTCGGTACCCATGTTGGAGGACATGCAATGGCAAAAAAGTTATTAAGATCAGGTTACTAATGGATCATAATGGATGCAGACTGTTGTGCCTATGCCAGAAAATGCAACAAATGTCAGATCTACGCAGATAAAGTGCATATGCCTCCAACTGTTTCTCCATGTGGGGCATTGATATGATTGGAAAGATTGAACTGACTGCTTCAAATGGTCACAGATTCATCCTGGTGGCCATTGATTACTTCACCAAATGGGTTGAAGCAGCTTCATATGCAAACGTCACCAGGCAAGTGGTAGCTAGATTTCTGAAAAGGGATATCATTTGTTGGTATGGAGTTCCCAAGCGAATCATTACTGATAATGGTTCCAATTTGAACAACAAGATGATGGCATAGTTTTGCTGGGACTTCAAAATTCAACATCAGAACTCTTCTCCTTACAGGCCAAAGATGAATGGCGTTGTTGGGGCTGCTAACAAGAACATCAAGAAGATTGTGCATAAGATGGTAGTCACCTACAAAGACTGGCACGAAATGCTACCATTTGCCTTACATGGGTACTAAAACTCTATCAGAACATCTATCGGGGCAACACCTTATCAACTTGTGTATAGTATGGAAGCAGTCCTACCTGTTGAAGTTGAATTACCCTCCTTACGGGTAATGATGAATGTGAAACTGGATGAAGTAGAATGGGTCCGGTCTCGATACAATCAACTGAATATGATTGAAGAAAAGAGATTAGCAGCCATCTGTCATGGGCAGTTATATCAGAAGCAAATAAAGAAAGCCTTCGATAAGAAAGTCAGACCTCGGGAATACCAGGTGGGAGAGCTTGTTTTGAAAAGACTTCTTCCTCCTAATACGGACCACAGGGGCAAATGGACGCCAAACTACGAAGGCCCATTCATAGTAAAGAAAGTTTTCTATGGTGGGGCACTGATGCTCACTACTATGGATGGCGAGGACTTCCTATCTCCTGTGAATTCAGATGCAGTTAAAAAATACTTCGCATAAAATGACTCGCTGGACACAAAAACAGAATGTAAGTCCAGACAAAAATAGGGCATCCCGGCGAGTCAAAAACAGAATAAAAGACTCGGGAAAAAATAAGGGAAAAACTAAAAAAATGTACACCCGCTGATTTGAAAAGCTACATCGAATAGCTCAGGAAAAAATGGGTATCTCGGTGGATTGAAAACCCCAAAGGGCGATCCATGCAAAATCAGGGAATAAGCGAACAATGGCATTCTGAATTCGTCTGTATCACTCACAACATGGAAAGCTTCGAAAGGATAAAGCGTCAGTCAGAATCAACCTTCTTCAGAAAGCAAGATAAGAAGAACATCAAAGTCATACGGGTCATAGCAAAGAAGCTCACTGGAGCGTCATCTTCAACATTGCCAACATTTTTTATTTTCTCAATTTGTAGCAATCTCCTCCTTTCAGGGGATTCACTTCCTTGAATGTACTTGCCTATTCATGGCACACACATCAATAAAATCAGAATATTCAGTCACACTTTGTTTTTACCTCTTGATTTTGTTTGCAAAATGTCCAGAATTCGTAATACAACATTTGCATGAAAACATATAGGCCATAAATGCTTGCAGGAAATATGAATTCTTAAGCAAATCTAACTCCTATGACGGAATCCAGTTGAGGATACCTCGGGATACTTGTGTGTTTCCTTTGTCTTAACAGGTTGCAGGTACTCAAGGCAGACAATCTTTCACAGCATGGGGCATATCAAGTATTATTCCCCAGCCAAGCCAACAATCACATCATCAGCAGGACTCCTTGACAAGAAGTATTTCCTCACATAGTTTTTTATCCCCCCAGGGGATCCCTTGAGGAATTCATCAATCCCCAGCGTATCGCTTGGACGAAGGAGTGGCAATGGATTACTTCCCAGAAGTTATCTCCTCCCCAAGCATGACCTCTCGAGCTATTCCTGATGGCTTTTCCCCAACAAAGTGGTCAGGAACTTTTTATTCCTAGTCAGAGTTGCCATTCTCTCCATAATAGAGAAATGCCTGAAATACTTCCCCAACGGAGTTGCTGAAACTTCCTCGTCCCCAGCGGAGTTCTCCCTTCGGACAGATAGACCAGAGATCTTTATCCCCGCAGGGTCCGGGTCTCGGATCGGGTTCTCTCTTTTGCATAATCATAGCATTCACATAATTTATTCCCAAACTAAGCGTAGCATTCCGTCTAATACGGAGCATTACGGCAAAAAAATCAAACATTTGCATGATCATAAGCCAGGTTCGAGCCAATCACCTGCAAACACCATCGTCACTTTACCAGCCATATATAAAACTTATCCCCCGCAGATAAAGCCAGAATACCTTCTGCATTCTCAATACAGATATTTATTCATACTTGTACATATTCTTTGTTGACACTCGCTCGTGTCATACTTCCCCAGCAAGTTAAAACACTCGTCTGTGTCCCTTGCTGAATCTTTTGGCACTCGTCTGTGTCTTGCACATATATCCCCAGCAGACCATACTTGTGCATACTTATACATAAGTCTTCGATACTCGTCTGTATCTTGTATATATCACCCTCAGCAGATTCAACACTCGTCCGTGTTCTTTGCTCAGTCGATCGATACTCGTCCGTATCATCATCCTTCAAGCGCGTGTCAGCGTTTGTTTCTATCGATACTCGTCTGTATCATGGTTCTAAGGATGCTCGTCCACGTCTTTGGTCTATACACACTGTCAGAACACTTATACCTTCTATTTTAAAGCGTAAGCACTCGTCCGTGTTTACATACCCACAAAGACAAAACAATTTTTTCTATCCAGCATTCGTCCTATGTCGTGATATTTTCGGCAGCCGTCCCCTGCTAGGTGATCGTCCTTCACCTTTGGATGACCGTCCCTCATCCTTTCCCCAGTGGAATCCCTATTGTTGGAACTTTCTATCCGGCATTCGTCCTATGTCGTGATATTTTCAGCAGCCGTCCCCTGCTAGGTGATCGTCCTTCACCTTATGATGACTGTCCTTCATCATTTATTTGATGGTCGTCCCCATCGTTGATCTTATTATCCGGCATTCGTCCTATGTTGCTATAATCCCCAAGAGCAGCCGTACCCTGCTAGGTGATCGTCATTCACCTCTTGATGATCGTCCTTCATCATGCTTATCCGATGGTCGTCCCCATCGTTGATCTTTTCTATCTGACATTCGTCCTATGTCGTGATAAAGAGCAGGTTGTCCCCTGCTAGGTGATCGTCCTTCACCTTTGATTACTGTCCCTCGTCAAATATTTCATTTATTCTTTAAACCCGATGGTCGTCCCTGTCGTGGTCCCTTTTCCTTTTCCTGATGATCGTCCTTCATCAGTTTTACCCGATGGTCGTCCCCATCATTGATCTTTTCTATTCAACCTAATGGACGTCCTCGTCAGTGTTTCCCTCACTCCTTTGATCCCAAAGAACTTTATTTCCTTACCCGATGGTCGTCCCCGTCGCGGTTTCTTTATTTCCCAACATGATGGTTGTCCCCGTCATTGCTTTGCTTACCATTTTACCCCCAGCAGTCGTCCTCTGCTCGAAGGTCGTCCTCCATCCCTTTCACTTAATAAACATACTATACTATCTTTTACAATTTATATCCCTTTTCTTCTTCTTCCCAGTGAGTGCAAATTTCAGACTGTCTTTGGTATTCCACCACAAGTTATCTTGTTTGCCTGTTAAGTCGGGCGCTTACATCCTGCACAGCTAACTCATGCTTGAATAGGGGCAGTTGTAAACACCCCAAATTTTCCCTCACTTTTTTCTCACACCATGGCTTGTGATCTTTCATTTTTTCCATTAGCATAAGCATATCGTATCCCACTGCATAGTTCATTTCATCTGCATCTAGGGTTTGTGATCTGAGCAATCCAAGAAGTTATCTGAGTCATCCCAATGGTCTTGAAGCTTTCCAAGAGGGTCCATGTGTTTTCTATGATCATAATATGCTCCCCAAAGTTCATAAAAGTCAAGGGATCACAAAGCATGGCAAAGGCATAGAGGCAAACTGAAGATTTCCTGCACAGATGACTTACAATTAGGGTTTTGGTTTTAGAGGCCTTAATCCCAAATTTTTTGGTCATTCTTGTTTCTAATGGTCTCAATATGTTATAAGTATCATGTGTACCAAATTTGATAAAGAAATTAACTATGGAAGTCATCTGATCATTAGGTAACTTCTTGAGAAAGTAAAGTCAAAATCAGGGCATCTGAGGCCTCCATCAAGGGTACCTGTAACACGGTGGGAGAACTGACTTTAGTGAAATGTTGCGGATAGCAAGAGTCGCCACCGACTTTTATTTTATCCAAAGGAAAGGGCATAAAAGAACAGGAAAGACCTTAAAAGATTTTTGGGTTCGGGGGGTAGGTTATGTAAAGGGAAGGTGTTAGCACCCTTTACATCCATGGTTATCCATGGGCTCTTAGTTACTTAGCTCACTTTAAACTGTTTTGAGAAGTGTAGTGTGTGATTAAAAATTTTCTTAAGTACTTTATAATGATCCTTGTATGGATATATATAAAGACTTTGTTTTGAAAATTGTTTGAAAATGTGAAGTGTAATGAAGTAATTTGATGTAAAGTGAGCAAGTACTTAAGAGGAACCTACCCTATGCTAAATATTTACTGTTCTTATATGTTTTTTCAATGGTAAGACTATCCCTATTATTAAGGAATAGGTAGTCATTACCTTGGATGTTGTAAGGGACATGTTAAGGGTCATCTGTGTTTAGGCAACTGTAAGGTGTCTTAGCAATATGAAGGGACTTATCATCTTTTATTAGAAAGGGACAAGATCATTTACGAAGGCAACATCGAAGGGACTTGATCTTATAATCGTAAATGGACTTGATGATATTTTAGGAGAAGGGACTTTGCTTTTTAGACACCTTACTTGACCTTTATGATTTAGGCAACATGAGGGATAACCTTAAGAAGTGAGATGGCGATCAAAGATCGACTTACGTGTGTGCGTGTATATGTTCAAATATTTATCTTATGATTAGTGATCTAAATTAATTTTAAAGCAAACATGTTATCACTCCCTATTTTACTAACCATAGCAACATATTTATAAATAAATAAACGATAAAATACTACGACTATTACAACGCTTTTACAGTTACATAATAATAAAAACAAATTAAATAATAATTATATAATAAAACAAGCAATTAAATAAATGGTTAGTGATAAAATAATTATAAGAAGAAAGGTTAGTAATAATATACAAAATATATATATAATTTAATTAAGTATTTTTAGATTTAAATAAACAATTTTAAAGAATTTTGAGATGAAAAATAAAATAATAAAGATATACTAATTTATTTACAAAATAAACTATGATTAATCATTTAATTGGATATTAGGAAAATTTAATTAATTTCAAGATTTAAATAAAATAAGAATTAGGGTTAGGATTAGGGTTAGAGAAAATTAAGGTTTTAATTATATATATATAAAAATATTAGGGTTAGAAATTAATTTAAATATAATTAGTGAAATTATATACATATATACATATTTTAAAAATAAAAAAAAATAAAAGAAACTATAATTAAATTTTTTTAGAAAATAAATTAGAACTTATAACTTAATTTACATTATTAATTTGGTTATTAAATAAATATGTACATATTTTAATTCAAATACATAATAAAAAAACTAGGTTTAGAATTTAGAAAATAAATTAGAAGTTTTTTAGAAAAATATGAAGTTATATATATATTTACATATTATTATTTGAATATATTTTATTGAAATTAAATATAAAACAATAATAACAAAACATAATAATTAAAGAAAATAAAAACTAAAACTTACCTGGGGCAGGGATTGAACCCACGCCCTAGGCATCACAACCTTTGGACCAGCAGCATCTCCACCAGGCTGCGTGCGCGCTTGTGAATATGAACCAGGTAGTAATCCTTTTGTTGCCTATCCTGCGAAAAATATTGAAAATAAAACAAAACCAAAATGGCCTGGGGAGGTTTTGATCCCAGGACCATTCATTTACCAGCCAGACACACAAACCAATTGAGCCAAGCGCTTTAGTTGTAACATAACGTAAACTAATTCAAAAAATATTTAAATCAATAATTTGAATTTCTGCAGATGGCGCCAAAGGTCATCTTCTTCCTCTGGAATTCGCAGGTTTTCCTATGAATTCTCTTGCGAATTTACCCACAATTTTTCCTGCATGCTAATCCCTGCGAATTCTCAAACATCATGAAAACAGTAAAATTTTCTTAAATTGATGAATGAAATATGATCCTTGAGGTCCATACAACACAACCATGTCCTCTAAATTCATTTATATTTAGTGAATCGTAGAATCCTAAATTAGGTTTGCAAACCCTAGCTATGGC
Organism: Lathyrus aphaca; assembly: GCA_963966055.1. Classification (NCBI taxonomy): domain Eukaryota; kingdom Viridiplantae; phylum Streptophyta; class Magnoliopsida; order Fabales; family Fabaceae; genus Lathyrus; species Lathyrus aphaca. Next base: position 502,893,980 of record OZ014520.1, read on the forward strand.
ATCTCCCAATTCCTGCGGCTAAACTCAACCAAATTTATCCAGAAAGTTTCTACATCATCACACAAACACGATTAAGCAAACAAAATCAATTAAAATGCAGTAAATTTATAGAATCGAAAAAATAAAATGTGAGATGAACACGGGTTCGGTTCTTGGGAATGAGGGTGTCTCATATGCTATTTATGATCCAAACATGTTATATGAACATCATAGAACACATTACAATGCTTAAAACTCTTTGAAATCCCCTCTACCTTGAAATCCGAATTGGAGTTTTTTGAATGATTTTGTGAAGTTTGAATATAGTGTTGGAGGCTGTGAATCTGTGGCTTTGGCTTGGCATTGTGTTGTATATATATGATACAATGAAATTAGGTCAAAAATTTGCACAAAACTATGGACTTTTGGACTTTGAGAGATTGAAAAACATTTGATCTTAAAACTTGAATATCCTTGATCTAGCCTTGCTATTTTGGTATGATCCTCATTATTTTTGTATCAATCATGTCTAAATAAGTCTTAAGACTTTCTAGAAACCAAATCAAATCAAATATCCATCATTTTTTATTTTATTTTAATTTAAAATGATTTTTAACATAAAAAATCATAATAAAAAAAATAAAATGAATAAAATTATGAATAAATAAATTTTATTTCGTGCATGATGTCATGGAAGTGTTTGGATCATAAAAAAGCAAGCCCATTTGGTGAATTATGGTTTTAAGACCCCATTTGCTTCATAAACCTCTCAAAAATTTCCCAACTTTGCAAGGGCACAAATCCTTCAATTTTAATGCTATGAAGGTGTTCTTGGATATTTTGGAAAGCTTAAAGAGTCCTCTAACCAACCTCTTTGGTCTCATGTCCATATCTTTTACCATTCTCAAGTTATGCTCTTTGGAAGTTGTTGACTTTTTGTTGACTTTTAAAAGGACCTATAATGTCTTAGCTCATACCTTCCAAATGAAGCATTTTTGGGCTTGGCTTGTGAGACACAAATTTGTATAGAATTCAATTTCCTTAAAAATGAGCTTTGGATGGAAAAAATTTGATGAAGCATGTGAAAGTTATGGCTGGTCAAAGTTCAGTTGACTTTTCCTATGAAAACCCTAATTTAGAAACTCCTGATTCCTGATGATCTGAAATCTCCTTGATGAATCATGATCAACCCTTGATAAAATGATGAATTTTACTTCATAAACTTGATGTTGGCAAAAAATCATGATGTTTGACTTTGGTTTGACCACAGTTGACCTCAGTTTGACTTTTTAACTACTTTGACTGATTTTAACTTATCTGATCATCTGACTGAGCAAATCTTTTGGGAAAGTCTTGAAACTTGACATGGGGATTCTTGAACACATATAGGGTGTAATGAAGCTCATTTGAAGCCTTGGAAGTCCATTTAGTCTGACAAAAGTCAAAACCCTAGTTTAGGATGCATTGCTTAGGAGGATGACTTGTTTGAGGGAATTGTCAAACTTTCTGACTAATTGTGAACCTTGTGAACCTCATGAGATGTCTTGTGAACCTTGTGAACCTCTTGGGACACAATGTCTTGTCTTGTGGAGGGCAAATTTTGGGGTGCAACAGCACCAAAGGGTCATCATCCTCATTTTGAGTCTCTATAATATTTATTTGATCATTGAAGTGGTTGTAAGTTCACAAAGTTGAAGAATTTTGAACCAAATGCAAACTTGCTATTTTTGGAAATGACTTGTAATGGAAACTTTCCATTTTGGGAAATATATTCAACCTATTCTTTCATGACCAAAAATGCCTCAAATGAAAAATCCTTGGGAATGAAAGTTGTAGATTATGTCTTCCCATTTTCAAAAAGTACATGAACATGTCTTGATTTATCCTAGAACTCATGATATGGCCTTTCAAAGTTGGCAAAAATCCTATAATTTTCAAGTGTGCACCAAAGAGGGAATTTTGCAATATCACTTGCCAAGCCATTTCATGACCTCTAATCAACTTCAAAACATCATACCAACATAATGCAACACATTTTGATCAAGATTGCACAAAAAAAATCACAAGTTTCTATGCCTTGAACTTCAAGAAATTCCAAAGAGGGAAAATTGCATAGACCATTAGAACACTTGATCAAGGTCATCCAGCTGCATTCTATTGATCCAAAGGCCATCCTTGATGCAAGCTGAGGCCAAGACACCCCTTGAAACAGCTCTAACTCGTGCCATGCCTAGAGTACACATCCATTGACATTTTTGCAACTTGGCCTAAACCAATCACACTATGCCACCACCCACTTTTCTGATCAATCCTATTGGCTTATACTAACCATAAGGACCTCATTTCATAACACACACAAGCCTGAAACATCATATAAGCTCAGATTTCCAAAAATTCCATAACACTTCCCTTCTTCGATTCTCACTGAACAAGCCACAAACCTCAAAACAAGCTCCACCAATCATCTCCAAATTGTCCATGGAACACAAAGCACCCTTTAAAAAGCCTTGAAACATAGCCAAACAAAAACACAATTCCTGGTGCAGAGGAGCTGCACCTCTCAAACCAAGCCCCATAAACTTGTTCTAAGCATTGCAACATCAACAGGGAGTTCATTGGAGGTGGATTGAACAAAGAAAGAGGCCAGAAAGCTCAAGGAGTGAAAGCTTCAGCTCAGGTAGCCATCTCAAACTTTTTTCCAGAAGCTTTATTTTATGTTCTAGAAATGTTCCCCATGTTCCCCTGATCACACTGCACTTGTTGTTTTTAAAAATGGTGAAGAAATGAGCATGAACTGTATCTCTGAAATTTTTGACCTAAAAGAAGTTTGCTTCGATTCATGCTGGTTTCTGAAAATAAATGATTTTTGGTGTTGGATTCTTGTTTAGTGATGTTCATAGATCATTTCTAGAGATTTTGGTGAGGTTTCATGGTCTGTGGTGGAAGTTGGGTTGAGGGTGTCACCGGAGAAGATGACTGGAGCTTGCTCCGGTCAACTGAAAGTGTTTAAGGCCTTAATTAGGGTTTAGTGCCAGTTTGAATCTCCACCCTTAGATTTTAGGTTTGTCGCGTGTACGAATGACTCAGATTCATTCATTAACCCTAATCCATTTTTAATTAAATTAATTAGGATTAATTAGTTTAATTAAATAAGAAGCAATCCATGCTTTCCATTCACGCGCGCAGTCAACCCAGTCTCTCCCAGTTTGAATCTCAATCATTGGATCAGTTGACTTCTCATTTAATTCATTTTTATTTCATTTTTATTGCATTTCTTTCACATAATTTTTAAAAATAGCAAAAACAATTAAAAAAAATCTCATTTTCTGCATTTATGTTTCAAATATTTTTTTTAACCTAAAAACATTTTTTATTTTAATTTTTGCATTAAAAAAGTATTTTTAAAACATTTAAATGTTTTATTTAATTAATTAATTGATTTTAATTAATTAAATGTGCATTTAGGTTTCTAAAAATCACCAAAAAAATAACAAAGCATTCTTAAACATTTAGAAACATTTTCAAACTCACCATACAAATTTCTTTTTAAGTTTGATCACATTTTCACAATTTTCTTTTAATTAGGGTTCATAAATTCCATATTTTTTAACCCTAACTTGAAAAATTCATTTCTGCATGACCATGATGAGTTTGAACCTGATTCTTTTTGCATTATTTCTCATATTGCATCTAGTTTCTAGATTATTTATCTCATAGTTTTATCTTGCATTTTCAATTTGATTTGCATTTTTCCTTAAGAATTACCCAAAAACCCTAGCTAACTTAAGAAATCCATAACTTTGCCTAGGGTTAGCTTCTGACTTTCTCCTTTGGGGTGTGATCTTATATATGATTAGGGTTTGTTTGAGTTCAATTTCAAATTTTTATCATGATGTATGCTTCTGTTTTGGTCATATGCATCATGCTTGTTCATAAAACCCTAATTTTGCATCTCCATTTGCATTCTTCTTTGCATATCATGAACTTGTGAACTTGCCATGCCATTCCATTCTTTTGTATGTCATATTAGACATCTTAGGACATGTTTGAAACATTGTTTGATCATTGTGGCATCATTTTGGTATGCTTTGCATCCATTACATTTCATGAACATCCATGTGTTTTCATGCTTCTAAACATGCTTCCATTGCATCTCATCCTTGTATGATCATTCATATGCATCTTGTATGACTTTGCATCATCTCATAACACATTTGCATTGCATAATTACCTCTGGTTTTGGACTTTGCATCCTTATTCATCTCATTCCTTTGTGCTTTATGACTTATGCATTCATACTAACATTTCAGGTACTTTTGGTAAATTATCTGGGAGGTGGATTTGCCTTCACCTCCCACCTCATCTTTCCTTTGCATTTGCATCCTTCATTTGTCTTTGGAGTGAAAATGCTTCACTTTTCTTTCTCTTGCTCCTTTCTTTTCTCCTAAGTTACTTATCTTCTTCAGGAAGTAAGTAACTTATTCTTCTTCCTCCTTCTCTTTTCATATGCTTCTTCCATGGTGGCCTTCCTGAAGATCTTTTATCTTAAGCCTCACAAACCATAGGATATCCAAGCATGATAATTTTTAGGGTTATGTATAGTCCCCCCTAGTCTTTTACCTTTGAGTTTCCTTGAGTCCCTCCTCTCATCTCAATAATCAGAGGCTAAACTCTTAAAGCTTTAGGACTTTGAATTAGGGTTATGCTTGCATCCTCATCTTAGGATGAAGTGTATAACTTTAATCCTTAGTGTTAAACCTTTAATTTATTTACACCTCTCAATCAAAACACATTAATAATCACTAAGACTTTATCTTGTAACTTGGGCCTTATATTAGGGTTCTATCTCTTCCTTATGGTTAAGAGGGACTAACCCTAGTGTTTAATGGACAAGCCCCCTCAAGTTGTCTTACAAACCATAAAATCCATTTCTTAATCTTACCCTTTAATTAAAATCCATTTAATAAAGGCTTGTTATATAATGAATTTAATCCCTAACCATGGATTAAGCTGAGGTATCTTCCTCAGCTTAAGTGCTCTCATATATCATCCTTCTATTAGGATTGTGTAATGAGTTCACTAATCTGTGATTGGAGATTAAACTCATTACTTAACACTAAACAAAAACCAAAAACATCTAAATAATCACAAGTAGGTTAATGATCTTAATCCTACATCATCATGGTAATTAAGTTGAGATGTTTATCTCACACTTAAGTATGCTCATTATCCCTAATCAAGGAGGATATAATGAGTTTGCAAACCCTTGATTTAGGCTTAAGCTCATTAACTTATGCAAAACACCAAAAACAATAAAAAACTGAAAACACAAAAACAAACAATAAACGTCTCCTTCGGGATTCTTTTCTCATCACACTCATTCACAAACGAGAACTCGCTTCTTCCGTCTAATGCAAGACAGTTAGCACTCGAGCCAGACGAGTCATACACTTGAGCATAGACAAGTAAGCAGTTCACAGTCAATTTATTTTCTATCTCTTTGAGTCGAACTACGGCGTTCTGACTTCCTCATTGCACGAGAGGATACGTAGGCATAACTTAACAATTATCGAGCAAAATTCTATGTGTCTTCCCCCTCTTTCAGCCTTCTTTTTAAGCCTCAGTTCCTGAGCAATTCACACCTTTTGCATTGACACCTGTATTTTCTTTCTCTAGCTTTTGCACACAGATAGCACATACATTACCCCTTTTAAACACAATCAAGTAAGCATGGATCCCGTCGAGTACGACGGACGATCTGGGTGCTAATACCTTCCCAGGTCGTAATCAACCTCCTTTCTCAGTTTCTCTAGTTCGCAACCGTCTTATCCATCTCTTTCCAGGTTTATGCATCATTACCTTTCCTTCGGGATAAAAATGCCTAGCTGGCGACTCTATTCAACCCTTCTCTTCACCGACAGTTCGCGTTTGCACCGGGACGAAAGTACGGGGAGCGACACATAGGATCATTGTTTTCAATGGGTTTATCAATCAATCTGCAGAATGTTTTTATTTTTATTTTAGAGTATGAAAAAAAGTGCAAACATTATGCAGATAAATAATGATTATTATTTTGGGTTTTTTATGTTACCATTTTTCAGAATAAAGCAAAAAGAAAAAACATATGGAAATAACAAAATAACATTTTATTGATGATGATAAAATTTGAAACAAAGCCCGACAAACATCAATTTCACCTTGGGCAGAGTGAAAGGATTTTTGAAAGAAAATAAAACAAATTACTTTGAATAATGAACAATAGAAGGAACATCAACAACAACCCAGTTCTTGCAAATCTTTTTATGCGAAACAAAGTCAGATATTTCTTCATCTTCATCATCTTCAATGATGTCACCAACATCCAGATCAGGTCTAAATGACTCATAAGCATTTTCTCCATCAGAGTAAGATCCAGGGTCTTATCAATTTATGCACTTCAATCTTCAATGGAAAACAATTCTCAGTATCGTGCCCCGAGGCACCTTGATGAAAAGCACAATGAGCTTATGGCTTATACCACCATGGAAGGATCTCTAGAACTGGAGGTGGAGAATATGTTTGGACAAGATTCTTCTCAATCAACGATGGAACCAAGTCAACATACAACATTAGGATGGGATCAAAATTTGGCTTTGGATGGCCTTGTTGAGTACCACTTTGTTGCGCATAAGGCTGCTGATAACGAGACTGATACTTTGGAGTCACTGGCATAGTAGGAATCACATTAATCATCGGAGTTACATAAGCTACATGCTGCTGATGATGATTCTCACGACCACAAGGTCTTATGTAGCTTTCACAAGACACAACATTAGTCTCACCTTCCTTCTTCTTACCAAAATTGAACCTCTTAGAACTTGAGCCAGTACTACTTTCTTTACTAAAACGTCCCTCACGGACACCCTCTTATAGTCGCATCCCCATATTCACCATTTCGGTGAAATCAGATGGAGCACTTGCAACCATCTTTTCATAGTATAAAGAACCTAAAGTCTTCAAAAAGATCTTCGTCATTTCTTTCTCTTCCAAAGGAGGAACAATCTGAGCTGCAAGTTTACGCCATCTTTGCGCATATTCTTTAAAAGTTTCTTTATCCTTCTGGGACATAACATGGAGTTGATCTTTGTCCGGTGCCATATCAACATTATACTTGTATTGCCTGACAAAAGCCTCTCCCAAATCATTGAAAGTCTTGATTTGGCTACTATCCAAATCCATGTACCATCTCATAACTGCACCTGTTAAACTGTCCTGGAAATAATGAATCAATAACTGATCATTTTATGTCTGAGCCGACATCTTTCTAGAATACATAGTCAGGTGACTCAGAGGACAAGTATTGCCTTTATACTTCTCAAACTCAGGCAGCTTGAATTTGTGCGGAACCTTGACATTGGGAACCAAGTAAAGATCATAAGCATCTTTACCAAACAAATACTTATGCCTCAAAGCCTTCATCTCTTTCTGCATCTCGGCAAACCGACCTAGAAAGTCATCAAGTCTTTCCATTACACCAGAACCTTCATTGGGCTCAGCATGGTAAAGCATCTCATCAAAGTGTGGAGTAGTATAAATCATAGGCGGTGCAGTAGTCATCACCGGCTGAAGAGTAGCAAATGAAACAGTCTCGGGAGGAGGAGGATGATACCCAACAGGAACAAAATTAGTCGGCATACCCCCACGGTGTGCTAGAAGGCATGCAGTAGTGCAGAGAAATAATAGTTTCAGCAGGGATCAATGCAGTGACGATCTCATAAATCATTGTATGTTGTATCAGAGAATCGTGAGGAGGGGGTGGCCGATTCTGTGCAGCCACCAAGCTTTCCATCATGGCGGTAATCCTTTCCAAGTTGTCCTTCAGAGATGAAAATTCCTCGCGAAGCTCATGGTTCTCTTGTTGTAAGGCTTCCAACATCTTTCTTTGATTAGCTCGAGTATCGATCTGGTGAGTCAGCTTGACAGGATAACTGAATGAAGACCAAGAAACAACATAAGACCCCTGGAAAACTCTCAAGAAGCAAGACCAATGCAAGCATAATGCATGGTATGCGTATGCAAATGTAAATATTTCAAGGTACTATAAGATAAATTGTAATACTTATAAAAGAAACACTTTTTTTGAAGTACTAAAAATTCATTCTCATTAATATAAAAGTAAGGATTACAAGTGAAGTAGAAGTTTCAATAACCCTAATACATGAGAGAAAAGTAAACTAGGCCTATGGGATCACATTTGAAGAAACTCTGAATCCCTGCTGGTACTTCATGCGAATCCTCTTAATCTTTTTCTTGTACTGATTCTCCATGTATTCCTTATCCTTCACCAACTGGTCCATAATGGCCTTCCAAGCGTCGAATGTATGAGGAATGGTAGATGGAGTACTCGAGGAAAATAAATCCTCCCTTGGCCTCTTCATGACACGACGCTCAAGTAACTCACCTTAAGAAAAAGGGCTTTGGCGATGACCTTGGTCGTAAGCTCTTTTTCTAAACCACTAAAAAGAAACTCTCCGTCCAAAATAGGCAAACCCGTCCAATGAGAGTACTCCTCCAAAGTCGGTACAAGCTGATAATCAGGAAAGGTGAAGAAATGATGCAGAGGATCATAGAACTGAACCAAGGTAGGGAGAATCCCATATGATATATCGTTATCCAAGATGAACAAAAGCTTTCCATAACATTTCCGGAACTCATCGGTATTGATCACTAAAGCTCCAAGCTTTCTCAACTCTACCATATTAGGACTTTTGAAATTGTACTTCCATGTATTACTCTTTTCAACATTCATAACCATAGACATCTGAAATTTTGGCAAAAGTATCTATAAGTCCCTTGAAATCTTCAAGAACAATGCTCATGCATGCATGAGTGCATGTATGCAACAACCACAAACAAGCTCATACAAAGCACACAGGTCTAGGTTCATAGTTAAGAGAATGGAGTCAAGGGTATAGAGCACCAACTCACACAGGTATGTACTAAGGTTTTATCTTCATTGTACCTGTAGAAAACCAAAAGGGTGCTAACAGAGGTGCCCAAAGTTAACAACCATCTTTTGGATATCATCGGTACATTGGACTACTCCCCAACCGATAATTTCCTCAAGAGGACCTCGTCCAAGTGTAGTATCGCGTGACAACCACCTCAGGTTTACACCTAGATAGCTTCCGCACTACGTTCCTAAATTGGCTTGGATGGGTTAAGGGTTCTACGTTCCTCAGCATGATTAGCTCAAGGTCGGAAGAAATGCCATGATACGAATACTTGTGATGTCATTAGTAATCCGAGAGAGCCTAACCGAGTGGAGATTATCGACTTGATATTACTTTGGATTACTCCGCTGCGTATCACTTCGAATATTGTTGTCCTATCATAAGTTCACTCAGATCCGGGTATAGAATCTATCTCACTCACAGAGGATCACCAAAGCCGAAACGGAACAAACAATAACAAACAAATCAAACCAAAGCATTAAATAAATTAAAGTAGGCTGAATCCACTTAGGGTCTCTTCCCCAGTAGAGTCGCCACTTTTCTGTAGCGGTAAAATCATGAGTGTAAGATATTGGTTAACTTAACTCAAAGTAAACATAGTCGCCACCGTGATTTTATTTTATTCCAAGTGGGAAAAAAAAGAGCGAATAAATCCTAATGAATCTAAAAGCAAAAGGCTAAAGAAACAAGTAGAGAACTGGGTAAGGGGATAAGTTATAAAATGGGAAGGTTTTACGCATCCAAAATGTATGTGGTACTCAACGGGAACACTTTGAAAAATTTATTTCTATTTTGGTTTGAAACTGTTTGTAAAAGAGAGTGGAGGGATGAGAAAAGAATTAATTTTTAATGTTTTTATGTTTGGATAGGCTTACCACCTCAAGCCTACGTACCCACAAAGTACAATGCGAGATCAAAACCCCGTAGTTCATGGTACAAATAGTGAAAAGTTAGTATGTTGGATTAGTTTTAAAATGTAAAGATAAGTCGTCATTCTGTAGCGAATAATTCCGCTAGAAATAATGAATCATATCTAAACATGTAAAGAAAAGTTAAAAAGGAAAAGTGCACAAAGGCACAAAACTATTTTATTAGTTTTATATTTTTTTATGGTCTTTTGAAAAATATTTTTGATATACTTACATGATTTAACATTTATTATGAAAATAAAAGAAAAGATAAAAATTGCTTGACCTAAGTCAAAGTTTTATTATGAAAGCGCTTTTAAGTTTGAAAACAAAGAAGTTTTTGAAAAAGGGAGAAGTTTTTAAAATTTAAGAATGGGAGGAGATGAAGAGACTATCCTAAGAAAGAAAATAAAAGAGATAAAGGAGGAAATATCTAATAAAACTTGATAATGCTTCCAATTATGAGCACAAGAATTCCATCCTTATAAGCTAGCAAGTGACCAAATAAAGGCAAAACTACCAACTCCATGAAGATCAAAGCAAAGAGAATGTGTCCTAGAATCTAAGTCCAAAACTCAAATTCCCATGCAAAGGATAGTAACCAATAGTACAAGATCAAGATCATAAATTTTTAAAGGTTTAATCCTTTATTAATATTTTTGTGTCCAAGTGGATAAAAGGAAAATCAACACAATAATAATAACAAGAATATAAACATGATAATGGATGATAAAGCAATATAAAGCATAATAAAAATAAAGGCAATAAAAGTGCAAGAAATTAAAATGTTAGTATAGTAATAGTGTCATACCCCAAATTTGTCCTACCTTTTCGGATTCTCATGATATTTGGTAAATCGTTGAAGATGTTACTGTGAATCATCATTTGGACTCCGACAATGATTTTCAAATTACGAAGTTCTTGTTTGTACTAAAGTAAAATACAAGTCGTTTAAAAATTGATCATACATAGTTATTGTTTGAAAATGGGTGTGGTCCCTTTTGCAAGGCTTAGGATGTTTAAGATGGTATGAAGTTTGAAAGACATGATGGAAAAGTTAATCTCATTGGCCTACTTGTGCAAGGAGTTCAAGTAGCAAGGATTAATGGGAAAGTGAAGATTATCTTTGTGAACTTTTCATCTCCTTAGAAATAGAGAGTATGAGGTGTGAGAGTTAAAGTTTGTTTTCTTGTTGGATATCTCTCTTTGGCCATGTTTATGGGTCATTTAACCTCCTCCCATTTAATCCATAATTGATTTATTTGATTTGATCAATTACTCTTTTGGCTAATTAACTCATTAAGTTTAATCACTATCATTGTTAATGAGATTGGTCCAAGATGAGTTCATGTTAAGTGTTGAGGACGTTACTTAATCATGAGTCAATTAGGGGATGAGAAAGAGAAGTAAGTGAGATGTTGAAAGTTGGGTTTGTTTTCGTAAATTATTGAACCTGTCCAAAAAGCATGTCGGCAATTTCTATACAAGCAAACGGAATTTCATGTTGGAACCAATGGTTAGATAAAATGCATTCACAAACTCCAAAAATCAAAGTTTCATTTTATGTGACCAATAATAATACTGCATATTAGAATTGGCAATTAAAGGTTAAGATTACATAAGTGAATGGTACAGAAAGTCAAATGCAGCAGCAAAGAATAATTCTTCTTCCAAGAACCTTGCAATCTATTCATGCCAAGACTTCATACGTATCCCTTGAGATAACCTCCAAGACACTTAGTTCCGAAAGTTCATCATGCCATTGGTGCCTACATGAGAAACAAAGCCAAATGGCTAATACATTAGGCAAACGAACAGAATGATCCACAAATCAAGGCATAATTTCCGTTTGAAAATAGTTTCACAATACTAAATCAAGATTATTCTAGTATTCGTCAAAGAAGATTACATAACTAGAATCTATTCATCCAAAGTTTCATCCACACAAGCACATTCCAACAAAGCAAACATTCAAAAAACCGACAATGAGAGACGGTATTTGCAGCAAGTATCACTGTCAGTATACATTTACCTCTTTACGGTTTTCAGCAGGGCATGAAATCCAGCCTCATGCTCCAAGATTCAGTGTTATGTCTTCGGAATTTTTGCTGCAGTGTCATAAATAACAAAATTGGCCACACCATTAGACAAAGATGCAAATTCACAGCAGAAAGGCAAAAGCAGATGAAGGAAATAGGGCAGACAAGGCAAAGCCATGGCAGCTAAGAAATTCAGAGATTTAAGCCAACCTATGGATGTGCCTTTACTTGATACTACCGTCGCTGCCTTCTATGGCACCAGATTTAAGATAGAGAGAAGTGCTGCTGATTCAATTTCGCGGGATTTGCAAGAGAATCTTGGTATGCGGCTTCAAGTAATGCATATCTTGCAGAATACTCAAAAATCTCAATACCAAGTTATTTGCATTACAAGTTCTTAAAGGTGTGGTATTAACGGAATGCATTACCTACTGAGTAGCAAGGCGGGACGAAGAATTTCATCTCTGATATCATTATACAGCTTCCCAGCAACGAGGCCTCATTTCAGACGGAAAGGTTGTATGTCAACAAACTCGACATTGTGTTAGTTCAGATTGTGAAGCATGGATGGCCAGCAAGACGGCGAAGACTGAAACGAAGTGATCTTCTTCATTCCAAACTCTTTCGATTCAATAAACATCTCCAAAGGTATGCACATGAAAAAGAAACCAGAACAAAGTCAATACTATGATAAGCAAGGAAAGCTGAAGCGCAAGATTCAACAGGAAACTACATCCGCAAGTCCTAAATTGTCATTCATCAAGCAAGGTTTAAATAGCAAATTCAAATGTTAACAAGGTTACATTGAAGGGCCAAAATCCAAGACTTAGAATGGATAAGAAGCTAATTACGGGTCACTTGAAACAAGCATCAGTCAAACAATATTCTACCTGCCACTTTCCATCTTAAAAAAAAACTCCATCCATGTTGCACTAATTTTACCATAGCTCACATTAGCAAAACTTCAAAGAAAAGTGAATTCATGACAATCCTATGGGAATGCTTCCATGCCTATCAAGTTTTGAGAAAATACATGAGTAACAAATGATAGAAGGTGTGCAGCCAGACAGGGTCCGCAATAAGAACAAATTTAAAAGGGATAAAGGATTGTTTCAATCTAAATGCACTCACAATGTATCAGAATACAACTCCAAGGATTTTTATTGCGGCAGCCCCGATTATGCTTATCTTCAACAAGTAGCTTCAGCTCTAAGACTTGCCACACTCGTCGTTTGTGTGCCTTTCTCCACAGCGAAACGGACGTCTACCTGCGAAAAGACACATTGGTTGCACCATACAGTTAGTAACAATAAGAAGTAAGAGGGGCTTATGATAACTGGAAAAAATCAGCATGAGAAGATTTGAACCAGCTAGAGCCACAAACTATCCCTCTCATCCATAAGCCATTTGTTCCACAACTTTAATAGCTTGAAATCCTCACCACCTGCAGAACATCAAACACAAGGAAACAATTAAATGTCAGCAGCCAAGTTCTTTGCAAAAATTGCAACGAGATATGCAGCAAAATCTCCAAGCCTCAGGGTCCTTACATCAACAACAAGGTGTTCTTGATCAGCAAAAACAATTATGTCAATCCCAAAGGGCTTTTCTTGAAACATCCACAACTTCTGTAGATTATACAACACAGATCGAACAATTAAGTAGGAGTGATTGGCAAGAAGAATTATGCATAAAGTTGCAAACAATGAAACAAAATTACTTGCCCGATCTGAATGAAATATTCCAGGAAGTTGCTAGGAGACTTCAGCAGTATGACTTTACTCCTCAATAGCCCAAGTCAGATAAGGTGAAAAATTGAGGCAATATAGAATGTTGGGGGAACACATGATAACATTCCTACAGATTCCCAAGAGCATCATCATGCCTAGTTTCAAAGAAAAATTGGGAGCACATGAGAAGCAGAGTATGCAAGCATCAAACTTACAAGGTTCTGCATCAACTATACAGCAGAGATTCTGCGAGCTCTGCAACAGGTGGGGTGAGTGTAATCCAACCCAATCTGAATACCCTTCAGTCAGACTCCACTATGCTTCAGCCCCAACTGAAACATCAGGAACATCAGATGCTGTAGAATCAACAAAACAATGACCAAATTAAACCAGAATTTCGCAAAAGAAAATAAATGTGGCATCATGAATATGATACTAAGACACTAAGAAAGTTCATACCATGGTGAAGTAGAACTGAAATCGATAGCATCATTGGCATACACAAATCATAAGACTCTTGAAGATTAACTGATGTAGCCTAATTACCGAATACTCACTTGGATCATCATCTAGTCATCTTTGAAGCATTGCCATGTAACTCCTTGGACCTGACAAATGGTGAAACATATCAGAACATTTTTCAAGCATGTTATAGGACTCTCCATCAAATAAGTGCAGAGTATGAAACTAAGCAATCTGAGAACATTACAAGCAAGAAGAAAAGATTCAAGTATCAACAAGTTTGGTCATACCTCATATGTTCACGCTGCAAATTTTGTTTCTTTTCAGCCTTCGCACCAGTACTTGATCCTTCAAGCCATCTGCAATGAATTCAAGGAAAGCTAATCAATGACAAAAAGAACAAAACAAGATCAAAACCTTGAGAAATCTCACAATTTAATACCTGCAATATGTCACTGTTTCATTCAAAGGTGTTTCTCCGGTTTCTCATACACGCCAAATTTACAATCACTTCTGCAAAGGACCTCATCAAGGTCAAACTTCAGAAAAAAATCCAAATGCAAAACAAGTGAATTCCTGCACCAGGAAAGCAAATTCACTTAATAAAAAAAAACAGACAAAAATATTCATAGCATTAAAAATCACGAGTTGAAATTCAACAAAATTCAGTGTGGCCCACCCCTCATTATAGAAACCTTTTGTTTCACTACAGACAAATAATTTTGAACCTGTCATAGTCCAAGAGGTCCCCACACAATATCAGCAGAAAAATATCACTCAAGATTTGCTCCTAACGGCTTGTTTCTCACTCATCAGCCCTCACTCACACGCATCACTCAAACCTCACACAATTTTCATTTCAATCTCACACGTATTCCTCTATATAAAGGCAATCATTAAAAAAGAAAGAGAGGACCTGAACACCTGAAAAACCCTAGCTGCAAATGCACACAGGGGACACAACCAACACACATACCTACCACAGAAAACCCTAGCAATTCATTAACCCTAAACTCGCTAAAAGTTCATACAAACGGTAATAGAGCTTCACATCGAAGCTCTGATTAATTTGAACTAAACCCCATCTCAAAGATTCAACAGAACGGAAGATGAGAAGGAGATCGTAGCTGAGATAAAAAACAAGACATACCTTGGAGCGGCTCGAACCGCGTTTTCTTCATGGGAGGTAGCTTTCCTCTAAATTTCTCTGTATGATGTAACATCCATGGATATAATGAATTGGGGTTTATGGGGTTTCATTTGGGATTAGGGTTTCGTTGTTGTTTGTTTATGTGATGATTTGTTTGTGCGTGTTGAAATGATTGAGGAACGAACGATGAAGGTGAACCTCACATCTTCTCTCGAAGAAGAGGAACCGAGTTCATGACCACTTCTTCTTGTTTTTTGTTGTTTTGAAAAATGATTCAGAGGAAAAGAAGAGAAAGAGGAATAAGGAAATGAGTGAAGTTTTGAGAGTTTGTTTTTTTTCTGTGATTCATTTATTTGATCGTCTTCCTGCTTTTACCGTTGTCAGCTTATTGTTTTTTTTTGTTGATCCATTACACCGGTGACACGCGTGTCCCTGGTGACACCTGTCACCGGTGATCTAACCCTTCCCCATGATATTTGACTTCTTTTAATTAAAAATTCATAAAAAAAATAACAAAAATTCTTGCTAAGTAATTTTATTAATCTTGTTTAATCTAGGTAATTAATCAGTTAATTTTTAATAATTTTATCTTATTAATTAACTCTTACTTTTATATAAAAATTCAAAAAAAACATTTCTTAACTTTATTTCTAAATTTTAATTTCTCTATGATTAAATTCTCATTTTGAATATTTCGAAAAAATCAAAAAAAGACATCTTCATAGATTAATTTATTTAAGTGTTTTATTTAATTAGATTAATTAATTCGATAATTAATCTAATTAAATATTTCTATTTGATTAATTAGTTTTTTCACCTTTGCTCGATTATGTGTGTGATGAATGTTTGCGTATGCTCGATCCTCCTGGCTTGTGATATGATGATATGACTGCTTGTGTGATTACTTTTGCATTTTTGACGATAAATTGCTAAGTAAAAAACGAACGCACACCAAGACTAATCATTTCAAAGATAAACGAAATCTTTGGTCCAACGCCAAGTAAACATCCATATGCACTTCACTTCATACACACACGTAAGTCGATCGTTCCTCGATCGCCATCTGCACGAACTTTGCACCTTACACTTTTAGCATTTTCCAACTTAATGAATCAACGCATTGCGCTTGTTTTCCATAGCTAGTCTTTAGCTTATTTCCTCACTTTGCGAGTCGAGCACATTGTGCCTCGCTAACAAAACCAACAAATAAACCTCCACTTGCATTCACCTTAAACTTCAAAAACCGAAATGTTACTTTCTTAGATCCAAACCCTTGATCCAACATCAAGCGGTCTTAGGAAACAAAACACTTCAATAAATACGAGGAAAATTGCACGCCACGAGCCTTAAGCGATAGAAAGGGGGATAACGAGCTTTCGTTACTCGCTCCGATTATTTCGGCGCAAGACATCCATCTTGTTGGACGGAATAAACTATCCATAGTCTTTAGTGCAAATGGACTCTTAAATCCTTTCATCGAAGAAAGGTAATAAAATCAACAACCATCACCTGTATCAGGCCGAACTACGAAGCTCTGACTTTCCCATTGCACAAGGGAATACGTAGGCACGAGGATCTCAATCCTTGCCAAGCCCCTAGGATCAATAAACACTTTAATTCAACAAGTAATCATAAGTATAGACATCCCTTCGCGCGTGACAATCTAGATGGTTCCCATCGAGTACGATGGATGTAGGAGGTGCTAATACCTTCCTCCTACATAACTGACTTCCGAACCCCGACAATGGTTTGCGATGACCTTGTTTTATCCCTTCTTTGTGGTTTTATCTATATTTTCCATTTCCCTCTTCGGGAATAAATAAAATTAGGTGGCGACTCTCAAGTCAGCCCAGCCGCGACCGCGTTCGCGAGGGATCGTATTTTTCGAGGTACGACAAATAGTAATAATAATATACATAATAGTGGTATGGTGAACTTAATCATCCACAACCAAAAGAGTAAAAAAGGTACTTAGTACCAAAAGATCGAAAAGGCAACCAATTTTGCTCAGTATCTTACACTATAATGATTAATCAAGACGATTAGAATCAAATTCAATGAAATTTGAAAGAAGATTGGGAGACCCAAAGCAACTAGGCATCAAACTTCATAAGTCTCGGATCTTAATGCAAAAAGATCAATCACTTTGGGATTACGCGACCAACACGAGGTCCGGTCCACGAAAGTGCAAGTATCCAATTGGATTTTTATTCTAAATTAGGGGCACATTTAGGTCTATGTTAAGCAATCGCAGAGTAATTTACGAAGTAATTACCCTACAAATGAGGTCGACCAACACCAATTAAGGTGCACGATATATGTGTTAATGCATGCGATATAAACGATATGTAAATCGCCATCCGAAAGCAATACCGCACGAAAATAAAGATGAATACCAAATTGAGTTTCATTTATGATATTCTTTCATCTTTAAGTTAAATCACTCATCTTGGTGGATTCAAGTATGAAAATATCTCACTAATGCAAAGTACCTAAAGTGAATTAAACAATTCACTTAAAGGTAGATTTGGACTAATGAATATTAACCACTCTAATCTACACCCAAAGTCCATTAAAATTAAAGAGAAATCAGTCCCAAGAATGTCTCCCAAAGTAAAAATAAGAAGGAGGGAAAAGAAGAAGTAAGAGGAATAAAAAATAGCTAAAAATTAAGCCAAAAATTCAGTTCTGACTCTGAGTAATCGGTTACTACCTAAGCAGTAATCAGTTACCTGAACAAAGAAAAACATTTTTATGGAAAATTAACACAGGTAATCGGTTACTACCTAGGCAGTAAGCGATTACTCTGCGTGCAGAATGAAAAATTATGCTAAAATTCAGCATGATCCATTTTTAAAACCTTTCTTTAAACATCTTATGATCATGAACTGAATTAGCACGAATTTTACAACCAAAACACAGATAAATCCCAGCAATCAAACAACAATTTATGATCTAGAAGATTAACAACCAAAAGCATCAAGGATCTACATCTTGAATGTTGATGATGAAGGTAGAACCGTGGAAGAAGTGAATTACCAAGAGCACTCTTCAAATTGATCCAATGTCAAGCTTGATCTACTAAAATTGATGAACAAAAAAGAGTATGATGAAGGTTTAGCTCAAAGATGATCAAGAATTCAAGATAAATTCTTGATAACTTTCAAAAAAAGAGAAGAAGAGCTTTAGTGAATTTTGGTTTTTGGGGGATATTTTGCAAGAGATTTGTTGACTATCAAAAGCTTGAGAATTGTATGAGAAATGACCTTTATTTAAAGAATTTAGGTATGGGAATTTAGTGAAATGGAGCTTGCTTTGGAAATTCAAATTAGGCTTGGTAATTCAAGAATTGGAGGGAATCATGAAAATAGTGGTGATTAGTGAGAGTTTATGGTGGAAATTAATTTTAATGATGTATGTGAATTAAATGAAGATGGTCTAGAATATTCCAAGAGTGATCAAAAATGAATTTGGTGCCAAAATTTAAAAATTTGAAACTGCTGCCAAAATTTTCAAAACTTCACGCAGGCAACCGGTTACGCCTTAGGTAGTAACCGGTTACTTAGTACAAATTTAGAATTTTTTTCCTTTTGCACTATTATGGTTCCGACTAGATTTTGTACGCGTCGAAGAAGGAATGGAAATAAACATGCGAACCTTGGAATTCCTTGAATAAGTCAATTAAATTGGGAAATCCTTGATCAGATAAATTTGAATTATTTGCGGATCAACTTCGACTTTTATCGGTGAAATTCATTCGAGCTGCAGAACTGCTATTTTTGGCATTTTTACCTGAAAAATGATTAAAAAAAGAGAAAAAAAATATTTTTTTGATTTTAATTAGTGGTTAGAAAAAAAAACAAATAAAAGAAAATAGTGATCCCCTGTGAGGCATAAACCTACACCCGAGAAAAAATCGAGAAACCAGTATGATCTTGTTTGTATTGCAAGATGTAGATGAAAAAAATGCGAAGAAATCTTAGGGCAAAAATTAGGATGCTACACTATGAGAGGAGAAATGGTTGTAGAGATTTCGGCTAAGGGATCGATAACTACTTCTCTAGTGTATTCGAGGTGCCCTTTGATAGAGACTTTTATGTTGATCTCGTATGTTTGTTGTTGACTGGGATGAACGTAATCCTAGGTATGAACTGGTTAGAGTATAACTATGTTCATATCAATTGCTGTCGTAAGTCGGTGAGATTTTCTACTCCAGAAGAGGAAGGAGTTGGGTTGTTGTCGTTTAGAGAGTTGCAGAAGTTGATGAAAGAAGAAGACCAAATGTTTTCGTGGATGGCATCGTTATCTATGGAGAGTAAAGCTAAGATTGAAGAGTTGCATATGGTGAATGAAATTCTGGTATGATAGACTCGGATGTCGAATATGATGTTGAGACATCTTATTTGTTACTTATAAACATGGTAAGGCATACATATCAGTACTTAAAAATTCTGATAAATCAGATTCAAACATACTTCAGGACGTTGTGACATCTGATAGGAGATTCAGTCCAGGTATTGCATAAAACATAAAACAGAAAAACTATAAAGAATACAACAGAATTGTTAACCTAGTTCGATCAAACCAATCTACTATGGGGGCTACCAAGCTAGGAAGGAAATCCATTATGTAGTATCAATTCAAAGACTTCTCAGCAAACACCTACAGTTTATAGTCTTCTCACTTAATCACTACCAATGCAACTTCTACTTAGGAACTCCTAAATATGAGAAACGCATCCTCACTTCCAATCACCTCAGTGATTTCTCACAGTCATCAATAGTCAGTTGTTGTTATTGACGGCTTGTTACCTACCAATAATTCACAACAAAAGCTACACTTCCATTACAATACATTAACCTTGCTTAGCAACTTCAGCTAAGTACAACACTTCTCTTGCTTACAAGCTTTGAGAATCACAAATACACAGCCACAACAGGGTTCCTTGTTGCGCACGAATGCCACAAGAACACAACCCTAATGATATTACATTTTCGGTTTTGTTGGTTGTTTCTAAACTAGGTTACAAGGTTTTTTTTATAACCTATTCCCAACTAGATTTGGGCCTAAACAATCACAACAATAGGTGCTACAAAAATGCAGAAAAAATATGCATACAAATATACAAAAAGATCTTTCAATCTAAAAACTCCTAAAATATCTCTAAATATAGAAACTCTATATTTTTCAATATTTTTCTTCAATTTAAATTGAGCCTTCAAGATCTTCTACAATCAGCGCCATTGGATTGATTTAAATCTTCAAATAAACTGTTTATGTTGAAACCAAAACAGAAACTTCAATCCATCTTCAGCAGTTCATGATGTCGAATGAACTGTCTTGACATCTTCTTCGACATGTTGTTCCAGATGTTGAAACATTTCAACACAACATGTTTGGATGCACACAAAGGATTATTTGCTTCATATATTCCTTTATTTGCAAAGATCTTGTACATATACATTGCTGCCATATTTGTTTTACAAAATTAATGCCAATTTGTAGAACTTACAATCTCCCTTTTTGGCAAGTTTTGGCTAAAACAAATAAACAAAAAATACATCAACAAGTAACAACAATAAAAACAAACACCCACAAACTCTCCATTATGTCAGGACATGTTGTCGGACATCTTCAGTAGTATTCACAACTGAACAAAAACAACAGTCACCTATTCTTCCAGTGGATGAGTTGCTACCTCTTCTTCTAGTAGACACAACAATAATAAAATAAGAAGTAGAAAGTCCTGAACTCTTGACCAAACTAATCCGTTTCTACATCCTTTTCAGATTCCCAGAAACATTCTTCTCAGGTTGTTGGACATATTTCATCTAGATGACCAATGGTGACATAAGAGAACAATTTGTCATACCCTTATGTAACTCATAACACAAGTTACAATTGTATTCAACTACTCAAGACACAAGTCACAAAGACTATCATACGACATGCACCTTGACATCTTGATAACCACCACACAAAACAACAGATGCAACTGCTGTGACAACATCTCTGAGTATAACATTTGTACACATTCTTTCTCCCCCCCTTTTAGCCAAAACTTGGCAAACATAGCCCTCACATAACCATACCCACAAATTATTCATCCAAACTCTAAAGAACCCCATTAGAAGAAAAGATGAAAACAAGAAAACTCACATGCTAGAAGAGGAGGGAATACGCTTCTATAAATAGGGAACCAAGGTATAGATTGTAATGTCCTATCCTTGAAACAAAAGTGTTATTGGTCCAATATATTTATGATAGGAGCAAAAACTTCTGCACCATTCACTGTGAAACAAAAATTAACCTTGATCAGCTGACTTGTTCTCCCAAAACAAACGGCACAATAACAAACACGCAAAAAAAACCGTGTTTCACATTTTTCTGCCAGCGCCGTCCATAAATACTCAAAAAGAGAACAATACAGACATGTCTTGAGACATGTTCTAACATCCAACCATATACTGTCTACTAGCAGTGCAACAATATGGTTCACAGCACCTCAAGAATCCAACATAAACTATAGAGAGCAGCTTTATACAAAATAGCCTACTAGACTCCTAGGACTCTCCTTATCTGGACCACACAGACATGCATACCACAACCACTAAGTAATAAAATAATCAGGAAAACATACTTAGTAGCACATATCACAACATGTTGTGTAACATCACAGAACCTGGTTAAGGTATTACTCCCCATTAACTCCACAAAATCAGATGCACAAACTTGTAACAAACTCCCCCTAACTAGGATACTCCATCTTTCTCTATACTTTGATGAAATGAAAACATAAGATGCATCTTCATGTCTTCAAGAGCTCACCCTCTATTCAATTTCCAATTGAACACATTCACTTCTTGTACCAAAGCATACCTGATCCCTACTTGGTTTGTAGTTACCACAGACTACACAAGTTGAACATCTTCTGCACATAGGTTCTTGAAATTGGCCCATAATAATATCTTTACAGTCCTTTGGCCATACAATCCAGATAAAACAAATTCAAACTAATTCTGAAATTAGAAAGAATGTCCATAAACAGACTTACAAGCAATCAATACCTGATCTACTTCGGTCTCTTCTACATGTTTCTTCCAATATAGATCAACTACTTCATCATTCTCCCATATGATTAGGTAGGCTAAGAATAGAAACCATGTAGACAAACACCCAAGATAATGTACTAACACATAGTTAGAACATTTTCCACACACTAAGACCTTGTCACCATGATCCTAGATGTGTTCCACCAACTGGACTTACTATAGCATAGTAATCCAAGAACTGCAAATCTTCATCTGCACTGTGCCACCAGCTTGAATCAGAAATCCAGAAAACCACCTTCAAGAAGAAAAAATCTCCTTGAGTCTTCAACTCATCACTCTTCTGCCCAAGAGCAATTTGTTCCAAGACAATCCTCAAGAACAACCAGTTGTCACACTCTCATTATCTTGATTCTTTGAATCCACGTCTATAGAGATAAACCAATTGTCACATTTTGATCCCCTCTTTTATGAATCCTCATATGAAAAAGCCAATTGCCACACTTGTCTTTTTCATGTTTGTCAGAAATCTTCCAAAGATATCCTGATCAATGAAGTTGATCTTCACCAAGTTGTCAAGATAACATGCCTTATGAAGAATTCAATCCCTATAGATCATTCTATCTTAAATTGATATGCCACTTCACCAATTAGATTCTGATGTTGAACTAGATGTTTGAACATTGTTAGTCCATATCCAGCTGTTAAATTTAGCTCCTTCTTCTTCCACTTGAAAGAACCTTCTTCCTTTATAGAACAAGAGTCCCATGCTCTCATAAACTTGACTTATTTATCAAGTTTGAGTAGACAACCTCCATCCTGTTGAATTTACAGAAATTCCTACTAATAACACATATTGATGAGAAACTTCCAATGTTTCTCCAAAGTCTTCAAACCTGTCGTTGTCTGAATCTTTAGAAGGAATAATTCAGAACTACAACTTGCAACATTACCAAGGATGACTTTTCTCCCTGAGTAAAGCAATCTTCACAAAGTTCGAATGATTTATCAATAATAACTTCATAAATATGAACACCTTCCTTGTCAAGGGAAGAACAAAATTCCAGTTGCATCCACCAAAACAAGTCTGCACTCTTGCACCAAAACACCACAGATGGCACTACTTAAGTCCCCCTTTCATGAACAACCAAAGCTCTTTTTTGAAGATGAGCATTAGTTACTCAGAATACTTTCTGAACCATAAGATTCAGACTGCAGATATGCATACTTCTTAGATAAACATTGTGTCTCCCGTCTAAGTATCCATCTATATGCATCATAAAAACAATAGAAAAATACCAAGTCTCCAGTCAAGGTATTTACTAATGGTCAGATAAGATTACCTTCTCACACAAGGTTGAACATTTAATATGACTTCTTCTTCTGCAGATAAATGACACTTTCTGAGATGATGTTATTACATTTGTTCAAACACAAGAAACATGTGCAGGGGCACAAGGGAGTCAACCATCAGTAGTTGATTAGGCTTCCAAAACACAAACATAAGCAGCAGCTGGGACACTCCAACAGACTTCTCCTTCAGGTCCAAAAATCATACTGAATTGAGATATCCTCACACACAATATAGTTACTGATCAACTATATCCACATCAGTCAACTCCGCCAGTTGACACAACTTGACCTTCATGTACAAGGAGTCTCTCTGAAATAATACTCCTTGAAGCTCAGGTACTTCACTCCTGCAGCAAGGACTAGAAATAAACTGTCCTCAAGAGACAAACACATGTTGATCACTCCTTGATCAACACCCATAGCTAAGAAAAGTTCCAGGGCTAGAACTTTCTTAGGCAAACCATACAGATGCCTCCTTTTCCAGATCAGGAGTAGGTTCCAAACACTTGTGAAATAAACACAGTAGTTTAGCACCCAATCATCTATATAGCCATTCCTTGGACAATAGAATCATGCCTAATTATGATGTGATGTTCTATCATGGGATAGGACATCATTCCAAGGATCACAAAAAGATCTACATACAGAAGATATATTTGTTAATAGTAGTCTTAAAATCTCCAAACAACCACTTCTCTTCACAGTGCCTTGAGTGGACTTGAAAAAGAGTTTTCAAGTATCATTAGCACAGTTGATAGAAGAAGATATACATATATCCCCAATACCATAGGATATATCTCTAGAGAATAGCAACCTTCTCACACAAAGGAGTTATAAGATAGATAAGAAGCGGATGACAAACTCCTTAGTTACTTCAAGTGTCACAAATCAGCCCTAGCAATTATCTCCAGGTGACACCAGCAACCATAGGTTTGAAAATAAATCAAACCTATCACAATAGAAACACAAACCCCATGCTACAACAATAGAACAGTCCATCCTCCAATTCTAGGGACCATTCACACATTTATACAGCTTTTCAGTAGAACCCTTCTGTAACACGGTGGGAGAACTGACTTTAGTTAAATGTTGCGGATAGCAAGAGTCGCCACCGACTTTTATTTTATCCAAAGGAAAGGGCATAAAAGAACAGGAAAGACCTTAAAAGATTTTTGGGTTCGGGGGGTAGGTTATGTAAAGGGAAGGTGTTAGCACCCTTTACATCCATGGTTATCCATAGGCTCTTAGTTACTTAGCTCACTTTAAACTGTTTTGAGAAGTGTAGTGTGTAATTAAAATTTTCTTAAGTACTTTATAATGATCCTTGTACGGATATATATAAAGACTTTGTTTTGAAAATTTGTTTGAAATGTGAAGTGTAATGAAGTATTTTTGAGAAGTGAGCAAGTATTTAAGAGGAACATACCCTATACTAAATCTTTACTGTTCTTATATGTTCTTTCAATGGTAAGACTATTCCTATTATTAAGGAATAGGTAGTCATTACCTTGGATGTTATAAGGGACATGTGAAGGGACATCTGTGTTTAGGCAACTGTAAGGTGTCTTAGCAATACGAAGGGACTTATCATCTTTTATTCGAAGGGACAAGATCATTTACTGTAGGCAACATCGAAGGGACTTGATCTTATAATCTTAAAAGGGACTTGATGATATTTTATGAAAAGGGACTTTGCTTTAAGACACCTTACTTGACCTTTTGTATAAGGCAACTGAGAGGCAACCCTAGGAAGTGCAAGATGGCGATCTTAGATCGACTTACGTGTGTGCGTTTTTCTTTTCAAATATTTATCTTGTTAAATTAATTTTCTAAGTTAATTTTAATTACAAATATGTTATACACACCCTAAAATTACTAACCACACAATTAAATGGCATAAATAAAAGGGCAAGAAAATAAATTTACGCTATTACATCGCTTTGGGGCAGATACATAATGATCGACGAAAATAAATTACATTTTTGATATACGCCTATACATTTTTCTAGTAATTAAATTAAAACGAGAAATAAATAAATAATTGAACAATATATAAATAAAACAATAATTATCAAGATTAGAAAAAAATAAATCAGGGTTAGTAAAGAAATCAGGACGTGATTAAATTCTTAAACCTAATTAAATTAATAAGTTTGATAAGAAAAACTAAAAAAATATTTATAAAATATATTATGTAAGAAAAACAAATTAATATTTATTTGTGAAATTTTATTTATAAAAGAAAAAATTAATGGTGGTTATTCTAATTAAGTTTCTATTAATTATAATTATTTAACTAATTAATCTAATATAGTAAATAATAATTTAAATAAGAAAATAAAAAGAAGAAAGAAAATAGGCGCAAAAAAGAGAATGGGGGGAAGCCTGGGATCGAACTCGCCCCCCCAAGCTTACCAATACAGAGTCTCAACCACTGGGACACACGCTTGTGTGTGAATAGAAACGGTTTTCATGCGTCACTAGAGGTCCTGCAAATCAAAAAATGTTATATGCACAAGATAAATTTGTCCCAATGGTATAAACCTATCAAAAGAGGTCTTGTGAATCCAATTATGCAGTCAATTCCATCTGAAATCGCGTCTAAACGGAATCCCTAATTTAAAGTTTTTAAACCCTAACAATGGTGTGTGAATATTCGCGCATCAAAACATCGATTCCTTTGCCCAGAAATCATCCATACACAGCAACAAACAAGATTAGAAGCACAAAAACGATTTATAATGGATAAATAAGTGAAATCGAAAATCAACAAAAAAATGAAGAACATGAATTCGGTTTCCATGATATATGAGGTGTTTGATGAATGTGATGATCCCAATGCACTCTAAATGTTTCTAGGAAGCTATTTCCATCATTATTTGGCCTTGTAACTACCTTAAACTTGCAAACCGAATGTGAGTTTGTTCTTGAATTTTTTTGAACTTTTGAGAGTATCCTTGGAGGCAGAATTTCGTGTCTTTGTGATTGGGATGTCTTCAAGTATATATAGAGATGAAAATTAGGTCAAAAAGTCATGGATTTATGGGCTTTGTAATGATGACAATTGATTGCTTGATTATGAAGAAATCTCTTATCCAAAAATGTCAAAAAATCCAATATATTCTTACTATCTTGGTCTAGCACGAATTTGGATGTGATCAATTAGTCTTGAATGGTGTTTATGACCTTCTAGAATCATAATCTCTTCCAAATATATGATTTTAATATTTTATTTTAATTTAATTTGTATTTTAATGAATAAAATTCAAATAAATATCAAATAAAATATAAAAAATCAGAAAATGCATGGGCTGGGTCGTGCTTGATGACATTATAAAGATTGGATGGCAATTTGGTGGGCTCATTTAGCAAAAATTAGTTTTAAGGCCTTATTTGCTTCATAAACTTCCCAAAAAATTTCCCAACTTTGCAAGGGCACAAATCCTTCAATTTTAATGCTATGAAGGTGTTCTTGGATATTTTGGAAAGCTTAAAGAGTCCTATAACCAACCTCTTTGGTCTCATGTCCATATCTTTTACCATTCTCAAGTTATGCTCTTTGGAAGTTGTTGACTTTTTGTTGACTTTTAAAAGGACCTATAATGTCTTAGCTCATACCTTCCAAATGAAGCATTTTTGGGCTTGGCTTGTGAGACACAAAGTTGTAGAGAATTCAATTTCCTTCAAAATGATATTCGGATGGAAAATTTTTGATGAAGCATGTGAAAGTTATGGCTGGTCAAAGTTCAGTTGATTTTTCCTGTGAAAACCCTAATCTAGAAACTCCTGATTCTTGATGATCTGAAATCTCCTTGATGAATCATGATCAACCCTTGATCAAATGATGAATTTTACTTCATATACTTGATGTTAGCAAAAAATCATGAAGTTTGACTTTGGTTTGACCACAGTTGACCTCAGTTTGACCTTTTGACTGCTTTGACTGATTTTAACCTATCTGATCATCTGACTGAGCAAATCTTTTGGGAAAATCTTGAAACTTGACATGGGGAGTCTTGAACACATATAGGATGCTATGAAGCTCACTTGAAGTCTTGGAAGTCCACTTAGCCTGATGAAAGTCAAAACCCTAGTTTAGGATGCCATGCTTAGGAGGATGCTTTGTCTGAGGGAATTGTCAAACTTGTCAACCAATTGTGATTCTTGTGAACCTTGTGAACCTCATGAGATGTCTTGAGAACTTTGTGAACCTTGTGAACCTCTTAGTACACAATGTTTTGTCTTGTGGAGGGCAAATTTTGGGGTGCAACAGCTTCCCCTGTTCAATTTTCTGAAACCTGAGGGGTTAGATTGGTGTATGTGCCAGTCGTGACCTGGAGGGTTGAAGGGGATTGAACACAAAAGCCCAAAAATTTGCACTCGCCGGTGCGTAAAGTAAAGCTGATGATTAATTGTATATGCTTGAGTGGGCTTGAAGATGCCACTTGGAAGAACTGGAGATGGGCTTAGAGATGCCATCTAAAGTATCAGGATGTGATGATGTCTTTATGTTGATACTGGATATCAGTACTAGGTATCCGTATAGGCCGTCTCTGAATCGTTTATGCAACATGATTTGAATTGTTGAATAGACCAGTAGAAATAAATCTTCGTGACGATTATCTCCTCTGGAAATATCTTGGATTAGGGAATGGATCTCTGTACAGACCGTTTGCCTGCTATTCAAGGGCCAAAAGAACGTCAGGATTAGTTCTTCTGAAAAATATCTTGAACCAGGGAATGGATCTTTGTACAGATCGTTTGCCTGCTATTCAAGGGCCAAAAGAACGTCAGGATTAGTTCTTCTGAAAAATATCTTGAACCAGGGAATGGATCTTTGTACAGATTGTTTGCCTGCTATTCAAGGGCCAAAAGAACGTCAGGATTAGTTCTTCTGAAAAATATCTTGAACCAGGGAATGGATCTTTGTACAGATCGTTCGCCTGCTATTCAAGGGCCAAAAGCACGTCAGGATTAGTTCTTCTGAAAAAAATCTTGAACCAGGGAATGGATCTTTGTACAGATCGTTTGCCTGCTATTCAAGGGCCAAAAGAACGTCAGGATTAGTTCTTCTGAAAAATATCTTGAACCAGGGAATGGATCTTGGTATAGACCATTTGCCTGCTATTCAAGGGCCAAAAGAACGTGAGGATTAGTTCTTCTGAAAAATATCTTGAACCAGGGAATGGATCTTTGTACAGATCATTTGCCTGCTATTCAAGGGCCAAAAGAACGTCAGGATTAGTTCTTCTGAAAAATATCTTGAACCAGGGAATGGATCTTGGTATAGACCATTTGCCTGCTATTCAAGGCCAGATAGATGAAATCTTATGGAAATATCCTGGATTAGGGAATGGATCTTCTTACAGCCCGTTTGCCTACTCTCCAAGGTCAAAAGAACGTCAGGATTAGTTCTTCTGAAAAATATCTTGAACCAGGGAATGGATCTTCTTGCAGACCGTTTGCCTGCTATTCAAGGGCCAATAGATTAAATCTTCTGAAAATATCTTGAACTAGGGAATGGATCTTTGTAAGATCGTTTGCCTGCTATTCAAGACCAGATAGATGAAATCTTCTGGAAATATCCTGGATTAGGGAATGGATCTTCTTACAGACTGTTTGCCTACTCTCCGAGGACATCTTGAGTAATGTATGGATCATTTCTGACCTGTGGTGAATTGTTGATGCTGTTTTATCTGTATATAACTATCCTGTAAGGAAAATGTTAGTTTATGCAATATGTATGCATGCATAGTATGATGCACCCAAGTAAATGTATTACGCATTTATGAATATGTATGCTATGATATGATGTAAATGATGTATGTATGAATTATGCAGCCTGAAGCGTCTGAATATCTTTGTATAATCACTGCTGGCTAGGGAAAATAAATCCCGATTCGTTGCTGAAGAAAATGAAGAACTTGTTTCTGTCTTGTTTGATAATATAGTATTCATAACCTCCCGTCTTCGTTCGTCATACCTTTATTGAAGGAATAAGTTCCTGAGTACCCCGACTGAGGATAAAAGAGATGGACATAAAATCAAAGGGAGATGTATCTTGAAGCATAGATTTGTTATACTGGGGATTTGTAATTGTCTTGTAGGGATGAAACGGCGAAGCTTCGTTGAGTTCCTACCTTCGTTCGTCCTTAGTAAATACTAAGTACTGCATTTTCATGCATTTCTGGTAAACATCAATCA
Organism: Lathyrus aphaca; assembly: GCA_963966055.1. NCBI lineage: Eukaryota > Viridiplantae > Streptophyta > Magnoliopsida > Fabales > Fabaceae > Lathyrus > Lathyrus aphaca. The sequence goes on from OZ014520.1 coordinate 502,923,847, forward strand.
TATTCAAACATTTTATGCATTTCTGGTAAACATCAATCATATTCAAAAGCATACATACATTCAAACACAACCAATGGACGTTTCGCTTATGTAAATAGGGTAAAAGTAAATCTGGATTCAAAGATGAAAAGTAAAGCTGAACTCGAAAATAGAATCGTTTCAACTTTGAGAGTGTATAACCAATTGGATTTAGAGCTCCTGAGATTCTTAACTTTCCTGAATACCTTCCCAGAAATCCTCATAGTTGGATCTGAAGACATGATACTGACACCATCTGATATTACTGGCGTAGACAATTAATTTCCACAATGGCTTCTGCTGAGAATCCAATATCAAGGTAATACAATGAGAGGAACGTGTCTTCAAATTGTGATGGACCATATATGCTCCGGGTATTAGATTTGAAAAGAAAGCATTGCCCCTTGGTTGAGGATGAATTGTCCCATAATGGAAGTATCTGAATGGAGCTATCTCAAACAGAATGCCCCACAATAATATGCCCCTGGCATCATGAATTTTGTAATGTTACCCTTGGTAATTCAGATAGATGGGGAGATCTGCCCCTGGCTACCATTAAGAATTGTTGAATCTTGATCTGACTGCCCCAAATGTGTTAGGCAGTATCATGGCATGCCCCCTTGGTTGGGAGACAATGATTATACCTCTTTGCATATATGGGCTTTGATCCAGGAAGCAACTTTGTTTATCGGAAGGACTTTGGTTTATTGAACCTTTATCCTGTAAGTTTCTCTGTTTATCAAACATTCAGGTATATGCAAACAAATATATTCAAAAATGCAATGCTTATGTCTGTCTTGAAGTTTTGAAAAAAAGTTATTTTAGAAAAATAGTTTTTGTGAAAACTGTGATATTAACTCAAGTTTTATAATAAGCCCTAAAGGAGTCAGGATACCTTTTTGTAACAGTATGCTTTCGAACTAACCATGCTTTAGTTAGGACTTTTAAAGGGTTGTAACGTGGCCTGGTTCACAGTTTAAGAAACAAAGGATAAAGGCTCAAATTTTATTTGTACCCAACCCAATCTCCATGATGTTCTTCAGTCCTATACTCAGTTAACTTATGCATTGAGGCCTAAAGGAGTTTTGGAATTGTAACACTGACATTTGTGATGGTTCAGAAACCAAAGATTTATTTGATCATTCAGTCATCTTTCTTTGTTGAGGATTCATAGTGACCTCTTTTTTCTTTTGACTTTGTTATATCTTCTTTTTGCCTGAACTGTTTGTTTCAGAATTACAGTCAGCGGAATTTCTTAAATTTTTTTTTTTACTAAGTCTCCTTCATAGGTTTTGACTTAGGGGGTTTTTCTTTTGCTGGATATTGACTGTCAGGTTTAATGATTACAGAGAACCATCATTAGTTGTGTACAACACAGATAATTGGCATATTTGAGTTAACCGAGTAACTACCCTGCCTCGGGTTATGAATAAGGGTTTTAATTTGTGGGAGAATAAAAACTCCTACTTCATAGGCTCAAAAGGGTTGACTAGCGATTAACTTCCTTATATCTCCACTGTTTAGGAATTGAAACAATGCATGTACATCGTCAGCATAGTTTGTTCAAAAGCATACTGCATAAGATTATGGTATTGTTTTCGTCATCCTCCCTCTACAGACTTATAGCTTTATCAGGAGTTAAATATCACAAAATAGAAATATGAAGCATAGCTCAAAATATAGTGAAACAAATGGATTAATTCAAGACAAACATACGCAATGCATTAATGAAAACAAAAGTTTAACATAATAGTAAGTGTTTAAACAAAACAAAAGAAATTACAAATGAAAGTTCAAATGTTGTCCCATCCAGTTGGCTGAATGTCTTCAATTGCGATCTGTGAACTTTCAGGAGCAGTATATTTCACCATGAAATCAAATTTACCATTTGGATGTCCCAAGGTGCCCCATATCTCAACAGGAATAGGTAGGCTTTCTTTCTTGCTACTTTGGGCAACTTGTCTTGCAGCTTCGATGTTTGATGGACGATAGTAGAATTCAATTTGGCCTTCTGGCGTAACCTCGAGGATTCCTTCGTCAGTTAGGTCTTGAATCTTATTCTTCAGTGCCCAACAGTTATTAGTGTCATGTCCGGAACTGTCGGAGTGATACTCACACCTTGCCTTGGGATTATAGCGAGGAGAGGAAGTATTAGGATTTTGAGGAGGATTTTTCAAGGAAATTAGCTTCATCTCCAACAAGCATTGCAAAACTTGTGACATTGGAGTGCTGAATTTGATAAACTGCCTTCTACATTCCTTGTGTTGAGGTGGATTAACCTTATCAGGTCTTTTTTCTTCAACTAAAGAACAATCAGTGGCAACCTGTTTCTTACCTTCTTTTATCCTCCTCTTCTTTTCAACCAAGTCAGTTTGTTTTAACGGAGGTTGACTAACGATTAGATTCTTAGTTCCATTACTTTGAAGTTTATGGACAAAGGTTCTTAACTCTTCTTTCCCCTGGGCTAAACTTTGAATAAGAGCCACCTGGTCATTCATCTGGATCCTCATTCCTGTCATCTCAGCTTGTAGTTGTTTCAGTTGATCATCCTTGTTGTCCTTAGGATTCTTCTTCTTAGCCAGCAGTGTCTTCAACTCATCTTGTCCCTTGGACAAGTTCAGAATCAACTCTTGGAATTGTGCATTCTGAGCTTGGAGATCTTTGATAGTCTGTTCAAGAGCCATTTCTGCTGAAATAAAAAGCGAGAAGATAAGATACCTGTACATAAGAAACCTGTGATGCAATGATATGATGTATAAATGCGTATGCAATGTTTTCAAGGACCGCAGGATTTAAATTTGTTTAAACAACCAAAAAGTGAAATTTTATTAGTAATAAATTTGTTTGCCCCTTGGGCTTACAATAAAAATGAAATGAATACAAAAGATGGGGTTTTAAGTCTCCCATGGACGTTTCCTCTTTGTGTTGAGGTATGAGTTGAGATTCCTATCCTCGTGAAGTTGCTTTGTTAGCTCCAGGATTCTTTCTTGACTTGCTTTGTAATGAGTCTCAAAGTATCCCTTTGCTCCTTCAACTGGATCCAGGACCTCCGTAAGTCTTCCATGTCAGTGGGTATGTCTGGGTGAAGGATGGTATAAGAAGTATCCCCTTCAGCAACAGGCTCCATAGTAACTGGCAGGATGGCAGGATATGGCATCAAAAGAGTCTGAGCACGAGATCATACCCATCTGAGATAAGCTTCCATAGGACTAGTGTACTTGGGATCCAGAGTCTTGTTGTCAACCTTGTTCACTTTCCCCCATGCTCGTATAAATCTTTGATGATAACCTTGCAGATCGTTGTCGTAGTCAAACACAATACCCTGAATCAACATGTCATGAGGACCATCACTCCGAGCGTAACCAAATTGACGTAGAGCTAAGGAAGGGTTGTAAGTAATGCCCCCTCTTATGCCAAGGAGTGGTACATTAGGAAACTCCCCACACCTGTCAATGATAGTAACATTCTCCATAGATCGAGAGCACCAATGAATATCTGAATGAGAGAGTGACATAATCCTCTTGGACCACCTGAACCCTTGTTCATTCTTCTTCACTGATCGAGGAAGGTGAGAAATAAACCACCTAGATAGCAAAGGTATGCAGCACATCAGAGTTCCTCGTGCCTTTATAGTACGAGTGTGGAGAGAATGTAAGATATCCCCAAGTAATGTGGGCACTGGATTGCGAGTCAGAAATATGTTGATGGCGTGTACGTTGTAATACCTCAAAATTTGCCCTCATTCTTTTTACCTTAACTGGCTTGTAGCTTCGCATTTCATCTGCATCTTCCTGTTAGGTCATAACATCATAATCGTTCATTTCATGGACTCGTAAGGCATGGAATCAAAAGCCTCTTCTGGTGATATAACTCTTCCTGTTCGGAGGTGATTTATCTGACTACTACACTCAAGAATGCTCCGTAGTATTGTGCATTGTAGGTGTTAGGGTTTCATTAAAATCATAAGTGAGTTTCGCTATAATCGGTGGTTTGCAGATGACTTGTGTTTGACAAGTTAGGGTTTATTTCCTAATTAAGTGATACCCGACAAAGTTTCCTTGCGAAATGTGTTCATAAATGGTCTTGTCATTCAAGGGATTCCATCATTACTAAAGACTCAATTTATTGAAGATCATAGTGCATGCGGGGCTTATTAGGGTCTTTATGACAAATGGATGTGGGTTTATGGTACGGGGAATCAAGTAACGGATCCTTATGATAATCAGGGCATTGTGGCCCTCCTTGTGGTTCATTGTTGGCAATACAGATCAATGGGGGTTTGGATTTGAGGGTTGACTGAAGATCGATGATTCGTTAAAGACTCGAGTTTGAATTAGATTGGAGGTTTAAGTTGGATTAAACGCGCTGAGATTGGTCGCAAGGATTATTTGGGTTTCAATAATCTGTTTCCATGCTAATATTCACTTTTTGCCCACTATCCAAACTAAACCTATAAACCTTGTTTTGGTCCATTATCCATGTTAAATATGATCCAAGCATTCTTTCAAAGGTCCATTTGTTTAATTTCCAAGTGTCCATCCCCATTTTCAATAGGCGCCCTATCTTATTCCTATTTTTTATTCGATTCATAACCGTATCCAAAAGTCATAAATTCATTCAAGTCATGTCCATCTAATCACAAAATCATGGTCGTGAATAGATTAGAGTTTCTTAAGGTTTAAACTGTATTCATTATCCAAATTATCATGTTATATCCAATTTTCATTAGAACCATTATATAATGTTATCCATTTCAAATTAGGTCCTTAAACTATTTTTCTTTCCAAATTTGTCCATGCCATTTTGTGTACAATCTTAATCTTGTTTTTCTTTTAAACCATAATTAAGGCCCATTACCATATTCAAACTTCAATTCAAATCTATAAATAACCCATTCAAGAATATCCGTTTGAATGTCACACCCGATTTCATCCATTTTTAGTCATCTCGAAAAAATCACATTCATTATTCCATTTACTTCCTTAAAACCATTTTCCTAAACTATTTCCGAGGGTCAGTCCATTTTTTCATCATTCTTTAAATAAATAAAAAGGAAAACAAAATGGTAAGAAACAATTACAACAAATGGATGGAAAGAAAATAAGTTGGACAATAAGATATAGTGAGAAAAATAGCACAAAAAAAAAGAGTCAGTTACAATAAGAGAAAAAATCAGTTAAAAAAGGCCAACTGATAACAAAAGCTGATAACCAAAAAAAATAGCAGAAGAAAACTCTCTTCAATCCTCTTCAAAAGAACTCTGATCATCATCAGTTTTTCTTCCAATCTTGATCTTCACCTGAATATCACTTCAACAAACACCAAAAATCCTACAACAACAAAACAAATTGAAAATTAGTGAAGCTCAAGAAAAGAGAAGAGCATGGATTCATAATTCGAAACAGAAATTAAAATCAATTCATAACAAACTTTATCAGCTCATAACAGAATTCCAACTGAAAATAACAACTTCATAACAGAGTGTTCTTCTAGAATACTCACCTGAGATTACACACAGAAGCAAAATTGATCTTATATAAAACAGAACCCTTGCTCTTGAATCGGGTTTTCTTCCCACAACTTCATTTCTTTCCACCATTTTTGTTTCTCAACCTTCTCACCATTCTTCTTTTTTTCCTTTTCAATATCCTTCCTCACGCTTCATCATTTTCAATCCACTCTTCACAATTTTTGGGCAGCCATTGCTTTTAACTTTCAAAGCTCCAATTCCAATTCTGCTTCATCACCATCTTAAAACTCACACAGCTGCAACCTTCCTCAATCTCAATTTTTTCCCAAATTTTCATTCAACTCCACATCAATCTTCCATCTTCATCAAGCATTGTTTCTGAACTTTCTTCACCAATCTTGGCTGAATCTCGACAATTCTCTTCATCATAACCTTCACCAAGAACCTGTGAAAACCAAGAAATAGTCACAGAAAAAACCCTAAAAGATCAGTTATCGGAAAATAAAGAACTCAGAAGCAGATACTGAGTAAAAGAAGGTTTCACCAATATTCAAGAAGAAATTCAGAAAAGTGTATTATTACCTGCAAACTCTTCAATCTCTCAGCTCCAGCATCAATTGTCAATTTTCGCTGAATCTCTGTATCAGCATCTTCATCAAACCTGCATCAGAATTTCAACAAACTTCAATCAACTTCATTACCATCATATAGCTCCAAAAAGTTCAAGACCTGCAAATTGATCAAGAACATTCCCACAATCGACAAAGGTTGCGCAATTGCAAAATGATTTTGAGAACAAATTCGTGACATCAGAATCAATAACAACAACACGAATTTGCAGTCGTAAGAATCGCAAAATAAGAGGAATGAACGAACGATTTTCATACCTAAAGAGAGGCATCAGCTTCAACTGTTGTCGTCTCGCTGGTCTGTTGCTTTGCCGTGGCCGTATTTCTTAGTGTGTAATTCATGTTGTAGATTCAGTTTCGGTTGTTGTTGTCACCAAATTCGGGGAGAATGAGATCGATTATGAGGTACGTATGTGATGTTTTTGATCGCTACACCATCTACGGTTGTGTTCGTCGCGTCGAGTTCATGTGAATAAGCGGCGGAAGAGTCGAAGTGAGAAGATACAAAGATGATGAGGCCGAAATTATTAGAGGTCGTGAGGTAATAGTATCTCTGGCGCCGTTTGTTTTTTCGGTGGGAAGAACAAGGACCGTTCAGTGAAAACAAAGGGAGATTAGATGGTGTATTTGAGGAGATGAAGGCAAGTCTTTGGGTTTTTTTTTTGACGGCGGAGAGGTGTTGGTTACCGGCGGTTTGACCTAAGGAAGAAGAAGGAGAACGGCCTCCACGTCTAGCGGCCTCCGTTCGGCGGCAGGTTGAAGAAGATGAGCGAACGGGAGATTGACGGAGGCGAGGTGAGAAATCGCGTGAAGAAGCTTTCGTCGGAATCGCGAGAAACAATTTGTCACCGATGAGTTCGCGTGATTTTCCGGCGGGTTTGTTTGGCTGAATTGGATGGTGGCGGCGGAGTATCTATGAAGAAGAAGGTGCTTAGGGTTTTTTTCACAGAGGATGATTAGGGTTGTTGTTATGACATACATTTGGATTGGGCTCACTAACGCAGGCCAGTGGATTCGCTGTTTGCGCCATCATGATTCCACATACACCATCCATTCGTGTACATTGGGCCTAGCTGCTACAACCACCCTATTCGCACCACCATATTTTCAGTTCATACACCCCTCCTGCGGGTTCTCTCTTGGTATAATGGGCCGAAATCCATTAAATTCTTATTCAGGCCCTGCTTTTCAATATACACCCCTGTCTTTTTTTTTTTTTTTTTTTTTTTTTAATTTAAATTTCTTGTTAGAATTTTTAGTTAATTTATATTTGTTAATCAACATTTGGATTAATCCTTTGACCATTTTTATTAGAATTTTGGTCCTAATTTTCATTATTGCTTTTATTAAAGATTCATGAGTTTTTGATCGATATGGATCGATTTCGGTTACCATGGAAATTTATGAAGCCAATATGGAAGATGGGCATTTATTTTGCTCATAGGAGACTACAAGGCCTTGCTTAAGGTTTTTTTTTCCGGATTTCTTTTATGTGAAGAATCGGCACGTCATTCAAGTAAGTAATCTCGATACGCCACTTTTAATGCACCATTTTTCTTTTTTTAGATTTTCGTTTAGTATAGATTAGAAACAAATCTATAAAAAATAGGAAAAAGCATGAGAAAATTCCCCAAAAATTAGAGTAGGTTGTTAATTCCATTTAGAAATTTGTGATATTTTTATTTTCTGAAATTTGGTTATTTTTGAATTAATTCTGAATTTTTCTTTTAATTAGCTTTATTGAATTTCTTTTAATTATGCTGGATTTTGTGCATTTTATTTAAGTAACTTCCAGCAACTTTTTTGAGCCATTCTTTTTTCTGTAATTAGAGGACTCATAATATTTCTTAGGATATTTTTTATGGAATTTTTAGGACCTTTTATCTTAGGTTTTAATGATGTAGTCCTTAGGAAATAATGATTAGTCTTTAGGTAGAAATAATCATTTTTTAGATATAGAAAAAATAGAAATTTTTAGGATCCCTCTTAGTACAATATTAGAGATAATGTTAGGACCCTATAGTTTAATTTTCATAATTTTTCTAGAGGTTTTAATATTTTTTAGAATATTAGTTTTAGGCCTAGTTATGCATAAATCCCATTAGTTAATCATAGTTAGAAATAATTCAATAAAAATAATAATAATAGTCTAGATTAGATTTAGCATTTAAATTTAATATTAGACTTAGGTTTAGTTTAATTCGATTTTTTAGATGAGCATTAGGTTTGATTTAGATTTAGTACTTAGGCTTGAAACTTCATTGTCATTAGAACTAGAATAAATAAATAGACTATTTTTTAATTCATGTCATTAAATGCATTTTAGAATCTTATTTTCTTATGGCTAATTGCATTGTTTTTGCTTCATTTGATTTTACAACTTTAATAGGCTTCCCCCATTTGTTCTTAGAATCAACTTAACTTCATTAAGAAGTAAGTTGAATTCTATTAGTTTCTAAGTTTCCATTAAGAATAGAAAACCTCACTAACCATTAGGATCACTTGTAAATAAATAAACAAAAATAGGATTGAGTCTTAGTCCCTTAGATTTTTTCTTTTTTTTTTTCAACTTGAGTCTTTATTTCTCTTCTCAAAAGAAAAGCAATAAAATACTTAATAAAAACCGAACAATCTTGTACGACACGAGACTTTGTTGCGGAGTGTTTATACGCGTCCTGTTTTGGGGCGAGGTGTAAATACTTCCCGCGATGGATAGGTCTTAGTACAAGACCGTTCACAAACAAATTCAAAACATTTCTCATAAAATACAAAAAAACAAATAACAAGCGACTATCCTGCGGGAACTTCTCTTCTCATCTCATTCACTCACAACGCGAACTCGCGACGACTTGTCACACGTGCAAGACGGTAAACGCACTCGTGCCAGACGAGCCTGCAACACCTGAGCATAGACATACGCAGTTCCAGTTGTAAAAAACACAAACAAATAGTTCCCGCCTTAGTTAGGCGAACTACGTCGACTCTGATCCTCATTATCCCGATGAGGTACGTAGGCAGCGGGGTAGGGCCCGTTCGAGCATATTCTTTATTTTCCCTACATTTCCCCCCTTTCTTTCCATTTTCTTATTCCAGTTCCTTTCTCATTTCTCATTCCAGTTCCAGTAGCAGTTTTATTCGGCAGCATTCTTTATTTCTCACCCTTTGAAACAAGCAAGCAAGCGTGGATCCCGTCGGGTACGACGGACGATCTGGGGTGCTAATACCTTCCCCAGGTCGTAACCGACTCCCGAACTCAGATCTTTGGTTCGCAAGGCCTCGTCATTTCCTTCTTCCTTAGGTTTGTGCAACATTACCTTTCCCTTTCATTCGGGATAAAAATGTCTGGCTGGAGACTCTAACCTTTCCGCGCCACTTTCGCGTTTGTACTAGGATGAAAATCCCGGGAGCGACAGCTGGCGACTCTGTTGGGGATTATAACCTGATTCTTCCGGTTTCCCTTGTAGAGTCAATCCTAGCGCCTGTTTGGTTTTGTTTCTTTGGGTGTTTTATATGCTTGTTGCTGTGTGCTTTAGTTTAGCTTTACTTTACAGCTTTACTTTATCGCATTTATTTACCGCTTTCAGTATTTTATTTTCCATGCATCATATTATACTGGACTGTCTGGCTGTGCTGGTTTTCATTTTTTCTGTGGGTTGGGGTTACTGTGAGATGAGCTCGTAACCGGGGCTCGAGTGCACCCTAGGACTTAGAGTGGTTCCACTTTGGCTTCATGGCATCTTGCTATGTTGGTAGTAGTGAGTTCCATACCTTGACTTGCGACCTTCTCGGGAATGTGTTGGTTCCGGAATCTTTCTGGGGCAATACGCTACCTTGATAGTTATGTGCAGTCAGGGGACCGATCATTGAGAACCTTTGTGGAAACATCCCTCTCCAGTGATGACAGTGGCAGACCACATTTGTTGGCAAACCCACTCGCATCCGAGGGCCCACTGGGAACTCGCATAGGATGGCCTGGTTCTCTCATAGGAATCCAGTCAAGGTAAACTGTTCGTATGAAGATAGTATTGTACCCTTCGGGATGAATATACTATTGTTTCTCGATTCAGTGCTTGAAGCTGAGGACTTATGAGGGATGCTTGTTTCCTTGGACTCAGCTGAGACCTCCCTGAGTAGTACATAATGCCAAACTGATTCCCTGATTTGGTCATGAGCCATTTCTCGGAGATGGTGAACGTATTATTGCTATTCGGCTTTGAGAGTCCGTGATGTTGACCTGAGTAGCACACCCGTGAGATTGGGAGGGGTTTACAGGTTTGCAGGAACTCTAAACTTCAACATACCCACTTTGCCAGTATTGTTCAGTGTACTATGGTTCTTTGATTCTGAGATCTGGGATTTCTATTCAGAGAAATTGTTACTGTGATTACCATTATGACCTTGATATTGTGACTCTCCACAAATACTTGGCTCGTTGTTTAACTTCAACACCGTCAGTGATTGTTCAATTATGTGATCCAGTTCTACAGTTATTGGGTTCTCAGTTATGGGGTTCTATACAGAGACGGTGCTGCTATTATGGTTCTATTCAGACACTTGACTCATTGCTCAACATCGGCACCAACATCAGACCATTGATCACATGCCTGCTGCATACATGACATCATAGCATTTCTGCACACATGTTCAGTTATTTCCGAGGATCACATACCTGAATCATGTTGTTGGAATTTTCTGTGCCAAAACTTGAATCAAAGCAGCTAGATTCCTCAGAAATAATTGAACATGGAATTTGCATACATCCTTGCATTCTTGACAGGTGTTCAGAGACAAATTATTTTCCTGACTTGATTTCCCTTCACAATGGACAACTTGAATCACAGTCATCGAGGTATATATTTGAAGCAACTCCGGGCGGAGGTAATCGAAGGAAGACCCAACTGAGGTCATTCAGAGCAAAGGTATAAGCTTTATTTCAGAACCAGAAACTGCGGAAATAGGAAGTCAACCAGATAAAGACTCAGATGAGCTTAGTTATAGAAATTGTGAACGAAGTTATTTTCATCCCTAGTGAGGGGAACTACGCTGCTCTGATTCTCCATTGGTCAATGGAGATACGTAGGCAGGAGACCGTGCAAGATCTTTCCGAGCAACTTTATTTATCAACTTCATTTATCAACCTCTTCCCTCCAGACATCATTTGTCGGCATCCAATTTCAGCTTCCCAAGAGAGTGCAGCGGGCAGAGCATAAGTTTGATCATATTTTGATGACGTACGTGCAACAAATTTCCTTATTTGCTCAAATTCAAACTGATTGAGCTAGTCACATCAGGATCATCTCCGATAAATCTTCCTTTGGGGTTTCAATGTCGAATGCCAAGTCTGACTACCATTCTGGGGCACCTAACCATTTAATTGAAGATTGAAAGTCTTTCAGAGACAAAGGTATAAACAAGTTCGCGAATTTGATTGAGTAAACATCCAGACTACTGACTACTGAAAGTCTCCAAAAGCAATAAGTCCAGACGGAGTCAGACCTCCTCAATAATGGCAACCATGATGTGAAGGCTAGATGCAAGTACCAATCAGGGGCATTTAGGCATACAATTGACAACTGTGATGTGTTCAAGTACAAGATGCAAAATTTGGCCGACTCAAAGGTCATCATGCCAGAAGGTCTGCTCACATATTGAAATCTCCTTATCAAATTGGCATCCTAGTTTGCAAGGGCATCTTCAGAAGCAATAAGTCCAGACGGAGTCAAGTCTCCTCAATGATGGCAATGTTCAGCTTCTTTACTGCATTTTCATTTGTAGTTTATATTGTTTGTTTAAACATTTGTATGCATGCATGAAACTTATTTGTTTTTGAATGATAACCATAATAAAATGCACATGTTTCTCTTGAAGTAATCCATTCGTATTCACTCATGATTTTGTGTATGTGCATTGCAATACCAACTGTTGTGATTAAACTCTATCAGGGAGGACGACGAAATGAAAACGCAAAAATCTCTAATTGTGTGCTTTTGAGAAAGACCCTGTTGACGATGTACAAGCATTGTTTCAAGTCCTAAACACCGGAGATATAAGGGAGATAGACCCTCGCCAACCCATTTGAGCCTTGAAGTAGGAGTTTCTTTTTGCATGAAAAAACCCTCGCACTCAACCCAGGGGCAGGGTAGGCATCAGTTAGTTTGACCGAGCATTCAAATTTCAAAAAGGAGTGCAAATTTGAGGATCCATTACCTTTCGTGGTACCAAATCAAGAGGTCTAATGACCATAAACCACAATGGTTATCCCAATCAAGAGGTCTAATGACCAGAAACCACAATGGTTATCCCAATCAAGAGGTCCAAAGACCGGAGACCACAATGGTTATTCCTCAACAACAAAGGAGTGAGACAGTCACGACCCTCGCAAAGCATTCAAGACAAACAGTGTCACACGATTTGTTCAAAAAAAAAAGAAAAAAAATGAATGAGAAAGCCCGCTAAGTCGAAACTTGAAAACAAGCGACTTAGGCAAAAATTAGGGCATCCCGCTGGACTTCACAATCAAAGATTCACAAGAATTCAGTCCAGGCAAAAGTTAGGGATAAACAAAATAATGCAAAAGTGAAAGACGAAAAGGATTACACAAGAAAGATCCTTGAGCAGGAACAAAGTCGTGTGATACAGACACAAAAGACAATAGGGGTGACTGACTCTAAACAATAATTTGATTGGTGCTTAAACCGTTAGTATAATTGGTTCCTCAACCATCACAAAACCCTTTTTGAGAGGTGAGCGCTTGTGAAAGCTAGCTGAAAATAGGAATGGAGAACATCACGAAGATGGGTGGGCACAAATAAATTTCGAGCCTATACCTATTGTTTCTATAACCGTGAACCAGGCCACGATACAACCCTCAAAAGTCCTAACTGAAACAGGGTTATTTTTGAGAGCGTACTATCCCGAGACCGCGTTCCTGACTCCTATGAGTGGTGTTGAAAGGTCTTTGTTGGTGTTGCATGTGCATGTTTTCTATTATTCAAAAAAAAAAAAATTAATGTCGTATCTTAACCAGTGATCCGCTCACAAAGGTTTGCGACATCTTTTTCAGTAAAACTTCAAAATTAACATGTGTGGTGCATTAGAATTTTCATTCTTAAAATAAACATTTTATGCTTACATACATTTGTTTGGCATCACAAAAATTCACACACGAAACTTCAGTCCAGAAGCTTAATCTTGCCAAGTTGAGAAGTCTGAAACTTCCGAAAGACAATCTATGAAGATGTAATTTTCCAAGAAACTCCATTGAGTAGGGACTTTCCCAACAGTCGTGGTAAGAGCCAACTAATCCGGGGCAATCTGGCGCTCCCGGGATTTTCATCCTAGTACAAGCGCGAAAGTGGCGCGGAAAAGGTAGAGTCGCCAGCCAGACATTTTTATCCCGAATGAATGGGAAAGGTAATGTTGCACAAACCTGAGGAAGAAGGAAAGGACAAGGTCCTGCGAACCAAAGATCTGAGTTCGGGAGTCGGTTACGACCTGGGAAGGTATTAGCACCCCAGACCGTCCGCCGTACCCGACGGGATCCACGCTTGCTTGTTTGTTTCAAAGGGTGAGAAATAAAGAATGCTGCTGAATAAAACCGCTAACTGGGACTGGAAAATGAAATGAGAAAGGAACTGGAAAAGAAAATGAAAAGAAAGGGGAAATGTAGGGAAAATAAAGAATGTGCTCGAACGGGCCCTACCCCGCTGCCTACGTACCTCATCGGGATAATGAGGATCAGAGTCGACGTAGTTCGCCTAACCTAGGCGGGAACTATTTGTTTGTGTTTTTTATGCTGGAACTGCGTATGTCTATGCTCAGGTGTTGCAGGCTCGTCTGGTACGAGTGCGTTAACCGTCTTGCATGCGAGACAAGTAGTCGCGAGTTCATGTTGTGAATGAATGAGATGAGAGAAGAAGTTCCCGCAGGATAGCCGCTTATTGTTTGTTTTTGGCTTTTATGAGTTTTGTATGAATTTGGCACAAGGAAGTGAATTCAAACTCTTTTCCATGGAATGTACACTTGACTCTACATTCCAAGATGGAATAATAGAACAAGCATACCCAGCAAGGAGAATTTATCCAAGACTGGTTTCCTAGGATTAGGGTTTAAGTTCACTAGCTTGTTGAACTTTATTAAGTGTTTTTGTTGCTTTTGTGAAGAAGTGTCTTTTAAGTTTTTCTTTGTGAACAATTCCTTGATGAGACTTGTGCATCATGATAAACAAGCTTACACCACTCCAAGATGGAATGAATGCAAGTGTTTCATGGAATAAGGCTATACACAAGGAATCCTTCCATTTATTTATTAAATGTTTTTTTGGATTTTGTTTGAAGATAAGAAGAGAATGACTCAAATTGCAAAAAGGGACAAAAACTAAGGGGAACTAAGACACAACCCTAAGTTAATTGTATTTACAAAAGGGAGATCCTATGGTTAATGAGGTTTTCTAATCCTAATGAGAAAAAGGAAAAGAAAAGGAAAAAAAAAAAAAAAAAAAAAAAAAAAAAAAAAAAAAAAAAAAAAGGATGCAACTTACTTCCTAAGGAAGATAAGTTGGTCCTAACAATGGGGAATCCTACCAAACACAAATATGGAAGGAAAAAGGAATTAAAATGCATAAAAAAAATGCATAAAAAATAAAGGTAAAGTGAAGTGAACTTGCCTCAATCTTCCCCACTACAAAACAAGTGGTTAGTGCACATTTTTTTATTAAAAAAGAATAAGGCAAACACACGTTAATTAAATCCTAATTAAACTTGGACCTAAACTAGACCCTACTTTAATCCTAAAGGACCTAAATCTAATGCAATGCAAAATCCAGCAACTATTTACAGCACTCAAATACACAATCAGCTATTAAATGCAATATACAATGCAATAGCTTTTTACAGCACCTATATGTATGCAAAAACAGGTGTTAAAAGTCACAAACAGCATGAATTTACAACAAACAGCATGCATTTTACAGCCCCTATGCAAAACAACAGCTATGAAAAGCAAAATCCAGAATTGATTATTTTCATTTTTTAATGCACCAATTCAATTAAAAATGTTCTAAACACATCACAAACATGCATTTAAACATGGATCAACATTCATAAATGCAAGAACATGAACATTTTGGAATGATTTTACAAGTATGCATCTCATGAATTATGCAACAAGTAAATGCAAAAATAGCATCTAAACATGCATATGAACATGGCACTTGAACACGATGATCTTGATTATGAATATGCAACATGATGGCACACAAATAATGCTAAACTTAATACAAAATTCAGCACTAAATTGACATGAGTGATGTGATCAAATATGCAACAAAATAACACCAAATGCACATTCACATGATTATGCAAAATGCAACATACATCAACATAATGAAATGCAAAAATGATTTAATGCAATGCAAACATAAAAAACCAGAATGCAACATGATTATTACATACCTAATGATATATGAACATAGCAACAAAATGCAAGAAATCAAGGCATGCACAAAGAAACACACAAAAACCGCATAAAACGCAACATAAACGGAATCGTGTCGAAACGACTCGAAATGGGGGAACTAGCTACTGGAAATGGATTCAAAAATTCCCTAAAATCACTACCTAAACAAGTATGAACATTAAAGGCACTAGGACTTAGGGATGAGCAATCAAAGAAACCAAAAACACAAAAATCATCAGCGTTAACCGGTTAACCATATAGGTTAACCGGTTAACGGACCTAAAACAGAAGCAAATTGGCCAAAAACGCATGCGTTAACCGGTTAACCACATGCGTTAACCGGTTAACACTGCACAGAATTGAAAAAAAAGCTTTTAAAATAAGTGCTTTTGGCCACCAACTCACTTCTTGGGATCCCTAACCTACCTAGGAACATGCTAACACTAATTTCGACTTATTTTGAGTTTATCTACACATGCTAACACCTATATCTATTAACACCTTAAAAAAAAACTAATTCAACAAAAATCACAAAAATGCAAACAACACATAATCGAACGGAATTAATTCAAACAAAGCGAAAAGCACTTAAAGAATGCCGAAACGGCGAGATGAAGAGAATAACTTAAAGAAGAAGTGATTAAGATCACCAACCTACGAAGCGGAGAAGTGCTTCGGTGATTGTCGCAAGTATCGAAGCTTGAATCGAAGAGAAAACCGAAAACCGAAAACCGCAAAATAAATGCGTTCTTGAGCTTGAATCTTCGTGTGCTTCCGATAAGTCGATAATCTTCACAAAATTCAGTAGCTTCTTCTTCTATGATCCACAATTAATGGAGGTTGGAGGCTTAAGCTTCAAGATCTTCAAGTTTCAATGTGAAACTTGAAGAGCTTATTCAAAGAAGCTTTGGTGAAAGGAGGGAAAATGGAGGAAAAGTGAGAGAGAAAAAGTGATTATGGAAGAAGTGAAAAATTTGGAATTGTGGGAACCTCTCTCAAGGAAGTGATTAATGGTTATATAGAGATTAGGCTAGGAGCTAGGTTTGGGTTTGGGGCCCAAAAATTAGGTTTGGGATCCAAAATTAGGTTTGGAAGTTAGTTAGGGTTAGGGTTGGAAAAGGGAATATTCCTTGGAATATTCCTTGGAACACTCTAGAAGATGGTGGAAGGTGGTGGAAGTTTCCAAGGGAAATGGAGTGGAATTGGAGTGGAAAAATGAGATGGAAAGAATGAAAGGAAGTGTGGAAAGAAAGTGGAAGGAAAGGTGGAGGGAAATGCAAAACCAACTAACTTTCAAATGATTTTTCTTTGATTTTTTTCATGATTCCTCCATCGCTTCTTGACCAAATATGAACCATAGGATAATTGTAACCCTAATTTCACGACCTCGATCTTAAAAGTCCGGAGTCGACCCTTTTTACCTAGCCCGATTGCCCTTTCTCCAATTCCTCGATTTTCCGTCGTCTGGCCAGTCGAACCCCTTCCAAAATGAATTTGTGGACGAGATTTGAACCCTAGGCACTTGACATCATATATAAGTCAAAGAAATCCACTTCGACTCAAAAATTTATGTAGAAGCCCTGTAGAAATGAAACCCTAATTCGGCTCTTTTCCTTCAAGAAGTATTGCACTGCTTGCCTCCTTCAATCAAACCAAAACTTTCCATGACTTGTGGCTTCAAGTGAAGACTTGTGGGATATTATGAACCCTTTGCACAAGGTTGAGAGGCTTTGTGGCCCTTCGGTAGCCTCTTCAAAACTTTCGGTTGCTCCGATCACTAATCACATACCCATGCCTCGACTATGCTATATATGATGCAATGTTTTGGTTATTTTATGAATCCATATATGCACAATGCTATGCAAAATGTTGAGGAAATGAGAGGGCAAATTTTGAGGTATTACAGCTGCCCCTATTCAATCAACTGCAGACCTGAACGGATAATTGCAACAGCTTTTAGACGTTCAAGGTATGGAGTGATTGAATACTCGAATAAAACCTGAAAATTTGAACTCAGGATAATGGAAATGCCATCTGCCCGTTTATTTATTTATGTCTTTCTTGATTAATTTTGACCTCTGAATAGGCAGCGAAAATAGAACCAGGTGGAAATATGCTGGGAAGAATGCCATCCTCGAATGACAAATCAAAAGATCCTCGGATCTAACACGGAACCATCCTCAAATGGAGCCGCAAAGGTATACCGACCGCAGGCGATAATCATCAACAACAAAGACTGACCTCGGACAGACTTTGCAAAAGAGACAAACTGACCTCGATCAATAAGCTCAAAAAGTGAACTACTATCCTCGAATAATAGCCACAAAAACAAGACCAACCTCGGAAGGACTTGAAGAAAAAGAAATGCCATCCTCGAATGACAAATCAAAAGATCCTCGGATCTAACACGAAACCATCCTCGAATGGAGACGCAAAGGTATACCAGCCTCGACTGATAACCGCACACAAAGCTGACCTCAGACAGACTTTGCAAAAGAGACAAACTGACCTCGATCAATAAGCTCAAAAAGTGAACTACTATCCTCGAATAATAGCCACAACAACAAGACCAACCTCGGAAGGACTTGAAGAAAAGAAATGCCATCCTCGAATGACAAATCCAAAAGATCCTCGGATCTAACACGAAACCATCCTCGAATGGAGACGCAAAGGTATACCAGCCTCGACTGATAACCACACACAAAGCTGACCTCAGACAGACTTTGCAAAAGAGACAAACTGACCTCGATCAATAAGCTCAAAAAGTGAACTACTATCCTCGAATAATAGCCACAAAAAACAAGACCAACCTCGGAAGGACTTGAAGAAAAAGAAATGCCATCCTCGAATGACAAATCAAAAGATCCTCGGATCTAACACGAAACCATCCTCGAATGGAGACGCAAAGGTATACCAGCCTCGACTGATAACCGCACACAAAGCTGACCTCAGACAGACTTTGCAAAAGAGACAAACTGACCTCGATCAATAAGCTCAAAAAGTGAACTACTATCCTCGAATAATAGCCACAACAACAAGACCAACCTCGGAAGGACTTGAAGAAAAGAAATGCCATCCTCGAATGACAAATCCAAAAGATCCTCGGATCTAACACGAAACCATCCTCAAATGGAGACGCAAAGGTATACCAGCCTCGACTGATAACCAAACACAAAGCTGACCTCAGACAGACTTTGCAAAAGAGACAAACTGACCTCAATCAATAAGCTCAAAATGTGAACTACTATCCTCGAATAATAGCCACAACAACAAGACCAACCGCAGAAAGACTTGAAGAAAAGAAATGCCATCCTCGAATGACAAATCCAAAAGATCCTCGGATCTAACACGAAACCATCCTCAAATGGAGACGCAAAGGTATACCAGCCTCGACTGATAACCAAACACAAAGCTGACCTCAGACAGACTTTGCAAAAGAGACAAACTGACCTCAATCAATAAGCTCAAAATGTGAACTACTATCCTCGAATAATAGCCACAACAACAAGACCAACCGCAGAAGGACTTGAAGAAAAGAAATGCCATCCTCGAATGACAAATCAAAAGATCCTCGGATCTAACACGAAACCATCCTCAAATGGAGACGCAAAGGTATACCAGCCTCGACTGATAACCAAACACAAAGCTGACCTCAGACAGACTTTGCAAAAGAGACAAACTGACCTCAATCAATAAGCTCAAAATGTGAACTACTATCCTCGAATAATAGCCACAACAACAAGACCAACCGCAGAAGGACTTGAAGAAAAGAAATGCCATCCTCGAATGACAAATCCAAAAGATCCTCGGATCTAACACGAAACCATCCTCGAATGGAGACGCAAAGGTATACCAGCCTCGACTGATAACCGCACACAAAGCTGACCTCAGACAGACTTTGCAAAAGAGACAAACTGACCTCGATCAATAAGCTCAAAAAGTGAACTACTATCCTCGAATAATAGCCACAACAACAAGACCAACCTCGGAAGGACTTGAAGAAAAGAAATGCCATCCTCGAATGACAAATCCAAAAGATCCTCGGATCTAACACGAAACCATCCTCGAATGGAGACGCAAAGGTATACCAGCCTCGACTGATAACCAAACACAAAGCTGACCTCAGACAGACTTTGCAAAAGAGACAAACTGACCTCAATCAATAAGCTCAAAAAGTGAACTACTATCCTCGAATAATAGCCACAACAACAAGACCAACCGCAGAAGGACTTTGAAGAAAAGAAATGCCATCCTCGAATGACAAATCCAAAAGATCCTCGGATCTAACACGAAACCATCCTCAAATGGAGACGCAAAGGTATACCAGCCTCGACTGATAACCAAACACAAAGCTGACCTCAGACAGACTTTGCAAAAGAGACAAACTGACCTCAATCAATAAGCTCAAAATGTGAACTACTATCCTCGAATAATAGCCACAACAACAAGACCAACCGCAGAAGGACTTGAAGAAAAGAAATGCCATCCTCGAATGACAAATCCAAAAGATCCTCGGATCTAACACGAAACCATCCTCAAATGGAGACGCAAAGGTATACCAGCCTCGACTGATAACCAAACACAAAGCTGACCTCAGACAGACTTTGCAAAAGAGACAAACTGACCTCAATCAATAAGCTCAAAATGTGAACTACTATCCTCGAATAATAGCCACAACAACAAGACCAACCGCAGAAGGACTTGAAGAAAAGAAATGCCATCCTCGAATGACAAATCAAAAGATCCTCGGATCTAACACGAAACCATCCTCAAATGGAGACGCAAAGGTATACCAGCCTCGACTGATAACCAAACACAAAGCTGACCTCAGACAGACTTTGCAAAAGAGACAAACTGACCTCAATCAATAAGCTCAAAATGTGAACTACTATCCTCGAATAATAGCCACAACAACAAGACCAACCGCAGAAGGACTTGAAGAAAAGAAATGCCATCCTCGAATGACAAATCCAAAAGATCCTCGGATCTAACACGAAACCATCCTCGAATGGAGACGCAAAGGTATACCAGCCTCGACTGATAACCGCACACAAAGCTGACCTCAGACAGACTTTGCAAAAGAGACAAACTGACCTCGATCAATAAGCTCAAAAAGTGAACTACTATCCTCGAATAATAGCCACAACAACAAGACCAACCTCGGAAGGACTTGAAGAAAAGAAATGCCATCCTCGAATGACAAATCCAAAAGATCCTCGGATCTAACACGAAACCATCCTCGAATGGAGACGCAAAGGTATACCAGCCTCGACTGATAACCAAACACAAAGCTGACCTCAGACAGACTTTGCAAAAGAGACAAACTGACCTCAATCAATAAGCTCAAAAAGTGAACTACTATCCTCGAATAATAGCCACAACAACAAGACCAACCGCAGAAGGACTTTGAAGAAAAGAAATGCCATCCTCGAATGACAAATCCAAAAGATCCTCGGATCTAACACGAAACCATCCTCAAATGGAGACGCAAAGGTATACCAGCCTCGACTGATAACCAAACACAAAGCTGACCTCAGACAGACTTTGCAAAAGAGACAAACTGACCTCGATCAATAAGCTCAAAAAGTGAACTACTATCCTCGAATAATAGCCACAACAACAAGACCAACCTCGGAAGGACTTGAAGAAAAGAAATGCCATCCTCGAATGACAAATCCAAAAGATCCTCGGATCTAACACGAAACCATCCTCGAATGGAGACGCAAAGGTATACCAGCCTCGACTGATAACCAAACACCCAGAAAATCGGACAAGATGGAACGGGATCGTTGTACATAAACGAGAGCCCAAGCAAACAGGACCGTTGTACCAAACGGGAACCTGCGACGCGACTGTTGTACCAAACAAGACGCGGAATGGGTGACCAACATTGACTTGAAAAGACAAGGATGTCTGGAACATGATATTGATATCCTCTGTGCGGAGTACTTCAGGTTGAGAAGACGTTATAAGTCGTACGTGATATACCTCAAAACTGGCCCATGCTGGCATGCATATGTTTGAATTTATGGCGCAATGCTCCATGATAATGGAAATGCTACGCTTTGGAAGATGCAGACGCAATGATGATTATGCGAATGACAATGCAAAGAAGATCTCCTGATAAGGAGACTGCAGGTAATTCCATATAACTTGGCGACTTCACTGGGGAGGAGCGATGATCACTGCATTGATCTGGCCCATCCTGACGAGGAGGAAACAACTCTGCGGGGAAAGTTGTTAATAACTTACTGGCTCTGAATAGCCGCCATTGCCAAAAATAAATTGGACTTTGAGATTGGAGCGCCAAGACCCTGCTGGAGATGGACCCTTCTTGAACTCTGGTGGGGAAGTGAAGACTTCCTGAATTGGCTGGGAACCCAAGGCATGACACTGCTGAGGAAGCAACTGCTGGGGAGGCAAAACACTCCTTATACTGCTGAGAATTGCCCCTGTCTGAAGGGAAACCTTATGCTTGGGGATTGCACCCACTTTCTGCTGTCTAGCTGGGAGAAATTTCACCTTGCACATGGCTGGGGATAATTGGAAACACCCTGGGAGACATTTGTTCCTGCTCAAACAAATGGGAATGCCCATCCTGTATAGTGATCTTTTGGCTCTGCTAGCAACACCAGTACCTGTACCTGCATGAACACCATCGATAGTACCTGCAACATAGAGAATTAGTTTGGGACCTGCTTGCCCCAGGCTCATAGCATGAATCATGGTCTAGGTATCTCAGCACCCTTTCAGAGTTGAATTAAATGTTTCTATTCTCCTGCACGAGTTAGAAAAAGCATTCAAATGTTCATAACACAATGCAAGTTACCATTTGCTAGACATTTTCACAAACAATCGATGCCAGATGAAAAAGTAAAAACAAAAAGCTAAAATGGTCAATTGACTGAAGTTGAACTTTATTGATTTTGAAAGGTGGCCCTGAATAGGCAATACAAAGGAAGCGGTTCCCTGGAATGAGGGAACAACTAGAAGAAAAAACAAACTACCCTATTGGCAATGTGAAAAATGAATCTCATCAAGTATCAACCCGGTTATGACTCGTATGTCTTCAAGACGCTCCGCTCTTCTGCCTCTTGAGAACAAGTAAATGAACTGATCTTCACCCTCAGGATAGCCTCAACCATAGGTAGGTCATGGATCTCGCAGATCGCAGTCGTTCGTGTTAATCCCTCTTTTGCGTGGATCGCCCTTTCGAGTTTTCAATCCACCGGGATACCCCTTTTTGCCTGAGTTGTCCGATGTGGCTTTTCAACTCAGCGGGTGTACATTTTTTTTAATATTTCCCTAACTTTTGCCCGAGCCTTTTATTCTGTTTTTGGCTCGCCGGGATGCCCATTTTTGCCTGGATCTTTAATTCTGTTTTTATCCAGCGGGTCCTTTTTACACGAAGTATTTTCTTACTGCGTCTGCGTTGACAGGGGATGGAAAGTCTTCTCCGTCCATGGTTGTCAACATTAAGGCTCCGCCTGAGAAAACCTTTTTAACCACAAACGGCCCTTCATAATTGGGTGTCCACTTGCCCCTGTGATCGTTGAGAGGAGGAAGAATCCTTTTCAGCACTAAGTCTCCTGGCATGTACCTCTGTGGTCGCACCTTCTTATCAAAAGCTTGCTTCATTCGTCGCTGATACAACTGTCCATGGCACACAGCTGCTAGACGCTTCTCTTCAATGAGGCTCAATTGATTATATCTGGATCGGAGCCATTCAGCTTCATCTAGCTTGATGTCCATCATCAGCCTCAATGAGGGAATTTCTACTTCAATTGGTAGGACTGCCTCCATACCATACACCAATGAGAATGGAGTTGCCCCAGTTGAAGTGCGCACTGATGTTCTATACCCATGCAACGCGAATGGTAACATCTCGTGCCAATCTTTGTACGTCACAACCATCTTCTGAACAATCTTCTTGATGTTTTTATTAGCCGCCTCGACGGCGCCATTCATCTTAGGACGATATGGAGAATAGTTGTGATGTTCTATTTTGAAGTCTCGACACAAGTCAGCCATCATCTTGTTGTTGAGATTAGAACCATTATCAGTAATGATCCTTTCAGGGACTCCATACCGGCAAATGATGTCCCGCTTAATAAATCGAGCGACCACTTGTTTAGTGACATTGGCATAGGAAGCAGCTTCGACCCACTTTGTGAAATAATCAATAGCAACTAGGATGAAGCGATGCCCATTAGAAGCTGTTGGCTCAATCTTTCCAATCATATCGATGCCCCACATAGCGAATGGCCACGGTGAAGACATGACACTCAACGGATTCGGAGGCACATGGACCTTGTCGGCATAAATTTGACACTTATGGCATTTACGAGAATATTTGCAACAATCGGATTCCATGGTAATCCAATAGTATCCCGATCTCAATAACTTCTTGGCCATGGCATGTCCTCCAGCATGGATACCAAAGGAGCCTTCGTGAACCTCCTGCATTAACATGTCTGCCTCGCGTCTGTCCACACATCTGAGCAGCACCATGTCAAAGTTCCGTTTGTACAACACACCATCCTGATTCAAGAAGAATCCTCCCGCCAGTCTTCTAAGAGTTTTCTTATCTTTACTGGATGCCCCAGCCGGGTATTCTTGAACCTTCAGGAATTGTTTGATGTCGTGGTACCAAGGCTTGTCATCTTCACCATCACCAACTGCGAAGACATAAGCCGGTCTTTCAAGACGAGAGATCGAAATTCGAGGCACGAAATTCTCTTGGCATACTTTAATCATGGATGATAAAGTTGCGAGAGCATCGGCGAACTGGTTTTCGTCCCTAGGAACATAGCTCAGCTTTACTTTGGTAAAGAAGGTTAACAGCCTCCTGACGTAGTCTCGGTAAGGAATCAAACGAGCTTGATGAACTAGCCATTTGCCATTGACTTGATTTACCACCAAAGCAGAATCTCCGAAGATCTCAAGGTTCTTGACTCGCAAGTCTATTGCCTCTTCGATCCCCATGATGCAGGCTTCATACTCTGCTTCGTTATTAGTGCACTCGAAGGTCAACCGAGCAGCGAGAGGCGTGTGGACTCCTTCTGGTGAGATAATAACAACACCTACTCCACTCCCATTCATGTTTACAGCTCCGTCAAACATCAACTTCCATCTGGATTCAGGGTCAGCTGGCGACTCCGGAAGTGGTTCTTCATGGTCTTTCGACTTGAGGAACATGATGTCCTCATCCGGAAACTCAAACCTCATGGGTTGATAATCATCAATCGGCTGCTGGGCCAAGTATTCTGACAACACACTCCCCTTGATTGCTTTTTGTGAAGTGTATTGTATGTCATACTCCGTGAGTATCATTTGCCAACGGGCCACTCTTCCTGTCAAAGCCGGCTTCTCAAAGATGTATTTTACAGGATCCATCTTGGAAATTAGGAGAGTAGTGTGAGTCAGCATGTACTGTCTTAGTCGGCGAGCAGCCCATGCCAAAGCGCAGCAAGTTTTCTCGAGTAGTGAGTATCGTGTCTCACAATCGGTAAACTTTTTGCTAAGGTAATAAATGGCATGCTCTTTTCGACCAGACTCGTCCTGCTGACCCAGTACACATCCCATTGATCCTTCCAGCACAGTGAGATACATAATCAGAGGTCTCCCTGGCACTGGAGGCATAAGAATTGGTGGCTCCAACAAATATTCTTTAATTCGATCGAAGGCCCGCTGACAGTCTTCATTCCATTTAATGGCCTGATTCTTCCTCAGAAGCTTGAAGATGGGCTCGCACGTGGCCGTCAGGTGAGAAATAAACCGTGCAATGTAGTTTAGTCTCCCTAAGAAGCCACGCACTTGCTTTTCAGTCTTCGGCTCAGGCATTTCTTGGATTGCTTTCACTTTGGCCGGATCAACCTCAATTCCTCGTTCACTAACAATGAAGCCGAGCAACTTGCCAGAACGAACCCCGAAGGTGCACTTATTCGGATTTAACCTCAGTCTGAACTTTCGAAGCCTGTCAAATAATTTTGCTAGATTGACCAAGTGTTCTTCTTCCGTCTGGGACTTTGCTATCATGTCATCAACATAAACCTCAATTTCATGATGGATCATGTCGTGAAACAACGTCACCATTGCCCGTTGGTAGGTAGCTCCTGCATTCTTTAAACCAAACGGCATGACCTTGTAACAAAAGGTGCCCCAAGGAGTGATGAAAGTTGTCTTTTCCATATCCTCGGGAGCCATCTTAATTTGATTATAGCCTGAGAATCCATCCATGAAGGAGAACACGGAAAACTGAGCAGTATTATCGACAAGTACATCTATGTGAGGTAGAGGGAAATCATCTTTGGGGCTAGCCTTATTCAAATCCCTGTAATCCACACACATTCTGACTTTGCCATCTTTTTTAGGAACCGGCACAATGTTAGCAACCCATGGAGGATAACTAGTCACGGCCAAG
Source organism: Lathyrus aphaca (assembly GCA_963966055.1). Taxonomy (NCBI): domain Eukaryota; kingdom Viridiplantae; phylum Streptophyta; class Magnoliopsida; order Fabales; family Fabaceae; genus Lathyrus; species Lathyrus aphaca. The sequence continues at coordinate 502,949,843 of OZ014520.1, forward strand.
AAGCCAGCATCAAACTGTTTTTGCACTTCTTCTTTTATTTTGATTGCCATGTCTGGACGTGTGCGCCTCAACTTCTGCTTCACCGGAGGACAACCTTCTCTGAGAGGTAGCTTGTGTACCACAATGTCAGTGTCTAAACCAGGCATATCTTGGTAGGACCATGCGAAGACGTCAACGTATTCTCGAAGCATAGCCATCAAACGAGTCTTGACAGATTCTTCTAATGCAGCTCCGATCTTGACTTCTTTCTTGTCCTCTTCAGTACCCAAGTTTATCACCTCAACATCTTCCTCATGCGGCTGAATCATCTTCTCTTCCTGTTTGAGCAGTCTGGCCAATTCTTCGGGTAAATCACAATCCTCTTCACCTTCCTCATCGGCTTGATAAATCGGATTGTCGAAGTCATACTTAGCCATAACAGGGTCGTCATTGATAAGATCCGGTGACGAGCACCTGCATGAATGATGATTCATGCAAGGCTTTAGCAACAACTTGAGAAAATGGGAAACATTGCCATTTTTAAAACTTTTCTTTCTTTTTTGAAAAACAAAAGTAAAAAACGAAGGACAGAGAACAACATGAAATGGATGTGAAACGTCAGTTTTATTAATGATTGCGTTAATGAACAAATGAACCCTTACAAAGAGACACTATGCCCCGGGGTAAGACATAGTGCTTTAGTACAGGAAAAATAGAAACAAGACATTATTACTCTTCGAAGGAAGTGACCGAAATAAGCCTTTCCGATGTCCAGTTGCTAAGTTGAGTTCCTGGAGCGGCAGGCCTGATCCATTCATCTAAGTCACAATCACTATCGACGATGTCATCCTGTACAGTACTGATGTTCTCGTAGTTTACCATTCCCGCACTTGTGAAAGTGACCGGGCTTTGACAACCTTTTGCACCTGTTTCAGACGAAGATCCTCCAGGGTGATAACCAATCCCGAACATGTCCTTCTTCTCTGGCACTTCCACCGGGCTCCCCCAGCCTTCTCGGATCCCGGATTCTACCAATTCGCGCGCTTGTTTATAGGAAGCTATGGGAGCCACCTTCTTCGGTTCTTCAGGAGAAATTGCTACTGCAGATGCTTGCTCGGACTTCACAGGCTCAAAAGCTTGACAAGGGGTCTCGACTATTTCGCCATCCATCTCCACATATTTGAATGAGGCTAGATGACTGACGAAGATATCCTCTTCCCCGCTGACTGTCACAACTTGACCTTCCCAGACAAACTTTAATTTCTGATGAAGTGTAGAAGAAACCGCTCCTGCCGAGTGTATCCAGGGCCTTCCAAGTAAACAACTATATGCTGGCTGGATATCCATCACGTAAAACGTGGTATTGAAGACTTGTGGACCTACCTTGATAGGTAACTCCACCTCTCCAAATACCGATCTTCTTGATCCATCAAACGCTCGGACTACTAGATCACTGGGCCTTAACACCACCCCATCATAGTCCAGCTTCATCAATGCCTTCTTAGGCAAGACGTTCAGAGATGATCCAGTATCCACCAGCACGTGGGAAAGCACCGCACCCTTGCATTCCAAAGAAATATGCAATGCCCGATTGTGAGCACGCCCATCAGAAGTCAAATCCAAGTCTGTGAAACCCAATCCATGACTGGCATTAACGCTGGACACCACCGTTTCTAACTGATTTACGGAAATATCCTGAGGCACGTATGCCTTGTTCAGAATATTTAGGAGAGCTTTCCTGTGAGAATCCGAACACATAAGCAATGACAAGATGGAGATCCTTGATGGCGTCTGCTGCAAGTGATCTACAATCTTATAGTCACTCTTCTTGATGATCCTCAAGAATTCTTCGGCTTCTTTGTCAAAGGTGAGATCTGGATCAGCTGATGGAGTTGGATCATTGACAACCACAGGTTGCTTCCCTCTGGCTCTTGCTTGGGCTTCAGCAGTATCTCTAGGTGGTATCACATTGTTTCTCAACGCTTCAGGCGCAAACAATCTTCCACTTCGAGTAAAACCCCCTACTCCAACATTCTCTACTTGAGCTGGGGTCATACTAGTCGTGGCCAATTCTTGCCTCTGGCCATTGTAATACACTTCACCACCGTAATGCCAAGGAACTGCTCTGTCACTTTGGTACGTCATGGGTCCGGCAGTAGTAATGGTTATTGGCGCTACTCTAGCACGCGAAGGAACTTGGGATGGATCATAAAAGATGGTCACCGTAGATACTTCACTCTCTTTCACAATCTTGTCAAATTGCAGCACTCCTTCATCAATCATACCTTGGATTCCGGCCTTCAATCTTTTACAACCATTGGTAGCTTCAGTACACTCTGAACAATCATCCTCGCATCCAGGGAAAATGCCTTTCTTCAACAAACAAACCTTGATAGCAACCAAAGAAGTCTTCAAGTCATCTACATCATCCACCAGATTCAATTTTTCCCCTTCACCAATTGCACCAACTGTGCCCCTGTGATGAGGCATAGGATTTTCCAGCACATTAGGAGAGGGAGCGAAATTGATCGCTTTAGAATCCAGCAAGTCCTGAACAGCATGCTTCAACGCTTTACAATTCTCAGTGCTATGGCCGGGAGCTCCAGAATGAAACTCGCATCTAGCATTCGAGTCATAACCTTCAGGAATTTGGCCTGGCTTCGGAGGTTGCAAGGTCCGGAGCTGAATCATTTGAAGCTGCAGGAGATTCTTCAACAGTTGGGAGTAAGACATTGGTGGAGCTTCAAAATGTCTATCTCTCGGCTTCTGAGGGTAGTACGGACGAGGGGGTCTTGGCTGATACCCCTGTGAGCGTTGCGGCTGTGGAGGCTGAACACGTTGTTGAACTGGAGGAGTTGAAATAGTGACGGGGGCCACTTGTTGATAATATCCTTGGTGAACCATTCCCCTCTGGGCGTATACTGCTCCTGTTTCTCCCTCCTTCCTTTTCACAAAGGGTTTCTTGATACCAGACGCTGAAGCGCTTCCATTTTGAATTTTCCCCTGCTTGAGCCAGCTTTCAATTCTTTCTCCAGTCAGGATAATGTCCGAAAAACCACTTGAGGAACAACCAGCCAACCTTTCCATGAAATGCCCGGGGAGGGTATTCAGGAAAAGATCAACCATCTCTCTTTCCAGTAAAGGAGGTTGCACTCGGGCGGCCACCTCACGCCACCTCTGTGCATAGTCTTTGAAGCTCTCCGAGCTCCTCTGTGTCAAGCTTTGAAGCTGAGTACGGCTAGGTGCCATGTCAATGTTGTATTGATATTGTCTGAGGAAGGCCTCTCCCAAATCCTTCCAGCTTCTGATAGAACTTCTTTCCAACTTCATGTACCACTCCAAGGATCCTCCAGAAAGGCTATCCTGGAAATAGTACATCCATAGTTTCTCATCTCGCGTGTGAGCCGCAATCTTCCTGTAGAAAGCCTGTAGGTGAGTTTTCGGGCAAGAGTTGCCGTTGTATTTATCAAATGCTGGTGGCCTGAACTTGTGTGGAATGACCACCCCAGGTACTAAACCCATATCTGACACGTCAATTCCCAAAGTATCCTTGCACTCTAAGGCCTTGACCTTCTCTGCAAGCACCAAGAAGTCGTTGAGATTTCCGTCACCGCCGAAACCCATATCATTGTTGAAGTACTGGAATTGGTCTTCCTGCCTGTCCTGCACAGGAACATACGTAGCCATAGCTGGATCTGGAACATGAGGTCCACCTGTACCGTTGTTAGTGTTGGGAGGACCCCCTTGTCCGCCGGGAGTAGTTGCCTGAACATTAGTGTTAGGAGGAGTTAACCCTTGAACTGCATTTCTCAGCTCCTGTTGCCCTTGGGCCATCCCCTGCATCAGAGTCATAAATTCTGCCATCTTGGTACGGACATCATTGAGTTCTGTCTGCATGACATCCATTGCTGTTCTTTGATTACTGCGGGTCGCGTACCGATGAAGAATATTTTGTCGAATGTACCGGGTCTTGGCGGCCCTCGCAATCTTTGCCTGATGAACACAGATAAATTAGACACCTCGAAGAAAAACCTGCAAAGACAAAGACAAAATGCAAATGATGCGTATGCAATGCAATGTGTTCCTTTTATTCCCGAGTATTTTCCTGTATCCGGTCCTGGCATTAAGAAGATAAGAATTGGGAAGAAACCCCAAATGATATTCAGACATAATAACGGCTGTGAAGAATTGGTGCTCATTACCCCGTGTCGGTGCAAATGACGAACAAGAAATCCGGAACAAATCAATCATATAAACTGGAGTTTGAAAATACAAAGTCCCCGAAGGGTGCCAATCGCAATTCACATATAAGGAATCCCACAACAAGCCTGTGGGTAATCCAAGTACAACAATATGAAATTACACACTAGGGAACTCTATATCTTTCAATCTCCAGCTAAGGCATTTGACGCTCTGGAACAGCTGAACCACATCTGGATGACCGGGCTCCTGGATGAGCTTCTGAATGAGGAGGTCCCTCGTATCAGAAGAAGCGTGTAACTCCTCGATATGCTGTAGAAATGCTGCTTCATTATCCTTGCTTTGATTTGAATCGGCCTTCGACCTTTTCACTTCAGCTTTCAACTTCAAGTCTTCAATCTCCTTTTGAGCTTCCTTCAGTGCCTGCTGGCTTTCTGCTACGCGCCGGATACGATCCTCCTCTTGATAATAAGCTTTCCTGAGAAGCTCTTTCTGCCCATCTAAAGAATCCTGAAGACTTTTGACTTCCTGTTTGTGCTTGGCGTCTAACTCCTTTTGTTTCTTCAGATTTTCGTCCCATTTCTCTTGCCATAAAGTAACAGCTTCATTGGCTTCACTAAGATCCTTCTTCTCTCTTCGGCGCTGGGCCGTCATATGAGTCTCAGCTAAACCTTTCTTTCGGAAATAGAGCTCTCTATCTTCAAAGTCCTTCTGCTTGAGACGGACTATCTCCTCGGCTTGCACAGCTCTATCTTTCAATTGACGGTTCTGGATCATCAGCGCTTGACAAGAATTAAGAGCCTCCTGATTTTCAACCCTCAATTGCTTAACCAAAGCTTCTAACTTCTGATATTCCTCCAAAGGTACCGTAGCAGGTGGTGGAGTTGGCACAGAAAAAGGAACTGGAGCCGCTTGAACCTCATTCTTTATCCAGGCTTCAAATTCAGGAAACATTCGATTGTTGCTCTTGCCCAGACATGCTATACCCTTCCTCTTAATCATCTTCCAGGACCCTGCAGCTTTTTGGACCAAAGGAAGATTGTCTTTCACCGGAAAATAGAAGGTTTGGAATAATTCAGACTCATCAGGAACCTCCTTGAGCGCATACCCTAACTGTCTTCTTAAGAGGATGGGATTGTAGTTAATACATCCTGATACTCCTAACAAAGGCACATTAGGGTAATTACCACAACTAGTAATGAAATTCTTTCCCTTCAACTTCAAAGTAAACCACCTGATATTTCCAGCAGACAAAGTACTCAGCTTCTGAGCCCAAGTAGCATTAGGATCCGCAAAACTCTCAGTAGTAGGCAAGTGTCTCATAACCCATTTGTAGAATAAAGGAGCACAACATTTAACAAGACCTCCTCGCCTCTTCTCATTCTTGTAATGCACAGAATAATACAGATCACCCAAGAGAGTGGGCACCGGATTCTTCAACACAAACAAATGAATGGCATTCATGTCCACAAACTTGTCCATGTCAGCAAATAAAACTATCCCATACACAGATAACGCCAAGATAGCACAAACTGAATCCCACTGCTTCTCCACGGCACGTTCTTCAGCTCTCTTGACCAGAAACTCTAAAGAAAAACCAAGTACTCCTGCTTTGGTGGAAACCAGATTAGAAGACACCTCTGACGGGCTCAAATAAAGAGCCTTAGCAATATCATCGTGAGTTGGTCTTGTCATCTCCGAATTAAAAGGAAGCTGATCCTTGATTGAAACTCCCATAATCTCAGCATATTCTTCCAGCAAAGGACCCAACTGAAAGTCATGAAATGTGAAGCACCTAAGCCGTGGATCATAATACTGCAACAAAGTGTGAATGGCACTCCTCTGAGAACTATCCAGGTTGAATACCAGATCCAAAATATCACCATACGTTTCTTTGAAGTAGCCCAAATGACCCGGGGTAATCAGAGACACCAATTGGTTGATCAGATCCATCTTAGTATCGAAGAATTTGTAGTGCACAGTTCTCTTTTTGACGTCTTCCATTCTGAAGCAATAATATGGCCAGGAACCGGGAATAAATGTAGACCCTGAGAATAAAAGAAACACAAATGATTAATGATGATATGATGCTTATGCAAGACAAGGCATGTGATCAGTGAAGTGTCTGTGATGTGCCAATCATATAATCAGGTGTCAGTGCACGGTCTCAAAATCCAGATATCACAATAATCATCCCTCTGATCCGGGGTCCATAACTTAAGAACAGAAATCCAGATCACAAAACTGAACCAAAAGCAAAGTGGGTATGTTGAAGGTACCAGGGTTCCTGCAAACCTGTAAACCCCTCCCAATCTCACGGGTGTGCTACTCGGGTCAACATCACGGACTCTCAAAGCCGAATAGCAATAATACGTTTACCATTTCCGAGAAATGGCTCATGACCAAATCAGGGAATCGGTTTGGCATTATGTACTACTCAGGGAGGTCTCAGTTGAGTCCGGAAAAACAAGCATCCCTCACAAGTTTCCAGTTTCAAGCACTGAATCGAGAAACAATAGTACATTCATCCCGAAGGGTACAATACTATCGTCATACGAACAGTTTGCTTTAACTGAATTCCTATGAGAGAACCAGGCCATCCTATGCGAGTTCCCAATGGACCCTCGGATGCGAATGGGTTTGCCAACAAATGTGGTCTGCCACTGTCATCACTGGAGAGGGTTGTTTCCATTAAGGTCCTCAATGATCGGTCCCCAGCTGCACATAACCATCAAGGTTGTACCCTGAAGTGGGGAAGAACCCCCACACAGAATAGTCCCAAGACAGTCGCAACCTGGGTGTGGAACACATCACCACTCATCATGTAACCATGCGAGCACAACGTGTCCACGCTAATCCTATGGTGCACTCAAGCCGGGTATTTGGCTTATCTCACAGTAACTCCCATCCCACAGAAAAAATGGAAACCAGCACAGCCAGACAGTCCAGTATAATATGATGCATGGAAAATAAAATACTGAAAGCGATAAATAAATGCGATAAAGTAAAGCTGTAAAATAAAACTGTAAATGAAAACAGTAAAGCTAAACTAAAGCACACAGCAACAAACACATATACACCCAAAGAACAAAACCAAACAGGCGCTAGGATTGACTCTACAAGGGAAACCGGAAGAATCAGGTTAGTCCCCAGCAGAGTCGCCAGCTGGCGCTCCCGGGATTTTCATCCTAGTACAAGCGCGAAAGTGGCGCGGAAAAGGTAGAGTCGCCAGCCAGACATTTTTATCCCGAATGAATGGGAAAGGTAATGTTGCACAAACCTGAGGAAGAAGGAAAGGACAAGGTCCTGCGAACCAAAGATCTGAGTTCGGGAGTCGGTTACGACCTGGGAAGGTATTAGCACCCCAGACCGTCCGCCGTACCCGACGGGATCCACGCTTGCTTGTTTGTTTCAAAGGGTGAGAAATAAAGAATGCTGCTGAATAAAACCGCTAACTGGGACTGGAAAATGAAATGAGAAAGGAACTGGAAAAGAAAATGAAAAGAAAGGGGAAATGTAGGGAAAATAAAGAATGTGCTCGAACGGGCCCTACCCCGCTGCCTACGTACCTCATCGGGATAATGAGGATCAGAGTCGACGTAGTTCGCCTAACCTAGGCGGGAACCATTTGTTTGTGTTTTTTATGCTGGAACTGCGTATGTCTATGCTCAGGTGTTGCAGGCTCGTCTGGTACGAGTGCGTTAACCGTCTTGCATGCGAGACAAGTAGTCGCGAGTTCATGTTGTGAATGAATGAGATGAGAGAAGAAGTTCCCGCAGGATAGCCGCTTATTGTTTGTTTTTGGCTTTTATGAGTTTTGTATGAATTTGGCACAAGGAAGTGAATTCAAACTCTTTTCCATGGAATGTACACTTGACTCTACATTCCAAGATGGAATAATAGAACAAGCATACCCAGCAAGGAGAATTTATCCAAGACTGGTTTCCTAGGATTAGGGTTTAAGTTCACTAGCTTGTTGAACTTTATTAAGTGTTTTTGTTGCTTTTGTGAAGAAGTGTCTTTTAAGTTTTTCTTTGTGAACAATTCCTTGATGAGACTTGTGCATCATGATAAACAAGCTTACACCACTCCAAGATGGAATGAATGCAAGTGTTTCATGGAATAAGGCTATACACAAGGAATCCTTCCATTTATTTATTAAATGTTTTTTTGGATTTTGTTTGAAGATAAGAAGAGAATGACTCAAATTGCAAAAAGGGACAAAAACTAAGGGGAACTAAGACACAACCCTAAGTTAATTGTATTTACAAAAGGGAGATCCTATGGTTAATGAGGTTTTCTAATCCTAATGAGAAAAAGGAAAAGAAAAGGAAAAAAAAAAAAAAAAAAAAAAAAAAAAAAAAAAAAGGATGCAACTTACTTCCTAAGGAAGATAAGTTGGTCCTAACAATGGGGAATCCTACCAAACACAAATATGGAAGGAAAAAGGAATTAAAATGCATAAAAAAAATGCATAAAAAATAAAGGTAAAGTGAAGTGAACTTGCCTCAATCTTCCCCACTACAAAACAAGTGGTTAGTGCACATTTTTTTATTAAAAAAGAATAAGGCAAACACACGTTAATTAAATCCTAATTAAACTTGGACCTAAACTAGACCCTACTTTAATCCTAAAGGACCTAAATCTAATGCAATGCAAAATCCAGCAACTATTTACAGCACTCAAATACACAATCAGCTATTAAATGCAATATACAATGCAATAGCTTTTTACAGCACCTATATGTATGCAAAAACAGGTGTTAAAAGTCACAAACAGCATGAATTTACAACAAACAGCATGCATTTTACAGCCCCTATGCAAAACAACAGCTATGAAAAGCAAAATCCAGAATTGATTATTTTCATTTTTTAATGCACCAATTCAATTAAAAATGTTCTAAACACATCACAAACATGCATTTAAACATGGATCAACATTCATAAATGCAAGAACATGAACATTTTGGAATGATTTTACAAGTATGCATCTCATGAATTATGCAACAAGTAAATGCAAAAATAGCATCTAAACATGCATATGAACATGGCACTTGAACACGATGATCTTGATTATGAATATGCAACATGATGGCACACAAATAATGCTAAACTTAATACAAAATTCAGCACTAAATTGACATGAGTGATGTGATCAAATATGCAACAAAATAACACCAAATGCACATTCACATGATTATGCAAAATGCAACATACATCAACATAATGAAATGCAAAAATGATTTAATGCAATGCAAACATAAAAAACCAGAATGCAACATGATTATTACATACCTAATGATATATGAACATAGCAACAAAATGCAAGAAATCAAGGCATGCACAAAGAAACACACAAAAACCGCATAAAACGCAACATAAACGGAATCGTGTCGAAACGACTCGAAATGGGGGAACTAGCTACTGGAAATGGATTCAAAAATTCCCTAAAATCACTACCTAAACAAGTATGAACATTAAAGGCACTAGGACTTAGGGATGAGCAATCAAAGAAACCAAAAACACAAAAATCATCAGCGTTAACCGGTTAACCATATAGGTTAACCGGTTAACGGACCTAAAACAGAAGCAAATTGGCCAAAAACGCATGCGTTAACCGGTTAACCACATGCGTTAACCGGTTAACACTGCACAGAATTGAAAAAAAAGCTTTTAAAATAAGTGCTTTTGGCCACCAACTCACTTCTTGGGATCCCTAACCTACCTAGGAACATGCTAACACTAATTTCGACTTATTTTGAGTTTATCTACACATGCTAACACCTATATCTATTAACACCTTAAAAAAAAACTAATTCAACAAAAATCACAAAAATGCAAACAACACATAATCGAACGGAATTAATTCAAACAAAGCGAAAAGCACTTAAAGAATGCCGAAACGGCGAGATGAAGAGAATAACTTAAAGAAGAAGTGATTAAGATCACCAACCTACGAAGCGGAGAAGTGCTTCGGTGATTGTCGCAAGTATCGAAGCTTGAATCGAAGAGAAAACCGAAAACCGAAAACCGCAAAATAAATGCGTTCTTGAGCTTGAATCTTCGTGTGCTTCCGATAAGTCGATAATCTTCACAAAATTCAGTAGCTTCTTCTTCTATGATCCACAATTAATGGAGGTTGGAGGCTTAAGCTTCAAGATCTTCAAGTTTCAATGTGAAACTTGAAGAGCTTATTCAAAGAAGCTTTGGTGAAAGGAGGGAAAATGGAGGAAAAGTGAGAGAGAAAAAGTGATTATGGAAGAAGTGAAAAATTTGGAATTGTGGGAACCTCTCTCAAGGAAGTGATTAATGGTTATATAGAGATTAGGCTAGGAGCTAGGTTTGGGTTTGGGGCCCAAAAATTAGGTTTGGGATCCAAAATTAGGTTTGGAAGTTAGTTAGGGTTAGGGTTGGAAAAGGGAATATTCCTTGGAATATTCCTTGGAACACTCTAGAAGATGGTGGAAGGTGGTGGAAGTTTCCAAGGGAAATGGAGTGGAATTGGAGTGGAAAAATGAGATGGAAAGAATGAAAGGAAGTGTGGAAAGAAAGTGGAAGGAAAGGTGGAGGGAAATGCAAAACCAACTAACTTTCAAATGATTTTTCTTTGATTTTTTTCATGATTCCTCCATCGCTTCTTGACCAAATATGAACCATAGGATAATTGTAACCCTAATTTCACGACCTCGATCTTAAAAGTCCGGAGTCGACCCTTTTTACCTAGCCCGATTGCCCTTTCTCCAATTCCTCGATTTTCCGTCGTCTGGCCAGTCGAACCCCTTCCAAAATGAATTTGTGGACGAGATTTGAACCCTAGGCACTTGACATCATATATAAGTCAAAGAAATCCACTTCGACTCAAAAATTTATGTAGAAGCCCTGTAGAAATGAAACCCTAATTCGGCTCTTTTCCTTCAAGAAGTATTGCACTGCTTGCCTCCTTCAATCAAACCAAAACTTTCCATGACTTGTGGCTTCAAGTGAAGACTTGTGGGATATTATGAACCCTTTGCACAAGGTTGAGAGGCTTTGTGGCCCTTCGGTAGCCTCTTCAAAACTTTCGGTTGCTCCGATCACTAATCACATACCCATGCCTCGACTATGCTATATATGATGCAATGTTTTGGTTATTTTATGAATCCATATATGCACAATGCTATGCAAAATGTTGAGGAAATGAGAGGGCAAATTTTGAGGTATTACACAATCATGTCGAGAAATCTCTTCAAAATTCAGCCAAGCTGGGGCAATCACTTCAAGATTCAAATCTCTCAAAGAGCCATCAGGCGGAAACATTATTCAAATTTCAGCCAAACTGGGGCAATCACTTCGAGATCCAATCTCTCAAAGAACAATTGATCTGGGTGTTTTCTTCAAAGCAGTCATTCAGAGGTGATCACTTCAAGACTTGTACTGGGGCAGGCCACCCCAAGAGCACTGGAAGTTACTTTCTCCTGAAGACGGTTAATCAGAAGCACCTACCCAAGGTTCAAAATACTAGGACACACTATCTCACAGTGATATGAGGTTTTTCATGAATCCTCGCGAGGAAAATTCTTACACAGACCATGCAGTCTGGGGCAGTTATTTCGAGATCCAACGAATCTCTCCAAGAGTTTGAAGACATTGAGGCATTTCATATGCCATGTTTTCTGTAAAATCCTCTTGAGACATTTACTTTTGACGGACCTTAATCTGAGGCGAGTTGAAAATTGCAAAGAACCATTGTTCACTCATGATTAGTTGACAACCTATCAACCCGGGGCTAGGGGCAAAGCCATTGTCAGCACAATACTTCAAGAGTTGTTTCATCAGCAAGCTTCATTGATCAAAATTCTTTAGCAAGTCTCATTAGACAATTCCTTCTCCAGTAGTGCGGTAAAGGGAAGGATACTTCTTGAGCATAAAGGTATCATCGTCTCTCATCACCCGCATGAGACGCCTTACATCTTTCATTCCCAATATGAGAGGATTTATCTCTTATCCCCAGTAAGGGGAAGCTTGAGCTTTTATCTTCAGCATGAAGCTTTATCATTGGCATCCCCCGTAAAATGGAAGTTGAAATTTCACTCAGCAAGGTAGCAGAGAGTGAGTGTCATCCCCAAGCAGAAGCTTCCCTTTAGACAGGGGCAATTCTCAGCAGTATAAGGAGTGTTTTGCCTCCTCAGCAGTTGCTTCCTCAGCAATATCATGCCTTTGGTTCCCAACCAAGTCAGGAGGTCCTCACTTCCCCATCAGAATTCAAGAAGAGCCCTTCTCCAGCAGGGTCTTGGCTCTCCAATCTCAAAGTCCAATTTATTTTTGGCAATGGCGGAAGTTCAGAGTCGGTATATCATTGACAGCCTTCCCCGCAGAGTTGTCTTCTCCTCACAAGGATCAATTAGATCAATGCAGTGATCATCAGTTCCTCCCTAGTCAAGCCATCTCCTCATCGGGAGACCCCTTTGCATTTGCATTTGCATCCAGTAATCATCATTACATTTGCATCCTCCAAAGCGTAGCATTTCCATCGTCATGGAGCATTACGCCATAAATCCACACATATGCATACCGGCATGGGCCAGTTTTGAGGTATATTACATAAGACCCGTTACATCTCCAATCAGATTGAAGCATTCCCCGCAGAATGCAATTTCGTTTCCCAGGGTGGTTACTTCTACCAAGTCTTGTTGGTATCCCCAGTTGAGTCTTGTTTCAGTACAACAGTCTCATTTTCTCGTGTCTCCGTTTCAGTACAACGGTCGCGTCTCAGGTTATCATTTAAGTACAATGATCCTGTTTGTTCGGGCTCTCGTTTAAGTACAACGATCCCATTCCTTTCGAGTCTCCATTTAAGTACAATGGTCTCGTCTTTGAGTCTTGTTTCAGTACAACAGTCTCATTCTTTCGCGTCTCCGTTTCAGTACAACGGCCGCGTCTCAAGTTATCATTTAAGTACAATGATCCTGTTTGTTCGGGCTCTCGTTTAAGTACAACGATCCCATTCCTTTCGAGTTTCCATTTAAGTACAACGGTCTCGTCTTTGAGTCTTGTTTCAGTACAACAGTCTCATTCTTTCGCGTCTCCGTTTCAGTACAACGGTCGCGTCTCAGGTTATCATTTAAGTACAATGATCCTGTTTGTTCGGGCTCTCGTTTAAGTACAACGATCCCATTCCTTTCGAGTCTCCATTTAAGTACAATGGTCTCGTCTTTGAGTCTTGTTTCAGTACAACAGTCTCATTTTTTCGCGTCTTCGTTTCAGTACAACGGTCGCGTCTCAGGTTATCATTTAAGTACAATGATCCTGTTCGTCTTGGGCTCTCGTTTAAGTACAACGATCCCATTTCATTCGAGTCTCCATTTGAGTACAATGGTCTCGTCTTTGAGTATTGTTTTCGTACAACAATCTCATTTCCTCGTGTCTCCATTTCAGTACAACGGTCACGTTTCGGGTTATCATTTAAGTACAATGATCCCGTTCTATCTTGTCCTATTTTCTTTTTGTGCTCGGTTATTGGTCGAGGCTGGTATACCTTTGCGTCTCCATTCGAGGATGGCATTCTTCCCAACATATTTCCACCGGGTCTTATTTTCCGCTACCTATTCAGAGGTCAAAATCAAAAGATATATAAATAAATAAATGGGCAGATGGTTTTTTCCATTACCCTCAGTGTGCAAATTTTCAGGTTTTATTCGAGTATTCAATCACTCCACACCTTGAACGTATAAAAGCCGTTGCAATTATCCATTCAAGTCTGCAGATGATTGAATAGGGGCAGCTGTAATACCTCAAAATTTGCCCTTATTCTTTTTACCTTAACTGGCTTGTAGCTTCGCATTTCATCTGCATCTTCCCGTTAGGTCATAACATCATAATCGTTCATTTCATGGGCTCGTAAGGCATGGAATCAAAAGCCTCTTCTGGTGATATAACTCTTCCTGTTCGGAGGTGATTTATCTGACTACTACACTCAAGAATGCTCCTTAGTATTGTGCATTGTAGGTGTTAGGGTTTCATTAAAATCATAAGTGATTTTCGCTATAATCGGTGGTTTGCAGATGACTTGTGTTTGACAAGTTAGGGTTTATTTCCTAATTAAGTGATACCCGACAAAGTTTCCTTGCGAAATGTGTTCATAAGTGGTCTTGTCATTCAAGGGATTCCATCATTACTCAAGACTCAATTTATTGAAGATCATAGTGCATGCGGGGCTTATTAGGGTCTTTATGACAAATGGATGTGGGTTTATGGTACGGGGAATCAAGTAACGGATCCTTATGATAATCAGGGCATTGTGGCCCTCCTTGTGGTTCATTGTTGGCAATACAGATCAATGGGGGTTTGGATTTGAGGGTTGACTGAAGATCGATGATTCGTTAAAGACTCGAGTTTGAATTAGATTGGAGGTTTAAGTTGGATTAAACGCGCTGAGATTGGTCGCAAGGATTATTTGGGTTTCAATAATCTGTTTCCATGCTAATATTCACTTTTTGCCCACTATCCAAACTAAACCTATAAACCTTGTTTTGGTCCATTATCCATGTTAAATATGATCCAAGCATTCTTTCAAAGGTCCATTTGTTTAATTTCCAAGTGTCCATCCCCATTTTCAATAGGCGCCCGATCTTATTCCTATTTTTTATTCGATTCATAACCGTATCCAAAAGTCATAAATTCATTCAAGTCATGTCCATCTAATCACAAAATCATGGTCGTGAATAGATTAGAGTTTCTTAAGGTTTAAACTGTATTCATTATCCAAATTATCATGTTATATCCAATTTTCATTAGAACCATTATATAATGTTATCCATTTCAAATTAGGTCCTTAAACTATTTTTCTTTCCAAATTTGTCCATGCCATTTTGTGTACAATCTTAATCTTGTTTTTCTTTTAAACCATAATTAAGGCCCATTACCATATTCAAACTTCAATTCAAACCTATAAATAACCCATTCAAGAATATCCGTTTGAATGTCACACCCGATTTCATTCATTTTTAGTCATCTCGAAAAAATCACATTCATTATTCCATTTACTTCCTTAAAACCATTTTCCTAAACTATTTCCGAGGGTCAGTCCATTTTTTCATCATTCTTTAAATAAATAAAAAGGAAAACAAAATGGTAAGAAACAATTACAACAAATGGATGGAAAGAAAATAAGTTGGACAATAAGATATAGTGAGAAAAATAGCACAAAAAAAAAGAGTCAGTTACAATAAGAGAAAAAATCAGTTAAAAAAGGCCAACTGATAACAAAAGCTGATAACCAAAAAAAATAGCAGAAGAAAACTCTCTTCAATCCTCTTCAAAAGAACTCTGATCATCATCAGTTTTTCTTCCAATCTTGATCTTCACCTGAATATCACTTCAACAAACACCAAAAATCCTACAACAACAAAACAAATTGAAAATTAGTGAAGCTCAAGAAAAGAGAAGAGCATGGATTCATAATTCGAAACAGAAATTAAAATCAATTCATAACAAACTTTATCAGCTCATAACAGAATTCCAACTGAAAATAACAACTTCATAACAGAGTGTTCTTCTAGAATACTCACCTGAGATTACACACAGAAGCAAAATTGATCTTATATAAAACAGAACCCTTGCTCTTGAATCGGGTTTTCTTCCCACAACTTCATTTCTTTCCACCATTTTTGTTTCTCAACCTTCTCACCATTCTTCTTTTTTTCCTTTTCAATATCCTTCCTCACGCTTCATCATTTTCAATCCACTCTTCACAATTTTTGGGCAGCCATTGCTTTTAACTTTCAAAGCTCCAATTCCAATTCTGCTTCATCACCATCTTAAAACTCACACAGCTGCAACCTTCCTCAATCTCAATTTTTTCCCAAATTTTCATTCAACTCCACATCAATCTTCCATCTTCATCAAGCATTGTTTCTGAACTTTCTTCACCAATCTTGGCTGAATCTCGACAATTCTCTTCATCATAACCTTCACCAAGAACCTGTGAAAACCAAGAAATAGTCACAGAAAAAACCCTAAAAGATCAGTTATCGGAAAATAAAGAACTCAGAAGCAGATACTGAGTAAAAGAAGGTTTCACCAATATTCAAGAAGAAATTCAGAAAAGTGTATTATTACCTGCAAACTCTTCAATCTCTCAGCTCCAGCATCAATTGTCAATTTTCGCTGAATCTCTGTATCAGCATCTTCATCAAACCTGCATCAGAATTTCAACAAACTTCAATCAACTTCATTACCATTATATAGCTCCAAAAAGTTCAAGACCTGCAAATTGATCAAGAACATTCCCACAATCGACAAAGGTTGCGCAACTGCAAAATGATTTTGAGAACAAATTCGTGACATCAGAATCAATAACAACAACACGAATTTGCAGTCGTAAGAATCGCAAAATAAGAGGAATGAACGAACGATTTTCATACCTAAAGAGAGGCATCTGCTTCAACTGTTGTCGTCTCGCTGGTCTGTTGCTTTGCCGTGGCCGTATTTCTTAGTGTGTAATTCATGTTGTAGATTCAGTTTCGGTTGTTGTTGTCACCAAATTCGGGGAGAATGAGATCGATTATGAGGTACGTATGTGATGTTTTTGATCGTTACACCATCTACGGTTGTGTTCGTCGCGTCTGAGTTCATGTGAATAAGCGGCGGAAGAGTCGAAGTGAGAAGATACAAAGATGATGAGGCCGAAATTATTAGAGGTCGTGAGGTAATAGTATCTCCGGCGCCGTTTGTTTTTTCGGTGGGAAGAACAAGGACCGTTCAGTGAAAACAAAGGGAGATTAGATGGTGTATTTGAGGAGATGAAGGCAAGTCTTTGGGTTTTTTTTTTTTGACGGCGGAGAGGTATTGGTTACCGGCGGTTTGACCTAAGGAAGAAGAAGGAGAACGGCCTCCACGTCTAGCGGCCTCCGTTCGGCGGCAGGTTGAAGAAGATGAGCGAATGGGAGATTAACGGAGGCGAGGTGAGAAATCGCGTGAAGAAGCTTTCGTCGGAATCGCGAGAAACGATTTGTCACCGATGAGTTCGCGTGATTTTCCGGCGGGTTTGTTTGGCTGAATTGGATGGTGGCGGCGGAGTATCTATGAAGAAGAAGGTGCTTAGGGTTTTTTTCAAAGAGGATGATTAGGGTTGTTGTTATGACATACATTTGGATTGGGCTCACTAACGCAGGCCAGTGGATTTGCTGTTTGCGCCATCATGATTCCACATACACCATCCATTCGTGTACATTGGGCCTAGCTGCTACAGCCACCCTATTCGCACCACCATATTTTCAGTTCATACACCCCTCCTGCGGGTTCTCTCTTGGTATAATGGGCCGAAATCCATTAAATTCTTATTCAGGCCCTGCTTTTCAATATACACCCCTGTCTTTTTTTATTTTATTTTATTTTATTTTATTTTTAATTTAAATTTCTTGTTAGAATTTTTAGTTAATTTATATTTGTTAATCAACATTTGGATTAATCCTTTGACCATTTTTATTAGAATTTTGGTCCTAATTTTCATTATTGCTTTTATTAAAGATTCATGAGTTTTTGATCGATATGGATCGATTTCGGTTACCATGGAAATTTATGAAGCCAATATGGAAGATGGGCATTTATTTTGCTCATAGGAGACTACAAGGCCTTGCTTAAGGTTTTTTTTTCGGATTTCTTTTATGTGAAGAATCGGCACGTCATTCAAGTAAGTAATCTCGATACGCCACTTTTAATGCACCATTTTTCTTTTTTTAGATTTTCGTTTAGTATAGGTTAGAAACAAATCTATAAAAAATAGGAAAAAGCATGAGAAAATTCCCCAAAAATTAGAGTAGGTTGTTAATTCCATTTAGAAATTTGTGATATTTTTATTTTCTGAAATTTGGTTATTTTTGAATTAATTCTGAATTTTTCTTTTAATTAGCTTTATTGAATTTCTTTTAATTATGCTGGATTTTGTGCATTTTATTTAAGTAACTTCCAGCAACTTTTTTGAGCCATTCTTTTTTCTGTAATTAGAGGACTCATAATATTTCTTAGGATATTTTTTATGGAATTTTTAGGACCTTTTATCTTAGGTTTTAATGATGTAGTCCTTAGGAAATAATGATTAGTCTTTAGGTAGAAATAATCATTTTTTAGATATAGAAAAAATAGAAATTTTTAGGATCCCTCTTAGTACAATATTAGAGATAATGTTAGGACCCTATAGTTTAATTTTCATAATTTTTCTAGAGGTTTTAATATTTTTTAGAATATTAGTTTTAGGCCTAGTTATGCATAAATCCCATTAGTTAATCATAGTTAGAAATAATTCAATAAAAATAATAATAATAGTCTAGATTAGATTTAGCATTTAAATTTAATATTAGACTTAGGTTTAGTTTAATTCGATTTTTTAGATGAGCATTAGGTTTGATTTAGATTTAGTACTTAGGCTTGAAACTTCATTGTCATTAGAACTAGAATAAATAAATAGACTATTTTTTAATTCATGTCATTAAATGCATTTTAGAATCTTATTTTCTTATGGCTAATTGCATTGTTTTTGCTTCATTTGATTTTACAACTTTAATAGGCTTCCCCCATTTGTTCTTAGAATCAACTTAACTTCATTAAGAAGTAAGTTGAATTCTATTAGTTTCTAAGTTTCCATTAAGAATAGAAAACCTCACTAACCATTAGGATCACTTGTAAATAAATAAACAAAAATAGGATTGAGTCTTAGTCCCTTAGATTTTTTCTTTTTTTTTTCAACTTGAGTCTTTCTTTCTCTTCTCAAAAGAAAAGCAATAAAATACTTAATAAAAACCGAACAATCTTGTACGACATGAGACTTTGTTGCGGAGTGTTTATACGCGTCCTGTTTCGGGGCGAGGTGTAAATACTTCCCGCGATGGATAGGTCTTAGTACAAGACCGTTCACAAACAAATTCAAAACATTTCTCATAAAATACAAAAAAACAAATAACAAGCGACTATCCTGCGGGAACTTCTCTTCTCATCTCATTCACTCACAACGCGAACTCGCGACGACTTGTCACACGTGCAAGACGGTAAACGCACTCGTGCCAGACGAGCCTGCAACACCTGAGCATAGACATACGCAGTTCCAGCTGTAAAAAACACAAACAAATAGTTCCCGCCTTAGTTAGGCGAACTACGTCGACTCTGATCCTCATTATCCCGATGAGGTACGTAGGCAGCGGGGTAGGGCCCGTTCGAGCATATTCTTTATTTTCCCTACATTTCCCCCCTTTCTTTCCATTTTCTTATTCCAGTTCCTTTCTCATTTCTCATTCCAGTTCCAGTAGCAGTTTTATTCGGCAGCATTCTTTAATTTTCACCCTTTGAAACAAGCAAGCAAGCGTGGATCCCGTCGGGTACGACGGACGATCTGGGGTGCTAATACCTTCCCCAGGTCGTAACCGACTCCCGAACTCAGATCTTTGGTTCGCAAGGCCTCGTCCTTTCCTTCTTCCTTAGGTTTGTGCAACATTACCTTTCCCTTTCATTCGGGATAAAAATGTCTGGCTGGCGACTCTAACCTTTCCGCGCCACTTTCGCATTTGTACTAGGATGAAAATCCCGGGAGCGACATACGTCTATGAACTGGTCTGGATTGGGGAACAAGACTAAGCCATAAATTAACAAGGCTAAAATCTCCTCAAAAGCATCATAGCTCATAGCCTTCAAGAACACTTGAGCCTTCTCTATCAACACCTTAGCAAGAATACCCTTAACTCCACTCCTTGTTTCTAGGACAATGTCTGATTTCTTCAAATGTAAGGCTGCAGCAATGACTTCAGGCTTAGGCTCTTTTTCCAAGCCTGTAAATGGTTTCTGATCAAGGATAGGTATACCCAGTAGTTTTGAGAACTCTTCCATTGTAGGAACCAACTGATAGTCGGGGAACGTGAAACAATGATGTTTAGGATCAAAGAACTGAAACAGAACACTCATCATGTCTTCATTGAACCCTGAAGTAACTAGATCCAATAGATGACCATGCCTCTTGATAAACTGGGAGTTTTCAGAAACTTGAGAGACCAATTCTTTAAGCTTAGAAGGTATTCCTACAAAGTTGATCCGGATAGTATTCCTACGAGCAGAAGCCATGACCTGCAACAAAGAACAAAGATAAATCCTTTGGTCCTTGAAATGGTTAATGAAAATACTATGCTTATGATGCATGATGATGCTATGATGTTATGCTCAATAACAAACATGTGGCACACACAAACAAGTCACACAATAGCCCTAGGTTTGAAGGCTTGCATAAGGTTTAAAGGTAAGTACCCTCCCCTGGAGTTAGTTGGTTCATCCTGTCCTACAAAAGTAACCGGGTTCTAAGGGATCTCAATATCATTGATCCTTCACAAGGGTGGTTGTTCAGTAGGCAACTTACTTGCCAACCAAAACCCTCCAAGTTTAGGATCTCAATGAGCGTAGTATCGAGTATCAGCCAACTTCAGTCTGCACCAAAGCCGGTTATCTCACTACTTTTCTAAAGGCCAAGATGGGATAACTAGGGTTCTAAAAGTTAGTTAGTGTATTGACAACATATGGCAGCCTCATATTATCCTCAACTTGACTTAAGGAACATAAGCACCAACCAAGAAGTCACACTAACTATGGCCACCAGATCAACCATATCGGTATACGCCGTACAGTTTCCTTGGTCTATTGCCATTTACCTAAGGTACATTAGATCCGGGTTAGGATCTTTCACACATAAGAGCACCCAACAAGTAAAGTAAAGCAAGCAAAGAAAACAATTTTAAAGTGATCTAATTCCTAAGGGTACCCCTCTTTTATTTGATCCCCAGCAGAGTCGCCAGTTCTGTAACACGGTGGGAGAACTGACTTTAGTTAAATGTTGCGGATAGCAAGAGTCGCCACCGACTTTTATTTTATCCAAAGGAAAGGGCATAAAAGAACAGGAAAAACCTTAAAAGATTTTTGGGTCCGGGGGGTAGGTTATGTAAAGGGAAGGTGTTAGCACCCTTTACATCCATGGTTATCCATAGGCTCTTAGTTACTTAGCTCACTTTAAACTGTTTTGAGAAGCGTAGTGTGTAATTAAAATGTTCTTAATTACTTTATAATGATCCTTGTACGGATATATATAAAGACTTTGTTTTGAAAATTTGTTTGAAATGTGAAGTGTAATGAAGTATTTTTGAGAAGTGGGCAAGTATTTAAGAGGAACATACCCTATACTAAATCTTTACTGTTCTTATATGTTCTTTCAATGGTAAGACTATTCCTATTATTAAGGAATAGGTAGTCATTACCTTGGATGTTATAAGGGACATGTGAAGGGACATCTGTGTTTAGGCAACTGTAAGGTGTCTTAGCAATACGAAGGGACTTATCATCTTTTATTCGAAGGGACAAGATCATTTACCGTAGGCAACATCGAAGGGACTTGATCTTATAATCTTAAAAGGGACTTGATGATATTTTATGAAAAGGGACTTTGCTTTAAGACACCTTACTTGACCTTTTGTATAAGGCAACTGAGAGGCAACCCTAGGAAGTGCAAGATGACGATCTTAGATCGACTTACGTGTGTGCGTGTTTCTTTTCAAATATTTATCTTGTTAAATTAATTTTCTAAGTTAATTTTAATTACAAATATGTTATACACACCCTAAAATTACTAACCACACAATTAAATGGCATAAATAAAAGGGCAAGAAAATAAATTTACGCTATTACATCGCTTTGGGGCAGATACATAATGATCGACGAAAATAAATTACATTTTTGATATACGCCTATACATTTTTCTAGTAATTAAATTAAAACGAGAAATAAATAAATAATTGAACAATATATAAATAAAACAATAATTATCAAGATTAGAAAAAAATAAATCAGGGTTAGTAAAGAAATCAGGACGTGATTAAATTCTTAAACCTAATTAAATTAATAAGTTTGATAAGAAAAACTAAAAAAATATTTATAAAATATATTATGTAAGAAAAACAAATTAATATTTATTTGTGAAATTTTATTTATAAAAGAAAAAATTAATGCTGGTTATTCT
Source organism: Lathyrus aphaca (assembly GCA_963966055.1). Taxonomy (NCBI): domain Eukaryota; kingdom Viridiplantae; phylum Streptophyta; class Magnoliopsida; order Fabales; family Fabaceae; genus Lathyrus; species Lathyrus aphaca. The sequence goes on from OZ014520.1 coordinate 502,972,040, forward strand.
AATTAAGTTTCTATTAATTATAATTATTTAACTAATTAATCTAATATAATAAATAATAATTTAAATAAGAAAATAAAAAGAAGAAAGAAAATAGGCGCAAAAAAGAGAATGAGGGGAAGCCTGGGATCGAACTCGCCCCCCCAAGCTTACCAATACAGAGTCTCAACCACTGGGACACACGCTTGTGTGTGATTAGAAACGGAAAACAAATATTATAAAATAAAACAAATTTCAAAAATTAGAAACGCGCGCCAAGACCATCTTCTTCCTCTGGCCGTCGCATTAGGCTTTACCTACAGTTCTTCCGTCACTACAACTTTTAGTGACGGTTTTCATGCGTCACTAGAGGTCCTGCAAATCAAAAAATGTTATATGCACAAGATAAATTTGTCCCAATGGTATAAACCTATCAAAAGAGGTCTTGTGAATCCAATTATGCAGTCAATTCCATCTGAAATCGCGTCTAAACGGAATCCCTAATTTAAAGTTTTTAAACCCTAACAATGGTGTGTGAATATCCGCGCATCAAAACATCGATTCCTTTGCCCAGAAATCATCCATACACAGCAACAAACAAGATTAGAAGCACAAAAACGATTTATAATGGATAAATAAGTGAAATCGAAAATCAACAAAAAAGTGAAGAACATGAATTCGGTTTCCATGATATATGAGGTGTTTGATGAATGTGATGATCCCAATGCACTCTAAATGTTTCTAGGAAGTTATTTCCATCATTATTTGGCCTTGTAACTACCTTAAACTTGCAAACCGAATGTGAGTTTGTTCTTGAATTTTTTTGAAGTTTTGAGAGTATCCTTGGAGGCAGAATTTCGTGTCTTTGTGATTGGGATGTCTTCAAGTATATATAGATGAAAATTAGGTCAAAAAGTCATGGATTTATGGGCTTTGTAATGATGACAATTGATTGCTTGATTATGAAGAAATCTCTTATCCAAAAATGTCAAAAAATCCAATATATTCTTACTATCTTGGTCTAGCACGAATTTGGATGTGATCAATTAGTCTTGAATGGTGTTTATGACCTTCTAGAATCATAATCTCTTCCAAATATATGATTTTAATATTTTATTTTAATTTAATTTGTATTTTAATGAATAAAATTCAAATAAATATCAAATAAAATATAAAAAATCAGAAAATGCATGGGCTGGGTCGTGCTTGATGACATTATAAAGATTAGATGGCAATTTGGTGGGCTCATTTAGCAAAAATTAGTTTTAAGGCCTTATTTGCTTCATAAACTTCCCAAAAATTTCCCAACTTTGCAAGGGCACAAATCCTTCAATTTTAATGCTATGAAGGTGTTCTTGGACATTTTGGAAAGCTTAAAGAGTCCTCTAACCAACCTCTTTGGTCTCATGTTCATATCTTTTACCATTCTCAAGTTATGCTCTTTGGAAGTTGTTGACTTTTTGTTGCCTTTTAAAAGGACCTATAATGTCTTAGCTCATACCTTCCAAATGAAGCATTTTTGGGCTTGGCTTGTGAGACACAAAGTTGTAGAGAATTCAATTTCCTTCAAAATTAGATTTGGATGGAAAATTTTTGATGAAGCATGTGAAAGTTATGGCTGGTCAAAGTTCAGTTGATTTTTCCTGTGAAAACCCTAATCTAGAAACTCCTGATTCTTGATGATCTGAAATCTCCTTGATGAATCATGATCAACCCTTGATAAAATGATGAATTTTACTTCATATACTTGATGTTGGCAAAAAAATCATGAATTTTGACTTTGGTTTGACCACAGTTGACCTCAGTTTGACCTTTTGACTACTTTGACTGATTTTAACCTATCTGATCATCTGACTGAGCAAATCTTTTGGGAAAGTCTTGAAACTTGACATGGGGATTCTTGAACACATATAGTATGCTATGAAGCTCACTTGAAGTCTTGGAAGTCCACTTAGCCTGATGAAAGTCAAAACCCTAGTTTAGGATGCCTTGCTTAGGAGGATGCTTTGTCTGAGGGAATTGTCAAACTTGTCAACCAATTGTGAATCTTGTGAACCTTGTGAACCTCATGAGATGTTTTGAGAACTTTGTGAACCTTGTGAACCTCTTAGTACACAATGTTTTGTCTTGTGGAGGGCAAATTTTGGGGTGCAACACCTTCTACCTTGAGCATGAACTAGAAATTATCCCCCTTGGATCTCATCCAAAAACAGACTAGGATGCCTGCTCTGATACCAATTGAAATTCTGGTATGACAAACTCAGATGTCAAATATGATATTGAGACATCTTATTTATTACTTATAAACATGGTAAGACATACACATCAGTACTTAAAATTTCTGATAAATCAGATTCAAACATACTTCAGGATGTTGTGACATCTGATAGGACATTCATTTCAGGTACTACATAAAACATAAAACATAAAATCTATAAAGAACACAACAGAATTATTAACCCAGTTCAATCAAACTAATCTATTATGGGGGCTACCAAGATAGGAAGGAAATCCACTATGTAGTATCAATTCAAAGACTTCTCAGCAAACACCTACAGTTTACAGTCTTTTCACTTAATCACTACCAATGCAACTTCTAGTTAGGAACTCCTAAATATGAGAAACTCATCCTCAATTTCAATCACCTCAGTGATGTCTCACAGTCCTTAATAGTCAGTTGTTGTTATTGACAGCTTGTTACCTACCAACAATTCACAACAGAAGCTACACTTCCATTACAATACATTAACCTTGCTTAGCAGCTTCAGTTAAGTACAACACTTCTCTTGCTTACAAGCTTCGAGAATCATAAATACACATCCACTACAAGTTTCCTTGTTGCGCACGGCTGCCACAAGAACACAACCCTAATGATATTACATTTTTCAGTTTGGTTGGTTGTTTCTAAACTAGGTTACAAGGTTTCTTTTATAACCTATTCCCAATTGGATTTGGGCCTAAACAATCACAACAATAACTGCTACAAAAATGCAGAAAAAATCTACTTACAAATATACAAAAAGATCTTTCAATCTAAAAACTCCTAAAATATCTCTAAATATAGAAACTCTGTATTTTTCAATATTTGTCTTCAATTTAAATTAAGTCTTCAAGATCTTCTACAATCTGCGTCATTGGATTGATTTAAATCTTCAAATAAACTATTTCTGTTGAAACCAAAACAGAAACTTCAATCCATCTTCAGCAGTTCATGATGTCAAATGAACTGTCTTGACATCTTCTTTGACATGTTGTTCCAGATGTTGAAACATTTCATCATAACATGTTTGGGCGTACACAAATGATTCTTTGCTTCATATATTCCTTTATTTGTAAAGATCGTGTACATATACATTGCTGCCATATTTGTTTTACAAAATTAATGCCAATTTGCAGAACTTAGAGTGAATGAATTTCCTGAAGTTTTCCTTGATGAAATTCTTGATGTACTGCCAGAGAGAGAAGTGGAGTTTGCAATTGATCTTGTACCTAGTACTAGACATGTTTCTGTGGCACCGTACAAGATGTCTGCCTCTGAATTGGTTGAATTAAAGAAGTAGTTGGAAGAGTTACTTGCAAAGAAGTTTGTAAGACTAAGTGTATCATCGTGGGGAGCTCCAGTTCTGTTGGTTAAGAAGAAAGATAGAAGTATGAGGCTTTATATGGATTATAGATAGTTGAACAAGGTGACAATTAAGAACAAGTATCTATTACCAATAATAGATGATTTGATGGATCAGTTGGTAGGTGCCCGTGTGTTTTGCAAGATCGATTTGAGATGGGGATATCATCAGATTAAGATGAAAGATGAGGATATTCAGAAGACATCATTCAGAACACGATATGGAAATTACGAGTATTCATGATGTCTTTCGGTGTGACTAATACGTCGGGAGTATTCATGGAGTACATGAATCATATTTTTCATACTTATCTGGATTGTTTTGTGGTTGTGTTTATTGATGATATTCTGATTTATTCCAAGTCATAAGAAGAGCATGTAGAGTATTTGAGAACATTATTAGAAGTTTTTAAGGATAAGAAGTTGTATGTAAAGTTGTCCAAGTGTGAACTTTGGTTGAAGGAAGTCAGTTTTCTTGGCCATGTGATTTTAGGTAGTGGTATTGTTGTGGATCCTTCTAAGATAGATGATGTGTTGCAATGGGAAACTCCAAAGTCGGTACTGAGATTATAAGTTTCTTGGGATTAGTTGGATATTACCGAAGGTTCATTGAAGGATTTTCTAAGTTGGCACTTCCGTTGACTCGATTGACTTGTAAGAGTAAAACTTTTGTGTGAGATGTCCAATGCAAAGAAATTTTTGTAGAGTTGAAGAAACGATTGACGTCGGCTTTAGTTTTGACTTTACCAAATTTAGGAGAACAATTTTGGTGTATTATGATGCTTCATTGATGAGTTTAGGAGGCGTTCTTATGCAGTATGGTAAAGTAATTGCTTATGCGTCAAGACAGTTGAGGGTTCATGAAAAGAACTATCCTACGCATGATTTAGAGCTTGCTGCAGTTATTTTTGTACTGAAAATCTGGAGGCGTTATCTTTATGGTTCTAGATTTGAGGTGTTTATCGACCATAAGAGTTTAAAGTACCTGTTCAATCAGAAAAAGTTGAATATGAGGCAATGAAAGTGGTTGGAACTGTTGAAAGACTATGATTTTGGTTTGAATTATCATCCGGGTAAAGCTAATGTTGTGGCCGATGCTTTAAGTCGGAAAACATTACATATGTCAACAATGATGGTTAATGAGTTAGAGTTGATTGAGCAATTCCGAGATGTGAGTTTGGTTTGCGAAGTGACACCGAGGAGTGTTATGTTGGGTATGTTGAAGATTAATAATGATTTTCTGGACAATATTAAAGAAGCTCAGAAACTGGATGTGAAGCTAGTAGATATCATAGTTGATTGCGGTGAATCAGAGAAGAATGGTTTTAAGTTGGACGCACATGGTGTATTGAGACTTCAAGATCGGATTTGTATTCTGGATGATGCGGAGATGAAAAGAATGATTCTTGAGGAGAGTCATAGAATTAATTTGAGTATTCATCCAGGAGCGACTAAGATGTATCAAGATTTGAAGAAGTTGTTTTGGTGGAATGGGATGAAGAATGATGTAACACATTTTGTGTATGCCTATTTGACTTATCAAAAGTCGAAAGTTGAACATCAGAAGCCTGCTGGTTTATTGCAACCATTGTAAATTCCATAATGGAAATGGGATAGCATTTCTATGGACTTTGTAACGGGATTGCCTAATACTTCAAGAGGACATGATTCGATTTGGGTGATTGTTGATAAGCTTACAAAGTCGGCTCATTTTATTCCTATTAACATCAGTTTTCCAATATCGAAGTTGGCAGAGGTTTATATCAGAGTGATTGTGAAGTTGCATTGTGTTCCTTTATGTATTGTGTCAGATCGAGATCTGAGGTTTACTTTTGAGTTTTGGAAGAGTTTGCAAGAAGTGTTGGGTTCTAAGTTGAGGTTGAGTTTAACATATCATCCTCAGACAGATGGTCAAACTGAAAGGACGATCCAGTCATTAGAAGACTTGTTGAGAGCTTGTGTTCTTGAGCAGGAAGGTTCATGGGATACTTATCTTCCATTGATCGAGTTCACGTATAATAAAAATTACCATTCTAGTATCGGAATGGCACCTTCTGAGGTGTTGTATGGTCAGAGATGTAGGACTCCGTTGTGTTGGTATGAGTTTGGAGATAGTGTGGTGCTTGGACCAGAGATAGTCTGAGAGACTACCGAAAAGGTGAAGTTGATTCGAGAGAAGAAGAAGGCTTCTCAAAGTAGGCAGAAAAGTTATCATGATAAGCGAAGGAAGGATTTAGAATTTTAAGTTGTTGATCACGTGTTCTTAAGAGTTACGCATGTAACTGGTGTTGGACGAAAGTTGAAGTCTAAGAAGCTTATTCCTTATCTTATTGGTCCGTATCAAATTTTGGGTAGGATTGGGAATGTTGCTTACAGAGTGGCTTTACCGCCAAATTTTTCGAACTTGCATGATGTGTTCCATGTGTCGTAACTTCAGAAGTATATTTTAGATCCTTCTCATGTGATTAGTATGGATTATGTGAAAGTACGAGATAATCTCACTGTGGATACAATTACGGTACGAATTGAGGATCGTGAAATGAAGACTTTAAGAGGAAAAGAGATTGCTTTGGTGAAGGTTGTCTGGTTGGGCGCTACCGCAGAAAGTATGACTTAGGAATTGGAAAGCAAGATGCAGGAATCTTATCCTGAGTTGTTTGAGCAAGGTAAGATTTTCGAGGACGAAAATGTTCTAAGTGGGGGAGAGTTGTAACGCTCGTATTTATTTGTTGTTAGGTGTTGTTTTGTCGAATATGTCGTTAAGTTGTTTAAGTCAGTATTAAGTTGATGGTTAAGTCGTGTTTGGATTGGTCGAGTTAATTAAGTCGAGATAATAATAAAATTATTAATGAAATAATATTAGTAAGTGGGCTTAGTTGTGATATAAGGGTAGTAAATGCGGGGTTCTATTTTAGGCCCATTAGCAATTTGATTAATTAGTGAAAGTATAGTATTACTAAGAGGAAAACCTAATTAGAAGAGTTAATCATAATTTTGAGAAAAAACAAGTCTTGAGGAAGAACAAGGAGGCTAGGTTTTGGATTTTCGTAGAGAATTTTGCTGTGAATTTGAGCTTCCTTCAATCCAAGGTAAGGGTGGGGTTCAAATTCTATACACAGGATTAGGATAATTCGTATGTAGGCTAGGTATTTTGTATGATTGTTGCTGTGTTTTGTGTATAATATGTTGTTGTTGATTTTCGTATGGATCTGTCATGAATAATATGATATGATTGTTGTGTTGTTGTCATAAATTTGTTCATGTTGTTGTGTTTGCTGTTGTTGTTGGACTGGTTGTATTGCAGGAAAATTATGTAGAAAGGAGATTTAGGACTCGTAATCGAATGTAGTAATGCTAGATGATGTGTACACAAAAGATTTGAGATCTAAAATCAATGTAGAAACCCAATTAGGCTTGAATGGAGTGTTGAATTGGTGAATTTCGTAGCACAAATAGGACTGGTGTGAAGACTGGTGAATCACGTAGTAGATCTGGTGATACGGGTAATAGGAGAAGCCTTACGCGTAACGCATGACTGTTACGCAGGCATTACGCATAAGAGGAAGGTTGTGGCACGACCCTCTGGTCATTTACGTAGGCTACGCGTGTAACACCCAAAATACTCCCCACGAATTTACATTTAAAATCAAAGTAAATAAAAATCATCATTTTATTTTGAGTGTCACAATCAACAAAACTCATGGCTCAATGTGATACGTCTTACAAAATATTTTAGGTAGCAACGAAAAACTCGAAAGAAACATAAGGTAAGATTCATTTATAAGATTTTTTTCTAAAATAAGTAAACAATGGAAATATCATCGACCCATCACCCTAAAACACGTATTAGAGCCGACTTATCTAAATGTGAAGTACATCGACTTCACCGACCTCCACTCTACTAATCCTGATCACCTGCATGTTACCAACATAAGGGTAGCATTCAAACAGAAGGGGTGAGATACTTACATCATCAAAAGAGAAAGATAATAAGAATCAAGCAAGTATCGAAAATTAGATCACCACTTCACAACAACAACAACTAAACAAACACACCATGCACATCAATAACAACTTATGCAATGAGACTCTACTTGACTATATGCATACGGTACCATAATCCGATCTCTATTTCAAGATCTAGTTTCCGTCAGAACTCTTGACCCCTCTTTCATGGTCCATTATAATCCCTATTTCATGATCACACCCATCAACCCCTATTTCATGGTCCATTATGATCCCTATTTCATGATCACACCCTTGTACGATCCCTATTTCATGACCGCACCATCCATTGTGATTGTACACAATCACACCATCAACAACTATACACATATCATGGACCATCAATGAAAATATGCAACAATAATAATAAACATATAAAAATTCATCACAACAACGATTTCATGCATTAACATCATCAACAACATACAACTACAACGATTTCATTCATTAGCATCATCAATAACATACAACTACAACGATATCATGCATTAGAATCATCAACAACATACAACTACAACAATCTCATGCATCAGCATCATCAATAACTCATAACCGCATCAACAACATGTATCAACAACCTACAACAACACCTACCAACTACCACAACATGTGTCCACATCTACAACAACAACTTCTAGCAACATCAACAACGTATATCAACAACATACAACAACACCTACAAACTACCACATCATATCACCACAACTACAACAACAACCACATATTACAACAAATTATCAACAACAACATACTATAACGACTTAACAATAACAACATCATATTACAACAATTTATCAACCAAGACATATCATCACAATTCAACAACAATGACATATCATCACAACTCAACAACAACAACATATTACAACAACTTAACGAACACAACATATCATGTTAAAACATCAATGGATACATACACGAAACATTAATACACCATTATCATCATATAAGTATTATCGTATCATAACGTCAATACTCCATCATTATATTCAAGCTCAACGTAAGAATCATTTAACCTTCAACACATAATTAACATCACAAAGTCGTTAGCACTTAATTATCATCATCTATTCATCGGATTCCACTAAAAACAACCTTATCGCATTACCTACACCTATACATCAATATAACTAATTCTTACACATCATTTTTACCATCCCTAGTCATAGGACATCACCATTTTCCCATTTAGAACAAGATTCATCATCTATAGCAACATGTCTTTAGTTCAATATACAACGACTCACCTTCCAACATCAATTCATATTATTGAAATTGTTTCTAGAAACATGAGACTATTTTTAAATGAAAGTACACTGTCTTAGCTTCACACAACTTCCAACAACATGCAAATCAGACACCTGAAGCTCAAGATATGAATTTTTGAAGTTTTCAAAATAATGTTGTCAAGAGCCACTCGCTGAGCGAGCTATTTGCTGTCCCGACGAGTTTCTGCAATGAGAGAACTTCTCCCACTGGGATTTCACACCTTTAAACTGTCTTATTAACCAAAATAACCCCCGTTTGAGTCCTTAATCCCCTATCTAACACATATACATCAATCGCATCACACATCACAAAACAAATCATCATATTCATCAATTCTACATCTTTAATCCTAGGTTTTCTCTTAAAAACCTAAATCCCCAACATAACCCTTCAATACATCCACATCATAATCTTCAACAATATAAACATATATAACAAATATCTCTACAATACATACATCAATAACAACAATCATAACACATCAATTCATCCAAATTCACTCAAACCCTTAAACCTCTAATCAACAACACAACTTAATTCTCATTATAGAACCCTTAAGAGATGGAAGAATCTCACCCTTACCTTGGTTTCAACGAAAATTCTCTTATTCTCTGTATATTCTTTTCTTTAAGCCTTTCACCTTCTCCTTCTTCTTCTCTCTATTCACGACCGGTATATCGCTTCACAAAAACACGATTCTTTTTTCTCTTTTCCTTAATTCCAATATAACCCCTTAGACCCAATCTATGGTCTTCCACATTTAGCCTCACTATTTTCACCAAATGACCACCTTACCCTTATCTCTTTATTTTCCAATTATTTAATTATTCACCAAAGAATTATTCAATATAATATAATTCATATAATTAAATATCATATTAAATAATATTTCTTTCTTCCACACACAAAATACTACAAATCCAAATTAAATAACTAAAATAATAATTGGGGCGTTACAACACGTAGGAGGTACATGCATTGCGCTTAATGGGCAGCGTAGGAACAAGTCTATACGCGTATGAGCAGATTGGTGTGCAGAAAATGCAATTGTTGGCAATTCGTCATGTTTTCGCATCCGAGTCGAACTGAGTTGATTCCAGAAATTAATTAGAGATAAAATAAGTTAATTTTAGTAGAGTTGAAGATTAAAATAATAAATTTAGAAATTTAATTACTTATGTCGTAATTGGTTGTTTTTCGTGTTGTAGTTGTGTGGAGTCGATATAAGTTGTATTGTCCCGGTCTTGGGAAATATTAAGTTGCAGGTCGATTGACCAAGGTTGATATATGTTGTTGCATTATTAAGTTGTTGTTTATGTCGTTTTTGTATGCCATTTGATAAGTTTCATACATTTTCATATTTTTAAATTGGAGCGAAGGCTCAAATCAAGTTGGTCTGGATTGGCAAATATGTTGTTGTTGCCTCAATAAACTGGCAAGATTTTAAGTTGGGAGTTTTACTCCAAATGATACCATATGCATATACATAAGTTGAGTCGCATTTGTGTCGCATTATATACGTGTTGTTAATCGTTGTTGATTGAAGTTGTATATTGATGTTGCTTGTTGTGTGAAATGGTGTAATTGTATGATTTCTCATTTACGTATTGATTATCATACTCTTGTTTATATTATTCGATATCTTACCCCTTCTGTTTGAATGTTACCCTTATGTAGGTAACGTGCAGGTAATCCAGAATCGAGTACTTAATAGCTTCGAGTTGGTGTTTGTCGCTCTGATACGTGGCACTTCGGGGGGATGAACGCATGTTTTGTCATTGTGTTTAATTATACTTAGTTGATGAATTTGATTAAGTTGTTTATTTTGAAAACCATGCTGAAGTAGTTTAATGTTGAAAATGAACCGTGTTGTTTTAAAATTGTAATTTGATGAATCCGTTGCGTAGTTTTTGAAGTATTTATATTAAGGGAGCATATGTTGACTGGTTTTAAAGTTGAAAAATGTGATATCCCATGTTTGAGGAGAATATTTTATAACTCTGATTTAATTTTCAAGTGTAGTAGAAATGGAGTGTTACAATTACTTTCTCTAACTAATTTATTTTAACTATTTTTTGTGGCAGATGGTCGGCACACAATATGACTTACAATAATTATCCAAGACATTATATCATTCAAGACCGTAGTCTCTTAGATCACCTTACGCCTGCAGATGTAATGTCACTATATTAATCAATATTTTTAATTCTAACTTATTTTCTAATCAAATAATTTTCTATTGTACAATTCATTTGACATCCATATCTAGGAATGAAACATGAACATGAAGTCAAAGATGAAGATGCATCCGTTTGGACTGCATGTGTGTCGAGCATCAGATTCATCACTGTGGAGATGCACCACAATGACTGTGTCAAACTACAGTTTGGAATACATCAAAACACCCCAGATCCCCCGACTGATCTTGGTGATGACAACCCCTTATATACCAACTAATACTTATATGACTTGGTATAGATTGGTTGCAACTAGGTTTCTCTCCAAAGATACGTATCTACATGACCCACTATAACACGGTGGAGAACTGACTTTCTATAAATGTTGCGGATAGCAAGAGTTGCCACCGACTTTTATTTTATCCAAAAGGAAAGGACATAAAAGAATAAGAAAGACCTTAAAAAAGATTTTGAGTTCGGGGGGTAGGTTATATAAAGGGAAGGTGTTAGCACACTTTATATTCATGGTTATCCATGGGCTCTTAGTTACTTAGCTCACTTTGAATTGTTTTGAGAAAGGTGTAGTGTGTGATTAAAACTTTCTAAGTACTTTATAATGATCCTCGTATGGATGTATATAAAGACTTGTTTTTAAAAATTTGTTTGAAAATTGAGGTGTAAAAAGTATTTTGAAATGTGTGAGCAAGTAATTAAGAGGAATCTACCCTATATTAAGTCTTTACTGTTCTTATGTTCTTTCAAATGGTAAGACTATCCCTATTATTAAGGAATAGGTAGTCATTACCTTGGATGTGATAAGGGACATGTGTAGGGACATCTGAATATAGGCAACTGCAAGGTGTCTTTAACAATACGTAGGGACTTATCATCTTTTATTCGAAGGGACAAGATCATTTATCGTAGGCAACCTCGAAGGGACTTGATCTTATAAACGGAAGGGACTTGATGATATTAATGAAGGGAATTTGCTTAAGACACCTTACTTGACCTTTTGAAATAGGCAACATGAGAGGTAACCTTAGAAAGTGCAAGATGGTGATCAAAGATCGACTTACGTGTGTGCGTGTTCATGTTCAAATATTTATCTTATTTAAGTTAATCATTCTAAGTTAATTTTAATTACAAGTATGTTATTCACACCCTAGAATTACTAACCACACAATAAATATATTCATAATAAAAATAAAGCAAATATATAAACTAAACTATTACAAAGCTTCGGGACAATTACAATATAATCGAGGAATATGATAATGATAAATAATAATAAATAAGCAATAATAATAATAACAATTAAGATAAAAGGTTAGAAAATAAAAATAAGAGAAAATAAAAAAAATTAGCAAAAATAATTTAATATTAGAAAGGATTTTAAATATTTAATAAAGAAAATATGTTTTAATAAATTATATACATATAAAATAAATGATTAATGATTAATTATAATTTATGAAAATATTAGGTTAAAATTTAAAGATTAAGAAAAATTAGGGTTAGAGATAGAAAAAATTAGGGTTAGGGGTTTAATTATTAATTTACAAAATAATCAACTTATTTACAAAATATATATAATATTAATAATATAAAATAAAATAAATAAAACAATTTGATATTTTGGAAGAAAAAAAAATAGAGTTTGAATTTTAGAAGTATGAATTTTTAGTATAAGAAATAATATAAACATTTATTTTTAAAATTGGTTATTTAAGAAATTAATTAAGTAAATATAATATAAATAATAAAACAAAATAATGAAAATAATGAAAAAAAACATACCTGGGGCTGGGATTCGAACCCAGGCCCTAGGCTTCCCACACACAAGACCAACAACATCACCACCAGGCCAAGCACGCGCTGGTGTTAGCATCAGGGGTTCAATTCCTTTTGTTGTCAACTTGCAAAAATCAAAATAAAATGCAAAAACAAAATGGCCTGGGGGGAATCGAACCCAGGACCATTAGATTCACAAGAAAACACACAAACCAGCTGAGCCACATGGGGCGCGTTCAACATAGATTCAATAAGAAATCCTTTTATTTTAAAACAAATATTTGAATATGATTTTGGCGCCAGCAAGCTTCATCTTCAACCTATTACCTGCGAATTTTCTTCCAAATCTTCCTGCGAATTTACCTACACTTGAAACCTGCCAATCTCATATCATCATCAATATGTAACGATTCATCAAATTGATCACATGGTTATGATCCATAAACATCATACAGTTTATTTACAACTTTAAAATTAATTTACAATGGCTAAATCGAAGAACCCTAATTTTGGCTCAAGAACCCTAACAATGACAACTTTCGGTTTAGGTCCTGATTCTCCAATCTTTTTGCCCATAAACCATCTAAACATCACAACTAACACAAATATATGATTAGAATTCATTATCATTACATAAATAATCGTAATCGAAAAAAATAAGAACAAGAGCATTATGGATTCGGTTTATGCTATATGTCATGATTTGAATGCTGTAAATGATTCAAATAGGTTCAGTGATCATCAAGGAACATGTTACAACCTTCAAAACCTCTTGGTATAGCCTCTAAGTCAAAAACCAAATCTCACTTTTTGGATGAAAATTTGAAGTTTGATGAATGTTCTTGGAGGCAGGATTTCGTCCCCTTGCACTTGTGATTAGTTTGTGTATATGTAGGGAGTTGAATTAGGTCAAAAGTTTTTTGATTTATGGGCTTTGTCTTGATTGCTTGATCATGAAGTTTCACAACTTTCAAATATTGAAAAAATCTCATCAAACCTTTCTAATTTAGGCTCACACGAATTTGTTTGATTCCAATCAATTTTAAATGACTTTTAAGATTTTCTAGAAGAAGAATCACATTCAAATATTGAGTTTTCATATTTTATTTTGATTTAAAATGATTTTAAATGAATAAAATCAAAATAAATAAAATAAAATAAATAAAAATCTGAATAAATGATTTTTGGTTCGTGCATGATGTCATGGTAGTGATTGGGTCATAAAAATGCAAGCCCATGTGGAAAGAATTGGTTCTAAGATCCCATTTGCTCAATAAACCCTTCAAAAATTTCCCAACTTTGCAAAGACACAACTCCCTCAATTTTAAGGCTATGAAGGTGTTCTTGGACATTTTGGAAAGCTTAAAGAGTCCTCTAACAAACCTCTTTGGTTTCATGTCCATATCCTTTACCATTCTCAAGTTATGCCCTTTGGAAGATGTTGACTTTTTGTTGACTTTTGAAATGACCTATAATGTCCTAGCTCATACCTTCCAAATGAAGCATTTTTAGGCTTGGCTTGTGAGACACAAAGTTGTAGAGAATTCAATTTCCTTCAAAATGAGCTTTGGATGGAAAATTCTTGATGAAGCATGTGAAAGTTATGGCTGGTCAAAGTTCAGTTGACTTTTCCTGTGAAAACCCTAATTTAGAAACTCCTGATTCTTGATGATCTGAAATCTCCTTGATGAATCATGATCAACCATTGATCAAATGATGAATTTTACTTCATATAATTGATGTTGGCAAAAAAATCATGAAGTTTGACTTTGGTTTGACCACACTTGACCTCAATTTGACTTTTTAACCACTTTGACTGATTTTTGCATATCTGATCATCTGACTGAGCAAACCTTTTGGGAAAGCCTTGAAACTTGACATAGGGATTCTTGAAGACATGTGGGATGTTATGAAGTTCACTTGAGGCCTTGGAAGTCCATTTAGCCTGATGAAATCCAAAACCCTAGTTTAGGGTGCATTGCTTAGGAAGAGGCTTTGTTTGAGGGAATTGTCAAACTTTCTGACTAATTGTGAACCTTGTGAACCTCTTGAGATACCTTGTGAACCTTGTGAACCTCTTGAGATACCTTGTGAACCTTGTGAACCTCTTGAGATACCTTGTGAACCTTGTGAACCTCTTGGGACACCTTGGTACATAATGCCTTGACTAGGGGAGGGAAAATTTTGGGGTGCAACACCCACGACAAACCATTTACACACAAGAACCACATCTAACAAATGAGGAAAGTATCAACCTTGTTACTCACAACCCCCTACCAAACACAATTACCAAGTTACAAACACACAAACCCAATATCCAAACATGTCAGACACCCAACCACAATACCAAGAACGTCTCTCATACCATGTCCAAGAAAATGACTATTATCAGACACCCAAAATGCATATAACCCCAACATAACATTAAGATATAGCTAAAACGCTCAAACATCGTACCTTAGCCAAAACGCTCAAACATCACACCATAGCCGACATACACAAACATCACACCATAGCCGATATACACAAACTTCACACTACAACCGACAAACACAACCATCACAACCACCTTATGGCTTTCAAACACCGCTACCATTTCAACCTTTCACCAACGAAGCATTCACACCAATGTCCCCTTTCAATCGTCCATGCCGCACACCAATGACCCCATCATCACATCCAAACTACTCTGGCATGTGACACAACCTTAGTTCCGACATGATGTCGCCCCATATACAAGACTTTTTAGAAATGCAAGAATATCTGAGGGAGTATAGCGATGTTCCGAAGACCTTAACTCCACAAACACCTGGAGTGAATCAACCACGAGGACAACGAGTAAGGGTACTTAGGGGATGTGGAATCGGTGTCTGATATACCCAACCCGACCGTGATCATTAAATTATGTAATTTTATTTTTAATTAATTATTAATGTAATATTATTTTAATTAATTAACAATGTAATATTATTTTTAATCAATTATTAAAGTTTTTTAATTTTTTTAATTTTTTTTTTGAAAATACATTATGTCTCCAGAATTGGAGACACCTTCTAAATTTGTACATAGTCGTTAATTGAATTGGAGATTGCATATAATGTCTCTAATCCAATTTGCGACACCTTTATAGATCAATACATGATCGTCAATTGATCTGGAGTATTTATTAAAAATCTTGCAAAAATAGGATAGTTTAAGAATTAACTTGAAAAACAGATTATTTAGAAAATTATTTTAAAAATGTGGGATAATTAGGTAAAAATTTCACCAAACTATGTCCACAACCACAAATGATTAACCTATGAATAAAAAATAAAAATGGTTATTATTGGTACTATTCCCACTCCCACTGTTACTAAATTCCAAGATCCACAACAACCATTCATTCCTTCAATTTTCAAACATTATTATACCTATCTTTTTCTCAAAATATAAATCACCCTGAAAAACCTTTTTGTTGCCTTTTTCTACTTCCCTATTGGTTGAATTTCAAATCCATCTGTTTCTTCTCTCTTTAACTTTCTCTCTCTAGGGAGAGAAAAAGAAAGTTTCTTTTTTTCCTAATTATTAATCCAGAAAAGTAAAAAGTATCAAATGCTCAATGGGTAGTGGCACTGCCACTGCACTTTCAACAACAACATTCAGAAAGAAAAAGGTACTACAACCGTCACCAATTATGCCTCACACACAAAATTTCTAACTAAAAAACAAAAGGGTTCTCTTTTCATTTTCTTTAGGTGAAAATTTGATTTGGGTTTTTTCTGTTTGAGATTTAGGACTTGTTTTGAGTTAAAGTTTGGATTTTTATTTGTTTTTCATAAAGGGGTTTTGTTTTCTTTGTTGAATCTGTGTTGTTGTTACTGAGGATTTGTGTGTTGTTTACTTTAGCAAGATTTTGTTTTTGGTTTAGGAAGTGTGGTACAGTGTGTTGGTTTTTTGTTTGTTTGTGTGTATATTATCTAATTCCTTCTGGGTTTTCTTTCTCTTCAAGGAATTTGAATGGTTTTGATATAGAATGGATGCTCAGAATCTGTGAATTGGTGTATAATTTGTTGGAAAAATGACTTGAGGGTGATTTAGTGGAAGATTATTTTAGATACAAATTTGGGAAAAAGTGATGGCCGCAGAGTCGAATACTGGTTTTCACTATGGTGATATGAATTCTAGTTTGAATTGGCATGCAATATCGTTTCAATCTGGTGCTGTTAGTAGCTTACCCGAGATGGTTCCAATGGGAAATTACTTTGGGTTGAATAATGATACCTCTGGGATGATGTTTTCTGCGAATTCAAGTGTTACGAATAGGAATATGAATTTGTCTGTTATAAGTCAACCAGGGAGTGCTTCTGGTTCTTCTCTTGTTGATTCTGTCCCTGGATTGAAGCATGATGCAGGTTTCGCTGCTGAGTGGTCCGTTGATGAACAGTACAAATTGGAGGAAGGACTTCTCAAGTAAGTAGTTTATCTTTGGTTGTTGCTATTGTTGTAAATTGTAATTAGTTTTAGCCTAAGAAGCACACACACGTAACACGTCACTGGTAATAGTTTGAGAAAATGTCTTAAATGTCGGACACTGGACATGCTTTCAATGTGAAGTGTCGGTGCTACATAGCTTTTGGCATCTTGGCGGCAAATAGTGCTATAGCATAGAGGAAGTTTTAACAAATTGCTCATGTTTTGTGATATGCAAATTTGTACAATGTGTTGTCAAATAGTGGCTATAGCAGTGCTATAACATGTAGGGTAGCAGATTTGAACGAATCGCTATTTTCTGCGATATGCATTTGACACCATTGATAAAATGATATTATTTTTGTCATTTTTCTTTATTGAAAATGAAATAGAAAGGAAGATATGTTTTGTTATTGGATTGGACCTGTTGTACTTGAAGAGAATGAGATTATGAGATGAGCCCCAAAGTTTTGGAGGGTGTTTCATAGAAAATGTGCCAAAGTAAGAAATGACGATCTAGAAGCTACAAGTGAGAAGGAGCATAAATGGTGAGGAGAGTGAGGTAGTAAGTTAGTTATATAAGGAATAAAGAGGAGAGTGGGTGGGGAATTACTTGACGAATTATATGGAACAAAGTTGTTATTCCAAAATTGATCTTAAGTCCGGTTATCACCAAATTAGAGTGCACTGTTCTGACAACTACAATACAGCCTTCCGAACTCATAGCTTCCACTAGGGGTACTTGGTTATGTCGTTTCCAACACACATGCAAGTTCGTGCTGAATGAACTGTTCAAGCTCTACTTATGAAAGTTCATTCTTGTTTTCTTTGATGATAGTATTTTAATATATATAGTTCAAATTAGGAGGAATACCTCAACCATTTGACTGTGGTATTGGAAACCACAGCCTGATACTCTTTTGTGGCAAACCAGTAGAAATGTGGTTTTGGAAAATGAAGTATAGAGTATTTAGAAATATCATATCTCCAGAGAGGGCTGGGAGAGGATCCTTCAAAGTTCAGTTTGTGGCGGAATGGCCAACTCCAAAGATGGTGAAGGGAGTGAGGTGTTTTTAGGGTTAAACATCTGCTATCGAAAATTCATAAAGGATTACGGGAAACTAGCTAAGCCTTTAGCAGAACTCACAAAAAAGGATAACTTTAATTGGGGAAAAGAGGAAGCAAAGGCCTTTGACAATCTCAAAAGGGCAATGACTTAACCTCCAGTGTTGACTTTACCTAACTTCTCAGTTCCATTTGAACTGGAATGTGTCAATGTGTGTCATGGGACAAGGAATCAGGACTGTACTGATGAAAAAAATAGGCAGCCCATCGCCCGTTTTAGCAAGGCGTTGTCAGAAGGGAGTTCACATAGTCTATGAGAAAGAAATGATGGCATTGGTGCTTTCTAGCCAACATTGATGGTATTATTTGTTGGGTAGGCCCTTCGTGGTTTATACTGACCGTCATAGCCTGAAGCATTTATTATAGCAGAGGGTGTCTTCACTAGACCAAAAGTGTTGTCTGGCCAAGCTGTTGGGTATCACATACATACCGGGTCTGAAGTATACGGGTGCAGATGCTTTGGTTTTTTTTTTTTTTTTGATAGGCACTGCAGATGCTTTTTTAAGGTGCAGAGATTACGGTGAGCTCGAATTCGTAGTGTCCTATCCCCATTGGTTGGAGGGAGCAGGGTTAATAGTGGTGGCTAAACAGGACCCTGAGATTCAGCAAATCATGACAGAATTAGAAAAGAATCCTTGTAAACATAATCATAATTCATATTCTTGATAGTCCTTAAACTCCAAACAGAATTTGCAAACATAGTCATGATTCATATCTCATAGCAGGTTTAGGGCCATGAAATTATTTTGCTTTTCTTACGTTTATAATGATAGAAACCTGTAGTTATGTTCTTTAAATCATTTGAGTGTTTTCTGTTTCAAGGCTTTGCTGCATTCTAAGTTCTCCTTTGATTTTATCATACTTGTTTTTTATGAAGCACAAACACCGGAAACACGACACCGACACTGACGTTGACACCGATCAGTGTCCATATTTGGTTATGGAACCACATGTAGAACTTTCTGTTTATTACATTATTTTCAATTTCCAAATGGGATATAAAACTTTATCATATTCAACATCAAGTTCTGCAAACCCAAACCCTTCTTTTATTTTCCATTCTTTAGTTGACAATATGTTATCAATCCTGGATAGCAGACGAAAGTGGTTGACTCCAAAACCGCAATAGATAGAGAGCGTTTTTTTTGAAATTTTTGTATGGTTTATATAATTTATATTCAGACATAAAAGCTCACCGATTAGCTGTGATTGGCCAGTGAGAGGGTGAAAAAGGACAGTAGGAGGGAGAAAGGAGAAGTCCAAATGTTGTTTAGATGTCTTTTAGTAGCAAAATCCCTAAAACACTCCAAACAGAAATCCTTTAAATTTTAAGGGATTTTTCTGAATTTTTGAAGTCATTCCAAAGTATGCTGCTATAACAGCCGCGGTGTCTGCTATTTTGGAGGCTAGTACTGCAATGTCCACTACACGAAACTGTTCTGCTACTGAATGCTCTGTAGCGGTCAGGGATATCTCTGCTGCATTGTTATTGCTCACTTTTGACAACGCTTTGACATTAGTATGGTTCAGATTGACTATGATAAGCTTTTTGTCACGCTTGTGCTGTTACAGTCTTCATCTCTTTTAGTTTCCATTGCATAACCTTTGTTTTCTTTTCTTTTTCCCTTATTTCATGGCTAGATACGCCGATGAGCCGAGTATCACGAGGTATGTCAAAATTGCTGCTTCATTGCGTGATAAAACTGTTCGAGATGTGGCTTTGAGGTGTAGGTGGATGACTGTAAGCTCCTGTTCGCTTAACAATGTTCTCAATATTCATATTTAAACATTGCTGATGAGTACATATGCTATGCATGAGCATCCTGTAAAAATGTCATGTAAATCGCATATCAGCGTATGGAGATAGGAACTAAAAATATGTTTGAACCATTTTGCAGAGAAAGCGAAGGAAACCAGAAGACCACATGGTAAAGAAGGTCAACAATAGAAAGGTACAAGAAATTTAGGAAGCTGGTGTATGTATTTATGCAATAAAAGTGAAGAACATTGATGAAAACCTTCTATTTCTAGGATGTTGGTGAATGCATATAAGGTTATGTTAATAGCACAATATGCTAGTGTCTCAAATCTTGAGTAGGATTTGTCTATTGATAACATGGAATCAAATAATGTCATTAGGATCTAGTGTTGATTGAAAAACCTGCATTCTAAAGTTTTGCTTTTTCAGGATAAGCCTTTGGAGTCATCCCTAAAGCAATATTTGCAGCCAGTTCTAAGTCCAAATGTAGCGACATACTCTTGCTGTATAACACAACACGTGGACAGAAATCAACGGATAACCTATGATGATGGTTAGTATATTTGGTTTCATTTTTGCACAGCAACACCAATATCACTACTCTTTGGCTAGACAACACCAGTATCACTGATTTTTAAAGTTTATGTTCAGTTTTGTTGAGGATAAAACTCTACTAAAAATCATCAACTATCGGGTTGAATCGGGAAACCCAAAAGTTCTTTTAGTGTGTAACATGTATTTAAATCTTGACTACCAGTCATAAAAGCCTAATGCAATACTTTCTCTATCCCTAAGATCCTATTGGAAAAACTAAATCTCATATAGAATAAAGAAAAGGCCTGACTAGAGTTTTTAAATAGTGACACTTATAAGTTGGTTGTAGGATTGCGTTTGGCCGAATCCTAATTCTAAGATGGTATCAGAGTCAGGTTCCGATCCTAAGACCAGTAACACTATTGGACTTGGGGAGTGAATATAAATGGTGTGTGGCCTCGATAGACTTTGATACCATTTTAAGTTTTTATATTGGGCCTAACTCATTTACAAAATCGACCTATAAGGTGAGGGCTTCCTAAGCTTTATAAACACTACACATGCTATATCTCAAGGCTTTGTGAGACTGAATCCACCCCTTCAAAACCAAATGCAATGAAGGCAACTCAAATGTTGCAATTAGGTGGAGACTTAATTGAAGGCAACTCAAATCCTGCATTTAGGCGGCTAGGGGTGGACCGCAATGAAGGTGGAATTTTCAACAGATATTTTTTGTATATTTCTGTCCCTTAATTAATTAGTGTGAGAAGAAGTTGATTATTTAAGTCCGAGGAGGAAGAAATTATGCAGATTTCTGACTATGAAGAAAGTGGGGGGTTATCTCCAAAAACTAGATGTAGTGGAAAGTATTTATTTTAAATATCTGCTTAATTTTATGTTATACATCATAGAGAAAATTCACAACACATAAGTTTCTCAGTTTCTGAAATGAAAATACATTAATACAGAGATTATGAATATAACTTATAGATCAGTTGCAGGATTTTAGGTGAACTAGGATGTAAATCAGTTTAGTTTATGTGCTAGTTTTTGTTATGTCTTAGCGTCGGCATACAGGCGACCTTATTTTGTCAATAACCCTTATCATGTTTTTTCTGTCAGGAATTTGCGGTCCAATGAAGCGACTCTTGGAGCAAAATGCTCAAGCTTTTAGTCAAATCAATTCCAATCTATCTACTTTCAAGGTGATTATCTCAACCTTCATTTTATTTGTCTTTGTTTGTATGAAATTAGTTTTTGACCTCTATGTTTGTGATAATGAACATTTTCTTTTATAATCAGTTGCAAGATAACATTGACCTCTTCAGTCAAACACGGCACAACATTAGTACCATTCTTGAAGAGTACGTGATTATTTTCAATATCACTTTTTATATCAGCAAAATCTACTTTTTGCTGCTGTTGTTGTATTTATCTGGATTTGTCATCTATTGTCGTTTGAATTTCATTGATTAAGTTTGTGCAGCATGAGAGCAACACCTGGTATAATGAGCCAAATGCCTTCACTTCCTGTGTCGATCGACGATGACTTGGCAAGTAGATATTTACCTAATAAATCTCAGGTAACATGTTGATTCACTGAGCTTGTTTAGTGTGATTCACCGTTCCTTTGTTGAAGTTATATAATCACGCATCCGTTTCTTTTATGTACAATACAATCCTCGAGTTAACTAAAACTTGTTAAGACTTGCATATCAGATGAATCAAATGAGATATGACCTGAGTATATGTTTCAGTCTGATGAAACAAGTTTTCAGGTCATATCTCATCTTCCAGTCCTATTTGAGCTAAAGTTTATAATATCAAATACGAAAGTTGATCAGTTTATGTATTTTACCAATTCAAGTTAGGAAATTTCTGACTCCATCAAGATTTCCTACTCAAAGCGGACTACCAGTATAGAGAGATTCACATTTTTTGTGTGGAAGTCAATTATTTTGGTGCTGCCATTGAGGAGTCACACTATCTCATGACTTTCCAGAGTTTCTAATTTATCTTAAATCTTACTCTTGTTCTATTTTGTTTGAAGGAACATTTGTACTTGTGTTGTATAAATATTTGCAAAAAAGAAAAAAGGATAGGAAAGGAACTAGTGTAACAATTGTACGAGGATATTCATTGGTTTTGGATTATTAGTTATTGTATCATGGCTTAGGAAGTGATGTAGATCTGTGATTCTAGTTTGCCATGGTTACTAGCTGTTTTGTAATATGTATAGGGAAATCATTGTTTACATTATTTCATGGTTGTATATGAGGAGATTAGTGTCATTTGCAGTTTGTGTTGAAGTATATTTTATTTAACTGTTTGTGGAAATTAATGGTGCCTTCTGTCTTAAGGGGTCAGCCAACCTGAGTTCAAATCTACATACAAAAACTATTTTTTGTAGTTTGAAAGTCCATTTTGGACAATTGTTGTAATCTGTTAATACACCTAGAAATATGGGGATTTTTTTAGTGTGTTGGATGAAGGTTGACAATGGACAGAATTTGAGTATGGTACTAGTATCCGTTCACATGCCTACGGTTTGAAAAAATCTTCGTACCTGAATGTATATCCGTGAGTATAATGTTTTGTATATGTACATGTATCCTATGGATACCTAACTATCCGTATTCATGTATTTGATCAGTTATAATTTATCATATTATTTTAATTTTTTAACAACATTTAAAAAAAACTTTAAGAATATTATTGTTGAGTTAAGAAATAAAAAGACACTTATATTAAAATTCCTAAAAATTTAATAATGTTGTCTTTAATAAAATTGATATGCATACATATATAATAATTAAAATAAAAGTATAAATATATATTTGTGGATACAGAGAGAGATGGGTACTTAGATACTCATATACGTTTATTTTAGTGGTAATTGTTTGTGCTCATGTCTACGAGGGTGAGACACTGCGATATGTCAAAAGTGTGAATTAGAGTACATTGAATGAATTACTGAAGTTTAGCGTGATATGTCAAAAGTGTGAACTAGAGTACATTGAATGAATTATTGAAGTTTAGCATCTAAATTGAATATATATTTTTTTAGAGGAACTTTATTTCATTAAACAGAAATACCCAGAGAGGGATGAAAAGCGTTATAATTTGGTGGCTCACTAGTCCAAAATCTAGAGCCAAGCAACCTACCCAAACCAAAAAGGTTACGACCATCACTAATTTGATGTGCGTTTAAATACATCACAAAACTAACTTTGAAATTGTTAAACAAAATCTTGATATCACTAACAATCATTTCAATATAAGCTAAAGGGATTAGAGAATTAATGTAGTCAATAACAACTAAGGCATCAGATTGGACCAAAATCCTTTATATCTTGAGAGTTTGGGCCACCTGAAGGTACCAACGAATAGCTAAGGCTTCAACCATAGCGGGCTCGACTGAGATGTAATCCTTCCTGCAAGCAGCGTAAACAAACTTCGAGTCCTAAGCCTTGAAGATACAACCATACGCGGAAAAGCCATCATGGAAGCAACCAACATCCACTTAAATGACTATGACATCTCTCTCAATCGAGCTATTATTCTAATCCACACTTCCTTGTGGCATACATTTGATTAGTAGTTTTTCTTTGTTAAACTCCACAACACAGTCCCACGCTTCCAAAGCTACAACATTGACTTCTTTTCAACTGTGTTTCCATCATGAACACTATAAAACCCCATAATTTTCCCTCTCATTTCATAGAATTTGACATACCATTTCCATACATTACATTGCATTTAAATCAAGAAAAAAGAAGGCATACATTCATTGGTTGAGGCCTAAAATGTGTGATCAGTTGATTTGCAAAGTTATGGTCATTAAAAGTCCAAGATTAAGAGCCAAGGGTTTACCAACAAGCCTCAAGGGTCTCTTATGGTACACATGATCTCATTTGAATCCTTAAGTTATCAGAAAAAGTGGATTGATCAAGAAGTTCAAGCAGTGTAACATCTCCTAACAAAAGGGGCCAAAATTAGGGTTTCTGATTCAAAGGGCTTCCTAATGAAATTTTGGTTCAAACTTGATTTCAATGTTTTCCACATGATATCAAGTATCTAGGGATGAAATATTGTCCATTGAATTATTTCAGAAGGTCTCCAATTGGTCAGTTACTTGAAAATCAAGAAATTGAGGAAAAATCAACTCTGCAGAGGGAAAAGTCAACTCCTGACTTTTTGAGGTCAAAATCATGTTCCACAAGTTAAATGTGATCAATGGTTGAAATTTGATCAAGAAAATTCAAGAGAATCATGGAAAAATCAAGAAATCACAAACCTGCCTAAAATAGAAACTTAGGGTTTCCACTTTTGGCAAATTTCAAGTCACTTTACACCTCACTTGCAAGCTCTCTTTCTCCATGATAAAGGCTTCAAACTTCAGGCCTAAGTTGAGCAAATTAAAGAGCACATTTTGAGCTTCAAATCCATAGTAAGAACACCTCCATTGTATCAAAATTGAAGAAGTTATGATCAATAAAAGTGAGGAAGAATCAAGGAAAAATGGCAGGCCAGGCAAGGCATAGACGAGCCAGATGCGCCATAATTTCCACAAACCTTGGTGTGCATGTTGTGTCCAACTTCCAAGCCAATTTTATCCTTCAAGGAAGCTTCCAATGAAAAATTTCTAAACATCAAAGTTGTTCATTTTTCTCTTCTCTACAACTTTGATGTTTGGAAATTTTTCATCTGATCAACCATTTGGAAGATATGAGAGGTCAAAGTAGGGTGGTAAAACTTATCATGTCCCATAGGCATCTTGGCCTGGCACGCCCATTCCCTCAGGCCCCATATGCTGTCTTGTGTGATCATGTTCAATGACATTTTTGAAGCATCTCAAGACTTCATTTCATCTTGAATCAAACATCAAACTTGTTCCATGATAGATCTTCTTTCCAATGATCACAAGAACTCCCAATTTCATCCATGAAAATGGAAGATTTTCAGCTGCAAACATGGACATATGGCACTGACTTTTCTTGAAAGGCAAACATCAAAGTTTTGGAATTTTGATTCATGGAATCAACCTCATACACACATACATCATGCACCATTCATGTTTATTTCATTTGGCAAAGCAAGAATTCATTTACTTATGTGCATGGAGGCCTACATGATCATGTATCAAAATGAAAAGGTTTCAAAAAATGACATGTGAAGCAAAGCAGACTGCAATATCAATCAAGGCATCTTCATGCATCAACATCAACTGCGTTTTAAGTTCCATGAGCTTCATTCCATTGGATTACAAGCTTTGCTCGAATGGGTGAGCTTCACATGTCCAAGTCTCACTTCACCTCTTAATTATCATTACACCTCACTTAACTCTGGTTCTAACTGTTAAACAAGGTGGTTAACAATTAACCAGAGATATATAAGCTCATCCATAACAAATTTTGGATCATTCTTTAACAATCCATCAAATCCACCTCAAATTTCTTCCAAGTTCTCTCCATTTTTCTTTCTGAATTTTGTGTGAGAACTTGACATTGTTCATCATCACCTTCATCAATTCACCATCATCAAGCTCCCTTGATCCAGAGCAGAGCATAATCAAGTCAACTTCATCAAGTGCAATTCCATTGCAGATTGAATTTCTTCCTTTCTCATTCAAAATCCAAGACTATAGAGCATCCAAAGGCCAAAAGCGTGCCAACGCATAAATGAGAGACACTCCTCATCACGTGCCATGTTTATAAGCCTGAGTGATCATGTGAGGGTGTTCCTTTGTAGCTTATAACGGCCATGCACTAGGATCCTTTGGATTTGCTTACTTTCCTTGATTCTCTACTTTGACATGATCTAGTGGTTTATATGAAGTCAATTAGTTGACTAGGGTGCATGGTACTACCATAAACTTCAGCGCATATGGACCTGGGTTCTACTTGTTATTTCCACCCCCAGGTTTAGGCCCATGTCATTTTTGAACTGATTATTTGCTAGTGTGACACCCCTGACTCATTTTCTTCAATTTTCAATTCATTTTCACATAGTTTGCATTTTAATTTTTTAAAATCATTTTCAAGCATCTAAAATTAATACAAAATATCGTGAAGCATGTTCATGCATTTAAATAAATTTTGTAATTTTTTATTTCTGACTTCTTTGATTTTTCATCATAAATTCACAATTTTCTTTTATTTTCTTCTCAAATTGTTTCAATCTTAACACATCAACTTCAAAGATTTATTTTGCATAGACCATTAATCATTTTTAAGTGGTTCTTTTTGAATTCATTCCATAAAATATTAAGCCTTATAAAAAATATTTTTGCATATTTTTTAAATCATAGTTAATGGCATTTTGGTCCCTCTTTTTCGCATATTTTCCATTTGATCCTTATAAGACTTTGACCAATTAATTGAACTATTTCTCTTGTGAATTTTTGTGTGAGCTTTTGGAACATGATTAGCCTATGACTTAGGTACCTAGGGTTTTAATTTCAAAATTTTAGAACATTGTTTGGTGTATGGTTGATTACTTGTTGTTCTGGACTGGTCCAACGACTAAGTATGGCCCAACCCTTTTCGGCCCAGAAACAGCCCAATAACTCATCATCCAGGGGACCCACTGTAACACTCTTCTAAACCCCGCGTAAAATATACATACTCATGCATCACAAGTAAGGGCGTCACATATAATTCAAAACATCATACAACACCTGTCAGGCTCAATAACACTTGAAAAATAAATTCATGCTTTTCGATAATTTTCTTAATTGCATGTAGCAACGAATATACTTCAATCATGTTAAACATAAATAGAGTTTCATACTCAATACTTAGGCATAACATGCAAATACTCCACAATAGTCAAATAACAATAACAACATAAGTAGAGAACATAAAGTATCTCTCGGAACATAAATCGAATAACATCCCCAATGTTACATGATCCGAGCATGATTCGACCCAATACAAATAAAAGACTAAGTAAGCTGCTCCAAACCGCTACCTCGAGCTAGAAGCAACCCTACTCCTGGGTACCTGATCGATGTCGTACAAAACATCATTCCAACAGAAGGGTGAGAATTCATATAATTATTGAAATCATAAGTTAATATATAATGTAAGGCATTCAAACACAATCAAATTATTCTCACACTTCCAAAATTCATCAATAAATTATTAATCAAAGAATCACACCATTCATAAGTCAACACAAAAGTTACAATTTTACCAATACAACAATGTACATAAGCCACATAATCTCATACTTAATCATAAACATAATGAGACTCGATTCAAGACTCAATGCAACTCATGCATGTGGTACCAATCACTTGTTATCATTTTTAAGTTTTTATATTTAAACCAGGTCCGTCCTCTAGACCGATAACACATCAAAAGTCCATCCTCTAAGCTTTCAAACCTGTCCTCTAGGCTTGGGACAAGTCACTAGCTCCCACGGAACTAGCAAACATTGCCTCTTGACACAAATGATTCATGTACAATTATAGTTAACCATATGAAATTAAGACCGTTCTCTAATCTTAATACTCATGCATATCTCAATAATTCTTCCCATTCTAATTATCACACAATTGCACATACAATCATATTTTCAAATCACAAGATTCATCATTCCAATATCTTCACTACACTTAGCAAACAATACACAAAGTCTTAATACAATTTGTAAACACCCCAAATTTGCCCTCACTAAGTTCACACCATGGCTTATGATCTTTTAATTTGCATAAGTTCAATCATATCATCTCATATTGCATTTTTGCTTCACTGCATTGGTTCAAAGTCATCTGCATCTAGGGTTTGTGATCTGAGCAGTCCCTGAGCCATCTGAGCCACTCCAAGAGTATCCAATCATCTCAAGAGGGTCCATGTATGTTCAAACATCATATTGTATCCTCCCAAGATCAAAGAAGTCAGAAAATCACAAGAATTGAGAAAGGTATGGAAGCAGAGCCAGGTTTAACTGCACAGATGACCTGAAATTAGGGTTTTGGTTTCAAAGGCCATAACTCCAAATTTTTTGGTCATTCTTGTTTCTTTTGGTATTTATATGATATAAGGATCATTCATACCAATTTTCATGAAGAAATTCAATGGAGAAGGCATCTGATCAATAGATGACTTCTTGAGCAAGTTAGTGCAAAATCAGGGCATTTGAGGCCCTCAATCATCCAACCAAAGGGTCTTCTCCATGATTTTGGGTGTATATGATCTTTATTTGATCTTAGAAGAAGTTAGAAGTTCACAAAATTGAAGAATTTCAAGTCATTTGCAAAGTTGCCATTTTGGGAAAGTGACTTGTAATGCAAACTTGCCATTTTGGGAAAGTTTTTCAACCCCCTCTTTTTGATTCAAAAATGCTTCAAATGAAAAATTCTTGGTCATGAAAGTTGTAGATTGGATCATTCCATTTTCAAAAAGTACAAGAACTTGATCTAATTCATCATAGAACTCAAGTTATGGCCTTGCAAAGTTGGGAAAAATCACAAAATTTCGCTTATGTACCAAAGAGGGAAACTTGCAAATACTCATGTCAAACCAATTTGTGACCTCAAAGTGACTTCTAACCATTACACAAACATCATACATGACCTATAATTCAGAATTGCCCAAAGAATTATCAAGTTTCATGCCTTGATCATCAAGTATTTCAAAAGGGGCCAAAACCTTCACAATTTGCAAAACCACCCACAAACTTCATTTCACTTGCTATTTTGCCTCAATCTGAATTCCATGGTTGCCCATGAATCAAGCTGCACCAGACACCCCCTTGTCCTCAGCCTGCCATGAGCCCATACCTCAAAGGACAACTTTCTTGACTTTTTGCAAATTGAGCCATACCAATCAAACTGCTCCACAACAACTCTCTGACCTATCAAGGATTGATACATGGACCAAAAGCAACACAACACACACAACAACACAAGCTGAATCCTCCCACAACTCAGCATTCACCAAAACTCCCGTCTTTGCATTTTTCTTCGAAACTCAGCACTCAAGCCACAAACCTCAAAACAAATTCCATAGAACAACTCACCATGAACCTCTGATCATTTCCCATCCTTCATCTTGCCCTAAACACAGCCACATCAAAAATACGATTTTCACCTCTCTTGACCTGAGCTTCAGCAAACTTCACATAGAGGCCATATAAACTCCAACCAAACATCAAAGCTTCTTCAGGGAGATCATTGGAGGGGTTTTGAAGCAAAGAAGCAGCCAGACAGTGCCATTTTCGAAAGCTTCAGTTCAGGTAACCTCAAGAACAAATTTTCTAGAAACTTGATTTTAGGTTATAGATTTGTTCCTCATGTTGCACTGATCATGCTGATGCTTTTCTTTTTGAAAATGTTTGAGTTTTAAGGATTTTATGTTGCTCTGAAACTTTGCATGTGAAATGTGTTTTGATTCGATTCTCATGATTTACGAAAAATAAATGAGTTTTGTTGTGTGGTTTGTGTTTAATGATGTCCAAGTGTAACACGGTGGGAGAACTGACTTTAGTTATGTTGCGGATAGCAAGAGTCGCCACCGACTTTTATTTTATCCAAAGGAAAGGCATAAAAGAACAGGAAAGACCTTAAAAGATTTTTGGGTCCGGGGGGTAGGTTATGTAAAGGAAAGGTGTTAACACCCTTTACATCCATGGTTATCCATGGGCTCTTAGTTACTTAGCTCACTTTGAATTGTTTTTGAAAATGTGAAGTGTGTGGATAAAAATTTTCATAAGAGTTTGATAATGATCCATGTACGGATGCGTAAACTTGTGTTTGAAAATTATTTGAAATTTGTGAAGTATTTGAAATTTGTTTTGAAATAGTGAGCAAGTAACTATGAGGAACCTACCCTAAAGTTTAAGTCTTTCTGTTCTGGAATCCTTTAAAGGGTAAGACTATCCCTATTATTAAGGAATAGGTAGTCATTACCTTGGATGTGAGGGACATGTAAGGGACATCTGTTTAATGAAGGTAACTGTAGGGTGTATTAAGCATTTTTGGAGGGACTGTCATCATTATTCGAAAGGGACAAGATCATTATGAAGGCAACCATTTAAGGGACTTGATCTTTTATTATTAAGGGACTAGATGACTTGATTTTTAAGGGACTTTTGCTTTATACACCCTACTTGACCTTTTAATTAGGCAACATTGAGAGTCAACCCTAGAAAGTGAAATGGCGATCAAAGATCGACTTACGTGTGTGAGTGTTCAATTTTAAATATTTATCTTATAATTTAAATGATCTAAATTCAATTTTAAATACAAATAGTTTTCACTCCCTATTTACTAACCATGGCATAAAAAATAAATAATTTATATATTAAAAAAAATTACATCCAGGAGCAATTACATAAATAATAAAACAATTAAAATAAATAATCAAAATAAATAAATAAGCAATAAACAAAATAAATAAACAATTAATTAGGTTAATAGAAAATAATAGTAATAATCACAATTTAAAAATAAATAGGGTTAGTGACAAAATAATTATAAGAAATAAGAGGTTAGTACAAATATACAAAAAAAAAAAAAATATGTAGAATTTAAAATAACATTTTTAAATTAAATAAGCAATTTTTTAAGAATTTTTCAGAAATAAATGATAAAGGAATTATAATAATGATAATACACAATATAATAATTATTTACAAAAAGAACAAAATTAATTATTTAATTAAGTATTAGAAAAATTAATTAAGTTAATATTTAAATAAGAATTAGGGTTAGAGATTTAAAAATAAAATTCGGGTTTTGAAAAATAATTAGGGTTTAATAATTTATAAAATTGAATTAGGGTTTTAAAAAATATTATGATTAAATTAGAGTTTGTTAACATAAATTAAGTTTTATATACAACAAAATATAAATCTAATTATTATAATTTACATGTTTTTAATTTTAAATGTATAATATATAAAAAACTAAGTTTAAAATTAGAAAACACTTACATATTATTTTTTATAAGATTATCTAAACATATTATATTTAATTAATAACAATATAATTAACAAAACAATGAAATAATAAAAAAAATTGAAACTTACCTGGGGCAGGGATTGAACCCACGCCCTAGGTATCACCACCCTTAGACCAACATGATCTCCACTGGGCTGCACATGCCTTGTGAACAATGGATGAATACAGATCAATATATATCAAACCTGAAAAATACAAAGAAAATGAACAAAAAAAAATACTGAAGCAGGGATTCGAACCCCTGCCCTGGCCTTCATACGCGCGTCCTCTTTCCACTACGCCATCAGCAACATTTGAAATTTAAATACAAACAAAAACTATATAATATAAAACAAAATTCAAATCCCAGGCTGCGCGCGAAAACTTCATCTTCCTCGTTTGAATTTCCTGCGAAAATAGCTAGGGATTTTGCTGCGCGTTTTCCTGCGAGTTTCAAAATACAGAAACCTACGAATTTGAACAAGCATTAAAACAGTAAAATTTCTCAACAATGATTAGAGTTTCATGATCCCCAAGGTCCATAGAGTTGTCCTATGTTCTTAGAATTTTTTTATATTAGGGTTAGATCAAAGCCCCAAATCCATGGCAGAAAC
The DNA here is from genome assembly GCA_963966055.1 of Lathyrus aphaca. Lineage (NCBI taxonomy): Eukaryota > Viridiplantae > Streptophyta > Magnoliopsida > Fabales > Fabaceae > Lathyrus > Lathyrus aphaca. Next base: position 503,004,312 of record OZ014520.1, read on the forward strand.
CCTAGCAATGGTGGCTTCCTATTCCTGCATCGAAAATCAAATTACTTTGTCCAGAAACATTCACAAGCTCAATACAAACATGAATCCAGCATCAAAATCAATTTATATTACATGTATGTATGAAAACGAAAAAAAGATAAATGTCTCAATGTTTGAATTCGGTTTGAGTGATTCATGATGCTTTTGATGCAAATAAGAGTTGGGATCGCTTCTGGGATGTTCAAGGAGTGTTGCTATGTTCTCAAATTACCTTCAAATGCCCTGGAAGATTGAAACCGAATGTGAGTTTTTGAGAGGTTTTTGAACAATGCAAACTTACTCTTGGGGAGGCTGGAAATCGTGGCTTGTGTTAGGGTTGCATTATGTACTTATAGAACAATGTATTAGGTCAGAAAAATTGGACATTTGTGTGGAAGATTTGATCTAAAAAGATTCACAATGATAAGCCTTTAAAAGTCAAATATTTTTGTATAAACACTTGCTATTTTAAGACAAACATCATAACTTCCATATCAATTTGATCCAAGACATAATTATGATTTTCTAGAAGCTTAATCATATTTAAATCTTTGATTTTTATATTTGATTTTAATTTAAAATGATTTTAAATGAATTAAATCAAAATAAATAAAAATAAAATAATAAAAAATCTGATTTTTGATGACTTGGGTCGTGCATGAAGTTATAGTATGGATTGGGTCATCATTTGGCAAGCCCATTTGGAAGAAATTGGTTTTAGACCTCCATTTTCTTCATAAACCAACCAAAAATTTCCCAACTTTGCAAGGGCACACATCCTTCAATTTTAATGCTATGAGGGTGTTCTTGGACATTTTGGAAAGCTTGAAGAGTCCTCTAACCAACCCCACTGGTTTCATATCCATATCATTTACCAATCTCAAGTTATGCCCTTTTGAAGTTGTTGACTTTTTGTTGACTTTCAAAAGGACCTATAATGTCTTAGCTCATACCTTCCAAATGAAGCATTTTTGGGCTTGGCTTGTGAGACACAAAGTTGTAGAGAATTCAATTTCCTTCAAAATGAGCTTTGGATGGAAAATTGGTGATGAAGCATGTGAAAGTTATGGCTGGTCAAAGTTCAGTTGACTTTTACTAAGGAAACCCTAATTTAGAAACTCCTGATTCTTGATGATCTGAAATCTCCTTGATGAATCATGATCAACCCTTGATAAAATGATGAATTTTACTTCATATACTTGATGTTGGCAAAAAATCATGAAGTTTGACTTTGGTTTGACCACAGTTGACCTCAGTTTGACTTTTTAACTGCTTTGACTGATTTTGACTTATCTGATCATCTGACTGAGCAAACTTTTGAAAAAAATCTTGAAACTTGTCATGGGGGTTCTTACACACATATAAGATGTTATGAAGCTCACTTGAAGTCTTGGAAGTTCATTTAACCTGATTAAAGTCAAAACCCTAGTTGTGGATGCACTGCTTAGGAGATGCATTGTCTGAGGGAATTGTCAACTCTTCTGACCAATTGTGAACTTTGTGAACCTTGTGAACCATCATAAGATGTCTTGTGAACCTTGTGAACCTCATGGGAGGTCTTGTAAACATTGTGAATCTTGTGAACCTTGTGAACCTCATAAAGTGACTTGTAGACTTCATGAACCTCATGAAAGGTTTTGTAAGCATTGTGAATCTTGTGAACCTTGTGAACATCATAAAGTGACTTGTAGACTTCATGAACCTCATGAAAGTTTTTGTAAGCATTGTGAATCTTGTGAACCTTGTGAACCTTCTTAGCACACAAAGTCTTGTATTGTGAGGGCAAATTTTGGGGTGCAACAGCTGCCCCTGTTCAATTTTCTGAAACCTGAGGGGTTAGATTGGTATATTTGCCAGTCGTGACCTGGAAGGTTGAAGGGGATTGAACACAAAAGCCCAAAAATTTGCACTCACCAGTGCGTAGAGTGATATAGGTGACTAGTTGAATATGCTTGAGTGGGCTTAAAGATGCCACTTGGAGACAAGTTCTTTAGATACATTTCTTGGAGGATAAAGCAGTCCAAAATATGAAGATATAATGATAGCTTTCAGGAGGATAAAGCAGTCCTGAGGTAGTGATATGCTTTCAGGAGGATACAACAGTCCTGAGGTAATAGTGATAGATTTTAGGAAGATAAACAACGTCCCGAGGAGATAATATGCTTTCAGGAGGATAACAACGTCCTGAGATAATAATATGCTTTCAGAAAGATAAACAACGTTCTGAGATAGGGGTGATAGCTTTCAGGAAGATAAATAACGTCCCGAGGAGATAATATGCTTTCAGGAGGATAAAAACGTCCTGAGGAAGTGGTAACCTTTGGGAAGATAATAACGGCCCAAAGTAATAATATGCTTTCAGGAGGATAACAACGTCCTGAGGAAGTGATGATATGCTTTCAGAAAGATGAACAACGTTCTGAGGTATGAAGAAGCTTTCAGGAGGATAAAGCAGTCTTGAGGTGTTGATATGCTTTCAGGAGGATAAAGCAATCCTGAGGTATAAGAATCTTTCAGGAGGATAAAGCAGTCCTGAGGGATTGATAGCTTTCAGGAGGATAACAACGTCCTGAGGAGGTAATATGCTTTCAGAAAGATGAACAACGTTCTGAGGTATAAGAAACTTTCAGGAGGATAAAGCAGTCCTGAGGAAATGATAACCTTCAGGAGGATAAAGCAGTCCTGACAGTCACAAGTGGTTGATGAAGTCTGTTTACTGGAGAATTAACCTGGAAACAAGGTAGCATTCTATATGGTAGCATTAGTTTATGCATTATGTATGCATGTATAGTATGATGCACCTAAATAATGTATTATGTATCTATGGATATGTATGTTATGGTATGATGTAAATGATGTATGTATGATATGATATTGCCTGAAGCGCCCGGATATCTTCATATAACAACTGCTGGCCAGGGAAAATAAATCCCGATTCGTTGCTGAAGAATATGAGGAACTCGTTCCTGTCTTGTTTGATAATAAGGCATATATAACCTCCCGTCTGCTGGGGATAGTAAGGTATATATAACCTCCCGTCTGCTGGGGATAGTAAGGTATATATAACCTCCGACTTCGTTTGATGGTAGGGTAGATATAACATCCCGTCTTCGTTCGTCGTACCCTTATTGGAAAGTAAATTCCCGAATATCCGTATGAGGATAAAAGATATGGATATAAATTCCAGGGGAGATGTGACTTTATGAAGATGAACTTGCCCTACTGAGGGTTTGTAGCTATTTTGTTAGAGATGAATCGGCAAAGCTTTGTTGAAATCCTTCCCTCGTTCGTCCTTAGTAAATACTATTACTGCATTTTCATGCATTTCTGGTAAACATCAATCATATTAAGCATACATGCATTTCTGGTAAACATCAATCATATTCAAAAGCATACATACATTCAAACATAACCAATGGACGTTTCGCTTATATAAATAGTGTAAAAGTAAATCAGGATTCAAAAATGGATTTTTATTTATATCAAAGAGTGACCCATACATGGGTAAGTTTGTACAAGGAGACATAAACCCTAGTAAGAGGATTTTGTCATAAAGTTTTTTACAAAACAAAGAGAATCAGCTATGTGGGAAATAATCCTATTGAGTTTCAATTCTACTATTGCCATTATTTTCAAGTATCTCATCTTCTGCTGTTGAGACGAAAACGATTGGATTGAGCTTTATCTGTTCGAGCTTGAGTAAGTAACACAACTGGTTGCAGTTTCATGAGTGATCCAAATGAGACATAGTCATACGCTTTAATCCCTAACTTTTGCCTGGATTGCCCTTTCAGGTTTTCAATCCACCGGGATACCCTTTTTTGCCCAAGACGCCTTTTCAGGTTTTCGACTTGCCGGGTGTACATCTTTTTATATATATCCCTAATTTTTGCCCAAACCCTTTTGGTTTGCCGGGATGCCCTTATTTTTGCCTAGGCCTGTCAACCTAGCGGGTCTCTTTTCATGCGTAGTATTTTTTAACTATGTCTGTGTTTACAGGCTGTGGGAAGTCTTCACCATCCATAGTAGTAAGTATCATGGCACCTCCTGAAAACACTGTCTTGACTACAAATGGTCCTTCATATGTAGGAATCCACTTGCCCCTAGGATCACCCTGTGGTAATATGATACGCTTGATTACCAAGTCACCGGCCTGATATACCTTTGGCTTAACCTTCTTATTAAAAGCTTTGATCATCCGCTTCTGGTACATCTGGCCATGACAAACTGCTGCTAACCTCTTCTCATCAATCAAATTTATCTGGTCCAGTCGAGTCTGAATCCACTCATCTTCATCCAAGCCTGCATCCTTCATAATTCTTAAGGAGGGAATCTGAACTTCAATGGGTAGAACTGCTTCCATACCATAGACCAAGGAGAATGGGGTTGCTCCTGTTGAAGTACGTATTGTGGTACGATAACCATGAAGAGCAAATGGTAACATCTCATGCCAATCCTTGTAAGTAACAGTCATTTTCTGTACGATCTTCTTAATGTTCTTATTAGCAGCTTCAACTGCCCCATTCATCTTCGGACGATACGGAGAAGAGTTATGATGCTTAATCTTGAACTGCGTGCAGAGATCAGTAATCATAGTGTTGTTCAAATTAGAGCCATTGTCAGTAATAATCCTTTCAGGGATGCCATACCTACATATGAGATTATTCTTAATGAATCGGGCCACAACATTCTTAGTAACAGATGCAAATGAAGCTGCCTCCACCCACTTTGTGAAGTAATCAATAGCAACCAGAATGAAACGATGCCCATTAGAAGCAGTAGGTTTGATCTCACCAATCATATCAATGCCCTACATGGCAAAAGGCCAAGGAGCAGTCAACACATTCAATGGTGATGGAGGTATGTGTACTTTATCAGCATAAATTTGACACTTGTGACATGTCCTGGAGTGTTGATAGCAATCAGCTTCCATAGTAGACCAATAGTAACCTGCTCTCAATATCTTCTTTGCCATAGTATGACCACTAGAATGATTGCCAAAGATCCCATCATGCATATCTTCCATAATCTCCATTGCTTCCTTCTTATCCACACAACGAAGTAAAGTTGAATCATGATTGCGCTTGTACAAAATGCCATTACTCAAGAAGAACTTAGCAGAGAACCTTCTCAGAAATTTCCTATCTTTGACAGATGCCCCTTCAGGGAACTCCTGAGCTTCAAGGTATCTTTTCACTTCATAAAACCAAGGCTTCTCCTCTGCTTCTTCAGTGTCAATCTCATTGCAGTATGCAGGCTTCTCAAATCTATCAATGGTAATTTTGGGAGCTTCATCATCCCAGCTGATCTCAAACATGGATGCCATGGTGGCTAATGCATCTGCCAACTGATTCTCTCTTCGTGGAATATGTCCAAAGGTAATCTCTTTGAAATGTGGGATTAAAGACAAAACATACTCTCTGTAAGGAATGAGATTATCATGCTTGGTATCCCAATCTCCTTTAATCTGACTAACTACCAGGGCTGAATCTCCATATACGTCAAGGAACTGAATCTTCATATCAATAGCAGCTTTAATACCCAGGATACATGCCTCATACTCAGCCATGTTATTGGTACAATAGAAACAAAGTCTGGCAGTAATCGGGGTATGACAACCTTCAGGGGAACTAATCACAACACCAACACCATTACCAAGTGCATTAGAGGCACCATCAAAAACCATAGTCCACCGGGATCCTTGTTCAGGTCCGTCATATTGTCCAGGTTCTTTGGTAATAATCATAATGTCTTCATCAGGGAACTCAAAACTCATTGACTGGTAATCATCCACTGCTTGATGAGCCAAATGATCAGCGACAACACTTCCCTTGATGGCCTTCTGAGTAGTATACTGTATATCATATTCTGTTAAGATCATTTGCCATCTTGCAATTCTTCCGGAGAGAGCAGGTTTCTCAAATATGTATTTGATTGGATCCATCTTTGAAATCAACAAGGTAGTATGAGTCAACATATACTGTCTTAGTCGGCGAGCAGCCCATGCCAAAGCGCATCAAGTTTTCTCGAGCAGTGAGTATCTTGTTTCACAGTCGGTAAAATTTTTGCTAAGGTAGTATATTGCCTGCTCTTTTCGACCAGACTCGTCATGTTGCCCCAACACACACCCCATTGAGTTGTCTAACACTGTTAAGTACATGATCAAGGGTCTTCCATCAACTGGTGGCATCAAAATTGGAGGTTCTAGCAGATATCTTTTGATTTCATCAAAGGCAGTCTGGCACTCGTCATTCCATTCCATCACCTGATCTTTCTTCAACAACTTGAAGATTGGCTCACAGATGGCAGTTAATTGGGAAATAAATCTTGCAATGTAATTCAATCGTCCCAAGAAACCTCTAACCTCTTTTTCAGTACGGGGAGCTGGCATCTCTCATATAGCTTTTACTTTTGCAGGATCCACTTCAATACCTTTTCCACTGACAATGAAACCCAGGAGCTTACCAGATCTAACTCCAAAAGTACACTTGTTTGGGTTCAACCTCAACTTGTATTTCTTCAACCTTTCAAATAATTTATGCAAATGATCAAGATGTTGCTCTTCATTCTGGTACCTGGCTATCATATCATCCACATATACCTCTATCTCATGATGAATCATATCATGAAACAAAGCCACCATAGCACGCTGATATGTTGCCCCTGCATTCTTCAAACCAAATGGCATCACCTTATAGCAAAAGGTGCCCCACTGTGTAATAAATGTTGTCTTCTCCATATCTTCAGGAGCCATTTTGATTTGATTGTAACCAGAGAAACCATCCATAAAAGAGAATACCTTGTGCTGAGCAGTGTTGTCTACCAGAACATCAATATGAGGAAGTGGAAAATCATCTTTAGGGCTGGCCTTGTTCAAATCCCTGTAGTATACACACATACGTACCTTACCATCTTTCTTAGGAACCGGTACCACATTTGCAACCCACTGAGGATAAGAAGTCACAGCTAAGAACCCTGCATTGAACTGTTTCATTACCTCTGCCTTGATCTTTTTTGACATTTCAGGACGCATACGACGAACCTTCTGCTTCTTTGGACGATAATCTTCTTTTACTGGTAGACGATGAACCACAATGTCTGTATCCAAACCTGGCATATCTTCATAAGACCAAGCAAAGATCTCCACATAGTCACGTAACATCTGAATCAATCTGCTCTTGACACTATCTTCTAAATCAGCCCCTATCTTGACTTCTTTCCTGTTTTCTTCAGTTCCCAGATTCACAACTTCGACTGGCTCTTCATGTGGCTGTATAGCTTTCTCTTCTTGTTGTAACGACCTAGCAAGCTCTACAGGTACTTCACAATCGTCCTCATTTCCGTCTTCAGTTTGATAGATCGGATTCTCGAAATTATAATTGGCAATAGTAGAACCGTTATCAACAGGATCCAGAGTGGATGAGGATCTGCATTTTAGTGATGTGGGTGTGTGTAAGAACACATAGCCGACAAAGTAAAAATAAAAGAAAAGAAAGACAAAGAACACAATATTTACGAAAATGAAACGTCCACTGATTTTTATTGAATGAAGTATGCAAATGAAATGACATCCCGTAACAAGCACGCCATTGTGCCCCGGGTAAGGCACAAGGCTTAAGAGTTCAATTGTTCAAGAAATTACAAACTTAAAAGCAACAATATAGTAATAGTATTTACTCCTGACTAAAGGAGATAGGGATAACATCTTCAGCTTTCCAGTTATTGAGTCCAGCACCCACAGTAGGAAAAATCCAAGCATCCAGATTGTAGTCTTCATCATAGTCTCCCACAGCATTGATCTGATCTTTCATGACCCCTTGATTGGTGATACGAACAGCGCGAGCCCGACGAACAGCCTTCTGGGACTCTGCAGTGAAACCCAAGCCAAATTTGTCAGACTTGTATGGGATGTCAGGAAGCTGACCCCAAATAGTACAACCCCCTTCATCCACCACAGCTCTAGCATCATTGAGGGAGGCCATTGCCATTGTTGGAGGTACTCTGGTGACCATAGGAACTTTCTTGACAACCGGAGGAGCTACATAATCATTAACAATCCAAGGAACCACTTCAAATGTCTGACACGGAGTTTCAACATATTCACCTTCCATTTCCAGATACTTGAAGGTATTCACGTGGCTGACAAAGTATTCTTCTTCTCCATAGACAGTAACAACCTTTCCTTCTACCGGATATCTCAACTTCTGATGTAATGTAGAAGTTACAGCACCTGCCCCATGGATCCAGGGACGACCAAGCAAACAAGAGTACGAAGGACGAATATCCATCACATAAAATGTAGCATTAAAAATCTGAGAACCAACTTTGATAGGGAGATCCATTTCCCCGTGCACTACTCTTCTAGAACCATCAAAAGCCTTCACCACAATACTACTAGGCTTCAGCACAGCATCTTCAGGTCTCAGCTTGTTCAGGACTTCTTTGGGCAACACATTCAGAGAGGAACCATTGTCTATCAATACATGTGATAGGGTAGTGCCCCTGCATTCAATTGAGACATGCAAGGCCCTGTTATGATCCCTCTTGGCAGGGGTCAAATCAGCATCAGAAAACCCTAACCCATTGTCATAGGTCAGGTGGGCAACACAATTCTCAAACTGGTCAACAGAAATTGCATTGGGTACATGAGCAGTCTTTAGAAACTTGATCAAGGCCTTTGCATGAGCTTCAGAACATAACAACAAGGATAGCATAGAAATCTTTGAGGGAGTATGCCCCAACTGATCAACAATGTCATAATCACTCTTGCGAATGATTTTCAGCACTTCTTCCATCTGCTTGGAGAGATCATCAGCAGCTGGCACATCAGTAGATACAGGTTTAATAACAGGACCTTTGCCCCGAGCATCAGTGGTAGAGGTAGCAGCAGGAGTAACTGCATTCTTGGAAGTCACTGGAGGGGAGAAGACTCTTCCACTTCGTGTGATCTTACTAGATCCAACAATATTATCAACATCAACAGGCACATCAGCTAAGGGTTCCTGCTTAACACCATGGATATACACATCTGACCCATAATGCCAAGGCACGGCTTTATCAGACGTATACGGAATAGGACCAGGAGTAGTAATGACCATAGGAGCCACTCTGGCTTCAGCAACAACCTTTACAGGGCCTTCAACAGTAATCTTGATTGGACCCCTATGAGTGATTTTAACAGGTCCTTTGGAAGTGATCCTCACCGGCACTTTATCAACCATGTCAACTTCTTCAGTCTTCCTACCTTTAGTAATATGATCCACCATACTTTCCACAGAAGGTGGTCTCCTTTCAAACACTATGGTGTAATTATTCATGAGACGTTGAATTCCATCCTTCAACCTCCAACAACTATCTGGATTATACTCACAATAGACACAATCTTCACGACAACCCGGAAAGAACCCAACTTGTACTAACTTCTTCTTGATAACAGACAATGGTGTAACCAAATCTGCAACTGAGGAGATATGTAAACCTTCATCAATGGCATTGACAGTCTTCTCATGATTTGGCATTGGAGCAGTAATCACATTTGGAATACCAGGAGGGTCAAACTCAATTTCTCCAGCCTCAATCATATCTTGAATTTTGTTCTTCAAGACCCAACAGCTATTAGTATCATGTCCCTGACAGTTTGAATGGTATGCACACCATGCATTGGGATTGTACCTGGGAGAGGTAACATTGGGATTCTGAGGAGCCTCTTTCAAAGTAATAAGTTCAGCCTTCAACAAGTGTTGCAATGCCTGAGCCATTGACATGTTGATCTTTGTGAACTGCCTTCTAGCCCTCTGTTGGTTGCCCCGTGGCTGCTTTGTTGTTGCAGGAGTTGGATTTGAAATATGAACTGCACTCACAGACTGATGCCTTCTATTACGATCAGGTTGACCATAAACAGCATTGGATTCTTTCTTCCCAGTGGGAGGCTTCTTTGCAGCACCTGATGAAGAAGTACCCACTTGAATCTTGCCACTCTTTATACCATTTTCAACGCGCTCTCCTGTCATTATCAACTCAGTGAAGCCAGATGATGAGCTTCCAATGAGATGACTGTAAAAAGGGCCATTCAGCGTACACATGAACATATCAACCAATTCTCTGTCAGTTAAAGGGGGTTGAACTCTTCCAGCTAAATCTCTCCACTTCTGAGCATACTCCTTGAAACTTTCTTTGGCCCCCATAGACATGCTTTGTAGCTGCATGCGAGTGGGTGCTAAATCAGCATTGTATTGATATTGCTTATAGAAAGCTTCAACAAGATCATTCCAATCCCTGATGTTGACACTCTCCAATTGATAATACCACTCCAATTGAGCTCCAGATAAGCTCTCTTGGAAAAAATGGATCCACAGCTTCTTATAAGCAGTGTGAGGTTGAATTCTTCTGACATATGACCTCAGATGCAGCTTGGGACAAGAGACCCCATCATAGACAACAAAGGTAGGAACCTTGAAACCAATGGGTATGACCACCCCAGATATCAGACTCAAATCTTCAAAATCCAGTCCAAATGACTTCTGCAATTCCATAGCATCCATCCTATCCACCAGCATCTTGAATTTGTCTTCATTAGGCTCATGGTAGTAATTAGCCTCAGAATCAGAGTCCCCCATAGTGTTGTGGAGACTGCCTCCCTATTTTTCAGACTCTTCAGATTCATATTCTTCAACTGGTTCCTTGGTCTTAGCAAGACCTTTGAACCTTCTTCCCATGTTGATCAGGCCACCTGACCTTCTAGTCTTCTTAGTCTTCTTGGCCAGCAGCGTCTTCAATTCATCCTGCCCCTTGGTCAGGTTCAGGATCAGCTCTTGGAACTGTGCATTTTGTGCCTGGAGATCCTTAACTGATTGTTCAAGAGCCATTGCTGAAATAAACAGCGAGAAGATGAGAAACCTGTGCACAATGAAATGATATGTGAATGCATATGCAATGTTTTCAAGGACCGCAGGATTTAAACTTGCTTAAACAAACAAGAAAGTAAACTTTTATTAGTAATAAATTTGTTTTGCCTCTTGGGCTTACAAAAAAATGAAATGAAATAAGTACAAAAGATGGGGTTTTAAGTCTCCCATGGACGTTTCCTCTTTGTGTTGAGGTATGAGTTGAGATTCCGTTCCTCGTGAAGTTGCTTTGTTAGTTCCAGGATTCTTTCTTGGCTTGCTTTGTAATGAGCCTCGAAAGTATCCCTTTGCTCCTTCAGTTGGATCCAGGATCTTTGCAAGTCTTCCATGTCAGTAGGCATGTCTGGGTGAAGGATGGTATAAGCAGTGTCTCCTTCAGCAACAGGTTCCATGGTAACTGGCAGGATAGCAGGATATGGCATCATGAGAGTCTGAGCCCGAGATCGCACCCATCTGAGATAAGCCTCCATAGGAATAGTGTACTTAGGCTCCAGTGTCTTGCTGTCAACCCTGTTTACTTTTCCCCATGCTCGTATGAATCTCTGACGGTAACCTTGAAGATCATTGTCGTAGTCAAACACAATGCCCTGAATTAACATGTCATGTGGGCCATCACTCCGAGCGTAACCAAACTGTCATAAAGCTAGAGAGGGGTTGTAGGTGATGCCTCCTCTTATGCCTAGAAGTGGCACATTAGGAAACTCCCCACAACGGTCAATGATGGTGACATTTTCCATAGATCTGAAGCACCAATGGATATCTGAATGAGAGAGTGACATAATCCTCTTGGACCACCTGAACCCTTGCTCATTCTTCATTACTGAGCGAGGAAGGTGAGAAATAAACCACCTAGAGAGTAAAGGTATGCAGCACATCAAAGTTCCTCTTGCCCTTGTAGTACGGGTATGAATAGAATGTAGGATGTCTCCAAGCAATGTAGGCACTGGATTGTGACTCAGGAATATGTTGATGGCATGAACGTCTATGAACTGATCTGGATTGGGGAACAATACTAAGCCATAAATCAGCAAGGCTAAGATCTCCTCAAAAGCATCATAACTCATGGCCTTCAAGAACACTTGAGCTTTATCCATTAATACTTTAGCAAGAATACCCTTGACTCCGCTTCTCGTTTCTAGAACAATGTCAGACTTCTTCAATTGTAGAGCTGCAACAATAACCTCTGGTTTAAGCTCCTTCTCCAAGCCTGTGAAGGGTCTTTGATCAAGAACAGGTATACCCAGAAGTTTAGAGAACTCTTCCATTGTAGGAACCAGCTGATATTCAGGGAATGTAAAGCAATGGTGCTTAGGGTCGAAGAACTGAAACAGCACACTCATCATGTCTTCATTGAACCCTGAAGTGACTAGATCCAATAGGTGACCATGTCTCTTGATAAATTGGGAATGATCAGATACTTGGGAAACCAACTCTTTAAGCTTAGCAGGTATGCCTACAAAGTTGATCCTGATAGTGTTTCTACGAGCAGAAGCCATGACCTGCAACAAAGAACAAAGATAAATCCTTTGGTCCTTGAAATGGTTAGTGAAAATGCTATGCTTATGATGCATGATGATGTCATGATGTTATGCTCAATCACAAACATGTGGCACACACAAACAAGTCACACAATAGCCCTAGGTTTGAAGGCCTGCATGAGGTTTAAGGTAAGTACCCTTCCCTGAAGTTTAGTTGGTTCATCCTGTCCTATAAAGCAACCAGGTTCTAAGGGATCTCAATATCATTGATCCTTCACAAGGGTGGTTTTTCAGTAGGCAACTTACTTGCCAACCAAAACCCTCCAAGTTTAGGATCTCAATGAGTGTAGTATCGAGTATCAACCAACTTCAGTCTTCACCAAAGCCGGCTATCTCACTACTTTCTAAAGGCCAAGATGGGATAACTAGGGTTCTAAAAGTCAGTTAGTGTATTGACAACATATGGCAGCCTCATATTATCCTCAACTTGACTTAAGGAACATAAGCACCAACCAAGAAGTCACAATAACTATGGCCACCAGATCAACCATATCGGTATACGCCGTACAGTTTCCTTGGTCTATTGCCATTTACCTAAGGTACACTAGATCCGGGTTAGGATCTTTCACACATAAGAGCCCAACAAGTAAGTATAAAGCAAACAAGGCAAACAATTTTAAAGTGATCTAATTCCTAAGGGTATACCTCTTTAATATTAAATCCCCAGCAGAGTCGCCAGTTCTGTAACACGGTGGGAGAACTGACTTTAGTTATGTTGCGGATAGCAAGAGTCGCCACCGACTTTTATTTTATCCAAAGGAAATGCATAAAAGAACAGGAAAGACCTTAAAAGATTTTTGGGTCCGGGGGGTAGGTTATGTAAAGGGAAGGTGTTAGCACCCTTTACATCCATGGTTATCCATGGGCTCTTAGTTACTTAGCTCACTTTGAATTGTTTTTGAAAATGTGAAGTGTGTGGATAAAAATTTTAATAAGAGTTTGATAATGATCCATGTACGGATGCGTAAAAAACTTGTGTTTGAAAATTATTTGAAATTTGTGAAGTATTTGAAATTTGTTTTGAAATAGTGAGCAAGTAACTATGAGGAACCTACCCTACAGTTTAAGTCTTTCTGTTCTGGAATCCTTTAAAGGGTAAGACTATCCCTATTATTAAGGAATAGGTAGTCATTACCTTGGATGTGAGGGACATGTAAGGGACATCTGTTTAATGAAGGCAACTGTAGGGTGTATTAAGCATTTTTGGAGGGACTGTCATCATTATTCGAAAGGGACAAGATCATTATGAAGGCAACCATTTAAGGGACTTGATCTTTTATTATTAAGGGACTAGATGACTTGATTTTTAAGGGACTTTTGCTTTATACACCCTACTTGACCTTTTAATTAGGCAACATTGAGAGGCAACCCTAGAAAGTGAAATGGCGATCAAAGATCGACTTACGTGTGTGAGTGTTCAATTTTAAATATTTATCTTATAATTTAAATGATCTAAATTCAATTTTAAATACAAATAGTTTTCACTCCCTATTTACTAACCATGGCATAAAAAGTAAATAATTTATATATTAAAAAAAATTACATCCAGGAGCAATTACATAAATAATAAAACAATTAAAATAAATAATCAAAATAAATAAATAAGAAATAAACAAAATAAATAAGCAATTAATTAGGTTAATAGAAAATAATAGTAATAATCACAATTTAAAAATAAATAGGGTTAGTGACAAAATAATTATAAGAAATAAGAGGTTAGTACAAATATACAAAAAAAAAATATGTAGAATTTAAAATAACATTTTTAAATTAAATAAGCAATTTTTTAAGAATTTTTAAGAAATAAATGATAAAGGAATTATAATAATGATAATACACAATATAATAATTATTTACAAAAAGAACAAAATTAATTATTTAATTAAGTATTAGAAAAATTAATTAAGTTAATATTTAAATAAGAATTAGGGTTAGAGATTTAAAAATAAAATTAGGGTTTTGAAAAATAATTAGGGTTTAATAATTTATATAATTGAATTAGGGTTTTAAAAAAATATTATGATTAAATTAGAGTTTGTAAACATAAATTAAGTTTTATATACAACAAAATATAAATCTAATTATTATAATTTACATGTTTTTAATTTTAAATGTATAATATATAAAAAACTAAGTTTAAAATTAGAAAACACTTACATATTATTTTTTATAAGATTATCTAAACATATTATATTTAATTAATAACAATATAATTAACAAAACAATGAAATAATAAAAAAAATTGAAACTTACCTGGGGCAGGGATTGAACCCACGCCTTAGGTATCACCACCCTTAGACCAACATGATCTCCACTGGGCTGCGCATGCCTTGTGAACAATGGATGAATACTGATCAATATATATCAAACCTGAAAAATACAAAGAAAATGAACAAAAAAAATACTGAAGCAGGGATTCGAACCCCTGCCCTGGCCTTCATACGCGCGTCCTCTTTCCACTACGCCATCAGCAACATTTGAAATTTAAATACAAACAAAAACTATATAATATAAAATAAAATTCAAATCCCAGGCTGCGCGCGAAAACTTCATCTTCCTCGTTTGAATTTCCTGCGAAAATAGCTAGGGATTTTGCTGCGCGTTTTCCTGCGAGTTTCAAAATATAGAAACCTACGAATTTGAACAAGCATTAAAACAGTAAAATTTCTCAACAATGATTAGAGTTTCATGATCCCCAAGGTCCATAGAGTTGTCCTATGTTCTTAGAATTTGTTTATATTAGGGTTAGATCAAAGCCCCAAATCCATGGCAGAAACCCTAGCAATGGTGGCTTCCTATTCCTGCATCGAAAATCAAATTACTTTGTCCAGAAACATTCACAAGCTCAATACAAACATGAATCCAGCATCAAAATCAATTTATATTACATGTATGTATGAAAACGAAAAAAAGATAAATGTCTCAATGTTTGAATTCGGTTTGAGTGATTCATGATGCTTTTGATGCAAATAAGAGTTGGGATCGCTTCTGGGATGTTCAAGGAGTGTTGCTATGTTCTCAAATTACCTTCAAATGCCCTGGAAGATTGAAACCGAATGTGAGTTTTTGAGAGGTTTTTGAACAATGCAAACTTACTCTTGGGGAGGCTGGAAATCGTGGCTTGTGTTAGGGTTGCATTATGTACTTATAGAACAATGTATTAGGTCAGAAAAATTGGACATTTGTGTGGAAGATTTGATCTAAAAAGATTCACAATGATAAGCCTTTAAAAGTCAAATATTTTTGTATAAACACTTGCTATTTTAAGACAAACATCATAACTTCCATATCAATTTGATCCAAGACATAATTATGATTTTCTAGAAGCTTAATCATATTTAAATCTTTGATTTTTATATTTGATTTTAATTTAAAATGATTTTAAATGAATTAAATCAAAATAAATAAAAATAAAATAATAAAAAATCTGATTTTTGATGACTTGGGTCGTGCATGAAGTTATTGTATGGATTGGGTCATCATTTGGCAAGCCCATTTGGAAGAAATTGGTTTTAGACCTCCATTTTCTTCATAAACCAACCAAAAATTTCCCAACTTTGCAAGGGCACACATCCTTCACTTTTAATGCTATGAGGGTGTTCTTGGACATTTTGGAAAGCTTGAAGAGTCCTCTAACCAACCCCACTGGTTTCATATCCATATCATTTACCAATCTCAAGTTATTCCCTTTTGAAGTTGTTGACTTTTTGTTGACTTTCAAAAGGACCTATAATGTCTTAGCTCATACCTTCCAAATGAAGCATTTTTGGGCTTGGCTTGTGAGACACAAAGTTGTAGAGAATTCAATTTCCTTCAAAATGAGATTTGGATGGAAAATTGGTGATGAAACATGTGAAAGTTATGGCTGGTCAAAGTTCAGTTGACTTTTACTGAGGAAACCCTAATTTAGAAACTCCTGATTCTTGATGATCTGAAATCTCCTTGATGAATCATGATCAACCCTTGATAAAATGATGAATTTTACTTCATATACTTGATGTTGGCAAAAAATCATGAAGTTTGACTTTGGTTTGACCACAGTTGACCTCAGTTTGACTTTTTAACTGCTTTGACTGATTTTGACTTATCTGATCATCTGACTGAGCAAACTTTTGAAAAAAATCTTGAAACTTGTCATGGGGGTTCTTACACACATATAAGATGTTATGAAGCTCACTTGAAGTCTTGGAAGTTCATTTAACCTGATTAAAGTCAAAACCCTAGTTGTGGATGCACTGCTTAGGAGATGCATTGTCTGAGGGAATTGTCAACTCTTCTGACCAATTGTGAACTTTGTGAACCTTGTGAACCATCATAAGATGTCTTGTGAACCTTGTGAACCTCATGGGAGGTCTTGTAAACATTGTGAATCTTGTGAACCTTGTGAACCTCATAAAGTGACTTGTAGACTTCATGAACCTAATGAAAGGTTTTGTAAGCATTGTGAATCTTGTGAACCTCATAAAGTGACTTGTAGACTTCATGAACCTCATGAAAGTTTTTGTAAGCATTCTGAATCTTGTGAACCTTGTGAACCTTCTTAGCACACAAAGTCTTGTATTGTGAGGGCAAATTTTGGGGTGCAACACCAAGGAATGATTCTGGAGAGTTTGATGAGTTTTTGTGGCGTTTTGAGAGAGATTGAATGAGAGTGCTGCCGGAGAAGATGACCGGAACACTGTTCCGGTCACCTGAAAGTCATTAGGGTTCAGATTAGGGCTTGAATCTTAATTAGCGTAGTTTGAATGTCACCCGTCCAGATGCGCGCGGGGTCAATTCCCTCCAATCTGACTTTAAACCTCAGCCCTAGGATTAGCTGACTTTCCCCTTTTTTCTCATTTATTTGATATTTATTTCATTTGTTTCTATTTTATTTGAACGAATTTTTAAAAATAGCAAATGACATCAAAAAATTCTGAAAATATTTATCCAAACCTTTATTAATTTTCAGAACCCAAAAATATTTTTATTTTTATTTTTTGCATTAAAAATTATTTTTAAATCATTTAAATGATTATTTTTAATTAGTTAATGAGAATTAATTAATTAAAAATACATTTAGATTTCCAAAAATCACAAAAAAATTCAGAGAACATTTTGAAACATTTAGAAACATTTACAAACTCACAAAGCAAATTTCATTTTGGTTTTGATCATACTTTGACAATTTTCATTTGAATTAGGGTTCTTTAATTTGAATATTTTTAACCCTAACTTCAAAAATTCATAACTTTTGATCCAAGTTGAGTTTGTGAATGGTTCTTTTTGCATTATGTTATGCATCCTCTCAAGCACCTAAAAAAATTTTTGTTTCATTTTTATCTTTCATTTTCCATTTGTTTGGCATTTTCCCTTTAGGATCAACCTTAAAACCCTAGAATTTAGGAAAATCATAAGTCCTTTAGGGTTTAACTTCTGACCTTCCCCTTTGGGCAGTGAACTTGTATAGGTTTAGGGTCCCTTTGATTCCATTTTCAATTTTTTATATAATGTTTTGCTTCTGATTTTGAATTTTGTATTGCATCTTGTACATAAACCCTAATCTTTGCCTTCATTTGCATTCATTCTTCATATGCTTGCATACATGAACTTGCCATGACATTTTGTGCATTCACATGACTTCTAAGACATCTTAGGACACATTAGACTCATGCTTGATCATTTCCTCATCCATTTGCCATGCTTTTGTTTTCATTTTATGTAATATGCATTCCTGAACTTTCATGATTCCTACATGTCTCATTTGCATTCCCATCCTTTGTATGATCATCCACATCTCTTGGTATACTTTTGCATCATCCCATAGCATCATTTGCATCATGAATATGCTTCTGACTTTGGTTTGCATCTTTGCATCTCATTTCATTTTCAATTCATTTCATTTCCTTTTGCTAACTTTTCAGGTGGTAAGTGTTTGAGAAGTGAATTTGCCTTCACTTCTCATAATCTCTTCTCATCTCTCTTTATGCATTCATTGCTGCATTTTACTTGTGAATTAGAGTGAGCTTGCTCATTCATGTTCCTTCCTCACCTTCTTTCTTAAAGCAACTTATCTTCTTAAGTGAAGTAAGTTGTCTTGCTTCTTCTGTTTCTTCTGCTTCTCCTCCTTTCATCTGCTTCTTCCTTGGTGGCTTTTCTCTTGGATATCTTCTTGCAAGCTTCACAAACCCTAGGAATAACCAAGCATGATCACAATTAAGGTTTGATTAGTCCCCCCATTAGTTTTACCATTGTGTCATCTTTGTGTCTTCTCTTCTCATCTCTTAATTAAGGACTAAACCTTAAAGGTTTTAAGACTTTGTGATTTGAGTTATGCCTGTATCCTTCTATTAGGATTGAGTGTATAACTTTAATCCTAAGTGTTAAACCCTCAACGTGTTTAAATCCTTTAATCAATCCATCTAATAAATCACTAAGACATCAAACTTGTAACTTGGGCCTTGTATTAGGGTTCTAATTCTTCCTTATTTGGTTAAGAAGGACTAACCCTAGTGTTAATGGACAAGTCCCCCTCAAGTTGTCTTACAAACCATAAAATCCATTTCTTAATCTTACCATTAACTAAAATCCACTTTAATAAAGGTTTTGTTTTGTCATGAGATTAATCCCTAATCATGGATTAAGTTGAGGGGCCTTCCTCAGCTTAAATGTTCTCATCTATTATCCTTCTATTAGGATGGTGTAATGAGTCCATTAAATCCTTGATTATGGCTTAAACTCATTACTTAACACTAAACAAAAAACTCCAAAAACATCTAAATAATTACAAGTAGGTTAATGATCTTAATCTTACATCATGGTGATTAAGTGCAAAGTGTTTACTTCATACTTAAGGTATTCTCATTACCCCTAATCAGAGGGAGGATTTGATGAGTTCACTAACCCTTGGTTTAGGCTTAAGCTCATTTTCCTATGACAAACTCAAAAGGAAATAGAAGATTGAAAACATAAAAAACAAACAATAATCGTCTCTTCTGGGATTCTTTTCTCTTCACACTCACTCATAAACGAGAACTCGCTTCTTCCGTCTAATGCAAGACAGTTTGCACCTGAGCCAGACAGGACATACACTTGAGCATAGACAAGTAAGCAGTTCACAAGTCAATTGATCTTTCAGTCTCTTTGAGTCGAACTACGGTGTTCTGACTTCCTCATTGCACGAGAGGATACGTAGGCATGACTTAACAGTTATCGAACAAAAGTCTTTGTATATTCCCTCTCTTTCAGTATTATTCTTTAAGCCTCATAATTTTGAGCTTCATACTCTTTTCTTACACTGACACTCTTTTATCTCATTTCACACTTCTTTTACACTGACACTTGCATTCTTTTCCAGCTTTTGCACACAAAATAGCATTGACACTACCCCTTTTAAAACACAAACTTTCAAGCGTGGATCCCGTCGAGTACGGCGGACAATCTGGGTGCTAATACCTTCCCAGGTTGTAACCAACCCCCTTTCTCAGTTTCTCTGGTTCGCGACTGTCTTATCCGTCTTTTCTTAGGTTTATGCAGCATTACCTTTCCTTCGGGATAAAAATGTCTAGCTGGCGACTCTTTTCAGTTCACCCTTGTTTGTTCTCCCCTCTCGCCGACCGTTCGCGTATGTACCCCTCTTGGCCCAGGTGTCATTTGGTGGGAGCGACACAATTCAATCTCAATTTGCAAACTACACAATATTGATTAAATATCGAAGAATTAATCCATTCTCATTGACTAATTCAATGTCCAATAAATAGTCAATACTCATTACCATATGAACTAATTATTAATACATCACTTATTAATAATTAAAGTTATAAAAAAAAAATGTATTATGATTAATTAAATATTGTTTAATATTTTCTATTAAATTACTGATTGTATGCACTAATAGAAAAATCACTTATGAAGTAGGGTATCACCTAATATCCTTTATGAATCACATCACTTTATCTATTATGAAACGACCACAAGATAATAGAAAAGTCATTAACTATGTATCATCAATAATGCTTCTCAATTTAATACTACAAGACCAATTGTGTTAGGATAGAAGTGTGACCATAATAAATTCTCACTATTATTTAGTGTTAGCTGTCACATGTATACATAGAATTTTACATAAACTAGTGCATATTTTATTTTAATAAATGACATGCGCTAACTATCGTCACAATATACTCACAGGTAGCATGTGGCTTCTCCAATACCAAAAAGAGAATCAATGCACTTTTCTCATAAATAATAAAAGGACTTCTCATAATTAAATGTGTATATAAATATATTTATATATACATTATCTTTGGTTAGAAATAAAGTGAGGTGAAGACTCAATAAATAAATTCCATCTCATGAACAAGTATCCTCATCATGTGACTAAGCACTACCATTATTAATTAATAAATCTAGCTACATGTAATACCATCTATGATTCACCTTTTTAATCTCTATCCTCATCACCTATAATTCATCATCATCATCATCATCATCATCATTAATCTCTTCCAAGTGGTTATCACCTTATATACTAACTAATTGAACTCATAAAGAATCATTAATGTGGCACTAAAAATAGGTACTACTATAAGATATATAAAATCATATACCTTTCTATCACATAAATGGAATGGTTACATGATGATCCTACATTTGGGTAAAAGGAAGTAGTATATCCTAAATGACTAAAGGCCCGCGCTACCTTACTATCATCAACCCGTGCACCTCATTTAATTAAGTATATGGCAATACTATAAATATATCATCACTACACATCACTTCCATGTTTCACTCACATCACTTCCATGTTTCACTCTCAATTAAAATTACCACGCATTACAGTTGTGGAGACTCCTTCATCCAATAAAATGGAACTAGGAATATATTTATTAACATTGGAAGTTTAATCTATTAATTGTCATACTCATGTCTCACGCTAACTGTCCTAATCCTTATTGTTGGTAGTATGGTTATTGATGCTCGACATGATCCTCCCCGCTCTTAGAATAGATCAAAATATAATCAATGAACACAACCACAAACTTATCCAAATACGGATGGAAAATCCTATTCATGTACTCCATAAATACACTCGGTGCATTAGTCACACCAAATTGTCGCTCCCGGGATTTTCATCCTAGTACAAACGCGAAAGTGGCGCGGAAAAGGTAGAGTCGCCAGCCAGGCATTTTTATCCCGAATGGAACGGGAAAGGTAATGCTGCACAAACCTGAGGAAGAAGGAAAGGACAAGGTCCTTCGAACCAAAGATCTGGGTTCGGGAGTCGGTTACGAACTGGGAAGGTATTAGCACCCCAATCCGTTCGCCGTCCCCGACGGGATCCACGCTTGCTTGTTTGTTTCAAAGGGTGAGAAAAATAAGATGCTGCTGAAAAAATTAACTGCTAACCGGAACTGGAATGAGGAAAGAAAGGAACTGCAAGAGAACAAAAAGAAAGAATGGAGAAAATGTAGGGAAAATAAAGAATGCGCTCGAATGGGCCCTACCCCGCTGCCTACGTACCTCATCGGGAATATAAGGATCAGAGTTGACGTAGTTCGCCTAACCAGGCGGGAACTTTGTTTGTGTTTTTTATGGCTGGAACTGCGTATGTCTATGCTCAGGTGTTGCAGGCTCGTCTGGTACGAGTGCGTTTACCGTCTTGCATGCGAGACAAGTCGTCGCAAGTTCGCGTTTAGAGTGAATGAGATGAGAAAAGAAGTTCCCGCATGATAGTCGCTTATTGTTTGTTTTTGTCTTTTATGAGAAGTGTTTTGAATTGGTTTGTGAACATTCTCATACTAAGACCTATCCATCGCGGGAAGTACTTACACCTCGCCTCGAAACAGGACGCGTATAAGCACTCCGCAACAAAGTCTCGTGTCGTACAAGAAAGTTTGGTTTTTATTAGGTATTTTATTATTTTTATTTGTGAGGTGAGAAAGAATGACTCAAGTTGCAAAAGGACGAACTAAGGGGGACTAAGACACAACCCTAAGTGATTTATTATATACAAAAGGTGATCCTAATGGTGTTTAAGGTTTTTTAATCCTAAGGAAGAAAAGAAATAGAATGCAACTTACTTCCTAGAGAAGTTAAGTTGATTCTATAAAAGAGGGGGAAATCCTACCAAAACACAAGTATAAAAGGTAAAGGAACTTAAATGAAAATTAAATGCATAAAGGAAATAAAAGAATAAGTTGAAGGAAACTTACCTCAATCTTCCCCTCTACAAAACAAAGGTTAATGTACATTTTTATTAAAATAACAAGGAAAACATACCCTAATTAAATCCTAATGACTCTAGGACCCTATCTAAATTCTATTTTAATTCTAAAGAACTGAAAAAGAATGCTAAGACAAAAATACAACACCTACTACAACCCCTATTACCCAAACAGCTATGGAAACTATGCCTAACACAAATAAGCTTTTTACAGCCAACATGCAGCATGAAAGGGTAGGTGTAAAAGGTTACAAATAACATGCAAACATAACAAACAACATACATTTTACAACACTTACATGCAAAAATAGCTATGAAATGCAAAATCCAGAATTGATTATTTTCATTTTCTAATGCACAAACTCAATGAAAAATGCACCAATCTCATCATGAACATGCATTTGAACATGGATCAACATACATAAATGGAGGAACATGAACATTTAGAAGGATTATGCAAGAATGTATCACATGGTTGATTATGCAACAAGTATGCAAAAATGTAGCACATGAATATGGTATATGAGCATGATGATTATTGATTATGAACATGCAATATGATAGCTCAACAAGAATGCTAAACTCAATGCAAAATTCAGAATTGAATTGTTATAAATGATATGATCAAGCATGCAAACAAATGCAACCAAATGCATATACATACATGATTATGCCACATACATTGAGACAATGGAAATGCGAAATGGTTTAATGCAATGTGAAACATGTAACAATAGAATGCAACATGATTATTTATATGCCAAATAATGCACAAACATGGCAACAAAATGCAAGAACTCAAGCTATACACAAAAGAACACAAAAACGCATAACACGCAACATGCACGAAAACGCGTCGAAACGACTCGAAATGGGGGAATGAGCTACTGGAAATGGACCCAAAAATTCCCTAAAATCAATACCTAAACATGTATGAACATTAGAGGCACTAGAAAGCAAGAATGAGCAATCAAATAAACTAAAAATCCAAAACTCAACAGCGTTAACCGGTTAACCAAATGCGTTAACCGGTTAACGGACCCAAAACAACAGCAATTTGTGGCTAAAACGCACGCGTTAACCGATTAACCAAATGCGTTAACCGGTTAACACTGAACAGAAAGTGAAAAAACATTTAAAATAAGTGCTTTTGGCCACAAACTCACTTCTAATGATCCCTAACATATCTAGGAACATGCTAACACAAATTTCTACTTAATTGGGGCTTATTTACACATGTTAAAACCTATAACTATCAACACCTTAAATCCAAATCCATCACACATCACAAATCACAAGCAACACATAACGAAAACGGAAACGATCTCAAGCAAAAGCGAAAAAGCAATTAAAGAATGCCGAAATGGCGAGATGAAGAGAATAACTTAAAGGAGAAGTGATTTAGATCACCAACCTACGAAGCGGAGAAGTGCTTCGGTGAATGTTGCAAGAATCAGAGCTTGATCGAAGAGAAAACCGAGAAACCGCAAAATAAATGCATTCTTGATGCTTGAACCTTCGTGTGCTTCCGATAAGTCGAAACCTTCACCAAAACTCAGTAGCTTCTTCTTCCACAATCCACAAAATCAATGGAGGTTGAGGCTAAGCTTCAAGATCTTCAATTTTCAATGTGAAACTTGAAGAGCTTATTCAAAAAGCTTTAGTGAAAGGAGGGAAAAAGGAGGAAAAGTGAGAGAGAAAAAGTGATTGTGAGAGAATGAGAAATTTGGAAATGAAAATTGTGTGTGTTATCCCCTTTGGTTTGGATGAAAATGGATTAAATATGACTTAGGTTTGGGGCCCAAAAATTAGGCTTGGGATCCAAAATTATGGTTTGGTAATGAGGTTAGGATTTAGCAATGGAGCTAGGTTAGGAGAAAGAATATTCTAGAAGATGGTAGAACATGGTAGAAGTTTCCAAGGGAAATGGAGTGGAATTGAAATGGAAAAACAAGAGGGAAAGAATGAAAGGAAGTGTGGAAGGAAAGTGGAGGGAAATGTAAAACCAACCACTTTTCAAATGATTTTTCTTTGATTTTTTATGATTCCTCCATCATTTCTTGACCAAGTTTGAACCATAGGATCATTGTAACCCTAATTTCATGATCTCGATCTTAAAATCCGGAGTCGACCCTTTTTACCTAGCTCGGTTGCCTTTTCCCCGATTCCTCAATTTTCCGTCGTCTGGCCAGTCGAACCCCTTCCAAAATGAATTTGTGTACGAGATTTGAACCCTAGGCCTTTGACATCATATATAATACAAAGGAATCCTCTTTGAATCAAAACTTCATGAAGAAGCCCAGTAGAAGTGCAACCATAATTTGGCTCTTTTCATCAGGAAACATGGCACTGCTTGCCTCCTTTGATCAAATCAAATCTTTCCATGGCTTGCGACTTCAAATGAAGACTTGTAGGATGTTGTGAACCCTTTGTACAAGGTTGGGAAGCTTTGTGACCCTTTGATTGCCTTTGTATAGCCTTCAATTGCTCCAATCATTGATCACATGCCTATGCCTCAGCTATGCAATGCATGATGTAATGTTTTTGGTTATTTTATGAAGCTATGTATGCAAAATGCTATGCAAAATGTTGAGGATATGAGAGGGAAAATTTTGAGGTATTACAGCTGCCCCTATTCAATCATCTGCAGGCCTGAACGAATAATTGCGAGAGCTTTTAGACGTTCAAGGTATGAAGTGATTGAATACTCGAATAAAACTTGAAAATTTGAACTCTGTGGGAAATAAAATATATTGGGAAGAATGCCATCCTCAAACGACGATCCTCAAAAGATCCTCGGATCTAAAACGAAACCATCCTCGAATAGAGACGCAATGGTATACCGGTCTCAGTCGATAACCAGAAACACAAAGACTGACCTCAAACAGACTTTGCAAAAGAGACAAACTGACCTCAATCAATAAGCTCAAAATGGTCTATCATCCTCGAATGATAGCCACAACAACAAGACCAACCTCAGAAGGACTTGAAGAAAAGAATGCCATCCTCGAATGACAATTTTCAAAAGATCCTCGGATCTAACACGAAACCATCCTCAAATGGAGACGCAATGGTATCTCAGTCGATAACCAGAAACACAAAGACTGAACTCAGACAGACTTTTCAAAAGAGACAAACTGACCTCAATCAATAAGCTCAAATGGTCTATCATCCTCGAATGATAGCCACAACAACAAGACCAACCTCAGAAGGACTTGAAGGAAAGAATGCCATCCTCGAATGACAACTCACAAAAGATCCTCGGATCTAACACGAAACCATCCTCGAATGGAGACACAATGATATACCGGCCTCAGTCGATAACCAAAAACACAAAGACTGACCTCAGACAGACTTTGCAAAAGAGACAAACTGACCTCAATAAATAAGTTCAAAATGGTCTATCATCCTCGAATGATAGCCACAACAACAAGACCAACCTCAGAAGGACTTGACGAAAAGAATGCCATCCTCGAATGATAACTCTCAAAAGATCCTCGGATCTAACACGAAACCATCCTCGAATGGAGATGCAATGGGATATCGGCCTCAGTCGATAACCAGAAACACAAAGACTGACCTCAGACAGACTTTGCAAAAGAGACAAACTGACCTCAATCAATAAGCTCAAAATGGTCTATCATCCTCGAATGATAGCCACAACAAACAAGACCAACCTCAGAAGGACTTGAAGAAAAGAATGCCATCCTCGAATGACAACTCTCAAAAGATCCTCGGATCTAACACGAAACCATCCTTGAATGGAGACGCAATGGTATACCGGCCTCAGTCGATAACCAGAAACACAAAGACTGACCTCAGACAGACTTTGCAAAAGAGACAAACTGACCTCAATCAATAAGCTCAAAATGGTCTATCATCCTCGAATGATAGCCACAACAAACAAGACAAACCTCAGAAGGACTTGAAGAAAAGAATGCCATCCTCGAATGACAACTCACAAAAGATCCTCGGATCTAACACGAAACCATCCTCGAATGGAGACGCAATGGTATACCGGCCTCAGTCGATAACCAGAAACAACAATGGAATTAGGACAAGATGGAACGGGATCGTTGTACATAAACGAGAGCCCAGACAAGCAGGACCGTTGTACAAAACGAGAACCTGCGACGCGACTGTTGTACCAAACAAGACGCGAAATAAGTGAAAAATATTGACTTGAAAAGGCAAGGATGCCTGGCAAATGGTATCGGTATCCTCTGTGCGGAGTACTTCAGGTTGAGAATATGTTCGTAATATACCTCAAAACTGGCCCATGCTAGTATGCATATGTTTGAATTTATGGCGTAATGCTCCATGATGATGGAAATGCTACGCTTTGGAGGATGCACATGCAATGACGATTATGCAAAATGCAAATGCAAAGGATCTCCCGGAAAGGAGACTGTAAGTATCCCAAACGGCTTGACTGGGAAGAAATGATGATCACTGCATTGATCTGGTTAATCCTGGTGAGGAGAAAACAACTCTGCGGGGAAAGTCATTATTGACACACCGGCTCTGAACTGCCGCCACTGCCAAATAAATTGGACTTTGAGATTAGAGAGCCAAGACCCTGCTGGAGATGGACTCTTCTTGCGCTCTGGTGGGGAAATGGAGACCTCTTGACTTGGCTGGGAACGAGAGGTATGACCCTGCTGAGGAAGCAAACTATTGGGGAGGAAAGACACTCCTTGTACTACTGGGGATTGCCCCTATGTGAAGGGAAACTTCTGCTTGGGGATGACACCCACATTCTGCTACCTTGCTGGGAGAAATTTCAACTTCCACTTTACTGGGGTTGATTGGAGACACCCTGGGAGACACCTGTTCCTGTTCGACCATAGAGATGCTCCCCCTGAGAATTTTCTTTTAGCTCTGTTAGCAACATCGGTACCTGTACCTACATGAACACAATCGATAGTACCTGCAACATGGAGAGTTAGTTTGGGACCTGCCTGCCCCAGGCTCATAGTATGAATCATTATCTGGGTATCTCGACACCCTTTCAGAGTTGCATTAAATGTTTCTGTCCTCCTGCACGAGTTAGAAAGCATTCAAATATTCACAACACAATATAAATCACGATTTGCTGGATGTTTTCGCAATCAATCAATGCTAGATGAAAAAACAAAAACAAGATGCAAAATAGTCATAGATTTACTGAAGTTGAATTTTTATTGATTCGAAAAAAAATGGCCATGAATAGGCAATACAAAGAAGCAGTTCCCTGGAAAGAGGAAACAACCAAAAAGGAAAACAAACTAACCTATTGGCAATGTGAGAAGCGAATCTCATCAAGTTTCAACCCGGTTATGACTCGTATATCTTCAAGACGCTCCGCTCGCTCCGCCTCTTGAGAAAGAGTAATTGAACTGATCTTCAACCCTTAGGATAGCCTCAACTATAGATAAGTTACAAATCTCGCAGATCGCAATCGTTAGTGTTAATCCCTCTTTTGCGTGGATCGCCTTTTCAGGTTTTCAATCCACCGGGATACCCTTTTTTGCCTGAGTTGTCCGATGTGGCTTTTCAACTCAGCGGGTGTACATTTTTTTTAAGATTTCCCTAACTTTTGCCCGAGCCTTTTATTCTGTTTTTGGCTCGCCGGGATTCCCATTTTTTCCTGGATCTTTATTCTGTTTTTATCCAGCGGGTCCTTTTTTACACGAAGTATTTTCTTACTACTTCTGCGTTAACAGGGGACTGGAAGTCTTCTCCGTCCATGGTTGTCAGCATCAAGGCTCCTCCTGAGAAAACCTTTTTAACCACAAACAATCCTTCATAGTTGGGTGTTCACTTTTCCCTGTGATCGTTAAGAGGAGGAAGAATCCTTTTCAGCACCAAGTCACCTGGCATGTACCTCTGTGGTCGCACCTTCTTGTCAAAAGCCTGCTTCATCCGCCGCTGATACAACTGTCCATGTCATACAGCTGCTATACGTTTTTCTTCAATGAGGCTCAACTGATTATATCTGGATCGGAGCCACTCAGTTTCGTCTAGCTTAATGTTCATCATCAACCTCAATGAGTGGATTTCCACTTAAATTGGTAGGACTGCCTCCATACCATACACCAGCGAGAACGGGGTTGCCCCTGTTGAAGTACGTACTGACGTTCTGTATCCATGCAACGCAAATGGTAGCATCTCATGCCAGTCTTTGTATGTCACAACCATCTTCTGCACGATCTTCTTAATGTTCTTATTGGCTGCCTCGACGGCGCCATTCATCTTCGGGCGATATGGAGAAGAGTTTTGATGCTCTATTTTAAAATCTCGACACAAGTCAGCCATTATCTTGTTGTTGAGATTAGAACCATTATCAGTAATGATCCTTTCAGGAATTCCGTACCGGAAAATGATGTCTCTTTTAATAAATCGGGCTACCACTTGTTTAGTGACATTGGCATAAGATGCCACTTCGACCCACTTCGTGAAATAATCTATAGCGACCAGGATGAAGCGATGACCATTAGAAGCTATCGGCTCGATCTTGCCAATCATATCAATGCCACACATAGCGAATGGCCATGGTGAAGACATGACACTCAACGTATTCGGAGGCACATGGACCTTATCAGCGTAAATTTGACACTTGTGGCATTTACATGAGTACTTATAGCAATCGGATTCCATGGTGATCCAATAATATCCCGATCTCAACAATTTCTTGGCCATAGCATGTCCTCCAACATGGGTACCGAAGGAGCCTTCGTGAACCTCCTGCATCAACAGGTCTGCTTCATGTCTATCCACGCATCTGAGCAGAACCATGTCGAAGTTTCGCTTGTACAGCACGCCATCTTGATTCTAGAAGAAACCTCCTGCCAGTCTTCTAAGGGTCTTCTTATCCTTACTAGATGCCCCAGCCGGGTATTCTTGAGCTTTCAGGAATTGTTTAATATCGTGATACCAAGGCTTGTTATCTTTACCATCGTTGACTGCAAAGACATAAGCAGGTCTTTCAAGACGAGAGACCGTAATTCGAGGCACGAAATTCTCTTGACAAACTTTAATCATGGACGAAAAAGTTGCTAGAGCATGGGCGAATTGGTTTTCGTCTCGAGGAATATAATCCAGATTGACTTTGGTGAAGAAGGTTAACAGCCTCCTGACATAATCTCTATAAGGAATCAAATGAAGTTGATGAACCAGTCATTTGCCATTGACTTGATTCACCACCAAAGCAGAATCTGCGAAGATCTCGAGGTTTTTGACTCGCAAGTCGATGGCCTCTTCAATCCCCATGATACAAGCTTCATACTCTTCCTCATTGTTAGTGCATTCGAAAGTCAATCGAGCAGCTAAAGGTGTATGGATCCCTTCTGGCGTGATGATAACAGCGCCTACTCCACTTCCATTCATGTTCACAGCTCCGTCAAACATCAACTTCCATTTGGATTCAGGGTCTGGCCCCTCCTCTGGAAGTGGTTCTTTGTAGTCTTTCGACTTGAGGAACATGATGTCCTCATCTGGAAACTCGAATTTTATGGGTTGATAATCATCGATTGGCTGCTGAGCCAAGTATTCTGACAATACACTTCCTTTGATTGCCTTTTGTGAAGTGTAATGTATATCATACTCTGTTAGTATCATCTGCCACCGGGCTACTCTTCCTGTCAGAGCTAGCTTTTCAAAGATGTATTTCACAGGATCCATCTTGGAAATTAAGAGAGTAGTGTGAGTCAGCATGTACTGTCTTAGTCGGCAAGCAGCCCATGCCAAAGCGCAACAAGTTTTCTCGAGTAGTGAGTAACGCGTCTCACAATCGGTAAACTTTTTGCTAAGGTAATAAATGGCGTGCTCTTTTCGACCAGACTCGTCCTGCTGACCCATCACACATCCCATCGATCCTTCAAGCACGGTAAGATACATAATCAAAGGTCTCCCTGGCACTGGAGGCATAAGAATGGGAGGTTCTAGCAGGTACTCTTTGATTCGGTCAAAGGCTTGCTGGCAGTCTTCATTCCATTTAATGGCCTGATTCTTCCTCAGAAGCTTAAAGATGAGCTCACACGTGGAAGTTAGGTGAGAGATAAACCGTGCAATGTAGTTTAGTCTCCCTAAGAAACCACGCACCTGCTTTTCAGTCTTCGGCTCAGGCATTTCTTGAATAGCTTTCACTTTGGCTGGATCAACATCAATTCCTCGCTCACTAACAATGAAGCAGAGTAGCTTGCCAGAACGAACCCCGAAGGTACACTTATTCGGATTCAACCTCAGTCTGAACTTCCGGAGTCTGTCAAACAACTTTGCTAGATTAACCAAGTGCTCTTCCTCTGTTTGGGATTTTGCTATCATATCATCAACATATACCTCAATTTCATGATGAATCATGTTGTGAAATAGCATCACCATCGCCCGTTGATAAGTGGCTCCAACATTCTTCAAACCAAATGGCATAACTTTGTAACAGAAGGTGCCCCAAGGAGTGATGAAGGTTGTCTTTTCCATGTCATCGGGAGACATCTTAATCTGGTTGTAGCCGGAAAATTCGTCCATGAAGGAGAACAAGGAAAACTGAGCAGTATTATCGACGAGCACATCTTTGTGAGGTAGAGGGAAGTCATCTTTGGGGCTGGCCCTATTCAAATCCCTGTAGTCTACACACATCCTGACTTTACCGTCTTTCTTGGGAACCGGAACAATGTTGGCAACCCAAGGAGGGTAACTGGTCACGGCCAAAAAGCCAACATCAAACTGTTTTTGTACTTCTTCTTTTATTTTAATTGCCATGTCAGGACGTGTGCGCCTCAACTTCTGCTTCACTGGAGGACAATCTTCTCTGAGAGGTAGCTTGTGTACCACAATGTCAGTGTCTAAACCAGGCATATCTTGGTAGGACCATGCAAAGACATCAACGTACTCTCGAAGCATAGAAATCAAACGAGTCTTGACAGATCCTTCTAATGAGGCCCCGATCTTGACTTCTTTCTTGTCTTCTTCAATACCCAGGTTTATTACTTCGACAGCTTCTTCGTGCGGCTGCATCATCTTCTCTTCCTGTTTAAGCAGTGTGGCCAATTCTTCAGGTAGTTCGCAATCCTCTTCACCTTCCTCATCGGCTTGATAAATTGGATTGTCGAAGTCATACTCAGCCATAACAGGGTCGTCATTGATAAGATCCGTTGACGAGCACCTGCATGAATGGTGATTCATGCAAGGCTTTAGAAAAGACTTGAGAAAATGAGAAACATTGCCAATTTTAAAACTTTTCTTTCTTTTTGAAAAACAAAAGCAAAAAACGAAAGACAAAGAACAACATGAATGAATGCGAAAAGTCAACTTTATTTATGATTATGAATTGGGTTAGGAACAAAATAACCCTTACAAAGAGCTACTATGCCCCGGGCAAGACATAGTGCTTGAATACAGGAAAAACAGGAAACAAAAATTATTACTCTTCGAAAGAGGTGACTGAAATAAGCCTTTCTGATGTCCAATTGCTAAGCTGAGTCCCTAGAACAGCAGGCCTGATCCACTCATCTATGTCACAGTCACTATCGACTGTGTCATCCTGCACGGCACTGATGTTTCCATAGTCTACCACTCCCGCACTCGTGAAAGTAATTGGGCCTTGACGACCTCCAGCATTCGGTTCAGACGATGACTGCCCAGGATGGTTACCAATTCCGAACATATCTTTCTTTTCTGGCACTTCTACTGGACTGCCCAACCTTCTTTCACCCCTGACTCTACCACCTCAAGAGATTTCTTATAAGAGGCTATGGAAACCCCCTTCTTCGGTTCTTTAGGAGAAGCTGCCACTGCAAATGCTTGTTCAGTCTTCAAGGGCTCAAAAGCCTGACATGGGGTCTCAACTATTTCGCCATCCATCTCCACATATTTGAATGAAGCTAGATGACTAACAAAAATGTCTTCTTCCCCACTGACAGTTACAATTTGAACCTCCCAGATGAACTTTAGCTTTTGATGAAGTGTGGACGATACTGCTCCCGCGGAATGTATCCAAGGTCTTCCGAGCAAACAACTGTATGCAGGCTGTATATCCATTACGTATAACGTGGTATTGAAGATTTGCGGGCCTACTTTAATTGGTAACTCCACCTCCCCAAACACCGATCTCCTTGACCCATCAAATGCTCTGACTACCAGGTCGCTAGGCTTTAGAATCACTCCATCATAATCCAACTTCATCAATGATTTCTTGGGCAGAACATTCAATGGCGATCCGGTATCAACCAACACGTGAGAAAGTACTGCGCCCTTACATTCTAAAGAGATATGCAGTGCCCGATTATGAGCACGCCCTTCAGAAGTCAGATCCAAGTCTGTGAAACCCAATCCGTGACTGGCATTGACGCTGGATACCACCGCTTCCAACTGATTTACTGAAATATGCTGAGGCACATACGCCTTGTTCAGAATATTCAGGAGAGCCTTTCTGTGAGAATTAGAACACATGAGCAAGGACAAAATGGAAATCTTCGATAGAGTCTACTGCAGATGGTCCACAATCTTGTAGTCGCTCTTTTTGATAATCCTCAGAAATTCTTCAGCTTCTTTATCAAAGGTAAGGTCTGGATCAGTTTCTGGTGCGGGATCATTGACAACGACTGGCTACTTCCTTCTTGCTCTAGCCTGGGCTTCCGCGGTGTCTCTGGGTGGTATCACACTATTTCTTAGTGCTTCCGGCACAAATAGCCTTCCACTTCTAGTAAATCCCCCTACTCCAACATTTTCTACTTGAGCTGGGGTTGTACTAGACGTGGCCAACTCTTGCTTCTGGCCGTTACAGTATACTTCACCACCATAATTCCAAGGAATAGCTCTATCGCTCTGATAAATTACCGGTCCTGCATTGGTGATTGTTATCGGTGCCACTCTGGCCCGTGAAGGAACTTGGGATGGATCGTAGAAGATAATTATTCTAGAGACTTCGCTTTCCTTTACAACCTTGTCAAACTGCAACACTCCTTCATTAATCATGCTCTGGATCCCTGCTTTCAAATGCTCACAACCATTTGTAGCTTCTGCACATCCTGGACAATCAACTTCACATCCAGGAAAAATACCCTTTTGTGATAAGCAGACTTTAACAACAAACAACGGAGTCTGCAAGTATTTGACATCGCTCACCGAGTTTAAATTTTCCCCTTCATCAACTGCCCCAACCGTACCTCCGTGAGGAGGCATGGGGTTCTGAATTACATTAGGAGTAGGAGCAAAGTTGATTGCTTTAGAATCCAGTAGGTCTTGAATAACATGCTTCAGTGCTTTGCAGTTCTCTGTGGTATAACCGGGAGCTTCAGAATGAAATTCACATCTGGCGTTTGTATCATAACCCTCAGGGATTTGGCCTGGCTTCGGGGGTTGTAGAGTTCGGAGTTGAACCATCTGAAGTTGTAAAAGATTCTTCAAAAGCTGTGAATAGGACATCGGCAGAGCTTCGAAATGTCTTTCTCTGGGCTTTTAGGGGTAATATGGATGAGGAGTTCTTTGTTGATACCCTTGCTGGCATTGTTGCTGTGGTTGTTGGACTTGTTGTTGAACAGGTTGAGCTGAGATAGTGACAGGGGCCACTTGCTGATAAAAACCTCTGTTGCTTCCTCCCTTCTGCGCGTACACTGCACCAATCTCTCCTTCTCTTCTTTTCACGAAGGGTTTCTTAATACCAGAACTTGAAGCTCCTCCATTCTGAATCTTCCCTTGCTTGATCCAACTTTCTATCCTTTTTCCAGTCAAGATGATATCTGAAAACCCACTTGAGGAAAATCCAGGTAGCCTTTCCATGAAATGCCCAGGGAGGGTATCCAGGAACAGGTCTACCATTTCTCTCTCCAGCAAAGGTGGTTGCACTCTAGCTGCCACTTCACGCCACCTTTGTGCGTAATCTTTGAAGCTCTCGGACTTCTTCTGAGTCAAACTTTAAAGTTGAGTACGACTGGGCGCCATGTCGATATTATATTGATACTGTTTGAGGAATGCTTCTCCCAATTCCTTCTAGCTTCTCACAGAGCTTCTCTCTAGCTTCATATATCATTCCAAGGACCCTCCGGAGAGACTATCCTGGAAGTAGTACATCTAGAGCTTTTCATCCCTAGTATGGGCAACAATTTTCTGGTAGAATGCCTGCAAGTGAGTCTTTGGGCAGGATCTACCGTTATACTTGTCAAAAGTAGGCGGCCTGAATTTGTGAGGAATAACCACCCCAGGGACTAGGCCCATGTCAGATACATCTATCCCCAAAGTGTCTCTACACTCGAGGGCTTTGACTTTCTCAGCAAGCATAAAAATGTCTTGGAGATTTCCTTCTCCGCCGAACCCCATGTCATTGTTGAAAGAAGGGAACTGATCATCCTGCTTGTCTTGTACCAGAATGAAAGTTGTTGTGCCCTGATCTGGAATTTGAGGTCCGCCTGGGCCATTGTTGGTGTTGGGAGGAGTCACTTGGACGTCAGGAGTGGTTATAGGGATATTAGTCTGAGGAGGGTTGAGTCCCTGAACTGCATTCCTTAACTCTTGGTGTCCCTGAGCCATCCCTTGCATCATCACCATGAATTCTCCCATTCTGGTGCGAAACTCATTAAGCTCTGTTTGCATAGCGTCCATGACTGTCCTCTGGTTGTTGCGAGTTGCGTAGCAATGTGGAATATTCTGCCGAAGATGCTGAGTCTTGGCAGCTCTTGCAATCTTTTCCTGAAACACAGATAAATTAAGCATCTTGTAGAAAACCTTCAAAACAAAAAGAAATGCAAATGATGTGTATGCAATGTATTCCTTTTATTCCCAAGGCTTTTCCTTTTTCCGGTCCTGGCATTAAGAGAATAATGATTGGGAAGAAGACCCAAGTGATGTTCAAATACAGTGACAGTCGTGGAGAACTGGTGCTCATTACCCCGTGTCGGTGCAACAAATAACAAACAAGAGATTCAAAGCAAGTCAATCACATAAACTGAAGTTTGAAACAACAACGTCCCCGAAGGGTGCCAATCAAAAGAATAACAAAGTACATCAAATAAACGGAATCCCACAACAAGCCTGCGGGTAATCCAAGTATAATAGCATGAAACTAAACCCTAGGGAGCTCTAAATCTTGCAGCCTCCAGCTAAGACGCTTGACATTCTGGAACAACTGAACGATATCCGGATGATCATGCTCCTGGATGAGTCTCTGGATGAGGAGGTCCCTTAGATCAAAGGAAGCATGTAACTCTTCAATCTGCTGCAGGAAAGTCATCTCATTCTCTTTGCTCGGACCCGGTTCGGCCTTTGACCTCTTCACATCAGCACGAAGCTTCAGCTCTTCAACTTATTTCTGGACATCTTCAGCTATTTGTTGACTCTTTGTCATCTGACGAAGATACTCTCTCTGTTTCTCTTGTTCCTTCCGAACTAACTTCTCTTGCTCAACCAAAGCATCCTGAAGGTTCTTGATCTTCAACTCGAATTCAGCTTCTACCTCCTTTTGCTTCTTCTGATTATCGCTCCACTTCTCCTGCCAAAATGTAATAGCTTCATTAGCCTCATTAAATTCCTTCTTATCCTTCCGGCGCTGACTCGCCTTATGGATCTCAGCCAATCCTCTCTTCCTGAAGTATAACTCCCTTTCCTCAAAGTCCTTCTGCTTGAGACGAACCGTTTCTTCAGCTCGGAGAGCTCTATCCTCTAACTGATGGTTCTGAATCATCACTTTCTGACAAGAATTGTAAGCCTCCTGATTCTCAACCCTAAGCTGCTTGACCAAAGCTTCCAACTTCTGATAATCTTCTAAAGGCACCGTTGCTGGAGGCGGAGTTGGAACAGAAAAGGGACTAGAGCTTTTTGAAACTCCTCCTTTATCCAAGCTTCGAATTCAGGGAACATCCAGTTATTGCTCTTTCCTAGACAAGCCGTGTCCTTTCTTTTGATCACCTTCCAAGAACCTGCAACTTTTCTGACCAACAGAAGATTGTCTTTCACCGAGAAGTAAAAAGTTTGGAATAACTCGGATTCATCGGGGATCTCTTTGAGCGCGTACCCTAACTGTCTTCTTAAGAGAATGAGATTGTAGTAGATACCTCCTGACACTCCTAACAAAGGCATATTAAGGTAATTCCCACAATTGGTAATGAAACTCTTTCCTTTCAACCTCAAAGTGAACCACCTAATATCTCTGGCCGAAAAAGTACTCAGCTTCTGGGCCCAAGTAGTATTAGGATCAGTAAAACTCTCAGTAGTAGGCAAATGTCTCATGACCCACTTGTAGAATAAGGGAGCACAACATCTAACCAGACCTCCTCGCTTCTTCTCATTCTTATAGTGCATTGAATAATACAAGTCACCTAGGAGAGTGGGCACCGGATTCTTCAACACAAACAAATTAATAGCATTTATGTCCACAAATTTGTTCATATCAGCGAACAGGATGATCCCATAAATGGATAGTGCTAAGATAGCGCAAACAGAATCCCACTGATTTGTCACTGTAAGCTCTTCAGCTTTTCTAACCAGATACTCTAGAGTGAAACCAAGTACTTTTGCTTTGGTGGTAAACAGATTCGCAGATACTTCAGATGAGCTCAAATAAAGAGCTTTGGCGATGTCAGCATGGGTTGGTCTTGTCATCTCTGAGTTGAAAGGAATCTGATCCTTGATTGACACTCCCATAATCTCAGCATACTCTTCCAGCAAAGGACCCAACTGAAAGTCATGAAATGTGAAACACCTAAGCCGTGGATTGTAATACTGCAACAAAGTGTGAACGACGCTTCTCTGAGTGCTATCCAAGTTGAATACCAAGTCCAGAATATCACCATACTTTTCCTTGAAGTATCCCAAAGGACCCGGGGTAATAAGAGACACCATTTGGTTGATCAGGTCCATCTTGGTATCAAAAAATTTGTAGTGCACAGTTCTCTTTCTGACGTCTTCCATTCTGAAGCAATGATATGACCAGGAACCGAGAGTAATGCAGTCCCTGAGAATAAAAGAAACACAAATGATTAATGATGATATGATGCTTATGCAAGGCAAGGCATGTGATCAGTGAAGTGTCTGTGATGTGCCAATAATATAATTAGGTGTCGGTGCAAGGTCACAATATCCACATATCACAATAACAATCCCTCTGATTCGGGATCCATATCTTAGAACTAGAAATCCAGAATAGCAATAATACGTTCACCATTTCCTAGAAATGGCTCATGACCAAATCAGGGAATCTGTTTCGCATTATGTACTACTCAGGGAGGCCTCAGCTGAGTCCGGAAGAACAAGCATCCCTCACAAGTCCCCAGCTTCAAGCACTGAATTGAGAAATAATAGTACATTCATCCCGAAGGGTACAATACTATCGTCATACGAACAATTTGCCTTTAACTGGATTCCTATGAGAGAATCAGGCCATCCTATGCGAGTTCCCAGTGGGCCCTCGGATGCGAGTGGGTTTGCCAACAAATGTGGTCTACCACTGTCATCACTGGAGAGGGTTGTTTCCACTAAGGTTCTCAATGATCGGTTCCCAGCTGCATATAACCATCAAGGTTGTATCCCGAAGTGGGAAAGAACCCCCACACAAGATAGTTCCGAGACAGTCGCAACCTGGGTGTGGAACACATCGCCACTCATCATGTAAACATGCGAGTACAACATGTCCACGCTAATCCTATAGTGCACTCAAGCCGGGTAGTTGGTTTATCTCACAGTAACACCCATCCCGCAGAAAAAATGAAAACCAGCACAGCCAGACAGTCCAGTATAATATGATGCATGGAAAATAAATACTGAAAGCAGTAAATATATGCTGTAAAGTAAAGTTGTAAAGTAAAACTGTAAATGAAAACAGTAAAGCTAAACTAAAGCACATAACAACAAACAGATAAACACCCAAAGAAACAAAACCAAACAGGCACTAGGATTGACTCTACAAGGGAAACCAGAGATTCTGAGTTCGATCCCCAGCAGAGTCGCCAGCTGTCGCTCCCGGGATTTTCATCCTAGTACAAACGCGAAAGTGGCGCGGAAAAGGTAGAGTCGCCAGCCAGGAATTTTTATCCCGAAAGAATGGGAAAGGTAATGTTGCACAAACCTGAGGAAGAAGGAAAGGTCAAGGTCCTGCGAATCAAAGATCTGGGTTCGGGAGTCGGTTACGACCTGGGAAGGTATTAGCACCCCAGATCGTCCGTCGTACCCGACGGGATCCACACTTGTTTGTTTTGTTTCAAAGGGTGAGAAAATAAAGTTGCTATTGAATAAAATTGCTACTGGAACTGGAATGAAAGAAAGGGAATGAGAAAAGGATCTGGAAAAGAAAATGAAAAGAAAGGGGGAAATGTAGGGAAAATAAAGAATGTCCTCGAACGAGCCTTATCTCGCTGCCTACGTACCTCACCGAGAATATGAGGATCAAAGTCGACGTAGTTCGACTAACCAGGCGGGAACTTTGTTTGTGTTTTTTATGGCTAGACATGCGTATGTCTATGCTCAGGTGTTGCAGGCTCGTCTGGTACGAGTGCGTTTACCGTCTTGCATGCGAGACAAGTCGTCGCAAGTTCGTGTTTAGAGTGAATGAGATGAGAAAAGAAGTTCCCGTAGGATAGTCGCTTATTGTTTGTTTTTGTCTTTTATGAGAAATGTTTTTTTGAATTTGTTTGTGGACATTCTCATACTAAGACCTATCCATCGCGATAGGTACTTACACCTCGCCCCAAAACAGGACGCGTATAAGCACTCCGCAACAAAGTCTCGTGTCGTACAAGAAAGTTCGGTTTTTATTAGGTATTTTATTATTTTTATTTGTGAGGTGAGAAAGAAAGACTCAAGTTGCAAAAGGAAAAAAACTAAGGGACTAAGACTCAATCCTAATTTTAGTTGTTATTCAAAAGGGATATCCTAATGGTTTGTGAGGTTTTCTAATCCTAATAAGAAAAGAATAGAATGCAACTTACTTCCTAGAGAAGTTAAGTTGATTCTACAAAAGAGGGGGAAATTCTACCAAACACAAGTATGAAAAGAAGGAAATGAATTAAATGCATAAAGAAAATGCATAAAAATAAAATAAAGGATAAGGTAAGGAAACTTACCTCAATCTTCCCCTCTACAAAACAAAGGTTAATGTGCAACTTTTTATTTAAAATAATAAGGCAAAAAAATATGCTAAAACAATGCTAAAACTAGGACTCTATCTAAATTCTATTTTAATTCTAATGACTCTAGGACTCTATCTAAATTCTATTTTAATTCTAAAGAACTAAAAAAATGCTAAAACAAAAAACATCACCTACTACAACCCCTATTACCCAAACAGCTATGGAAACAATGCATAACACAAATCAGCTTTTTACAGTCAGCATACAACATGAAAAGGTAGGTGTAAAAGGTTACAAACAACATGCAAACATAACAAACAACATGTATTTTACAGCCCCTATATGTAAAACCAACTATGAAATACAAAATACAAATTTGATTATTTTTATTTATGTGCACAAAGTGAATGATAAACAACACATTAATGTCACTTAACATGAATCTACATGCATCACAAAATGAACTCAAACATGTGAATTTATTTACATCATTTATTTGATTAAAAATGACAATGATCAATCAAGAACAAACATACTTTTTCATGTTGCACAAATGAGCATTTTATCATGAGATTGAACAAGTATCACTACAAGCATCAATTGTTACACATGCATGGCATAAAAATCAGAATTGAACTCATGTTAAGATATGATCAATTAAGCACAAGAAACTTGCATGAACATGTGAAGTATTTAATCACTTTTGGCAAAAATCAATATGGTATTTAATCACTTTATCAATCAAGCAAGCAATGACAATAATCATGAAGCATATGTTGAATTTAAGCAAGCAATTAACATGTGAAACAAATGATTAAAGTGTAGCAAAACAACATCAAGAATCACTTATATCACATTTGCACATTTAACACAAAACACAGAAAAGTGAACGGAATCATGTCGAAACGACTCGAAACAAATGAATTGGCTACTGGAAATAGACCCCAAAATTACCTAAAACCAATACCTAAACATACATGAACCATAGAAGCACTAAGAAGAAAGATTGAGCAAGAAAATAAGCTAAAAATCCAAAAATGAACAACGTTAACCGGTTAACCAAATTGGTTAACCCGTTAACGGACACTGGACAACACTAAAAATGGCCAAAAACGCATGCGTTAACCGGTTAATGCTGAACAGAAAGTGAAAAAAGCTTTTGAAATAAGTGCTTTTGGCCACAATATTCCTTCTAAACAACCCTAACCCCCACCTAATCATGCTAACACGAATTTCTACTCAATCAGGGCTTATTAACACATGCTAGAATCTATAACAAGCTATAACCTAACTTCTAATCTATCAAAAACCATAAATTGCAAGCAAAACTTAACGAACACGTAATCAAACATAAGCAATAC
Source organism: Lathyrus aphaca (assembly GCA_963966055.1). Classification (NCBI taxonomy): domain Eukaryota; kingdom Viridiplantae; phylum Streptophyta; class Magnoliopsida; order Fabales; family Fabaceae; genus Lathyrus; species Lathyrus aphaca. Next base: position 503,045,370 of record OZ014520.1, read on the forward strand.
GAAAAGCACTTAAAGAATGCCGAAATGGCGAGATGAAGAGAATAACTTAAATGAGAAGTGATTTAGATCACCAACCTACGAAGTGGAGAAGTTCTTTGGTGAATGTTGCAAGAATCGGAGCTTGATCGAAGAGAAAACCAAGAAAAGCGCGAAACCGCAAAATAAATGCGTTCTTGATGCTTGTACCTTCGTGTGCTTCCGATAAGTCGAAACCTTCACCAAAATTCAGTAGCTTCTTCTTCCACAATCCACAAAATCAATGGATGTTGAGTCTAAGCTTCAATGTCTTCAAGTTTCAATGTGAAACTTTAAGAGCTTATTCAAAAAAGCTTTTGTGAAAGGAGGGAAAAAGGAGGAAAAGTGAGAGAGAAAAAGTGATTGTGAGAGAATGAGAAATTTGGAAATGAAAATTGTGTGTGTATTATCTTTGGTTTGGATAAAAATGGATTAAATATGGCTTAGGTTTGGGGCCCAAAAATTAGGCTTGGGATCCAAAATTATGGTTTGGTAATGAGGTTAGGATTTAGCAATGGAGCTAGGTTAGGAGAAGGAACATTCTAGAAGATGGTAGAACATGGTACAAGTTTCCAAGGGAAATGGAGTGGAATTGAAATGGAAAAACAAGAGGGAAATAATGAAAGGAAGTGTGGAAAGAAAGTGGAAGGAAAAATGGAGAGAAATGCAAAACCAACCACTTTTCAAATGATTTTTCTTTGATTTTTTTATGATTCCTCCATCATTTCTTAACCAAGTTTGAACCATAGGATCATTGTAACCCTAATTTCAAGATCTCGATCTTAAAATTCCGGAGTCGACCCTTTTTACCTAGCTCGGTTGCCTTTTCCCTGATTCCTCGATTTTCCGTCGTCTGGCCAGTCGAACCCCTTCCAAAATGAATTTGTGGACGAGATTTGAACCCTAGGCCTTTGACATCATATATAATACAAAGGAATCCTCTTTGAATCGAAACTTCATGCCGAAGCCTAATAGAAGTGAAACCCTAATTTGACCCTTTTCATCAGGAGATGTTGCACTGCTTGCCTCCTTTAATTAAACCCCATCTTTCCATGGCTCGTGGCTTTAAGTGAAGACTTGTGGGGTGTTGTGAACCCTTTTCACAAGGTTGAGAAGCTTTGTGGCCCTTCGGTTGCCTTTGTAATGCCTTCAGTTGCTCCAACCATTGACCACATGCCTATGCCTCAGCTATGCAATGCATGATGCAATGTTTTTGGTTATTTTATGAATTTATGAATACAAAATGATATGCAAAATATTGAGGAAATAAGAGGGCAAATTTTGAGGTATTACACAAATGGCATCACAAAATACTCATAATGACGATATCTCGTCCGAAAGCAGTCTTCTAAATATCTCCAGCTTTCACACGAATCTGATGATACCCATATCTCAAATCAATCATACTGAACACACTCGCACCAACCAACTAATCCATTAAATCATCAATTCTCGAAAGTGGATACTTATTCTTGATAGTCACTTTGTTCAATTGTCGGTAATCCATACAAAGCCTCATAGTACCTTCTTTCTTCTTAACCAACAAAACAGGTGCACTCCACAGTGATACACTCGGATGAATAAACCTCTTCTCAAGTAGGTCTTCAAGTTGACTATTCAACTCTTTCAACTCTGATGCGAACATACGATATGGAGCCATTGATACCGGACTAGTTTCAGGAAGTATGTCGATCGTAAACTCCACCTCGCTTTCTGGCGGTAAATCACTTATCTCATCAGGAAAAACTTCTGGAAAATCACAAACAATTGGCAAAGCACCAATTGCTCCACTTTCCTCAATACTCAAAGTTTCCAACAACATAAACATCTCGGCACCATCTTGCACTGACTCATTCACTTGCTTGGCAGACATAAATAAGTCTCCTTCGTCCTCAGGTTTAATAAAAACAAATGACTTATCAAAACAATTAATTTAGACTTGGTTGAACTCCGACAAATTCATCCCAAGAATAACATTAAGTTGATCTAAGTGAAGACACAGAAAACAATGCCAAACTCTTTACAAGAAATACAACGGACAATTTAAACACACATATGGGGTAGTTACTGAACCCATAGTAGGAATATCAATAACCATACTACTACTCATAACAGATAACTCAAGATTCAATATTTTAACACAATCCAAAGAAATAAAAGAATGGGTAGCTCCAGTATCACTTATGGCTATAAAAGGTATACCATTAATGAAACACGTACCTCTGATCAATCGATCTTCACTAGTCGTCTCAGATCCAGATAGAGAAACACTTTCCCTTTTGTTTGAGCCTTCTTTGGTTTATCACACTTAGTAATAATGTGCCCTTGCTCACCACAATTATAACAAGTCACACTCACACCACCCATGCACTCTAAAGCCTCGTGGCCAGGCTTTCCACACTTGAAACATTTCTTCTCAACACTTATGCACTCAGGAGCACGATGCCCTTCAACACCACATTGATAACACCTTACTTGAGTGGAAGCTACTCCCCCACTCGGCTTCTTTCCATAACCAGCTTTTTGTTTCCTTTTGTAACCAGAAGTCACATACGGTTCCCCCCTAAATTGGCCTTTTTCTTTCTTATCACCCATTCTCTTGTAGTGAGCCGATCGAGCCCTACTATCTTTATCATAGATCCTACTCTTGTTCACCAACTCAGAATATCGCCTAATCTCCTGATAACCAATGGCTTGCTAGATTTCAGGTATCAAACCATTCACATACTTAAGACATTTGGATCTCTCAACATTAGTAGTGTTGTAGTGAGGACACAACTGAATCAACTCTTCAAATATTGCTACATACTCAGCCATAGTTATGTTACCTTTCTTCAATTCAAGAAACTCAATTTCCTTCTTTCCACGTACATCTTTCGGAAAGTACTTCTCCAGAAATGCCTCTCTAAAAACAACCCAAGTAATCTCAACTTCTTCTTCTTCTTCAAATCTCTGACGAGTGTTACCCCACAAGTGCTCAAATTCCTTCTCCAACATATGGGTGCCAAACTGGACCTTTTGCACATCTGAACAATTCATAACTCGAAATATCTTTTCGATTGCATCCAGCAATTGTTGTGCTTTGTCAGGTTCGTAACTTCCCATGGACTTTGGTGGATTGTTCCTCTGAAACTTTCCCAAAGCATGAAACTCATCATCAATGTTGTTCACACCATTCACATTGACTTGAGGCATCTGCCCAATCACTCCAGCTAACAACGCCAAAGCTTCAGCAAGTGCTCTATCATTTCTATTTGCAGCCATTATTCTTGGTTCCAACAACAAAATCCTCATTAGAACAACAATACCGATAGTGCAACACAAAATAAACACACAAACAATTTGTTCAACTAACCGACCTTGCTCCGATACCACTAATGTAACACCATTCTAAACCCCGCGTAAAATATACATAATAAGAGTAATTCATCATGCATCACAAGTAAGGGTTGTTAGACGGTGGCGCGGATCTAGAAGGGGGGTTGAATATATCCCTTTTAAAATTTACTTTTCAAAAATTAGTTGAAAAATATTTTGCGGAAGTTCCCCGGAAAAATCGTCTAATACAAAATTATATCACCGGTGATTGGATATGCACTTGAAACCAAATGGGAATTAAATGTTGTCAAGAGATATTAATACAATGCAATGAATTCGCTTAGTTTCACAACAATTGATAAACCACTCTTAACAATGAAATATAGGAAGAAAATTTGCACAAAAGAATTGATTTTGTGTGTTTTGATTTTTTCACAAACACTTGGTGTGTACCCACACAAAGTGTTTTTTAGATGTTCAAGTAGTGCATGATTTTTCACAAACTTGTTGTCAATTTGAAAGCAACACTTTAACAAACAGTTTGTGTGCACTAATTATCACAAACTAGAATTTTCAAGTCACACAAAATCAAAGTATGCAGAAAGAGTAAAAGATAAGAAAGTGAAGGACACAAGAGATTTGTTTAGGCAGTTCCTTCATCGTCCTCGCTAGAAGTACTCTGCCCCAAATTCTCAACTGAATTGGGAAACTTCATTAATATTGCAATTGTTTTTACAAGAAGAAAAAATGGAACAACAAACCAATCCGAGTCACGAATGTTGTGACAACGTCTTCTTGCCCCTTGAATCAAGACGGACCAAGTCCTTCACGTGTGTCGAGAAAGCCTTTGGTTAACTGCTCCTTTCTTGCAAGGATTTACAATCCTCCAAACTTTGAGCATGGATGAGTTTCTTCAACACTTGTGAACCCACAAAGATATTCGTAATCCTCCGTCTACCGTGATATGAAAGAACGATCCACTTGAACTTCAATCTACCTCACTCGGCTGAATATACGAACGATGGTTGTGTGCAAAAACCCCTAAACCTTCTATGATCTTGGAGGAGAAAACCCTTAAGATTTTTCCACGAAAAACCCACACTCTCAAAACCCAATCTGAAATCTCTATTCCAAGATTGAACGTTATCTTCGAAACTAACACCTTGATCAACAAAGATTATTGTGTGTGATTGTTGATGGATGAAAGGACGAAGAAGCTGAAGAGAGAAGCGTGTATATCTTTCACTTTTCTTGTTGACCTCTCAAATGAAAAGAAAGTAACTATTTATATTGGTTAATCAATAACAGAAAATAAAAAGTAAAAATAATTGAAAAAAAGACAGCTACAGGAATGAGCCAGCTCAAATGAATGAATGAGCTGACTCAAATAGACCAATGAGCCGACCAAACATTATGCTCAAGCAGCCTGTTGAGACCTGCGAAATCTGGAGGAAAAATTACTTCAATTGAGTCTGGCCATGGCAAGCAGTGAGTCGACTCAAATCTGAATGAGCCGACCTGTTCAGTCATCCTGTTGGGACCCGAGAGATCTGGAGGAAAAATCATTTCAATTGAGCCTGCTCATGGCAAGCAGTGAGCCGACTCAAATCTGAATGTGCTAACCTGTTGTCGCTCCCCCGAAAAGACACCTGGTCAGATAGGGTACAGACGCGAACGGTCGACGAGAGGAGAAAATGAAGTGAACTGAATAGAGTCGCCAACTAGGCATTTTTATCCCGAAGGAAAGGTAATGCTGCATAAACCTAGAAAGATATGGATAAGACGGTTGCGAACCAGAGAAACTGAGAAAGGGGGTTGGTTAAAACATGGGAAGGTATTAGCACCCAGATTGTCCGTCGTACTCGACGGGATCCGCGCTCAAAAGATTGTGTTTAAAGGGGTAGTGTATGTGTTATCTGTGTGCAAAAGCTGGAAAAGAAATATACAAGTGTCACTGCAAAAGGGTGAATGCTCAGGAACCGAGGCTTAAAAGAGAATGCTGAAGGGGGGGGGGGGGGAAGACACAAAGACTTTTGTTCGATAACTGTTAAGTTATGCCTACGTATCCTCTCGTGCAATGAGGAAGTCAGAACATCGTAGTTCGACTCAAAGAGACTGAAAGATAAATTGACTTGTGAACTGCTTGCTTGCCTATGCTCAAGTGTATGACTCATCTGGATCGAAAACCAGAAGCAATCATATGATGCAAATTATGCTATGACATGATGCAAAGACATACAAAGTTCATTGGATGATCATACAAGAGAAAGAATGCAAATGAAGCATGTGGGAAGCATGAAAACACATGGATGTTTATGAAATGAAATGGATGCAAAGCATATCAAATGTATGAAGAAATGACCAAGCAATGTCTTAAGATGTCTAAGATGGCATACAAGTGCTTAGAATGTCATGGCAAGTTCATATGTTCATGCAATGCAATGTAAGATGCAAGTAAGGATGCAAAATTAGGGTTACATGAAAGGATGAGATGCAAATGATCAAAACAGAAGAAATTCACATGATAAAAATTTGCAAATGATCTCAAACAAACCCTAACCCCATATGATATCATACCCCAAAGGAGAAGGTCCAACTCTAAACCTAAAGAAAGTTATGATTTTTCTAAGTTAACTAGGGTTTTTGGGTACCTTAAAAGAAAAAATGCAAATCAATTTGAAAATGAAAGATAAATTCATGCCAAAAATATCCTAGAAACTACATGTTATATGGAAAACAATGCAAAAAGAATCATTATCAAACCCTTCATGGTTAGGCAGAAAAGATTTTTTAAAGTTAGGGTTCTAAAAAGGGAATTTTATGAACCCTAAATTCAAAGAAAATGTCAAAGTTGGATCAAAACCAAAAAGAAATTTGTATGAATGGTTTGACAATGTTTCTAAATGTCTTAAGATGCAATGTGAATGTTTTGGTGATATTTAGAAACCCAAATGGTATTTTAATTAATTAATTTCCATTAATTAATTAAAATAAACATTTAAATATTTTAAAAATGCTTTTTTAATGCAAAAAATAAAATAATAAATGTTTTTGGGTGGAGAAAAATATTTGGAACTGAAATGCAGAAAATAATATTTTTAGGATTTTTCTAGGTATTTTAAAATATTTATGCAAGAAAAAACAATTAAAATGAAAATAAAATGAATTTAAGTGAAAGTATGACAATCCAATGGATGGGATTCAAAGCTGAGAGGAAAAGGTTGACTGGCGCGCAGATCAATGGTCAGCATTCAAGCTGGCTTTTTTAATTTAATCTTAATTAATTAAACTAATTAATCACAATTATAGTTAAATGGACGCATCCTGACCCTCCAAAGCACGCAGGAAAAACTGATCCAACGCTCCTCATTCAAACTCACACTAAACCCTAATTAAACCATAATTAATCTCAGACAGCCGGAACAGTGCTCCGGTCGTCTTCTACGGTCACTCCCCTCACCTGAAACACTCAAAACGCATCCCCAAGACCCCTAAAGCTCCAGAATCAATCCTTAAACATCATAGAACACAAATCCAGCAACAAAAACAATTTCTCATGCATCAAAATGAAGAATCGAAGAAGAACATTTTTAGGTCAAAACTTTCAGAAGTTCATGAAATCCTCATTTCTTAACCATTTTCAAAAATAAAGACATCATGATGATCAACATATCACATAGAATCAATTAGTAACTTAAAAAACAAGTTCTGGAAAAAAGTTCTTGATGATACCTGAGCTTGAGCTTTCTCAGTTTGAGCTATCTGGGCCTTTTCTTGGTGTCAATCAACTCCAATGGACCTCCTGAGTAAGTTTTGATGCTTGAAATGAATTTATATGGAGTGTTTTGAAGATTTCAGTTCAGAGGTTCAAGAAATCGTGTTTTGGTTTGAGAGGTTTGCAGGCCATTGTAAAGGGTGGTTTGTGTTCCTTGAGTGATTTTGAGATGAATGGTGAAGAGAGTTGTGAGTTTCTGTGCTTGTGTGATGAAATTCGAAGAGGTGAAGGTATGAGGTGATTTTTTGCAATCTGAGCTATGGCTGTGTTTCAGGCTTGTGTGATGTGTGTTATGGCTTACTTTTGGTCCACATAACAAGTCTCTATTGGCCAGAGAGTTGTTGTGGCTGCAGCTGATTGGTATGGGCCAAGTTGCAAAAAGTCAACAACTTGTGTACTTGAGGTATGGGCTTATGAAGCAGTTGTTTTATGGCATGTCTTGGTTCAGCATTGATCAAGGAGAGCCATGGGATTGAAATTATCCAGCTGGATGGCTTGGAGGGAAAGATTTCATAGGTTTGGCAAGACTTTGCATTTTTGCCCCCTTTGAGAAATCTTGTGATGCAAGGCATGAAAACAAGTGATTCCTTGGGCAATTATGGTCACAATGTGTTGTACTATGTTTGTATGATGCTTAGAGATGCATTAGAGGTCAAAAAATGGCTTGGCATGTGGTTTTGCAAAAAATCCTCTTTGGTGTGAAAGTGAAAATTATAGGATTTTTGCCAACTTTGCAAGGCCATAACTTGAGTTCCATAATGAATTAGGACAAATTCTTGTACTTTTTGAAAAGGGAATGATCCAATCTACAACTTTCATGACCAACAATTTTTCATTTGAAGCATTTTTGGTTGAGAAAGAGGAGGTTGAAAAACTTTCCCAAAATGGAAAGTTTCCATTATAAGTCATTTCCATTTTTGGCAACTTTTGGTTTAGCTCAAATTTCTTCAATTTTTGTGAACTTCCAAGCACTTCAATGATCAAATAAAGATCATATAACTTCAATTTGATGAAAATACCACTTTGGTTCCATTATTGGGGGCCTCAGATGCCCTGATTTTGCTCTGACTTGCTCAAGAAATTACCCAGTGAACATATGACTTCCATAATGAATTTCTTCATCAAACTTGGTAAATATGATCCTTATAACATATTAAGACTATTAGAAACAAGAATGACCAAAAAATTTGGAGTTATGGCCTCTGAAACCAAAACCCTAATTTCAGGTCATCTGTGTAGTGAAACCCTAGCTCTGCTTCCATGCCTTGCCAGTTCTTGTGATTTCTTGACTTCCCTGATCTTTGAGAGACATAATATGATGATTGAAGACACATGGACCCTCTTGGAATGATTGGAGACCTTTGGAGTGGCTCAGATGGATCTTTGGATTGCTCAGATCACAAACCCTAGATGCAGATGAACTTGAACTAATGCAGTGAAACAAATATCCCATATGAGATGATATGCTTAAACTTATGAAAAGATGAAAGATCACAAGCCATGGTGTGAAATTAGTGAGGTCAAATTTGGGGTGTTTACACCTGTTCAGTCAGCCTGTTGAGACAACACATGCAATCAAAATTTCTTCAATATGATTTTTCTTCATGAGATCATTCCTTCTTTCTTGTGTTCCCCAAAAAATTCTTGTGTTCCCTACATCATTTCAATAATACCAAGTTTTTGACATTATTCAAAACATATGCCATGTCTCACAAACTCCCCCTTTTTGATGATGGCAAAAACTTATTGAAATTGTAACGTACGAGCGATTATACCATACTCCCCTTGAATATATGCCACCAACATGAAATACTCTACACTTTCTACATATCTTCCCCTTTGACAACATCAAAAAGAGAGAAATATGAGTAACCAATATCAAATAACAATACTATCCATAAACTCATTATGAGAAAACCAATTGCAATAAAATTCAAACATCTACAAACACACAATAAGAGATGAATGAAAACCAATGATAAATAACAAATAACCAACCATAATAAAGGAACATTATCCAAGTAACGATAAAAAGAAAAGAAGTCAACATACAAAAATAGCAACAATTGTCATATGGATAATACAAAACCAACAAGAATGCAAGTTAAAATGAAATGAGATGTAAGAATGCTCTTCATGAGATGCTTGATGAAGATGAAATGAATTATGAAAATAAATGTATGTTATGAAAATAAAATGTTTAATTGCATTAAAGAAATTTAAATCAATCATAAATTTGTGGTAGAAAGCAAGAGGCGCCGACCTAGGAATTATAAATATGCAGACGACACGTATTTTCAAAGCATGAGTTGACTCAAACATGCTAGAGATCGACGCACAAGGGTCCATGAGCCGATGCATGAGTCGATTTGTTGGGACCTGAGCATGCAGGATGAGAAGAAACCACAATTTTCAACAATATCATACCAAGTCATCATAATATCACACCATAATGCATCCAAAAGACAAACATATTACTATTTTGATATTTTGAACAACACAAAAAATAAATAAGAACACATACAAAAGCATACACACACTTATTTAATTTATATCCTAGATGTCTCACAAATATCTATATATTAAACAAGATACTTGAGACAAACATAGTGAGAATGATATTACCTCGTAGATGTGAAAATGTAAGATGAATAATCAAATGCAAACACTTCAATAAACAAGTTGTAAGTAAAGAAATATATTGAGTCAAACAATAATATATAATAGACATTTTCAAGATTAAGATCGATTTGAAATGTCAAGAACACCAAGTTCCCTATGAATATGAAAGAAAGGTTCAATGGCTAGTGGTTTTGTAAAAATGTCGGCAATTTGATTTGAACTTTCAACATGTTCAAATACCACATCTCCTTTCTTTACATGATCGCTAAGGAAGTGATGTTGAATTTCAATATGCTTAGTGTGCGAGTGTAAGATTGGATTTTTGGTAAGGTTAATTGCACTAGTTTTGTCACACATAATCTGAATAGTTTTAAGAATATTGTTGTAGTCGAGTAATTGTTGTTTTAGCCACACAATTTGAGCACAACAATTTCTGGCTTCAACATACTCCGCCTCCGCAGTTGACAAAGCAACAAAAACATGCTTTTTGCCATGCCAACTTATAAGAGAGTTAGAAAATAAGTGACATGTACCACTAGTACTTTTCCTATCTATTTTGTAACCGGAAAAGTTGGAATCGGAAAATCCTACCAAAGTATAATCACTATCCTTAGGATACCAAAGACCAAACTTAGAAGTACCACAAAGGTATCTAAGAATGCGTTTAACAGATTTTAGATGTGATTCCTTAGGGCAAGATTGAAATCTAGCACACATACACACACTAAACATAATATTCGGACGAGATGCGGTAAGATAAAGAAGAGAGCCTATCATACCTCTATACCTTTTTACATCAACATCCTTACTATTTACATCACGATTGAGACTTGCCGCTGTAGGCATTGGTGTATCAATAGGTTTCGAATTTGTCATATCAAACCTTTTGAGAAGTTCATTTCAATACTTAGTTTGACTTATGAAGGTGCCTTCTTCGAGTTGTCTAATTTGGAGTCCGAGAAAGAAATTTAGCTCCCCCATCATACTCATCTCAAATTCACCTTGCATAGAACTTGAAAACTCCTTGACTAATTTCATATTAGTTGACCCAAAAATGATGTCATCTACATACACTTGAACTAACATTGAGTGATTTCCTTCTTGTTTAATAAATAGATTAGTGTTAACCTTTCCTCTTGAAAAACACTGATTTAACAAGAGCTTACTTAGACGCTCATACCAAGCTCTAGGAGCTTGTTTGAGACCATACGAATCACGTTTTAGTTTGTAAACATGATTTAGTTTTTCATGGTTTTCAAATCCGGGTGGTTGACAAACATACACTTCTTCATTTATGTATATGTTAAGGAATGCACTCTTGACATCCATTTGATATAGCTTAAAATTTTGTGAGCATGCAAATGCAAGTAAAAGGCGTATAGCCTCGATTTGGGCAATAGGAGCATAAATTTCCTCATAGTATATTCCTTCCTCTTGGTTATACCCTTGAGCAATAAGACAGGGCTTATTGCGAGTAATAATACCGTTTTTGTCCATATTATTCGTAAATACCCATTTTGTGCCAATTACTCGATGACCTATCGGAGGTGGAACAAGGTCCTAAACCTCATTTCTTATAAACTGATTAAGTTCCTCTTGCATAGCTAAAAACCAATTTTCATCGAGTAAAGCATCTTTAGAGTTTTAAGGCTCAATTTAAGAGACAAAAGCATAATGAAAACACAAATTACTTATCCTTGATCGAGTGGTGACTCCCTTTGAGATATCTCCAAGAAAATTTGTCGATGGGGTGATCTTTAGAAGTTTTCCACTCCAAAGGTAAGTCATTTTGAATTGATGCGCTATATTCATCTTTAAGATTAGATCCTATCTCCAGCTCCTTCTCAACAAAATCCGAAATGGGTTCAACACGAGACTCATCCTGATCTTTAACAATCTCTTTAGATGAAGTGCCTGCACCAATAACAACACTACCTTTTCTATCAACTTTAGGACAAGATTCATCAAAAGAAACATGCACATATTCTTCAACAATAAGCAATCTTTTATTGTATACTCTATATGCTTTGCTTGAATTAGAGTATCCAAGAAAGATACCTTCATCCGCCTTAGAATCAAATTTTCCAAGATTTTCTTTGCCATTATTTAATTCAAAACATTTACATCCAAAGACATGGAGATGAGATATATTTGGTTTCCTACCTTTCAAAAGTTCATAGGGCGTTTTATTTAAAATAGGTTGAATAATCACCCTATTTAAAACATAACATGCAGTGCTTATAGCATCGGCCCAAAAGTATTTAGGAAGACCACTATCATTGATCATAATTCTTCCTAACTCCTTTAATACACGATATTTACGTCCCACAACACCATTTTGTTGTGTTCTAGGAGCGGAAAAATTATGTTCAATGCCATATTTTTCACAAAACTTTTCAAAAAGATGATTTTCAAATTCACCTCCATGATCACTTCGAATGGATACAATGTTAGTATTGAGTTTGTCTTGAGATATATTGGCAAATGTTTCAAATGCATAAAAAGTATCACTATTGCTTGCCAAGAAAATTGTCCAACAAAATCTTGAGTAGTCTTCTACAATAACAAAACCATAGTAGTTTCCTCCTAGACTCTTGATTCTAGATGGATAAAATAAATCCATATGTAGAAGTTCAATAGGTCTAGTTGTTGACACTATGTTTTTGGATTTAAAAGATATCTTTGGTTGCTTACCCATTTGACAAGCATCACAAAGATGATCTTTAGTGAAGTTTATTTTAGGAAAACCTACTACCAAATCTTTGGAGACAATTTTATTAAGCAAGTCAAAATTAATGTGTGCCAAGCGTCTATGCCAAAGCCAAGAATCATCACTCTTTGATACTAGACACTTGGGATCATTAATGGATACCATATTCAAAACAATCATTCTTTGTCACCGCCTTATGTAACACCCCAAAATGATTAGAATATTTATTTAATGGATTTATTATAAATATTAGAGATTTATCGATGAACTTCAGTGAGATATTATGATGCAAGATATGTTTATGATGCGTGTCGCAGGAATTGGTGAATTATGTAATTATTCAGAATCATTTAGTAATAATAGTAGTAGAATATTATTTGGACAATATTATTAATTAAAATAAAAAGAGAAGCTTGAGGGAATGTTGGTAATAATATATGGAATAAGTAGGGATAATATGGGGAGATCATAATTGGGGTATTTGAAAACAAATAGGCAATATGGGAAGGGTTCTCATTAGTCGTGTCATTGTGGTTGAAAAAAAATGCTCTGGAGAAAAGTCTGAAGAAAAGGAGGCTAGGGTTTGAAGTATTGCAGAAGGAGAGGAAGAATCAAATTCTACCTTAAGGTATAGGGAGAATCATTGTTTATTATTTTGGTATAATGAATTGATCATGAATGGAGTTTGGGGTTTGGTTTTTTTTATGAGGTTTGATGAGAAAATGGTAAGTTCTAATGAGTTAGGATGTTAGGGTTTATTCATGATATTACATATAATGTGATGTATGTTATTGTTGATAAATGTTATTGGGATTTTATGTGAACTTCATGCACTATGAGAATGGTTTTTGGGGCTGGTGTAGCAAAAATTCTAAATGTAGAAAATTTATCCCGTGCTCGTGCGGCCGGGCGGTGGAATTGGGGTCGGGCTGTGTGCCCGGGCGGTGAGAGCAGGCTCAGCGTGGAATGCTGCTGGATTTTGGAACATTTGAGGGGGAATTGGTGCCCCGTGTGCGACCAGGTGGTGAGAGGAGACTGCATGCTATTTTTTATGTTGTTTTCTTGTTGTTTTTAGTGTGTTGCCGATGTATGATTATAATGTTGTATAGGTTAATATGATTAATTTTTTAGGAGATGAATGATGGTGCAATTTGATGAGTATGAGGCTGTTTTAACACGAAAATGTCGAAAATTCATAACTCGACTTGTAAGTGTTCGATTGATGCGTAGTTCGGATCGTTAGGAAGTTGATGTAATATACTAACTTATAAAAAATATACTTTCAGTATCAGAATTCTTACTATTCGGCATGTGGGCAGTTGATTTGCACATGCCGAGTTATGTTGTTTGGTGAAATGTGTGTAGAGACTTGGTGTATTTGGATAACTGTGATTTCCTATGTCGAGTGATAGTAATGATGATGTTGAGAGGTTAGTATTATTGACATATATGTGTAGGAAATGTGATAGTTTTGTTGTAGTGGTGTCCAATGATTAGGCGATGATGATTGTGTGTTATTAGATTAGATGATGCTTATGTGATGATAATTATGTGTTGATGTTATTATGAGGATTTTGACTTGTATTAGTGATGTCATTTAAGGATGCTATGATGTAATAAATATATGAGGTGCATGTTTTGATGTTTGTACATGCTATGTAACGAACATGATGATCAAATGAATTACGATGATTTGGTATTAAAATGAAGTTGTGATGTTATATTATGATGTTTATGATTGTTATGTGATGATGATTATATGTTGATGGATTACATGACCGATGTATAGATGTTGTATGTTAAGTGTTATGAGGAATTTTACATGAATGCTGATGTAAATGTTGATTCTGTTGAAGTTGTTGCATCGTTACATTCATGGCATACCTATGATGTTGGAGGCTTCGATCCCATTGTGTGGATCGGGGTGATGTTGTTTATGTTGTGCTCCCTGATTGGAGGATTGATGGCCCAATGTCCATTATAGGTTGATTGGTACCACATGCATGATTCTATGGCATTGCATTTCATGCTAAGTGACATTGCATAGTTGTGTATCCTTGTTCATAACATGTTGATATTCCTATGATGTTTTAGTGGATGATGTGTTGTTGTCCTATTTATTTTCTTTTCGTTATATTATTATAATGAATTGTGATTTCTCACCCTTCCTGTTTGAATGTTGCCTCTACGTGGGTAACGCGTAGATAACCAAGATTAGTTCGTGATGCACAAAGAGGTAGCTTTTGGAGTCGGTTTCCTTTTCCGTAGTTTAGAGGGTGTCTTGCTCTGATTATGTAACATCGGGTCGGGAATGTTGTGAACCTTCGAGTTCTATTTTTCTTGGTTTGATAAATGTTATAATTGTTTTCCTTAAGATGTTTTGAAGTTTGATTTGAATTGAGTTGAGAAATTATTCTGCTGCGATGTTTTGTGTTAAATGTTTTGAAAACCCGTGTTACGGAGCAGGATTTATTATTATGATGTTTTTAAGAAGAAAAATGTGACGCCTTTCTTTGATGTACTCTGATTTAAATGATTACTTTACCGCGTATTTGTATGTGGGTTAGAAGGGTGTTACACCTTAAATCTAAGCATCATAGGTAGTTCATAGATACAAACCTAGAAAACACCGTAATGCATGTTGATTATTGGTGGTTGTTCTTCACCTGAGATTCGATCCAACACCAGTAGATTGTTATCGAAACTCCTCAACCCACTTCTCATAACGAACTCAAGATCTCTTTTCGATGCAAACCGAAATAAGAACGTATTCTTACTTAGCTCACGAGTCTCCACTGGGTTTTTAAGTTTCCATGCATTAATCATGGCACTAAGAAAAACTCTAGTGTGGAAGCTGATGTCAAACCATAGCTTTCCTACAAGCGTTCTCTTGAAGATTTCTTCGCCACTAAATTCATCTCCGGCCACAAATACACATTTTTTCTCCTCCTTGGATAGAGGGATGTTTCACCATTTATCTGCATTATCCATCCCAAACCGTCACAACAAGATAGAGAACCAAATCTAGAAAGACTTCCAAAATGGAAGAGAAGAGACCACTAGGGTGGATAAACGCTAACAAATATTAGAAGAAAGACGCCGCCACCCCAAGAAAACCCTAGAGGGGAGGAAGAAAAAAGCACACTAAGTAGAGAGAGAGAGAGAGAGAGAGAGACTTCTCTTTAAACAAGTGGAATTATCCTTTTCGAACTGAGGTTGAATCGATATCTAAATTGAATAACTTAAGAGTGTGTTTGTAGGAGTTAATTGATTTTTAAAAAGATTTTTATAACTCTAAATAATTTAATTAAAATACATTCGACTTTGAAATGTTTTTGTTGAGATAGAATATTAAAATTAATCATCACTAATTTTTTGGGAATTATTTCTACGAATGTTAAAAATTTGGGTCACATTTAAAATTTAAAAAATAAGAAAACATTTGAAAATTTTGAGAATCAACTTGAAAATTAAAAAAAAAACAATGAGAACCAATTTGTAAACTTTAAAAGATTAATAATAATTAATTTTATATTAACCATGTATAGAGAGGGGATTTTTAAATTTTTTATTTTTAAATGTAATTTAAAATTTCTTAAATTTATTTCGTACAAAAATATTTTATAAAGTTTTATAAATTTAACAATTATTTATATTTTAATATTTAAATAATAAATTTTAAGAAATTAATTGATATGTACTGACAATATAAAATATTTTATATTGTTAATTCATCACCATCATCCGTTTGCTATATTTTATAAATTTTTAAAATAAAAATCAAATTTATTATAACATCTGACGGCTATGATTCACTGACAGTATAAAACTTGTTTACAATGCCGGTGCATTTCAATTAAATCCTAAATTTTAATTAAGTTATTTTACATTTTCTCAAATAATTACTTTTTCTCGTTAATTTCATTTAAACATATTTTTGAATTAAAGATGTTGTGTTAAATTCACGTTTGCTATTAACCATAAGTATCTAATAAGGGGTTCCCTCATGTTTCAACACAATTGACATAACGAGCTATTCGAAGTCGATTTTAACTATTTGAAGTTTTTTATTTAAAAATACAAATGTCTAAAAATCTAAAAAATACATTGTTGTTTAAACATTTAATTTGTTGTAATTTCAAACAATTTTTAATTTGAAAATTAAAATGAGTGGATTTAGTACTATAGTACCCTATAAACAACTTAGTTGTAAGAAGAAAAAAAATTATTTGAATTTATTTATTCACATAAATTTTGTGACATTGTTCGGTAGACTTTATTGAAACAATTTATAATTTTTTTTATAAACTTTTCAATATAATTTATAAAAATAACTTAAAATATATATATATATATATATATATATATATATATATATATATATATATATATATATATATATATATATATATATATATATATATATATATATATATATATATATATATATATATATATATATATATAAATGTATAAAACTAAATTATTATTATTTTGATTAAATCAAAAACATATTTCCAAAGCGATCCAATTCGGATTCAACAACAAAACCAAAATAAAAATAAAAACAAACTATGAGAACCTAAAAGCTATCAATCCTACATCTGTTACTTCGGCGTGACTTTGAACGTGTTACTTTTATTTTAAGTTGTTGATTTATAAATATTTTTTTTAATTATAAAGGAAATAAAAGAAATATAATGATAATATAAAATATTTTACACCGTCAACCAATTACAACCATGTATCAGAATAAAATATATTTTTATTAAAAAAAAACGGTTCTTACATGACAATCGTAGACATTTTAATTGGTCGCATGTGTAAAACTGTCTTACAGTAACAGTACACTACCTTTAAACCCTATTATAAAATATAGGGTTAATTAAATGATACACCCTGCCATTAGGGCGAGATTTGATTTTGTCTCCTTGAAGATTTTTTTTGAATGCCCCTTCATAAAATCAAAAATCAACTTTTACCATACTCTCTTACTGGTTTTGGTGACTGGGCTTGTTGTAATTGGATAGGTGGTATTTTGAATGTCCTTGTGGCTTGCTGACTGCGTATACATCACTCTTCTTCACATTCTCTTTCTTTTTTCAAACATAGTTACCACTAGTTTCTTCTGCTACAACTCATCCCTTTCAACTCACCACTCTTCTCTCAGAAAGCCATGGAGCTTTTCCTCCCACTTCTCCTCCCACTCTCATTAACAATTCAAAACATCCGGATGATCGAGAGGACGTGATTGAAGGGAGAGTCAGAACATGAGAAAGCCAAAACCGAACCTAACGCAAACCTCACAAACAAAACAAAAACGCAGATCTGAGAGCGAATCAAAGTCTGAAATATGAAGACCGAGAGAGAGACCAAGAGGGGTATTTGGAAATCCTATAAGATCAGAAAGAGCCTAAGAGGGGGGGGGGGGTGAATTAGGTCTTAGATAATTTTTCCGGAATTTTATTGGTGGTTGAATTTTTCTACCTAAAGTTCTAAGTTATGAAAGCGGTAAAGCAGAAAAGTAAAAGACACCAGGATTTATACTGGTTCCCCTCACAGATCGAGAGTACTCCAGTCCCCTTACAACTCGTAAGAGAATTTATTATAGTTTTAGAATTGTACAACCTATCACACCAAAACCCGGTGAAGCCTACTTTCTAATAACTACAAATAATGTGTTGAAGAACAACCCTCTTAACAACACCAACCCTTGTGTCCAACAATCCTGGATCACAAGTCAACAATAGAGAAAAATCTCTTGATACAATTTGATAGAATGATGAAAGTTTGATATCAATCTTCTTTGATTGATCTTCTTCTTGAATCAAAATTCACTCAAGAATTCTATACATGTGTTCAAATTTAAAATGATATGAAATGAACAAGTATGAACACTTTTATAAAAAATTTGAATTATGTGAGAGTGTTTGAATATGAGTTTTGTGAAAATTGTAGGAGGTGTTTCTCAATTTGAATTTTTCAGAATTTATAAGTTACAAAACACCTATTCAAAGAGGTATTGTTTGTTCATGAAAAAGTAATGAAAAGGTATGAATATTTAAAAATATTTTTCATGAAAAATGACTAAATTTGACAAAAACGTACAGTGTTAACCGGTTAACTAAATGGGTTAACCGATTAATGCTTTAAAATGTTAACTTCAGGATTTGAAAATTGGGGCCGTTAACCGGTTAACCCATATGGTTAACCGGTTAACACTGTTATAAAACCAGAAAAAAATTGTTTTAAAGTGTTAAACCAGTTTATAAAATTATACCAATTATATGCATCATGCTAACAATAATTATGATTATTGAACAATTGTTTATCAATTCAAAGGTGAGTTTTGATATACCTTAAGATTGTGTCCAAAGCTTGAATCCTTATAAATATGCAAATGAAGCTTGATCACATAATGTCATTTCCTTTGAAAGATCATGTCCTTGTGTTTGATAACATTGGGAGCTCTTATATTTTTGTAGTCATGAAATGCATAGATGCTTGTTGTCTTCATCAAAATTATTTAGGTTGAAGGATGTTTCTACAATCTCCCCTTTTTTGATGATGACAACCAATATATCACGAAAGCTTTGATCTACGTTTCTCTAAACTTGATCCTCCCCCTAAGTCCATCAACTCCCCCTAAATATCAGAGGCAATCAAAGTTCTTCATAGAGAGATGTTAGAGAAACAACTCTTCCCCCCTTTGTCATTAGCAAAAAGGAAGAAGCATTCATAGAAAAATATAGAAAGCAAGCAATCAATAAGTAAATATTCAAACAAGAACATAAGGCACATGCATACTTAACATAAACCATAATTTGATTAAACGGAACAAAAGCTTCAAGCATAGTACATGGTAATTGAAACAGACATATTAGGGAAATCAAAATTGCCTAATTATATTAGGACTTGAAAACATAATTTTTAAACTAACTTAATGCATAAGAAACATAAGACACAACAACAAGACAAGTTATTTTCATTCATCTTCCTACATTTTCTCTCTATCCTCTTCACCCTATTCGCTACCCTCTTCACCCTCATCATCCTCCTCGGTTTTATTGCGGGAACTTAAAACAAGTTTCCGGAGGCTATTTATGGCACGAGTGGTTTCTCGGTGCTGGATCATCATGGTAGTGTAGATAAATTCATTGGTTATACCACCTTCGGGAATATGAAAGGAAGAAACAGAAGATCCGTCTCATATTTGAAGAAACCATCGTTGCATTTGACTATGTCAGTGTTCTTCATAATAGTCACTTCATTAATCTCATTGGCGGTCGTCTTCATAAAAATGAAGGGCTCTCTTCCTATTTCCAAATTAGTTAATTCTAAAATCCTTGAAATGAGACGAGCATACAAAAGCCTTGTCTTGAGAGTAAGTTGTTATCGTAGATGGTACATCATTTTCACGAGCCAATTCACTTTGAGTTTGTTCTTGATTGCAAACATCACCTGCATATCTAGATCAGTGATTTGAGATTGATTGGAGTCTTTGGGTAGCAACACATAACAAATGACGTAGTGAAGCATGCGGTCATCAACCGACAAATTCTTTGCATATCACAGCATCCGGAAAGTATGCTATCCCGACATAATCACCTCTTTCGGAAACCTGCAAATCTTGTAATAATATTCCATTTTATCATATTTTGCCCAAATACCGTCAGTGTGGTTGACACCCTTTCGGAGAAAAACACCAGAATACAGAATATTAAGAGAGGCATCAAGAGAACCTAAATCTTCCTCAATCACACAATCCCTAACAATAGTCCTAAGCTTATGTTTTCCATGCTCATCCAAGTTAAGAGTGAAAAAGTTCATGAAGGATTTGACTAAATTCGGGTAACACTTTCCATTGTCAGCAATAAAATTATCCATTTTTTGATACTTCAACAAATCCAGAAACGTAAAAGTTGGAGGAGTAAAGGGATTTAGATTAACATATTTACCCTTTATGAGATTGCAAACTCTTACTTTTAAGTCAATCTTCCTCTTCTTGGTTGTTTCCATTCAAGTTTCTTCAGCACTGACATCCTCTGACACTGGAGCTTTGCCCTTCCTTTGAGAAGCCATGAAGAAAGATGAAGTTTTTAGGGTTTGGAAGATGATTTTCAGATTTGGGTTTTTTGAGTGAAGAATGAGGTTTGTGGAGATGCATTATATAGACTTTATGGTGAGTGGAGCTTTAATGGAGATTTAATGGGTTTATGAGAGGTTGAAAGTTGGAAGGAGGATGATAAATGGTGATTAAAGTGAGTCAAAGTTAGAAGAAGAGTGTGTGGAATGTTGGGAATAAGTAAATGAAAGCACATGCAATGTATCATAAAACACACACATATACAATAAAAAATATAAAACATAAAAAAAACTGGTTTTAAGTCCATAATGCATTTCCGAAAAGCGTTAACCGGTTAACCAAATCCGTTAACCGGTTAACGGACTAAAATTTTCAAGAAATTCAAAAATCCAACAACATGTTTTTAGAGAAAATGGAAAAAGGTTTTGATAAAAAGTTTTCATAAAGTGTTAACAGATATCAAGAATCAACTTATGATTAAAAACTATTTTGAAACCGACAAGTTTCGGGCATAAGAAAGTGAGAAAAACGAAAACCGGTAAAAAGTGATTGCTAGCATTTTATAGCAAAAACATGAAATAAGTGCATATTTGTGAAAACCTACCATATAATAAGTAAAAAATAGATAATTTTAGATATCACCTTCATTGAGGATACCAAGTTCTCGCCGAATTTTGAAGAATCGCTCTTTAGCCAATGGTTTCGTGAAGATATCAGCAAGTTGATGATGTGTATCCACGAAGGTAACATCTAAATCTCCGTTAAGCACGTGATCACGAAGAAAATGGTGTCGGATGTCTATGTGCTTTGTTCTTGAATGCATGATCGGGTTGTTTGTGATGTTGATGGCACTTGTGTTGTCGCATCGAAGAGGAATGCTACCGAGATCTATGCCATAATCAAGAAGTTGTTGCTTAAGCCACAAAATCTGTACACCACAACTTCCTGCTGCAATATATTCCGCTTTGGCCGTGCTAAGTGCGACACATGCTTGTTTCTTGCATGCCCATGAACTAGCGCATTCCCGAGAATGTGACACATACCACTTGTTCTTTTTCTATCGGTCTTACTTCCTGCATAGTCAGTGTCAGAATAACCAATCAAAGAACATATACTACCTCTTGGATACCATAGTCCAACGTTCGTTGTTCCTTTGAGATACTTCATGATCCTCTTCACAGCGGTGATATGCGACTCCTTCGGATTTTCTTGAAAACGTGTACACAAACATACACTAAACATAATGTCAGGACGACTTGCCGTCAAATATAGTAATGAACCAATCATACCTCGATATTTCGTGATATCAATTGAAGTACCCGATACATCTTGATCAACGCACGTTCTGGATCCCATTGGAGTGGACATCACCTTGCAACTATCCATATTGAATCTTTTAAATAATTCCTTGCAATACTTGGATTGGTTAATGGAGATGCCATCCTTTGTTTTCTTGATTTGTAGTCCAAGAAAATAGTTCATTTTTCCCATCATGGACATCTCAAATTCTCCTTGCATCATTTGTGAAAACTCTTCACAAAATTCCTTGTTCGTTGATCCGAAGATGATATCGTCGACATAGACTTGAACCAATAAGGTGTTACCTTTTATCTTCTTTATGAACAATGTCTTGTCAACCTTTCCTTTTACAAATCCCTTTTCACAAAGAAAGTTGCTGAGGCGGTCATACCATGCTCTTGGTGCTTGCTTTAAGCCATAAAGGGCCTTCTTCAACTTGTAAACATGTGAGGGATTCTTGAAGTCTTCAAAGCCCGGAGGTTGTTTGACATAGACTTCTTCATTGATGTAGCCATTCAGGAAAGCGCTTTTGACATCCATCTGGAATAATTGAAAATTCATATAATAAGCATAATCAAGTAATAATCGTATAGCTTCTAACCTTGTACCTGAGTGAACGTCTCATCAAAATCGATTCCTTCCTCTTGGTTGTATCCTTGTGCGACAAATCTTGTCTTGTTACGAACTATGATTCCATTCTCATCAAGTTTGTTCTTGAACACCCATCTTGTTCCTATGATGTGTTTGTTGTTCGGTCTTGGTACGAGACTTCAAACTTGATTTCTTTCAAATTGGTTTAGTTCTTATTGCATTGCTACTATCCATTGATCGTCGCCTAAGGCTTCATCGACTATGGTTGGTTCGATTTGAGATACAAAAGCCATGTTGAGACAAGCATCCTTGAGATTTAGTCGTGTTGCTACACCTTGGCTAATATCACCAATAACTTTATCTATCGGGTGATCTCTTTGAGTCCTCCATTCTTTCGGTAGATCATGATGTTCTTCAATGATTTGAGAGTTATCTTTTTGTGATTTTGGTTGATCATTTGAAACATCCTTTTATGGTTATGACATATCTATTATATCATCATCATCAACAAGAATATTTTCCTCTTTCGAGGGGTTAGTTTCATCAAAAGATACATGTATTGATTCTTCAATAGATAGACTTCTTTTATTAAAAATTATAAATGCTTTACTAGAGAGGGAGTAAGCAAGAAAGATACCTTCGCCGAACTTCTCATCAAACTTACTAAGATTGGCCTTGTCATTGTTGAGAATAAAACACTTGCACCTGAAAATATGGAAGAATGATATATTGGGTTTGCTTCCTTTGAACAACTCATACGGAGTCTTTTTGAGAATCGTCCGAATGTTGACACGGTTGCTTACAAAACATGCTGTGCTTACCGCATCCGCCTAAAAATACTTAGGAAGATTAGAGTCTCCAAGCATCGTTCTTCAAGCTTCACCAACAACTTATTCTTCCTTTATGCGACATCGTTTTGTTGAGGAGTCCTTGGTGTAGAGAAGTTGTGAGAGATTCCGTGCTCTTCGCAAAATTCTTCAAATGAAGTGTTTTGGAATTCTCCACCATGGTCGCTTCTAATGAAGGCTATTGTGAGGGACTTCTCGTTTTGTATTTGTTTCGCATACTTCTTGAAAGCTTTGAAAGCGTCACTTTTTTTCACTAGAAACAATGTCCATGTATATCTAGAGAAATCATCAACAATAACTAAAGAGTAAACATTACCTCCGAAGCTTTTCGTTCTTGATGGACCAAAAAGATCCATATGCAACAATTATAGTGGCCTAGAAGTGGACACCACTTTCTTGGATTTGAAAGATGTCTTGGTTTGCTTCCTCTTTTGGCATGTGTCACATAACTTATCCTTGATGAACTTAATATTTGGAAGACTAACAACTAGGTCATTCTATATAAACTTGTTCAAGTGCTCCATGTGAATGTGAGCGAATCTTTTATGCCATAGCCAAGCCTCGTTGTTGTTCGCCAATAAGCATTTTACCTTCAAGGAAGAGTTATCAAAATAAATCATAAAGATATTATTAATTCTTTTACCTTTTAGCAAGACATCATGTGTGACTTCATGTTCGATTAGGCATTCGTCCTTTGTAAAGTTGATTCGAAACCCTTTGTCATACAATTGACTTATGCTAAGTAGGTTATGTCTTAGGCCTTCCATGTAAAGGACATCTTCGATGATTGTAAACGGTGATGCTCCAACGGTTCCTACTCCAAGGATCTTTCCCTTATTGTCATCACCGTATGTTACATATCCTTTGGCCTTTAATGATATATGTGAAAATTTGTTGATATCGCCCGTCATATGCTTTGAACATCCGCTATCAAGATACCATTGATTGGATGTTGTCTTCAAGCAGAGCTACAAAACAAAATTAAGTTTTTTTAGGTACCTAAATTTCTTTGGATCCTTGATAGTTAGTACCCTTTTCAACCCACACATAATGCCCTTTTGCAATACCAATATTACACACATAACACACATTAGGTGTTTGGCCTTTGATTCCATAATAAAATCAAGTTGGTTGGAAATTACTTTTATATCTAGGAACATAAATATTTTTCTTGAAAACCCTTTTCTTTTTATGACTTTGATGCACACTTTTAGAATTGTTTACTTTCTCTTTAGAAATTTACTCACTTGCTTTAACAAAAATGGTCTCATTTGTGCTTGGTTTAGAAAACTTAGGATATCCTAATCCACTTTTATCATTAGAATATCTTTAGTGCCTAAGAATTTCTTCCAAGCCAATTTGACCTTTTTCATATCTTTCAAGAACTCTTTTAAGTTGAACAATTTGAAAAGAGTAAGATTCACAATTCTTACAAGCAAGATTTTGTTTTTCATCCATCAATTTTTGTTTTTCATTTTTAACATATTTTTCCAAAGAAATGTTCTTTTCTTCTAGGGATGAAATTAATTTCTTTTGAGATGAAATAGTTTTATACAAAATTTTACATTCTTTTAATAATTCATTTATAACATATTGTGCATCATTATCATAAACGAAGTCATCAGAGTGATGTGAAGCCATTAGAGCCATGTTTGCACATTCATCGATTTTCGATTTCGACGAGGAACTTATCTCATTATCTTCCCAAGCAATGTACGCTTTCTTGTTCTTGAACTCCTTCTTTCCTTTGAATCCTCCTTTCTTTGCAAGTTTCGGATAATCCCACTTTATGTGACCTTGCTTTCCACATTCATAACAAGTGACGTCTTGCATTGATGTGGGTGCTTCCTTTTTCCTGAAATGTCTATTCTTTTTAGCATAAAAGGAATTTTTATTTTTATTGAAAAACTTACCAAGCTTCTTTACAAGAAGCATGAAATTCTCATCTTCCGATGTCTCCTCATCTTTATCGTCTTTTGTTTCAACCT
This sequence comes from Lathyrus aphaca, assembly GCA_963966055.1. Classification (NCBI taxonomy): domain Eukaryota; kingdom Viridiplantae; phylum Streptophyta; class Magnoliopsida; order Fabales; family Fabaceae; genus Lathyrus; species Lathyrus aphaca. The sequence continues at coordinate 503,070,622 of OZ014520.1, forward strand.
TCAAGGCAATTCCTTTGGACTTCTTTTCTTGACTTTCATGTTTCTCAAGTCTTCTAAGTTCCAATTAGTGTTCTTGAAGTTTGCCAAATAGAGATGCGGATGTCATCATTGAGAGACTCTTCTTTTCTGAGATAGCGGTCACTTTCGGTTGCAATTCTCTTGTCAAGGATCTTAGGACTTTGAGGTTGAGATCATCATTTGTAAATGTTTTTCGAGAGCAATCAAATGATTTGTTAGATGGACAAATCTCTTATGTAGTGCAACTATAGATTCACCGGACTGCATGCGGAATATTTCATACTCTTGACTTAGTGTGTTTAGCCTTGATATCTTTACTTCGGCGGTTCCTTCATGTGTTTATAACAAGGTGTCTCAAATCTCCTTTGCCAATTTACATTGAGATATGCAAAAGAACTCATCCATACTAAGAGCACTTTTTAGAATATATATTTCCTTCTTCTCATTTAAAATCCTTTTCTTATCATCTTTGTCATATGTAATTTTCAACTTTGCGGTTCCAACGCCATTTACGACATTCATCGGATTATGTGGACCATTTTCAACTGCTTTCCATATACCTTCTCCTTGGGCTTCTACACGTGCCTTCATTATGATTTTACAGAAATCAAAATATTCTTCAGAGAAGAGTGGAGGCTTGTTTATACTTCCACCGTCTTTGAAAAGCGGGTTTGTACTTATGGAAGCCATGATGGATCACTAGGAACAAGTTACGTATAACTTGCTCTGATGCCAAATGTAAGATCAGAAAGAGCCTAAGAGGGGGGATGAATTAGGTTTTAGATAATTTTTCCGGAATTTTATCGGTGGTTGAATTTTTCTGCCTAAAGTTCTAAGTTTTGAAAGTGGTAAAGCAGAATAGTAAAAGACACCAGGATTTATACTAGTTCCCCTCATAGATCGACAATACTCCAGTCCCCTTACGACTCGTAAGAGATGTTATTATAGTTTTAGAATTGTACATCCTATCACACCAAAACCCGGTGAAGCCTACTTTCTAACAACTATACAAACAATATGTTGAAGAACAACCCTGTTAACAACACCAACCCTTGTGTCCAACAATCCTGGATCACAAGTCAACAATAGAGAAAAATCTCTTGATACAATTTTATAGAATGATGAAAGTTTGATATCAATCTTCTTTGATTGATTTTCTCATTGAATCAAAATTCACTCAAGAATTCTATACAAATTTTCAAATTTAAAATGATATAAGATGAACAAATATGAACACTTTTATAAAAATTTGAATTATGTGAGAGTGATTGAATATGAGTTTTATGAAAATTGTAGGAGGTGTTTCTCAATTTGAAATTTTCAGAATTTATAAGTTACAAAACACCTATTCAAAGAGGTATTATTTGTTCATGAAAAAGTAATGAAAAAGTATGAATATTTAAAAATATTTTTCATAAAAAATGGCCAAATTTGACAAAAACGTACAATGTTAACCGGTTAACCAAATGGGTTAACCGGTTAACGCTTTAAAACGTTAACTTCAGGATTTGAAAATTGGGGCCGTTAACCGATTAACCCATATGGTTAACCGGTTAACACTATTATAAAACCAGAAAAAATTTGTTTTAAAGTGTTAAACCAGTTTGTAAAATTATACCAATGATTATATGCATCATTCTAACATAAATTATGATTATTGAACACTTGTATATCAATTCAAAGGTGAGTTTTGACATACCTTAAGATTGTGTCCAAAGCTTGAATCTTTATGAATATGCAAATGAAGCTTGATCACATAATGCCATTGCCTTTGAAAGATCATGTCCTTGTGCTTGATAAAATTGGAAGCTCTTATCTTTTTGCAGTCATGAAATGCATAGATGCTTGTTGTCTTCATCAAAATTCTTGAGGTTGAAGCATCCTTCTACAAATCCAATTGAGGGCTTTACCTTAAGATCTAGGGTTTTGAATTAATTTTGAAGAGTTTCAATTGAGATTTCGTTTGAAGATCTTTGTGTTGAAGATGAAGAAAATGGTGGTGGTGATGAACCAAACAAATGAATAGTGACTCTCGCTTTTCTTCTAATCGTCGGATTTCGATGCGAGCTGGAATTATAGTTAAGGTTATTGTTAATCGTTAATGATGTTGCGTGATGCTGCGGTGCGAGTCTGAGTCTTAGCTATTGTTATGGCTGATGCACAGAGTTATGTGATTGTGAATTTGTTGTTGTAGCGTTGAAGTTGCGAGATACGTTGCTGCAGATTTGTTGAATGGTATGTTGAACTTGTGAGTTGTTGTTTTTGAAATTTGAGGCTACTACGTATGTGTTGCAATTTTGGTTCAGAATTTGTGAATTAAATTTGCAAGTGGAAAACAAGAACACCCATCTAAACCAACACTGGTTCTTATTCACGATTTTTGTGCAAATGCAATGTGGCAATACGGTGAACATCATTGACATTTCATTGCGCATTTCAAGTTGAGCTTGGTAGGGATAAGTTATGGTGGATTTGTGGGGTATAGTTTGGTTTCCAAGTTTCCTAAGGTAGTTGAGAAGTTGGTTTTGTGTTGTGTTGGTGTTTGTTGCCTCAAACTCCTGATAAGCTTAGGGAGTTGACGAGGTTGTCTTTTGTTAAACCATACTTTACCGAGTTAAATGAAGCAAGGAATCAAATTAATAGGGTGTGGTACAACTGAAGCATAGTCAGCAAACCACATATGCAATTAACTTAGACCCAGTCAACATGTGTAGTAACACGGGGTGATAAAATCTGGTTTTTGGTTTTATAAAGGGGACTTCATAAAAAAAACTTCAGGGGGAGTATAATAAATCTCGTCCTAATGGCAGGGGATTTCATATAATTAACCCTAAAATATATTATACAAACTTATCCATAAACACTTATTTTAGTAAACACTAATGTGGAATATTGGAACAAACCCTTGTACGAATAACATGTCGTCAAAGTCTGCTCACATGTTATTGTTTAATTGGGCCTTGTGTTATTAATCCAATTATTTAAGTTAGCTCGTACCCTAAGTTAGCTTGTAATGGGTAATTGTTAAAAAGGCCATTAGGTTAGTATGTAAATTTTATTATAAATAGCATACTAGTCTCTAATATTTTGAATAAGGGAAAATAGGAAGATAAAACCCTAATTCAATAGTGAGAGAAGTCATTTTGTTATTCTTGTATACTTGTAATCTTGTTTAAAGAGAAAGGAAAGAATAGCAGTTAATAACCAATCCTTTTATCCTTGGTTAACCTAAACCCTAATCCTTGTGGATTTCTTGATCATAAAGAAACCTATTATACGTTGTTTCTAAGGTATCTGATTCACAACAAATTGGTGCAGTTGTCACTTCTTGGATTTCCATCCTGGTACAAACGCGAAAGTGGCGCGGAAAGAGGTAGAGTCGCCAGCCAGACATTTTTATCCCGAAGGAATGAGAATGGTAATTCTGCACAAACCAAAGAAAAGAAAAGGAAGGACACGGGTCCTGCGAACCAAAGAGACTGAATTTGGGAGTCAGTTACGACCTGGGAAGGTATTAGCACCCCAGATCGTCCGTCGTACCCGACGGGATCCACACTTGCAAAGAAACTATTTAAAAGGGTGAAGAAATTAAAGTTGCTGCCAAACTGAAACTGAAACTAGAAAAGAAAGAAAAATAAATGGGGACAAAATGTAGGGAAATGAAAGATTGTGCTCGAACGGGCCCTACCCCGCTGCCTACGTACCTCATCTGGACATGAGGATCAGAGACACCGTAGTTCCCATAACTAGGGGTAGAAAAGATGGCTTGTGTCTTAAGGCTTGAACTGCCTATGTCAATGCTCAGGTGTTGCAGGCTTAGACGACGAGTGCGTAACCGTCTTGCAAAATGACAAGTAGGAGCAAGTTCACTAACAGAGCGAAGGAGATGAGAAAAGAATTCCCGAAGGAAAGACGCTTATTGTTTGTTTGTGTTTTTTATGAGCTTTTATTTGGTGTGACACAAGAGAATGAACTCGAGATCTTTTCCATGGAATGTGTACTTGTTACTACATTCCAAGATGGAATAATAGAACAAGCACATCAAGTAAGGAGAACTTATCCAAGACTTTCTTCCAAAGGCAAGGGCCTAAATTCATTGACTTCTTTGAATTTATTAGGTGTTTTAGTGATTAAAATGAAGAAGTATTTTTTATGATTTTTCTTGATGAAGATGACCTCATGATCCGACTTGTGCATCATGCTAGACAAATGCACTATTCCAAGATGAAATGAATACATAGGCCCCATGGAATAAGGTATTACACAAGAAGTCACTTCTTTCTTTATTAATATTTTTTAGGTTTTTGTTTTGAGATGAGAAGAGAAAAAGAGAACCAAAGGAGCAAAAGGCAAAAGTCTAATGGGGAAAGACTAATCCTAATATTAGCATGCAAAAAGTGGTCCTAAAGTTAGTGAGGTTTCAACTATCCTAAGAGAAGAAAGAACCAAAGGAGAAGAAAAGAAGAGGAGAAGAAAGCTAGCAAGTAACTTACTCCTCTAAAGGAGATAAGTTGCTCCTAAAGGGGGAAGAAAAAAGTTGCATCACATGATGGCATAAGGCACATCAAATCACAAAGAGAAAGCAACTTAAAAAAGAAAAGATGTAGAGTTGAAATGTGGATGAACATCCACACTTCTCTTACCATGAGCCCCTGCAAGTGTTAGCAAAATCCATCATATGTTCATCAACAAAACTCAAGGAAATGGCATGCTCAAAGCTCACATCAACAAAGATCATACTACATGCCCAGTTGCGCACACAAGCATTTCCGTGTCGAGGACACGAAGCAATACATATACCAACAAGGAAATCACCCTAAACTAGCATATTCAATGATCATACAGTGATCCATGGCAATTAAAACATGTAAGGGGATTAAACAAGCTCAAAATAGCTCAAAAAAGTCATTTTGCTTCAGTGTTAACCGGTTAACCAAAGCGTTAACCGGTTAACCATGTCAAACCTGCAGAAAACAACACAGAAAACAGGTGCGTTAACCGGTTAACCAAAACATTAACCAGTTAACACTGTCAAAACAACAACAATTCCTGCAGAAAACCAGCTCAAAACCAGCTTATCCAAATAATCACACACCAGACCAGCAATCAATTATACATGAAATAAATGGACCAATTCACATTAATTTACATCATCAAACTCATGAACATTAGCGCACGGATCTGGTTACAAATCAACCAACCAATTCAAGCAACACAAGCTAATACACAAGCACATGGTGGATCTAAAGCACAAGCATGTAAATAAGCTAAAAGTAGCTAGATTTGAATTAAACCAACCTACAAAGCCGAGGTATGCTTTGGTAATTGTTGTTTGAGATGGAAATGAGAGATCTCGCCGAAAACTTTGAAGATCTGGTGCTAAGCTTCACACTCCATGCAAAATAAATGCAAGCAAAGGGTCTTGATGCAGAATTTTGGATCCAAAAGCACTTCTAATTCCCAAACCAGATCTGAATCACCAATTAAACCACCAAAATGATGCAAAGGAGCTATGGATGGAGGTCTAGTTCCAAGATCTACACACCTTAAGGCAAGGTTATGTGATCTTCAAAGAGGAACTCTTGGTGAATTTGGAAAATGTGGGAGACAAAATGAGAGAATAGTGAGAGAGATGAGTGAAAATTCAGAATGAGAAGTGAAAAATATGAGAGAGCTCCTTTGGTTTGGTGGGAAATGGAATAAATATGGTTTAGGTTTGGGGCCCAAAATTTAGGCTTGGGATCCAAATAATATGGTTTGGGAAAGTGATTAGGATTTAGCAATGGAATTAGGCTTGGATAAATGCTCTAGATCCTTCTCCACAATTCAAATGAATAAAAAATCAGAAAATTGGAAATTTGGAGCCAAAGCACATGCTGAATGCTGCTGGAATTCAAAATTCACAGTCGTTAACCGGTTAACCAAAGCGTTAACCGGTTAACGCCAGTGAATTTTGAATTTTCCCTCCTTTTGGTGGGAAACCTCAAGAATAACCCGACGCCAACCGTTTTGACCTGATTTTGATCCTCCATCCTTTTTTAAGGCCTTGACCATGATACCAAGCTTGTGTAACATGCCCTGTGAGCTTCTTGCCAGGTCACCATGCTCTTGATTTTGCTTTGTAGCGCTTCAAATTTCCCGGATGATTGATCATATGCCTTATGCTAGAACATGCAAGTGCTATGCTTCATCTTTCTATGCAAAAATGCTAAGGACATGACATGCTCATGATGATTATGATATGATGATGATGCTAAACAGGAGAGGGCAAATTTGGGGTGTTACAGCTGCCCCTATTCAAGCAACCGTTAATCTGAAAAGAATGGTAGCACGACTATCGACCGTTCAAGATAAACTGTGATTGAATACCAAAAAGACCTGATATTTGCACTCTGCTGGAGAATGCAGACATAAGAAATAAACCCAACCAAATGACGCTTTGGCGACTGAAGCGGGGACAAAGCAGACAAGCTCCTTCTAACCCGAATTGTTACTTCGGATGGAAAACCTAGATAGACGAGTCCTTCGAGCAATCATGTTACGCCAAGAACTGGACATACGAGCCCTCATACATTTTACAATATATGATCTGAGATGGACGAATCTCCTTCGGATGAACCTGTTATGCCAGGATCAGTGATGCACTTAAGTTTATGGGATAGACATGCATAATCAGGATATACGAACCCTTCTCATATATTATACGTGGATATATGGTCTAAGACAGACGAGTCTTCTTTGAGCAAACCTGTTACGCCAGGTGCAACATTAGGGCTTGACGAACCCTCTTCACAAATCTTGCGTAGATAAGTGGTCTCTGAGACAGACGAACCTCCTTCGGATAAACCTGTTACGCCAGGACCGGTAACCATTTTGACGTTTTAATCCCACCGTCAGGACTTCAAACCTCTTCAATACAGACGAGCATTGGATGATCATCAAGAGAACACAGACGAGTGCCATAAGTCAATGATACAAACGAATATCAGACGATGATCTAAGAAACACAAACGAGTGTTTCAGGCGATGATATAGACGAATATCAGCCACTGATACAGATTGGAGTAGCGATACAAACGAGTACCAGAACGATTATCAAATCAGCACAAAGGATATAAGCTAACACAAACGAGTGTGAGGGAATGCAGACGAGCAACAAGAAGATATCAAACACAGACGAGTGTTGGGGAAAACATACGAGCAACGAATGCCCAGTAAGAAACACAATTCTTCCGGGGAGAATCAAACGAAGAATATTTCACAAACGAGCGAGTGCTGGGAATGCAGACGAACATTAAACAGATTGCAAACACATACGAGTGCTGAGGAGTGCAGATGAGCAACAACGTAGTGTGAACACAGACGAGTGCTAGGACTACGGACAAGCATCAAACAGATATCAAACACAGACGAGTGCTAAAGAATGCATACGAGGAACAAATATTTACCACACACAGGCGACTGTTGGGGAAAGCATACGAGCATCAAATGAGTATCAAACACCGACGAATTTACGGGGATGCAGACGAGCATCAACAAACATCTAACACAGACGAGTGCTAGGACATGCATACGAGCATCCTGCGAAATGCCCTGATTGGCAACAGAAAATCACGACTCTGCAGGGGAGAACCAGGTTAAGAGGCTCTGACACCTATCTCTGGTTGGGGAGATGAATAACTTCTTGTATCATCACCATAGTCAAAAAATAAATTGGCGACTTCTCTGGGGAATACTTCAACGATGGTAGCAAGTCCCAAACATGAAATCTACGGGGATAACCATCTTCAGGCTCGGCTGAGGAAGAGGCTTGGTCAAGACTCCGACTGGGGAGAGAATTCTGAAAAATTCAACCCTGTGGGGAAATCAGGCGCACATCTACTCGCTGGGGTGGACTTCACTTGTGGAAAAAAAAGATCCTCTTGGGGATGAAAGCTCTTCAATTAGCCTTGGAATTCTGCTAGGGAAATATCCAAGATATCTTGGCGATACTTGATTGAGGAATGAAATGTGAACCAATGTCTGCATTACTTTGTCCCATTGGCCAAAAATAAATTGGCGGACTCGCTGGTGACTCACTGGGGGGTATTTCAATGATGGTTGCAACTTCCAAACATGAAACTCTGCGAGGAAAAGACGAACTTCTGACCCATCCAGGGATACATGGTCAAACAACCTTTGCTAATGAAAGAGTTCTGGCAGCTACAACTCTATGGAGAATTAGGCATTTAGCTGCCTGCTGGGAATAGCCCATTCCAACATAAAGACTCCGCTCTGGTTTGAAGTTCTTCTGGGGATACCACCCTAATCGGACTCAGCTGGGGAAGGTTCCATCTGAACTCAACTGAGGATAACTACGTCTTTCTTGCGAAGAACAACCACTGCTTGGGGAGGGCACCTCTTTGATTAGGTTTGAAATTTTGACGAGGATTCCACTTGCTATAGCTCAGCTGGGGAGCACTCTCTGCCTGGGGAAATTCAATATCGCCTTGCAAAACCTGCAACAACAGTATACACACATGTGCCTCGGGGACTTGCATGGTATGATCTGTTCATCCATTGTCACCCGACACTCAAAGATAATATTTAATTGTTTCCATGCCATGTCAATATTTTTTTTATAGAAAAATCAACATGTTTCATATGCAATGCTTTTTTTAGCCAAAAATTCATGACATTTTTGCAAATAAAGTAAACACAACACAACACGGCTCTTGACTGAATACTCATTCATTGAATGACCTCTGAATAGGCAAAGTTTTACATCATGAAGCAACTACCTGGAAAGAGGTGGCTACCATAAAATTGAGAAAAGAAACTATCCTAATGGCAATGTGTACGACATTCCAATGAGTTTCATTCCTGCTATGACCAACATGTCTTCAAGACTTTATGTTCTTGCCTTTGCTTTCTGAAGAAGATGAGGGGACTGATTCCTATCCTTCTGATATTGTCAGACTGTATGAAACGGTGATTTGGTTCAGATTACCTGGATCGCAGTTGTTCGCTTATTCCCTTGTTTTGCTTGGATCGCCCTTTCGGGTTTTCAATCCACCGGGATACCCTTTTTTGCCTGAGCCTTCCGATGCTGCTTTTCGACTCAGCGGGTGTACACATTATTTTTATTATTTCCCTAATTTTTGCCCGAGATTTTTATTTTGTTTTTGTGTCCAGCGGATCTTTTTATGCGAAGTATTTTTTAACTGCGTCCGAGTTAACAGGAGACTGGAAATCTTCTCCATCCATAGTAGTGAGCATCAACGCCCCACCTGAGAAAACTTTCTTTACTATGAATGGACCTTCGTAGTTTGGGGTCCACTTGCCCCTGTGATCTGAACTTGGAGGAATGATCCTCTTGAGTACAAGCTCGCCTACTTGATACTCCCGATTACGTACTCGTTGGTCGAATGCTCGCTTCATCCTCCTCTGATAAAGCTGACCATGACAGATAGCCACTAATCTCTTTTCCTCAATTAGACACAACTGATTATATCGGGCACGTACCCATTCAGCCTCATTAAGCTTCACATCCATCATCACACGCAATGAAGGAATTTCTACCTCAATAGGCAAGACTGCCTCCATGCCATATACCAGGGAGAAGGGAGTTGCCCCGGTTGACGTCCTGACTGACGTTCGGTACCCATGTAGTGCAAATGGTAACATCTCATGCCAATCTTTGTAATTGACAACCATCTTCTGCATAATCTTCTTAATATTCTTGTTAGCCGCCTCTACCGCGCCATTCATTTTTGGCTGGTAAGGAGAAGAATTATGATGTTGAATCTTGAAGTCCCGACACAGTTCTGCCATCATCCTGTTGTTCAAATTGGAACCATTATCAGTAATGATTCGCTCGGGCACTCCGTATCTGCAAATGATGTCTCTCTTCAGAAATCTGGCTACCACTTGGCGAGTGACATTGGCATAAGATGCTGCTTCAACCCAATTGGTGAAGTAATGAATCGCAACCAAGATGAAACGATGACCGTTTGAAGCAGTGGGCTCTATCTTCCCGATCATGTCAACGCCCCACATAGAAATGGGCCAAGGAGATGACATGACGTTGAGCGGGCTTGGAGGAACATGCACCTTGTCTGCATATATCTGGCACTTGTGGCACTTACGGGCGTACGAACAACAATCAACATCCATTGTTAGCCAATAGTACCCTGATCTCAATAACTTCTTAGCCATTGCATGCCCTCCTGCATGAGTACCAAAGGATCCCTCGTGGACTTCCTGAACTAACAAGTCTGCTTCGTGTCTATCCACGCATCTGAGTAAGACCATGTCAAAGTTCCTCTTATACAAAAATCCATCTGCATTCAAGAAGAAGCTGGAGGCAATTCGTCTCAAGGTTTTCTTGTCATTGGATGATTCCCCAACTGGGTATTCTTGTTTTTCCAGGAAAAGCTTAATATCAAAGTACCAAGGTTTCTCATCAGACACTACGTCTACAGAGAAAGTATAAGTTGGTGCGTCAAGCCTGGAAATGTCAATCCTGGGCACATAGTTCCAACATAAAACTTTGATGGACGGAGAAAGAGTAGCCAATGCATTGACAAATTGATTCTCATCTCGTGGTATATATTGAAGCTTAACCGTTGTGAAGCACGTCGACAGTCTTCTGGCATAAACCCTATAAGGAATTAAGTGTTCTTGATGTGTTTACCACTTGCCGGTAATCTGGTTGATAACGAGGGCTGAATCTACGAATATATCGAGGGTCTTAATCCGAATATTAATAGCCTCCTCTATTCCCATTATGCACGCCTCGTATTCCGCTTCATTGTTGGTGCAGCCAAAAGTAATTCTGGTAGCGAAGGGAAAGTGAACACCTTCAGGAGTGATAAGAACAACACCAACTCCACGTCCGTTGACATTGACTTCCCCATCAAACATCAACTTCCATTTGGATTCAGGGTCAGGACCCTCCTCCGGAAGTGGTTCCTCTCAATCTCTTGCCTTGAGGTACACGATGTCCTCATCAGGTAAATCAAACTTCATCGGCTGATAGTCGTCTTCAAGTGGTTGCTGTGCAAGATAATATGACAATACACTTCCCTTGATGGCTTTCTGGGAAGTATATTGTATGTCATACTCTGGTAAGATCATTTGTCACCTTGCAACCCTTCCGGTTAATGCTGGTTTCTCGAAAATATACTTGACGAGGTCCATTTTTGAGATTAGCAATGTGGTATGGGTTAACATGTACTGTCTCAGTCGGCGAGCAGCCCATACCAAAGCGCACCAAGTTTTCTCGAGCAGTGAGTAACGGGATTCACAGTCGGTAAACATTTTTCTAAGGTAGTAAATAGCATGCTCTTTTCGACCAGACTCGTCATGTTGGCCTAGAACACACCCCATCGATCCTTCTAACACAGTCAAGTACATGATAAGTGGCCGTCCTGGAACTGGAGGCATTAGGATCGGAGGCTCCTGCAAATACTCTTTTATCTTTTCGAAGGCTCTTTGACAGTCCTCATTCCATATGACCGTTTGCTCTTTTCTTAATAATTTGAATATTGGCTCGCATGTGGAAGTTATATGATATATAAACCGAGAAATGTAGTTCAATCTCCCTAAAAACCCACACACTTCTTTTTCTATTTTCGGTGCAGGCATGTCTTGTATTGCTTTTACTTTTGCAGGATCTACCTCAATTCCCCTTTGGCTAACAATGAAACCCAACAATTTACTGGACCGCACTCCGAAAATGCACTTGTTTGGATTCAACCTCAATCTGTACTTTATCAATCTATCAAACAACTTTTTGAGATTAACCAGATGCTCTTCTTCGTCCCGGGACTTGGCAATCATATCGTCCACATATCATTCAATTTCTTTGTGTATCATATCGTGGAACAAGGTTACCATAGCCCGTTGATACATTGCCCCTGCATTCTTCAATCCGAAGGGCATAACCTTATAACAGAATGTACCCCATGGGGTAATGAACATCGTTTTCTCCGTGTCCTCCGGTGCCATCTTGATCTGATTGTACCCGGAAAAGCCATCCATGAAAGAAAATACCGAGAACTGAGCGGTGTTATCTACCAACACATCAATGTGAGGTAATGGAAAGTCATCCTTTGGACTTGCTCTGTTTAGATTCCGATAATCGACACACATCCAGACCTTTCCATCTTTCTTTAGTACAAGCACAATGTTAGCTACCCAAGGCGGGTAACTAGTTACGGCAAGGAACCCGACATCCCACTGCTTCTGAACTTCCTCCTTGATCTTCATAGCCATATCAGGGCTAGTTATTCTCAGCTTTTTCTTTACCGAAGGACAATCTTCCTTTAGTGGTAGCTTGTGCACAACAATGTCAGTATCTAGTCCTGGCATATCTTGATACGACCAGGCGAAGATATCCACATATTCACGTAGCATACCGATCAACTCCCTCTTTACCTCGACCTGCAGACTGGCCCCAATCTTTACCTCTTTCTTCACCTCTTTAGACCAGATGTTGACGATCTCTATTTCTTCCTGATGAGGCTGAATGAGCCTTTCCTCTTATTTCAACAACCTGACCAATTCTTCTGGGAGTTCACAGTCTTCCTCGACCCCTTCATCAGCTTGGTAGATAGGATTGTCGAAGTCATGCACAGTCATAGCAGGAACGTTATCACAGGAATCCAAATGATCAACACTACACAAATGATATGCTTAATTCAGAATCTGTTGGTTTCACAAGAGACGCAAACACGCAAAAACATAGGAGACAAAACATTGCCATTTCATTTGTTTTTTTTAAAAATTTAAAAAGCGAAAGAAAGAGAACACAATTTGCTTGAAAAATGCCCTTTATTCCATGGAAAAAGTAAATGCATTAAAAACATGGTGGCCCTACAAATGGATCCATGCACCTTGGGCAGAGTGCATGATTTGACATGCAGTATGATAAAATGGAAACAAGAAAATTACTTTGACTGCCAAGTAAACTGAACGAAATCTTCAGCAGACCAGTTCCGGAGCTCCTCCCCAGGTACGCATGGGTGAATCCAGTTATCCAAGTCGCAGTCACTGTCCCCCTCTGCATCTGTTGCACAAACATTGTTGTAGTCGAGCATTCCAGTGCTTGTGAATGCTATGGGCTTATTGCCCTGAGACCAGCTGGACCGATCAGGTTGATATCCAAGACCAAACTTGTTATCTTTCTTTTCCACTTCTAACAGCTTGCCCCAACCCTGGGCATTTCCGGATTGAACTACCTCCTTAGCTTACTTGTAGGAGTAGATAGGAGTCCCTTCCTTTTCATTGCTCTGGACTGCAGCCACCGGAGATAAAGTACTAACATTAACCGTCTCTAAAGCCTGGCAAAGTGTTTCATGAATCTCCCCGTCCATTTCCACGTACTTGAAAGTCGACAGATGACTTACGAAAATATCTTCTTCTCTGCATACAGTAACAATCTGGCCGTCTACCACATACTTCAACTTCTGATGCAACGTGGATGTTACTGCACCAACAACATGAATCCAGGGACGTCCCAGCAAACAGCTATAAGCGAGTTGAATATCCATAACATAGAATGTGCTCTTGAATACCTGAGACCCAATCTTCACCAGTAACTCCACCTTTCCAAACACAGATCTTTGTGACCCGTCGAAGGCTTTTATAATTAGATCGCTGGGTCGCAAAATGATGCCATCAACGTTTAGCTTCATTAAGGCCTTCTTAGGGAGCACATTGAGAGAAGAGCCTGTATCTACCAGGACGTGTGATAGAACATTGTAACACCCTAAATTTGCCCTATTCTTTTTAAGCATCATATCACATCATATTCATCATAAGCATATCATATTCTTGGCATCTTAGCATGGAAAGATGAGGCATAACATTCTCATGACCTAACATTAGGCATATGATCATCTGTGGAAGGATTTGAAGCATTTCAAGCTATAACAAGAGGCCCAAGGGTTTTGTTCAAGTCCTATGAGGAGTCTACATTGCATTCACAAAAGCCTAGAAGGTTGGAAGATCATCAGGGAATTCAAGCTAGGGCAAAGCTCCTACACAGTGATCCCAAATTAGGGTTTGAGTTTCAAGCATGAAAACCTTGTGACTTTGGCCATTTCATTTGGGCAAAGTCTTTCATATGATAAGAGGATCCTAGGGATGAAATTTGGTGAGAAAGTTCCTTGTGGAAGTCAAGTATTTCTTCAGTTGCTTGTAAATGAAGAAATTGGTCAACTGTGCATTCTAAAAGTCAACTGTGAGTTTTCAAAGGGTCCAACCCCATTTTTCTAGCCAAGGGGTGTTCTTATAACCTTAAAAAAGGTTTGGAAAGATTAAAGATCAAGAATCATGAGGTTTTGAGGTGTTTTGCAAAATTGGCATATGGTTGGTCATGGAAATTTCCATTTTTAGTAACTTTTGCCCTAATTTTCAAGTAAGCATAACTTGGTGAAAAAAGCTTCAAATGGATTACCATCAAACATGAAAGTTGAAGATTAAAGTGTCCCATTTTTAAAAAGTACAAGAGCATTTTCATAGCCTTTATGGTTAAGGAGGAAAGCCCTTCGAAAATCTCAAGAATTTTAGGGCATGGCATGAATTCTAAGCCTTCCACAAATTTAAGATCCCATAGAACATATTTTTGAGTGATGTAATGAACCAAATGAGGTCACAAACTTACAAAGCAATGCCAAGAGTTCATTTTGCTCCAAAAATATTTCCAAATTCGTGCATGGGATGTATTGTATTCCATAAGGTGCAAAAAATGCATGATCATGAGAAATGCATGACCCTCACAACCAAGGGCCAAGATGATTTCTGTTTTGAATCAAGGGAAAGATTGTGATCACACATGTGCAAAGAGAGAGGGAAATGCACGAGCAATCACCTCATCACACAAATCTTGCAAGTTTTGCAAATTCACTCTCACACTCTCCTCTCACGTGCACTTTCCCTCATTCTTTCAGCATTGCATTTTTGGTTGATATAAAAGAAAACTAGGGTTTCATTTCACCCCAGATCCATCACATTTGTTCATTCCAAAGTTTCTTGCACTCAAGCATTTCTCTTCGAATCTCCTCATTCTCCCACTCTCTTCACAAACAAATCACATATCCTGAATCCTTGAAGCATAAGGATCACTAATCCACCACTCATTCAAGCTGAAAGTGAAGGATTGGAGAGGTGCCATTCAAGGGCAGGTTGATTCGAAGCTTCAGATTCAAGCTCTCTCAAGCTTCCTCTTGCATTTATTTTGTAAGAGGAGATCCAAAGGAGTAGATCTGCAGCATCTGGAGCATTATCTTGGTGGTTTTGAAGTGGTTCCATCTCAGGTATGCTCTGATATCCATAGATCTGAAACTTGTGTTTATGGTATGCATTATGATCTGTGAACATCACTGAGTATTCTGCACTTTTTAGATTTGAAAATGCTTGAGAATTGAGTGTTTTATGATGATTTGAAGTTTCATAGTTAGATCTGTTTGTCTTCGATCCAGGCTGTTCATTGATCTATTGTGAATTTCATGATCATTTTTGGATTCAGCATAGTTTAATTGTTTAATTTGGAGCTTTTGATTCTTTTTAGTGGAGATTTGTTCATAGTTTGTGTTTTCTGGTGCCGGAGCCCTAGCTCCGGTCACCAGATTCTGGAAATATGCTGGCCTGAGTTTCATGAAGAAGATGACCCATGGCCCTTGGATTGTTTCATTTGGACGATCTTTAATGTGACAACGCATTAATGAACCCTCTCCCTCTCACGTGATTTTTCTTTTTTCTAAATTAATCAATGTGTCTCTCACCTCACCATAAATAACATGTTCCCTTACCCCTGACCAATTAATGCGCTGACTTGGTTTAATGAATTGACTTATCCTGTACGTTGGTTTGATCCAATGGTCCAGTGATTTTCCTGATTTATTGAATTTCCACCCTAAGTACTATGACCTGCGCTGACTTTGACCTGGGCCTGGATTGCTTTTCACCCCCCTGCGTGTAAGCCCATTGGGAATTAACTGGAGATGCTTGCTGACTGCACCCCCTGGCTCATCCTTTTATTTTTATTTCTTTTTGTTTTCATTTATTTACATTTTGATTTTCAATTTTTAAAAATAGTTTTAGGTAGTGGGAATGAATTTTTTTTTGTAACAGCCCGGGCCCCTCGCAAGGATATCCCAGCACTGCCACCTCATGATCTTCTCTACTCTTGTGGTACATACGCCATTTGCAAAACTTTCAGCAAAGCCTCCCGGTGAGCTCGAGAACACATCAGCAACGACAAAATGGATATCTTGGACGTGGTTTGATTCAGCTGTTCAACCACCTTATAGTCACTTTTCTTAATTATTCTCATGAACTCTTCAACTTCCCTTTCAAAAGTGCACTGACCGGTAGCAGGAGTTGACACCTCCTCAGTTGCTATCTGTTTACCCTTAGCCTTTGCAGTAGCTTCAGCTCCGAGATCACTTCTAAGAACTTGAGGAGCAAAGAGACGCCCACTCCGAGTAAATCCTCCAACTCCTCCAACATTCACAACAGTCGGGTCAATTGTCACTGCTTGACTTTCCACTTTCTGACCTTCTACATACACATCCGAACCATAGTGCCAAGGGATGGCATTGTCATCAGCATAAGGAACTGGTTCCGGAACAGTGATAGTTACTGGACTCACTTCGGGAATATAGATGGTCACCGGCTCTCTTCGGATGGGAGCTTCAGCAGGATCAAAATAAATTGTTATGGTAGACACGCAATCACTTCTATTGTCAACCCCGTCGAATTGTAAAGACCCCTCATTGATCAGGCACTGCAACCCAGCTTTCAAATCCCCACAACCATTAACAGAATTCATGCAACCCTCACAGTCAACATCGCAACCTGGAAAAACCCGCCCTTTCAACAACCCGTCTTTCACGATTAACAAGGAAGTCTTCACTTCACCCACGTTCAAAATCAAGTTCAACCTCTCACCAATATTGACAACATTTATCCTGGCCCCTTCATGATTTGGAATGGGGTTTGATGTAACATTTAGAGGTGATGCAAAGTTGATCGCCTTCGAATCAATCAGGTCTTGGACCTTATGCTGCAATGCCCTGCACTTCTCCGTTGAGTGCCCGAGAGCTCCTGAATGAAATGCGCATCTTGCATTAGCATCATACCCCACTGGAAGCTCTCCAGGTGGAGGTGGTGCTAATGTCCTCAACTGAACCAAATTCAAGTCTAACAATCTTTGGAGTAGATTTGTATATGTCATTGGGATAGCCTCAAGCACCCTGTTAGCTGGACGAGCTTGCCTCTACTGATGTGGTCTTTGCTGATAGTTATTGCGTTGCGGCTGTTGTTGTTGTTGCTGTTGTTGTTACACAATACCTGTGGGGATGGTGACAGTTGCCACCTGCTCGTAAGATCCTCTGTATCCGCGGCCCCGACCTCGACCGTACACAACATTAGCTTCTCCTTCCCTTCTTCTTGGGGCTCCATTAAAAGCTTTTCGAACACCACTTGAGCAAGCTGACGCCACCTCTGGGTGTACTCTTTAAACCCTTCTTTAGCATTCTGAGACATTGTCTGCAACTAGGTACGATTTGGAGCCATATCCAAATTATACTGATACTACTTTACAAACGCCTCGGCTAAATCCTTCCAACTTCGAATATTGACCCTGCTAAGCTTCATGTACCACTCCAAGGAAGCTCCTACAAGAATATCCTGGAAGTAATACATCCACAACTTCTCATCATCTGTATGCGCAACAATTCTTCCCACAAACGACTGAAGATGAGTTTTCGGGCAAGCTGTTCCGTTATACTTATCAAAAGTAGGGACCTTGAACTTGTAGGGAATTCTCACCCCTGGCACCAAGCCCAGATCAATGATGTTAAACCCTAGAGAACTCTGAGACTGAATGGCACGAATCTGCTTAGCAATTTCCTCAAACCTCCTATTCATGTCAACCCCTTGGCCTTCTGCCTCATCCAGCAAAGTGAATTGTTCATCCTGCCCATCCATATGCAGGTTATTCACTCCATCATTGATAATAGTGACCCCTGGTTGCACCACAAGGATTTCAACGTGACGGGCACCAGCCCCATTGCGATTACCTCCATCTGCTGTCCCATTGTTCCTGGCTTGATTGTTCTCTACCATTTCGCGCAAACGCTCTTGAGTTTGACCCATCCCAGCCATGAGGGTCATGAAGTTCTCCATTCTCGTCCTTAAGTCAGCCATGTTTGCTTGCATCTGCTCCATTGCTCTTTCTCTGTTCACCTTCGTAGGGTATCTGTGCACCATTGATTGTCTCTGAACCTTCTTGGGAGCTATAGTGCCTGAAAGTGACATGAACGTTAGGAAATTGGAGAAATACCTGTAAAACAACAAACATGTTATATGCATGCAATGTAACCATTCATGTTTCCATGTTTAGGCATTAATATTCCCCAGTTCTGGTATTTTGACAGAAAATACTCCAAATGACTTCAGAAACTAGCTTTTCAAACTCTTTCGAGGAGTATTCAGATCCTGGTGTCTTAAGACCAACAACTTTACTCATTCAGAAACGGTAACTGGAAAGTATCATTGCATAGCATGAACAATCTACCATCAATCAGAGTCATAGACATAAACATCATTCCCCAAAGGGTTATAATTTAATACAAATGATAGAAAGATAAAGCAAGACTCCTACAACAAGCTTGTAGGTAGTCTGGATACAATCAACAATAAACTAAAACCCTAGGCTAAAAGGAAGATCCAGGCTCCTCTTCTGCAATCTCCACCCCTGTCCGGTTCTTCTTAACGCCTGCTCTCAGCTTAAGATCTGCAATCTCCTTCATTGCTTCCTTCAAGGCTAGTTGGCTCTGTTCCAATTGTTGAGTCTTTTCCCTTCGTATTTTGTGAACTTGTTCTACTTCTTCTTTCTTGAAGGTCATCTGTATCTCAAATAACTCTTCCTTTTCTTTGTACTTCTTCTGCTCCTGTTCTCTTTGGCCCTGTAACCAAGCAATGGATTGACGAGCTTCTCTGAGAGTCTTCACATTATTCTTATGCTCTGCTTCTCTCTTTGACTCGGTTAAACCCAATATCTGAAAATGAGCTTCTCTCCAGCAAACTCATTTTCTTTAGCTTCTAAGGTAGCCTGCATCTTCTGTAGTTTTTCTTCTGCTTCTCTCTTAGCATGATTGACACGATGATACAAGCTAGCCATCTCAGAATTCTCTACCCGAACTTTGTGTAACTGAGCTTCCAACTTCTTGTAATCTTCAAGAGAAACAGTGGTCTACACCGATACCTCCTTTGGATATAGGGGAGCCTCAACCAAAAATGGCAGGAATAAAGTATAAACCCTACCTTGTATCCAAGCAGCAAAAGAGGGATAAGTCTTAGGGTCCACCTTTCCAAATTGTTTCTTACCCTCTCTAACCTTTGTTTCCCAAGCTTGAGATACTTGAATGACCATCTGCTCATTATCTTCAGCCGGAAAATACAGAGTCTTAGCTATTTCTTCATCTGATGGAGGATCCTTCAATGGATAACCAAATTGCTTTCTGGACAACACAGGGTTATGACTTATCACTCCCTTTCTACCTAACACCGACACATATGGAAACTCACCACACCTTGTAATAAACTCCTTCCCTACCAAGTTTCTGCTACATCCCCAGGCTATATCATCAGATGTTAACCCCATCAATCTTCTAGCCCACTTCCAATCTTGCTTAAGATCTTTGAACGGTCCTGACTTCGGAAGCTTCTTAGCAAACCACTCGGCGAACAATGGAGCACAAAAATTCACGTACCCTTTTCTCTTCTCATTTCTGTGATGAACACCATAATAGAAATCTCCCAACAGCGTAGGCACCAGGTTCCTTTTAATGAACAGGGTGATAGCCTCCAAGCTTACCCATCCTTTCTCTCCTGGGAAAAGACTTATCCCATAGACCATTAAGGCTAACAGCACACTGAACTCTAACCACTTCCCTCCCAAAGCAAACACATGAGCTTCTGTGATAAGAAAATCCAGATTAAATCCCTTCCCTTTACTGGCTTCTAACTCCATCT
Source organism: Lathyrus aphaca (assembly GCA_963966055.1). Classification (NCBI taxonomy): domain Eukaryota; kingdom Viridiplantae; phylum Streptophyta; class Magnoliopsida; order Fabales; family Fabaceae; genus Lathyrus; species Lathyrus aphaca. The sequence continues at coordinate 503,090,668 of OZ014520.1, forward strand.
TCACCCTAAGCATACTCAAATGACAAGCACCTGCAATGTCCTTGTACGAGGGACACTTCTCCGCAACATAATAGGGAACATCATTCTAGATAGGAATCTTCAGGATGTCAGAAATATCTTCCATAGTGGGAGCCAAGACGTAGTCATCAAACACAAAAATTCTCAACTGAGGGTCATAAAACTGCAACAAAGAATGAAGACTATCTCTCTGATCAACAGTAGGCTTGTTCATGTAACCCAAGATCTTCCCATACCGGCTTCTGAAATCATCTGAAACCTTGTCACTCATCAAGCCCACCAGTTTCTGAATCTCCTAGATTTCTGGCTGCGGGAAAGTGTAATGAGCATTCCTTTTTCTGGGTATCTCTCGGGCTTCTGTCATCTGGAGAAACAATGAATACCAGAACTGGGTACAGAGGCTAAATTCTAACCTGAAATGGAAACACAAACAATTAATGCAAGTATGATGCGATGCAAATGCAATGCAGGCATATGATCAACGACCGGGACTGTCTGGATACGGAACACGGGACCTAAGTAACCAAGAACCAAGATCCTCTGAATAAAGCCTCATGAACAAGAATTCATTCTCAAAAGCCCAAAATCAGATATCAGATGACTTAAGAACTCCAAAATCCATGTAGCCTTATAAAATCATAGAACTGTACTGGCAATGAGGCATGATGAGGTCGAGGGTTCCTGCAAACCTATAAACCCCTCCAAATCTCAGGGGTGTGCTCCGGGTCAAACATCACAGACTCTCAAAGCCGAAAGCAATAATACATTCACCATTTATGAGAAATGGCTCATGACCATATCAGGGAATCAGTTTGGCATTATGTACTATTATGGGAGGTCTCAACGTGAGTCCGGGAAAAACAAGCATCCTTTATAAGTTCCAAGCTTCAAGCGCTGGAATCGAGAAATAATAGTACATTCATCCCGAAGGGTACAATACTATCGTCAGACGACCAGATGCTTTGACTGAGTTCCTATAAAAGAACCAGACCATCCTATGCGAGTTCCCAGTGGGCCCTCAGGTGCGAATGGGTTTGCCACAAAATGTGGTCTGCCACTGTCACCACTGGAGAGGGATGTTTCCACAAAGATCCTCAATGATCGGTCCCCAGATGCACATAACTATCGAGGTTGTGTATGACCCCAGAAAGATTCTGGCATCAATACTCCAAGACGGTCGCAAGTCCGGGTGTGGAACTCACTACTACCAACATAGCAAGATGCCATGAAGCCAAAGTGACTGTCCACTATAAGTTCTAGGGTGAACTCGAGCCCTGGTTACGAGCTCATCTCTCAGCAAAAGTTCCTAATCCCACAGAAAAAAGGAAACCAGCAGCCAGACAGTCCACTATAATATATGATGCATGAAAATAAATACTGAAAACTGTAAATAAAGCTGTAAATAACCTGTAAATAAACAACAGTAAAATACACAGGCAACAACAAACAATCAACACCCAATAAAACAGAAGCAAACAAGCGCTAAGATTGAATCTCGAGGGGAACCAGAGAAACTCTGGTTAGGATTTCCCCAGTGAAGTCGCCAGCTGTCGCTCCCTGGATTTCCATCCTGGTACAAACGCGAAAGTGGCGTGGAAAGAGGTAGAGTTTCCAGCCAGAAATTTTTATCCCGAAGGAATGGGAATGGTAATTGTCGTACCTCGAAAAAAATACGATCTTAAAAACAACAACAGAGTCGCCACCTAATTCTATTTATTCTACGAGAGAAAAGGGAGATATATATACAACCTAATAAAGGATAAGAAATGGTTTACGAAACCAAATTCTAAGTTCGGGAGTCAATTACGCAAGGGGAAGGTATTAGCATCCCTCACGTCCGTTGTACTCAACGGGAACCTCTTAGCTAAACTATGCGATTAAATGTTTGATCTTAAGTCTTTGTTTCTAAATGATTGCTAATATGTTTGTTCCAAGGAAATTAAAGTTATATTATTAATAAGTCGGAGAAAATATTAAAAGTTTGTTGTTATTGCGACGGAGAGAAAAATATTGATTTTTTTTATAGGGTGCTCGCGAAGGATTAAAATCCCCGTGCCTACGTATTCCCTTGTGCAATGGGAAAGTCAGAGCTTCGTAGTTCGTGCAACTACGGTTTGTGATTTTTAATTGAACAATTGTTTAAAATGCATTCTACTGCTAAGCATTGGCTTATAATCGCGGTGGAGGTTGAAGCACTAGCTTGTTTGTGAGATAGAAAGATTCAGACAACGTTCGTTTTAGAGAAAAGTATTTGACTCTTGTTAAGGTGTTTTTAAACGAAATGGTGAATGAACCACGTCGCGTGGGGCTAGCCCAGGAGCGATTGCATTCCAAAACGTGCGGAGTGCTAGACTCCGGAGTTCTGTTCTTTCATTGATTAATTATGAAAATGATTTGAATTGGTTAGTAAATTTTAAATTGTTTTAAGATATGAAAGAGTGAATGAACCACGTCGCGTGGGGCTAGTCCAGGAGAGATTCACTCTAGAACGTGCGGAATGCTAGACTCCGGAGCTCTATTCTTTCGTGAGTTAATTGGTACGATTAAGATATTTTGAAATACGAAAGGCGAATGGACCACGTCGCGTGGGGCTAGCCCAGGAGCGGTCCAATCCAGAACGTGCAGAATGCTAGACTCCGAAGCTCTGTTTTCGTATTAAATTTATAAAATAAGTTGGATATATTTTTTAGACGTTTTAGAATTAACGTGCTTTAATAACAAAGGAGTGAACGAAACACTACGCGTGGGGCTAGCCCAGGCGTGGTTCGTTTTAGAACGTGCAGGGTGCTAGACTCCGGAGCTCTATTCCTTGTTAAATTAATTAAGATATGCAATAAGTCGTGCAGATGGCGATCGCATAATGATTGGCTTACGTATGTGAAGTGTAGACGCGATGGATTTCTCACTTGGTGTAGGACCAAGAAAAATTATTATTATAGTTTTTTTTTACGATTTATTTTAGTGGTTATCGTGTTTATTTTTATTTACTTGACAAAATGCAGTCGAAATACGATAAGCAAAACCAATACAAGTCTTCTCGGGACATACACATAATCATACGACTAAATAACGAGCCAAGACATAATCATACTCCATAAATAAAAAAATCGATCACAAGATAATAAACTAACTATATTAAATAGAATTATTTAATAAAATTAATTAACAAATTATTTAATTAATAAAATTATCTAAATAATTAATTAGTACAAAATATTTTTGTTTTATTTTTGAAATAAGGAAATAAAAAAAGAAATAAACAAATGGTATAAACTATATAAAAAAGATGGGCCAGGTATGATAAGCCAAAAAAAGGTGGCGCGTTTAAGAACGGATCAGGCCTACAGGGAAGAGGCCCATGTGCTGTTGAGGGTAGGAGCGGATCGGGTCCAACCCGCGACCCATTTCATATTGATACTAAAAAAAGGGGAAAATAGAAACCCTAAAAATAAGAACGGCGCTGATACCTTTCCAATTTCAGAAACAAAAAAACAAGTTTCTCCAACATTCATTCTCAGTCGCAACCCCTCTCTTCTCACGTTCAACATATCACCATGCCGGAAAAAACGAAGGAATCGCTGGAGTCCTCTAATCGATCAACAAAACAACCTAGCCCACTGTATACCAAACCTGAGTTTGAATCCTCAAACATTCTTCACAAAATTCCGCTCTAAACCCTCAAGTCGGAAAATGAAAATCTAAACCCTAATTCTAACAAGAACAAAACGATTCAAACCAAAAACATGGGGGGAAGACTCTGTGCGATAAATCGCTTCAAGATACGCTAAGAGGGGGTAAAACACAATGGAGAAATGTACCTAATAGGAGCTTGTCTGATTGATGCCTTGGTGACGATTCTCAGGTATTTACGTTCTGCCTTCCGCGTCTTCTTCACTCCCTCACCCTATCTCAACTGTTTCTGATGCCGTGCGTTTGTTGATGTTTCAGGCGGTGGTTCTGCGACGATTTGGCGAAAATTGACGAATTTCGATTTACAAAAGGTGTGTCATGGTTATTGTTCACTAATGAATTTCAGTTTGCAACAGAAACTCTTTTGGTTGTGAAAACTGTCTTATTTTCCTTTCTGAAAATTTTTCCAAAGTTTCGAAAATCCTTCCTCCCTCTCTGGTTTTTGTGAATTTTGCCTCTTTAAATAGGGGTTGGATTAGGGTTTCGTTTGAGTTCAAAATGATATAACTTGTTAGAGAAGTGTTTGACTGAGCACTTTTGTTTGATATTCAAGGGTTGTCTCTTTCAATGCAGGTTTTGCTTATGGAATAGAGTGTTGTCCATTTTGGTATAAGGAGAGGCAAGTGCTTTTTGGTTGTTGACCTGCATAGTCAACGAATCCATGTTTGCTGGGAGTGATAGAGAGAGGATTGACATTCTGCAAAACCTGCACTTGCAGCAGACCTGAGTTTGGCCACATCAGGTCTAATACTTTCCCTAATTCGTACATATTTCCTCTGCCCCTGTTATTCGTTGTTGTTGGTACCGCCCCTTTTGGTGAAATTTATTTCTCTTTCTCTCAAAAACAAAACACTTTCAGGACGCATGCGTGTGTATGCATTGAAATGTGGCATGCTTTATTTATTTGAATTTGGGCACGGTAATCTTTAAGCTTGCCTTGGTGCCTCCCTAACATCCTTTGCTTTTTCTTCTTGTTTCACGTGCCTTGGAGCTTATCGGATTCGCACGGGACATCCGCACATGAGGAGTTCGGTGATGGTAAACACAGGGATTACGGCATACATACTTTGCCTTCATTTAAGTGCCTTATAATCCCTTTTCCGTATTAGTTTAGATTTCTTTCAAACATTCACTCTCTTGACATGAATTAAAGTAGCGACTCATTGGAACATGGCTTTGTGACATCTTAACCTTGGCCAATCATCTAGACATGAAACTTGCGTGGCTGGATTTTGACGCATTAATCCTTTATGATTATATGAATGTATTCTGCTCGAGAAGCTTGTTCCTGATACCTCACTAACCATTGCAGCATGATTGTTTCTAGCCTTTGTTCTAATTCACATGTCTTTTATGTTAGGTCTGAAGTTTTGCAAATGTGCTCATGGAGAAAGTAGTTGGCTCGAATTTGCAAATACCAAGGGAGGATAGACTTTCTGAATATGCCTAGAGAAGGCTTGGAGTTTGGCGGAACACGAAGACATTTGTTTAACCCTTTGTTGTACAGTCCCAAATGATGACGTTATATCCATGACCACTTCTTGTATTTATCTTTAAATTTTTCAAATGTAATGATCATGTGTCTCCCTAGACTTAGTTTGGTGTAAATAGGGAATTAAACTTTGGAAATGACACTTGGAAAATATTGAATGATAAAAGACCTTTTAAAAGGAAAATTTGAGTTGAAACTTGTAGTTTGACAACAATTTTATGATTTTGACATAGCAAATGAAATTGTGTTGAAATAAATTTGGTATTTGACATGAGAATTTAGGAATTTAAATTAAACATTGAATTTGACATGAGAGTTTGAAATTGACTTTGGGAATTTGAACTAAACTTGGAATTTTGAAAATAAATGAATGAATGAGAATTGCAAAAGAAAATAGAGAATGGGATGAAAACTTGAACTTGGAATGAATTAGGGAAAATTGAATGAGAATTGAAATGGAAATAGAAATAAAACTTGGAATAGAAATAAGGAAGTGGAATTAGAACTTGGAATTTGGATTACAAATTAGAACGGAACACTTTGAAAGGAAATTTGGAATATGAGTTCTTAGAATGAACTTGAAAAGTAATTTGCACTTAGGAAAAAAAACGGGGTTGAAAATGACTTAAAAATTAAGAATTTAACTTGTAATTTATAAAGAAGACATGAAAGAGATATTTGGCAATTGGATTGAAAATTTGTAAAGGAAGCTTGAAATTTAAAATGGGACTTAGGATATAATTGAAATGGGAATTATATTCAGAACTTAAAACTTTGAATAGGATTTGGAATGGAAATAAATAAAAAATTGGACATGAATTGAAAATTAAGAATAGAAATTGACAAAAAAAAAATAAAACTTAAAAAAAAAAAATAGAATTAAATTTATAAATGAGAAACTTGATAATAAAACTTGTGACAAAATTCTGAAATGACTAAAATGCACTATGGTATATCAATAATGAGATGGATGTATGAATGAAATGTTAGGGGTAAAATTTGGGGTAAACATTAATGCTGAACAAACCAAAGAAAAGAAAAGGAAGGACACGGGTCCTGCGAACCAAAGAGACTGAATTCGGGAGTCGCTTACGACCTGGGAAGGTATTAGCACCCCAGATCGTCCGTCGTACCCGACGGGATCCACGCTTGCAAATAAACTGTTTAAAAGGGTCAAGAAATGAAAGCTGCTGCCAAACTAAAACTGAAACTGGAAAAGAAAGAAAAAGAAATGGGGACAAAATGTATGGAAAATAAAGATTGTGCTCGAACGGGCCCTACCCCGCTGCCTACATACCTCATATGGACATGAGGATCAGAGACACCGTAGTTCCCCTAACTAGGGGTAGAAAAGATGGCTTGTGTCTTAAGGCTTGAACTTCCTATGTCAATGCTCAGGTGTTGCAGGATCGGGCGACGAGTGCGTAACCGTCTTACAAAATGACAAGTAGGAGCAAGTTCGTGGACGGAGCGAAGGAGATGAGAAAAGAATTCCCTAAGGAAAGATGCTTATTGTTTGTATGTGTTTTTTATGAGATTTTATTTGGTGTGGCACAAGAGAATGAACTCAAGCTCTTTTCCATGGAATGTGTACATGTTACTACATTCCAAGATGGAATAATAGAACAAGCACACCAAGTAAGGAGAACTTATCCAAGACTTACTTCCAAAGGCAATGGCCTAAATTCATTGACTTGTTGAATTTATTAGGTGTTTTAGTGATTAAAATGAAGAAGTATTTTTTATGATTTTTCTTGATGAAGATGACCTTATGATCCGACTTATGCATCATGCTAGACAAATGCACTATTCCAAGATGGAATGAATACATAGGCCCCATGGAATAAGGCTATTACACAAGAAGTCACTTCTTTCTTTATTAATATTTTTTAGGTTTTTGTTTTGAGATGAGAAGAGAAAAAGAGAACCAAAGGAGCAAAAGGCAAAAGTCTCATGGGGAAAGACTAATCCTAATATTAGCATGCAAAAAGTGGTCCTAAAGTTAGTGAGGTTTCAACTATCCTAAGAGAAGAAAGAACCAAAGGAGAAGAAAAAAAGAGGAGAAGAAAGCTAGCAAGTAACTTACTCCTCTAAAGGAGATAAGTTGCTCCTAAAGGGGGAAGAAAAGAGTTACATCACATGATGGCATAAGGCACATCAAATCACAAAGAGAAAGCAACTTAAAAAAGAAAAAGTGAAGAGTTGAAATTTGGATGAACATCCACACTTCTCTTACCATGAGCCCCTGCAAGTGTTAGCAAAATCCAACATATGTTCATCAACAAAACTCAAGGAAATGGCATGCTCAAAGCTCACATCAACAAAAATTATACAACATGCCCAGTTGCACACACAAGCATTTACGTGTCGAGGACACGAAGAAATACATCAACCAGCAAGCAAATCACCCTAAACTAGCATATTCAATGATCATACAATGATCCATGGCAATTAAAACATGTAAGGGGATCAAACAAGCTCAAAATAGCTCAAAAAAGTCATTCTGCTTCAGTTTTAACCGGTTAACCAAAGCGTTAACCGGTTAACCAAAGTGTTAACCGGTTAACCATGTCAAACCTGTAGAAAAAAACACAGAAAACAAGTGCATTAACCGGTTAACCAAAGCGTTAACCGGTTAATACTGTCATAACATCAACAATTCCTACAGAAAATCAGCTCAAAACCAACTTATCCAAATAATCACACACCAGAACAACAATCAATTATGCATGAAATAAATGGACCAATTCACATTAATTTACATCATTAAACTCATGAACATTAGCACACGGATCCGGTTACAAATCAACCAACCAATTCAAGCAACACAAGCAAATACACAAGCACATGGTGGATCTAAAGCACAAGCATGTAAATAAACTAAAACAGAGCTAGATCTGAATTAAACCAACCTACAAAGTCGAGGTACACTTTGGTAATTGTTGTTTGAGATGGAAATGAGAGATCTTGCAGAAAACTTTGAAGATCCGGTGCTAAGCTTCACACTCCATGCAAAATAAATGCAAACAAAGCGTCTTGAGGCAGAATTTTGGATCCAAAAGCACTTCTAATTCCCAAACCAGATCTGAATCACCAATTAAACCAGCAAAATGATGCAAAGGAGCTATGGATGGAGGTCTAGTTCCAAGATCTACACACCTTAAGGCAAATTTATGTGATCTTCAAAGAGGAACTCTTGGTGAATTTGGAAAATGTGGGAGACAAAATGAGAGAATAGTGAGAGAGATGAGTGAAAATTCAGAATGAGAAGTGAAAAATATGAGAGAGCCCCTTTGGTTTGGAGGGAAATGGAATAAATATGGATTAGGTTTGGGCCCAAAATTTAGACTTGGGATCCAAAAAATATGGTTTGGGAAAGTGATTAGGATTTTGCAATGGAATTAGGCTTGGATAAATGCTCTAGATCCTTCTCCACAATTCAAATGAATAAAAAAAATCCAAAAATTGGAAATTTGGAGCCAAAGCACATGCTGAATTTGCTGCTGGAATTCAAAATTTGCAGCCGTTAACCAGTTAACCAAAACGTTAACCGGTTAACGCCAGTGAATTTTGAATTTTCCCTCCTTTTGGTGGGAAACCTCAAGAATAACCCGACGCCAACCGTTTTGACCTGATTTTGATCCTCCATCCTTTTTTAAGGCCTTGACCATGATACCAAGCTTGTGTAACATGCCTTGTGAGCTTCTTGCCAAGTCACTATGCTCTTGATTTTTCCTTGTAGCGCTTCAAATTTCCCGGATGATTGATCATATGCCTTATGCTAGAACATGCATGTGTTATGCTTCATCTTTCTATGCAAAAATGCTAAGGACATGACATGATCATGATGATTATGATATGATGATGATGTTAAACAGGGGAGGGAAAATTTGGGGTGTTACAACGGTGAGCATGGAGAAGATGCCTTCAACAAAGTATGAGATTGAAAAGTTTACTAGAATGAACGATTTCGGTCTGTGGCGTTTGAAGAAGAAAGCCCTACTTGTTCAACAAGGTTGTTTCGAAGCGTTTAAGGGATAGACAACCATGAGTGATGCATTGATTACATCTGAAAAGATGGCCATGATTGAGAAAGCACACAACGCAATATTGTTGAGCCTTGGTGATAAGGTTCTTCGACAGATATCAAAGGAGACGACGTCGTCAGGGTTATGGTTGAAACTTGAAGGTTTGTACATGACCAAATCATTGGTGAATCGACTCTACCTGAAGCAAGCCTCGTATTCATTCAAGATGAGTGAAGAGAAATTGTTGGCTGAGCAGTTAGATATGTTCAACAAGCTGATTCTTGATCTTGAAAATATTGATGTGAAGATCGATGATGAAGATCAAACGTTGTTGCTGTTATGCGCTTTGCCCAGAACACATGTTCACTTCAAAGAAACAATCTTATATGGAAGAGAGTCTCTGACCTTTGAAGATGTTCAATATGCCTTGTACTCTAAGGACTTGAACTAACGAAAGGAGCATAAACCTTCAACGGTTGGTGAAGGTTTGGCCGTTAAGGCAAAATTCTTGTGAAAGGATGGTAAGTTCGACAAGAAGAAGGGAAAAAGTCAGCAGAAGTCTTATAGTGGTGAAGCATCTGGTGTTCGATGCTATCATTGTAAGAAGGAGGGCCACATTCGAAAGGTGTGCCCTGAACGCCTGAAAGATCATGAAGGTAAGGATAATGGCAACGCAGCCATTGTTCAAGATGATTTCGAATCATCTGATGTTCTTGTAGTTTCAAGCGGCGACTCAAGAAAAGAGTGGATTATGGATTCAGGTTGCACTTAGAACATGACTCCAAACAAAGATTTGTTCGAGGAGCTATGTTATCAAGATGGTGGATCGGTGTTGTTGGGAAACAAAAAAGCTTGCAAAATTGCAGGTATTGGATCTGTAAGATTCAAGCTCCATGATGAGTCAATAAAGCTATTGACTGAATTCGACAAGAAGGGATATATCTTTCAAGGAGAGAAAATTATCCTAAGAGTCATGAAGGGGTCAAAGGAAGTCTTGAGAGGCATGAAGAAACAAGGCTTCTATACCCTTGAGGCTGAAGTTGTAAGTGGTTCGACAAATGTTGCAACCACGAAACTGTTGTCGAAGACAAAATTATTGCACATGATATTGGGCCATGTCAGCGAGAGAGGTCTGGTCGAACTAGGGAAACAAAATCTGCTAGGTGGTGACAAAGTCGAGAAGATTGAGTTTTATGAACCTTGTGTATTTGGTAAATCCTGTAGGGTGTAGTTTAACAAAGGTAAACAAAGAACACATGGATCCCTTGATTACATCCATGATGATCTTTGGGGGCCTGCAAGGAATCCTTCACATTCAGGTGCAAGATATTTTCTATCCATAGTTGATGACTATTCCAGAAAGTAATGGGTATTCATTAAGAAGACGAAGGATGAAACTTTTGAGAATTTCAAGAGTTAGAAGGTTCTAGTTGAAACTCAAACCGGCGGAAAGGTCAAGAGGTTGAGAACTGATAAGGGCCTTGAATTATGCAATGAAGCTTTCAATAGTTACTGTGTCAAGTCTGGGATTGCAAGGCATAAGACTGTAATAGGTAATCCTCAGCAAAATGGTCAAGCTGAGAGATTCAATCGAACAATACTCGAAAGGGTTAGATGCATGTTGGTTAGTGTTGGATTGAAGAAGGTGTTTTGGGCTGAGGCTATTTCAACAACAACATATCTGATAAATATATGTCATTCGACTGCGTTAGATATGATGACACCTGAAGAAGTTTGGTCAGGACATCCACCAGATCTCGACAAACTGAGAGTATTTGACTGTGTAGCCTATGCTCATATTAGGCAAGATAAGGTCAAACCTAGAGCTCTGAAATGCATGTTCATGGGATATCCTGAAGGAGTCAAAGCTTATAGGCTATGGTTCCTAGAGCCAGGTCACAGGAGGTGTATCACCAATCAAGATGTAGTTTTCAATGAAGCTGAGATGACTTTCAAGAAAACTGACGATGTTGTCAAAGAGCTGGAACAGGGAGAAATTCCTATTAAGGTGGAGGGTAGTGATTCTGAATTGCATGACCCAGATGAAGTTGAAGAAGAAGAAAAAACTGTTGTCGAATATGAGGAGACTGATAATGACTACCTGCTGGCAAGAGACAAGTTGAGAAAAGTCATCAAGCCACCTTAGAGACTTGGGTATGCAGATCTAATAGCTTATGCCTTAATCTCTGCAAGTGAGTTTCTAGACAAAGAACCTAGAGACTATAAGGAAGTTATGAGGAGTCGAAATAAGACTGAATGGCTGAAGGCCATGGATGATGAAATGAAATCTCTTCATGATAACAATACTTTGGAACTGATCAAGAAACTTGCTGGAGCCAGTTTAGTCAGTTGTAAATGGATTTTCAAAGTAAAGGAAGAAATTTAAGGAGTGTCGTCGAAGAGATACAAGGCAAGGTTCGTTGCAAGGGGGTTCACTCAGAAAGAAGATGTCGACTTCAATGATGTGTTCTCTCCTATTGTGAAGCACAGGTCCATACGAATGTTGCTTGCAATGGTGGCACAATTCGACCTTGAACTAGAACAAATGGATGTGAAGACTGCGTTTTTGTATGGTGATCTTGATGAAACAATCCTGATGAGGCAACTTGAAGGGTATGTCGAAGAGGGTAAAAAAGAGTATAAGTGCAAACTGAAGAGATCTTTATATGGGCTGAAACAATCTCCTCGATAGTGGAATAGGAGATTTGACAAGTTCATGGCACGCATAAGTTTCATTAGAAGTCAGTTCGATCACTTTGTTTACTTCGGATTTCGACCTGGTAATTCATTTGTTATTTTGTTGCTTTATGTGGATGATATTATAATAGCAAACAACAATGTCGAAGATGTAATGAGGGTGAAGGCTGAACTCAATAAGGAGTTCGATATGAAGGTTCTGGGAGCTGCATCCAGGATTATTGGGATTGACATCCGGAGAGATAGAAAGCAATCAAGATTATGTTTATCTCAAGAGGCATACTTAAAGAAGATTCTTGATAAGTTTGGTAAGTCGAATTCAAAACCTGTTGTGACTCCAACAAACCCTCAATTCAACCGAGTATAAATCAGTGTCCTAATACAGATGTCGATAGAGCTTATATGAATAGAATTCCATATGCTAATATAGTAGGTTCTTTGATGTATGCTATGGTCTGTACTAGACCCGACATAACATATGCAATAAGTATTGTAAGCAGGTACATGTAGAATCCTGGAAAGGCTAACTGGAAAGCATTGAAGTGGATTCTAAGGTATATAAATGGGTCTATAAGAAGAGTCCTAATTTATGGTGGAGCCATGGATGAAGATAGTAAAATAACAATTGAAGGATATATTGACTCTGATTAAGCAGGTTGTATGGATTCTAGAAAATCTATTTTTGGATATGTTTTCACTATGTTTGGCATAACAATTAGTTGGAAAGCAACAATTCATAAGATTGTTGCCTTATCAACCACTGAAGCGGAATATATCGCCCTAACTGGAGTTGTAAAGGAAGCATTGTGGCTTGAAGGTTTTGCAAAGGAGTTGAAACTTCAAGGTCGAAGTATCACTGCTAAATGTGATAGTCAAAGTGCAATACACTTGTCGAAGAACTCAACCTATCATGAGAGAACCAAGTACATTGATGTGAGGCTGCATTTCTTCAGAGGGGTAATCGAGCGTGGAGAAATCCAAGTGCTAAAGGTTTCGACCGATCATAATGTTGCTGATATGATCACCAAGACGTTGCCCAGTTACAAGTTTTTCCACTGTATGTAGTTGATAAAGCTGCATGAAGAAAGCTAGTTTGTTTCTAGTTAATATAGGGTGTCTTCCAATGTGGATATTTGTGGAATATTGGAACAAACCCTTGTACGAATAACATGCCGTCGAAGTCTGCTCACATGTTATTGTTTAATTGAGCCTTGTGTTATGGATTCAATTGTTTAAGTTAGCTTGTACCCCAAGTTAGCTTGTAATGGGTAATTTTTAAAAAGCCCATTAGGTTAGTATGTTAGTTTTATTATAAATAGCATATTAGTCTCTCATATTTTGAATACGGAAAAATAGGAAGATAAAACCCTAATTCAATAGTGAGAGAGGTTATTTTGTTATTCTTGTATACTTGTAATCTTGTTTAAAGAGAAAAGAAAGAATAACAGTTTATAACCAATCATTTTATCCTTGGTTAACCTAAACCCTAACTCTTATGTGTTTCTTGATCATGAAGAACCCTATGATACTTTATTTCTAATGTATCTGATTCACAACAACTAATATTATATTTAAGTTGTTTATCCAAACACACACCATATAATGTAATATGAATGATTAAGATGAAGGTTGAATGGCCAACACCATGAAATGCACCTAAAATAATTCAGATATATTTTATTATTATTTTTATCAGACAATAACTGTTACTACTTTCTTAGAAGTTTTTTTTTTTTTTTTCTATTGACAATAAGGATTGAACCCTTTGTACCAAAAAACTAATTCAAGTGGTACAATATTGAACAAATCTTGTATACTATATATCTCAAAATATATGTTGGATAGTGATAAATAAAAAAAAGGATAATCATATGTAACCAAATGTTGTCACATTATAAGGAAATTCTATACATTAAAACCATTGAATTTCGACATTTGAACCTTCATTTCCTTACACAAATTTTCCAATTCCTTCACTCTCCATTGCATGTTCTCTAGATTCATTCTCACATCTTCTTTCTCTTCTAAGAACCCATCATTGTCATCTTCACAATACAAAATAATCCGTGAAGGACTCATAATTTCAATCTCATTAATTACATATTCACATGATGGAACATTTCTCTGTTGTGAAATAAGAGCTTGCATTGCAATCCTTGGAGGTATTCTCTGGTTCTTGGCTAGTTCTTTGGAAACCTCAAAGGTGAGTTTGTTGTAGTTAAGACATCCACATAATCTTGAACTCTCCTCAAATGCAATCATTGGACGAGACTGCAATTAATTGTGTCAGAAAATTTGTGATTTTAAGACAAGTCAAAACTTTAGCTTTTGGAATTTTGTGTTTAAATATTGACACGTGGCATGTAAATGTTTGTTACCTATTAGGCAGGGTACTTTACCTTATCTTATGTTTTTGTTGTGTTCTAAGATTCAATACTCATGACACATAATATGACAGTGACATAAAAGGAGGCAATTTCGGTCTGATACTTATGTTTTCTGGTTTTTCTAATATCTACTAATGAAGGGTAATAAAGAGTAGATGGTATTTTCGTATTTTAATATTTTAGTTTCAAACTAGTGGCAGAACAGTAAAAAAAATCTATAATTGTTTAGAAAGAAAGTAATTCAAAAGGGTAGGAGAAAAAAATGAAACTCACCTCAAGATAGATGTCAATGGCTCTATAAACTCCATCAAAGCAATCCCTAGCAAAACCAGGCAAACATTCTACAACTTCTAAGAACTTAGAGATCTTAAGTTTCTGATCAGCTGAGATTTCTATCAAATACTTGTCAATCAATCCACCAACTTTTTTCATTTTTACCACATCACATCCATTGATTTCAACAAATACTTTAACCAACCTTATCACAAAACTAACATCATAGTAAAGTCCACTGTCATGTCCACAAACTAATAGATCATCCAATGTTGCTTTCTCAAACATTCCACCAATCAGTTTCTCAATTTCCATTCTACAATCTTCACTTATTCCAAACTTTGATAAAATCCTTAACACACAAAAAAGTCCTCTACATGAAAAATCCTTGCTACCAACATTTATAACTCCATATGCAGCTGTTTCTCCAAGACTAATACTTTTATAACTTGGTCTAACTTTTTTCAAATAATGAAGCAAAAATCTTGTGATAATTAAATTTTTATTATCACTTTTATAAGCTCCAATTCCTTGAAGAAACTTCTCAATAATCTTTGGTGGTAAAGTAGCCAAATCATGAAACCACCATGTTTTGTTGCCAAAACTTAACTTCTTTACCGATCCGACCTGGATCTCGGCCCAGTCATGAACATTTATCTCCGGAGAATGAACTCGGGTTGAAAAAGAGATTCTCTTTAGAAAATTATTTTCTGGAGACGACAATGACGACGCCGAAGAAGATGAATCGATGAAACTCAAATCAGAATTTTGAACCAACTTTGCAACTAGTAGAAAAATAATCTTCTCCAAAAAACCATAGCTATTTGCATATGTAAAAAATGTCTCACATTCACAAATCTTGAGACTTACAATTATTTCATTCCATTTCCAATAATACACATCATCAAGAAATGTTTGTGTTTGTTGTAAGAGATTGTTGGTGAAAATTTCTTCATTCATTTCAAGATAAAGAGCACAAGAGTGAAGGATAAGAACATTGGATACATTGATGGAGATTTTTCCATTGTTGTAACAAAACTTCAAAGCTAACTCAAATCCATATGGCCCTCCAGGAAAATCATTGATATGAAATATTCTCTTTTCACCATTTAATATTTTCTTCAATTTTCCACAATATTTTGATATCAAGTTCTGCAAAATAAATGAACTAGATTTACCTTAAGAAGAAAATCAAATAGAGAACAATAATAAAATCATTATGATGTATATTATACCTTGTTTATAAGGAATATTTCTTCATCATTAATGTGGACTTGCAAGTCACAGAACTTTGACATAGATGCTACCTCTGCATTGAACAAAAATAGATGAACTTGTTTTTTGGTGTTAAAAATGGAAATGATTATATATATAAATATGGCAAAGTATGAAAATTTTACCCTTTCCATGTGCTAAGATAGTTCTTCATTGTTTTTATATGGAAACGAGTGCTTCCTGTCAAGTCTCTATCCAATAAGTTGTGAACTGCAGGGTTCAGTTAAAGTTAGTCAGTAACTAGTTGCCTAGATCTAATAATTATTTTGTCCCATCCCATTTTTATATTGTCTAATTTATTTTCTTTTTTTTAATATAATATTTTGGTTTATATATATTGAATATGATTTTTTTAATAACAAAATAGAAATCATTTATAGTTATAAACGAGAAACAAAAAATACAAAAAACAATCAAGAGTATAAGTAGTATACAAGAACAATAAACTCAGCTAAAGCTTAAGTCAAAATAAAAGACAGAAGAGCAAAATAATAGAACAACATAAAGAGAAAAAACAAGTCAACTAAACCAACAATCCGATCTATCTTGTAGCCTTGAGTATATAAGATCTCAGGAGAGAACAAATTGGATGTAGGTAGACACCATCACATGCACAAAACAAATGGAGTAGTTGATTGACCGCCCTGCACACCATTAAATACTTAGTTATTTGAGCACGTCTCGCTCCCAACATAACAAAAAACGATAAAACCTGACGCATGGGTATTTATTCACTTTCATACCAAACTAATAAATATAGACATTCAGTGATTAACTGTCAAGTTTTTCCAACAAAAATTATTTTATTTTGTATTTTCCAAATTGTATAAACAACAGAATTTCAGATCGAGATCAGACCTTAAGACATATGTTTTCCTTAATCGGGACATTGAAACAACTCAAACACCCCTAAAATCGAATGCGGCAAAGGGTCATACCGTTCCACCCAACTAAAACTCTATATCAGATAGCTAAAGCAACCACACACATGACAAAAACATGATCATCCGACACCATGTGCCTTACGCACATTGCACACCTTGTATTACTAGCACCAGACACAATTTGATGCCTTAACTTGAATATATTCAAAGATAGATTTCATCAACCCTAACTTGAATATATCTTTAACAAAGTATACCAAAGATAGATTTCATTAACCCTAGCATTCATATATTCTACTAATTAAGTATGTGAATTCGTTTTCGATTAATATAATCATGTATCCTCTCAATACTGTCAATGTCTAGAGTGGTTTCGTGAATATTACCATATTCATCGCTAGATGATGTCTCATACTATCAACCAATACAATAAGCTTCAAGATCAACACAGAGAAAATATCAACTCACAAATTTATGTCTAGAGTTTGTTCATTGAATATTTTTGATCAAGTTTTGTAAAATCTATGTCTAGAGTGATACAAATCAAGAATGGATCTTTAAGAACAAAAACATTCACCATATATTAATCATTAACTTGTTCACATACAAAGAGATAAAAAGAAATACATGCAAGCTAAGGTAGACTACCTCTACCTTTGATACAAAGAGATTTATCTACTCATCACCATGGTAGCTTGCTTAACAAGGAATGATAGAAGATGAATGTGCATCCACGATGAAGAATCAATCTCGGATGTGAATCCAGCTTCTATATGTATAGATTTCTTCTTTAATGAAGAAATGAAGAACTAGGGTTGTTTTCTCCCCTTGAAAAAGTTTCTCTCTAAGAAAATCTAATAATATCTCAAAAAGTACAAGAAAGTACTTTAATATCTTTACAAAATTCGTACTGTTTGCACTACGAGCTTCCTCTTTGCATAGCGAACTCTACTTTTAGGCACATGAAGTGCCTCCGAACAGTTAAATCGCCACTATAGAAATATTTGATCTTGCACCGCGAGCTCTTCTTTGCATTGCGAACTTCTTTGCTTTGGCCTCACACTGCGAACTTATGGTCAAATACCTACTGCCATCCAAGATTTCTGATTCGCTTTGGCTTTGCTTTGAGCTCGCCTTCACTTTGAATCTTGCTCGTAGTACGAGCTTGCTGAATCTTCTTCTTTTCTTTGCCTTCCTAGTCCAATCATTTGTGTCTTGTTCTTTGATAATCAAACCTAATTTCTACACAATAACACACATATTTGGCATTTAACAAACTCTGCCCCACTAGATCTTTGCATATCCTAATGCAAATTATGCCCCTCATGAAAACAAGAGGATTTTATTAAGCATAAGATTCAACCAAGTAAGGATTTACGTTTCAAATTCAACATAAGAATGCGCATAGAAAATATTTATTACTTCCTAGAATCGAATAATGATAAAGAATATAGTTCTTAAACAAATACCATGAAATGTTTCAAATAACAACTAAATTATCATACTTGAATCACTCTAACACTCCTCTTCAGAATAAGGATGAAGAAATTTATGTGTTTACAACCGCGAGACAATTTCACTCATCTAAATAACAATGCTAACAACAATTCAATTCACACATTCTTTTAACAATCATAAATGAAATCATGGAAGCTAAAGATCACTAAGGGATTGCAAGGTTGTAGCTTGTCCGTGGTTTACAACAAAGGGTCATTTCTTAGGCTATTGAATCGAAGTTGCAACGCAAAAAGAAAATCACTATGCAAGGTATTTACATATCACAACTTCATTCACCATTTTCTTTTTTCTATTTCTCACCCTTTCCAAACTTCCTTTGCACATTTATTTTTCATTCTCTATTTTTTTCTTTCAAGCAAACATTATTTTTCTTTTGTTTTTCAAATTCATATTCACATTTTTCTATGCTTGTTTAAAATTTTTAGTAACCTGCTCCTTTCCTTTCATTCTCCCCAACTTGAATACCATCAAACCTTAAGTGAATTCTCCTTTATTATTATGGAAAGGAAATAAATTTAAAACAATGTTCAAAGGTTTCAAAAACAATTTTTTTTAGAATCCCACAAAATTCAGTGATGAATTTATCTTTCAATTTATGTACACACACCAAGTTCATCACCAAAAAAGGATCTAATATGTTAAGGCTCAAAGGGGTTAAAGAATACTCACTACTCATAGGTAAGTTACTTTTGGATATGGTTGTGTTCTATATAAACAATTTCCTTGATCATTTCTAATGCTTCCACAAAATCATAATAATCAAAAGATTAAGCATGAATTAAACAAATTAAATAAAATTATCAATCATCCAAGATTTAGAAAACAATGGGAATTTTCTCATAATTGATGGATTTTGGACTTAAGTGACTCAAACATTCAATTAAGTTGCAAAATGAAACACGAATATACATTTGTACGAAGCATAAAATTATTAATCATTCTAACATTATAGAAAGCGACAACCACATACCTTGCTTGCTTTCTTCATATTCAAAATCCTATCATCACCATCCAAACTCAGCATAATATTCATTGGATACTTTTTATGGTTATATATGTTTTTGGTCCCTATAAATATCTCAATTTTGAATTTTAGTCCCTATAAAAAAAACGTCGAGTTTTAGTCCCTATGAAATTACTTTTGCATGCAATTTTAATCCCTCTACATGGACTAAATCTGCATGCAAAAGTAATTTTATAGGGATTAAAACTCGACGTTTTTTTATAGGGACTAAAACTAAAAATTGAGATATTTATAGGGACTACAAACATATTTAACCCTACTTTTTTTGCAAAAGAGCAACCAATCTAGAAGTTCTCATCATTCATTCATCAAAGTAGAAGCAAAAAATCCAAAAAACTAAACAACCATAAAAAAAACTAGTTGAACACTCAATAGGTAAAAAATCCATAACATGTAAAATAATAATGTAATGGTGTAGAAGAACAACAAAAGTACCCAAAAGTTCTACATAATACAAAGCCAAAATAATACAACTATCATGGATAGTGTATAACATAAAAATAAAATACAACTAAATCCAAACATAACAATGATCATACAGCTTAAACAAAAAACTTTACTTTATCGAAACACAAGGAAGTAAAATTTATATTATGCTTAGAAACATAAGAACTAGTCTTCATCAGACTCGGTCTCCTCAACATCATCATCACCTGAACCTGAATCTGAATCTGGATCACCACTATCATGTTCCTCGACATCCTCATCCTCATCCTCAGCTACACCCACCTCCTCTCTAGAAAAAGGCATGGCCTCAAGCCATCCTGCATGAACTAGGAACTGATCCCTAGTCATAATAGAGTGCTCAACCGTAGGCTCACGGTGTTGTACCTGCATCACATGCATAGAATCATGTATATCAATCATAGCACACTGAGTCGCCTGCATCTAGTCAAAGTTGTAGTTGTAAAATTCTATATTATTAGGGTCAAAACCCTGTAAATTATCAACCCTGGAACTAGAAATCTCACATGTGCCCGCAATTTATCTTCCTCTGTTTCCCTTTGGCTTATTGTTCTTGGACACATACATATCATCATTAGTAGTAGACACAGTCACCTGACGATGGGATGGTAACTTCACACGCCATTGCACACATAAGGACATGATCAAGCATGTGAAAACTAAGGGGAAAATAACTTTGGCCCCTAGTTTGACACCACTCTCAATTATTGCATGCATCTCAACAGCAATGATGTATGCCACATCTATTTGAGTGTCGATCATGATGATATGGACCAGATGTTCCATCTCAATACGAAAAGTAGAGGAATGTGTCTTTAACTTAATGTTATGTAAAACCAAGAGTAGCTCCAGGTATGCCAAATGACACATGTCATCTCTATGATACCTTCTTGGAACCCTAGATGGGTTCAACTTAACAGTCTTTCCTTCCCTTAACAAAGAACCAGACATCTCCTCCACATTCCTATACTATTTAAAATCATGGTGAAACTCATCAATCTCATCATCCCCAAGAGTAAGAGTGTTTCCCAACACCTCATTAATGGTATTCGTATCTAATTTCACTTCCCTACCCATCACTCATGTGGTCCAAGTAAATATTTCCTCATCCCCCAGGAGGGCATTCACCTAGAACTCCCTCATGATGTCAACATTATACTATCACAAGGATTAATCAACTTGTCCCACTTTTTGTTATGAAAAACAACAGTGGCTGCACGGTAGGGTCCCTTGGGGTGAATGTTAAAAACTTTTTCAGAGAAGATACTCCTCTTCTCAAGGCTAAGATACCTTGCAGCTTGCTTGCGACCTTTGAAATATGCAGTGTCATAAGTTGTTGGTTGCGGTTGATGGGAGGAGCCTCCGATTGTCTTTCTTTTCTTTGAAAAGTTTTTTTTTGGAGGTTACATCTGCACAACATCAAAACAAAACCAACAAAAAGCATAATAATACCTTAGACAAGCAAAGCATAAGAGAAGAGGGTTCATAATTAAGCACGAAACAAGAAAACATAACAAAATAAAAAAATTGTCGTTGTTGTCATGTTCACCTTGACTTCGCATTGCGAGATGAAAGCGAGCTCACCCTACAAAATTTAGAATTTCCGGTTCTGCAACTAACATACACAACATAATTCACTTTATGATCAATGCTAATGTTCTTAATTAATTTTTAAATAGCAAAACAATAACCAAAAACAATCAATTGAAAGTCAAATGGTTCATGGAAAGTCAAAGTTGTAAAAGGTAAATTATAACAATGCCAAACTTAAACCTAATCACAAACATGCTCTATCAACCAAAACCCATATTAAGTTCAATACCAAACAAGTAAAACAACCCAATTAAAATAACTCATGCATAATAACTTTGCAGTACCTAGAAGTTAGTTTCCATAATTGTTTCTACATAAACCCTAACCACAATGTTTATAATGCACAAAGAAATTGAACTATAAAATCAAACTTGGATAAAGTAGTTAGAGATAATGGAAGTTGAAGTTTAATCTTGGGAAATATTTTCTTCTATGCTTGGTATGGTTGGGAGAGAGAGAGAGAGAGAGAGAGAGAGACAAAGAGAATGTGTGTGTATTTTGTTTGGAATGTGAGAGAGAAAAAAAGGAATTTGGAAAGTTAAGAGTGAGAAGGAAAGATTTTCCCCACAAAATCTTAAGCTTCTAAAGGCCTACTCATTTGGCCGACATACTAAAAAGAAAACTTAAAACAAAAGTGATGTGACAGAAAAAGTGCAATTCTGTCCAGATTCGCAAAGTTCGCACTATGAACTATATGCAAACATCCATCTAACCTCGCACTTTGAGCTCAAGGCAAATGAGACCGAATTTTTGAAACTTCAGTTTCTCCTCTTGTTTTACCATAAAATCGTCTTAAAAAGACATAACACTAAAAATGAAATAAATATGAAAACGTACTTATACAATATTGGGGTTCCTCCTGTTGCTCCCCTGAAAAGACACCGGGTCAAATAGGGTACAGACGCGAACAGTCGGCGAAGAGAGAAAGGAAATGAAGGTGAATAGAGTCGCCAGCTAGGCATTTTTATCCCGAAGGAAAGGTAATGCTGCATAAACCTAGAAAGAGATGGATAAGACGGTTACGAACCAGAGAAACTGAGAAAGGGGGTTGGTTATAACCTGGGAAGGTATTAGCACCCAGATTGTCCGTCGTACTCGACGGGATCCACGTTTAAAAGATTGTGTTTAAAAGGGGTAAGGGTATGTGCTATCTATGTGCAAAAGCTAAAAAGGAATATACAAGTGTCAGTGTAAGAGGGAGTGAAATGCTCAGGACTGAGGCTTTTAAAAGAATGCTGAAAGAGGGGGAAGACACAAAGACTTTTGTTCGATAACAGTTCAGTTATGCCTACGTATCCTCTCGTGCAATGAGGAAGTCAGAACACCGTAGTTCGACTCGAAGAGATTGAAAGATAAATTGATAGTGAACTGCTTGCTTGTCTATGCTCAAGTGTATGACTCGTCTGGCTCGAGTGCTAACTGTCTTGCATTAGACGGAAGAAGCAAGTTCTCGTTTGTGAGTGAGTATGATGAGAAAAGAATCCCGAAGGAGACGATTATTTTTTGTTTTTGTGTTTTCAGTTTTGTTATTGTTTTTGGTGTTTTGCATAAGTTAATGAGCTTAAGCCTAAATCAAGGGCTTGCAAACTCATTATATCCTCCTTGATTAGGGATAATGAGCCTACTTAAGTATGAGATAAGCATCTCAACTTAATTACCATGATGATGTAGGATTAAGATCATTAACCTACTTGTGACTATTTAGATGAAGTCTTGGGGATTATTAATGTGATTTGATTAAGAGGTTTAAAAAAATTAAAGGTTTAACACTTAGGATTAAAGTTATACACTCCATCCTAAGAGAAGGATGCAAGCATAACCCTAATTCCAAAGTCCTAAAACTTTAAGAGTTTAGATTTTGATTATGAAGATGAGAAGAGAGACTCAAGGAGAATCAAAGGTAAAACCTAAGGGGTACTAATCACAACCCTAATTATTATCATGCTTGGATGTTCCTATGGTTTGTAAGGCTTAAGAGAGATCTTCAATGAAACCACCAATGGAAGAAGCAGATGAAAGGAGGATGAGAAAGAAGAACAAATTAATTACTTCATTGAAGAAGATAAGTAACTTGAAGAAAGAAAGTGAGAAAGAAAGAACAAAACCATCAAGATTCATATGAAAGAGATAAAGAGAAATGAAAAGTGAAGGCAAATCCACTTCTCAAAGTAACTTACCACCTGAAAATGTTAGCATGAATGCATAAAGTTCAAGGCATAAAGAAATGAAATGAAATGAGATGCAATGAGATGAAATGACCAAAGTCAGAAGTGTTTATGCAATGTTAATGTCATATGATATGATGCAAAGGCATACAAAATACATATGTATGATCATACAAAGATGAGATGCAAATGGAAGCATGCTTTGAAGTTTGAAAACACATGAAAGTTAATGAAATGAAATGAATGCAAATCATGGAAAATGAAATAAGAAATGATAAAGCATGGTTCTAACATGTTCTAAGGTGTCTAAGATGACATATGAATGCAAGAAATGCCATGGCAAGTTCATGTATGGATGCATATGCAAGATGAATGCAAATGAACACCTAAAATTAGGGTTTTATGGACAAGCAAGTTGCAAATGAACAAAACAGAAGCATATGACATGATAAAAAAAATTGAAACCAATTTCAAACAAACCCTAATCCCATACTAGGTCACACCCCAAAGGAGAAGGTCAGAAGCCTTACCACTCAAAAGTTATGAATTTCCTAATTTTCTAGGGTTTTTGGATGGTTCAAAGGGAAAAATGCAAATCAATTCAAAAATGCAAGATAAATTCATGAGAAAAATAACCTAGAAACTACATGCAATATTCAAAACAATGCAAAAAGAATCATCTTAAAACTCTTCTTGGTTAGGCAGAAAAGATTTTTTTAAGTTAGGGTTCAAATAAATGATATTTAATGGCCCTTAATTCAAAGAAAATTCACAAACTATGATCAAACCTAAAAAGAAATTTGTATGAAGAGTTTGAAAATGTTTCTAAATGCAAAGGGATGATTCATGATTTTTTTGGTGATTTTTAGAAACCTAAATGTATTTTTAATTAATTAAAAGACTTTAATTAATTAAAAATAACATTTAAATATTTTAAAAATACTTTTTTAATGCAAAAAATAAAATAAAAATCATTTTCATGTTAAGAAAAATATTTAAAACAGAAATGCAAAGTTTCATATTTTTGTGATGATTTTTGATATTTTAAATTAAATATGCAAAAGAAATGGATAAAAATGAAATAAAAATGAATAAATGCAAAGTAATATGATCCAGAGGCCCAGATTCAAACTGGAAAGGGAGGGAATTGACCACACGCGCATCTCGACGACCCACATTCAAACAGGCTTTTAATTATGTTTTTAATTAATTAATCAAGATTAAATGATAATGACTCAATCTGGACCACATGCTACTAACGCTAATCCTCATCTAACGGCCATAAGCGCATCTGGGTACTTAATCAGAATCTTAGCCCTAATGACTTTCAGGTGGCCGGAGAAGACCTCCGGTCATCTTCTCCGGCCAGCTCCTCACCTGACTTTGCTCAAATCATCACCCCAAGCCCCCAAAATCTCCAGAAATGATCAACTAACTACCCTAAACAATAATCCAGCCTCAAAAATCATTTATCATCCATCATCAACAAGACTCGAATCAAAACATCAAAACGGAAAAAATTTCAGAACATCATGAAATGCTTAAAACTCAACCATTTTCAAAAATAAAGGCATCAACATGATCAGTGAAGCATGAGGAATCATTCTATAACATGAAAACGCATTTCTAGAAAAAAAGTTCTTGAGGTTACCTGAGGTTGAGCTTTCAGTTCTTAAGCTTTCTGGGCCTCTCCCTTGTGCAAACCAACTTCAAGGAACCCCCTGAGGATGATGTGAAGCTTGGAACAAGTTTGTATGGCTTGGTTTGAAGGTTTTGTTTCTGCTGCACCAGAAATCGTGTTTGTGTTTGGCTGTGTTTCAGGCTATGGTGAAGGGTGGGAAATGCTCCTTAGGTTATGAGGAGATGATTGGTGAAAGAAAATTGAAGTTTGAGTGGCTGAGGAGTGAGTTTCGAAAGCTTAAAGGTTTTGACAAATTTTGGGCAATCTGAGTTCTAGGATGATTCAACTGCTTGTGTTATGTGAAATGTGTTCCATAAGGATAGTGTAGGCCAATGAGAGTGTTCAGAAAGTGGGTGGGGGCATAATGTGATTGGTATGGGCCAAGTTGCAAAAAGTCAATATTTTGTACTTTGAGGTATGGGCATGGTGCAGACCTGAGTTCTTGGGGTGTCTGGCCTCAGCTGACTTTGTGGAGAGCCATGGAATTGGTTTTGGCATGCTGGCACAAGTGGATGAAGAGATTCATACCATTTTGCAATTCTTGAAAGTTTTGGCCCTTTTGAGATTTCTTGAAGTTCAAGGCATGAAAATGCATGGTTCAAAGCATAATTCTGATGTTTAGAGGTCCATTTGACATATTGTGAAATGTTTGTGTCGATTTGAAGTCATTAGAATGCCTTAACATGCCAATTTGCAAAATCCCTCTTTGGCATAAAACTTGAAATTTTAGGATTTTTGCCAACTTTGAAAGGCCATATCTTGAGTTCTAGGATGAATCAAGACATGTTCTTGTCCTTTTGTGTCGCGGTGAGAATCGGATACCAAGCTATTAAGTGAGCTTGAATCGCAAAACATTTATGTTCACCACCGACTTTAATTTAATCCAAAGGGAAAAGGGAAAAAGATCGTAAAAACCCTAAATGAGGAGAAACTAGGTTCGGGGGTTGATTATACCTAGGGAAGGTGTTAGCATCCTAAGCATCCGCAGTATCCTACGGGAACCTCTTGTTAATATTTGCATTATTGTTGTTTATTGCTTGTTAAAAATTATGGGAACCTAAGGTTTTATTTCTAATGGTGCTCGCACAACATCGCATCGATGCCTACGTATCGGGTATAGAATCAGAGCACTCGTAGTTCTCCTAAGGACTAACGAACACTTGGTTACGCTCAAGGTTCGCGGGGGAAGGTAAGTGTTATGGCAAACACTCACGTGACTTCAAGAAAGTCACAAAAAGTTGTAAAATAAAATACTAAGGACCTAATGGCTAAGGACCTAAGGATGGGGGACCTAATTGCTAAGGTCAAAATGGGAACTAGGGATGACTAAACTTCCTATGACATTGAGTCAACTGCAGGAGTCTTTCCCTTTTGGATTGAAAAGCATAAACAAAAATAAATAAAGGTGCAAGCTCCTAAGACTAGGCAAAGGCTGCTACTTGCAAAAATAAATTGGATAAAATAAACAGGAAAAGCAAAGACAAAGGCTTAGTAACTGGCTATGGCTCGATATATGGATCGAGAATGCGGGGGTGAAAAACAAGCGTAGTGCATCAATTTATTTAAGTTAAAAAGCTGTGCAGTGTAAAGAACTGTGCAGATGGCGATCGTAAACGACCGACTTACGTGTGTGAGTGAAGTGTAGTGAATCTCACTTGGCGTTGGACCAAGGAATTATTATTTCGAAAATTAAATTAATATGGTGTAAAGGCGCGAGAAATGAATAATAAATAATAAATAAATTGAAATAAATTATGAAATAGAAATAAATAAATTAAATAAATTAAGTAGAATAAATAAATGAATTAAAAAATAAATAAATGCATGAAATAGAAATAAATAAATGCATGGCCTCATATGGGTCACGATTAATCGGAAACGATTTATCGTGACCTTTGTTATATCATCGGCCCCAAAAAAAAACAAAAAAAAACGAATGATTCACAAAATACTTTTTTTTTAGGACATCTTCATATACACAGAGATCATTAGCGAGAAAAATTAAACCATAATGAAAAAAGGTTATCAAAACAAATAAACTACCAAAATCTTAAAAAACAAGATAATATATTTTTTCTAAAAGAAATGAAGAGCAAAAAATGGGGTCTGCCAATAGTCATCTACAAGGTTCAAAGTCCACCCAAATAAAAAACAAATGAGGAGATGACTTATGCACACAAAAAAACACGCGCTGATGGGGCAATCCGGATGGGCCAGGATGCAATGGGTTCTCTAAACCCGGTCATTGCCAACAACAAACATAAAGTTGTTTCTTCTTATTTTTTTTTTAAAATAATTTAATCTTTATTTGAAGTAAATAGCTGTTTATAGAAAAAATAAAGAAAGGAAAAGAAAAAAAAAGAGTCCACACTACTTCAAAGCAGAACGATACAACCAAAAGGGTTACAGCTCCAAAAACGCGTTTCAAGGGAAAATCCAAAGAAGTCTACCCTATTCACGGCGGCCAAGATGCATCTCACAGCCGAAACTGTTCTTCTCCCGCGGCGACCATTCCCCCTTCAACGTCACCGATTCTCTGGCATCTCAATTTCGGCGGCTAGCTTTCGGATTCGTTTGGTTTCCGGTGATGATCCGAGCGGTTCGGTGGCTGTGGTGGGGTTGGAGTTTCAGGGTTTGTGAGAGATGAAGGATGCAGCAGCCTTAGGGGATGAAGCTGGAGGTGATATGTTTGGTTGTGGGTTGCAATTTTCGGTTGAGGCTATAGTTCCTTCAGTGGTTTTATCAAGAGGCTACGGAAGGGGTTGTCGATGGCGTATGTTTCCTTTTCGCGGCGGATTGAGGTTTGGGGTTTAGCTTCAGTGGTTGGATTTAGGCATTTTGTGGTGAGCTTCGATTAAAGGCAGTTTTGACTCGGTTGTGGCGGTCGCTGGCCGGTGAGTTTTGGTTTAAGTTTTCGGAGATTTTCTTTCAATAAAAGGTTGTTGTTTTTTCTGTTTTTTTGAAGGTGATATTGAAGTATTTTTTTTTGTATCAGGTTTTTGTTAATGGTTTTTTGATGAGTGTGTTTGTGACTCTGAGTTTGTTTATTTTGTTTTGTGAATGCAGGTTTAACATTAAAATGAAACAATCAAAAAAGGAATCCAAACATGGACAAAATGCTGAAGAGAAGTAAAAGAAGAAAACCGTACCTGCCCGAATGTTATCGGGGTAGCGGATCCTCGATAGTAAGTGTGCTGCTCCTTGCTGCTTGTTGTTGCTGAACTGATGTTTTGTACCCTTCTTTTCTCCTCTCTTTTTTGTTTTTTTTTTTGGTTGCTGGATTTTTATTTGGTGGCTAAGTTTTGGTATGAGTTTTGAGGCTGAAAGTGGAACTGTTTTAGTGTGATTTTGGGGTTATTTGTGGGGTGTTTGATGTCTGTTTTTGAGGGGTTTTGAGGCTGTTTGTAGTGGGTTATGGGGCTGCTCTTGTGTTGTTTTTGAGACTGAACTGGTGTGAGTTTTTTTGTATGTTGTTTTTGAATGTAACAGTGGCAATATATAGTACTTAGTGTAGGGTTTTGCAGTGTGTTTTTGAGCTGTTCTATAGTGTTGAGAGCTGAATTTTTTTGCCTTGCTTGTAGGTGAAGGGTTGGAGGAAAGGGGACAGCAGTCTGAATTTGCTGCTGTGAGTGGAGCAGGGTTGTGTTGGTGGCTGCATGCTGAGTTTTGGGACTGCATGGGGCTGAATTGTGCTGTTGCATTTTGTCTTGGGGCTGAATTTTTTTGTAGTCTTATGCAGAATTTTTTTTGTATTCTTTCTTTCTTTTTTCTCTATGTAATTGTAACAAAACAATAGATATGGAATAAAAATTGATTATTTACACTAAAGTTATGGTTTATACTTGGCACATGATATTGGAAATGAGAGTTTTAAATTAGAATCTAAATATAATACTTAAATTAGAAATGAATTAATTAAAAAAAGAATTAAATTTAAAATTTAAAATAACTTATAAACTTAAATAAAAACTTGGAATTAAAATTAATTATATGAAGAGAAATTGGAATTAAATTAAAAATGAAATCTTAAAAGAAAAGTAAATTAAAAATAAATTAGAAATTGAAATTAAATTAGAATAAACTAAAAATAAATTGGAAATTGAAATTAAATTAGAAATAGAAACTTGAAAATGAGTTGAAAAAGATAAAAAATAAAATTGGAGATTAAGAGTAAATTAAAAAAATGGAGATTAGAAAAAAAACGAGTTAAGGATAAAAGTTAAAATCACATTAATAAGTAAAAACTTGAAAAGAAAATAGAAACTTGAAAAATAGAATAAGAAAAAGGAAATTAAAAAAATTAGAATTATAACATGAGTTAAAGAGTTAGAAATGAGGAATAGAAATGAAATTAAAATGGAAGCTTGTAAGCGAAACGAAATTAAGAATTATAAATAACTAGAAAGTAACAGAAAATAAATCGGGAAAAATCCCTGCCAAATGCGATGACTGTATGATTATGATATGAGCGATTAGGGGTAAAATTTGGGGTGTGACAGTTGCCCCTATTTAAATAACTTTACCAGATGGCGTGAATGACGATAGGCACTCATGAGATCATGGTGAAAGGTATTTAAATACAGAAATAACCGGAAATTTTGCCCCTAAATGCAATGCTATGCTGGACTACAAAACTATCTAACTCTGCAACTCTTATGCAATGAGATGATGATTATGGTATGAATGATTAGAATGAGAATGCCGACGACCACAAGCCAAGACTCACTGGGGATGACATGCACTGGGGACGACAGACACTGGGGATAAATAAACGAAAACGGGGAAATATTCAAAGTGATAAATCAACAGGTTCAAGTGTAACTGTTGACACTAAGAATAACAAAAAAAACGGGAACAAAAGGAAATCCAAAGCGTTGGATCAACGAACACAGACAAAACAAGATAAAATTCAAAGTGACTGCACAGTGGCTCGATGCGACCAACTGACACTAAGAATAAAAACAAAGCAAGGAAAATAGATCGAAATGGTTGACCAATGGCTCTATGCGACCAAATGACTGTGAGAAGTAAGAGCAGCAACATATTCAAAGTGAATGCGCAGCGGCTCGATGCGACCAACTGACACTAAGAATACAACAAAATAGACAATCAAAGGGCAAGTGTAGTGGCTCAATGCGACCAACTGTCATCGGAAATGATAAATATAATATTCAAAGTGAATGCGCAGCGGCTCGATGCGACCAACTGACACTAAGAATAATCAACAAAAATATTCAAAATGAATACGCAGTGGCTCGATGCGACCAGCTAGCATTGGGAAAGACAAACAGCTTATTCAAGGTGAATGCGCAGCGGCTCGATGCGACCAACTGACACCAAGAATAACAAAATAAATACTCAAAAGGAATGTGCAGTGGCTCAATGCGACCAACTATCATTGGAAAATGGAAACGACACAATATTCAAAGTGAATGCGCAGCGGCTCGATGCGACCAACTGACACTAAGAATACAACAAACTAACATCCAAATAGAATGTGCAGCGGCTCGATGCGACCAACTGTCACTGGAAATAAAAATCATAATATTCAAAGTGAATGCGCAGCGGCTCGATGCGACCAACTAACACTAAGAATAACAAAAGGCTTATTCAAGGTGAATGCGCAGCGGCTCGATGCGACCAACTGACACCATGAATAGAAATAGGGCACAAAATTCAAAGAGAATGTGTAGTGGCTCAATGCGACCAACTGTCATCGGAAATGATAATCATAATATTCAAAGTGAATGCGCAGCGGTTCAATGCGACCAACTGACACTAAGAATAATCAACAAAATAAACATTCAAAGTGAATGCACAGCGGCTCGATGCGACCAACTGTCACCATGAATAGCAACAAAAATATTCGAAGCGAAATGTGCAACAAGTTGAAAAACCGTTTGACACTAAGAATGATAAAGACAAAGTAGTCAAAGCATTCGAAATGGTAGAATAGCAGGTTCCAATGTAACTGCCGACACCAAGGATAAGGAAGGAAAATCACAATGATTTAGTAGCGGCTCTATGCGACCAGCTAGCATTGGGGATAGAATGAAAATCACCCATAGATAGATCAACGGCTCTAAGCGACCGGCTAACGCAAAGAAGTAACAACAAAATATGTTGGAGTTTTTAAATAAGCTAAAACATCCAACCTCTGGAAATTCCTTCAGGAACCATCAGGAGAAAGATACAAGTATGTGCCAAAATCAAATGGACTTGGATTCAAGCAAAAGGTTCCAGGACCTGCTTAAAAGATTTGTGCCAATGACAATTGGACTTCAAGGAGACACGGGGGTCATAAAGACAAAAGCCAAACACAAATAGAAGTCCACTAGGGACACCCGCAATTACTGGGGACAAAAACAAATGGTAAACCACCTCGGGTACCAACAACAATGAATTCTCAAATTGAACGCTAGCGATATATGGACTTGGAGTTAGACAGACGCCAACTGGGGAAAGACAAATGCTAATGTCAAATGCGCATGATTGAGCATGATGCGAATGATCATGATATGCAAATGTTGACTCAAAAGAGACAAAGAGTTTTGACAAGACTCAAAGAGGAGTAGGCTCTCAACACCAATACTCAGGCGAGCAACATGAAAAACACTGGGGAGATGTCTTCGAACTTGGAAATCACACTTGGTCCAAGGATCCATCCAAGAGTGTTATCAGTTTTGAACTTCTATGTGGATTTCTGTAATAATAACATAATGGTGTTGTTGCAAACCAGGACTTCTTGGGGAAACAGAAGCTTTTTCCAATTTTCCAAAGTCAAAGAAACTTAAAAGTTTTTCAGTGTGTTTTCAAAAACATTTCCTTTAAAAAAACTTGTCATTTTCAAAGTTAAATTGTAATCAAGTGATGGCATTTTGCATAACAAAAGAAAATAAGAAGCTGAACAACAAAATTCATAGGCAAAGTTTGTATTTTATTCAAGAATGGTAGCTTGCCAATGGCAAAAACTCCATGGAAAATTACAATTTGAAAATGGCAATGGGGAAAGGTCTACATTGAATCCAACGACCACTACAATCCCTAATAACTAAGACTGCCCGACACCTTGCTTCCGACGAGAGCAAATGGATCGATCTTTCAGTATGATTCTTCAGTAATGGTAAACACCATCTGACACAGTCAAATGCCTTTGTCCCTAACTTTTGCCTGGATCGCCCTTTCGGGTTTTCAATCCACCGGGACGCTCTTTTTTGCCTAAGCCGCCCTTTCGGGTTTTCAACTTAGCGAGCTCTTATTTTTCATTTTTATCCCTAACTTTTGCCTGGATCTCCTTCATAGGTTTTGATCCACCGGGATACCCATTTTTTGCATAGGTCGCCATTTCTGGTTTTCGACCTATCGGGTTTTATTTAGGCATAATATTTTTTGACTGCATCAGAATTCACCGGGTGTTTCAGCTGTTCACCATCCATAGTTGTAAGGATTAAGGAACCTCCGGAGAATGCCATCTTCACAACATATGGACCTTCATAGTTAGGGCTCCATTTTCCACGCATGTCTTTGTGGACTGGCAAGATTTTCTTGAGTACACGATCTCCTTCTTTGAATTCTCGGAGACGGACTTTCTTGTCAAATGCTCTCTTGATGCGCTTTTGGTACATCTGTCCATGGCACATGGCGGTCATTCTCTTCTCATCAATGAGGTTCAGTTGGTCAAACCTGCTCTGGACCCACTCAGCTTCCTCCAGTTTGGTTTCCGTCAAGATTCTCAAGGATGGTATCTCTACTTCAATAGGGAGAACTGCATCCATCCCATATACCAGAGAGAAAGGGGTTGCCCCTGTTGAAGTGCGAACTGATGTTCTGTATCCGTGTAAAGCATATGGCAACATCTCGTGCCAATCTTTGTAAGTTTTTACCATCTTCTGCAGAATCTTTTTGATGTTCTTGTTTGCAGCTTCAACAGCTCCATTCATCTTCGGACGATACGGAGAAGAGTTATGATGTTCAATCTTGAATGTCTCACACAGCTCTTTCATTGTTTTGTTGTTCAAATTGGTCCCATTATCTGTGATGATCCGGCTTGGGATTCCATAACGGCAGATAATTTGGTTCTTGATGAAACGGGCAACCACTTGCTTTGTCACATTGGCGTAGGAAGCTGCTTCTACCCATTTGGTGAAGTAGTCAATTGCGACCAAGATAAACCGATGACCATTGGAAGCTTTAGGCTCAATTGCCCCTATCATGTCAATGCCCCACATTGAGAAAGGCCAAGGCGATGACAGAACATTCAAAAGTGTTGGAGGTACGTGCACCTTGTCAGCATAAACCTGGCATTTATGACACTTCCTGGCATACTTGAAGCAATCTGATTCCATGGTCAACCAGAAGTAACCAGCTCTCAAGATCTTCCTGGACATGGCATGTCCATTGGCATGTGTTCCAAACGATCCTTCATGGATTTCCCTGATCAGTAGGTCTGCTTCACGTTTGTCCACACATCTGAGCAGAACCATATCATGATTTCTCTTGTAGAGCACATTGTTGCTGAGGAAGAACTTGGACGCCAATCTTCTTAAAGTCTTCTTGTCTAGATTTGTTGCGTCAGCTGGGTACTCCTGATTCTGCAAATAGTTCTTGATGTCGTAGAACCACGGTTTCTCATCAGTTTCTTCTTCGACCAGCAGACAGTAGGCTGGTGCAGTTCTTCGCTCGATTGTAATGAGTGGAGCTTCATTAAGAAATCTGACTTGAAACATAGAAGCCAACATAGCCAAGGCATCTGCAATTTGATTCTCTGCCCTTG
This sequence comes from Lathyrus aphaca, assembly GCA_963966055.1. Lineage (NCBI taxonomy): Eukaryota > Viridiplantae > Streptophyta > Magnoliopsida > Fabales > Fabaceae > Lathyrus > Lathyrus aphaca. The sequence goes on from OZ014520.1 coordinate 503,124,631, forward strand.
GAACATGATGGAAAGCGACTTCATCAAAGTATTTGATCAATTCCACAATGTGGGCACGGTATGGGATCAACTTCTCATCACGGGTCTCCCACTCACCTTTGACTTGGTAGATGACCAAAGCTGAGTCTCCATATACATCAAGGATTTTGATCCTAGTATCGATTGCAGCTTCGATACCCAAAATACATGCTTCATACTCTGCGATGTTGTTTGTACATTCGAAACACAACCTAGCCGTGAAAGGAGTATAACCACCATCAGGATTCATCAAAACAACTCCTACACCATGCTCCATGTAGTTAGAAGAACCATCAAACATCATCTTCCAACGAGACCCTGGCTCGGGACCTTCATCTGGACCTGGAACTTCATAATCCTTTATCAACATAATGTCCTCGTCCGGGAAATCGAATTTCAAAGGTTCATAATCTTCGACAGGATGATCAGCAAGGTATTCAGACAAAACACTGCCCTTGATAGACTTCTGGGTTACATATTGGATGTCGTATTCGGATAACAACATGTGCCAACGGGCGAGTCTTCCAGTCAAAGCAGGCTTCTCAAAGATGTACTTTATTGGATCCATTTTCGAGATCAACAAAGTAGTGTGACAAATCATGTACTGCCTGAGGCGTCTGGCCGCCCATGCCAAAGCACAACAAGTCTTCTCTAAAAGTGAATATCTGCTTTCACAATCTGTGAACTTCTTGCTTAAGTAATAAATGGCGTGCTCCTTACGACCAGTTTCATCTTGTTGGCCCAACACGCAACCCATAGATCCCTCGAGCACAGTTAGGTACATGAAAAGAGGCTTCCCTGGAGTAGGTGGGATTAAGATAGGAGGTTCTTGCAGATAAACCTTAATCTTCTCAAAAGCCAGTTGACAATCCGGACTCCACTCAATTGCTTGATTCTTCCGGAGCAACTTGAATAAAGGCTCACATGTAGCAGTCATGTTGGAGATGAATCTGGAGATGTAGTTCAATCTTCCGAGGAAACCCCTGACTTGCTTCTCTGTCTTGGGAGCTGGCATCTCTTGAATTGCTCTGACTTTATCTGGATCTACTTCAATCCCTTGCTGACTAACAATAAAACCAAGTAACTTTCCTGATCGGACACCAAAAGTACACTTAGCTGGATTCAGACGCAGTTGGAACTTTCTGAGACGCTCAAATAACTTCAAAAGATGATTCAAATGATCCTCCTCACTCTGTGATTTGGCAATCATATCATCCACATAGACTTCTATCTCTTTATGCATCATATCATGGAAAAGGGTGACCATTGCCCTCTGATAAGTGGCTCCTGCATTTCTGAGACCAAATGGCATAACCTTGTAACAATAAGTGCCCCATGGTGTGATGAATGTAGTCTTTTCCATATCGTCAGGATCCATCTTGATCTGGTTGTATCCTGAAAACCCATCCATGAAAGAGAAAACAGCAAATTTAGCAGTGTTGTCAACCAAAGTATCAATATGCGGAAGAGGGAAATCGTCCTTCGGACTGGCTTTGTTCAAATCCCTATAGTCCACGCACATTCTGACTTTGCCATCCTTTTTAGGGACTGGCACAATATTAGCTACCCACTCAGGGTACTTTGCAACTGCGAGGAATCCAGCATCAAACTGTCTTTTGACCTCTTCTCGAATCTTCAGAGCCATGTCTGGTCTTGTTCTTCGAAGCTTTTTCTTTACAGGAGGACAATCTGGTCGAAGAGGTAACTTGTGGACCACTATGTCTGTGTCTAAGCCGGGCATATCCTGATATGACCATGCAAACACATCTACATATTCTCTGAGAAGCTTGACCAATCTTTCTCTGATGTCTGCCCCGAGTGTTGTACCAATCTTGACTTCCTTCTTGTCTTCATCAGTGCCAAGATTGATGGTCTCAACCTGCTCCTTATGTGGCTGAAGATCTGTGTGATCATTCTCAACCAATCTTGCCAGTTCTTCGGGAATGTCACAATCTTCCTCGCTTTCATCTTCTGCTTGGTAGATAGGCGAATCAAAGTTAGGAGAGAATGTAGAGTCATTGGATTCAACAGGGTTTTCGTTTATTCTGCATATGATAATGATTTGCTTTTATTAAAAGTGGAAAATAGAAAAAATGCAAGAGAAAAAAGCCTTTTTTTTTATATTGGTTTTGAAAGATTGCCATTTTCTTTTAAAAGTGAAAAGAGAGAAAAACAGTAAATTGATCAAAATAAGAGTTTAACAAAATGCCTTCATTGATAATAACTTTAAAAATGAGAAGGGGCCCTACAAAATACTCCCATAGCCTTGGGCAGGGCTAGGGAACTTGAAAACATTGAAAAAAACAACAAATTACTTTGACAATGGAAAAAACTCTGGGATCTCGACTGCCTCCCAATTGTCCAAGGCTTCTTCACACTGATACACCAGATGATTCACATCTTCATCTTCAGAAACTCCATCAATTGCGTTGACCTGATAACCAGCACTGGAAAACACTTCTTGGATGGTCTTCGGACGTCCTTTAACGGAGGTTGACGCTCCTTCCTTCACATGAGTTGGTTTGTAACCCAAACCGCAGCGATCTAGCTTCTGCTTGACTTCGATGACATCACCCCAACCTTCATGACTTCTTTCTTCAATGGTGGAAATGGTACTCTTCAGCGATGCGAAAGATGGTATACCCTTCCCTTTCGGTTCCTCTACTTCTAGAAGGACAACATTGTCTATCTCAAGAGCTTGGAAAGAAGTTTCCAAAGCATCTTCATCAGCCTCAATATAACTGAAGGATGAAAGGTTGCTAACCATGAGGTCTTCTTCCCCAGATACGGTTACCAGCTTGTTATTGACTACAAACTTCATCTTTTGATGCAGGGTAGAAGTGACTGCCCCAGCCGCATGGATCCAAGGTCTTCCCAGCAAGCAACTGTAGTTAGGATTGATGTCCATAACCTGGAAAGTGATTTTGAAGACCTGTGGCCCGATCAGGATTGGTAGGTCTACTTCTCCAATGACAGTCCTTCTTGACCCATCAAATGCTTTTACAATCAGTGCGCTGGGCCTCATCTCTGCCCCTTGATAAGATAATTTTGCAAGTGTTCTTTTCGGCAAAACATTCAAAGAAGATCCTGTATCCACAAGAACTCTTGCTAAAGTATCCTCTTGACATCTCACTGATATGTGGAGCGCACGGTTGTGGTCCAAACCCTCCTTTGGAAGATCCTCCATACTGAAACTGAGGTTGTTACACGCAGTGATATTGGCGATGACACCATCAAACTGGTTCACTGTTATATCATGCGTAACATGTGCTTGAGCTAGCAACTTTTGAAGCGCACTTCGATGAGCCGGAGAATGCATAAGCAGTGATAGGATAGATATTTTGGAAGGCGTTTGATGCAGCTGATCAATCACCTTATAATCACTCTTCTTTATGATTCTGAGAAATTCGGCATCTTCTTCCCCCAAGACTACCTCTTTATCTTTGTTGACAACAGCTGGTATGACTTCTTTAGGCGGAGCCGTATTGGCTTGCTGGGTATATACACGACCACTACGGGTCAAACGACCTGCACCCGCTATATCAGTACTTGCAACTTTTGAACCTTCCTTCTGATTAGCTTTATCAATCTTCTGATGAACTTTCCCTGTATCATACCTCCATGGAACTGCTTTAGTGTCCTGATAAAGGAAAGAGTTACTCCTTTGTTCAAATCTTGGCTCAGGTACATTGAAAATTGGCACCACAGATTCTGGCGTATTGAAGATAGGTTGAGCTCCTGAAGATTCAGGCAGGTTGAACACTGGCACCCAGGTAGAATTAGATTCCGGCAAGTTGAAGATGGGTTCAATTACTGCCACTTCATTCTTCTTCATATGACTTCTCACTTGTAAGACACCTTCATCAATCAAAGCTTGAACATCTTTCAAGATCAGTTCACATCCCTTTGGACTATCAACACAACCTTCACAATTCTGATGACAACTCTTCAGTATACCCGCCTCTACTAACTTCGCATGGAAGTCTCTGAGCGGGGTCTTGATCTCGGTGGCATTGAAAATCAAACCTTCTTCGGACTCATCAACAATAGCATTTATAGACCCATGCTTGGGTAAAGGATTATCTTTGACATTCGGACCAGTATTCCCAAATGACAGAATGTTCTTCTCCATCAGATCTTTCACGATGTACTTCAAAGCATAACAACCCTCCAAATCGTGCCCCGGGGCACCTTCATGGAATAAACAGTGAGCATTTGGGTTGTAATTTGGTGGAAGCGGACTTGGTGGAGGACCCAAAGGCCTGTGAGTAACCAAACCCTTCTTCAGCAGTGAAGGATATAACTCAGTATAAGTTATAGGGATTCGAGGATTAGGAGGCCTTCCACCTGTTCTTCTATTCTGAAAATTTGGATTTGGATGAGGAGCTGGAGTCCTCGGCTGGTAGGCTGAAGCATTGGGTGCTTGTTGATAGCCCGGATTGTTGATCATTGGTTGATAAGGTTGAATCATTGGAGCCGCTTGTTGGTACATCGGCACTTCTTGAGTTGGCCGATACATGGGGACTTGTGGATTAAATGCTGGTTGAACCGCCGCTACATAAGGATGTTGGGCATACTGTTGTTGATGAGCATACTGCTGTTGAGCCATAGGTGAAGGTCTCTGCCAAAGTGGATTCCTTCTTTGACCTGCCATTATCGCATTTGTCTCACCTTCCTTCTTCTTGTGAAAGTTGCCGGTAAATTTCTTACCAATATTTCCACTGCCAGTGCTAGAACTGCCAGATGCACTACTCATCTTTCCACTTTTCAAACCGAGTTCTACCTTGATTCCCACAGCCACTAAATCAGAGAAGCTAGCAGTTATGCTCCCCACCATCCTCTCATAGAATTCTGGTCTCACAGTGTCAACAAACCAGTCAGCTAATTCTTTTTCAGTCAATGGGGGCTCTACTTGAGAAGCGGTCCCTCTCCACCTCTGAGCATACTCTTTAAAGGATTCAGACTCTTTCTGGGACATGCTTAGCAATTGCCTCCTATCGGGAGCGAGGTCCATGTTGTATTTATATTGCTGGATGAAAGCATCGGCCAAGTCTTGGAAACTACGAATCTTTGACTGGTCAAGCGTCAAATACCATTTAGAGGAGATTCCCTTCAGACTGTCTTGAAAACAGTGGATCATTAACTTATCATTGTCTACCTGAGCAGCCATTCTCCGATAGTACATCAAAAGATGGTTCTTAGGACAAGTTGCACCCTCATACATATCAAAGGTGGGTATCTTGAACTTTGGAGGTATTACCAATCCAGACACCAGACACATTTCTCTGGCAGCAGCCCCAAAGATCTGATCACCTTCAATCGCTCTTAACCTTTTTTCAAGGGTATCAAAATTCTCCTGCATCTTCACGTGTTTCTCATCTCCGTTTTCAGACATATCTGGCGCTTCATACCCCTGATGGTCATTAAAATACGGTTGGGCACGGGTGTGCATAATGTCCTGTGTAAAATTAGCAACGGCATGATTCTCTTCATTAGTCACAGGAACAGTTTGTTGAGCAGCAAATCCCTGAGGAGGAGGCACAAAACCTTGGAAAGGAAATGCCATACCCTGAGAGGGAGGTGCGAAACTTTGAGAAGCTAAGCCTTGGGACGGAGGAAAGAAACCCTTAGCAGCAAATCCTTGGGAAGGAGGTATAAAACTCTGAGTAGCAAAACCTTGAGAAGGAGGGAAGAAACCCTGAGTAGCAAGTCCTTGGGAAGGAGGAATAAAACTTTGAGCAGTAAGTCCTTGGGAAGGAGGAATAAAACTTTGAGTAGCAAACCCTGAAGAAGAAGGAATAAAACTTTGAGAAGCAAAACCATGAGGAGGAGGGACGAATCCATGAGGAAGTCCAAAAGGAGGCCAGGTCACAGGGGTAATGACTGATGATGTAGGCTGGGTCGTTGCAGTGCCAACTTCAGTCGTTGCAGTAACAATTTCTGACACCACAGTCCGTTGGGTATCCATCTTCGCTCGAATGACTTGCAACATTTCCATCATCTGACCCATATCTCCACGAATATCAGAAAGCTCTTCGTTAACTCTGTCCATCTCTACGTCTCTTTCAGCCATCCTTTTTCTGGCTTGAGCTCGAGTGTAGTATTTGCGTGAGAGCCTCAGTGTGAAAGCTGAATTGAGAGCAGATGACGGGAATGAGTTTTATGTGAAAAAATGCAAATGCAATGCCAAATGTATGAGTGCAATGCAAAAATGAAATTTTATTCAAGGAACTTAAGAAGCAATTTGCAAATACCAAGGAACACATAATAATCAAAAGGATATGATTTCATTAAATTCAAAAAGTGATACAAAGTCTTGAGTACACTTTCAAAAATCCCAAACAAAGTTTAATAAAGATAAAGACAAAGTCCTAAGGAGATTCTCCTAAAAGCCTCAAGTTGAGCTTCTCGATTTGCGCCTTCATCTGAGCCCTTTCAAGCATAAGCTGATCCACGATCGACTTCCAAGAAGTGTCCTCTTGAGTGCTGGAGGAAAATAAATCCTCCTGCGCTTTCCTTTTCTTGCTGGAGAGCTCTTCTTCTTCCTTCATCTTCAGTTGTCTTCTAAGCTCTTCATTGTCACTGCTGATGATCTGATGTCGATTCTTCCATGCATTCTTCTCTCGAACCTCTTTCTCCAAATCAATCTTCAGTTTCTCCGCATCATCCATAAAGACCAGAATGGGTTTCTTGAAGGTCATAGGATCCTGGCGAGGGTAAGGCATCTTCAGACTAATTGCCCTATCTCGTACCCATTGGAGATAGGGTTCCATAGAAACACAATTCGGCTTTCCCAAGTTACTCCTCCCCTTCCTATGGATGCATTTCCAAGCTTGCATAATCTGTTTCCTGAGCTCTGGTTCTTCGTCATCCTTAAAGAAAATTCCTTCCACTTCAACACTCTTAGGTTTGTCCTTCAACGGATACCCGAGTTGGCGGCGAGCCAAAACTGGATTATAGCTGATTCCTCCCTTAGTGCTAAGAAGAGGCACATTAGCAAAATCACCACAACTATCAATAATCAATGCTCCATCATAAACACGGTTGTACCAGCTAATGTCAGAGTGGGTAAGAGACATGATCCTTTGTGACCACCACAAACCATCTTTAAGGTTCCAAAATGAAGATGACTTAGGCAAGTGCGAAATAAACCACTCGTACAACAATGATGCACAACAAGTAATCATCCCTCCCTTATGGTGATTCCTCAGATGGATGGAATGGTAGGTGTCTCCGAGCAAAGTAGGGACCGGGTTCTTCTTCAGAAATATCTTGATGGCGTTCAGGTCGACAAAGTCTTCAAAGTTTGGGAAAAGCAGCACTCCATATATCAGCAGAATAAAAGTCGCCTCAAAAGCTTTCATATCCTTCACATCAACAAAATTCTTGGCCTTTTCTATCAGAAACTTTGTAGGGAATCCAAAAATCTTTCCTTTACAGGTCATATTTGCCTTGACCTCAGGAACACTCAAATATGTCGCCTTTGCAATCTCCGCTTCTTCAGGGTCCTTCTCTAGAACAGGGAATGGAAACTCATCCTTAACACGTGATCCCACCAGAACTGAATACTCTTCCAAAGTAGGCGCCAATTGGTAATCAGGGAACGTAAAACAATGGTAGAGAGGATCATAAAACTGGAGCATCACAGAGAGCAACCTTCCATCCCAATCAGTCTTAAGCAAAGCTAAAAGTCTCCTATGCTTCTCCATGAAGGCTTCTTGATCCAGAACCAAATCTCTTAATTTCCTTAGGTCTTCGAGTTTGGGAGTTTTGAATGTGTACTTGACAGTCTTTCTTCTTCCAAAGTCCATGATGATACCTATGATATTTGCAAAGATAGAGTTTCTGAGTTCCTTGAATAAATGGTAAAAATGATGCTTCATGATGCGTGAATGCAACAAACACAAACAAGGCTTAGGTTCAAAGCTTGCATGAGGTCAAAGGTTCAACCCTCCCAAAAGGTGTGTACTATGAGTTTATTTGTACCTGTACAACGGGTTCTAAAAGTTCCCAGAATCACTGTCCCATCTTTCGGATATTACCGACTTCCCAACTCGACTTGGTAATCAGTAATATTCTCAAGAGAGTCTCATCCGAGTGCAGTATCGCGTATCAACTATTTTGGATTTGCACCCTCATAGTCATCGCACTACATCCCTAAAAAGGCCAAGTGGGGGTAAATGTTCTACGGTCCCCAGCATTAATGGCTCTCAAGTCGAATATAGTAATGTTTTCACGACTGAACTCGATCAACAAAACTACATCCGAGGAGGCCTCCGCTGAGTGGTGGTGTCTCAAGTCAACTTGGTCGGGACTCAACTCCCTACAAGCCTTCTTGAATATACCACCGTCCTAACTTATTTGCACTCAAGTCCGGGTTAGGACTTATCTCACCACACATGGAACACCCAACAAAAATCCAAAATAATAACAAGCAATACAACAACAAATATACAAATATACAAGGTGGGCTTAACCCTCAAGAATAGTCTCCCCAGTGAAGTCGCCATTTCTGTCGCGGTGAGAATCGGATACCAAGCTATTAAGTGAGCTTGAATCGCAAAACATTTATGTTCACCACCGACTTTAATTTAATCCAAAGGGAAAAGGGAAAAAGATCGTAAAAACCCTAAATGAGGAGAAACTAGGTTCGGGGGTTGATTATACCTAGGGAAGGTGTTAGCATCCTAAGCATCCGCAGTATCCTACGGGAACCTCTTGTTAATATTTGCATTATTGTTGTTTATTGCTTGTTAAAAATTATGGGAACCTAAGGTTTTATTTCTAATGGTGCTCGCACAACATCGCATCGATGCCTACGTATCGGGTATAGAATCAGAGCACTCGTAGTTCTCCTAAGGACTAACGAACACTTGGTTACGCTCAAGGTTCGCGGGGGAAGGTAAGTGTTATGGCAAACACTCACGTGACTTCAAGAAAGTCACAAAAAGTTGTAAAATAAAATACTAAGGACCTAATGGCTAAGGACCTAAGGATGGGGGACCTAATTGCTAAGGTCAAAATGGGAACTAGGGATGGCTAAACTTCCTATGACATTGAGTCAACTGCAGGAGTCTTTCCCTTTTGGATTGAAAAGCATAAACAAAAATAAATAAAGGTGCAAGCTCCTAAGACTAGGCAAAGGCTGCTACTTGCAAAAATAAATTGGATAAAATAAACAGGAAAAGCAAAGACAAAGGCTTAGTAACTGGCTATGGCTCGATATATGGATCGAGAATGCGGGGGTGAAAAACAAGCGTAGTGCATCAATTTATTTAAGTTAAAAAGCTGTGCAGTGTAAAGAACTGTGCAGATGGCGATCGTAAACGACCGACTTACGTGTGTGAGTGAAGTGTAGTGAATCTCACTTGGCGTTGGACCAAGGAATTATTATTTCGAAAATTAAATTAATATGGTGTAAAGGCGCGAGAAATGAATAATAAATAATAAATAAATTGAAATAAATTATGAAATAGAAATAAATAAATTAAATAAATTAAGTAGAATAAATAAATGAATTAAAAAATAAATAAATGCATGAAATAGAAATAAATAAATGCATGGCCTCATATGGGTCACGATTAATCGGAAACGATTTATCGTGACCTTTGTTATATCATCGGCCCCAAAAAAAAACAAAAAAAAACGAATGATTCACAAAATACTTTTTTTTAGGACATCTTCATATACACAGAGATCATTAGCGAGAAAAATTAAACCATAATGAAAAAAGGTTATCAAAACAAATAAACTACCAAAATCTTAAAAAACAAGATAATATATTTTTTCTAAAAGAAATGAAGAGCAAAAAATGGGGTCTGCCAATAGTCATCTACAAGGTTCAAAGTCCACCCAAATAAAAAACAAATGAGGAGATGACTTATGCACACAAAAAAACACGCGCTGATGGGGCAATCCGGATGGGCCAGGATGCAATGGGTTCTCTAAACCCGGTCATTGCCAACAACAAACATAAAGTTGTTTCTTCTTTTTTTTTTTTAAAAATAATTTAATCTTTATTTGAAGTAAATAGCTGTTTATAGAAAAAATAAAGAAAGGAAAAGAAAAAAAAAGAGTCCACACTACTTCAAAGCAGAACGATACAACCAAAAGGGTTACAGCTCCAAAAACGCGTTTCAAGGGAAAATCCAAAGAAGTCTACCCTATTCACGGCGGCCAAGACGCATCTCACAGCCGAAACTGTTCTTCTCCCGCGGCGACCATTCCCCCTTCAACGTCACCGATTCTCTGGCATCTCAATTTCGGCGGCTAGCTTTCGGATTCGTTTGGTTTCCGGTGATGATCCGAGCGGTTCGGTGGCTGTGGTGGGGTTGGAGTTTCAGGGTTTGTGAGAGATGAAGGATGCAGCGGCCTTAGGGGATGAAGCTGGAGGTGATATGTTTGGTTGTGGGTTGCAATTTTCGGTTGAGGCTATAGTTCCTTCAGTGGTTTTATCAAGAGGCTACGGAAGGGGTTGTCGATGGCGTATGTTTCCTTTTCGCGGCGGATTGAGGTTTGGGGTTTAGCTTCAGTGGTTGGATTTAGGCATTTTGTGGTGAGCTTCGATTAAAGGCAGTTTTGACTCGGTTGTGGCGGTCGCTGGCCGGTGAGTTTTGGTTTAAGTTTTCGGAGATTTTCTTTCAATAAAAGGTTGTTGTTTTTTCTGTTTTTTTGAAGGTGATATTGAAGTATTTTTTTTTGTATCAGGTTTTTGTTAATGGTTTTTTGATGAGTGTGTTTGTGACTCTGAGTTTGTTTATTTTGTTTTGTGAATGCAGGTTTAACATTAAAATGAAACAATCAAAAAAGGAATCCAAACATGGACAAAATGCTGAAGAGAAGTAAAAGAAGAAAACCGTACCTGCCCGAATGTTATCGGGGTAGCGGATCCTCGATAGTAAGTGTGCTGCTCCTTGCTGCTTGTTGTTGCTGAACTGATGTTTTGTACCCTTCTTTTCTCCTCTCTTTTTTGTTTTTTTTTTGGTTGCTGGATTTTTATTTGGTGGCTAAGTTTTGGTATGAGTTTTGAGGCTGAAAGTGGAACTGTTTTAGTGTGATTTTGGGGTTATTTGTGGGGTGTTTGATGTCTGTTTTTGAGGGGTTTTGAGGCTGTTTGTAGTGGGTTATGGGGCTGCTCTTGTGTTGTTTTTGAGACTGAACTGGTGTGAGTTTTTTTGTATGTTGTTTTTGAATGTAACAGTGGCAATATATAGTACTTAGTGTAGGGTTTTGCAGTGTGTTTTTGAGCTGTTCTATAGTGTTGAGAGCTGAATTTTTTTGCCTTGCTTGTAGGTGAAGGGTTGGAGGAAAGGGGACAGCAGTCTGAATTTGCTGCTGTGAGTGGAGCAGGGTTGTGTTGGTGGCTGCATGCTGAGTTTTGGGACTGCATGGGGCTGAATTATGCTGTTGCATTTTGTCTTGGGGCTGAATTTTTTTGTAGTCTTATGCAGAATTTTTTTTGTATTCTTTCTTTCTTTTTTCTCTATGTAATTGTAACAAAACAATAGATATGGAATAAAAATTGATTATTTACACTAAAGTTATGGTTTATACTTGGCACATGATATTGGAAATGAGAGTTTTAAATTAGAATCTAAATATAATACTTAAATTAGAAATGAATTAATTAAAAAAAGAATTAAATTTAAAATTGAAAATAACTTATAAACTTAAATAAAAACTTGGAATTAAAATTAATTATATGAAGAGAAATTGGAATTAAATTAAAAATGAAATCTTAAAAGAAAAGTAAATTAAAAATAAATTAGAAATTGAAATTAAATTATAATAAACTAAAAATAAATTGGAAATTGAAATTAAATTAGAAATAGAAACTTGAAAATGAGTTGAAAAAGATAAAAAATAAAATTGGAGATTAAGAGTAAATTAAAAAAATGGAGATTAGAAAAAAAACGAGTTAAGGATAAAAGTTAAAATCACATTAATAAGTAAAAACTTGAAAAGAAAATAGAAACTTGAAAAATAGAATAAGAAAAAGGAAATTAAAAAAATTAGAATTATAACATGAGTTAAAGAGTTAGAAATGAGGAATAGAAATGAAATTAAAATGGAAGCTTGTAAGCGAAACGAAATTAAGAATTATAAATAACTAGAAAGTAACAGAAAATAAATCGGGAAAAATCCCTGCCAAATGCGATGACTGTATGATTATGATATGAGCGATTAGGGGTAAAATTTGGGGTGTGACATTTTGGAAAAGGGAAAGACCTAATCTACAACTTTCATGACTAAGAATTTTTCATTTGAAGCATTTTTGGTTGAGAAAGAGGAGGTTGAAAAACTTTCCCAAAATGGAAAGTTTCCATTACAAGTCATTTCCATTTTTGGCAAGTTTGCAAACGGCTCAAAATTCTTCAATCTTGTGAACTACCAACCTCTTCTAAGATCAAATAAAGATCATAGAACTTCAATTTGATGAAAATAACCCTTTGGTTCCATTGTTGGGGGCCTCAGATGCCCTGATTTTGACTTAACTTGCTCAAGAAGTTACCTAATGAACACATGACTTCCACAATGAATTTATTCATAAAACTTGGTAAACATGATTCTTATAACATATTAAGAACATCAGAAACAATAATGGCCCAAAAATTTGGAGTTAAGGCCTCTGTAACCAAAACCCTAATTTTGGTCATCTGTGTAGTGAAAACCCTAGCTCTGCTTCCATGCCTTGCCTGTTCTTGTGATCTCTTGACTTCCATGAACTTTGAGGGACATAATATGATGATAGAACACACATGGACCCTCTTGTAAAGCTTTGAGGCCTTTGGGATGGCTCAGATGAACTCTTGGATTGCTCAGATCAGTAACCCTAGATGCAGATGAACTTGAACTATGCAGATAAAATAAAAATGCAATATGAGATGGTATGCTTATGTTTATGCAAACATGAAAGATCACTAGCCATGGTGTGATTTAAGTGTCGCTCCCGGGATTTTCATCCAGTACAAACGCGAAAGTGGCGCGGAACAGGTAGAGTCGCCAGCCAGACATTTTTATCCCGAAAGAATGGGAAAGGTAATGTTGCACAAACCTGAGGAAGAAGGAAAGGGACTAGGATTTGTGAACCAAAGATCTGGGTCCAGAAGTCGGTTCCGAATTGAGAAGGTATTAGCACCCCAATCCGTCCGCCGTACCCGACGGGATCCATGCTTATAAGTCTGTTTTCAAAGGGTGAGAAATGATATGATGTTTGAATGAAAGAATGGCTATCTGGAATGGAATGAAACTGGGAAAAGAAATGGAATTGACAAATGGAAATAAAGGGGGAAAATGTAGGGAAAAAGAAAGATTGTGCTCGAATGGGCCCTACCCCACTGCCTATGTACCTCATCAGGATAAATGAGGATCAGAGACGCCGTAGTTCGTCTAACTAAGGCTGAAACTTGTTTGTGATTTTTAGGATGACGTTACCATAGCTCTAGCTCAGGTGTTACCGGCTCTGACTCGAGGGTGTTTACCATATCGCTGTTTGAACTGTCGAGACAAGTCACGTTCGTCCGTAAAGAGTATGAGATAAGATGAGAAGACGTGACTTCTTGGTTTATTGTCTTTTAGAAGAAGTATTTTGAGATTGTGTTTGTTGTATGTACAACACTAAAGACTATGACACAGGAGCGAATACTTTCCAAGATCGCCCCCAATGGAACGTTTGTAAAGCATCCTAGAAGAGTGAAGGAGACCTCCACTAATCATTTCCTGTATAGCTTAAGGCTCGTGGCGCATTGTACACATTTTCCTTTATTAAGTGTTTTTGATTTTATTTTAAGATGAGAAGTGAGACTCAAGTTATAAAAGGAAAACTTCTAACGGAAAACTAGACTCACCCTAAGTTAGTTTAATTTGAAGATAACCTATGGTTAGTGAGGTTTGAAAGATTTAATCTATCTAGGAGATATTAAACTAGAAATGAGAACATAAAAGGCAATAATGAACAATATGGTCCTCCTAAGTCATGGTGGGTAAAAACGTGAATGAAACATAAATGAGATGAAACGATGGATCGGGTGGGTCAATTGCGTGGTGCTGAGACGCACGACTTATGGTGTGCAACATACAAGGCTTGCTTTTGGTTGTAATGGAGTGGAACGATGTTAATCGAGGAATCCTAAAGTCACATGCAACTTTATTATTATTTGAAAATTTACTCGACGCTGGATTGAGTCTTTATTTATTTTTGAGATTTTGGTTTTCTATCGATTTGTTTTATCTTTTCTATCCTAATTATAGAAACTATACAAGCATACGAGTATTACGCTATTACATCACAAAGTATACAAAATATAATCGAGATATAAAATATCCAAGTCCACAAGCAAATCCTCGGAAAATACCTTGCACAAAAAGAAAATAGTTAGTGAATGACATGAATCATGAATATGCATAATATGATGGAAATGAATTAAAATGCCAAAAATATCAAAATTCATGGAAAAAATGTGAAATTAATTCCCTAGGGTCTCTAACCTGATTATAACATTGTGTTAAAAAATCTCTTAAAAATTCTAAATCTAACTATGTCAAATTTCCACCTAAATTTACCTAAGGTTCCATTACAAATTTATACAAATCACACTACCAAAACAGTGGATAAAATGGCCTAAAAAATACACCAAAAATATTCTAGGTACTTTAATTTGTCCTCTAATCATAGAAAAAAGAATGAATCCAAAATGTTATAGGAAGTGGCAGAAATAAAATATACAAATTTAAGTGTCCATGTGAAAATTCAATATAAAATCAATTAAATTAAAAATTGAAATTAAATTGAAAAATGCAAAAATTCAGAAAGTAAAAATTGGGAATGTTTCTAAATTGACTTAGGATTCTATCATAATTTTTGGGGAATTCTATTATGCTTTTTAATAGTTTTTATGAATTAATTTGAAAGCTATATAAAATAGAAATTAAAAGGAAAAGAAATAGAAAAGGGGGTGAGGAAAGAAATGTTCATAAGTTGCAATGACAACTGGGCCCAAAATGGGGGTGGGAAAAGCAGTTCTCAGGGCCCAATTCGCAGAGGAGATGAAGGTGCATGGGAGCTTGCTATAGGGTGTTATGCGTGTGATTATAAATGGGAGGTCCAACTGGACGGTGACAAGTGTCACCTCCGGATTGGACCGGCCAAAAGGAATCCTATCTCTTCCCAAATCTTATCTCTTTATCATTGCATTAACATGGATTAAATTAACCTTTATTATTTTTCATTGCCATCAATTTCTCATTAATTCCTAAAATCTTCCCTTTTTAAAAAAAATCAACATAAAGATTAAGTTATAAACACAAAAAAAAAGAAGAGGACACAAAGGGGGAAATGAATCCGAAAACCCTAGGCCCTTCCTCATTCCATTCGCCGCCGCTCACCCTTTCTTCTCCCACAACCTCACTCGCCGTCGTCATCTTTCTCTTCTTCCTCCTATCACAACGATGTAATCTAAGAAGATCACCTGTAAATGGCCAAATCTCAACCTATACTCACGATCTCCTCATCACCTAGGTAACTACCTCAATCTCAAATCCGAAATTGCAACCACCCAATTCTCTCTTCTTACCTCAAAAATCCGAAAACAAAACTCGCACAAATTCACAAGAAATGCCTATGCCTAATCTTGTAGATGTTTAAGAATTGGCAGAATTTTTGACCAAACAAGAAATGTTAAATTCAGTTCAGAATGTCCTATCAGATGTTGGGACATTAGCAAACAGAGTATGTGAACTTGGTTCAGGATGTCCTACCAGATGTTGGGACATTGTATAAATGACTAAGTTCAGTTTTGTCAGGATGTCCCAACAGATGTTGAGACATCTCAGACCTGCTACCAGAATTAATTATTGATTAACAGATCAGAGATATTTAAGGAGAACTATCTGGAATTAATTAATGCTGGATAAAACAGACCAAGGCGCATCTGTAGGGAGTTTTTAAATTGAAGATTCAGATTAAAACAGAAGACCTAATGCACCTAGAATATAGGAGGTAACAAACCCTAAATTCAAGGTGACAGCTGCTGCACATTAGGGCTGGATCATTCTACAGAAAGCCCAAAATTCAGAACCTATTTAAACAACAGAATCTCATAGAATTGTACACGAATTTCAGAAGACTAAATAGGGTGTCTAGTGTTTTAATAGCAGGTTGCTTTTATGTACCACTTTATGAGCTTTTAAGCAAAAGTGCATTTGTGACTTGATTGAAACTGTGAAGTAAAATCATGCTGTTATTGTTTGAAGGATGTCTTCAATTTTTGTAAACTTGTAAACTTGATCACTGGGTGATTAAGGGGGAGTGAGTAGGGTACTCTTATCTAAGTGAGTCTTAGGTAGAAATTGCATTGGGTAAGTATTAAGTGATAGATTAAACAGGGTGGTTTAAGTCTAGAATTAATATTACTAATAGTGGATTTCCTCCTGGCTTGGTAGCCTCCAGATGTAGGTGTGGTTATACACTGAACTGGGTTAACAAACTTCTGTGTTGTTTATTTTTCCTGCTGTTTAAGTTTTTGATTAAATTTGTCAAATGTCCTATTAAGTGTTGGAACATCTCTTAGGACATCTCATTACAGAATTTCAATTGGCATCAGAGCAGGCACCCTGCCTGTTTATACTGGGTGAGATCTAGGGAAAACAAATTCTGTAACATGGACAGAGATATAGGGTCAGTAAATAGACCACCTATACTGGATGGTTCTAATTATGACTACTGGAAGCCAAGAATGATTGCATTCTTAAAGTCACTTGACAACAGGGCATGGAGAGCAGTAATTGTTGGATGGAAACATCCTGTTAAAGACACCAAAGATGGATCAATAGTTCTGAAACCTGAAGAAGAATGGAGTAAAGAGGAAGAAGATTCAGAACTAGGCAACTCAAAAGCCCTAAATGCTTTATTCAATGGCATTGATAGAAATATTTTCAGACTGGTGCATCATTGTGAGCTGGCCAAAGATGTGTGGGATACCCTCAAGACAACTCATGAAGGAACATCAAAAGTAAAAATGTCAAGACTTCAACTTCTCACCACCAAGTTTGAAAACTTGAGAATGAAGGAAGATGAATCAATTCATGAGTTCTACATGAACATCTTGGATATAGCCAATACTTCTGGAGCCTTGGGAGAAAAGATGACTGATGAAAAGCTTGTAAGAAAGATTCTCAGATCTTTGCCAAAAAGATTTGACATGAAAGTCACAGCAATAGAAGAAGCTCAAGACATATGCTCCATGAAAGCTGAAGAACTCATTGGTTCCCTTCAAACTTTTGAAATGGGAATGAATGACACACATGCTAAAAAGAACAAAAGCATTGCCTTGGTTTCAAATGCAGATGAAGAAGAAGATGATGAACTAGCAAATGATAAAAGCTTCTCAGAAAATCTTGCATTGATTACAAAACAGTTCAAACAGATTCTCAGAGGTATGGAAGGTAAATCAAATTCCAGTGGAAGATTCACAAACTCTTCTGAAAACAAGAGAACCTATGATGCTAACAGAAGATCAAATCTTGCTGAAAAGACCAGTCAAGAAAAAGGAATCAAGTGCCATGAATGTGAAGGATATGGACACATCAAGAAGGAATGTCCCAACTTCTTAAAAAGACAAAAGAAGGGACTATCTGTAACCTGGTCTGATGAAGACTCAGGAGGAGATTCAGAAGAAGAATCAGCTAAGCATATTACTGCTTTAGCTGGACTGTGTGAATATGATAGTGATTCCAGTTGTGGAGAGCTTACTTATGAACAACTTGAGCAAGCATTCAAAGATCTAAACAAAAGAAGCTCTGAAATATGCAGTGAGGTTATAAAGCTAAAGAAGCAGAATGAAGTACTAGAAGAGGAAAAAGCAAGTGATCAAGTAATCATTGATACCTTGAAAAGTGAAGTAACTCTTCTCAATTCTAAGATGGAACATATGTCCAAATCTGTTAGAATGATGAACAGCAGCTCAAATACACTGGATGTTATTCTTTGCAATAATAAACATTCAGGGGACAAAAGTGGACTGGGATACAACAGAGAAGAAGCCAGCTCTAGCAAAGCCACTTCAAAAATTACACAGTCAAACAAGATGTCCCAACAAATGCTTCAACATCAGAACACAAAGACTAACATAATGTTCCAACAGATGTCTCAACATTCTGGAAAGAACAAAATGAAGAAGAAGTATCAAAGATGGAGATGCCATCACTGTGGAAGATTTGGGCATATCAAACCTCACTGTTATAAGTTACATGGATATCCAAATCAGATGTGTCAGCAACCTTCCAAGCAGAAAGTAGAAGGTACCAAGAAAATGCAGCTTAGAAATCAGCAACCTCCTAAGCAAAAGACAGAAGTAATCAAGAAAGTTTGGAGACCAAAAGCTGACATTCAGACTGATCAAAGCCACACACCCAAGAACAAGATCAACAATCAAGCTTGGAGATCAGCTGAACAACACTCAGAGCAGAGGCATCAAAAGAAATCTCAACTCATCTGGTCAAAGAAGAGTACTGCATACATAGCACATACATCATTGAAAGTATCAGCTAAGGAAGACTGGTACTTTGACAGTGGATGCTCAAGACACATGACTGGATTGAAGAATTTGCTAGTAAACTTAAAGCCACATTCATCCAGGTATGTTACCTTTGGAGATGGAGCTAAAGGAGAGATCAAGGGAGTTGGAACCTTGGATTGTCAAGATGTTCCAAGATTAGATGATGTGCTGCTAGTTAAAGGTTTAACTGCTAACCTGATAAGCATAAGTCAACTATGTGATCAAGGATACAGTGTAAACTTTACCAAATCTGAATGCATAGTGACTAACAAAGAACAAGAGGTTGTCATGAAAGGAACCAGATCTAAAGACAACTGTTACATGTGGGAATCCCAAAATCTCAGTCTCACTTCAACCTGCACTCTAGCTAAAGAAGAAGAGGTGAAACTGTGGCATCAAAGACTAGGTCATCTTCATTTCAGAGGCATAAAGAAGATCATATCTATGGATGCTGTAAGAGGTATTCCCAAACTGAAGATTGATGATGGCAAAATATGTGGTGAATGTCAAATAGGCAAACAAACCAAGATGTCCCATCCAAAGCTCCAACATCTGACAACTTCCAAAGTTTTGGAACTTTTACATATGGATCTTATGGGACCTATGCAGGTTGAAAGTCTTGGTGGTAAAAGGTATGCCTATGTTGTGGTTGATGATTTTTCAAGATATACATGGATAAACTTCATCAAAGAAAAGTCAGATGTATTTGATGTATTCAAAGAATTATGTCAAAGATTGCAAAGGGAAAAATCCAGCTGTGTGATCAGAATAAGAAGTGATCATGGAAAAGAATTTGAGAATAAAAAGTTCTTAGATTTCTGTTCTTCAGAAGGAATCAACCATGAGTATTCTTCACCTATCACTCCTCAACAGAATGGGATTGTTGAAAGGAAGAATAGAACCATTCAAGAATCAGCAAGAGCTATGATCCATGCTAAGAAGTTACCTCTGTATTTCTGGGCTGAAGCTATGAACACTGCCTGCTACATCCATAACAGAGTTACCTTGAGAAAAGGAACCCTGTCCACAATATATGAAGTCTGGAAGGGCAGAAAACCCACTGTGAAGTACTTTCATGTGTTTGGAAGTAAATGCTATATTCTGGCAGATAGGGAGCAAAGGAGAAAAATGGATTCTAAAAGTGATGAAGGAATTTTCCTTGGATACTCTATAAATAGCAGAGCATATAGAGTATTTAACTACAGAACAAATGTTATCATGGAGTCCATAAATGTGATAATTGATGATGCTCCTACAGATGTCCCAGAAGATGTTGGAACATCTGCTGATATCAAGATTGAAGCTGAAGAAAAGAATGATCAATATAACTTCACTCAAAATGATACAAGGTCAGAAGATTCAAGTAAACCTCCCTCCATCAGAATACAGAAGGATCATCCCAAAGATTTAATAATTGGTGATCCCAACAGAGGTGTGAGCACTAGATCAAGAGAAGTGATTTCAGGTTCTTGTTTTGTGTCCAAAATAGAACCTAAAAACATCAAGGAGGCTCTCACTGATGAATACTGGATTTGTGCTATGCAAGAGGAATTAGGTCAATTCACAAGGAATGAAGTGTGGAATCTTGTTCCTAGACCTAATGACATAAATGTGATTGGTACAAAATGGGTGTACAAGAACAAGTCAAATGAACAAGGAATTGTTACAAAGAACAAAGCTAGACTTGTGGCTCAAGGATACACTCAAATTGAAGGGGTAGACTTTGATGAAACCTTTGCACCAGTAGCAAGGCTTGAATCAATAAGACTACTGTTGGGAATTGCTTGTATCTTAAAGTTCAAGCTATTTCAAATGGATGTGAAAAGTGCCTTTCTTAATGGTTATCTTAATGAAGAGGTATATGTAGAACAGCCTAAAGGATTTGTTGATCCAAGCTGTCCAAATCATGTATACAAACTCAAGAAAGCACTTTATGGTCTGAAGCAAGCTCCAAGGGCATGGTATGAGAGACTTACCACATTTCTTATCAAGCAAGGATACAGAAAAGGTGGGATTGATAAAACCCTGTTTGTTAAAGATGAAGAAGGAAATGTCATGATTGCACAAATATATGTTGATGACATTGTGTTTGGTGGGATGTCTGATAAGATGGTCAAACATTTTGTCAAGCAGATGGAAGCTGAATTTGAAATGAGTCTAGTAGGTGAATTAACCTATTTTCTTGGTCTGCAAGTTAAGCAAATGGAAGACTCAATGTTCATCTCACAAAGCAAGTACTCCAAGAACATAGTGAAGAAATTTGGAATGGAAAATGCTTCTCATAAAAGAACTCCTGCACCTACACATTTAAAGCTGACTAAAGATGAAAAGGGTGAGAAGGTAGATCAAAGTTTATATAGAAGCATGATTGGAAGCTTGTTATACTTGACTGCTAGCAGACCAGACATTGCATTTGCAGTAGGAGTTTGTGCAAGATATCAAGCTGATCCAAAAGTCAGTCATCTCAATCAAGTCAAGAGAATCCTTAAATATGTTAATGGTACTTGTGACTATGGCATAATGTACTTTCATGGGTGCAAACCAATTCTCACTGGTTTCTGTGATGCTGATTGGGCAGGAAGTGCTGATGACAGAAAAAGCACTTCAGGAGGATGCTTCTTTCTAGGAAACAATCTGATTTCTTGGTTCAGTAAGAAACAGAATTGTGTATCCTTATCTACAGCTGAAGCTGAGTACATAGCAGCAGGTAGCAGTTGTTCTCAGTTGGTTTGGATGAAGCAGATGCTCACTGAGTACAATGTCCCACAGGATGTCATAACATTGTACTGTGACAACTTAAGTGCAATCAACATATCTAAAAATCCTATCCAACACAGCAGGACAAAGCATATTGATATCAGACATCATTTCATCAGAGATCTTGTAGAAGAAAAGGTGATTTCATTGGAGCATGTAGCTACAGATCTGCAGTTAGCTGATATCTTTACCAAGGCATTGGATGCTGCACAATTTGAGAACTTAAGGGGCAAACTTGGAATCTGTTTATGTGATATCTAGCAGTTAATGAGATGTGCCAACATGTCATATGACATTGCATGGCATAAGTTCCAGATGGCAAAGCTAGTCTGGACTAGATCCTTGGGAATTTCATTCCTAATCATTTGGACTGTAACGGCTACTTATTTGGTAATTCCTTATAAGCAGCTATCAAGAGTCTCATCACATCATCACAAGCGAATCACATTAACTAGTAATCCTTCAGAAATCTTAAACCCTAAAGCTGCACATTCATCTTCCTCAACAATGTCTCAAAACCCTAAAACAGCTGAAGAAGTTCTCAACCAGGAAGACGTGGTTCATGCCACCCCTATTTCTATGGTGCCAATGCAATCAACACCATTAGACGAGCTCAGGGGAAATGCCTCTCACACTAAGAAGGCAAGAACACCAAAAAGAGGTAAAGATCAAATCAGAAGCAAAGCTAAAGAAATTCCTTCACATGTTAAATACTCCAAATATGTTGATGATTCCATCAAGGAGATTGTCAACCAAGTTTTCTCTGAACAAAGAGTAGTGAAAGGAATCTCTGTTCCCTTGAACACCATTCCTGCACCTCAAGAAGAACCTGCTCAAGATACAAAGAACACTGCTGCAGAACAAGATGTCCCAACGGATGTTGGAACATATGCAGATGAGAAAGCAAACTCATCTAATGCTGATACTGAACAGACTGAGGACAAGAAAGAGGTCTCAAGTGAAAGTGATAAAGAAGTTTCTATGGAACAGGCTAAAGACTCAAATGAAGATCAATCTTCTACTGATCAACAAGCTGATGAGGAGACTGCTCAATCCCCTCCAATAGTCAATCTGGAACAGGATTCTGATGCAGAGATCATATCATCTGTGAATCCCAGCATTGCCAAAAGGCTAAGGTCCAGGAAAGGAAAGATGCAAGATGAACCTGTCATTCCTGAGAAGAAGAAGGCTAGTCCAAAGAAAGGCAAGGCTAAAGCCACTTTTGGTCCAGCAAAACCATGGAGCAAGGTTCAAACTCAGAAGAGAAAAGCTGCAACACCATCAGATTCAGATGTTGGATCAGATGTCCCAACATCTCCTCCCAAGAAGAAACCAGCTCCAGCTAGAGCTTCAACTGTTGTTCCAGAAGCTCCCTTGGACAATATATCCTTCCATCATGTCTCCAGTGTCAACAGATGGAAATATGTGTACCAAAGAAGGGTTGCTTTGGAAAGAGAACTGAGCAGCAATGTACTTGAGTGCACAGAACTCATTGACCTAATCTCTGCTGCAGGACTGTTCAAGACAGTCTCAGAGTTCTCTCCCTGCTATGAACTTCTTGTCAAAGAGTTCATTGTGAATCTTCAGGAGGATTGCTCAAATGGTAAGTCCTCTGAGTTTAGAAAAGTTTTTGTTAGAGGTAAATGTGTACAGTTTTCTCCTCAAATCATCAATGAGTATCTAGGAAGAGAAACAGATGGACCCAATGAGCTAGGGAAAACAGATAATCAAATCTGTAAGGTGATCACTGCAAACCAGGTCAAAGCTTGGCCTGTGAAGGGAAAGCTCTCTGTGAGCATGCTTACTAGAAAATATGCCATGCTTAACAGGATTGGAACTGCAAACTGGGTGCCTACCAATCACACTTCATCAATCTCAACTGGTCTGGCCAGATTCATCTTTGCTGTGGGGACTCAAACCAAGATGGATTATGGAGCATATATTTTTGATCAGACTATGAAGCATGCCATCTCTACTGCAACAAAGCTGCCAATAGCTTTTCCATCATTGCTGTGTGGTATTGTTCTAAGTCAATACCCTGGAATTTTAACTGAGAAGGACATTGTCTGCAAGAGAGAGAGCCCCCTGGCTTTTCACTACAAATTATTTCTCAGTCACCATGCTGCAGATGTTGAAACACCTGCTGGGACATATGCTGGTCCCTCCTCTGCTAAGAATCCAATCTCCAAGAAAGAATTAATTGCTGAGCTAAAGTGCACCTGCAAAGAGCTTGAAGCTAGAAAGAAGAAGCTGGAGGAAATAATTAAGAGGTTGGAAAGTGAAGAAGATCAGACAGCTGCATCTGGTGAAGACAGTGAAGCTGCAAGTGAAGCTGATAAAGATGAAGACACTGAAGTGGAGGAAGCTACTGAGAGTGATGAATCTGAGTGATCTGTGTATGTGAGGCATTTGTAATGACAGTAATGATTTGTAATTCTGGATAATAGTTCTTTGGCCCCTAATTTTGTGCCTACCAAGGGGGAGAACAACATCAAATGTAATTGCTGTTTCAATGATGAATGAAATCTGTTTGTTTCTGACTGAACTGAATAAGTGTGAATATTTCTGTTGAAACAAGACTGGACTCATATATGTTTGAGGGGGAGTAAAACTCAAATTTGAATCAACAGAATAGTAATGATTTACTCTGATAAAAAGAACTTCTGCTGCACTCTGAAAACCAGAAAAGATGTTAGCCAAAAATTAGCCAAAGGGGGAGTTTGTAGATGTTTAAGAATTGGCAGAATTTTTGACCAAACAAGAAATGTTAAATTCAGTTCAGAATGTCCTATCAGATGTTGGGACATTAGCAAACAGAGTATGTGAACTTGGTTCAGGATGTCCTACCAGATGTTGGGACATTGTATAAATGACTAAGTTCAGTTTTGTCAGGATGTCCCAACAGATGTTGAGACATCTCAGACCTGCTACCAGAATTAATTATTGATTAACAGATCAGAGATATTTAAGGAGAACTATCTGGAATTAATTAATGCTGGATAAAACAGACCAAGGCGCATCTGTAGGGAGTTTTTAAATTGAAGATTCAGATTAAAACAGAAGACCTAATGCACCTAGAATATAGGAGGTAACAAACCCTAAATTCAAGGTGACAGCTGCTGCACATTAGGGCTGGATCATTCTACAGAAAGCCCAAAATTCAGAACCTATTTAAACAACAGAATCTCATAGAATTGTACACGAATTTCAGAAGACTAAATAGGGTGTCTAGTGTTTTAATAGCAGGTTGCTTTTATGTACCACTTTATGAGCTTTTAAGCAAAAGTGCATTTGTGACTTGATTGAAACTGTGAAGTAAAATCAAGCTGTTATTGTTTGAAGGATGTCTTCAATTTTTGTAAACTTGTAAACTTGATCACTGGGTGATTAAGGGGGAGTGAGTAGGGTACTCTTATCTAAGTGAGTCTTAGGTAGAAATTGCATTGGGTAAGTATTAAGTGATAGATTAAACAGGGTGGTTTAAGTCTAGAATTAATATTACTAATAGTGGATTTCCTCCTGGCTTTGTAGCCTCCAGATGTAGGTGTGGTTATACACTGAACTGGGTTAACAAACTTCTGTGTTGTTTATTTTTCCTGCTGTTTAAGTTTTTGATTAAATTTGTCAAATGTCCTATTAAGTGTTGGAACATCTCTTAGGACATCTCATTACAGAATTTCAAATCTCATCGGAATCCCCATTACCACTCTCAAATTGATATACACAAATAACTCGCATAAGACGCAACAACGAGCAGTACCTACCTTATGGATCGAAAGAAAGTCGTTCTGAAACCGGTGTGATGACGGCTTGTCGAAGAATTGGAGTGAGACTGCTCAGAAATTGGAGATCCTAAAAGACTCGCGGTGAAATGTCACCTCGCCCAGGTATATTGAGACTCTTCACGTGCCTCTTCTTCTTACCATTCTATTTCGTTGCTTCGAATTGATGATAATGTTGAAGGTATACTGTTGGTAAATCTTGTGTCAGGTGCGAATTTACGGTCACGGCGATGATGGTTGACACTTGTAGATGTAGATTGATAGAGGATTGGTGACAGAAGTTGCAGGTTGAGATCGATTGGAGAACTTGTTTCAGGTAAGAAAATCCTCACCAATCAATTTTCCTCATCTTTTGCGTATGAGATGATTCTGAATCTATGGGGTTTTTTAGATTCACAGGTTATTGAAAATGATGGCAAACTATGGAGGTTGATGGAAGTTTCGAAAACAATTACTGCAGACTCAAGAAGAGGTTTTTTGTGGAAATTGCAGCAAGATCCGAAGAGTGCAGGATAATGAAGGTGAAGAAGATTGTTGATAGTTTAAAGATGAAGAATGAATGAGAGAGTGAAGCAGAGGTATGAAGAAAAGGTTGAATGGGGTGAATGAAGATCGAAAATCCAGAAAAATTTCCGAGAGCTGCTGAAACTAAAGTCCTGATTTTTATAGAAGATTGGAGGAGATTCTGGGAAGAAACTCAGGTGAAGTTTCTAGAAAAAAAATCTGTTAAGAGTTTGTTGATTCAGTTAAGATTTGTAACTGATTGTGACTGTTTTTATCCTGTATTGAACCCTTCCTGAGTTTTTGCTTCTTTTTCTTCTTCTTGTCTCTGAGTTCTAAATCACTCCTCTTTTGCAGGACTTGCTATTTCAAATAGAAACACTGCAATGTTCACTGATGCTAATATACCAATGAGGTAAAGACTGGAGGTGTCATTTAGCTGATGTGAATCTATTGCAGATATTGAACCACTGACGCCTTTTGTTCTTATATTCACATATGTATTTGGTTTCCTAAAGTTTGTTCTTTGAGTATCTTGGCTGAGAATTTGTTTTGGAGCTAAAATTTCTTCCATAACATTTTCAACATAAGATGCCACAACAGATTCTTGGTTTATGCCATTTTCGGTTTTATTGATGAAGATTTCGTGTGGAGAGATTGCAGGGATTGATGAAGAGAGTCGAGAATTGGTTTCAGAGCGTCAACCATGAAAAATGCAGAAGCCCCCCCCCCCCCCTTTTTTTTGTTGCTATTTTCCCCCAAACAATTATGATGTAACTCCCCTTATCCTTTTGTTATGAGCATAAAAAACTGTAATTGTATTCTGATTTAGTTTATTTTTCTGTTATTTTTTTCCTTATTACTTTATGACACTTATCATTTCTTATCCTATTTCTTATTAACATTTTTATTGTCAAGATTTAGCTTAAAAGGTGGGTTTAGCAAAAATAGATTTTGGTAATTGGTTATGGATAAAAAGGAGGCCAAGAAAAATGACCATGACAAGTGGTTATTGAATAAAAATTTGAAAAAAAAATGGGTAATATGATAAAATCTCTAAGAGATGGATTAAGAATGGGTTAAGAAAAGTAACTTGGATAATGAATGTGGCTTTGAATTTGAATTAACGAAAAATTTGTGAATATTTGATAAAGGAAACTTGGTTGCAAAATTTAAAAATGGATTATTGAATGAATTATGATAGAACTTAGGATGGGTTGAGGAAAATGACAACAAATGGGCTTGGAAGAATTCTATTTGGGATTTTGTAATGGGCCTTGGTATTTTATTTTTAGTATAGAGATGGATTGAACCAATAAGTTTTAAGAATGTGGACGAGAGCACTTAAAAAAAACTCGAACGACACCTTCTAAATAAGGGCCATCCGCGCTTTACCCATCAAACATTTAAATAATAAAAAAGACTTTCTTCAAGAACTATGGTATCATGGTAAATCTCAAAACCAAAATCTCATGAATCGTACCTTTCTTAATCCCTTGAAAATACAATTCTCGAATCGATTTAAATAGGTAACAAATAAAGTGCCTCAACCACCGTGAATCCTTTGATAGTGATAGGTCTAGAGATATGGAAATATGCAATGACCCCGACAATCTTGGCATGTGGGCCGTAATCCAATTAACATCAATTAATGAATATTCACACACTTAATCCTAACAAGGAACCCTGGAACCTCTTGAGATATACCCTGATGGAGGAAGTAGCTCGAGATGTTGCCACTCAACAAAAAAAACCTGGTTCTCGGTCAGTCTCAAATACAATCAGGACGAAACCCTAATCACTCGACGTTTTAGATAAACCTTGGAACAAATAACCTTGATACTTGATGCACTTTGATAAGAAGATGACCATAACAAAAAGTTCAAGTTCTTGCTTCAAACTTCCGCGTGTAATAGTCATATGAATTACCTTTGAACAAGATAATCCTAATCGTAAGCAGCTACTTTGATCATGTCTCAAAGAACCTATGACGCATGATTGTGATGTTAGGACCTAATAGGAAATGCAGGTGAATATGAATCGTAAAGCCAGTTAGCGGTAATAAATATGAGGGCAAATTTTGGGGTGTTACAACTGCCCCTATTCAAACCCTGTAGACTTGAATGGATGATAGCAGTTGCTTTCAGACGTTTGAAGTATGCAGGGATTGAATACCAGAAACAACCAGAAAATTTGTGCTATGTGGCAGAAGATGGGAAATAAACTCAACCGAACAAACTCTGCTTGGAGGTACTTATTATGGGGAGAATAGTAAACAGGGGATGCCTTTTGGGTGATGTCATACGGCTACTGACTTGCCACGCTGCGGGTGGACTTTGGTAGACTGCAACAATGCCTTAGTGATGTATTATCGGATGAATAACGACTTGCCACGCTGTGGGTGGACTTTTAACAATTTGCAACTCAATTTTAAGATACTTTGCCACCCTGAGGATGGACTTTTGCCAATCTACGGTTGGACTTCACGATGCGATCTGCCACGCTGCGGGTGGACTTTCGATAATTTGCCACACTGCGGGTGGACTTTGGAAACTTGCCACACTGCGGGTGGACTTCGGGAATTCGCCACACTGCGGGTGGACTTCTGCTCACTGCGGGAGACTTTTGTTCACTACGGGAGACTTTTGCTCACTACGGGAGACTTTGATTTCTTGCCACACTACGGGGGCTGCTGCTCACTATGGGAGACTTTTGCTCACTACGGGAGACATTTTCTCACTACGAGAGACTTTTGCTTACTACGGGAGACTTTTGCTCACTACGGGAGACTTCGAGAATTCGCCACCCGGAGGATGGACTTTGGCCAGTCTGCGACTAGACTTTAATAATTTTCCACCCAGAGGATGGACTTTGGCCAATCTACGGTTGGACTTTGAATGAATTGCCACGCTGCGGGTGGACTACTGAAACTTGCCACCCGAAGATGGACTTCGGCCAGTCTGTGGCTGGACTTTGCATATGTTGAATTGCATGGCATGTTGTCCCATGACACTGGGGATGTTATGTCTTGAGTATTGTTAATGAACTGGTGTGAATGTAAAAGAAATTACCGACACGGAAGTAATAAGTCTCTGCTAACTCTGTAGGGTAACACAATGATCGCGAATTTGATATCAAGAGGCCCTGCGGGGATAACATCTCTGTTGGAAAAGAGAGTGAATAATTCATCTGTCCCGAATCATCACCTTTGCCAAAAATAAATTGGACTTTAGATTTGAGGACTGTGCCACGGGATACCTCGACTATTTGGGATTATCCACTCTTATGGAGTTGCTGGGGAACAGAATGATTTATCTGAAATCTGCTAGGAGTTACCTTAGATCTGTTGAGGAACCGAGATCAAGGAAACCAACTGAAGGAAAAAAAACTTCTGACTTTAGTGAGGATAACTTCCATTTTCCTGTTAGAGATGACAACACCGAGACACGTCCTGCTGAGGAGGAAAGATTTCAAGTTGTCTCGTGCTGGGGATCAGTTGCTTCTGTATGGATTTTACCTCAAGAGGATTTTACAAAAGACATTGGTGTCTTTAAACTCTCAGGTATCGTAACGATTGCATGAATCAGCGTAACAACCTTGCTGGGGAGGTAACCATTGCCAATGCAGATGAGCTTGTATCTGTCAAAAGTGCTGAACGAGATAGTTGGCTTGACAAATGACCATGGTATTCTAAACTCCGGGTAAATGCTCCCGATCGTCTGTCTTCGGGAAAGAATGAACTTTCGTAATATTGGAGTGGCTTGCCCCAGTACAAGTACTTGAATAGTTTTTCACTTGACTGACTAATCTTCACTCTTGGAGAGATTTGAATCTCGAGGTGATTGCCCTAGTTTGACTGAAATTTGAATAGATTGCTCGACGTAACTGCCCCGGATTGGCTAACTCTTACCATGACTAGTTGGGGAAGTCTTCACCCGATAGAGCTTTTCTCGAAAAAGTGCACCTCCACATGACTGTCTTTCAGAAGTTTTAGACTTCTCAACTTGGCAAGCTTAAGCTTCTGGATTGAATTTCCGCATGTGAACCATTTATGATGCCAAACAAATGTATGCAAGTGAGAAATGTTTATTCTTAGAATGAAAATTCTAATGCAACACACAGGTTAATCTTGATGTTTTGAAAATGGATCGCTAACCTTCGTGAGCGAATCACGGGTTAAGATACAACCTTATTTTGATTGAAAGTATGTACATGCAATACCAACAAATGTCATTTAGCATAACTCGTAGGAGTTAGGAACGCGGTCTCGTAGTAGTACGCTCTCAAATTAACCCTGTTTCAGTTAGGACATTTGAAGGTTGTATCGTGGTCTAGTTCACGGTTATAGAAACAAAGGATATAGGCTCGAGATTTATTTGTGCCCACCCAATCTTCGTGATGTTCTCCATTCCTACATTCATCTAGTTTTCACAAGCATTCACCTTTCATAAGGGTTTCGTGTTGATTGAGGAACCATTGCTGCTATCAGTTCAAGCACCAATCAAGTTATTGTTGAGAGTCAGTCACTCCTCTATCTTTTGTGTCTGTGCCACACGACTTTGTTCTCATTTGAGGATCTTTCTTGTGTAATCCTTTCCGTCTTTCGCTTTTGCGTTATTTTGCTTATCCCTAACTTTTGCCTGGACTGAATCTTGTGAATCTTTGATTGTGAAGTCCAGCGGGATGCCTAACTTTTGCCTAAGTCGCTTGTTTTCAAGTTTCGACTTAACAGGCTTTTCTTTTCTTTTTCTTTTTTGTATTTTGAACAAGTCGTGTGACATTGTTTGTCTTGATTGCTTCGCGAGGGTTGTGACTGCCTGATTCTTTGGTCGACGAAGGATAACCATTGTGGTTTTCAATCTTTGGACCTTTTGACTTGGATAACCATTGTGGTTTCGGGTCTTTGGACCTCTTGATTAGCATAGTAGAATGCAATGGATCTTCAAATAAATTCCTTTATGAAAGCCTGAACGCTTGGTCCGACTAGCTGACGCCTACCATGCCCCTGGGTTACATGTGAGGGTTTTTTCATGTGAAAAAAAAACTCCTACTTCAAGGGTCAAAGGGGTTAGCAAGGGTCTATCTTCCTTATATCTCCAGTGTTTAGGGATTTGAAACAAATCTTGTACATCGTCAACATGGCCTTACTCGAGAGCACATAATTAGAGATTTTGCGTTTTTGTTTCGTCATCCTCCTTCATAGAATTTAAGCACGACAATTGGTATTGCGATGTACACATGCAAAATTATAAGGGAATGCAAATGAATTTACTTCAAGAAAAACATGTGAGTTTTATTATTGCTAACATTCAAAAGCAAACAAATTTCATACAAGTAGACAAATGTTTAGCATATAAAAGAAACTACAAATTGAAATGCAGTAAAGAAACTGAATATTGTCGTAGTTGAGGAGAATTGGCTCCATCTGGACCTATCAGTCTTGGATACATTCAACGATCAATGGCTCTTTTACAGACTTATAACCTTCTAGTTGCATCCGTATACCCAACCATGGTAGTCATACTTCTTCTCCTAGCTATTCTGACCCTGACACGAGACATTTGAAGGAAAGAGTGAAGCTGGGGAGTAAAGTTGCCCCATAAGGTTGCTCGGAAAGACCTGACGATCTTCTGCCTACGTATCTCCATTGACTGATGACCAATGAAGAATCAGAGCAATGTAGTTCCCCTCAATAGGGATGAAAATGAATAATGAAGAAAGGCAAACACATAAATGCCATCACTGAGAGTATTTGAATACTGCTGGCTTTATTTGCTTCATGAATACCCTGGTGTCCTAGGTGATTAACTCGAAGATTTCAGCTTAACACGGACCATCTGGTAGAACAACCGTGACACCGGTTCCATTGTGACTAGGCATTGGATTCTGGAGTACATTTGGGAGAGGAGCGAAATTGATCGCCTTGGAGTCAACTAGGTCCTGTACTTTGTTCTGAAAAGCCCAACATTTCTCGATACTGTGCCCCTAGTAACCCGAATGGAATTTGCATCTGGCATTTGCATCAAAATTCGGAGGTATATTATCAGGAGCAGGAGCTCTCATGGTACGAAGCTCGACCAGGTTCAACTTTAGCAGCTCTAGAAGCAATGCAACATATGGGCATGGGACGGGATCAAGTCTGCGGTTTCTCGCTCTTGTTCTTTCTTGGTTTGGTCTCTGTACCTGTTGTTGCTGATCCTGTGGTCGTTGTTGTTGAACCTGTGGAGTAATAGTCACTGCAGCTGCTTGGTAGTAACCTTGAGGATAACTTCTATCTCGGCCTCTATACACAACATTTGTCTCGCCTTCTCTTCTTCTTTTGTCGTTGCCAAAAGGCTTTCTCACACCAGAAGAACTAGCACTGCTTGCATCCTGAATCTTTCCCAATTTCAGAAAATTCTCTATTCTTTCTCCAGCAATGACGATATCAGAAAAACCAATGGACGGGCAGGCGGCCAGACGATCCAAGTAAACGCCCTGCAAGGTGCCCATAAACATGTCGGCCATTTCCCGATCCAGCAATGGAGGTTGAACCTGTGCGGCCAGCTCACGCCACCTCTGGGCATACTGCTTAAAACTCTCCTTAGGTCCTTAAGACAAGTTCTGCAACTGAGTGAGGTTCGGAGCCATATCAATGTTGTATTGATATTGCTTGAGGAATGCTTCAGCTAGATCTTTCCAGCTTCGGATAGAGACCCTACTTAGCTTCATGTACCAGCTCAACGAAGCTCCAGATAAACTGTCTTGGAAGAAATGCATCCAAAGTTTCTCGTCATCAGTGTGAGCCGAGATTCTTCCAAAGTACGCGTGAATGTGAGTCCTAGGGCACGTGCTGCCGTTGTACTTGTCAAACAATGGTGCCTTGAACTTGGGAGGGATTCTGACTCCTGGTACTAATCCGAGACTGGTTACATCGATGCACAGGGAATTCTGACATTCCATGGCCTTGATCTTCTCTGCCAGCTCTTCATACCTGCGATTGTTGATCTCATTCATGTTACCCATATCAGCATCCAGTAGAGTGAACCGGTCCTCTTGATTGTCTTCTAAACCTGCATTACGTGCTGTGGTCCTATTTGGAATAGGTTCTCCGTTACGGGCAGCGTTAGAATCCACATTCTCAGCCGGTATTCCCGTATTAACATTCCCAAGAGGTTGCTCAACCATCATCCGGAGACGCTCCTGGTTCTGGGCCATGCCAGTCATCATTTCCATGAACTGATCCATCCTCTGTCGGAGCTCATTGTGATCAGTCTGCATTCGTTCAACCATCCTTACTCGGTTTCTTTTAGTCGGATATCGGTGAACGCGTTGACCAGCTATATTGCCTGCAGTTGAATAAGTTAGAAACTCCGGGTAACCTGCAAAAACACAAGAATATGATATGCAGGAAATGAATGCTTATGGCATGTTGATTCACTTTTAGGGCATTCCATCCCCTGATTCCAGTTTTGTGGGTTTGATGAAGACATAAGCTCTTTTGGCTGCAAATAACAAGCAGTGTTGGTAATATAAGGTGTGTGTGTGTAACAGATGTGTCAAACAATTCTGAGAATACGAAGACCAACGTGTTTTGCAAATGTGTCAGATGTGTCGGTGATCACAAAGTGAGAGAACATGGAATGGTAGTAAAGAAACCTTTTATGATAAGAACTTGTTGATATAGTCAAAACACACAAAGCATGGATTCAAACAGAAGTGCAATAAAAAGATTCCATCAACAGTCCTGATGGTAATCCCAACACATACAAGCAAATAGAAAGATGTCTTTGTCAATGGGATCCTCTATCTAAGCCTGAGTCAATGATCGGTCCTGCCTTAGAAACTTCTACCAATTCCTTCGTCTGCACCTGGTTGTTTTCAAACCTCTTCAGCTTCTTCTGATAGCAGATCATCATCTGTTTGTAGTAAACAGCTTCTTCTCGGGCTTTAGCGAGTTCTGCATCTTTTTCTCTCAACTTACCGACCATCTCTTCGTCTTTCTCCTTTAGCTTACTCACGATCTCTTCAGCTTGAACTTTGTCTTGTTCCTCTCTTTTGATCCTGTAAGCAACATGTCTCTTTTTCATGTTCTCAAACATCAAGGTCTTCTGATCCACTTTCCTTCTAATGTCAATGTGTTCCTTGGAAGAACTTCTAGTAGCAAACTCGAACCTCTCATACCGAGCTAACTCAACTTCACACTGTTTCCTTGCAATAGCATGCCTCTCAGCATCTTCTTTAGCTTTCCACTCAATCTCAAGTCTGGCGTGATTAGCTTTAGCAAGCTCCTGACTCAACTGTGCAATCTCCTTTAACAACCCGTCTCTTTCCATCTTCATCTTGTTGAACTCTTCAATGCTAACTGTGGTAGGCTGTTCAATGACCGTGGGATATAGAAGAGGTGCAGGCCCAAATGGTAATAGTAACACCTCAACCCTTTCTCTTAGCCATTCTGCAAACGGCGGATACATTCGACAATTCCCTACTCCCAAGGTCTTCTTCCCTCTTGTCTTTCGACTATGCCAAGCATTAGAAGCTTTCTGAGCAATCTCGAATTCGTCTGTTGATTGGAAGTACAAGGACTTTGTGATGTCCACAGCGGCTGGTGGTTCCTTTAAGGCGTACCCAAACTGTCTAACCGTGAGATAAGGGTTATAATTAATTCCCCCTTTCCTCCCGATCAATGGAACATTAGGGAATCCTCCGCAACTATGAAGAATGTCAATGCACCGCAAACCATGATTAACCCAGATAATGTCCTTTGCTTGTAAGCCCATCAGTCGTTCATACCATTCAAGAGTGTTCTTCGTCCTCTCAAAAGCTCCTGATTGTGGAATAAAGCGTGTGAACCATTTATAGAATACAGTCACGCAACAATTCAACATTCCACCCGTTCGCTTCTCATTCTTATAATGCACAAAGTGGTAGAGATCTCCTAAGAAATTAGGAACAGGATTCTTTGCTATGAAAATGCGAATAGCATCGACATCCACGAAGTTGGGCATGTTCGGGAACAAAGTGATTCCATAGATATACAAAGCTAGGATCGCATTGAAAGTACTCCAACTATTTACCTCAGCAGCTTTAGTAGCCTCATCTAACAAGAAACTCAAATGATATCCTCGGAAGCCTCCTTTGCTATCAATCCGGTCTTCCAATAATGACCTGCTCAAATAAAGAGCAGTTGCTACATCTTTGAAATCGGGGTCAATCTTGGACCCAAAGAATGGTGCACAGTCCTTCATGGAAACCCTCAGGATGCTCGAGTACTCCTCTAATGTAGGTGCCAATACGAAATCAGAAAGTATGAAACATCTAAGCTGTGGATCATAAAACTGTAGCAAGGTGTGCATCCCTCTGAAAGCGTAGTCACTGATGGGCTCTATGAAATACAAAATCCACCCGTAATCCTGCTTGAAGACATTGAGAATTTCTGGAGGAGCTAAAGCTTTCACTTTGAGAATTTCTTTCACAACAGGCTGATGAACCTTATAGGAGATAATACACTTGGTCTTTTTCTTGGATTCCATGCTCATAGATCAATACCCACAACTGGAATCAAGGATGTGATATGCAGCCCTGAAAATGAATAAACATGCGTTAGAAATGCAAGTATGCGGATGATGTGATGCAATGCAAGGGCATGTGATCACTGTTGCATATACTGGGTACTGTTGTACTGCCTTCTGATTTGCTTGAATACCAACTGACAAGAATACCAGATCATAGTATGTGTTGGAAGAAAACCCAAGTATCAAGAACAAGGTAGGTTGAAGGTTTAGTTTTCCTGCGAACCTGTAAACCCCTCCCAATCTCACGGGTATGCTACTACGAGTCAACATCACGGACTCTCAAAGCCGAATAGCAATAATACGTTCACCGTTTCTGAGAAATGGCTCATGACCAAATAAAGGAATCGGTTTGGCATTATGTACTACTCAGGGAGGCCTCAGCTGAATTCCGGAAAAACAAGCATCCCTCATAAGTTCCCGGCTTCAAGCACTGAAGTCGAGAAACAATAGTACATTCATCCCGAAGGGTACAATAATACCGTCATACGACCAGTTGCTTTAACTAGGTTCCTATGAGAGAACAAGGTCATCCTATGCGATTTCCTAGTGGGCCCTCGGGTGCGAATGGGTTTACCACAAAATGCGGTCTGCCACTGTCACCACTGGAGAGGGTTGTTTCCACTAAGGTCCTCGATGATCGGTTCCCAGTGTTAGCAGCTCAGGTGGGAACATTCTATAGTCTGCCTAGGCAGTATAGAACATATCCCAAGAGAGCCTGATCTGGGTGTGGGACTCGTGAAAACTACACGTGCTCAAAACCACGCAAGCCACACGACTGCCCACTCTAAATCCTATGTGTATACTCAAGTCGGGTATTTGGCTTATCTCACAATAACCCCATCCCGCCAAGGAAAACCAGAACAACCAGTACAGTACATGCCAGTATATGCGACAGTAAAGTAAAGTGCAGAAAGCTGTAAATAAAGTTGTAAAGTAAAGCGATAAACTGTAAACAAAACAGTAAAGCTAAACGAAAGCACAACAGCGAATGAATAAACACCCAACGAAAACAGAAACAGACAAGCGCTAGGATTGACTCTCAAAGGGGAAATCAGAATTTCTAAAAGTCCCCAGCAGAGTCGCCAGCTGTCGCTCCTGGGATTTTCATCCTAGTAAAAACGCGAAAGTGGCGCGGAACAGGTATAGTCGCCAGCCAGGCATTTTTTTCCCGGAAGAATGGGAAAGGTAATGTTGCACAAACCTGATGAAGAAGGAAAGGGACTAGGCCTTGCGAACCAAATATCTGGGTCCGGAAGTCGGTTACGAATTGAGAAGGTATTAGCACCCCAATCCGTCTGCCGTACCCGACGAGATCCATGCTTATAAGTCTGTTTTCAAAGGGTGAGAAATGATATGCTGTTTGAATGAAAGAATGGCTATCTGGAATGGAATGAAACTGGGAAAAGAAATGGAATTGACAAATGGAAATAAAGGGGGAAAATGTAGGGGAAAAGAAAGATTGTGCTCGAATGGTCCCTACCCCACTGCCTACGTACCTCATCGGGATAAATGAGGATCAGAGACGCCGTAGTTCGTCTAACTAAGGCTGAAACTTGTTTGTGATTTTTAGGATGACGTTGCTATAGCTCTAGCTCAGGTGTTACTGGCTCTGACTCGAGGGTGTTGACCATATCGCTGTTTGAACTGTCGAGACAAGTCACGTTCGTCAGCAAAGAGTATGAGATAAGATGAGAAGATGTGACTTCTTGGTTTATTGTCTTTTAGAAGAAGTATTTTGAGATTGTGTTTGTTGTATGTACAACACTAAAGACTATGACACAGGAGCGAATACTTTCCAAGATCGCCCCCAATGGAACGTTTGTAAAGCATCCTAGAAGAGTGAAGGAGACCTCCACTAATCATTTCCTGTATAGCTTAAGGCTCGTGTCGCATTGTACACATTTTCCTTTATTAAGTGTTTTTGATTTTATTTTAAGATGAGAAGTGAGACTCAAGTTATAAAAGGAAAACTTCTAAGGGAAAACTAGACTCACCCTAAGTTAGTTGAATTTGAAGATAACCTATGGTTAGTGAGGTTTGAAAGATTTTATCTATCAAGGAGATATTAAACAAGAAATGAGAACATAAAATGCAATAATGAACAATATGGTCCTCCTAAGTCATGGTGGGTAAAAATGTGAATGAAACATAAATGAGATGAAACGATGGATCAGGTGGGTCGATTGCGTGGTGCTGAGACGCACGACTTATGGTGTGCAACATACAAGGCTTGCTTTTGGTTGTAATGGAGTGGAACGATGGTAATCGAGGAATCCTAAAGTCACATGCAACTTTATTTATTTATTTGAAAATTTACTCGACGTTGGATCGAGTCTTTATTTATTTTTGAGATTTTGTTTTTCTATCGATTTGTTTTATCTTTTCTATCCTAATTATAGAAACTATACAAGCATACGAGTATTACGCTATTACATCACAAAGTATACAAAATATAATCGAGACATAAAATATCCAAGTCCACAAGCAAATCCTCAGAAAATACCTTGCACAAAAAGAAAATAGTTAGTGAATGACATGAATCATGAATATGCATAATATGATGGAAATGAATTAAAATGCCAAAAATATCAAAAGTCATGGAAAAAATGTGAAATTAATTCCCTAGGGTTTCTAACCCGATTATAACATTGTGTTAAAAAATCTCTTAAAAATTCTAAATCTAACTATGTCAAATTGCCATCTAAATCTATCTAAGGTTCCATCACAAATTTATACAAATCACACTACCAAAATAGTGGATAAAATGCCCTAAAAAATACACCAAACATATTCTAGGTACTTTAATTTGTCCTATAATAATAGAAAAAAGAATGGATCCAAAATGTTATAGGAAGTGGCAGAAATAAAATATACAAATTTATGTGTCCATGTGAAAATTCAATATAAAATCAATTAAATTAAAAATCGAAATTAAATTGAAAAATGCAAAAATTCAGAAAGTAAAAATTGGGAATGTTTCTAAATTGACTTAGGATTCTATCATAATTTTTGGGGAATTTTATTATGCATTTTAATATTTTTTATGAATTAATTTGAAAGCTATATAAAATAGAAATTAAAAGGAAAAGAAATAGAAAGGGGAGTGAGGAAAGAAATGTTCATAAGTTGCAATGACAACTGGGCCCAAAATGGGGGTGGGAAGAGTAGTTCTCAGGACCCAATTCGCAGAGGAGTTGAAGGTGCATGGGAGCTTGCTATAGGGTGTTATGCGTGTAATTATAAATGGGAGGTCCAACCGGACGGTGACAAGTGTCACCGCCGGATTGGACCGGCCAAAGGGAATCCTATCTCTTCCCAAATCTTATCTCTTTATCATTGCATTAACATGGATTAAATTAACCTTTATTATTCTTCATTGCCATCAATTTCTCATTAATTCCTAAAATCTTCCTTTTTTTTTTAAAATCAACATAAAGATTAAGTTATAAACACAGAAAAAAAAGGAGAGGACACAAAGGGGGAAATGAATCCGAAAACCCTAGGCACTTCCTCATTCCATTCGCCGCCGCTCACCCTTTCTTCTCCCACAACCTCACTCGCCGTCGTCATCTTTCTCTTCTTCCTCCTATCACCACCATGTAATCTAAGAAGATCACCTGTAAATGGCCAAATCTCAACCTATACTCACGATCTCCTCATCACCTAGGTAACTACCTCAATCTCAAATCTGAAATTGCAACCACCAAATTCTCTCTTCTTACCTCAAAAATCCAAAAACAAAACTCACACAAATTCACAAGAAACGCCTATGCCTAATCTCATCGGAATCCCCATTACCACTCTCAAATTGATATACACAAATAACTCACATAAGACGCAACAACGAGCAGTACCTACCTTATGGATCGAAAGAAAGTCGTTCTGAAACCGGTGTGACAACGGCTTGTCGAAGAATTGGAGTGAGACAGCTCGGAAATTGGAGATACTAAAAGACTCGCGGTGAAATGTGTAACACGGTGGGAGAACTGACTTTAGTTATGTTGCGGATAGCAAGAGTCGCCACCGACTTTTATTTTATCCAAAGGAAAGGCATAAAAGAACAGGAAAGACCTTTTAAAAGATTTTTGGGTCCGGGGGGTAGGTTATGTAAAGGAAAGGTGTTAGCACCCTTTACATCCATGGTTATCCATGGGCTCTTAGTTACTTAACTCACTTTGAATTGTTTTTGAAAAGTGTAGTGTGTGAATAAAAATTTTCATAAGAGTTTAATAATGATCCATGTACGGATGCGTAAAAAACTTGTATTTTGAAAATTGTTTGAAATGGTGAAGTGTTTGGAAAGTTTTTAAATGAAGTGAGTAAGCAACTATGAGGAACCTACCCTAAAGTTTAAGTCTTTATGTTCTTTATCCTTTAAATGGTAAGACTATCCCTATTATTAAGGAATAGGTAGTCATTACCTTGGATGTGAGGGACATATGAGGGACATCTGTTTATGTAGGCAACTGTGGGGTGTATTAAGCATTTAGGAGGGACTGTCATCATTATTCGAAAGGGACTTGATCTTAATGAAAGGCAACCATTAGGGACTTGATGACTTTTTCGTTTAAGGGACTTGCTTTATACACCCCACTTGACCTTATGATTAGGCAACATTGAGGGATAGCCCTAGAAAGTGAGATGGCGATTAAAAAAATCGACTTACGTGTGTGAGTGTTTAATTTAATTTATCTTATAATTAAAGTGATCTAAATTCAATTTTACAATAGAATACATGTTTACACTCCCTAAATTACTAACCATAGCATAAAAATTAAATAAATTAAATATTTACAAAATTTACACCAAGGAGCAATTACATAATAATTATAATGAGCAATTAAAATAAATAGCAAATAAATAAATATAAATAATAGCAAAAATAAATAAATAGGCAATAATAAATATAATAGGGGTTAGTAAGAATAATAATTAAAATAAAAAATAAATAAGGTTAATGAAATAATAATAATAAGCATAATAAAAAATAAATGTATTAGTAATAATATGATTAGTGATAATAAAATAAATATTATAAGAACATGATGAAAAATAATAAACACAAAATTAGATTTTTAATATAGACATTTATTTAAAAATAAGAACAATTAAATAATTATTGTAACATTTTGATTTATGTACAATTTTTTTTAAATTGTTTTTAAACATAATATAATTACAAAATTTAATTATTATAGATTTAATTATTTCTAAACACATATTAAAAATTATTTATATATATAATTTAGGTTATAAACAAATTAGAAAAAAAATATTTACATATTATATGGAGAAAATAAGTTATAATTATATTTAAAGATTATATCATATTTACAAAATTTTATATTAAATATTATATTTACAAAAAATTAATTATATTAAGTAAATATGTACATAATAATTATATTTAAAAAATAAAATTAGAAAAAATTAGGTTTTTA
The DNA here is from genome assembly GCA_963966055.1 of Lathyrus aphaca. Classification (NCBI taxonomy): domain Eukaryota; kingdom Viridiplantae; phylum Streptophyta; class Magnoliopsida; order Fabales; family Fabaceae; genus Lathyrus; species Lathyrus aphaca. The sequence continues at coordinate 503,165,238 of OZ014520.1, forward strand.
ATAGTTATTTAGAAAAGATAAATTAGGGTTTCTAAAATTAGAGTTTTGTTTAGAAAATACTTTTAGAGTTTATAATTTAATATACAAAAATTAATATACATACATTATAATTACATAATAAAAGAAATAATTTTTGAATTAAGAAAATAAGATTTTAGAATATTAGAAACTATTAAACATGTATTTAATTATTTAATTACATATATGTTTATTAATAAAATCTAAATCAATTAAACAAATTAAAAATAAAAATACAACAAAACATACCTGGCTGGGTTTTGAACCCAGGTCACCAGGTTTACCAGCAACAAGCCACACCACCAGGCCAGGGTACGCGCAGGCAGCAAGGAAGTGAGTTCCATTAGTTTTGTTCTTTGTCACAAAAAATCCAGGAAAATAAAAGAAACAAAAGGCCTGGGGGAGGATTGAACCCAGGACCTCTCAGCCAAACACATGTGCACATTACCAACCAAGCTAGATGAGCGAACCTGTTAGTTATCCCACAACAATTCATAATATATAATACTCAATGCATAAATGAGAAAAAACCAAAATTATTTGCCACGGCCAGGATTCGATCCCCTGCCCTTTGCTTCAAATGTCCAAGACCAAGCAGCCAACCACTGGGACAAGCACACGCTTGTGATAACAAACCAGTAATAAAACATAATATTTTTAAACTATAATTTAAATTTCCAGAACGCGCCAAACTGCTTCTTCTTCAACCTCAGGACCTGCAATTTTACCTGCGAATTTTGCTTCCATTTTTCCTGCGATTTCTAAACTGCAGCAAAACCTACGAATTTCAAACTATCATCATACAGTACAATTTTATCAAATTGGGAACACTTTTAGATTCCTTGCAACCTGCACAGTCCAATTTTATCAACCAAATTCATTTATAACGCATGAATCAAATAACCCTAATTTGAAGGTCCAAACCCTAATATGGCATCTCACGGATTCCTCATGGTTTCTTTGGTTTCTTTGCCCAGAAACGTTCTACATATCATCACAAACAATATTAAACAAACAAAATTCATGGAAAAGCAACACATTATTGAAATCGAAAAAATTATTTCCAAGAACAAAATGAACTCGGGTTGTTCAATACAGCATGGCATTGATGCATATGAGTGAGGATTTTGCTTCAAGAATGTCCAAGGAACATTGCTATGTTCTTATTTTACCTTAAAACACCTTGTATGAAGGAATCTGAATGTGAGGTTTTGAATGGTTTTTTGATTTTGTGAACTTACTTTTGGAGGCAGAGAATTCGTTCTTTTGTGATTGCAATGAGTTATGTACTTATAGGTGATTGAATTTAGGTCATAAAATTGAATGGTTGTGTGGAAGAATTGATATGAAAAGATCCAAGTTGATCATGCCTTGAAAATCAAATATTCTTGTATGATGGCTTACTATTTTTGGACAAATCTTATGATTTCATTCCTCTTCAATTCCAATCAACATTTAAGACATTCTAGAAGCTCAATCTCCATCAAATATTACATTTTCATATTTTATTTTTATTTAAAATGATTTTTAATGAATTAAATCAAAATAAATAAAAATAAAATAATAAAAATTCTGATTTTTAATGGTTTGAGTCGTGCATGAAGTCAATGTATGGATTGGGTCATCATTTGGCAAGCCCATTTAGAAGAAATTGGTTTTAGACCTCCTTTTTCATCATAAACCAACTCAAAATTTCCCAACTTTGCAGGGGCACATATCCTTCAATTTTAATGCTATGAGGGTGTTCTTGGACATTTTGGAAATCTTGAAGAGTCCTCTAACCAACCCCACTGGTTTCATGTCCATATCATTTACCAATCTCAAGTTATGCCCTTTTGAAGTTGTTGACTTTTTGTTGACTTTCAAAAGGACCCATAATGTCTTAGCTCATACCTTCCAAATGAAGCATTTTTGGGCTTGGCTTGTGAGACACAAAGTTGTAGAGAATTAAATTTCCTTCAAAATGAGCTTTGAGTGGAGACTGGGTGATGAAGTATGTGAAAGTTATGGCTGGTCAAAGTTCAGTTGACTTTTATTGAGGAAACCCTAATTTAGAAACTCCTGATTCTTGATGATCTGAAATCTCCTTGATGAATCATGATCAACCCTTGATCAAATGATGAATTTTACTTCATATACTTGATGTTGGCAAAAAATCATGAAGTTTGACTTTGGTTTGACCACAGTTGACCTCAGTTTGACTTTTTAACTGCATTGTCTGATTTTGACTTATCTGATCATCTGACTGAGCAAACTTCTGAGAAAAGTCTTGAAACTTGTCATGGGGGTTCTTACACACATATAAGATGTTATGAAGCTCATTTGAATTCTTGGAAATCCATTTAGCCTGATTAAAGTCAAAACCCTAGTTTTGGATGCACTGCTTAGGAGGTGCACTGTCTGAGGGAATTGTCAACTCTTCTGACCAATTGTGAACCTTGTGAACCTTGTGAACCATCATAAAATGTCTTGTGAACCTCATGGGAGGTATTTTGAAGCTTGTGAACCTTGTGAACCTCATAAAGTGACTTTGTAGACCTCATGAACCTCAGGAAGGCTTTGAAAGCATTGGGAAACTTGTGAACCTTGTGAACCTTCATAAAGTGACTTGTAGACTTCATGAACCTCATGAAAGGTCTTGAAAGCATTGTGAAACTTGTGAACCTTGTGAACCTTCATAAAGTAACTTGTAGACTTCATGAACCTCATGAAAGGTCTTGAAAGTGTTGAGAAACTTGTGAACCTTGTGAACCTTCATGAAGTGATTTGTAGACTTCATGAATCTCATGAAAGGTCTTGTAAACATTGTGAAACTTGTGAACCTTGTGAACCTTCTTAGAACACAAAGTCTTGTATTGTGAGGGCAAATTTTGGGGTGCAACAAAATGTCACCTCGCCCAGGTATATTGAGACTCTTCATGTGCCTCTTCTTCTTACCATTCTATTTCGTTGCTTTGAATTGATGATAATGTTGAAGGTATACTGTTGGTAAATCTTGTGTCAGGTGCGAATTTACGGTCACGGCGATGATGGTTGACACTTGTAGATGTAGATTGATGGAGGATTGGTGACAGAAGTTGCAGGTTGAGATCGATTGGAGAACTTGTTTCAGGTAAGAAAATCCTCACCAATCAATCTTCCTCATCTTTTGCGTATGAGATGATTCTGAATCTATGGGATTTTTTAGATTCACGGGTTATTGAAAATGATGGAAAACTATGGAGTTTGATGGAAGTTTCGAAAACAATTACTGCAGACTCAAGAAAAGGTTTTTTGTGGAAATTGCAGCAAGATCCGAAGACTGCAGGAGAATGAAGGTGAAGAAGATTGTTGAAAGTTTGAAGATGAAGAATGAATGAGAGAGTGAAGCAGAGGTATGAAGAAAAGGTTGAATGGGGTGAATGAAGATCGAAAATCAAGAAAAATTTCCGAGAGCTGCTGAAGCTAAAGTCCTGATTTTTATAGAAGATTGGAGGAGATTCTGTGAAGAAACTCAGGTGAAGTTTCTAGAAAAAAAATCTGTTAAGAGTTTGTTGATTCAGTTAAGATTTGTAACTGATTGTGTAACTATTTTTATCCTGTATTGAACCCTTCCTGAGTTTTTGCTGCTTTTTCTTCTTCTTGTCTCTGAGTTCTAAATCACTCCTCTTTTGCAGGACTTGCTATTTCAAATAGAAACACTGCAATGTTCACTGATGCTAATATACCAATGAGGTAAAGACTGGAGGTATCATTTAGCTGATGTGAATCTATTGCAGATATTGAACCACTGACGCCTTTTGTTCTTATATTCACATAAGTATTTGGTTTCTTAAAGTTTGTTCTTTGAGTATCTTGGCTGAGAATTTGTTTTGGAGCTAAAATTTCTTCCTTAACATTTTCAACATAATATGCCACAACAGATTCTTGGTTTATGCAAGATTTCGTGTGGAGAGATTGCATGGATTGATGAAGAGAGTCGAGAATTGGTTTCAGAGCGTCAACCATGAAAAATGAAGAAGCCCCCCCTTTTTTTTGTTGCTATTTTCCCCCAAACTATTATGATGTAACTCCCCTTATCCTTTTGTTATTATCATAAAAAAAAACTGTAACTATATTCTGATTTAGTTTATTTTTCTGTTATTTTTTTTCCTTATTACTTTATGACACTTATCATTTCTTATCCTATTTCTAATTAACATTTTTATTGTCAAGATTTAGCTTAAAAGGTGGGTTTAGCAAAAATAAATTTTGGTAATTGGTTATGGATAAAAAGGAGGCCAAGAAAAATGACCATGACAAGTGGTTATTGAATAAAAATTTGAAAAAAAACGGGTAATATGATAAAATCTCTAAGAGATGGATTAAGAATGGGTTAAGAAAAGTAACTTGGATAATGAATGTGGCTTTGAATTTGGATTAACGAAAAAATTTGTGAATATTTGATAAAAGAAACTTGGTTGCAAAATTTAAAAATGAATTATTGAATGAATTTGGATAGAACTTAGGATGGGTTGAGGAAAATGACACCAAATGGGCTTGGAAGAATTCTATTTGGGATTTTGTAATGGGCCTTGGTATTTTATTTTTAGTATAGAGATGGATTGAACCAATAAGTTTTAAGAATGTGGACGAGAGCACTTAAAAAAAACTCGAACGACACCTTCTAAATAAGGGCCATCCGCGCTTTACCCATCAAACATTTAAATAATAAAAAAGACTTTCTTCAAGAACTATGGTATCATGGTAAATCTCAAAACCAAAATCTCATGAATCGTACCTTTCTTAATCACTTGAAAATACCATTCTCGAATCGATTTAAATAGGTAACAAATAAAGTGCCTCAACCACCGTGAATCCTTTGATAATGATAGGTCTAGAGATATGGAAATATGCAATGACCCCGACAATCTTGGCATGTGGGCCTTAATCCAATTAACATCAATTAATGAATATTCACACACTTAATCCTAACAAGGAACCCTGGAACCTCTTGAGATATACCCTGATGGAGGAAGTAGCTCGAGATGTTGCCACTCAACAAAAAAAACCTGGTTCTCAGTCAGTCTCAAATACAATCAGGACGAAACCCTAATCACTCGACGCTTTAGAGAAACCTTGGAACAAATAACCTTGATACTTGATTCACTTTGATAAGAAGATGACCATAACAAAAAGTTCAAGTTCTTGCTTCAAACTTCCGCGTGTAATAGTCATATGAATTACCTTTGAACAAGATAATCCTAATCGTAAGCAGCTACTTTGATCATGTCTCAAAGAACCTATGACGCATGATTGTGATGTTAGGACCTAATAGGAAATGCAGGTGAATATGAATCGTAAAGCCGGTTAGCGGTAATAAATATGAGGGCAAATTTTGGGGTGTTACAATAAGTGAGGGAAAATTTGGGGTGTTTACAGCTTCCCCTATTCAAACATGAGTTAGCTGTGCAGGGTGTAAGCGCCTGGCTTATCACACGAACATGATAACTTGTGGTTGAATACCAAAGACAGTCCAAAATTTGCACTTGCTGAATAGAAGAAGAAAAGGGATATAAATTGTAAAAGGTAGTATAGTATAATGAAGGCGATGGAGGATGACCATCGAGCAGAGGACGACTGCTAGGGATAAAGTGGTAAGCAAAGCAATGACGGGGACGCCCGACAAGCTGGGGAAATAAATAAATCGTGATGGGGACGACCATCAGTTAAAGAAACAAGGTTTTCTGGGGATTAAAACAAAGGAAATGATGGGGACGACCATCAGGCTTGAAAATCAAAGTAAACAACGATGGGGGCGGCCATCGGTTTAAAGAATAAATGAAATAAATGATGAGGTACGGTCATCAAAGGTGAAGGACGATCACCTAGCAGGGGATGACTGCTCTTTATCTTGACATAGGACAAATGTCGGATAGAAAAAATCGACGATGGGGGTGGCCATCGGGTAAATGATGAAGGACGATAATCAAGGAGGTGAAGGACGATCACTTGGCAGGATACGGCTACTCTCGGGGTTTTATCACGACATTGGAAGAATGTCGGATAACAAGATCAACGATGGGGACAACCATCAGATAAAATGATGAAGGACAATCATCAAGAGGTGAAGGACGATCACCTAGCAAGGGATGGCTACTAAAAATATCACGACACAGGACGAATGTCGGATAGAAAAGGGTTCCGATAATGGAGATTCCACTGGGGAAAGGGATGAGGGACGGTCATCCAAAGGTGAAGGACGATCACCTGGCAGGGGACGGCTGCCGAAAGTATCACGACATAGGACGAATGTCGGATATGAGAAAATTTGTTTTTTTGGTGACTTACTCGGGAACGGTAAACACAGACGAGTGCTCACGCTCAAGAATAAAAGGTATAAGTGTTTGACGCTGTGTATAGATTAAAGATGAGGACGAGCATCCTTAGGACCATGATACAGACGAGTATCAGTAGAAACAAATGTTGACGCGTGTTCAGAGATGATGATACGGACGAGTATCAACTGGTTAACAAAGAACACGGACGAGTGTCGAATCTGTTGAGAAGGGATATATAAACAGGATACAGACGAGTATCAGAGACTTCTTGTATAAGTATGAGTGAGTATTGGTTTATTGGTGAAATATGAGCAAGACACGGACGAGTGTTCAATTTGCTGGGGAATGTATGATATGGGCGAGTGTCAAAAGAGAATATGTATAAGTTATGGACAAATATTTGTATGTAAGAATGCAAAAAGATGTTCTGGGACCTGTGGGGATAGGATGACACAGACGGGTGTCGAAAAGAGTGTGTTATAAATAAGTACTTGGTTTGTAGCAAGTGTTTTGGCAACCATGCTAGGGGAATTTGACATGGACGAGTGTCAAAAGAACATGTATAGGTATCTGTATTTGAGAGTGCAAAGGGGACGCTTTGGCTTATATCTGCAAGGGATATGAGTATTATATACATTGCCTATGAGATACTGATGGTAATTTACAGGTGACTGGCTCGAACCTGGCTTGTGATCATGCGAATGTTTGATTTTTGCCGTAATGCTTTGTATTAGGCGGAACGCTACGCTTATTTTGTGAATATGATGCAAATGCTATGATTATGCAAAAGAGAAACCGATTCGGGATTCGGATCCTGCTGAAGACAAGATCTCTGGCTGATCTGCTTGGAGGGATATCCCAGCCGGGGGTGATCATTGGTAGATCTATTAGGAGATATAGCTCTGCTTGGGGAAATAGATCATTGACAGATCTATCCGTAAGGAGAACTCAGCTGGGGAGAAGGAAACTTTCGTCACTTTGTTGTGTAAGAGTTTCAGGCATTGCTCTTCTGGGGAGAGAATGAAAACTTCTTTGGGGAGATAGTTCTTTTATCCTTGCTGAGGATGAGAGATCTGACACTTTGGTGGGGATCTCAGTTGGGGATGCTCCTGTCGACTTGACTTATGCTGGAGATGGGGAGGCTTTGACAACTTTTCTAGGGAAAAGCATTTCAGATATTGCTCTTCTGGGAATTAACCTGCTGGGGATGGAATGCTTGGCATGCGCCATGTTGCGTATTGAATACCTGCAATTTGTTAAGACAAAAGAAACGCACCAGTATCCCGAGGTATCCCTTACCGGATTCCGTCATAGGAGTTAGATATTTCTGAAAGTAATATATTTCCTGCAAGCATTTATTAAAATTGGCTCATTTGTTTTATGCAAGTATTGTATCATGAATATTGGACATTTTGCAAACGAAACAAAAAATGTACAAAACGAGGTGTGACTAAAAACTCTGATTTTATTAATATAGGTGCCCTGAATTGACAAATACAGTCAAAGAAACAAATCCCCTGAAATGAGGAGATTGTTATAAATTGAGAAAAGTAAAAGTGTTGGCAATGTTGACGACGCTCCGGTGAGCTTCCTTTGCTATGACCTGTATGACCTTGACGTTCTTCTCATCTTGATTTCTGAAGAAGGTTGATTCTGACTGATGCTTTATCCTTTCGAAGCTTGCCGTGTTGTGAGTGATACAGACGAATTCAGAATGCAGTTGTTCGCTTATTCCCTGATTTTGCGTGGATCACCCTTTCGGGTTTTCAATCCACCGGGATACCCATTTTTGCTTGAGTTGTCCAATACGGCTTTTCAACTCAGCGGGTGTACACATTTTTTTTATTTTCCCTTATTTTTGCCCGAGTCTTTTATTCTGTTTTTGACTCGCCGGGATGCCCTATTTTTGCCTGGACTTACATTTTGTTTTTATGTCCAGCGGGTCATTTTATGCGAAGTATTTTTTAACGGCATCTGAATTCACAGGGCATAAGAAGTCTTCACCATCCATAGTAGTGAGCATCAGTGCTCCACCAGAGAAAACCTTCTTTTCTATGAATGTACCATCGTAATTTGGAGTCCATTTTCCCCCGTGGTCTGTATGAGGAGGAAGAAGTCTTTTCAGCACAAGATCTCCTACTTGGTATTCCTGAAGCCTGACTTTCTGATCGAAGGCTTTCTTCATTATTTTCTGATATAACTGCCCATGAAAAATTACAGCTAGTCTCTTTTCTTCGATCAAATTCAGTTGATTGTATCGAGACAGGACCCACTCTGCTTCGTCCAGCTTTACATCCATCAATACCCGTAAGGAGGGTAGCTCAACTTCAACAGGTAGGACAGCTTCCATAACGTATACAAGCTGATAAGGTGTTGGTCTAGTAGACGTTCTGATTGAGGTTCGATACCCATGCAAAGAAAATGGTAGCATTTTATGCCAGTCTTTATAAGTAACCACCATCTTCTGCACAATCTTCTTGATGTTCTTGTTGGCTGCCTCAACAGCGCCATTCATCTTTGGCCTGTAAGGCGAAGAGATGTGATGTTGGATTTTGAAGTCCCGACACAGTTCTGCAATCATTTTGTTGTTCAAATTGGAACCATTATTAGTAATGATTCGCTCGGGTACTCCATATCGACAGATGATGTCTCTTTTCAAAAACCTGGCTACCACTTGTCAGGTGACGTTTGCATACAAAGCTGCTTCAACCCATTTGGTGAAGTAATCAATGGCTACTAGGATGAATTTGTGGCCATTTGAAGCAGTCGGTTCGATCTTTCCAATCATGTCAATGCCCCACATGGAAAAGGGCCAAGGTGAAGACATCACGTTCAAAGGATTCGGAGGCACATGCACTTTGTCTGCATAGATCTGGCACTTGTGACATTTTCTGGCATAGGCACACAAGTCTGCATCCATTGTGATCCAGTAGTAACCTGATCGTAATAATTTCTTAACCATTGCATGTCCTCCAACATGGGTACCGAAAGATCCTTCATGCACCTCGTGCATCAGCAAGTATGCTTCTTTCTTATTAACACATCTGAGAAGAACAATGTCAAAGTTTCGCTTGTATAATGAACCATCAATATTAAGGAAGAAACTACCGACCAGCCTTCTTAATGTCTTCTTATCATTGGATGATGCCCCAGGTGGGTATGTTTGATCCTCCAAGAAGCTTTTGATGTCATGGAACTAAGGCATGTTATCTTTAGCAATGTCCACGGAGAATACGTATGCTGGTCGGTCTAGTCTGGATAACGAAATCCGAGGCACATAATTTGCAGTTTGAACTTTGACCATGGAGGAAATGGTAGCCAGAGCATCTGCGAACTGATTTTCGTCTCGAGGGATATACTCAAGTTTGACTGTTGTGAAGAAAGTCAATACTCTCCTCGTATAGTTACGGTATGGAATCAGATGCTCTTGGTGACTGTACCATTTGCCGTTGGTCTGATTGACTACCAAAGCTGAATCTCCGAATACAGTTAATGTCTTGATCCTGAGGTCAATGGCTTCCTCAAGACCCATGATACAGGCTTCATATTCAGCTTCATTGTTAGTGCAGGCAAAGGTAAGTTTTTCTGAGAAAGGCATATGAACTCCTTTAGATGTAATGAGCACTGCACCAACTCCACGACCATTCATATTGACAGCCCCATCAAACATCATTGTCCATTCTTCTTTTGGGTCAGGCCCTTTAGTGTGAACAGGCTCTTCATGATCTTTCGATTTTAAGTACATGATGTTTTCATCTGGGAAGTCATATCTCATTGGTTGGTAATCATCAATGGGTTGCTCAGCTAGATAGTCAGACAGTACACTGCCCTTGATGGCCTTTTGAGATGTGTACTGAATGTCATACTCTGTCAGAATCATTTACCATCTTGCAACCCTTCCGGTAAGCGCTGGCTTCTCAAATATGTACTTGACGGGGTCCATTTTGAAATCAAGAAGGTAGTGTGAGTCAGCATATACTGTCTTAGTCGGCGAGCAGCCCACGCTAAAGCACAACAAGTTTTCTCGAACAGTGAATAACGTTGTTCACAGTCGGTAAACTTTTTGCTCAGGTAGTATATTGCATACTCTTTTCGACCAGACTCGTCATGCTGGCCCAACACACACCCCATTGATCCTTCTAATACTGTCAGGTACATTATCAGAGGTCTTCCTTCAATTGGAGGCATGAGAATTGGAGGTTCTTGCAGGTACTCCTTGATCTTGTCAAAAGCCTTCTGGAAATCTTCATTCCACCTGACCGTTTTTTCCTTTCTTAACAACTTGAACAGGGGCTCGCATGTTGCAGTAAGGTGATATATGAACCTAGAGATGTAGTTCAATCTACCTAAGAACCCCCAAACTCCTTTTACGGTCCTTGGTGCAGGCATCTCCTGAATGACTTTGACTTTGTCGGGATCAACCTCAATTCCCTTTTCACTTACGATAAATCCCAGCAACTTACCGGAACATACCCCGAATGTGCATTTGTTGGGGTTTAACTTCAGCTGGTACTTTCTCAGACGCTTGAACAACTTCAGCAAATTTACTAGATGATCTTCCACGGTGAGGGACTTGGAAATCATGTCATCCACGTAGCATTCGATTTCTTTGTGGATCATGTCGTGGAATAATGTCACCATAGCCCGTTGATAAGTGGCACCGGCATTCTTCAGTCCGAAAGGCATTACCTTGTAACAAAATGTGCCTCAAGGTGTGATGAAGGTTGTTTTCTCCATGTCTTCGGGTCACATCTTGATATGATTATACCCAGAAAAACCATCCATGAAAGAAAATACCGAGAACTGAGCTGTGTTATCGACCAATACATCAATGTGAGGTAATGGGAAATCATCCTTCAGGCTAGCTCTGTTCAGATCCCGGTAATCCACACACATACGTACTTTTCCATTCTTCTTAGGCACTGGTACAATGTTAGTGACCCACAGAAGGTAACTAGTTACAGCAAGGAAACCGCCGTCCCACTGTTTTTGTACTTCTTACTTAATCTTCATGGCCATATCTGAACTAGTACGGCGTAGATTTTGCTTCATTGGAGGGCAATCTTCTTTCAAGGGTAACTTGTGCATGACTATATCTGTATCTAGACCCGACATGTCTTGATAGGACCAAGAAAAGACGTCGACGTATTCTCAAAGCATGTCAATGAGCTGTTCTTTTACTGAAGCTTGCATACCGGCCCCAATATTTACTTCTTTCAAATCCTCTTCGGTACCAAGATTAAATGTTTCAACCTCCTCCTGATGAGGAGTAATCACTTTCTCTTCTTGCCTCAACAACCTGGCTAACTCTTCAGGTAACTCATAGTCTTCTTCAACCCCTTCATCAACTTGATTAATTGGATTATCGAAGTCATACAAGGTCATAGCAGTGCTGTTGTCGGTGCAATCTGGAGGATAATCTCTGCAAGGGTTGAGATTTGTTCGTTTTAGTGATCAATTTTAATCTTGCTTAAAAATGAAGTTATTTATTTTGAAAGCATTGACATTTTATTGTTTTGTACAAAAGTAAAAATGAAAAGACAGTGAGCAAAAAAGAGACTTGTTTGCAAAAGATGTCCGATATTCATTGATAATCCATTTGCACAAAATTGCAATATGGCCCTATTACAAAATGAATCCTAACACCTTGGGCAAGATGCAGGACTTGATGCATGCTGAAAAAAGCAGGAAATAATAATTACTCTGTAGGAGTAACCCTTATAATTTCCTGGGAAGACCAGTTAAGGACTTGATGACCCGGGATCCTTGGACGTATCCAGCTCTCCAGGTTGAGGTTGCTTTCCGCTTCGTCTTCCAGGTTGTTAACAGCATCTGGGGTGAGCATCCCCCCACTGATGAACTTGGGCTCCTTAGCAGCCTCTGATTGATCTTGTCGGAATGGTTTGTAAACCAAACCGAATTTGTCCTCCTTCTTCTCCACCGGCAGCAGCTTTCCCCAACCTTGGGCATTTCCATCTTCAACAACCTTCCAGGCTTGCTGATAGGAGACAATTGAAGTACCCATCCTATCCTCCTGGGATGCAGCAAATACTTCAGTCGTCGCCTCATTGACGTTCAGAGCCTCGAACCCCTGGCTCATAGTTTCATGGATTTCACCATCCATCTCAATGTATTTGTATGTAGCCAGATGGCTAACAAAGATGTCCTCTTTACCACAGATGTTGATAATCTGTCCTTCCCACTCATATTTCAATTTCTGGTGAAGGGTCGACGTAACTGCACCAGCGGTGTGAATCCATGGTCGACCCAACAAACAATTGTAGGCTGGCTGAATGTCCATCACATATAAAGTAGTCTGAAAGACCTACGGACTGATTATCACAGGCAGCTCCACCTCTCCAAGAACAGACCTCTTGGAGCCATCAAAAGCCCTGACCACAAGATTTCTTGGTCGGAGAGCTATTCCATCATATTCGAGCTTGACAAGAGCTTTCTTCGGTAAGACATTGAGTGAAGACCCAGTGTCTACAAGAAAATGAGAGAGTATAGCCCCTTTGCACTCCTGGGTTATGTGCAAAGCTTTGTTGTGGTGACGTCCTTCCGTTGTCAAGTCAGCATTGGTGAAACCTATCCCATGGCTAGTATTGACATTAGACACCACTGTCTCAAGCTGATTCACTGTGATCTCTTCTGGCACGTAGGCAGCGTGCAGAACTTTGAGTAGTGCATCCCGATGAGCTTCGGAACATAATAGCAGGGATAAGATGGAGATCTTAGAAGGAGTCTGGTGGAGCTGATCCACAACTTTGTAGTCACTTCTTTTAATTATCCTCATAAATTCATCCACATCCTGATCAAAGGATGATTTATGAGTCTCTCTTGGTGCAGGTTCTTCTGGTGCCACACTTTTCCCTTTGGATTTCGAAACAGCCTCTGCCTCAGTATTAGTTCTCGGAGCTTGTGACGCGAAGAGGCGTCCGCTTCGGGTGAAGCCTCCGCCTCCCCCGACATTATCCCCTTGGGGGGTGTGAACTGAAGAATCAAGAATGACTCTTTCTCCGTTGCAGTAAAGGTCTGCGCCATAGTGCCATGGTACAACGTTGTCTTTGTCATATGGAATAGGCCCTGGCACCGTGATGGTGACTTGGCTCACTGCAGCAGAGGTTGGAACCGTTATTGTGTGTGTATCATAAAAAATGGTGATAGGACTTCTTGTGGATGTTGGTGGTGATGAATTGAAGCTTGATTGTTGCTGAAACTGTTGCTGAGATTGTTGTTGAAAGTTGCTGGAGTTTGGGACCGTTGTAGGGTCATAATAAATAGTAACCGTGGAGACGTCGTTGTTGGTGGTTGTCGCTCCCACCAAATGACACCTGGTCAGAAGGGGTACAGACGCGAACGGTCGGCGAAAGAGAAGGAATGAATAGAGTCGCCAGCTAGGCATTTTTATCCCGAAGGAAAGGTAATGCTGCATAAACCTAAGAAAAGATATGGATAAGAAGGTCGCGAACCAGAGAGACTGAGAAAGGGGGTTGGTTACAACCTGGGAAGGTATTAGCACCCAGATTGTCCGTCGTACTCGACGGGATCCACGCTTGAAAGATTTGTGTTTAAAAGGGGTAGTGTTAGTGCTATCTGTGTATCAAAACTGGAAAGAATGCAAGTGTCAGTGTAAAAAGAATGGTGGAGTGAAATATGTACAGTGTCAGTGTAAGGAGGGAATGAAATGCTCATGATAATGAGGCTAAAAGAATAAGGCTGGAAAGAGGGGGAATATACAGAGACTTTTGTTCGATAACAGTTAAGTTATGCCTACGTATCCTCTCGTGCAATGAGGAAGTCAGAACACCGTAGTTAGACCCAAAGAGACTGAAAAAATGAATTGACTTATGAACTGCTTGCTTGCTTATGCTCAAGTGTACGACCTGTCTGGCTCAGGTGCAAACTGTCTTGCATTAGACGGAAGAAGCAAGTTCTCGTTTATGAATGAATGAGATGAGAAAAGAATCCCGAAGGAGACGATTATTGTTTGTTTTTTGTGTTTTCAATCTTTTATTGCTTTTGGATTTGTCATAAGAAAATGAGCTTAAGCCTAAACCAATGGGTTAGTAAACTCATCACATCCTCCCTCTGATTAAGGGTAATGAGGATACCTTAAGTGTGAAGTCAGTATCTCACACTTAATCACCATGATGTAGGATTAAGATCATTAACCTTATTGTGATTATTTATATGTTTTTTTTGTTTTTGTTTAGTGTTGAGTAATGAGATTAAGCCATAATCAAGGATTTAATGGACTCATTACACCATCCTAATAGAAGGATAATAGATGAGAACATTTAAGCTGAGGAAGACTCCTCAACTTAATCCATGATTAGGGATTAACCTCATGACAAAACAAAGCCTTTATTAAGTGGATTTTAGTTAATGATAGAATGAAGAAGTGATTTTTATGGTTTGTAAGACAACTTGAGGGGGACTTGTCCATTAACACTAGGGTTAGTCCTTCCTAACCAATTAAGGAAGAATTAGAACCCTAATGCAAGGCCCAAGTTACAAGCTTGATGTCTTAGTGATTATTAGGTGGATTGATTAAAGGATTTAAACACATTAAGGGTTTAACACTTAGGATTAAAGTTATACACTCCATCCTAATAGAAGGATGCAGGCATAAGCTTAATCACAAAGCCTTAAAGCCTTTAGGGTTTAGTCCTTGATTATGAGATGAGAAGAGAAGACTCAAAGATGACACAAAGGTAAAAGCTAAATGGGGGACTAATCAAAACCTAATTATTATCATGCTTGGAGATCCTAGGGTTTATGAGGCTCAAAGAGAAACCACCAGGAAGGAAGCAGGTGAAGGGAGGAAGAAGCAAAGAGAAGCAAAACAACTTGCTTAACTTAAGAAGTCAAGTTGCTTGAGGAAAGAAGGTAAGATGAACAAGAATGAGCAAGATCAATCCAATACACATACAAAAATTCAGCAATGATGCATGAAAGAGATGAAAAGAGATTATGAGAAGTGAAGGCAAATTCACTTCCCAAACAACTTACCACCTGAAATGTTAGTATAAGAAATGAAATGCAATGCAAAATGAGATGAAATGTCATGATGCAAACCAAAACCAGAAGCATGAGTATGATGTTAATGATGCTAAGAGATGATACAATCATGAGGCAAGGCATGAGAATGATCAAACAAACATATGGATGCAAAAGAGGCATGCTTTGAACCATGAAAGTTCATGAAAAGTTATGATATGTAATGGGCATACAACATAGCAAATGAAAGATGCAATGATCAAACATGATTCTAATATGTCTTAAGATGTATCATGAATCAAATGAATGCACAAAATGTCATGGCAAGTCATGGTATGTAAGCAAAATGGAAGATGGATGCAAAGGAAGGCATAAATTAGGGTTACATACATCACACAAAGAAAAAATCCAAAACCTGAAGCAAATGACATGATAAAAATTTGAAAAGGCAATCAAAGATACCCTAGACCTATACAAACTCACTGCCCAAAGGAGGGGATCAAACTCTTAACCTAGTGAAAGTTATGAATTTCCTAAGGTTGCTAGGGTTTTAAGGTACCTTGTCAAGAAAAATGCAAAACAAATTGAAAATGCAAGATCAATTCAAACCAATTTTATCCTATAAACTAAATGCTATACAAGATGCAATGCAAAAAGAATCATTATCCAACTCTCAATGGTTAGGCAGAAATGAATTTTTGAAGTTTGAAACAAAATATTGCCTTAAAATGAAATTAAATCCAATGAAAATGATCAAAAGGCATCAAGATCAAAAAATAAATTTGGTTTGAGAGTTGGACAATGTTTCTAAATGTTTCTAAATGCTATGTTAATTTTTTTGTGATTTTTAAATACCTAAAAGTATTTTTAATTAATTAGTTTTCATTAACTAATTAAAAATAAACTTTTAAATGATTTAAAAATAATTTTTAATGCAAAAAATAAAAAATAAATATATTTTTGGAATGAGAAAAATATTCTAAGTCAGCATGCGAAAAATGAGATTTTTGTGATTTGTTTTACTATTTTTAATAAAATGAGAAAGAAAATGCAAGAAAAATGAAATTAAAATGAATTAAATGGAAAGTCAACAGATCCAGTGGCTGAGATTTGAACCTAGGGCGCGGGAATTGACTTGGCGCGTGATCTAAGGGTTGAAATTCAAACTGAGTGGATTTTAATTAAATCTAATTAATTAAATTAATAAATTAGGATTAGGGTTAAGTGATGAATCTGGACCATTGGTTTGCGCGCGGGTCAAAGGAAGTCAACCAGATCTAAGGCCTAAATTCAAACTGAGCCCTAAACCTAATTAACACATTAATGACTCTCAGGTGGCCGGAAATGACCTCCGGTCATCTTCTCCGGCCACAATCCTCCCTGAAAATTGCTATCTTCCTCCCTAGGTCACTAAATTCCAATCTCTCTGCCCAGAAATGATCCCCATACATCATACATCAAGAATCAACAAACAAACAACATTTAAAACGCATCAACAAGGAGAATCGAATCAAAACAGTTCTAGGTTAAAAAAATTTCAGAACACGAATACACACTCATTTCTCAACCATTCTTGAAACAAAACATATCAACATGATCAGTGAAGCATAGAGAACCATCTAGGAACTTAAAAACATGTTTCTGAAAAAAAAGTTCTTGAGCTCACCTGAACTGGAGCTTTGATCTTTGGAACTTTCTGGCTGCCCCTTTGATCCAAAACGCCTCTAATGAACCTCCTGAGAAGCTTGCAATGCTTGGTTGGAGTTTAAAATGGCTGGTTTGTGAGATTGAGCAAGTTCTGTTCAGTGAAGGGAGGAAATCGTGTTTTGATTTCAGGGGGTTTTAGGGCAAAGTGAGGGGTCAGGGATGATCAGTGAGACATGCTGAGATGTTCTGTGAAGTTTGTTTTTGTGTTTGATGCTTGTGGAGTGTGTTTCGAATGAAAATGCATATGAGGCATAAACTTGGAACTATGGCTTGGAGAGAGTTTCAGGCTTGAGTGTCTTGTGTGTTATGATGCATTTGGTCCACTTATCAATCTTGGGTAGGTCAGAAGAGTGGTTGTGCCCTATTGTGATTGGTATGGGTCTTTATGCAAAAAGTCAAGCTTTGTGTAATAGAGGTATGGGCCAATGGTAGGTCAAGTACAAGAGGGGTGTCCTGCGCAGCAAGGAATGAGGAGGACCATGGGATCAGTTTTGAAGCCAGCCAGCAAATAGATTAGGGTTTGTGTGAGGTTTTGCAACTTTGTTCATCTTTGGCCCTTTTGAAATTTCTTGATTCACAAGTCATGAAAATGGCCAAACCTTTGATGCAATCTAACTTTTAGGCAATGGTTTATGCTTGTACAAAGATTAGAAGTCCATTTGAAAGCACAATTTGTCTTGGCAAGTGATTTTGCAACTTTGCCTCTTTGGTAGAAAACTTGAAATTATGTGATTTTTCCCAACTTTGACAAGCCATAACTTTTGATCCAAAATGAATTAGAATGAGTTCTTGTACTTTTTGAAAAGGGAATGATCCATTCTACAACTTTCATGACCAAAGTTTTCTCATTTGAGGCATTTTTGAATCAAAAAGCAAGGGTTGAAAAAGTTTCCCAAAATGGCAAGTTTCCATTACAAGTCATTTTCCCAAAAAGGAAACTTTGCAAATGACTTGAAATTCTTCAATTTTGTGAACTTACAACATCTTCTATGATCAAATAAAGATCATATACATTCAAAATGATGAAGAATACCCTTTGGTTGGGTCATTGGGGGCCTCAGATGCCCTAATTTTGCACTGACTTGCTCAAGAAGTCAACTCTTGATTAGATGCCTTCCCCATTGAATTTCTTCATGAGAATTGATATGAATGATCCCTATACCATATAGAGAACAATAGAAACAAGAATGACCAAAAAATTTGGAGTTATGGCCTTTGAAACCAAAACCCTAATTCTAGGTCATCTGTGTAGTTAAACCTGGCTCTGCTTCCATGCCATCCTCAGTTCTTGTGATTCTTTGACTTCTTTGACTTTGAGAGGATATAATATGATTCTTGAACATACATGGACCCCTTTGAAGTGATTGAAGACCTTTGAGGTGGTTCAAATGGCTCTTGGATTGCTCAGATCACAAACCCTAGATGCAAATGACTTTGAACCAATGCAGTGAAGCAAATATGCAATATGAGGTGCTATGATTGAACTTATGCATATGAAAAGATCACAAGCCATGGTGTGAATGGGTGAGGGAAAATTTGGGGTGTTTACAGCTGCCCCTATTCAAACACTAGTTAGCTTTGCAGGATGTAAGCGACGACTTAACAGGCAAACAAGATAACTTGTGGTTGAATACCAAAGACAGTCCAAAATTTGCACTCACATAATGAAGAAGAAAAGGGATATAGATTGTAAAGGAAAATAAAGTATATTATAAAGTGCGGGCGTCGGAGGACGACCGTCGAGAAGAGGACGACTGCTGGGGAAGGAGCACTGACGGGGACGGCCGACATGCTGGGGATATAAGAGATTATGATGGGGACGGCCATCAAGTAAAGCTATAAGACTCTCTGGGGATTAGAGGTAAAATGAAATAAAATGATAAGGCACGGTCATCAAAGGTGAAGGACGATCACCTAGCAGGGGACGGCTGCTGAAACGTATCACGACATAGGACGAACGCCGGATAGAAAAAGTCGACGATGGGGACGGCCATCGGATAAGCATGATGAAAGACGATCATCAAGAGGTGAAGGACGATCACCTAGCAGGGTACGGCTGCTCTCGGGGTTTATCATGACATAGGACGAATGTCAGATAACAAGATCAACGATGGGGACGGCCATCGGATAAAATGATGAAAGACGATCATCAAGAGGTGAAGGACGATCACCTAGCAGGGGGCGGCTGCTAAATATCGCGACATAGGACGAATGCCGGATAGAAAAGGGTTCCAATAATGGAGACTCCGCTGGGAAAAGGATGAGGGACGGTCATCCAAAGGTGAAGGACGATCACCTGGCAGGGTACGGCTTCCGAAAAGGGGTATCATGACATAGGATGAATGTTAGATAGAAAGGACATAGTTCACTGGGATTTGCTGGGACAAGTAAACACGGACGAGTGTCTATATCCAAGAAAATGAGAGGTATCAGTGTTTAGGCACTGTGTATAGATTAAAGATGCGGACGAGCATCCTTAAGACTATGATACGGACGAGTATCGGGTAGAAACAAAAGCTGACGCATGTTCGGAGATGATGATACGGACGAGTATCAACTGGTTAACAAAGAATACGGACGAGTGATGGTTCTGAGGGGACTCTTCTGGGGAATAGTAGACACAGACGAGTGTCTAGATTCAAGAAAACATAAGTGTTTGACACGTATATGGATTAAAGATGCGGACGAGCATCCTTAAGACCATGATACGGACGAGTATCAGGTAGAAACAAACGCTTGACGCATATTCTGAGATGATGATACGGACGAGCACCAACGGGTTAACAAAGAACACGGACGAGTGTCGGATCTAAGGAGGTATGAGTTGTGTATACAAGATACGAATGAGTATCTGTATGAGTGAAACAGGAGTAACAAGTATGAGTGGTGTACAGATGAGTTTTTAACTTGCTGGGGAGAGTGACACGGACGAGTGTCAAAAAGTGTAATATAAACAAGTGTATGACTTACAAAGTGTCTAGGTAGCTATGTTCGGGAAGGTGACACGGACGGGTGTCAGGGAATCTGTATAGATATATGTATCTGTGAGTGCAAAGAGGACGCTTTAGCTTTCTACTAGGGATACGACACAGACGGGTGTCAAGAAGTATCTGTAATATATAAGTGTCTGTTTGTAAAGAAAGCTCGGGCGACTTTACTGGGGAATGATGACACGGACGAGTGCCAAAGGGAGTGTGCATTTGTATTTATGAGTGTAAGGCAAATGCTTTGGCTTTCTGCCGGGGGATTTGGGGAGTTTTCTGTATATCCTTGCTGGATTGCCAGTATTTACGAGTGTTTGCTTCAGAACATGTTGATTTTTGCCGTAATGCTCCGTATTAGACGGAATGCTACGCTCTGTGGGGAGAATATGATGCTAATGCTATGATTATGCAAAAGATACTAATCCGGAATTCGGATCCCGTTGCTGCGAAGATCTCTGGTTGATTTGCTTGAAGTGGACATCCCAACTAGGGATGAGATCATTGGAGGATCTGACATATGGGACTCTGCTTAGGGGAGTAAGTCATTGATAGACCTATCCTGGTAATAAGGGACCCACCTGGGGTTTGTAGAAGCTTTCTTCACCCTGTTGTGGGATCTCCAGGCGTTTCTCTTTTTGGATAGAGGCTGAAACTCTGTGGGGAGATGGTTCCCTGGCTTTTGTACTTGGCTGAGGAGGAAATAACAAATGGCAACCTAGCTGGGGAGAAAGCACCTCCGGTGCTAAGACTGAGTAGATAATGATTTTCCAGCTTGCTGGGACGAAGCTTCCATGCCCCATGTTGTGCTTTGAATGCCTGCAATCCTGAAAAGATAGAGAAGCGCACAAGTAACCTCGAGGTATCCCTTACCGGATTCCATCATAGGAGTTTAGACACCCCCGGGAGTAAGTATATTTCCTGCAAGCACGTATCTTTTAGAAGAGAAACATCTGTATTTATGCAATCAGTATCCTAAAGACATCGGACATTTTTGCAAATGAAGATAAAATGTACGAAACGAAACATGACTGACAATCTGATTTTATTAATTCGTGTGCCCTGAATTGGCAAGATACAGTCATAGAAACAAATCCCCTAAAATGAGGAGATTGTTACAAATTGAGAAACAAAAGGTATTGGCAATGTTGATGATGCTTTCAAGGAGCTTCCCTTTGCTATGACTCGTATGACATTTGACGTTCTTCTCGTCTTGCTTTCTGAAGAAGGCTGATTCTGACTGGCGCTTGAATCTTTCGAAGCTTACCAAGTTGTAAGTGATACAGATGAATTCAGAATGCAGTTGTTCGCTTATTCCCTTATCTTGCATGGATCGCCCTTTCGGGTTTTCAATCCATCGGGATGCCCTTTTTTGCCTGAGTTGTCTAATGCGGCTTTTCAACTCAGCGGGTGTACATTTTTTTGTTTATTTTCCCTTATTTTTGCCCAATTCTTTTATTCTGTTTTTGACTCGCCGGGATGCCCTATTTTTGCCTGGACTTACATTCTGTTTTTATGTCCAGCGGGTCATTTTTTTATGCGAAGTATTTTTTAACTGCATCTGAATTCACAGGGGACAGGAAGTCTTCACCATCCATAGTACTGAGCATCAGTGCTCCACCAGAGAAAACTTTCTTTACTACGAATGGTCCTTCATAGTTCGGAGTCCACTTGCCCCTATGGTCTGTATGAGGAGGGAGGAGTCTTTTCAGCACAAGGTCTCCTACTTGATACTCTCGGAGCCTGACTTTCTGATCGAAGGCTTTCTTCATTCTTTTTTGGTACAACTGCCCATGAAAGATTGCAGCTAATCTCTTCTCTTCAATCCGACTCAGTTGTTCGTATCGGGACCGGACCCATTCTGCTTCATTCAGCTTAACATCCATCAATACCCGCAGGGAGGGTAACTCAACTTCAACAGGTAGGACCGCTTCCATACCATACACAAGCTGATACGGTGTTGCCCCAGTGGATGTTCTGATTGACGTACGGTACCCATGCAAGGCAAATGGTAGCATTTCATGCCAGTCTTCATAGGTAACTACCATCTTTTGCACAATCTTCTTGATATTCTTGTTAGCTGCCTCAACAACGCCATTCATCTTTGGCCTGTAAGGAGAAGAATTGTGGTGTTGGATCTTGAAGTCCCGACATAGTTCTGCCATCATTTTGTTGTTCAAGTTAGAACCATTATCAGTAATGATTCGCTCGGGCACTCCATACCGACAGATGATGTCTCTCTTCAGAAATCGAGCTACCACTTGCCTTGTAACATTTGCATAGGAAGCAGCTTCAACCCACTTGGTAAAATAGTCAATAGCAACCAGGATGAATCTGTGGCCGTTTGAAGCAGTTGGTTCAATCTTTCCAATCATATCAATTCCCCACATGGCAAAGGGCTAGGGTGAAGACATCACATTCAAAGGATTCAGAGGCACATGCACTTTATCCGCATAAATCTGGCATTTATGGAATTTCCTGGCATAAGCACAACAGTCTGCATCCATTGTGATCCAATAATAGCCTGATCTTAGCAACTTTTTAGCCATTGCATGCCCTCCAGCATGGGTACCAAAGGATCCTTCGTGCACCTCGTGAATTAACAAGTCTGCTTCTGTCCTATCAACGCATCTGAGGAGTACCATATCAAAGTTTCTCTTGTACAGGGAACCGTCAGTATTCAGGAAGAAACTACCAGCTAGCCTTCGTAATGTCTTCTTATCATTGGAAGATGCCCCAGGTGGGTATGTTTGATCCTCCAAGAAGCATTTGATATCATGGAACCAAGGCTTATCATCTTTGGTAACATCTGCTGCAAATACATATGCTGGTCTGTCAAGTCTGGACACTGAAATCCGAGGCACAAAGTTGGCAGCATGAACTTTGATCATGGATGAAATGGTAGCTAGAGCATCTGCAAATTGATTCTCGTCCTGAGGGATATACTCAAGCTTGACCGTTGTAAAGAAAGTCAATAACCTCCTTGTATAATCCCTATAAGGTATCAGATGATCCTGGTGGGTGTACCATTTGCCATTGGTTTGATTGATTACCAAAGCTGAATCTCCGAACACAGTCAAAGTCTTGATCCTGAGGTCAATGGCTTCCTCAAGACCCATAATGCAAGCTTCGTATTCAGCTTCGTTGTTAGTGCAGTTGAAAGTGAGTTTTGCCGTGAAAGGCATGTGAACTCCTTTAGGTGTAATGAGTACTGCACCAACACCATGACCATTCATATTAACAGCCCCATCAAACATCATAGTCCATTCTTCTTCTGGGTCAGGCCCTTCGGTGTGAACAGGCTCTTCATGATCTTTTTCTTTTATGAACATGATATCTTCATCAGGGAAGTCAAATCTCATAGGCTGGTAATCATCAATAGGTTGCTCAGCAAGATAATCAGACAGTAAACTGCCCTTGATGGCTTTCTGAGATGTGTACTGAATGTCATATTCTGTGAGGATCATTTGCCATCTTGCAACCCATCCGGTAAGTGTTGGCTTCTCAAATATGTACTTAACTGGATCCATCTTTGAGATCAATAAATTAGTGTGGGTCAACATATACTGTCTTAGCCGGCGAGCAGCCCACGCTAAAGCACAACAAGTTTTCTCGAGCAGTGAATAACGTTGTTCACAGTCGGTAAACTTTTTGCTTAGGTAGTATATTGCATACTCTTTTCGACCAGACTCGTCACGCTGGCCCAACACACACCCCATTGACTCTTCTAATACTGTCAAGTATATGATTAGAGGTCTTCCTTCAACTGGGGGCATAAGGATTGGAGGCTCTTGTAAGTATTCCTTGATCTTGTCAAAAGCCCTCTGGCAGTCTTCGTTCCACCTGACCGTTTGTTCTTTTCTTAACAGCTTGAACAAAGGCTCACAGGTTGCTGTAAGGTGAGATATGAACCTTGAAATGTAGTTCAATCTACCCAGAAACCCCCGAACTTCTTTTTCAGTCTTCGGTGCAGGCATTTCTTGAATGGCTTTGACTTTATCAGGGTCAACTTCAATTCCTTTCTCACTTACAATAAATCCCAGCAATTTACCGGATCGCACCCCGAATGGCACTTGTTGGGATTCAACTTCAGTTGGTACTTCCTCAGGCGCTTGAATAATTTCAACAGATTC
This sequence comes from Lathyrus aphaca, assembly GCA_963966055.1. Taxonomy (NCBI): domain Eukaryota; kingdom Viridiplantae; phylum Streptophyta; class Magnoliopsida; order Fabales; family Fabaceae; genus Lathyrus; species Lathyrus aphaca. The sequence goes on from OZ014520.1 coordinate 503,189,379, forward strand.
ACCAGGTGGTCTTCTTCTGTGAGGGACTTGGCAATCATGTCATCCACATAACATTCAATTTCTTTATGGATCATGTCATGGAATAATGTTACCATAGCCCGTTGATAAGTTGCACCAGAATTCTTCAGTCCGAATGGCATCACCTTGTAACAGAACGTGCCCCAGGGTGTGATGAAAGTTGTCTTCTCCATGTCCTCAGGTGACATCTTGATCTGGTTGTATCCTGAAAATCCATCCATGAAGGAGAATACCGAGAACTGAGCCGTATTATCAACCAATACATCAATGTGAGGTAAAGGGAAATCATCCTTCGGGCTGGCTCTGTTCAGATCCCGGTAATCCACACACATCCTCACCTTGCCATCCTTTTTAGGCACAGGCACAATATTAGCAACCCACGGCGGAAAGCTAGTCACAGCAAGGAACCCGGCGTCCCACTGCTTTTGTACCTCTTCTTTAATCTTCATTGCCATGTCTGGGCGAGTACGGCGCAGTTTCTGTTTTACTGGCGGGCAGTCCTCTTTCAAAGGCAGCTTGTGCATAACAATATCGGTGTCCAACCCTGGCATATCCTGATAAGACCAAGCAAACACATCCAGATACTCCCGAAGCATATCAATCAGTTGCTCTTTCACTGAGTCTTGTAAGCAGGCCCCGATCTTAACCTCTTTTACGTCTTCTTCCGTACCAAGATTAACCGTTTCGACCTCCTCCTGATGAGGAGTGATAACCTTCTCCTCTTGCCTTAACAACCTAGCTAGCTCCTCAGGTAGTTCATAATCTTCCTCAACCCCTTCATTGGCTTGATTGATTGGATTGTCAAAGTCATACAAAGTCATAGCTGTGCTGTTGTCGGTGCGATCTGAAAGGCACTCTCTGCAAGGGTTTAGATTGTTCATTTTAGTGATTGATTATAATCTTTGTTTAGAAAAAGTGAAATAAAGTTATCATTTTGGAAAACATTGCCATTTTATTTTTGTACAAAAAGAAAAATGAAAAACAGTGAGTGGGAAAGAAAAAGACTCATTTGCAAAAGATGCTCGATATTCATTGATTGATCTGTTTGCATAAAAATTACAAGATAGCCCGATTACAAAATGAGTCTTGTCATCTTGGGCAAGATGCAAGACTTGATGCATGCTTAAAAATACAGGAAATAATAATTACTCTGCAGGAGTAACCCTTATAATTTCCTGGGAAGACCAGTTTGAGATACAGCTCCCCGGGATCCTTGGACGTATTCAGCTCTCCAGGTTGCACTCATCTTCTGACTCATCTTCCAAGTTGTTCACTGCATCCGGGGTGAGCATCCCCCTGCTGACAAAATTGGGCTTCTTAGTAGCCTCTGATTGATCTTGTTGAGTTGGTTTGTAACCCAACCCAAATCTGTCCTCCTTCTTCTCCACGGGAAGCAGCTTGACCCAACCTTGGGCAGTCCCCTCTACAACAACCTTCCTGGCTTGCTGATAAGACGTTATGGAGGTTCCCAGTACAGCAGATGCTTCATTAATGTTCAGGGCCTCAAATCCCTGGCTCATGGTTTCATGGATTTCTCCATCCATTTCAATGTACTTATACATAGCCAGATGGCTAACAAAGATGTCCTCTTCCCCACAGATAGTGATGATCTGGCCTTCCCACTCGAATTTCAGCTTCTGGTGAAGGGTAGACGTAACTGCGCCAGCGGCATGGATCCAAGGTCTACCCAACAAACAGCTGTAGGTCGGCTGAATGTCCATCACATAGAAGGTAATTTTGAAGGTCTGCGGGCCAATCATCACAGGCAGATCAATCTCCCCTAGCACTGATCTTTTAGAGCCATCAAATGCTCTCACCAAATTACTTGGACGCAGTGCCAAGCCATCATACTCCAGCTTCACCAAGGCTTTCTTTGGTAGAACATTGAGTGAAGACCCAGTGTCCACCAGTACATGGGATAAAACAGCACCCTTGCATTCTAGAGTGATGTGTAAAGCCTTGTTGTGGTTACGTCCCTTAGTTGTCAAGTCAGCATTGGTAAAGCCCATTCCATGACTGGTGTTGACATTTGCTACCACAGTTTCTAGCTGACTAACAGTGATCTCTTCTGGCACGTATGTTGTGTGCAAGACTTTAAGTAATGCATTCCTGTGAGCTTCAGAACACACCAACAGGGATAATATGGAGATCTTTGAGGGAGTTTGGTGAAGCTGGTCCACCACCTTGTAGTCACTTCTCTTTATGATTCTCATAAACTCGTCTACATCTTGTTCAAAAGATGTCTTCTGAGTTTCTTTGATGATTGGTTCTTCAGGTACCACACTCTTCCCCTTTGCTTTGGCAGCGGCTTCTGCTTCGGCATTAGGTCTTTGCAATTGTGAGGCAAAAAGGCGTCCGCTTCTGGTGAAGCCTCCGCCTCCCCCAACATTATCAATCTGTGGAGAAGAGGTTGAAGAATCCAATGTGATTTTCTCCCCGTTGCAGTAGAGGTCAGAGCCATAATGCCAAGGTATGGCATTACTGCTTTCATATGGAACGAGTCCAGGCACCGTGATGGTAACTGGACTGACTGCTGCAGAGGAAGGTACTGAAATGGTGTGCGGATCGTAGTAAATGGTGACCGGTGACCTGGCAGGAGGTGCCACTGTTTGTTGTTGAAAGTTGTTGTTTGGAGGAACGATTGATGGATCGTAGTAGATAGTGACTGCTGAGATATCTTCATCAATTTCTGCTGATGTTGTAGAAGATTCTGCTGAATAAATGGGTGCTGATGTTGTAGAAGGAATGGTTGTTGACATCTGGTTTGCTGAAGTGATGGACGGAGCCATTGTTGATTCTATTGATGAATTGGTAGGAATGATTGTTGTTGTAGTTGTAGAAGAGTCTGGAATTGTTGTTAAAGGGATTGCTGGATTTGTAGGCGCTGATGTTGTGATCTGAAGTATACCACTTTTGATAAGATCATCTATGCCGCTTCTCAAATTATCACACCCGTTGACCGAAATGTTACAATAACCACAACCGAGCTCACACCCGGGGAACATCTGGCATTCTAGAAGCTGAGCTTTAATCTCGACCAGAGGTGTCCGAATCTGTCCGACACTGGTGATTAAGAAAGATGGCTTGTCTTCCTCAATGGCATTAATTCTTGGCCCTCCATGATTGGGCATAGGATTCTTGTTGACATTTGGCGGGGGTGCAAAGTTGAGGGCTTTAGAATCTACTAGATCTTGTACCTTCATTTGTAAAGCCCTGCATTTCTCAGTATTGTGGCCAGGTGCGTTGGAGTGGAAAGCACATCTGGCGTTGACATTGTAATTCCTTGGGAGATTGGAAGGATCTGGTGGTGCCAATGTCCTTAGTTCAACCAAGTTGAGTTTCAGGAGTTGTGGCAATAAAGCGGCATAAGGCATAGGGATTGGGTCAATCACCCTATTTGCCTGTGATGGTCTTTGCTGAAAGGGTCTCTGTTGCTGATTGCTGTTGTAGTTATTGTAGGTCCTTGGTGGCGGATACTGAACTTGCTGCTGATAATGTGGTTGTTGTTGTGGTTGATATGTTGGTTGCTGAGGAATCGGAGCTGGAATAGTGACAGCTGCTACTGATCTGTGGACATACTGAGGTCTGCCCCTGCTGGCATGAATGGCATTTGTCTCACCGGTTCTTCTAGGTCCCACAAAAGACTTTTTGGGATTACTTGATGAACTTGCGCCATTATCAGAAATCTTACCCATCTTCAGAAGGCTTTCAATTCTTTCTCTAACTATGACTACGTCAGCGAAGCTGGTGGAAGAAAAGGCAGCTAGCCTATCAATATATGTTCCTTGCAGAGTGTTCATAAACATGTCGGCCATTTCTCTTTCCGACATGGGTGGCTGGACAGCAGCAGCAAGCTGTCTCCACCTCTGGGCATATTCCCTGAAGCTTTCTCTGGAGGATTGAGACATTCCCATCAGAAGGGTTCTGTTAGGAGCCATGTCCATATTGTATTGGTACTGTCTGATGAAAGCTTCAGCTAAGTCCTTCCAACATCTGATAGTAGCTCTGGTCAAGTGAGAATACCATTCCCTGGAAGCCCCAGTCAAACTATCTTCAAAGTAAAACATCCATAGTTTTTCATCCATGGTGTATGCCTTAAGTCTCCCCAGAAAGGACTGCAAGTGAGTTCGTGGACAGGAAGTTCCATTGTACTTCTCGAAGCACGGGGGTTTAGACATATGGGGAATTCTTACCCCATCCACTAACCCCATATCCATGACATCAAAGCCTAGGGAATAGTGAGACTCCAGAGATCTCAACTTCTCAGCAATTTCATCAAACCTCCTATCATAAACTTCATCCCCAGCTCCCATTACAGTAAACTGCTCTTCTTGGGGGTCTTCCTGTAAGATCCTTCCTCCAGGAGTATTTCCTTGCACATTACCCGGGATGTTGACTTCCGGATGTAGATGAGGCCCATATACTGGTGGATTAACATGAGGCTGACCCCTTTCATTGTTACTTGTTCCTCCAGTTCCCAGAGGAGGTTCTTCCGGGGTTTGTCTTTCTACCAATGCCCTCAGCCTTTCTTGACTTTGAGCCAAGCCATTCATTACTTCCATGAATTGGGTCATTTGGTTTCTCATCTCTAGCCTTTCATTAGCCATCTGCGTTATGACCTCTGTCAGATCTTGCTGTACTTGATCCATTTGGATTCCAGGAAGATTGTTGCGAGTAGGATACCGGTGTGGACGGTTGAGAGGGAACACCCGACGGCGAGCAATAATTCCTGAACCACAACAGAGTTAGTAACAAACAAAACAAAAACCTACAAAACAAAATAAAAGTTAGCATGCAATGCAGTATGCTTATTTGCTTTCCAAGGTATCCAGCTTGGCTCTTGGTTTTGACCTTTCCAGACCCCGAGGAATATACTTTGATGTTGTTTGAGAGAAAGAGACTTAATGAAACAAACTAACAAATACATTACAAATGGTGGATCATACATAGTTTGTTTTTACAATATATGCTCCTGAGGGGTCAAAATACAACATAAAAGAAAAGTACATCAAAATGGAAATAACAACAAGCAAAGTAGTCAAACATCTAAGCCAAACTCATCCTCCTTAACCTCCTTCAAAAGTGCTTCAGTTACAGGACCCGCCGGATGCTCTGTAATATTTCTGATAAGAAGGTTTCTGGTGGCAATAGCAGTGGTCAGCTTCTTGTGCCTATCTTGGTCTTTTGACCTTTTCACACCAGCCTTAAGTTTCAATTCTGAAATTTCCTTCTGGGCTGCCAGCAAAGCCTCCCGTTGCTTCTTCTCATTGTCCTCCAACTGCTCAATCCTGGCTTGAGCCTTCTTATCTTCTTGAGTGCGAGCTTCAGTGATCCTGACCCACCTAGCTTGACTTTCCTCTAGATAAAGATCAGTCCTAGCCTTCTGAAACTGGGCCTCTTTACAGGCATTCTTCAATATTTGCTCTCCAGCTCTTGATTTCTTGATGTAGTCCTCTGCTTTCTCAATCTTGGCCAGATGTTCTACCTTAAGCTTCTCCAACCTCTCAATGTCCAGACGACCATCACTCCTCTCCCAGAGGGTCTTCTTCAGAGCTTGAGACAGATTCTCATTCCTTTCCTTCAGCTTCTCAAATTCTTCCAGGCTGATAGTGGCTGGAGGTGGTACCGTGGATGGTCCAGGTGCATCCTCAATGGTGAAGGGCATCCCAGAAATCAGAGCCCTAGCATGAGACCATTCATAATACTGAGCTGAAGCCACATTATTGCATCTCCAGAGAATGGCCATCCCTTTGGTCTGGATGTTGTCCCAAGCCTAAGATGCTTGTCTGACAACAGCTAGATTAGGCTTTATCTCACAATACAGGGTTTCAGCCAAGTCCTGCACCCTAGGAGGGTGAACCAAAGCATAGCCCAATTGTCTCTTAAACAGCAAAGGATTGTAGTTGATGCAACCCTTTACTCCTACTAGAGGCACATTGGGGTACTGCCCACAGCTAGTAATTATGTCTCTGTCCTTGGTGCTCTGGGTGCACCATCTGATGTCATCTGAAGTCAGAGCAATGAGTCTCTTAGCCCAATTCTTCTGTTGGTGAGGATTCAGGAAGGCATCAGTCCTGGGTAAGTGTTTAAGCAGCCAAGTGTGAAATAAAGGAGCAAAGCATCTCACCAATTTTCCTCTTTGCTTCTCATTTCTCTGGTGAACAAAATAATAGAAATCCCCCAGCAATGTGGGTACTGGGTTCCTCAAAAGGAAAAGATGAATGGCATTCTTGCTGATAAACTTGGGCTCATCTGCAAAAAGTATAACCCCATATATACTGAGGGCTAACAATGCACAAACTGCCTTCCATTCTCCCAAGGAGGCCTTCAGGATAGCCTGAGAGGTCAAGAAATCTAAGTGCAAACCAGGGATCCCAGCCTTTGTGGTCATGTTCTGCTCAATCACAATAGGTTCCAGGTGCAGTGCTTTTGCCACTTCTCCATTGCTGGGAGAAGTCATCTATGGGTTGAAGTGAATCCCACCCCTAATAGGCACTCCAATCAGTGATGAAAACTCCTCTAACAGAGGTCCTAACTGAAAGTTCTGGAAAGTAAAGCATCTCAAAGGAGGGTCATAAAACTGTAGGCAGGTGTGGATCAAACTCCTCTGAGAAGGGTCTAAGTCCACAACCATATCAAGGATGCCTCCATAATGCTCTCTGAATAATAGGATGTAATCTGGAGTAATAAGTGCCTGGACCTGCTTGATGCCAGCCAGCACAGGCTCAAAGAAATGGTATGAAATGTTGCTCTTCTTGGGTGCCATAACTGCTGATGAAGAGCTGAAAACAGATGCTGATGATGAAGACTGATACTGGAGATGAACCACTGATAGGATGGTGATAAAAGTAGCTGAAGCAGGTGACTGATGAAGATAGCTGAAGCAGATAGCTGATGAACATAGCTGAAGCAGATAGCTGATGAAACAGAGGTCTATGCAGATGAAGGGGTCAAAACCAAGCCAGATGTAATGTGGATACCCTGAAAAACAAATAAACAAATGTTAAATGATGCAAATGATGAGTATGCAAATGATATGCAAGGGTTTGTGATCAAGCTGGATCTGATTATCTGTCTTGATATAAAAGCCCCATGTATGTTCAAGATGTCCAGATGGAGGTTCAGAAATCCAGTAACCAAGGTGGGGGACTCAAATAAAGAGTCACATGTCCAGGGTTAAATCACAAGAACTGTCCAAAGTGAAGCATTCTTAAATACAATAAGTAACTGGGTATGATGTGGCCAATGGTACCTGCAAACCTGTAAACAGCCCAACCCCCTCACAGGTAGTGTTCTAAAACAAGGATCCTCAGACTTGGATCGGTTATGAGAAGTGTAAACACTTCTAACCCGGAGGTACAGTGTTTACAATAACCATAAAAGATCCTCCTCTAATTTACCTCAGTTTCTGAAGGTCATAATAAAGGTCATCCAGACTTAGCAGGCTTCCCAGATAGACCCAACACTACAGGAAATCTGTAGCACAGAGTTCTCAAGAAGAAACCCATATCTGAACCGTGTTTCATATTCCCGCACCAGACCGAAATGGAATGGGAAAGAACATGAACCACTCTATCCTAGGTGTCACTCAGGTCCCAGGTATAGGACCTTATCTCTCAATGAAACCCCACCCACCAAAACAAAAACCAGATCCAGCCAGATGACAAAATGACAGTATGATATATAAAGCTGTAAAGAAAGCAATAAATAACTGAACATAAAGCAGTAAATAAAGCAAATACACAAACACGAATAGCACATAACACCCCAGAAAACACAAATCAAACAAGAGCTAGGAGGAACCCACAAAAAGAACCAGAAGCCCTGGTTACAGTATAAGGGTCCCCAGCAGAGTCGCCAAGCTGTCGCTCCTACCAAATGACACATGGTCAGAAGGGGTACAGACGCGAACGGTCGGCGAAAGAGAAGGAATGAATAGAGTCGCCAGCTAGGCATTTTTATCCCGAAGGAAAGGTAATGCTGCATAAACCTAAGAAAAGATATGGATAAGACGGTCGCGAACCAGAGAGACTGAGAAAGGGGGTTGGTTACAACCTAGGAAGGTATTATCACCCAGATTGTCCGCCGTACTCGACGGGATCCACGCTTGAAAGATTTGTGTTTAAAAGGGGTAGTGTCAGTGCTATTTGTGTATCAAAACTGGAAAGAATGCAAGTGTCAGTGTAAAAATAATGGTGGAGTTAAATATGTACAGTGTCAGTGTAAGGAGGGAATGAAATGCTCATGATAATGAGGCTAAAAGAATAAGGCTGGAAAGAGGGGGAATAGACAGAGACTTTTGTTCAATAACAGTTAAGTTATGCCTACGTATCCTCTCGTGCAATGAGGAAGTCAGAACACCGTAGTTCGACCCAAAGAGACTGAAAAAATGAATTGACTTGTGAACTGCTTGCTTGCTTATGCTCAAGTGTACGACCTGTCTGGCTCAGGTGCAAACTGTCTTGCATTAGACGGAAGAAGCAAGTTCTCGTTTGTGAATGAATGAGATGAGAAAAGAATCCCGAAGGAGACGATTATTGTTTGTTTTTGTGTTTTCAATCTTTTATTGCTTTTGGATTTGTCATAAGAAAATGAGCTTAAGCCTAAACCAATGGGTTAGTAAACTCATCACATCCTCCCTCTGATTAGGGGTAATGAGGATACCTTATGTGTGAAGTCAGTATCTCACACTTAATCACCATGATGTAGGATTAAGATCATTAACCTTCTTGTGATTATTTAGATGTTTTTGTTGTTTTTGTTTAGTGTTGAGTAATGAGATTAAGCCATAATCAAGGATTTAATGGACTCATTACACCATCCTAATAGAAGGATAACAGATGAGAACATTTAAGCTGAGGAAGACTCCTCAACTTAATCCATGATTAGGGATTAACCTCATGACAAAACAAAGCCTTTATTAAGTGGATTTTAGTTAATGATAGAATGAAGAAGTGATTTTTATGGTTTGTAAGACAACTTGAGGGGGACTTGTCCATTAACACTAGGGTTAGTCCTTCTTAACCAATTAAGGAAGAATTAGAACCCTAATGCAAGGCCCAAGTTACAAGCTTGATGTCTTAGTGATTATTAGGTGGATTGATTAAAGGATTTAAATACATTAAGGGTTTAACACTTAGGATTAAAGTTATACACTCCAAGATTATGAGATGAGAAGAGAAGACTCAAAGCTTAATCACAAAGCCTTAAAGCCTTTAGGGTTTAGTCCTTGATTATGAGATGAGAAGAGAAGACTCAAAGATGACACAAAGGTAAAAGCTAAATGGGGTACTAATCAAAACCTAATTATTATCATGCTTGGAGATCCTAGGGTTTATGAGGCTCAAAGGGGAAAGATCTTCAGAGAAACCACCAGGAAGGAAGCAGGTGAAGGGAGGAAGAAGCAAAGAGAAGCAAAACAACTTGCTTCACTTAAGAAGTCAAGTTGCTTGAGGAAAGAAGGTAAGATGAACAAGAATGAGCAAGCTCAATCCAATACACATACAAAAATGCAGCAATGATGCATGAAAGAGATGAAAAGAGATTATGAGAAGTGAAGGCAAATTCACTTCCCAAACAACTTACCACCTGAAATGTTAGTATAAGAAATGAAATGCAATGCAAAATGAGATGCAATGTCATGATGCAAACATAAACCGGAAGCATGAGTATGATGTTAATGATGCTAAGAGATGATACAATCATGAGGCAAGGCATGAGAATGATCAAACAAACATATGGATGCAAAAGAGGCATGCTTTGAACCATGAAAGTTCATGAAAAGTTATGAAATGTAATGGGCATACAACATAGAAAATGAAAGATGCAATGATCAAACATGATTCTAATATGTCTTAAGATGTATCATGAATCAAATGAATGCACAAAATGTCATGGCAAGTCATGGTATGTAAGCAAAATGGAAGATGGATGCAAAGGAAGGCATAAATTAGGGTTACATACATCACACAAAGCAAAAATCCAAAACCAGAAGCAAATGACATGATAAAAATTTGAAAAGGCAATCAAAGATACCCTAGACCTATACAAACTCACTGCCCAAAGGAGGGGATCCAACTCTTAACCTAGTGAAAGTTATGAATTTCCTAAGGTTGCTAGGGTTTTAAGGTACCTTGTCAAGAAAAATGCAAAACAAATTGAAAATGCAAGATCAATTCAAACCAATTTTATCCTATAAACTACATGCTATACAAGATGCAATGCAAAATGAATCATTATCCAACTCTCAATGGTTAGGCAAAAATGAATTTTTGAAGTTTGAAACAAAATATTGCCTTAAAATGAAATTAAATCCAATGAAAATGATCAACAGGCATCAAGATCAAAAAAGAAATTTGGTTTGAGAGTTGGACAATGTTTCTAAATGTTTCTAAATGCTATGTGAATTTTTTTGTGATTTTTAAATACCTAAAAGTATTTTTAATTAATTAGTTTTCATTAACTAATTAAAAATAAACTTTTAAATGATTTAAAAATAATTTTTAATGCAAAAAATAAAAAATAAAAATATTTTTGGAATGAGAAAAATATTTTAAGTCAGCATGCAAAAAATGAGATTTTTGTGATTTGTTTTACTATTTTTAATAAAATGAGAAAGAAAATGCAAGAAAAATGAAATTAAAATGAATTAAATGGAAAGTCAACAGATCCAGTGGCTGAGATTTGAACCTAGGGCGCGGGAATTGACTTGGCGCGTGATCTAAGGGTTGAAATTCAAACTGAGTGGATTTTAATTAAACCTGATTAATTAAATTAATAAATTAGGATTAGGGTTAAGTGATGAATCTGGACCATTGGTTTGCGCGCGGGTCAAAGGAAGTCAACCAGATCTAAGGCCTAAATTCAAACTGAGCCCTAACCTAATTAACACATTAATGACTCTCAGGTGGCCGGAAATGACCTCCGGTCATCTTCTCCGGCCACAATCCTCCCTGAAAATTGTTATCTTCCTCCCTAGGTCACTAAAGTCCAATCTCTCTGCCCAGAAATGATCCCCATACATCATACATCAAAAATCAACAAACAAACAACATTTAAAACGCATCAACAAGGAGAATCGAATCAAAACAGTTCTAGGTTAAAAAAATTTCAGAACACGAATACACACTCATTTCTCAACCATTCTTGAAACAAAACATATCAACATGATCAGTGAAGCATAGAGAACCATCTAGGAACTTAAAAACATATTTCTGGAAAAAAAGTTCTTGAGCTCACCTGAACTGGAGCTTTGATCTTTGGAACTTTCTGGCTGCCCCTTTGATCCAAAACGCCTCTAATGAACCTCCTGAGAAGCTTGCAATGCTTGGTTGGAGTTTAAAATGGCTGGTTTGTGAGATTGAGCAAGTTCTGTTCAGTGAAGGGAGGAAATCGTGTTTTGATTTCAGGGGGTTTCAGGGCAAAGTGAGGGGTCAGGGATGATCAGTGAGACATGCTGAGATGTTCTGTGAAGTTTGTTTTTGTGTTTGATGCTTGTGGAGTGTGTTTCGAATGAAAATGCATATGAGGCATAAACTTGGAACTATGGCTTGGAGAGAGTTTCAGGCTTGAGTGTCTTATGTGTTATGATGCATTTGGTCCACTTATCAATCTTGGGTAGGTCAGAAGAGTGGTTGTGCCCTATTGTGATTGGTATGGGTCTTTATGCAAAAAGTCAAGCTTTGTGTAAGAGAGGTATGGGCCAATGGTAGGTCAAGTACAAGAGGGGTGTCTTGCGCAGCAAGGAATGAGGAGGACCATGGGATTAGTTTTGAAGCCAGCCAGCAAATGGATTAGGGTTTGTGTGAGGTTTTGCAACTTTGTTCATCTTTGGCCCTTTTGAAATTTCTTGATTCACAAGTCATGAAAATGGCCAAACCTTTGATGCAATCTGACTTTTAGGCAATGGTTTATGCTTGTACAAAGATTAGAAGTCCATTTGAAAGCACAATTTGTCTTGGCAAGTGATTTTGCAACTTTGCCTCTTTGGTAGAAAACTTGAAATTATGTGATTTTTCCCAACTTTGACAAGCCATAACTTTTGATCCAAAATGAATTAGAATGAGTTCTTGTACTTTTTGAAAAGGGAATGATCCATTCTACAACTTTCATGACCAAAGTTTTCTCATTTGAGGCATTTTTGAATCAAAAAGCAAGGGTTGAAAAAGTTTCCCAAAATGGCAAGTTTCCATTACAAGTCATTTTCCCAAAAAGGCAACTTTGCAAATGACTTGAAATTCTTCAATTTTGTGAACTTCCAACATCTTCTATGATCAAATAAAGATCATACACATTCAAAATGATGAAGAATACCCTTTGGTTGGGTCATTGGGGGCCTCAGATGCCCTAATTTTGCACTGACTTGCTCAAGAAGTCAACTCTTGATTAGATGCCTTCCCCGTTGATTTTCTTCATGAGAATTGATATGCGTGATTCCTATACCATATAGAGACCAATAGAAACAAGAATGACCAAAAAATTTGGAGTTATGGCCTTTGAAACCAAAACCCTAATTCTAGGTCATCTGTGCAGTTAAACCTGGCTCTGCTTCCATGCCATCCTCAGTTCTTGTGATTCTTTGACTTCTTTGACTTTGAGAGGATATAATATGATGCTTGAACATACATGGACCCCTTTTAAGTGATTTAAGACCTTTGAGGTGGTTCAAATGGCTCTTGGATTGCTCAGATCACAAACCCTAGATGCAAATGACTTTGAACCAATGCAGTGAAGCAAATATGCAATATCAGGTGCTATGATTGAACTTATGCATATGAAAAGATCACAAGCCATGGTGTGAATGGGTGAGGGCAAATTTAGGGTGTTTACAGTGGTTGCTGAAGTTGTAGAAGCAGGTGCAAATGAACTGTTGTTTGTTGAAGTGATGGAAAAACTGGTTGCTGATTTTGTAGACGAGTTGGTAGGAACAATTGTTGTTGCAGTTGTAGAAGAAACATTTGTTGTTGTAAAAGGAGTTGCTGGTGTTGTAGAAGCTGTTGTGGTTATTTGCAAAATGCCTTCTTTGATCAGGCCATTGATGCCATTCCTCAAGCTTGCACACCCGTTCACAGAAACCTTGCAAGATTCACAACAGGCCTCACAACCTGGAAACACTTGGCATTTCAAAAGCTGAGCTTTAACCTCTGCCAAAGGTGTCTAAATACATGCAGTATCTTCAGGGCCTTTGAATCTACCAGATCCTGGACCTTCATATGCAGAGCCCTGCATTTTTCGTGGAGTGACCAGGTGTCGCTCCCACCAGATGACACCCGGTATCAAGAGGGGTACAGACGCGAACGGTCGGCGAAAGGAGGAGAGAACACACAGGGGTGAACTCAGAAAAGACAAGAGTCGCCAGCTAGGCATTTTTATCCCGGAGGAAAGGCAATGCTGCATAGACCTAGAAAGATATGGATAAGACGGTTGCGAACCAGAGAGATTGAGAAAGGGGGTTGGTTACAACCTGGGAAGGTATTAGCACCCAGATTGTCCTCCGTACTCGACGGGATCCACGCTTGAAAGTTTGTGTTTAAAAGGGGTAGTGTCAGTGTGATTGTGTATCAAAGTTGGAAAAGAATGCAAGTGTCAGTGTAAAAGAAGTGTGAGGTGTATAGAAGAAGTGTCAGTGTAAGAAGAATGAAATGCTCATGACCATGAGACTTAAAGAATAAGGCTGGAAGAGGGGGAATATACAGAGACCTTTGTTCGATAACTGTTAAGTTATGCCTACGTACCCTCTCGTGCAATGAGGAAGTCAGAACACCGTAGTTCGACCCAAAGAGACTAAAAGGTAAATTGACTTATGAACTGCTTACTTGCCTATGCTCAAGTGTATGACCTGTCTGGCTTAAGTGCAAACTGTCTTGCATTAGACAGAAGAAGCAAGTTCTCGTTTGTGAGTGAATGAGATGAGAAAAGAATCCCGGAGGAGACGATTATTGTTTGTTTTTGTGTTTTCAATCTTTTATTGTTTTTGGATTTGTCGTAAGAAAATGAGCTTAAGCCTAAACCAATGGGTTAGTAAACTCATCACATCCTCCCTCTGATTAGGGGTAATGAGGATACCTTAAGTGTGAAGTCAGTATCTCACACTTAATCACCATGATGTAGGATTAAGATCATTAACCTTCTTGTGATTATTTAGATGTTTTTGTTGTTTTTGTTGTTTTTGTTTAGTGTTGAGTAATGAGATTAAGCCATAATCAAGGATTTAATGGACTCATTACACCATCTTAATAGAAGGATAATAGATGAGGACATTCAAGCTGAGGAAGACTCCTCAACCTAATCCATGATTAGGGATTAGCCTCATGACAAAACAAAGCCTTTATTAAGTGGATTTTAGTTAATGATAGAATGAAGAAGTGATTTTTATGGTTTGTAAGACAACTTGAGGGGGACTTGTCCATTAACACTAGGGTTAGTCCTTCTTAACCAATTAAGGAAGAATTAGAACCCTAATGCAAGGCCCAAGTTACAAGCTTGATGTCTTGATGATTATTAAGTGAATTGATTAAAGGATTTAAACACATTAAGGTTTTAACACTTAGGATTAAAGTTATACACTCCATCCTAATAGAAGGATGCAGGCATAAGCTTAATCACAAAGCCTTAAAGCCTTTAGGGTTTAGTCCCTGATTATGAGATGAGAAGAAAAGACTCAAAGATGACACTAAGGTAAAACTAAATGGGGGACTAATCAAACCCTAATTGTTATCATACTTGTAGATCCTAGGGTTTATGAGGCTCAAAGGGGAAAGATCTTCAGAGAAACCACCAGGAAGGAAGCAGATGAAGAGAGCTAGAAGCAAAGAGAAGAAAAACAACTTGCTTCACTTAAGAAGACAAGTTGCTTGAAGGAAGAAAGTAAGATGAATAAGAATGAGCAAGCTCAATACCATACACATACAAAAATGCAACAAATGAATTATGAAAGAGAGATGAGAAGAGATTGTGAGAAGTGAAGGCAAATTCACTTCTCAAACAACTTACCACCTGAAATGTTAGCATAAGAAATGAAGTGCAATGCAAATGAGATGGAATGCAATGAGGGAAACCAAAACCAGGAGCATAAACATGATGCCAATGATGCTAAGAGATAATACAAACATGAGACAAGGCATGGGAATGATCAAACAAGCATAAGGATGCAAATGAGACATGCATTGAACCATGGAAGTACATGAAAAGTTATGAAATGTAATGAACACACAACATGGAAAATGAAAGATGCAATGATCAAACATGGTTCTAATATGTCCTAAGATGTATTATGAATCAAAAGAATGCACAAAATGTCATGGCAAGTCAATGGATGCAAGCAAATGCAAGATGGATGCAAGGGAAGGCACAAATTAGGGTTATATGCATCACACAAAGCAAAAATTCAAAACCAGAAGCAAATGTCATGATAAAAATTTTAAAACGCAACCAAAGATACCCTAAACCTATACAAACTCACTGCCCAAAGGAGGGGGTCCAACTCTTAACCTAGTGAAAGTTATGAATTTCCTAAGATTGCTAGGGTTTTAAGGTACCTTGTCAAGAAAAATGCTAAACAAATTGAAAATGCAAGATCAATTCAAACCAATTTTATCCTATAAACTACATGCTATGCAAGATGCAATGCCAAAAGAATCATCACCCAACTCTCAATGGTTTGGCAGAAAGAAAATTTTGAAGTTTGACATAAAATATTGCCTTGAAATGAAATTAAATCCAATGAAAATGATCAAAAGGTATCAAGAACAAAAAAGAAATTTGGTTTGAGAGTTGGACAATGTTTCTAAATGTTTCTAAATGCTATGTGAATTTTTTTGTGATTTTTAAATACCTAAATGTATTTTTAATTAATTAATTTTCATTAACTAATTAAAAATAAACATTTAAATGATTTAAAAATAATTTTTTATGCAAAAAATAAAAGTAAAAATATTTTTGTGTTCTGAAAATTCATGAAACCCTTGACAAAAATTTTCATAATTTTTTAATGATTTTAGCTATTTTAAAATAAATGCACAAAATAAATGACAAGAAAATAAAATAAACATGAACAAAAAGAAAAGTCAGCGCATCCTAAGGCTGACATTTAAACTGGGAATGGAGGGAAAGACTGCGCGCCAGATCCTGTGGCTCTCATTCAAACTGGCCAGATTAAATTAAAACTTAATTAATTAGATTAATGACGTGGATTAGGGCTTAATTGATGAATCTGGACCCTTTGTTTGCGCGCGGGTCAAAGGAAGTCAACCAGATCTAAGGCCTATATTCAAACTGAACCCTAAACCTAATTAAGACACTTAACCACTTTCAGGTCACCGGAGAAGAGCTCTGGTCGTCTTCTCCGGTGACACCTTCCCTGAGAAATCTCAAACTCACTCTCCTGGTCATTTTAAGAGCTGCAAAGCTCCAGATCAAACCTTCACATCTCCCTAAACATGAATCTATCCTCAAAACTCATTTCTTTTCACTCAAAACCAATATTCGAATAAAAAACATAAAAATGGCCAAACTTTCAGAGATGCAATACATGCTCAATACTCAATCATTTTCAAAAATACAAAGTGCAAAACAATCAGTGGAACATGTAGATCATTTCAGTAACTTAAAACAAGGTTTCTGGAAAAAATAATTTTTTGAAGCTACCTGAAGTGAAGCTTTCAGTTTGGAGCTTTCAACCTGCTTCCCTGCTTCCAATCAACTCTAATGACTCCCCTCAGATGTTTGCAAAGCTTGTTTGGAGTTTATTTGGGCTGATTTGTGAGATGGATGGAGTTCTGTTCAGAGAGGGGAGGAAATCGTGTTTTGATTTCAGGGAGTTTTAGGGCAAGGTGAAGGGTCAGGGATGATCAGTGAGACATGCTGAGATGTTCTATGGAGTTTGTTTTTATGTTTGATGCTTGTGTGATGTGTTTCGAATGGAAATGCATAAGAGGGGAGCTTTGTGAACTATGGCTTGGAGAGAGTTTCAGGCTTGTGTATCTGGTGTGTTATGTTGCATTTGGTCCACTTATCACTCTTGGATAGGTCAGAGGAGTGGTTGTGCCCTATTGTGATTGGTATGGGTCTTTATGCAAAAATTCAAGTTTTGTGTAAGAGAGGTATGGGTCAATAGTAGGCCAAGGACAATAGGGGTGTCCTGCGCAGCAAGGAATGAGGAGAGCCATGGAATCAGTTTTGAAGCCAATTAGCAAGTGGATTAGGGTTTGTAATAGGTTTTGCAACTTTGTTCAATTTTGGCCCTTTTGAAGTTTCTTGATCCACAAGTCATGAAAATGGACAAACTCTTGGTGCATTCTGAATTTTAGGCCTTGGTTTATGTTTGTACAAAGATTAGAAGTCCATTTGAAAGTACAATTTGCCTTGGCAAAGGGTTTTGCAACTTTGCCTCTTTGGTAGAAAACTTGAAATTATGTGATTTTTCCCAACTTTGACAAGCCATAACTTTTGATCCAAAATGAATTAGAATGAGTTCTTGTACATTTTGAAAAGGGAATGATCTATTCTACAACTTTCATGACCAAAGTTTTCCCATTTGAAGCTTTTTTGAATCAAAAAGAAAGGGTTGAAAAAGTTTCCCAAAATGGCAAGTTTCCATTACAAGTCATTTTCCCAAAAAGGCAACTTTGCAAATGGCTTGAAATTCTTCAATTTTGTGGACTTCTAACATCTTCTATGATCAAATAAAGATCATACACATTCAAAATGATGAAGAACACCCTTTGGTTGGGTCATTGGAGGCCTCAGATGCCCTGATTTTACACTGACTTGCTCAAGAAGTCAACTATTGATCAGATGACTTCCCCGTGGATTTTCTTCATGAAAATTGACATGCATGATCCCTATACCATATAGAGACCAATAGAAACAAGAATGACCAAAAAATTTGGAGTTATGGCCTCTGGAACCAAAACCCTAATTCTAGGTCATTTGTGCAGTTAAACCTGGCTCTGCTTCCATGCCATTCTCAGTTCTTGTGATTCTTTGATTTCTTTGGCCTTGAGAGGATATAATATGATGCTTGAACATACATGGACCCCTTTGAAGTGATTGATGACCTTTGAAGTGGCTCAAGAGGCTCTTGGATTGCTCAGATCACAAACCCTAGATGCAGATGATTGAACTTATGCATATGAAGAGATCACAAGCCATGGTGTGAATGGGTGAGGGCAAATTTGGGGTGTTTACACCAGGTGCATTAGAATGAAAAGCACACCTGGCGTTGACGTCGTAATTTCTCGGAAGGTTCTAAGGATCAGGTGGAGCCAATGTCCTCAACTCAACAAGATTGAGCTTTAGGAGTTGTGGCAGCAATGTGGCATATGGCATTGGAATAGGGTCAATCACCCTGTTGATCTGAGATGGCTGTCGCTCCCCGGATTTCCATCCTGGTACAAACGCGAAAGTGGCGCGGAAAAAGGTAGAGTCGCCAGTCAGGCATTTTTATCCCGAAGGAACGGGAATGGTAATGCTGCACAAACTAGAAGAAAAGAAAAGGAAGGACACGGGTCCTGCAAACCAAAGAGACTGAGTTCGGGAGTCAGTTACGACCTGGGAAGGTATTAGCACCCAAATCGTCCGTTGTACCCGACGGGATCCACGCTTGCAAAGAAACTGTTTCAAAGGGTGAAGAAATGAAAGCTGCTACAAAGAAAATGAACTGAACTGGATAAAAAAATAAATAAACGAGAACTGAAAAAGAAATGAAAATGAAAAAATGTAGGGAAAATAAAGATTATGCTCGAACGGACCCTACCCCGCTGCCTACGTACCTCATATGGACAATGAGGATCAGAGTCTCCGTAGTTCCCCTAACTAGGGGTAGAAAAGATTGCTTGTGTCTTAAGGCTTGAAATGCCTATGTCAATGCTCAGGTGTTGTAGGCTCGGACGACGAGTGCGTTACCGTCTTGCAAAATGACAAGTAGTAGCAAGTTCACGGACGGAGCGAAGGAGATGAGAAAAGAATTCCCGAAGGAAAGACGCTTATTATTTGTTTGTGTTTTTTAGAAGTTTTTATGAGTGTGTCACAAGGAAGTGAACTCAAGCTCTTTTTCATGGAATGTGTACTTGCTACTACATTCCAAGATGGAATAATAGAACAAGCACACTCAAGTAAGGAGAAGATCCCCAAAACTTGATTCCAGAGATTAGGGCCTAGGCTCACTAACTCATTGAGTTTATTAAGTGTTTTTGTATTTTTGGATGAAGAAGTCTTTTTCATGATTTTCTTGATGAAGATGGTCTCATGATCAGACTTGTGCATCATGATGAATAAGCTTGTACTATCCCAAGATGGGAAAACTACAAGTGTATCATGGAATAAGGCTATTGCACAGGAGACCACTTCAATCCTTATTAAATGATTTTTATGGTTTTTGTTTTGAGATGAGAAGAGAAGAAACCAAAGAGATCTTAAAGGTAAAAGTCTAATGGGGGACTAACCAATCCTAATGTTATCATGCAAAGGAAAACCTAGGTTAGTGAGGTTTACTATCCTAAAGAAGGAAAAGATAAGAAAAGAAAAGAGGAGAATGAAGAAGAGAAGAATGAGAAAGGAAGGCCTAAGCCCCTCAAACACAAGTAAGAGAATATCATGACAAGAGAAGAGATGAGAATTGGAGATGTGGGAATCCCATCCACACCTCTCACTTACCAGAGCCCCTGAAATGGTTAGTAACATAATCAAATATCAAGACAAAAGCCAATGAGAACAAATGAAACACCAAATGGGCATAAGATCAAACCAAAGCAACACAACCAGAATTGGAATCTCAATTACAAATGTCAAATGCAAGCACACAACACAAGAATGAGAAAGGGACTATACAATTCAACATAAAGCATTATGGATTATCATGACAAAGCAAAACAAACATGAGATGACACAAAGCAAACCAAGCAAACAAACATCACAAACTCCAAGACCAGAACCCTAACATGTCAAGAATGTGTCTAAGAAACACAAGAGATGAAGAGTAGAAGAATTCAAACTTAAACATTATCATCATGAGAAGCAAAGACGCATAAGAAGTGAGGTGAGCATGTACAAAAGTGAATAAACTTCAAAAGCAAGTAACCACAAAAATTTCTCAAAGTACAAAATTCAACTCAAGACCATAGAGGTATCCTCATCCTAAAAGGGTTCTAAACAACCTAAGGGAGTTGGCACAAGTGCCCTCCCAACCTAAGGATTAAACATATGACCAAAAAGGATGCAAAAGAAGATAAGCAAAGAATAAAATTCAAATCAAATCAAGCACTCATCCAAAAATTCCACAAACTTGCACAGAGACTCTTCAAACATACAATATTAACATGCCAAAAGGGTATAACCAAAATCAGAAAATAAGTAGGTCAAATAAATGCCTAAACATGGACTAGGGTTATGAAACTTCATGCACAAGTTAAGGACCAACAATAATCAAACAAACATCTAAAAATCAGAAGAAAAATCATCAACAAACTACATTTCAATGTGAATCCAGAGCAAAAAGAATCAATTCAAAATTAAAATTAGTGATCAAGATAGAAATTGTACAAGACAACATGCTTTAAAAGTGAAATAAAAGCAATTAATAAAAGAAGAAATTAATTCCAGCGTGGAAAATGAAAATAAATGGAAAATAAAAATGCCAAAAATTAAAGAAAACTCAAAATATCATACATGAATTTGTTTGGAATTTTTATGAACTTATTTTTATTTTTAAAAATTAAAAATCAAACTGCAAACAAAATGAAAATAAAAAATAAAAGAGAAGAGCCAGGGGTGCAATCAACAATGAAATCAGTTCAAATTGAATGGGCCTGAGAGAGGGAGGGGTGCGAATAGAACTATGAGCCTTGTGGATCCTGCGCATACACACAATATTATGGTGGAAAATCAGGAAAAACAACAAAAAACAATAGCCAATGGATTAAGTGAACGCTCCAGATCAAATTCAGTGATCTCACTAGGTCAAAACATCAACAACCACCGCATGCATGTACACTGCAGTTACCATGGGTGCGAAACAAAGTGCATTATTCAAATTCAAATATAAAACAAAAAACACGTGAGAGGGAGGGTGTGATTTTAATGCGTTGTCAAGCTGCTATCCATCCAGATCAAAGATCCTAGGGTTCATGCATCATCATCTTCCTTTCATCATTCCAGAATCCGGTGACCGGAGCCCTAGCTCCGGCACCGGAAAATTCAAACTCAAGAACAAACATAAATAGAAATGAATCAAAATCTCCAGATCTATTAATTAAACCATGCTGATCACGAATATGCATTCAGAATTTTCAAAAGATCCATGGATCAAGCAAATCGAACACAAACAGTTCTATGTATCAAACTTCAGATCAACAATACAACCTCAATATTCATTCATTTTCAAATCTAATCATCACAGAATCATCAGTGAAACAAGCAGATTACAATGCACATAATTAAAACAATTTCTAGATCAACGAATTTGAAGCTAACCTGAAACTTGCAGAGCTCAAATTAGGTCAAAAGAAAGCTTCCAATGCTGCAGATCTACCTCCTTTAACCTCTCCTTGCAAAATAAATGCAAGAGAGAGATTGAATTGCTCTAGATCTTGAAATTCGAACTGAACTGCACCTGAATTGCACCTTGTGAAATCTTGAGATTCAGCTTGAATTGATGGTGAATTGATGATCCTTAGAGCTCAAGGATGAAGAATATGAAGTTTGTTTGGTGAATCAGTGAGAGAATCAGAGGATTCGAAGAGAAATGCAAGAGATGAAAAATCTTGAGAGTGATGAAAATATGATGAATTTGAGCAAATGGAAACCCTATCTGTTTATATATGATGCCAATGATCACTGATGCCAAAATGAGAGGGAATGCACGTGAGGAATGAGTGGGAGAAAGAATTTGCAAAATTGGCAAAACTTGTGTGAGTGAATGATTTATACGTGCTATCCCTCTCTCATGCACATGCTCAGCTTCAATCTCACTCATAGATGTTAATTGAATCAATCTTAGCCCTTGGATTGCTTTGTATCATGCCTTGTGAGTGATCTTGCAAAAATGCACTTTGTGAAATACATTACTTCCCATGCACGAATTTGGTGAATTCTTTGGAGCAAAATGTATCTCATGTCATGAATAATGGTATAGTGACCTTACTTTGCACACAAAACAGCTTGGAATTGAGCTATATGGGTTTTTGCTCTTGGTGGAAACTTGGATTTTAAGGTAAACCCTAAAAAACAAGTGAACTTTCGAAGGCCATATCTCTTGATCCATGAGGGCTATGAAAATGTACTTGTACTTTTGGAAAATGGGAGAACCTACCCTACAACTTTCATGTTTATTGGAAATTAATTTGAGATCTTTTTCACCATGAAAGAAGCCTTTGAAAATTAGGACAAAAGTTGCCAAAAATGGAAAGTTTCAAAACAAACCATATGCCAAAAATGGAAACTTCTTCAAAACTCTTTGATTCTTGATCCTTGACTTTGCCAAACCTCTTCTAAGGTCCTAAGGACATCCCTTGACTTTAAAAATGGGGTTGGACCCCTTGAATTCTCACAGTTGACTTTTAAAATGCACAGTTGACCAATTTCTTCTTATGCAAGCAACTGATGAAATAACTGCCTTCCACAAGGAATTTTCTCACCAAACTTCATCCCTAGGATCCTCTTACCATATGAAATACTTTGCCCAGATGAAATGGCCAAAGTCACAAAGACTTCCTGCTTGAAAGTGAAACCCTAAATTTGGGAACCATTGTGTAGGAGCTTGCCCTAGCTTGGATTCCCTGATGATCTCTCAACCTCATGGGCTCTTGCAAAGGATCTTGAGCTTGTGAATATGATGTAGACTCTTCATGGGACTTGGACAAGTCCACTGGGCCTCTTGCTATAGCTTGCAATGCCTCAAATCCACCAACAATTGATCATATGCCTAATGCTAGAATATGAGAATGTTATGCTTTACTTTTCCATGCAAAGATGCCAAAGATATGATATGCTTATGGTGATTATGATATGATGATGATGCTTAACGAGAAGAGGGAAAATTTGGGGTGTTACAATGGCCGCTGTTGGAAAGGGCGTTGTTGTTGATTGTTGTTATTATTGTTGTAGGATCTTTGTTGAGGAAATGGTGGCTGTTGAGGAAAGTGTTGTGGTTGTTGAGTATACTGAGGAGGTGGAGCAGGGATAGTGACGACAACAACTGATTTGGGAAGATATTGGGGTCTCCCTCTTCCCATATGTACATAATTTGTTTCACCAGATCTACGGGGCCCAGCAAATGGCTTCCTTTCACTGCTTGAACTGGCACCGTTGTCGGAAATCTTTCCCATCTTCAGTAAGCTCTCAATTCTTTCCCCAGCAATAACCATATCTGCAAAGCTGGTGGAAGAAAATGCAGCCAATTTGTCAATATAAGTACCCTGGAGAGTGTTCATGAACATATCTTCCATTTCCCTTTCTGACATCGGGGGTTGAACGGCAGCAACTAGTTGCCTCCACCTTTGGGCATACTCTCTAAAGCATTCTCAGGAAGACTGTGACATTCCCATCAGAAGGGTTTTGTTTGGAGCCATGTCCAGATTATACTGATATTGACGAATGAAGGCTTCGGCCAAGTCTTTCCAATTTATAACTGTGGCCCTGGTTAGGTGAGAGTACCACTCTCGGGATGCCCCTGTCAAGCTATCCTCAAAGTAAAATATCCACAGCTTCTCGTCCATGGTGTAGGCTTTCAATCTCCCTAGGAAATACTGAAGATGGGTACGTGGGCAGGATGTGCCATTGTATCTTTCAAAACAAGGAGGTTTGAACTTGTGAGGAATTCTAACCCCCTCCACTAATCCCATGTCCATGACATCAAAAACCAGAGAGTTTTGGGATTCAAGAGACCTTAACTTCTCTGCTATTTCATCTAACCGACGATCGTAGACTTCGTCTCCAGCCCCAACCACAATAAACTGTTCTTCCTGAGGGTCATCCTGCAAGGCCCTCCCTCCAGTGTTACCTTGGGTGTTTCTTATAACATTGATGTCTGGGTTCAGATGAGGTCCAAACTCTGGTGGATCAGTACGAGGCTGTACGTGATCGTTGTTACTGGTACCCCCTGTACCTGGATGGTTTTCCTCGGGAATTTGCCGCTCGACTAACTCTCTCAGTCTCTCTTGCCTCTGAGCCAAACCAATCATCACTGTCATAAATTGATTCATTTGGGCCCTCATCTTTGTCCTCTCATTGGCCATTTGGGCTCTCACTTCAGTCAAGTCTTGTTGAACCTGATCCATTTGCAATCCCGAAAGGTTGTTTCTTGTTGGATACCAGTGCACTCTATTGACAGGGAACACTCTTCTACGAGCAATGTTTCCTGAAACCACAACAAAGTGAGAAACAACAACAAAACAAAAACCTACAAAACAAAGAGAAAATGTTAGTATGCAATGCAGGATGTCTATTTGTCTTCCAAGGGTATCCAATTTTGTTCTTTGGTTTTGACCTTTCCAGACCTCGAGGAAATGATGATGTTGAAGAGAGATTAGGCCCACAAAATAATACAAACAATATATTACAAAAATGTGAAGATACATAGTTTGATTACAATAAAGTCCCCAAGGTGGGTCAAAATACATCAACAAAATCAAAAGTACAAACAAATAGGAAATACAAGTACAAAGAAATCAAACATCCAGACCAAAGTCATCCTCTCTGACTTCCTTCAAGAGAGCCTCAGTTACTGGACCTACTGGGTGCTCTGTAATGGTTCTGATGAGGAGGTTCCTGGTGGCAATGGCACTGGTTAACTTCTTGTGTTTGTCCTGATCCTTTGACATTTTTAACCCCGCCCGGAGTTTTAACTCAGAGATCTCCTTCTGTGCTAACAACAAAGCTTCCTGATTCTTCTTCTCACTAGCCTCCAGCTGCTCTATCTTAGCTTGGGTTCTCTGATCTTCCTGTGCATGAGCCTCAGTGATCCTGATCCACCTAGCCTAACTCTCCTCTAAGTAATGCTCAGCTCTGGCCTTCTGAGTCTTAGCTTCCTTGCAAGCATTCTTTAGTACTAACTCCCCTGCTCTAGCCTTTCTGATGTAGTCATCCGTCTTCTCAATCTTGGTCAAGTGCTCAATCCAGAGCTTCTCTAACCTTTCATTATCTAGAAGGCTGTCATTCCTCTCCCATAGGGTCTTCTTTAAAGCTTCAGAGAGTTGAGTATTCCTTTCCTTCAATTTCTCAAACTCCTCTAAACTGACAGTAGCTGCAGGCTCCACTATTGATAGTCCAGGTACATCCTCTAAGGTGAATGGCATCCGGGTGATCTGTTCCCTGACACGAGACCAGTCAAGATATTGAGCTGAAGCTATATTGTTGCACTTGCCCAGGATAGCTGTCCCCTTAGTCTGAATGTTGCCCAAGAGAGACTGCATATTCCTGATGCCTGTCAAAGTGGGCTCAAAGAAATGATAGGTGATGTTGCTCTTCCTGGAAGTGTACATGCTGACAATGGATGCTGGTGAAGAAGACTGAGAGTAACTGCTGATGAAAGCCACTAAAACAAATGCTGAAGAAAAGTCTTTGATGAAGACAACTGGTGAAGAATAGCTGAAGGACTCTGAGCAGTAGAACAGGTCAAAACCAAACCAAAGATGAGATGTGGATACCCTGTAAAACAAATAGACAAATGTTAAATGATGCAAAATGATGTATGCAGAATGATATACAAAGGGTTTGTGATCAAGTGCTAGATCTGTTATCTACCTTGATAGGGTCCATGTGTGTTCATAAGTCTGGATGGAGGCTTAGAAAACCAGTAACCAGGTGGGGGACTCAAATAAAGAGTCACAAGTCCAGGGTTTTACAAGAACAGTCAAAAATGATACAGCCTTAAAACAACATTAGTAACAAGGGTATGATGAGGACAAGGGTTCCTACAAACTTGTAAACATCCCAACCCCCTCACATGTATTGTTCTAGAACAAGGATCCTCAGACTTGGATCAATTATGAGAAGTGTAAACATTTCTAACCCGGAGGTACATTGTTTACAATAACCATAAAAGATCCTCCTCTAATCTACCTCAGATGCTGAAGGTCATAAAAAGGTCATCCAGACTTAGCAGGCTTCCCAGATAGCCCTAATACTACAGGAAATCCGTAGCATAGAGTTCTCAAGAAGAAACCCATGTCTGAACCGTGTTTCATATTCCCGCACCAGACCGAGATGGAATGGGAAAGAATATGAAGCCACTCTAACCTATGTGTCACTCAGGTCCCCGGTATGGAACCTTAATCACTCAACAATCCCTCCCACCAATGAAATAACAGATCCAACACAGATGATAATGACAATATGAAATGTATAAAACTGTAAATGAAAGCAATAAATAAAGCTGTACATAAAGCAATAAATAAAGCAATAAACAATAAGCACAAGTAGCACATAACACCCCCGTAAACACAAGTCAAACAAGTGCTAGGAGAAACCCACAAAAAGAACAAGAAGCCCTGGTTACAAGATAAGTAGTCCCCAGCAGAGTCGCCAAGCTGTCGCTCCCCCGAAAAGACACCGGGTCAAATTGGGTACAGACGCGAATGGTCGGCGAAGAGAGAAAGGAAATGAAGGTGAATAGAGTCGCCAGCTAGGATTTTTTATCCCGAAGAAAAGGTAATGCTGCATAAACCTAGAAAGAGATGGATAAGACAGTTGCGAACCAGAGAAACTAAGAAAAGGGGTTGGTTACAACCTGGGAAGGTATTAGCACCCAAATTTTCCGTCGTACTCGACGGGATCCACGCTTACAAGATTATGTTTAAAAGGGGTAAGGGTATGTGCTATCTATGTTCAAAAGCTAAAAAGGAATATACAAGTGTCACTGTAAGAGGGAGTGAAATGCTCAGGACTGAGGCTTTTAAAAGAATGCTGAAAGAGGGGGAAGACACTGAGACTTTTGTTCGATAACAGTTATGTTATGCCTACGTATCCTCTCGTGCAATGAGGAAGTCAGAACACCGTAGTTCGACTCAAAGATATTGAAAGATAAATTGATAGTGAACTGCTTGCTTGTCTATGCTCAAGTGTATGACTCGTCTGGCTCAAGTGCTAATTGTCTTGCATTAGACGGAAGAAGCAAGTTCTCATTTATGAGTGAGTATGATGAGAAAAGAATCCCGAAGGATACGATTATTATTTGTTTTTGTGTTTTCAGTTTTGTTATTGTTTTTGGTGTTTTTCATAAGTTAATGAGCTTAAGCCTAAATCAAGGGCTTGCAAACTCATTATATCCTCCCTGATTAGGGATAATGAGCCTACTTAAGTATGAGATAAGCATCTCAACTTAATTACCATCATGATGTAGGATTAAGATCATTAACCTACTTGTGATTATTTAGATGTTTTTGGGTTTTTGTTTAGTGTTAAGTAATGTGTTTAATCTCTAATCACAAATTAGTGAACTCATTACACCATCCTAATAGAAGGATAATAGATGAGAACACTTAAGCTGAGGAAGATACCTCAACTTAATCCATGGTTAGGGATTAAATTCATTATATAACAAGCCTTTATTAAGTGGATTTTAATTAAGGGATGAGATTAAGAAGTGAATTTTAAGTTTGTAAGACAACTTGTGGGGGACTTGTCCATTAAAACTAGGGTTAGTCCCTCTTAACCATGAGGAAGAGATAAAACCCTAATGTAAGTCCCAAGTTACAAGATGAAGTCTTGATGATTATTAAGATGATTTAATTAAGAGGTTTAAACAAATTAAAGGTTTAACACTTAGGATTAAAGTTATACACTCCATCCTAAGAGAAGGATGCATGCATAACCCTAATTCCAAAGTCCTAAAACTTTAAGAGTTTAGTCTCTGATTATGAAGATGAGAAGAGAGACTCAAGGAGACTCAAAGGTAAAAGCTAAGGGGACTAATCACAACCCTAATTATTATCATCAATGGAAGAAGTAGATGAAAGGAGGATGAGAAAGAAGAACAAGTTACTTACTTCATTGAAGAAGATAAGTAACTTGAAGAAAGAAAGTGAGAAAGAAAGAACAAAACCAGCAAGATGCATATGAAAGAGATAAAGAGAAATGAGAAATGAAGGCAAATCCACTTCTCAAAGTAACTTACCACCTGAAAATGTTAGCATGAATGCATAAAGTTCAAGGCATAAAGAAATAAAATGAAATGAGATGAAATGAACAAAGTCAGAAGTGTTTATGCAATGTTAATGTCATATGATATGATGCAAAGGCATACAAAATGCATATGTATGATCATACAAAGATGAGATGCAAATGGAAGCATGCTTTGAAGTTTGAAAACACATGAAAGTTAATGAAATGAAATGAATGCAAATCATGGAAAATGAATGAAGCAATGATCAAGCATGGTTCTAACATGTTCTAAGATGTCTAAGATGATATATGAATGCAAGAAATGCCATGGCAAGTTCATGTATGGATGCATATGCAAGATGAATGCAAATGAACACCTAAAATTAGGATTTTATGGACAAGCAAGATGCAAATGAACAAAACAGAAGCATATGACATGATAAAAAATTGAAACCAAGCTCAAACAAACCCAAATCCCATACTAGGTAACACCCCAAAGGAGAAGGTCAGAAGCCTTACCACTCAAAAGTTATGAATTTCCTAAGTTTCTAGGGTTTTTTGGATGGTTCAAAGGGAAAAATGAAAATCAATTCAAAAATGCAAGCTAAATTCATGAGAAAAATAACCTAGAAACTTCATACAATATGAAAAACAATTCAAAAAGAATCATCTTCAAACTCTACTTGGTTAGGCAGAATTTTTTTTTTAAGTTAGGGTTCAAAAAAATGATATTTAATGGCCCTTAATTCAAAGAAAATTCACAAATTATGATCAAACCTAAAACGAAATTTGTATGAAGAGTTTGAAAATGTTTCTAAATGCAAAGGGATGATTCATGATTTTGTTGGTGAATTTTAGAAACCTAAATGTATTTTTAATTAATTAAAAGACTTTAATTAATTAAAAATAACATTTAAATATTTTAAAAATACTTTTTTAATGCAAAAAATAAAATAAAAATCATTTTCAGGTTAAGAAAAATATTTAAAACAGAAATGCAAAGTTTCATATTTTTGTGACGAGTTTTGATATTTTAAATTAAATATGCAAAAGAAATGGATAAAAATGAAATAAAAATGAATAAAATGCAAAGTAATCTGATCCAGAGGCCTAGATTCAAACTGGAAAGGGAGGGAATTGACAACGCGCGCATCTGGACAGCCCACATTCAAACTAGCTTTTAATTATGTTTTTAATTAATTAATATGGATTAAATGATAATGACTCAATTTGGACCACACGCTACTAACCCTAATCCTCATCTAACGACCATAAGCGCATCTGGGCACTTAATCAGAATCTTAGCCCTAATGACTTTCAGGTGGCCGGAGAAGACCTCCGGTCATCTTCTCCGGCCAGCTCCTCACCTGACTTGGCTCAAATCATCACCCCAAGCCCCTAAAATCTCCAGAAATGATCAACTAACTACCCTAAACAATAATCCAGCCTCAAAAATCATTTATCATCCATCATCAACAAGACTCGAGTCAAAACATCAAAACGACAAAAATTTTAGAACATCATGAAATGCTTAAAATTCAACCATTTACAAAAATAAAGGCATCAACATGATCAGTGAAGCATGAGGAATCATTCTATAACATGAAAGCGCATTTCTAGAATAAAAGTTCTTGAGGTTACCTGAGGTTGAGCTTTCAGTTCTTGAGCTTTCTGGGCCTCTCCCTTGTGCAAACCAACTTCAATGAACCCCCTGAGGATGATGTAAAACTTGGAACAAGTTTGTATGGGTTGGTTTGTTTCTGCTGCACCAGAAATCGTGTTTGTGTTTGGCTGTGTTTCAGGCTACAGTGAAGGGTGGGAAATGCTCCTTAGGTTATGAGGAGATAATTGGTGAAAGAAAATTGAATTTTGAGTGGTTGATGAGTGAGTTTCGAAAGCTTGAAGGTTTTGACAAATTTTGGGCAATCTGAGTTCTAGGATGATTCAGCTGCTTGTGTTATGTGAAATGTGTTCCATAAGGATAGTGTAGGCCAATGAGAGTGTTCAGAAAGTGGGTGGTGGCATAATGTGATTGGTATGGGCCAAGTTGCAAAAAGTCAAGATTTTGTACTTTGAGGTATGGTCATGGTGCAGGCCTGAGTTCTTGGGGTGTCTGGCCTCAGTTCACTTTGTGGAGAGCCATGGAATTGGTTTTGGCATGCTGGCACAAGTGGATGAAGAGATTTATACCATTTTGCAATTCTTGAAAGATTTGGCCCTTTTGAGATTTCTTGAAGTTCAAGGCATGAAAATGCATGGTTCAAAGCATAATTCTGATGTTTAGAGGTCCATTTGACATATTAAGAAATGTTTGTGTCCATTTGAAGTCATTAGAATGCCTTAACATGCCAATTTGCAAAATCCCTCTTTGGCATAAAACCTGAAATTGTAGGATTTTTGCCAACTTTGAAAGGACATATCTTGAGTTCTAGGATGAATCAAGACATGTTCTTGTCCTTTTGTAAAAGGGAAAGACCTAATCTACAACTTTCATGACAAAGAATTTTTCATTTGAAGCATTTTTGGTTGAGAAAGAGGAGGTTGAAAAACTTTCCCAAAATGGAAAGTTTCCACTACAAGTCATTTCCATTTTGGGCAAGTTTGCAAATGGCTCAAAATTCTTCAATCTTGTGAACTCCCACCCTCTTCTAAGATCAAATAAAGATCATAGAACTTCAATTTGATGAAAATAACCCTTTGGTTCCATTGTTGGGGGCCTCAGATGCCCTGATTTTGACTTAACTTGCTCAAGAAGTTACCTAATGAGCAGATGACTTCCACAATGAATTTATTCATCAAACTTGGTACACATGATCCTTATACCATATTAAGAACATTAGAAACAAGAATGGCCCAAAAATTTGGAGTTAAGGCCTCTGAAACCAAAACCCTAATTTTAGTCATCTGTGTAGTGAAAACCCTAGCTCTGCTTCCATGCCTTGCATGTTCTTGTGATCTCTTGACTTCCATGAACTTTTAGGGACATAATATGATGATAGAACACACATGGACGCTCTTGGAAAGCTTTGAGGCCTTTGGGATGGCTCATATGAACTCTTGGATTGCTCATATCACAAACCCTAGATGCAGATGAACTTGAACTATAAAGATAAAACAAAAATGCAATATGAGATGGTATACTTATGTTTATGCAAACATGAAAGATCAAAAGCCATGGTGTGATATGAGTGAGGGCAAATTTGGGGTGTTTACACCTCCCAACTAGTGCTTTGTTTAATATTTTTTAGGCTCGACGGTCCGACGGTTGAAACCATGGAATGCACAAATAAGCTTTTAGCAACTAGATTAAACTCACCACCTCAAACGTCTTTAACATTTGTCATGAAAAGTTTTTCTGGCAATTTTTCTCATAAATGAAAAATCCCAACAAGATTTTATAATTGCCTCTTTAGCATTTTCATCTTTCTTTCTCATTATCACACGCTTCATATCTTCATCTTTCTTTCTTTTTATCACATATTCATCTTCTTTTTTTCATTATCGCATATTCATTTTCCACTTGATTGGAATACACCACACCTTTACAGAATGTAAAACACACCTATTCATCACGAGTCCTCACCTTTATAATGTCTTTATCAACATCAATCAACATACTTTCGGTCTTCGTAAAGGGTCGACCAAAAATTATATGTTTATCCTCATCGGCCTCCATATCCATGACAACAAAATCAATCGGAAACAAGAATTTATCAATTTTTAATAACACATCCTCCACAACACTATGAGGACGAGTCCTTGACTTATCTTCCAATTGCAAAGTCATGTTAGTTGATTGCATTTCCATGTTTTCAAGCCTTTTCACCATGGACAAGGGAATAAAATTTATGCTAGCACTCATATCTGTCAAAGATTTACACTTGAAATCATTACCTATAGTTCTAGGTAGAGCAACTCTTCCCAAATCTTATTTTTTCCTCGGATGAATACTTTGAAAGATAGCTCTACAATTAACATTAAGTGAAATGGTTTCTTTGTCCATAAATCTCTTCTTTTTGTGTAAGTATGTCTTTCATGAATTTGACATACTTAGGCAATTGTTCAAGAGTTTCGGAAAATGGAATGTTAATTTGCAAATGGCTAAAAGTATCCAAAAACCTAGTGTAATGCCTCACATTATCTTTTTTGTAGGAGCATGCAGATACGGTAATTTTTTTTATTGGAATGTCAATTACATGCTCCTTCACTTTAGTATTCTTTTTTCTTTTTCAACTAATTCCTCCTCATTTTTTTCTACTTCTTCAACAATTTCATTTTCCTTTTCAACTACAACCTCCTCTTCCACATCTTATTCACAAATGCTTAAATCAATTGTTCTACTACTTCGAGTAAAGATGGTTTTTCAAGTTTCTTTATGATTCACTTGAGTGTTTTCCAACTTGAGTATTTGCGGGAAAAGTACTGTTGTGTTGGTCAGCTAATTGTTTTGACAATTTCACTATTTACGTCTCCATATTCCTAATTGTCGCATCGGTACCCTTTTGGTTAGAAATTGACATTTGCATAAATTGATTGAATGTATCCTCCATTTTCAAGCTTATACCTTGAGGTTATGGAGGTTGAGTGTAGTTTTAGTATTGACTTTGACAGTTGCAAGTTCATGGATCTTGCCTACTGTTGCTCCCTAGATTTTCATCCTGGTACAAACGCGAAAGTGGCATGAAAAAAGAAGAAGAATGGCCAGCGATGCATTTTTATCCGAATGAATAGGAAAAGAAATGTTGCACAAACCTAGGAGAAAGAAAAGATCTAGATCTTGCAAACCAGAGAGAATGGGTAAGAGATTCGGTTACGTGAAAGGAAGGTATTAATACCCCTTCACGTCTGTCGTACTCGAAGGGATCCACACTTGCTTGCACTTCTCAAAAGGTGTTGATCTTCTTCATATGCTGCTAAACTGGAAATGGAGAAAGAACGGGGACAGAAAGAGAATGAGAAACAATGTAGGGAAATGAAATAATTGTGCTTGAATGGGCCCTACCCCACTGTATACGTATCTCATTAGGAATGAGAATCAGAATCAACGTAGTTCCCCTAACTAGGGATGTAAAAATTGTTTGTTTGTGCTTTTTATGATGATGTTTCCAAAGTTCTAACTCGGGTATTGCAGGCTCACTGAATCGAGTGTGTTACCGTCTGGCTATAGAACGGAAAAGACTGGTCAAAGTGTCCGTAAAGGAGCATGAGGTGAGAAGAGAAGACGTGTTGTTTGTTTGTTATCTTTTAAGAGTTTTTTTTATTTGAGTGCTTTGTGTAAGATATTGTACCAGAGTCTCTTACAATGGAGTGTGTAGCTCATACATCACCCTGAGATGGAATGACAATGAAGCACACTAAGTATGAGGGAGATCCTCAAACTTATTACCAAGGTTTAAGGCTTAAGCACAATCAATTACTTCCTTTGTTAAGTATTTTTGTTGTTTTATTGTGAAGAATTGTTTTTGGTTTTATTTTTGATATCACTTCATGCTAAGACTTGTTCAACATGCTAGATGACTTACAACTCACCCCGAGATGATATGAATGCAAACATCCCATGACATAAGGATCTTGGCACATGAAAAGGTTTCAATGTTTATTATGCGTTTTTGAATTGTTTTGAGATAAGAAGAGAAGACTCAAGTGGAGAGAAAAGGTTAAAAATCTAAGGGAAACTAAGACCAACCCTATTTTATCATGTTAGGATGTCCTATGGTTAGTGAGGTATGGGAATTCTAATCCTAAAAGAAGACAGAAGAAGAAAGAAGAAGAAGAAAGCAACTTACTTCCAAGATAGAAATTAATTTGTTTCTATGAGGGATGAGAGAAGATTGTACAATCAAAGCATCCTTAAATTCTTAATCAACACAACTTGAAAGATTAAAAGATGAGGGAAGAATTTATAATGTGGATGCACATCCACACTCTAATAACTTACCATGGCCCCTGAAAAGTTAGCAAAACAATTGCATATTGGAAGCAAAAGTAAAGGAACAAAGGCAGTTAGGCATCACATAAGTCCTAAAGTGAAACTAAGGTCCAAACCAAACTCAAACCTAAGGCTAAAGGTACCTAAAAGTCACATGACTTCTAAGAAACCAAACAAAAAACAACTATGTATAAACTATGCATTCAACACCAAAGAAGTTCAATGTGAAGTTAGTTGAGGAAGAATGAATGATTATCCAAGATGAATCATGTATTAATGCTTAATGAATGACCAAAGTCATTAGCATACATAATGTGTGAATTCCCTATAATGCATATGAATGAGCAGACAAAGTATGAGAAGGAATGTTAAAGTATAAGAAGAAGTAAGATGAAGAAGGGGTGAGAAGAAATGAACATGTATCACATAACATGAAGTAACTTGGAACACAAGTCAAAGTTGCAAAAAAAAAGGATGAACATGGATAAGGTCAGTATCAAATGAAAATTAAGATGAGGTTAGCATGCAATAATTAATCATACCAAATTCATGTGCAAGTCACTTTACAACTAGTTGTGGAAAGGATGCAAATTAGGTCAAAGTAGTTCAAGTAAGCATACAAGTTATAGATCAATGGCATTTAAAATGCATGAAAATATTATAGGTCAGTGGCATACCCAAGATGAAATTCAAATGAATGGTATGAAAGAGCATACTTAATGCACACACAAATCATGTTAAGCATAAAAAGAGATGAAGTGAGAGTTTAGGTTAAATGTTCAAGTAGGATGCAAAAACAAAAACACAATGCAAGCACAAACAAACAGACCTATAATATGTAAGAGGTGACCTATAGTTGTCTAAACATGACCTATAATCTCATACAAGTTTCCTCAAACAATGACACTAGTGTCTCATAATAAATTAGGGTTTGGAAGTTGAGAAAATGTTCCCTAAACATCTCCTAATGATACGACATCAAAAAAATATAAAAAAATATTGTAAAAATCATTAAAATTGGTCTCTAAAGTACTGATTCAGAAGCTAATATCATGTTAAAATATCACGTGAATTTAAAAGGAAAATAGGTCAAATGTGACCTCAAAGTCATATTGGAACAAACAAACCCACTGCACAAAAGGATGGTTCAAAATGCAATGCAAAATGACTTTAAAAACAAGAGAAAAATGTTTATAAACCCTTCAATATATCTGCTGATGTTGTAGATTGGAAATATTTTATGGTAAAACATATTCATATTTCTAATGTCATGTATGATGTTATGACATGTGATTTAAGAATTTTGCAGGTGTGAAAGTTTAAGTGTGCAACTGTTTTATAAGGATGTCAAGACTGATGTCATGACATCTCTGACTAGGCCTGAAGACCTAATTGAATCCTTATTTCATGCGTGCATTTTATGTTATTAAATTGTGTGATTTGTTGAGAATTAACTGGTGTTTTTATTAGAAGGATAAGATTCAGCATGGAGTGATATTAGTAGAACATTTATATGTTTCTATATTTGTTCCTTTATTTTAGGAATTATCATATTTTGTTGTGCAAGTTCAGCAGGCCCATGCCCACAATTCAGACTCTACTCAAAGGCTGCTATACCCTAGTTGAAGTATCAAGAAAATAAGGATTGAAGTGTTTTTGCATTTCACGTGTGTTTAGTTTTCTTGTAAGCCAAACAATTATCATGTTGATGGTTGTTTTGGACTAGGTTTATCGAGTTGTATGTTATTCACTCAAAGTTTTTAAGCAAGAGTGTTTTGTACTTGACTGAATATTTGAAGCAAGGTCATGGATTGTCTCTGAAGTGTGTCTTTTTTTATTGATTTCTTGTTTGTTATCACTGTTGTGATTGAGGGGGAGTGAGAGGTATATCATATTTAGGAGTTCCTATATAGAACTAGCATTGGGTAGTGATTAAGTATAAAGGTTAAACTGAGTGGTTTAGCTCTGAATTGATACTACTGATAATGGAGTTCCTTCCTGGCTTAGTAGCCCCCAGAGTAGGTGTGTTTGCACCAAATTGGGTTAACACTTGCTTGTGTTCTTTAAAGTTGTTTTTATTTACTTACCTTGTTATTTTTAATCTGTCAGATATTAGTATCGTAACATCCGATTCGCCATCTTATATTTGTTGCCATAATTTCAATTGGCATCAGAACAAGCACCCTGCCTGTTTTTCTGGGTGAGATCTAGGGGAAGTATTTTCTGGTAATATGGAAAAGGATGGATAATTTGGGAATAAACCACCCATTATGGATGGATATAACTATGATTATTGGAAACCTCGTATGGTTGAATTCTTAAAATCTCTGGACAAGAAGGCATGGAAAGTTGCAGACAAAGGATGGTAAAATCTTGTCATTGTTGAAAATGATGGATCAAAGACTTTGAAGCCTGAGGAAGATTGAAAGCAAAGAGAAGGATGAGTTGGCTCTAGGGAATTATAAAGCCCTAAATTCCTTGTTCGATGGAATTGGCCAAGGAGGTTTGGGATATTCTCAAAACCACTCATGAAGGAACCTCCAAAGTCAAGATGTCAAGACTTCAGATGCTCACTACTAAGTTTGAAAATATGAGAATGAAAAAAGACAAGGCTATTCATGATTTTCACATGAATATTCTTGAGATTGCTAACACTTCAGGAGCTTTAGGAAAAAAAAGGTCTGATGAAAAGCTTGTGAGGAAAATTCTCAGATCTCTTACCAAAAGATTTGCTATGAAGGTGACTGCTATAGAGGAGGCACAAGACATTTGCAATATGAAAGTTGAAGATCTCAATGGATCTCTTCAAACATTTGAAATGGGAATAAGCGATGTCTCTAAAAAGAAGAACAAAAGCATAGACCTGGTGTCTAATACTGAGGAAGAAGTAGAAGAAGGTGAAGTGGAAACTAAAGAAAGTCTAATAGAAGCTATTGCCATAATTGGAAGACAGTTCAACAAAGTTATGAAAAGGATGAATATGAATGCAAGACCAAATGCCAGGAACACCTCATCTGACATCAGCAGATCAAATGAGTTTAACAGAAGGACAAATCCTGAAGAGAAGTCAAATAAAAGCAAAAAAGTTCATTGTCATGGTTGTGAGGTTTTGGCCACATTAAAGCCGAATGTCCTACTTATCTAAAGAGACAAAAGAAAGGCCTATCTGTTTCATGTTCTGATGGAGATTCTGAAAGTGATTTTGAAGAAGAATCAGCTAAACATATCACTGTTTTAGCAGGGATGTGTATTTCTGATGAGGACTCTAATGAGAATGAGCTAAACTTTGAAGAACTTGCTGCTTCTTATAGAAAGCTATGTATAAGATGTGCAAAAGTGATTCAAGAAGGAGAAAAGAAAAAGAAGATCATAGCACAACTAGAGGATGAAAAGGAAGAGCATATAACAACAATATCCAACATGAACAATGAAGTTACCATGCTGAATTCCAAGCTTGATCAAATGACCAAATCCATCAGAATGTTGAACAGTGGATCTGAAACACTAGATGAGATTCTTCAGACTGGAAGAAGTGTAGGAGACCTGTCTGAGATATGATTTGATGGTACTAAAAACAACTCCTCAAGTAGTAGCCAACCTAAACTCAAGAAGGATGTCCCAAATCAGATGTCAAAACCAATGTATCAACATCATGGTACATGAAGATCAACTCATCAAAGGAAAAGATGTCAAAGATTGAGGTGTCATTATTGTGGCAGATTTGGTCACATAAGACCTTTTTGTTACAGACTTCATGGATATCCTGATCATAATCATCATCCCAAACCTAATCAAAACTTGATCATCAAGAAACAACAATAGGTTCCTAAGAATGTTGCCTTGATAGCTCATACTTCTCTTAGAGTATCAGCTAAAAAGAGGATTGGTATTTTAACAATTGTTGTTCTAAGCATATGAATGGAATAAAAAATGTGTTGGTTGACATCAAACCTCATTCTACCAGCTATATGACTTTTGTTGATGAAGCTAAAGAAGAAATCAAAGGGGTTGGAAAACTTGAGTCTTCACGTGTTCCAAATCTTTATGGTGTATTACTTGTGAAAGGATTAAATGCTAATCTCATTAGTATCAGTTAGCTGTGTGATCAAGGGTTTAATGGCAACTTCACCAAATCAGAATGTCTTATCACAAATGAAGAAAAAGTAGTGATCATGAAGGGAGTCCGGTCTAGATATAACTGTTATCTCTAGGTTAATCAAGATTCTAGCTACTCTTTTATGTGCTCTATATCCAAGGAAGATGATGTTAAATTATGGCATCAAAACCTGGGTCATCTTCATCTAAGAGGGATGAAAAGGGTTATTACTATGGAAGTTGTAAGAGGAATTCCTAAGCTTCAAATTGATGAAGGCAAGGTGTGTGGTGAATGTAAAGTGGGCAAGCAAACCAAGATGTCACATCCAAAGATTCAACATCTTACTACGTCTAAAGTCTTGGAGCTATTACATATGGACTTGATGGGTCCAATGCAGGTGGAAAGTTTTGGTGGGAAGAGGTATGCTTATGTGGTGGTGGATGACTATTCAAGTTTCACTTGGATAAATTTCATCAAAGAGAAATATTATGTTTTTGAAGTGTTCAAGGACCTTTGTCAAAGACTTCAGAGGAAAAAGGAGAGTTATGTTATCAGAATTAGAAGTGATCATGGAAAGGAATTTGAGAATCAAAAGTTTTCTGAATTCTACTCATCTGAAGGAATCAACCATGAATTTTCTTCTCCCATTACTCCTCAGAAAAATGGAATTGTGAATATGTATGCATTTCAAGAGTGTCTTGAGTCATTTTGAATGTGAAGCATAATCATGTGCATTCTTGTGTTGTGTGATTCTAATGAGAATCTGTTGTAACGTCGTGACCCTATATGAGGTGTGAGCGATGATTACAAACGATTGTGTGCCTAGGTAAGGTGTGACCAATTAGATTGTGTGCCTATGTGAGGTGTGAGAAATCCATAAACATTGTGTGCCTATGTGAGGTGTGAGAAATAGGTGAACATCGTAGGCCCGACGGGGAGTTACATTGGTAACAAGCGATGGTTCCAATAAGTTCCTGAGTGAACTTGATATGATTGAGTCGGTACCGCATTTCATTTGCATAGAGTTGTGAGTCAGTCTCTATGATTTGTATTTATCATCTTTGTAATTGTGCATTGATGAATAAACATGAATGTGTATGTTTATGTAGAATGATAAGAATGGGGAAGGTATGTGTCGTACCCCGAAAAATACGACCTTACGTGATCCGAATGGACGGAGTCACGCGCTGGACGGACAGAAGAGTCGCCACCTAATTCTATTTATTCCCGAAGAGGGAAAGGGAAGATATAGATACAACCCGGGAAAAGAAGGATGAGGACAAAGGTCAACGGAACCATTGCCTGGGTTCGGGAGTCGGTTATGCAGGGGGAAGGTATTAGCACCCCCTACATCCATCGTACTCGATGGGAACCATATAAGTTAACGCGCGGGAAAGGATGTCTATGCTTAAACGAATTGCTTGCTAGAGGGAAATGAGTTGAATTATAAGTTATATTGAACCTAGGTGCTCGGCAAGGATGGAGATCCTCGTGCCTACGTACTCCCGCGTGCAATGGGAAAGTCAGAGCCTCGTAGTTTGGCCTACTAAGGGTATTGGTTGTTCGATTTTATTACCTTTCGTCGATGAAAGGGTTTAGGAGTTGAAATGCACTAAAGACTATGGATAGTTTATCTCGCCCAACAAGACGAGTGTCCTGCGTCGAAATAATCGGAGCGAGTAACGAAAGCTCGTTATCCCCCTTTCTACCGCTTAAGGCTCGTGGCGTACAAATCTTCTCGTATTATTAAAGTGTTTTATTTCCTAAAGCCGCTTGACGTTGGATCAAGGGTTTGGATCTAATCGAAACATTTTGGTTTTTTGAGGTTAAAAGGGTAAATGCAAGTGGAGGTTTATTTTTGTAGTTTGTTTAGCGAGGCACGAATCGCTCGGCTCGCAAAGAGAGGTAGATCCTAATAAACGAAAACGATAACTGGAAAATAAAGTGCAAGTGTGCAAGTGCAATCGCTTGGCGTTGGACCAAGGATTCGAAATTAAATAAGATGCGGAAAATAAAATGCGTACAAAGTAAGGGGAGAGGGATACAAAATAAATACAGGGGATTACGAAAAATAAATGGTCTCGTTGTAATTAGCCCAAGAGAAAGCGTGTGTGCAGTGTGTTTGAACTATTCGAAGGCGTTCGGCCTGTTTAATCGGGACGCAACTATTTGAAGGCGTTGGACCTTTTTTCGAGCGCAACTATTCGAAGGCGTTGGACCTTTTTGGGACGCGACGAAATTTGGTTCGTTTACTGCCTTAGAGCCGATTTAATGAAATCGTTCTATGAGGAGTCGAATCGTAATTTTTTAAATGCGAAAATGAATAAATAAATTAAATTTGCTTGAATTAAAAATAAAATAATGAATAATTAAATAATTAAATGAAATAAATAATTTAAGAATATGAAATAAATTACATTGATGTTTATTTATCGAAATAATGAAATAATGAAAAATTAACTACAAGGAGGGCCTCATATTGACCGCTCATCACCGATTAAATGTAATCGGGCGAAAACGGCCTTTTATAATATCATCGGCCCTGAGGTTAAATCGAAAGCGTCGAAATTTGGCTCTTTAACTATCTTAGAGCGGATTCATGTTGGAATCACTCTATGAGAAGTCGAGCATCACTTTATGCATCCATGCGGTTCTCGAAAGCACAATCAATTTATGTTCCGAAATCGCAATGCAAGGAAAACTAAACAACAATCTAATATTATTCATATACCAAACATATTTTTTATATTATACTTAAAACAAATGTAGTATATACCAAAAAAAAAAAATTTATATATTATACTTAAAACAAATATAGTATATACCAAATATATATATATATACTTAAAAAAATGTAATATGTACCAAAAAAATAAAATAAAAATATTTTTATATATTATACTTAAAAATGTAATATGTACCAAGATGAAATAACAATAAATATGCCAAATCTTAAGCTAAGGTTTGTATATGTTTGGAAACGTAACCGCACTGCGTTTTTATACATATATATTAAACTTAGATGAAGCATGTCCATATATACATATTAAACTTTAAACAATAAAATATACATACTAATAAAAAGAGACAGTAGCATCATATATATTAATCTCAAAACAAGAAGCAATATACATAAGTCCAAAAAGTATAAAGAAATGTACATATATATTTACATAGAAGAAACAAGTGTGTTTATATATATATATATATATATATATATATATATATATATATATATATATATATATATATATATATATATATCAAAATAAGAAATATCATCTAAAAGAAATAACATCCTACATTTGATCATTACCACTACTTTTAAGGCACACACAAAAACTCAGTATGTATCATATCAATGTTTTCAACAAGTATTATCACATGCATATATTATTACTACAATATTCCCAAAAAGAAACAAGGATAACTATAAAAAGAAAGAAGAAGAAAATCAAAATTAATTATAAGAAGAAAAAAAAACGTGGATAAGGTAGTAACAGAAAGAGGACAAAGACAACATAAGTTTCATTCTTCTTCATCATATTAGTTTAAAAAATAAGAGCTAGAAAAGCAAATAAAAAGAAAGAAAGAAGAAAAAAAACCTGTGCAGACAATCAAACTGTTTTCTCCCTGCTTTGCATCGCATATCTCATCAATTTCTCCGACGCGTGCTCTCCCTCGTCCTGTTCTATTTTCCCGATCTGCACTCCTTTTGTTCTCCTTACTCTGCTCGCGGATCTCGTCATTGTTGTTGAAAGTTGTTTATATTCACAATGATTCACATGGATACGTTTGTGTGAGTTTTGGTTCGGTTGCAGGAAATGACGGCAGGATAGTGAGTTAAGGTGCTGTGCATGGGAGCTAGAAAGATGTGTGGGGATATGGAGGTTTAATTTTAACAGAACATGAATTTTTATTATGGTTTAGTATTGAGAAGTTATGAAGAAGAAAAATATGGTTTGTGTTATGATGTGAAGTTCATGAACAATGTTGTTGTTAGTGTCAAGTGGTGAGTTGAAATGATATGAAGGTGATTTTTCTTATGAAAATGGAAAGGGTTTTTGAGTTGTTCAAGAAAGAGGAATTTGTGGAGAGTGTTTATGAAGATGAAAAAATAGAGTGTGTTGAGAGGTTTTCTTACTGTCCACTTTTTGTATCCGCCGAGAGAGAATATATGAGAGAGGATCTTATAAATTTAGGTGAGAGTAGGCAATGAGTCATATGGTAGTGAGTAGTAGTGCGTATTATGCAAAATCGTTTTTCTGTCATTTGGGATGAGGTGTCCGCGTGGCCATGTGAAAAGTGGAGAGAGGAACTTCTTTGTCCGTTTGTGTTGTACCACAAAGAGTGGTGACCAAGTTTGTTTTAAAATGAGATATTTTGGGAAGAATATCCAATATGTAAATACCTTCTACCAATTTTCTCTTTTTTTTATTAAAAAAAAAACAAAACTAAAAACTAAATAATTATTAAGATAAACAAACAAACTCATCAAAATAAAATTATACAAAACATTTAAATAATCCTAGCTAATTATACTAAAAGAAATGACTGGTTAGGAATAAAAGTCAGACGTATAAATGTTCGAGAAAAAAAAAAAATTGTCTGTGCTAAAATTATCTGCACAAAATAAACGATTGGGAAAAATACAACACTTTGTCAGATTTCTAAATAAGTAGACCGGTTAAATGACTCAACTGATAAAAAAAACGACTGAAAAAGTTGCTGAAAAAATAAAATGAGCATGCCAAGCTGAACTACGTGAAACATAGATCAGAAATACTGACGTCTGCAAGCTCTATTTTGAAATATTCCGTCTACTAATTTTACGCACAGTTAAAAATTAATTCAACCGGTCTGCCTGTATATCTGAGAATTCATTTTGACTGATACTTTAGGCATTATTTATGATGAAAAACATGTTATGTTGCAAAGTGAAAATAAAATTGAATAACTGAGAATTTTAAAATAGTAGGACAAATTTGGGGTATGACAGATGCCCCTATCGAATTGACTTAGACCGAGTAAGATGAACTGGCTCGCGTTCTAACTTTCACGGTATAAGACAATTAGATACTAACAGACTCCGAATTTGTCCAATAAAAGAAAATGTACTGATTAAAGCTAAATGACTGAAAACTGAAAAACGGGTGACACAACGAATAAGTTAACAAAGTAAATCATTTATCACCGACGGATGATAACGCGAGTGACTGCAAATAAAATCGCTATCACCAAAAGGATGATAAAGCGACCCCGACACCAAGAGGATGATGAGTAACAGAAAATTAAATAATCGCTATCACCAAAAGGATGATAAGGCGACCCCGACACCAAAAGGATGCTGAGAAACAGGAAATTAAACAATCGCTATCACCAAAAGGATGATAAGGCGACCCCGACACCAAAAGGATGCTGAGAAACAGAAAATTAAACAATCGCTATCACCAAAAGGATGATAAGGCGACCCCGACACCAAAAGGATGCTGAGAAACAGAAAATTAAACAATCGCTATCACCAAAAGGATGATAAGGCGACCCCGACACCAAAAGGATGCTGAGAAACAAAAAATTAAACAATCGCTATCACCAAAAGGATGATAAGGCGACCCCGACACCAAAAGGATACTGAGAAATAGAAAATTAAATAATCGCTATCACCAAAAGGATGATAAGGCGACCCCGTCACCAAAAGGATGCTGAGAAACAGAAAATTAAATAATCGCTATCAACAAAAGGATGATAAGCGACCTCGACATCAAAAGGATGACGGGTACAGAAAATTAAACAATCGCTATCACCAAAAGGATGATAAGGCGATCCCAACACCAAAAGGATGCCGAGTAATCAGAAAATTAAATAATCGCTATCACCAAAAGGATGATAAAGCGACCTCGACATCAAAAGGATGACGAGCGACAGAAAATTAAATAATCTGGAAGAGAAATATCCACCAGGACGTCCACTGAATAACACTTAGGAATATCTTTGGAATCTTTGGCCGACCCTGGATTCTGACTTCTGCTGGGGAAAGGCCTGGAACCTTGGATTGATCCTGGATCCTGAGTTATGCGACTATGCTTGACTAATTTTGAAATGGTATCCCATAATGATGGAAATACGATGCGAATGTTTATGCACTGAGATATAAATTCGATAATGTTGGGGAAAATAAAAAGTCTGATTTATTTAGGTATGCATATGATGCACATGTTGCGAATGATTGATGTAATGATGCTTTATGACGTTGATGATGCATAATGATGCATATGAGTGATTGGAAGGTGCCAGCTTGGTGGACTTTTGGTTTGGTAGTTGCCAATAATGATTGGACTTTGGGTGGGTGGAGGGATCGATTCCCCGACACTCGATCTTTGACGTCGTATGGTCAGAAGATGAATCTGAATGCTCCAAGTTTGGATTATCTGCTGATGAGCGAAGCGACTTAATTGATACGTGAAGACTGATTTTGCTTTGAATGATTGCCAATGTTTAACAAGGACTGCTTGTTCAGCTGGGGAGAAGAGAGAGGAAGATCTGCTCCCTGTTTTCTTGCCCCTGCCTGCAAGGTATCTGAAATAAATTTGATGGGGGAGCTTCGACAGTGGCCATGACATGACCTGCCCCTGATTGAGCTTTTGAAGGTGACTTGCCCCTGATTAGGCTGTTTGAAGATAACTTGCCCCTGATTGGGCTATTG
Source organism: Lathyrus aphaca (assembly GCA_963966055.1). Taxonomy (NCBI): domain Eukaryota; kingdom Viridiplantae; phylum Streptophyta; class Magnoliopsida; order Fabales; family Fabaceae; genus Lathyrus; species Lathyrus aphaca. The sequence continues at coordinate 503,234,220 of OZ014520.1, forward strand.
AAGATGCTTTGCCCCTGATTGGACAGTTGAGGTAGTCTTGATTCATGTTGGCGATGAAGTTCAAGTTTCTCTTTTGAATGCCCCTTGTTGGGATTGTACTGATGTCAAGCGCTGAATTGCAATTAAATTGTTCATACACAAATGGTAGTGTTAATGTAAAGTTCATGTAAGTTTTGAAAAAGTCAATTTATTTGAATGATTGTGATAGTGTGACGGATGGACCGTTGACCCAAACGAAGTGCTGATTTAGAAAGTGCATGAAAGATGCATCAAGAATAATGTGCAATCGAGTTTGAAGATTAGCAAATATATGGGAGTCAATTTACGCAACCCTGTTGGTAGCATGCTTTCAGAATAAACCGTGCCTCAATTAGGACTTTCGAGGGTTGTAACGTGGTCTGGTTAATGGTTTTGAGAAACAAAGGATATTAGGCTCAAAGTTTGATTTGTACCCATCCCTTCTTCGTAATGTTCTCCAGTCCTACGTTCAGCTAACTTTGTATTTGTATTTGTTTTGACTTTGCAAGAGTAAAGATGAAGCTTCGATATTTGCTTGGAAGTGGCAGTCATCTTTTTTTTTTTGCTGGTGACCTTTTTGATTTTTTGATTTGGTGGTCATTGATATTTGTTTTGTTTTTGCTGAGAATTCGAGTTCCTCTTTTGACTTGTTTTTTTTTGTCGACTAAGTCTCCCTTCGGGTGCTCAACTTAGTGGTTTTTTCTTTTCTATTTTTTTTGTATTTTGTTGAACGTTATGACTGCCAATTCATTTGCTGATGGTCCTCTGATGGGATGTCTCATCTTACGATTCGAAGGTGTAGTCGGGTTAACTGAACAATTACCCTGCCCCGGGTTAAATGTAAGGGTTGTATCCGAAAGAAACTCCTACTTCTAGGCTCGAAGGGGTTGACTAGGGATTAACTCCTTATATCTCCAGTGTTTAGGGATTTGAACAAATGCCTGTACATCATTGACGAGGTTTTATCCGAAAGCATACCGCAACAGTTATGGGTATTTCGTTTTCATCATCCTCCCTCAAATATTTGCTAAAGTGAAGTGAGGGAATATTTTTTGTGATTTTGTGATAAATGATAAACATGAGCGAATGCGAATAAATTAATTCAAAACATGCATAAACATAACATTAACATAACCAAGAACACACGATAACAATGTTCAAAGCAAATAGTACTTAAACAAACATTACAAAACAACAGGAATGCGGAAATAATAAATGGCACTGGCTGCCTTGATTTGAGGAATTGAACTTCTCTTGATTGAATGCTTCAAAGTTGGAGACTACTCAGCTTGGTCTTCAGCAACCCCTTCACATGTCTTTACTTGTTGGCACCGTGCGGCGGCATTGGATCGTTCTGGACATTTGGATTTCTCGGAGTGAAGGTGAGATCCTTAGAGTCGATCAGATCTTGAATCTTGTGCTTGAACGATTTGCAATTCTCGAGCGTGTGACCTGGAGCACCCTTGTGATACTCACAGCGGGCATTGGCATCATAGTCTCGGGCAGTACCAGTTTGTGGTGGCAAGTCTCTTAAAACAAGAGTTCCCTTTGCCATCAGTCCGTTAAAGATTTCTCCATATGTCATAGGCAAGGGATCAAAGGTTCTTTCAGGCCTTCTTGGTTGATATGGTGGGCGCTGTTGAGGAGCGCGTTGTTGTTGCTGACCAGGCCGTGGTTGATAAGCATGTTGCTGGTATGGATTGGGCGCATACTGCGCAACTGCAACCATTGGACGTGGTTGATGAGCCATCTGAGGCGGAAATAAAGCTTGAAAGGCCTGCTGATAAGGCATTGGAGGAGCTGGCTGATATGGCATAGGAGCATATTGTGCAGCAGCAACATAAGGATACTGGTAGTAGGGAACTGATGCAGGTGCACTCTGTTGAAAATTCCCACTTGCACCAGAAATGACATTTGTTTCGCCCTTTTTATACCCGTTGAAAGGCTTCTTGGCATTGTTCTGGCTGCTAGAACCTCCTTGGATTTTTCCACTTTTCAAACCTTCTTCGATTCTTTCTCCGACCATCACCATGTCGGAAAATCCAGAAGATACGCTGCTGATCAGCTTCTCGTAGTATTGTCCCTGTAGGGTACCCATGAAGATGTCGATCAATTCACGGTCAACCAATGGAGGATGCACTCTGGCGGCTAGCTCTCTCCAGCGTTGGGCGTACTCTTTGAAGGATTCGCTCTCCTTTTGAGACATACTCTGAAGTTGAGTACGGTTAGGAGCAAGGTCAGTATTGTACTTGTATTGCTTTTTGAATGCATCAGATAGTTCAAGCCAAGTACGAACATTGTTGCGTTCGAGCTGCATGTACCATTCTAGAGACGCTCCAGACAAGCTGTCTTGGAAGCAATGGATCATGAGTTTGTCATCTTTAGCATGAGCGGCCATTTTCCTGCAGTACATCCTCAAATGAAGCTCAGGGCAGCTAAGGCCTTTGTATTTCTCGAATTCTGGAAGTTTAAACTTAGCAGGGATCGTAACATCTGGAACTAAGCACATGTCTGAGGCACTTAGAGAAGTTGAGTTGTGTCCTTCCATGATTCGGAGTTTTTCAGCTAACTCACGACACATCTTCATAGCTTCAGACTCTTGAACAACATGAGGATTGGTGATTGGAACAGCAGTATGCATCTCATACTCAACTTGATGGTTTTCTTCAGTTTGAGGAAACTGGGCTTGAGTTGGAATAGGTTGAGCTTGAGGAATAACACCAACAGTAACACCAGAAGCAGGTATTGGTTGGGAGGTGACCTCTTCAACAGCAGGAGTGAAGCCTGGAGGCAAACCGTAGACCAAAGGATTTGGAACGGGAACGGAAGGTATTGCTCGTGAGGTAGATCCTTGCACTTGAGCATTGTTCATTGCGGCAGCAGCTTCGCGACGTTCTTCCATTCTTGCCAAAGATTGCAAAGTCTCATAAATCTGGTCAATCCTGCCCTTGACCGAGTCAATCTCTTCCCTCATGGCAGCTTGTTCTTCCTGAATCACGTCCATCAGTCTTCTAGTGTTGAATGATGCAGATGAAATGATATGCAATGTCAGAATCCAGGATCACAAGAACATGGTCTCACGAGTCCAAGGCACCGATGGAGGATACTCTGATCAGGAACTCACTGGGTAGACTCTAGGGTTTTAGGGATCCCAAAGTTATCAATTCATATGGCTGTTCATCACACGCGCCATAAGCATGACGGTTGATTGACTTTCCACATGAATCTATTTTGGGTGAGATCTTCATATCGACAACCCACGAGAGCAATTTTCTCGGGAGTCCATACTACGTGATCATCGACACAAGGTTTAAAACAAAGTCCTGGAGTTATGGAACTTTCTCAACTGTTTGATGCACGTGTCAAATTCATACATTCTTGACAGTCAATCAACTCCATTGAGTAAGTCTATTCCAAGTGAGGTTTTCGTACCGAGCCACGCAAGGGTGAACCCTGGTGCCCAATACTACGCAACCATCAACCGATGTCTTAACCAAAAGGTTCTAAAGGTCCTCAGAGTCGACGACTTTAATGAAAACAACTGAGCACACACGCCAAGAGCTTGACGGTTGTCAGTATTTCCATTAAAATCTACTCCGAGTGAGGTTTTCGTATCGACAACCCACGAGAGAGGTTCTCTCGGGAGCCCATACTACACAACCTCTCTAACTTAAGTTTATACTCGCAAGCCCGGGTATAGAGCTTTTCCCTCAAATTCTTTTGCAAAGTATCGATCCAAATTATAGTACCAAGGAGCCACAAGATATATAAAATGGAATGCGATAAAAATAAACAAGCAAGGCATAAAAGAAAACATCCAAACAAGCATGGAAACCTAGACTAGGCTTGACTCGCATAGGGGTGAACCAGTCCCCAGCAGAGTCGCCAGCTGTCGTACCCCGAAAAATACGACCTTACGTGATCCGAATGGACGGAGTCACGCGCTGGACGGACCGAAGAGTCGCCACCTAATTCTATTTATTCCCGAAGAGGGAAAGGGAAGATATAGATACAACTCGGGAAAAGAAGGATGAGGACAAAGGTCAACGGAACCATTGCCTGGGTTCGGGAGTCGGTTATGATGGGGGAAGGTATTAGCACCCCCTACATCCATCGTACTCGATGGGAACCATCTAAGTTAACGCGCGGGAAAGGATGTCTATGCTTAAACGAATTGCTTGCTAGAGGGAAATGAGTTGAATTATAAGTTATATTGAACCTAGGTGCTCGGCAAGGATGGAGATCCTCGTGCCTACGTACTCCCGCGTGCAATGGGAAAGTCAGAGCCTCGTAGTTCGGCCTACTAAGGGTATTGGTTGTTCGATTTTATTACCTTTCGTCGATGAAAGGGTTTAGGAGTTGAAATGCACTAAAGACTATGGATAGTTTATCTCGCCCAACAAGACGAGTGTCCTGCGTCGAAATAATCGGAGCGAGTAACGAAAGCTCGTTATCCCCCTTTCTACCGCTTAAGGCTCGTGGCGTACAAATCTTCTCGTATTATTAAAGTGTTTTATTTCCTAAAGCCGCTTGACGTTGGATCAAGGGTTTGGATCTAATCGAAACATTTTGGTTTTTTGAGGTTAAAAGGGTAAATGCAAGTGGAGGTTTATTTTTGTAGTTTGTTTAGCGAGGCACGAATCGCTCGGCTCGCAAAGAGAGGTGGATCCTAATAAACGAAAACGATAACTGGAAAATAAAGTGCAAGTGTGCAAGTGCAATCGCTTGGCGTTGGACCAAGGATTCGAAATTAAATAAGATGCGGAAAATAAAATGCGTACAAAGTAAGGGGAGAGGGATACAAAATAAATACAGGGGATTACGAAAAATAAATGGTCTCGTTGTAATTAGCCCAAGAGAAAGCGTGTGTGCAGTGTGTTTGAACTATTCGAAGGCGTTCGGCCTGTTTAATCGGGACGCAACTATTTGAAGGCGTTGGACCTTTTTTCGAGCGCAACTATTCGAAGGCGTTGGACCTTTTTGGGACGCGGCGAAATTTGGTTCGTTTACTGCCTTAGAGCCGATTTAATGAAATCGTTCTATGAGGAGTCGAATCGTAATTTTTTAAATGCGAAAATGAATAAATAAATTAAATTTGCTTGAATTAAAAATAAAATAATGAATAATTAAATAATTAAATGAAATAAATAATTTAAGAATATGAAATAAATTACATTGATGTTTATTTATCGAAATAATGAAATAATGAAAAATTAACTACAAGGAGGGCCTCATATTGACCGCTCATCACCGATTAAATGTAATCGGGCGAAAACGGCCTTTTATAATATCATCGGCCCTGAGGTTAAATCGAAAGCGTCGAAATTTGGCTCTTTAACTATCTTAGAGCGGATTCATGTTGGAATCACTCTATGAGAAGTCGAGCATCACTTTATGCATCCATGCGGTTCTCGAAAGCACAATCAATTTATGTTCCGAAATCGCAATGCAAGGAAAACTAAACAACAATCTAATATTATTCATATACCAAACATATTTTTTATATTATACTTAAAACAAATGTAGTATATACCAAAAAAAAAAAATTTATATATTATACTTAAAACAAATATAGTATATACCAAATATATATATATATATACTTAAAAAAATGTAATATGTACCAAAAAAATAAAATAAAAATATTTTTATATATTATACTTAAAAATGTAATATGTACCAAGATGAAATAACAATAAATATGCCAAATCTTAAGCTAAGGTTTGTATATGTTTGGAAACGTAACCGCACTGCGTTTTTATACATATATATTAAACTTAGATGAAGCATGTCCATATATACATATTAAACTTTAAACAATAAAATATACATACTAATAAAAAGAGACAGTAGCATCATATATATTAATCTCAAAACAAGAAGCAATATACATAAGTCCAAAAAGTATAAAGAAATGTACATATATATTTACATAGAAGAAACAAGTGTGTTTTATATATATATATATATATATATATATATATATATATATATATATATATATATATATATATATATATATATATATATATATATATATATATATATCAAAATAAGAAATATCATCTAAAAGAAATAACATCCTACATTTGATCATTACCACTACTTTTAAGGCACACACAAAAACTCAGTATGTATCATATCAATGTTTTCAACAAGTATTATCACATGCATATATTATTACTACAATATTCCCAAAAAGAAACAAGGATAACTATAAAAAGAAAGAAGAAGAAAATCAAAATTAATTATAAGAAGAAAAAAAAACGTGGATAAGGTAGTAACAGAGAGAGGACAAAGACAACATAAGTTTCATTCTTCTTCATCATATTAGTTTAAAAAATAAGAGCTAGAAAAGCAAATAAAAAGAAAGAAAGAAGAAAAAAAACCTGTGCAGACAATCAAACTGTTTTCTCCCTGCTTTGCATCGCATATCTCATCAATTTCTCCGACGCGTGCTCTCCCTCGTCCTGTTCTATTTTCCCGATCTGCACTCCTTTTGTTCTCCTTACTCTGCTCGCGGATCTCGTCATTGTTGTTGAAAGTTGTTTATATTCACAATGATTCACATGGATACGTTTGTGTGAGTTTTGGTTCGGTTGCAGGAAATGACGGCAGGATAGTGAGTTAAGGTGCTGTGCATGGGAGCTAGAAAGATGTGTGGGGATATGGAGGTTTAATTTTAACAGAACATGAATTTTTATTATGGTTTAGTATTGAGAAGTTATGAAGAAGAAAAATATGGTTTGTGTTATGATGTGAAGTTCATGAACAATGTTGTTGTTAGTGTCAAGTGGTGAGTTGAAATGATATGAAGGTGATTTTTCTTATGAAAATGGAAAGGGTTTTTGAGTTGTTCAAGAAAGAGGAATTTGTGGAGAGTGTTTATGAAGATGAAAAAATAGAGTGTGTTGAGAGGTTTTCTTACTGTCCACTTTTTGTATCCGCCGAGAGAGAATATATGAGAGAGGATCTTATAAATTTAGGTGAGAGTAGGCAATGAGTCATATGGTAGTGAGTAGTAGTGCGTATTATGCAAAATCGTTTTTCTGTCATTTGGGATGAGGTGTCCGCGTGGCCATGTGAAAAGTGGAGAGAGGAACTTCTTTGTCCGTTTGTGTTGTACCACAAAGAGTGGTGACCAAGTTTGTTTTAAAATGAGATATTTTGGGAAGAATATCCAATATGTAAATACCTTCTACCAATTTTCTCTTTTTTTTATTAAAAAAAAAACAAAACTAAAAACTAAATAATTATTAAGATAAACAAACAAACTCATCAAAATAAAATTATACAAAACATTTAAATAATCCTAGCTAATTATACTAAAAGAAATGACTGGTTATGAATAAAAGTCAGACGTATAAATGTTCGAGAAAAAAAAAAATTGTCTGCGCTAAAATTATCTGCACAAAATAAACGATTGGGAAAAATACAACACTTTGTCAGATTTCTAAATAAGTAGACCGGTTAAATGACTCAACTGATAAAAAAAACGACTGAAAAAGTTGCTGAAAAAATAAAATGAGCATGCCAAGCTGAACTACGTGAAACATAGATCAGAAATACTGACGTCTGCAAGCTCTATTTTGAAATATTTCGTCTACTAATTTTACGCACAGTTAAAAATTAATTCAACCGGTCTGCCTGTATATCTGAGAATTCATTTTGACTGATACTTTAGGCATTATTTATGATGAAAAACATGTTATGTTGCAAAGTGAAAATAAAATTGAATAACTGAGAATTTTAAAATAGTAGGACAAATTTGGGGTATGACAGTATGCATGATGAATATGCATGGTTTTATGTGTGTGTGTGTGTGTGTATATATATATATATATATATATATATATATATATATATATATATATATATATATATATATATATATATATACATACATACATTGTGATGTACATGAGGGAGTGGCGATGAATTGCGGTGAGAATGTAGTATATGTGTATATTTATGCTAAGATATATAACTATATGCATTGTTATTATGATAATATTTCTCACCCTTATGCTATTTTATGATGCTCTATGAGGCATTGTAGAGTAGGTATGCTTGTGGTCTTTTTGTGAAGCGTGTCTTCATTCTTTTGGTCGGTCGACTCTGATATGTATATATATATATATATATATATGTGTATATATATGTATATATATATATGTTTGATGTTATTAAATATTTAGATTTTCCGCTTTTATTCTAAATATTGAGATGTGGGTGTAAGGACTAGGTTCCTCTGTTGCAAAGTTACCCCACTGTTACATATCAATTGTTGAGCAGATGTTGAATGTTTTAAAGTCATGTATAATGTGACATACCTCTTTTATCTTATGTTTATAATTATACTCTGACGAAATTTTTAATATGTGTCTAAATGATTATGTGATTATTTGGGGGTATAGAAAGGGGGTGTTACATTAAGTGGTATCAGAGCCAGTGTTCAGTCAGTTGTGTTTGTCTTGTTGTTGTGATGGTTGAACTGTTGTTTAAACTTGTTGTTATTTTTTGAAATGATCAGAATATGGCTGGTAGAAACAACAATGCGATGGCTGCTGCTTTGGAAGTAATGGCTAGGGCGGTGCAAGGTGCACCAAACGTGAATGCTAATGACGAGTTCAGGAAGAATCAATCACCGGTCTTCAAAGGAATATTTGATCCCGATGATGCTAAAATTTGGTTGAAAGAGATTGAAAGGATCTTCAGAGTCATGGGCTGTGCAGAGGAGAATAAGGTGAGGCTTGGGTCTCACATGCTGAAGGAAGAAGCCGATGATTGATGGGTCGATATGCGTCAAGCTCTTGAGGTGGATGATGAAGAGATAACTTGGGATTTATTTCGTATCGAGTTCTTAAGGAAGTATTACCTTGAAAGTGTGAAAAGGAAGAAGGAGATGGAGTTCCTTGAACTAAAACAAGGTAGTATGTCTGTGGTGGACTATACTGCTAAGTTTGTAGAGTTGGTTCAATTCCATCCTCACAATGCTGCAATTACTGCTGAGTTCTCAAAGTGTATTAAATATGACAATGGTTTGTGTCCCGGGATTAAGCAAGATTTTGGATATTAAAGGATAAGAAGGTTTACAGATTTGAAGGAATGTTGTAGAATCTTCGAGGAAGATAGCAAGGCTCGTTCTACATATTACAAAAGTTTGAATGAGATGAAGGGAGAGCAACAAGCTAGAAGTGGACCTTATGTGACACCCGTTGATAAGGAAAAGCATAGGGGAAACTTTGATAAGATATTTGGAGGAGGAGGTTCTGCTTCCGTTAAATGTTACAAGTGTGGTGAAATGGGTCATAAATCATTTGAGTGTGGGAAGACCTTAGTGAAATGTTCTAACCGTGGAGGCCTTGGGCATGTTACTACCGATTGTATAAGGAATGTAGTAAAGTGCTATAATTATGGAGAAGTGGGTCACATTAGTACTAAGTTTACTAAGCGGAAACAAGCTCAAGCGGGCGGAAGGTGTTTGTGTTAGTGGGGACGAACACTACTAGTGCAGACCGTTTGATTAAAGGTACATGCTTTATTAATAATACACCTTTAGTTGCTATTATTAATACAGGAGCGACTCATTCATTCATTTCTCATGAGTGTGCTAAGCGTTTGAATTTGTTTATAACTTATTGGGGTGTTGAGATGGTTATTAAAACTCCTGCTTCGGGATCGGTAACTACGTCTTTGGTGTGTGTAAGTTGTCCTTTGACCGTGTATAGTAAAGACTTCATTATGGATTTAGTGTGTTTGCCGTTGGAGGCATTGGACGTAATCTTGGGTATGAACTGGTTGCAATTTAATCGAGTTCATATAGATTTCTATCGCAAGTTAGTGAGGTTTCCTTCTTTGGAAGATGATGAAGATGAGAGTTTCCTATCCACTAAAGAGTTGAAGAAACTTTTAGCGGACGAAGCTCAATTATTAGGTTTGTTTTCATCATTGTCGGTGGAGAGTAAAGTTAAGCTCTATGTGTTCCCAGTGGTGTGTAATTTTCCATAAGTGTTTCCGGAGGATATTACGGATGTACCACCGGAAAGAGAAGTTGAGTTTTCTATTGATCTAGTTCTAGGTACTAGATCGGTTTCAATGGCACCGTATAATATGTCGGTATCGAAGTTGGAAGAATTGAAGAATCAATTGAATAACTTGTTGGACAAGAGATTTGTAAGGCCAAGTGTTTCTCCTTGGGGTGCTCCGGTATTGTTGGTAAAGAAGAAGGATGGGAGTATGCGGTTATGCATTGATTATCAACAATTGAACAAGGTGACAATTAAGAACAAGTATCCGCTTCCAAGGATAGATGATTTGATGGACCAATTGGTTGGTGCGCATTTTTTTAACAAGATTTATTTGAGATTGGGATATCACCAGATTCGTGTGAAAGGAGAGGATATTCAAAAGACGTCCTTTAGGACACGGTATGGCCATTATGAATATTCTGTGATGTCATTCGAGGTTTCTAATGCGCTGGGTGTGTTTATGGAATACATGAATTGTATTTTCCATGAACATTTAGATCGTTTCATGGTTGTGTTCATCGATGATATTTTGATTTACTCTAAGTCTCAAGAGGAGCATGAAGAGCATTTGAGGATTGTGTTACAAATTTTGAAAGAGAAACAATTGTATGCTAAGTTGTCAAAATGTGAATTTTGGTTGTCGGAAGTAAGTTTTCTTGAACATGTTATTTCCAGTTGTGGTATTAGTGTTGATCCATCCAAGATTGATGTGGTGATGCAATGGGAGGCTCCTAGATCGGTTACGGAGATTCGAAACGTTTTAGGCTTGGCAGATTATTATAAGAGGTTTATTGAGGAATTTTCTAAGTTGGCACTTCCATTAACACAATTGACTTGTAAAGGAAAGACTTTCATTTGGGATATTCATTGTGAAAAGAGTTTCATTGAGATAAAAAGAAGGTTGACAACGACTCTGATCTTGATTTTACCAAAGCCGACAAAATGATTTGTGGTTTATTGTGATGCTTCATTGACTGGTTTAGGTGGTGTTTTGATGCAAGATGGAAAAGTTGTGGCATATGCTTCAAGACAATTGAGTGTGCATGAAAAGAATTATCCTACACATGACTTGGAGTTAGCAGTCGTGGTGTTTGTTTTGAAAATTTGGAGGCACTATCTTTATGGTGCAAGATTTAAAGTTTTTAGTGATCACAAGAGCATGAAATATTTATTTGATAAAAAAGAATTGAACATGAGACAAAGAAGGTGGTTAGAGCTTTTAAAGGATTATGATTTTGGTTTGAATTACCATCCGGGTAAGGCAAACATGGTGGCTGATGCTTTGAGTAGGAAGTTGTTACATATGTCCGCATTGATGATGAGAGAGTGAGAACTTTTGGAGAATTTTAGAGACTTGAGTTTAGTTTGTGAAATGACGCCGAGAAGTGTGAGACTTGGTATGCTACATATTACGAATGATTTTATTGCAACCATATGTGAAACGAAAAAGTTGGATTTGAAGTTCGTTGATTTGATGATGAATGAGAATGAGGATTTCAATGTTGATAATTTTGGAGTTTTGAGATTCCATGGTAGTATTTGTATCCCCGATGATGCGGAGTTGAGAAAGATGATATTCGAAGAAGGACACCAAATTAACTTAATTATTCATCCGGGAGCGAATAAAATGTATCAAGATTTGAAGAAAATATTTTGGTGGTCCAGATTAAAGAGGGATGTAGCTGAATTTGTGTATGCATGCTTAACTTGTCAAAAGTCTAAGGTGGAACATCAAAAGCCTAGTGGATTGATGCAACCGTTGGACATTCCGGAGTGGAAATGAGATATTATATTGATGGATTTTGCTACGGGATTTCCGAATAGGCAGAGAGGTCATAATGCTATTTAGGTAATCGTTGATAAGCTTACTAAATCTGCTCACTTCATTCCAATTGATATTAGTTATCCTTTGGAGAAGTTATCCAAGATTTATGTTCTCGTGGTTGTGAAGTTACATGGAGTTCCTAAGAGTATTGTATCAGATAGAGATCCTAGATTTACATCGAGATTTTGGGAGAGTTTACAAAAGGCTTTGGGTTCTAAGCTAATATTGAGTTTGGCTTATCATCCGTAAACGGATGGTCAAACCGAGAGGACAATTCAATTGTTGAAGGATTTATTGCGTGCTTGTGTGCTCGATCAAGGTGGTGCTTGGGATAGTTATTTGGCGTTGATTGAGTTCACCTACAATAACAATTTTCATTCAAGTATAAGTATGGCACCATTTGAGGTTTTGTATGGTCGGAGATGTCGAACACCTTTGTGTTGGCATGAAACCGGTGAGAGGACGATAGTTGGACCGGAGATGGTACAGCAAACGACGGAGAAAGTGAAGTTTATTCGGAGTATACAAAAGATCTATCATGACAAGAGAAGGAAAGATCTTGAGTTTCAAGAAGGCGACCATGTGTTTTTGAGAGTTACACCGGTTACGGGTGTGGGCCGTGCTTTGAAGTCGAAGAAGTTGACTTCTCGTTTTATTGGTCCGTATCAGATTACTGCATGAGTTCTTGTAGTGGCTTACCGTGTGGCCTTGCCTCCGAATCATTTGAATTTGCATGATGTATTCCATATCTCGCAACTTCGGAAGTATGTTCTGGATCCATCACATGTTATTCCTATGGACAAGGTTGAAGTGATAGATAACCTTACGGCTGAAGCTTTACCGATTAGGATTTTGGACTGTGAATTTAAGAAGCTAAGAGGAAAGGATATTACGCTTGTGAAAGTAGCATGGGAAGGCGCTTCGGAAGGAAATATGACTTGGGAACTAGAGAGTGGGATGCGAGAGTCGTATCCGGAGTTGTTTGAATCAGGTAATATTTTCAAGGACGAAAATTTCTAAAGTATGGGAGAGTTGTAACGCCACGATTTCGATTATTCCCATTTTGTTGAGTCTTTTATTTAAATTGAGTGATAATTATTTTATTTGTGAAATTGGTGTGTTAATAAGATATGTTGAGATGTTATGATATTTTACCGTTTTTGAGAGTTTTCGGGGAAATTAGAATGGAGGGTATTTTGGACATTTCTCAATTAATGATAAGTTAGAAATTTAGTGGAAATAGAATTATGTGAGAAAATGAATTAATTGAATTTGTATAAAAAAGAAAAGAAAGAGAGATAAAAAGATGAAATAGGAGAGAAATAGAAAGAAAAGAGAAATCGAGAGAAAAAGGAGAGAAAGAAAGAGGAAGAAGAGATAAGAGAAGAAAAAGAGGAAAAACTTGGAAATCTTCAAAACAACTTCTAGGAATCGATTTAATCGGGTAAGGGTGTAAAATCTTATTATCTCATCAATGTATATCAATATGTATGTGTTTGCTTGGATGTTTTCTTGTTTTCCATAGCTTGAGTTCTAGGTTGAAATTGAGTTTTTTTGTGAGGAATCAATATTTTTACGGACGAAAGTCGGAATAAATTGCGTATTTGTGTCGGGTAATGTTAGGCCGTGATCGAGTATGCTTGTTTTACCGATTTTGGTTGATTTTGTAAGTTTTTGCATTTTTGGAGATTTGAGGGTTTAAGATTCGGATTGAAATCGAAAGTCGTAGAATTCACGTTTTATGGTTCTAAATCACTACTATATGTTTGGTATGAATGAGTATGTGTTTGTTTCGAAGAAAATAATTGAATCGGTCAGATTTTTGGGCCAAATTGCTGAAACCCGTAGCAGTTTTTATGCAGAAAAATTCTGTTTTGGAAAATTTGGAAAATTCATAACTCTTGAACCGTAAGTCGGTTTTCACCCTGTTCGAAGCGTTGGAAAGTTAACGAGATACTCTTTCTAGGAAAAATGGTTTTGAGGCCTGTACCTGGTTCAATTATAGAAGAAAATTGAAACTGTATCGTTGTGTTGATTTTTACCGTCGCGAATGTGTACGATTGATGTGTTATCGTGCAATATGCTTTTGTTTTATAACGTATAGCTTGTGTGTGTTGTTATACGTTGTGTTGTGGGTAGCCTCATGGAGTGAATCCTAGATTGTGGAATTTATTATGAATTGTGGCCTTTTGGAAAATAAATGCATTGTTTAAATTAAATGTAAAGGCATGTTAATTGTGAAAGAGTTTGTTGCCGTTTAGGTGGTAAAGTGATGCTCATTGCAGTTTGGCGTAATTGATGTGAATGTATATAGATTGCATGTGATAGCATGAGATGCATGCATGAATATATTGTGAATATGTATGCATTTCAAGAGTGTCTTGAGTCATTTTGTATGTGAAGCATAACGATGTACATTCTTGTGTTGTGTGATAAAAATGAGAATTCGTTGTAATGTCTTGTTCCTATGCGAGGTGTGAGCGATGATCATAAATGATTGTGTGCATAGGTGAGGTGTGAGCAATCAGATTGTGTGCCTATGTGAGGTGTGAGAAATCCATAAACATTGTGTGCCTATGTAAGGTCTGAGCAATGGGTGAACATCGTAGGCCCGACAGGGAGTTACATTGGTAACGAGCGATGGTTCCAATAAGTTCCAGAGTGAACTTGAGATGATTGAGTCGGTACCGCATTGTATTTTCATAGTGTCGTGAGTCGGTCTCTATAATTTGTATTTATTATTTTTGTAATTGTGCATTGATGAATATACATGAATATGTATGTTTATGTAGAACGATAAGAATGGTGAAGGTATGCATGATGAGTATACTTGATTTTGTATATACACACACACACACACACACACACACACATATATATATATATATATATATATATATATATATATATGTATATATATATATATATATATATATATATTGTGATGTATATGAGTGAGTGGCGATAAATTGTGGTGAGAATGTAGTATATATGTATATTTATGCTAAGATATATAATTATATGCATTGTTATTATGATAATATTTCTCACTGTTCTGCTATTTTATGTTACTCTATGAGGCATTGCAGAGTTGGTATACTGGTGGTCTTTTTGTGAAGCGTGTCTTCATTCTTTTGGTCGATCGACTCTGATATGTAGCACCAGGTAGCTAGGATGATTATGATTCTTTTGTGATACATTAGTACATGTATCTTGTTGATGAATGTTTATGTAAACATGTATTATGTTGGTGGATCATACTCGATGATATATATATATATATATATATATATATATATATATATATATATATATATATATATATATATATATATATATATATATATATATGTATATATATGTATATATATGTTTGATGTTATTCAATGTTTAAATTTTCCGCTTTTAATCTAAATATTGAGATGTGGGTGTAAGGACTACGTTCCTCTGTTGCAATGTTACACCATTGTTGCATATCAATTGTTGAGCAGGTGTTGGATGTATTAAATTCATGTATAATGTGACATACCTCTTTTATGCTATGTTTATAATTATACTTTGACGAAATTTTTAATATGTGCCTAAAAGATTATGTGATTATTTGGTGGTATAGAAAGGGGGTGTTACACACACCGTAACATGCAAATTTGCAATTTGATTTAAATCTTCTTAACCACACTTCCATTGGATCCTTAACCTAAGTTAGGCCCAAAACACACCATATATATGCTCTTAACCTCACTAGTTAGAGCCAGGGCTCATCACATTTTCAGATTTCACAAAAATTGCTCAAAACTTCTCTTTTTCGATTCTCTTTCCACACATGGTTTTCTTGAGATTTTCTTTCATAATTGTGATCAGTGAAGTTCAGAGATCAAGAATCAACCATCACTTGAAGCTCTAATCAAGGATTTCACCAAGTAAAGTTCAAGATCGTCTTTCTTAAAATCTTAAGATCTAGGCCAAATTCAAGATCTAATTGCATTTTGTTGCTTCCTAGATTTCCATCCTGGTACAAACGCGAAAGTGGTGCGGAGAATGTAGAGTTGCTAACCAGGCATTTTTATCCCGAAGGAAATGGAAAAGTAATGCTGCACAAACCGAAAGAAGAAAAGAAAGGACAAAGGTCATGTGAACCAAAGAAACTGGGTTCAGGATTCGGTTACGATATGGGAAGATATTAGCACCCCAGATCGTCTGTCGTACTCGATGGGATCCACGCTTGCAAAGAAATGTTTCAAAGGGTGTAAAAATGAAAGCTGCTGCAAAAGAAAAGGAACTGAACTGAAGAAAAGAAAAGAAAAAGGGGAAAATTTTGGGAAAATAAAAGAGTGCTAGAATGGGCCCTACCCCACTACCTAGGTACCTCATTGGGAAATGAGGATCAGAGTCGGCATAGTTCCCCTAACTAGGGAGGAAAATTGCTTATGTTTTGAAGCTTGAACTTCTTATGTCAATGCTCAGGTGTTGCAGGCTCATCTGGCACGAGTGTGTTACCATCTTGCAAAGAGACAAGTAGGAGCAAGTTCGTACGTTGAAAGTGAAGGTGATGAGAAAAGAATTCCCAAAGGAAAGACGTTTATTCTTTGTTCAATGTTTTTTAGAAGCTTTTCTGAGATTTGCACAAGTGAGTGTATCTGAGTCTTACTCAATAGGATGTGTACTTCTTACATCATCCCGAAATGGAATGGGCAAGAGGCACACCTAGCTATGGGGTAAATCCCCAAATCTAGTCCCATAAGTTAAGGCTTAGACACACTAGCCTGCTGAACTTTATTAAGTGTTTTTGTGGTTTTTGAATTAAGAAGTATTTTTTAGCTTTTCTTTGTGAAGTAATCTCATGCTAAGACCTATTCATCATGATAGATACCATACACCTTACCCCGAAATAGGATGTATGCGAGTACTCCATGGAAAAATATCTTGGTTCATGAGAAGACTTGTTCTTTATTAAGTGACTAGAAATTATTGTTTGAAGATGAGAAGAGAGAGAGAGAGAGTGAGAGAGAGCACCAAAAGGATCTCAACATAAAAAAAATCTAAGGGGAGACTAATAATCCTAACTGTTACATTCATGGAAATCCTAGGATAGTGTGGTTTGAGTTCTATCCAAATGAAGAAGAAGGAAAGAAGAAAGAAGAAGAAGAAGAAGAAGAAGAAGAAGAAGAAGACGAAAGGAGCAAAGGATGCAACTTACTTCTTAAGAGAAGATAAGTTGATCCTAAAGGGGGGTGAAGAAGAATTGAACAAAGATGACCTAAGCACATCACAATCACAATTAAGAAGATGTAAAATAAGTGAAGGAAGAAGTTGAGATGTGGAAGCATCATCCACACCTCTCAAGCTTACCAAATCCCTTGAAAAGTTTGAAGTATTCACATAAAGGCAAAAGAAGTTCAAACAAGCATAAGAAATGAAAGAACAAATATCTAAATATAAAAACTCACACAAGTCAGAACCTATAAGTCACAAAAGACCTCTAAGATTAGTCATGCAAACTCAAGCAAAGAGAAGTGGGAGAAGTCCCACAAACATCAAACAAGTCACCAAAGAAGAAGTGAGAAGAAGGAAAGTGAACAAGTAAGACAAACAAGTGAGAATTCAATAAACAATTCCAAATTCAGAAGTTAAACATCATAAACATGTGCCTAAATAAAGGATTCAAACATCATTCAAAGCATTTAAGCACATATCCAAGCAATAGGAGAAGAACGGGAGAAAACGTGTAGTGAGGTGAACATGGTTCATACATGTGAGTGAAGTGACTTGTCATACAAGGTAATCACAAAACAATGCAAATTAGTGATTACATATCAAAACCAGTAGTCAAACATCATATGAGGATGCCAACAAAAAGTTCTCATGTAATGGCACAAGTGCCTTCCTAAACAAGTAAGTAGGCTATGACCAAAACATTCAAGAAAATAGGCAAGCAAACATCAAGTACCAAAGAAATACCAAACATGCTTCAAAAATAATAAAAACAAGTCCCAAAGGACCCTAACTAGGGGTCTCCAACATGTAAGAGTCTTAAGCCAATCATCAAAACCAAAGGCACTCAAACAATTAGCAACACCTCAAAAGTTATCCAAGCAAGACCTAAAAATTAGCATAAAAATATCTAATATACATTAACATGTTTTTAACATAATGCAAAAATAATCAGGTTCATAACATTCAATGATCTCAAGATATAAAATCAACAAGCCATGATACTCATGATGGAAATAAAACCAGAATAAATAAAAAGAAAAATTAACTCAGAAGGTTAAAAAATAATTAAAAAAGAAAATAAAATTTGGAAAATTTTATAAACTAATAAAGATGATTTGTGAATTTTTTTAGAATTTTAAGAAACCTAAAGCTAATTTTAAAAATTAGAAAGGAATTGAATAAAAATGAAGAAAATAAAATGAAATTAAAAAACCAGGGGGTGCAATCAGAAGTCCAAAAGAGTTATAAATGATGAAACAAGCTTAAGGAAGTGTGCAAATAACAACAAAATCCCAATGCGCTTATAAAGACTCAGAGTCAACAAACAAATAAGTTAGCACATCGCACACTCCATAATGAATTTTTGAAAGTAATCACATCCAATGACTAGGAATAGGTCAAATGAAAAAAGTGGTAAACGCATCCAACGTGCATGCTTGAGTCTCAACAACGTAGCTCGATCCTAGGGCTACCACGCAGGTCAAACAAAATACAAGGTACACACAATCAACACACATGATGGAGTCTCATTATAGTCAACATATCCAAAGGCCAGTAATTAAATTGAAAGACAAAATATAAAAACAAAGCTAACACGTGAGGGACGTGTGTATCATTAATGCGTTGGCGCAATCACAGCCACAAGATAGAAACAAATCAACGGTCTATGAATTAAGCTGGAAAAACATAACATTCACTAAGGTCACCGACCAGAGAAGACTCTGGTCGTCTTCTCCGGCCACACGCCAGCGAGATTGACCAAATAATTTTCAGAAATTCAAAAACAACATACCAAAACAAAGCTCATGCTATAAGGATCTCAAACCTGCATTCAATTTTCGCACACACATAATGTACACAGAGAATCGAATGAAATAAGTTTGAAACTCACAACTGAAAATCACAATCTAAGGTATCTCAAACCTTCAATACACTTCATAGACTTCTGATCAGGAACAATTAGGCCAAAATAAGCAACAATAAGGCAAATCCGAAGAAAAATAAATTGAATGTTCAAACCTGAATGAAGCTTATCTTGGGGATTTAAATAAAACTAGAGGCTCCTTGATCTTCCTTGCACTTGTATCTGGCCAAATAAAGGATAAGCAACTTGATATCGATGCAAAAATGAAGAATCCGAAGAGTAGCTTGAACTTCTATTTCACTATGAAACTTTGCAGCTATGAGCAATGAAGATGAGGTGATGCTCAAGGTGATATCAAGGAAAATGCAGAGATGTTTTTTATTGAGTGTGATGAAGAGAGAGCTTAAGATCTGAGTTTTTTTTAATGGAGAGTGAGAGCCAAGAAAAATGAGAAAACTCAGAGTGTGTAGGTTTTGTTTTCGTGGGGTGCTCTTCCTTTTCTCAATGCTCAATGTGTGACTCTTTTTTAGTGCACTTGAGTCATTCTGTTTTCAGCCTCCACAACTAAATTGTGACATCCCTTTTTTGAATTAGATCAGGTGTAGTGTGGTGCATGATATCTTGGTGTGGCTCACAAATGGTGTTGTTGTGGTATTAAGTGATGAAAATGTATAATGATCTGATGGTGATGATGTTGAGTGATAGAGTAAGGTTACATTGCATGGTTTCACGTGATCCTTTCTCATTTTAAGCAACAAACGTGTGTGTGATTATATGGAAGGTGTGATTCTTATTTGCTGATGGTGAAGGGTACGTGTAAATATATTTGATGGCTCTCTCACATCACATGTTTATGCCTCTTTGTACTATGTTTCACAATACTTCCATTCACAAATCTCACCAAATGATATACCTCATGTGCACACTTATTGGTCACATAAAAGAAAAGGATGGCATCTTTAAAAAAAGTGTAAGAAAAATAAATAATAAAATCAAGCCACAAAAATATGAGAAATAAAAATGGACCAATGAGGAATTGCCAAATATGCACCAAAACCCTAAAAATGACCTCTAACTTCAAAAAATATATCTTGAGTTCTAAGTAGGATGTGAAGGTGTTACCTTACTTTTAGGAAAGGGAAAATCAAGATCTACAACTTTGATGTTCAAAGAAAAATCATTTGAAGCTTTTTTGATCATGAAATAATGAGTTGAAGATTAGGGCAAAGAGTTCCAAAAATAGAAACGTCTCACTTGAAAAATTCCAATTTTAGTAACTTCTTGCAAACCTCTGATTCTTGACATTTGTGATCATTCATTCTATTCCTTGACCAAATAAAGGTCCATGAAGTTAATGAACTTGATTGAAACCCTAGAAATCTCCTATTTGACTTTTCTTCTACACAATTGACTTCTTTCTTCCAATACAAGTAACTGAGCCATTGCCTGACTTCTTCAATGAATTTTTGAACCAAATTTCATCCTTAAGCCTTGTATACCATATATAAGCCTTTGACCACAAGAATTGGTAAAATATATGAGGATATATTGTCCTAAGCCAAAACCCTAATTAGGGTTTCCCTGTGTAGGGGGAAGTTGCACTGATAAATTCTTGATGAATCAAACCCCCTCTAGGGATTTGAGGAAACGCTTGAGCTTGTGCAAGATATGAGGATCCCTTGCAGGATTGTTGCAAGACCACTTAGCTCTTATCTTGACTTTGAAGAATCATAACTTGATGAATGATTGATCACATGCCCTATGCTTCTAATCATGGATTTTATGCCTCATCTTTCTGTGCAAAGATGCAACAATATGTATACTATGTGCTATGCTATATGACATGAAAATGAGAGAGAAACTTTTGGGGTGTTACAGCTTCCCCTATTCAATCATCTATTAATCTGAAAAGGATGAGAGCTCTAGCTATCATCCGTTTGAGATGAACTACGATTGAATACCAAAAACAACTAGAAAATTTGCACTCCGCTGAAGAAGAAAAATGATATAAACCCGATCATGGAAAACACAGCTTGAAAACCTTGATGTTGTGAACAATGATATGAAACACAATGGAAATGTCTTTTGAACGACGCTAGGATTATACTGGCTTGCCACAACGATAATGAACTTAGAAAAAATGGGCAATTCCCTACGAATCTTACATATGTATATGTTTCCCATTGGTGCACTTAAGTCTGTGGGATAGACATGCATATGATCTTGCATCTAGAAATACGCTGGAAGACCCTCTTCAAGTACCCAGAAATAAACTGGATAGATGGTGAACAATGTTAGAATCCTGCATCTGGAAATGCGATGGAAGATTCTTTTCACGTCTTCTACAATAGAATAAGTGACAACATTGTAATGATTAGAACCCTGTGTCTGAACACGCATTGGAAGATTCTCTTCACATGCTCAAAATCGAGTTATATGGTAAACTGCACGCTTGAACCTTGCGTCTGAACATGCGCTGGAAGATTCCTCGTACCATTTTGACGATTAGACTGTCAGGATCATGCGTCTAGAAACGCGCTGGAAGACCCTCTTCACATACCCTAAGCTGAGTAATATAGGGAATATACGTTGATTAGAATCCTACATCTAAACACACACTGGAAGACTCTTCTCAAAGGATGTACTGCCTAGAACCCTACTTCAAAAAATGCGCTGGAAGGTTCTCCAAAGATATGCTATATCCAAAAGGTAAGCAATCCAAGGTTAGTCCATTGACACTTGACGACGCAATCAATTCAAAGTTACTCCGTTGAAAAAAGCGATAAAACTAGGAGTAGTCCGTTGACACAAGACAAACGAGATAAAACCAGGAATAGTATGTTTACACGAGACAAAAGCGATAAAACCAGGAATAGTCCATTGGCACGAGACAAAAGCGATAAAACCAGGAGTAGTCCGTTGACACGGGACAAAAGCGATAAAACCAGGAATAGTATGTTGACACAGGACAAAAGCGATAAAACTAGGAATAGTCCGTTGACATAGGACAAAAATGATAAAACCAGGAGTAGTCCATTGACACGAGACAAAAGCGATAAAACCAGGATTACTCGACTTGAGAGGAGAGTAACAACTCGGAAGGGGGAGAATACCATTTTCAACTCTGTTGGGGATGAGAACGCTTTGAGTAACATTCTGCTGAAGAAAAGGATCAAGATGCTCTGAAAATACTTGACTCAGGCTGAGGAATGTGAACACTGTCTGCATCACTCGTCACATTGGTGAAAAATAAATTGGCGACCTTGTTGGGGAATGTTTTAATGATGGACAAATTCCAAACATGAAACTCTGTGGGGAAATGACCATCTTCAGACTTGGCTGGGGAAATTCTTGGTCAAATACTCTTGTTGGGGAGAGAATTCTGACAATTCTAACTCCATGGGGAAGCAAGGACTTCAGCTGCTTGCTGGGAATACTTCACTGTGCTGACTCCGTTTGGAGATGAGAACTGTTCAACTGATCTTGAAGTTTTGCTGGGGTATACCATTCTACTCTGACTTAGCTATGGAAGGCTCCGTTTGAACTCTACTGGGGATGTTAGGGGATCATCCTTATGTTGGAGATAAGAGTTGTAAGGAATCTCTCGCTGGGGTTAAGAATCTTCTCGGGGAATGTCATCTGGTGACATCTTTCTCTTCATGCCTGTAAAATATGCAACAACAAAGATTATACACATATACCCCGGGGAACTATATGGTATGAGTCAACCATCTGATGTTTTTCAACATTAAAAGTGATTTTAAATGTTTTCCCCTTTCGCATGTTATTCGTAAAGCCACCTCGTTTAAATGTAATGTTCTTTTATAAAAAATTCAGGACATTTTTGCAAACAAAACATATAAAAATAAAAACAAGGATGAAGCTTTTTGTCTGAATAATTCTTTTATTGATGGGCCTGTGAATATGCAAAGATACATCAAGAAGCAACCACCTGGAAAGAGGTGATCACTATAAATTGAGAAAAGAAACTATCCTAATGGCAATGTGAACGACATTCCACTGAGGTATGACCGGTATGACTTTAAGTTTACTCCCATTTGAACTTGCTTTCTGAAGAAGAAGATTGAACCGAATCCTATCCTTTAGAGATTGCCAGGTTGAGTGAAACGACGATGTAGTATAGATAACTCAGATTGCAGTCATTCATGTATTCCCTCTTTTGTGTGGACCTCCCTTTCTGGTTTTTAGTCCAGTGGGATACCCTTTTTTGCCTGAGTTGTCCAATGCAGATTTTCAACTCACCAGGTGTACTTTGTTTTTTCATTTATAACCCTAACTTTTTCCCGAGCCTTTTATTCTATTTTTGGCTCGTCGGGATGCCCTTTTTTGTATGGAATCTTTATTCTGTTTTTTTGTCCAACAGGTCTTTTTATGCGGAGTATTGTTTAACTGTGTCTGAGTTGACAGGAGACTGGAAGTCTTCACCATCCATGGTTGTAAGCATTAAAGCTCCACCTGAGAAAACTTTCTTAACCACGAATGCACCTTCATAGTTTGGAGTCCATTTGTCCCTATGATCTGTACCTAGAGGAAGGATTCTTTTGAGTACAAGTTCGCTAACTTGGTACTCCCGAGGATGCACTCTCTGATCAAATTCCTTTTTCATCCGTCTTTGATACAACTGACCATGGCAGATAGCTGCAAGCCTCTTCTCTTTGATCAAACACAACTGATTGTACCGGAAAGGTACCCATTCACCCTCATCAAGCTTGACATCCATCATTACCCTCGAGGAGGGGATCTCAACTTCAATAGGTAAAAAAGCCTCCATACCATACACAAGTGAGAATGGTGTTGCCCCAGTAGACGTCCTGATTGACGCTCGGTACCCATGCAAAGCAAATGGTAACATCTCATGCTAATCTTTGTTAGTGACAACCATTTTCTGCACAATCTTCTTGATGTTCTTATTAGCTGCCTCGACCGCGCCATTCATCTTTAGTTGGGAAGGAGAAGGATTGTGATGTTATATTTTGAAGTCCCGATACAACTCATCCATCATCTTGTTGTTAAGATTAAAACCATTATCGGTAATGATTCTTTTGGGCACTCCGTATCTACATATAATATCCCTTTTCAAAATTTTGGCCACCACTTGCTTGGTGACATTGGCATAAGATGCTGCTTCAACCCATTTGGTGAAGTAATCAATCGCGACCAGAATGAAACGATGGGCGTTCGAAGCAGTAGGCTCGAACTTCTCGATCATGTCAATGCCCTAAATTGAAAAGGGCCAAGGAGATGACATGGTGTTCAGTGGTCTCGGAGGCACATGCACATTGCCAGCATAAATTTGGAATTTGTGACACTTTCGGGCGTATGAACAACAATCTACATCCATTGTTAACCAGTAATGCCCCAATCTCAACAGTTTCTTTGCCATTTCATATCCTCTGGCATGGGTACCGAAATATCCTTTGTGGAATTCCTGCATCAACATGTCTGCTTCCTGCTTATCCACACATCAAAGCAAGACCATGTCGAAGTTTCTCTTATACAACACACCATCTGAATTCAAGAAGAAACTTGCAACCAATTGTCTCAAAGTCTTTTTATCATTGGAAGATGCCTGAGCTGGGTATTTCTTACTTCAGGAAGCATTTGATGTCATGATACCACGGCTTATCATTAGATGTTGCATCAGCAGCAAACATATAGGCAGATATATCAAGCCATGATATGTCAATCTTGGGGACATAGTTCTAGAACAACACTTTTATAGTAGTGGAAAGTGTATCCAATGCATCGACAAATTGATTATCTTCTCGTAGTATATAATGGAGCTTTACTATTGTGAAGAATGTCAACAATCTACTCGCATAATCCCAATATGGAATTAAGTGAGGTTGATGTGTATACCACTTGCCGGTGATCTAGTTGATTACGAGAGCTGAATCTTCGAATATATCGAGGGTTTTAATCTTTAGATTAATCACCTCCTCTATTCCCATAATACAAGCCTCATATTCAACTTCATTGTTGGTGCATTCGAATGTCAATCTGCCAGGGAAGGGAAAATGGACACCTTCGGGAGTAATAAGGATGACACCAACTCCGTGCCCATTCATGTTGATGGCCCCATCAAACATCACACTTCATTTGGATTTAGGGTCTGACCCCTCCTCTGGGAGTGGTTCCTCACAGTCTTTAGCTTTGAGGTACATGATGTCCTCATCAGGGAAATCAAAATGCATGGGTTGATAATCCTCAAGAGGTTGATGTGCAAGATAGTCTGACAGGACACTTCCTTTGATGGCTTTCTGTGACTAGTATTGAATATCGTATTCAGTCAGCACCATTTGCCAATGGGCAACCCTTCCGGCATATGTTGGTTTCTCAAAATTATACTTTATAAGATCCATCTTTGAAATGAGAAGAGTTGTGTGGGTCAACATATACTGTCTTAGTCAGCGAGCAGCCCATGCCAAAGCGCAACAAGTTTTCTTGAGCAGTGAGTATCTTGTCTCACAACCGGTAAACTAGTCATGTTGGCCGAGAACACACCCCATAGATCCTTCAAGCACTATTAGGTACATGATAAGAGGCCTCCCTAGAACTAAAGGCATTAAGATAGGAGGTTCCTACAAATATTCTTTGATTTTATTGAAAGCCCTTTGGCAATCATCGTTCCACCTGAGCGCCTGTTCTTTTCTTAGCAGCTTGAAAAAATTGGCTCACAAGTGGCTGTGAGGTGAGATATGAACTGTGCAATGTAGTTCAATCTACCCAGGAAACCATGTCATACCCCAAAATTTTCCTAACCATATAATTATTTTCATTTATTTCTATTTACTAACCACTTTGCAAAATCCAAAAAAAAATATTTTTTTGTTGCTGTAAAAGCTCAGGTTCTTGCAAGGATGGGTCATAGTTCATTCAGGGTTATCAAGACTAGTGTGGGTGTAATTCAAGTATGCCAGAATTTTGAGATTATCTAGTAATCCAAATCAGGATCTTGGGCAGGGTCAGATTATCTTTTGGTTCAAGCATATTCACTAGACAAATTATTCAGAAGTCAGGACACTGGGGCTCCTGTCGCTCCCGGGATTTCCATCCTGGTACAAAGGCGAAAGTGGCGCGGAAAAGGTTAGTGTCGCCAGCCAGGCATTTTTATCCTGAAGGAACAGGAATGGTAATGCGGCACAAACCAGAAGAAAAGAAAATGAAGGACACAGGTCCTGCGAACCAAAGAAACTAGGTTCGGGAGTCGGTTACTACCTGGGAAGGTATTAGCACCCCAGATCGTCCGCCGTACCCGATGGGATCCACGCTTGCTTGCTTGCTTGCTTGCTTCAAAGGGTGAGAAAATAAAGTGCTGCTGAATAAAACTGCTACTGGAACGGGAACTGAAATGAAAAAGGAACTGAAAGAGAACAAAAAGAAAGAATGGGGAAAATGTAGGGAAAATAAAGAATAAGGATCAGAGTCGCCGTAGTTCCCCTGACTAGGGGTGGAAAAGATTGCTTGTGTCTTAAGGCTTGAACTGCCTATGTCAATGCTCAGGTGTTGCAGGCTCGAACGACGAGTGTGATACCGTCTTGAAAAATGACAAGTAGGAGCAAGTTCGTACGATGAAAGTGAAGGTGATGAGAAAAGAAGTCCCGAAGGAGAGACGCTTATTATTTGTCTAGTGTTTTTTATGAACTTTTTGCTTTAAGGTTTGCATAGGTAAGTGTACCTAAGTCTTACTCAATAGGATGTGTACTTCTTACATCATCCCGAAATGGAATGCGCAAGAGGCACACCAAGCTATGGAGGAAATCCCCAAATCTAATCCCACAAGTGAAGGCTCAGACACACTGACCTACTGGCATTTATTAAGTGTTTTTGTTGTTTTTGGTTAAGAAGTGTTTTTTATGTTTTCTTTGAGAAGTAGTCTCATGCTAAGACCTATCCACCACAAGGGATATCCTACACCTCTCCCCGAAACGAAACACGTGCAAGTATCTCATAGCAAAGTCTCGTGTCACATGGGAAGACTCGTCATTTATTAAAGTGACTTAAAGTTAAGTTTGAAGATGAGAAGAGAGAGCACCAAAAGGATCTCAAAGGTAAAATCTAATGGGGAACTAACAAATCTTAATGTTATCATGCATGGATGAAACTAGGTTAGTGTGGCTTGAAGTCTATCCTAATGAAGAAGAAGGAAATAAGAAGAAAGGAATTAGAACTCAACTTACTTCCTAAGGAAGTTAAGTTGGTTCTAAAAGAATAAAAGGGAAATCCTATATTCAAAGCACAAGGTGCAAAGGCAAACACAATTAAAATTTATAAGGGATAAGAGTGAAGTAATGCTTACCATAATCTTCCTCCCTACAAAACAAATCTTAGCATGATGAAGCATTTTGAACAATTACAACATGGCAAATTTCCATTAAGAACTCACACTAATTAATAAAGGCATTAATGAACTTCTAAGCCTAAAGTCAAGTCCTAAGGGATCTTATATGCTATCTAGCTTCTAAAGTCAGTAGATAAGTTACACCTAAATGATCTAAGGTTGAAAATAGAAACACACTCAAACTATGCCCTAAATGGCACTAAAACCCCTAAGTGGAAACTAGGTGGATTTGCATGGAAAACTCGAATAAAGTCAAATCACTAAAAAATGGTAAAGGTCCTGGAAAAATTTGAAATTAATTCCTTAAGGTCCCTAACCTAAATCTAATTTTGTGTTAAAAAATCTCCTAAAAACTCATAACCTAACTATTTCAAATGGTCACTTAAATCTACATAAGATCTAAACCCAATTTTGCACAAACTATGCAGCCAAAACAGTGGATAAAATGGACCTAAAAATATGACAAAAATGATTCCAGGTTCTATTATGAGTCCTCTAATCATATAAAAAATAATGGGACAAGAAGATAACTGGAAGTGGGAGAAATAAAATAAACAAAATGAAGTGTAGTTCTAAGAATTCCATAGAAAACTAATTAAATCGAAAATCGAAATAAAATTGAAAAATGGCTAAAATCAGAAAGTAAAAGTGTGGAAAATTTCTAAAATGAGTTAGGAAGTCTCTGTGATTTTTGGGGAATTTTATCATGAATTTTGGTACTTTTGTTGGATTAAAATTGAAACTATGTAAAACAGAAAAATAAAGAAACAAAGCAAATGGTAAGGGGTGCAGGAAGTGAAAAGTTGAACTGAATTGGGCTGAACCCAAACATGCTGGGGTGCAAATAGTGATCTGAAAACTCTTCACAAATTAGTGCACATGATTGGCACATGTTCATTAATGTGGTGGCTGATTCTGGTTCGTCAGATGGAAACTGATCTAACGGTTGCGTTATGTTCCCACACTAATGCTAGGCTTACTATTCCTGTCACCGGAGCTAAACTCTGGTCATCTTCTTCGATCACTCTTCGGTTAGGTTTTGGACAAATGTATACCAAACTGAAAAATAAGGCCATGGACTGATTCGTCTCCTCAAGTACATCAACAATCTAGGCTTGATTTTCTCCTAAGGCTCATGAATAATGAAAATCTAAGCACACAAGAATCAACCTAAAAATTGAATCTAAGCACCTAAGATTCCTATCAACTATCCAGCACAAGCATTGCTCCTATTGAGCTCATATCAACACAAAACAACAACAAAAAAATCAGAATTCGTGTCAATGGAATTGAAGATGAAACCTGAAATTCAGTGGTGTTTAGAGTTGTAGAAATCCAGAGGTGAGGTTATAAGGACTTCTATGCTTGATCTTGATCCTTTGTGAAGTGAAATAAACACTTTATTGATGAAGAATCTTGAGCAATTGATGAATATGCAGAAAATTTACAACAATGTAATCTTGATCTTTCACTCCATTAGATCCATGGAGAAGCTGCAAATCATGATGTTGATGATTTGATGATAAGTGTGATGCTGTAGACAAGAATCAAAGAGTATGGAGGCAAAATACATCAAGGTGCATTGGTATAGAGTGGAAGATTCAATGAAATTCTGCCATGGAAATGAATCTCTTGATGATGATGATGATGAAGGACAGATGAAGATTGGGACTGAATTGATGAAGATGAATCTGAATTGAGCAAGATACAATGCAATGTTGCTCCCAAAATTAGAATGAAAAATAGAGAAAAGAGATGAAGTTTATGGTGAATTTTTGTTAGAAATGAAGTGTGTTCTCAAAATTCAGTTGGAGAAAGCCTTATATATCTCAGGTTAACTGTTAACCCTCATGGTTAACAGTTAGAACCATGGTCAATTCTAACTTGAGGTGTAAGGTGCAATGAGGGTAGATTGGAAAATTCAGTTATGCAACTTTGAAGTGTGATCTCATGCTGTGAAGTTTAGGACTGTTATGGTGAGAATGCAGCCCCTTTCAAGTCCTTGAAACAACTCCAAAATTGAGGTATACAAAGCTTCTTTGAGTTGTGTTTACATGATTCCTTTATAGATACAATCCATGAGCTGAACTGTCATCATTCAAAGGTTTTTAGCAGCAAAACAGGCTTATGTATCGATACATAACACGGATGCATCGATACATGTCATTTTTTTAACTGATATGTATCGATACATGCATATATGCATCGATGCATACTGAAGCAATGACAATTTTCAGCATAAAAAATCAACTATGTATCGATACATAACACGGATGCGTCGATACATGTCAGTTTTTTAACTGATATGTATCGATACATGCATGTATGCATCGATGCATACTGAAGCAATGGCAATTTTCAGCATAAAAAATCAACTATGTATCGATACATAACACGGATGCGTCGATACATGTCAGTTTTTTAACTGATATGTATCGATACATAGCTGTATGCATCGATGCATACTGAAGGTTTGTTTGCAATCATGCATCAATACACCCTTCTTATGTATCAATACATAGCCCATTTCCACAACAACATGTATCGATACAAAGCTCGTATGTATCGATAAATAGTTTAAAAAAAATTGTTTTTCCTTTGATTTCTCCATTCCTTCTTGATCAAACTTGATCCATAAGTCCCTTGTGATTAAAATTTCATGACCTTGACCTCAAGAAGTCAAGAGTTGACTTTTTACTCAGTCTGGATGACTTTTCAAAGAATCAGTTTGACGAATTTCTTCTTATGCAAGCAACTGATGAAACGACTGCCTTCCTCAATGAATTTTCTCACCAAATTTCATCCATAGCATTCACATATCATATGAAGGACTTTGCCCATATGAAGTGGCCAAAGTCACAAAGAATCCCTTCTTGAAAGTGAAACCCTAATTTGGAGACCATATGTGTAGGAGCTTGCCCTTTCATGGATCATATGATAATCTCCCAACCTTCTGGGCTCTTGTAGAGGATCTTGAGCTTGTATATGACCTATAGACACTTCATGTGACTTTGATAAGGTCACTTAATCTCTTGATTTGACTTGTAAGGCTTCAAATGCACCAATGATTGATCATATGTCCAATGCTAGCACATGAGAATGTTATGCTTCATTTTTCTATGCAAAAAATGCTAAGGATATTCCATGCTTATGATATGACATGCTTATGATGCTTATGATATAACATTCTTATGATGCTTATGATATGATGATGATGCTAAAAAGAAAAGGGCAAATTTGGTGTGTTACAGCTGCCCCTATTCAAGCAACTGTTAATCTGAAAAGGACGATAGCACGGGCTATTGACCGTTCAAGATAAACTGTGGTTGAATACCAAGAAAACCTGAAATTTGCATCTGCTGGACAATGCAGAAATGGGAAATAAACCCAATCAAATGACGCTTTGGCGATTGAAGCGGGGACAAAACATATGAGCTCCTTCCAAACTGGATTGTTACGCCGGGTAAGAAAACCTAGACAGACGAGTCTCCCTCAAAGAAAACCTGTTACACTAGGAAATAGGCATACGGGCCCTCTTCAAGTAAACATGTTATGCCAAGAACTGGACAGACGAGCCCTCTTCATACATTTTACAAAAACATATGACCTGAGACAGAAGAACCTCCTTCAGATAACCCGTTACTCCAGGACCGGTTATGCACTTAAGTCGGTGGGATAGACATGCATAATCAGGATGGACGAACCCTCTTCATACATCCTCCGTAGATATATGGTCTAAGACAAACGATTCTTTTTCAGATAACCTATTACGCCAGGTGCGACGTTAGGACTGGACGAACCCTCTTCACAAATCTTGCGTAGATAAGTGGTGTATGAGACAGACGAATCTCCTTCAGATAACCTGTTACGCCAGGACCGATAACCATTTTGACGTTTAATCCCATCGTCAGGACTTCAAACCTCTTCAACACAGACGAGCATTGGATGACCATCAAGAGAACACAGACGAGTGCCACAAGTCAATGATACTAACGAATATCAGACGATGATCTAAGAAACGCTAACGAAACGCTTCAGGCGATGATACGGGCGAATATCAGCCACTGATATATACGAATACCAGAAATCCAATCCAGTCGAGCATTTGGAGTAGCAATACATACGTGTATCAGAATGATTATCAAATCAATACATATGGATATGAGCTAACATAGACGAGTGTGAGGGAATGCAGACGAGCAACAAGCAGATATCAAACACAGACGAGTGTTGGGGAATGCAGACGAGCACATATATCAAACACAGACGAGTTATGGGGCGTGAATACGAGAAAAAGCCATTATCAAACATCAACGAGTGTTGGGAATGCATACGAGCATAAAACAAATGCCTGATTGGCAACAAGAATCACAACTCTGTAGGGGAGATACAGATCAAGAGGTTCAGACGATGCTTAACTCTGGCTGGGGAGATGAATAACTGTTTGTATCATCACATTGACCAAAAATAAATTGGCGACTTCTCTGGGGAATATTTCCAAGATGGGAGTGAATCCCAATCATGAACTCTGCGGGGGATAACCTCCTTCAGACTTGGCTGGGGAAAATGCTTGGTCAAGACTCTGGCTGGGGAGAGAATTCTGAAAATTCTGACTCTGTGGGAAAATCAGGCGTACAACTGCCCGTTGGGAATACTTCGCTATAGAAAGATAACCCGCTTGGGGATGAAAATCCGCTTGTGGGAAAATCAGGCGTACAACTGCCTGTTGGGAATACTTAGCCTTGGAATTCTGCTGGGGATTCCACTTGCTCTAACTCAGTTGGGTGAACAATCTCTGCTTGGGGAAATCTAACACCATCCTGCAAAACTTGCAATAACAGTATACACACATGTGCCCCGGGTTTTTACAGGGTATGATCTGCTCATCCATTGTCACCCGACACTCAAAGATAGTTTTAAATGTTTCCCTGCAATGTCATTTTTTTAGAAAAATCAACCTGTTTCGAATGCAATGTTCCTTTTGCCAAAAATTCAGGACATTTTTTAAAACAAAATAAACAAAACACAACACAACTTTTGACTGAATATTCATTTATTGAGTGGCCTCTGAATAGGAAAAGTTTTACATCAGGAAGCGATTACCTGGAAAGAGGTAGCTACCATAAAATTGAGAAAAGAAACTATCCTAATGGAAATGTACACGGCATTCCAATGAGTTTCCTTCCTGCTATGACCACCACGTCTTCAAGACTTTCCATTCTTTCCTTTGCCTTCTGAAGAAGAAGAGAGGACTGATTCCTACCATTCTGATACTGCTATACTATATGTAACGATGATTTGGTTCAGATTACCCGGATCACAGTTGTTCGCTCATTCCCTTGTTTTGCGTGGATCGCCCTTTCGGGTTTTCAATCCATCGGGATACCTTTTTTGCCTGAGCTGTCCGATGTGGCTTTTCAACTCAGCGGGTTTACATTTTTTCATTTATTTTCCCTAACTTTTGCCCAAGCATTTATTCTGTTTTTTAGCTCGCCGGGATGCCCTTTTCTTGCCTGGACTTTAACTCTGTTTTTGTGTCCAGCGGGTCTTTTTATGCGAAGTATTTTTTAACTACGTCCAAATTAACAGGGGATTGGAAATCTTCTCCATCCATAGTAGTGAGCAGCAACGCCCCACCTGAGAAAACCTTCTTCATTATGAATGGGCCTTCGTAATTTGGGGTCCACTTGCCCCTGTGATCTGAACTTGGAGGAATGATCCTTTTGAGTCCAAGCTCACCTACTTGATACTCTCCAGTACGAACTCGTTGGTCGAATGCTTGCTTCATTCTCCTCTGATAAAGCTGACCATGACAGATAGACACTAATCTCTTTTCCTCAATTAGACACAACTGATTATATCGAGCACGTACCCACTCAGCCTCATCAAGCTTCACGTCCATCATCACACGTAAAGAAGGAATTTTTGCCTCAACGGGCAAGACTGCCTCCATGCCATATACCAGGGAGAATAGAGTTTCACTAGTTAACATCATGACTGACGTTCGGTACCCATGTAGCACAAATGGTAACATCTCATGCCAATCCTTGTAAGTGACAACCATCTTCTACACAATCTTCATAATATTCTTGTTAGCTGCCTCTACCGCACCATTCATCTTTGGTCGATAAGGAGAATAATTGTGATGTTGAATCTTGAAGTCCCAACACAGTTCTGCCATCATCTTGTTGTTCAAATTGGAACCATTATCAGTAAAGATTCGCTCGGGCACTCCGTATCTGCAAATGATATCTCTTTTCAGATATCTGGCTAGCATCCGACGAATGACATTGGCATAAGATGCTGCTTCAACCCATTTGGTGAAATAGTCAATCGCAACCAAGATGAAACAATGACCATTTGAAGCAGTAGGCTCTATCTTCCTGATCATGTCAATGCCCCACATAGAACTTTTTCTCAACATTTTACAACTTAAACGAATCAACGCATCGCACTTGTTTTCCATAGTTAGTCTTTAGCTTACTTGATCCATATCAAGTCTTCCAACTTTACGAGCCAAGCGCATTGTGCCTCGCTAACAAACCCATAAATAAACTTCCATTTGCATTCACCCCTTGGCTTCAAAAAACCAAAACACCTCTTTAGACCCAAACCCTTGATCCAACATCAAGTGGTTCTAGGTAAATAAAACACTCTAATAATACGAGGAGAATTGTACGCCACGAGCCTTAAGTGGTAGAAAGAAGGATAATAAGCTCTTGTTACTCGCTCAGATTATTTCGTCGCAAGACAATCGTCTTAATGGTTCGGAATAATACTCTCTATCCATAGTCTTTAGTGCAATTTAACTCCTAAATCCTTTTTTTGAAAGAAAGGTAATAAAAAAACACCAATTACCCTTAGTAGGCCGAACTACGAAGCTCCGACTTTCCCATTGCACGAGGGTACCATAGGCACGAGGATCTTAATCCTTGTCGAGCCCCTAGGATCAATAAACCCCTTAGTTTAATAAGTAATTCATAAGTATAGACATTCCTTCGCGCGTGACAACTTAGATGGCTCCTATCGAGTACGTGGATGTAAGGGGTGCTAATACCTCTTCCCTACATAACCAACTTCCGAACCCATGCAATGGTTTGCGACGACCTTGTCTTATCCCTTCTTGGTGGTTTTATCTATATTTACCCTTTCCCTCTTTGGGAATAAACAAAATTAGGTGGTGACTCTCATGTCAGTCCAGTCGCGACCGCGTTCGCGAGGATCGTATTTTTCGAGGTACGACAGCTGGCGACTCTGCTGGGGTCTGGTTCACCCCTATGCAAGTCGAGCCCAATCTAGGTTTCTACGCTTCTTTGGATGTTTTCCTTTATGTCTTACTTTCTTATTTTTATCGTTTTCTTTACCGCTTTCAATATTAATTATCTTGTGGTTCCTAGATACTATTGGATTGATACTTTGATTGCAAGAGAAACTTGAGTGAAAGGCTCTATACCCGGGTCTACGAGTACAAACATAAATTTGAGAGGTTGTGTAGTATGGGCTCTCGAGAAATTTTCTCTCGTTGGTTGTCGATACGATAACCTCACTTGGAGTAAATTCTAATGAGAATACTGACAACCGTCAAGCTTCTGGTGTGTGTGCTCAGTTGTTTTCATTAGGTTCATCGACTCTGAGGACCTTTAGAACCATAAACAATTTCAGTCGAAACAAAGTTTGATGGTCACATAGTATAGGCTCCCAAGAAATTTGCTCTCGTGGGTTGTCGATACGAAGATCTCACCCAAAATAGATTCATATGGTGGAGTCAATCAACTGTCATGCTTATGGCGTGTGTGATGAATATCCATATGAATTGACAACTTTGGGGTCCCTAAAACTATATGGCCTACCCGGTGAGATCCTTGTGAGGAGAGAAATCAAAGAATCCTTCATTTGTACCCCAGACTCATGAAATTCTGTGGTTAAAGATTATGGACTAATTCGCAACATTGATCTTATGATCTTGGATCCTACCTTTCATTTGCATATCATTTCATATGCATTGCATTTCATTTTCCAAAAACAAAAAAACTCATTACGCCTTTGTCCATGGATTCAGCTTACTTACCGACGCTCACACTGAACTTGTGGTAGCAATAAAGCATTTGAAGCATGAACAACTTGAAAGATTGATCAGACAAACCAGATTGGAAGTTGTGGTAGAGATGTCAGAGGACAACCTTCAACATACCATGATGGAGACTGATGATTCACCCTCAAGTTTCACTGTGTCGACCAACCCATTGTACGGTCCTAGGCTTGAGAACGATCCTCCACAAATGAGTATTCCTACTCAATCCCAAATGATGCCTGTCATACCCCAAATTTGTCCTACCCGCACTATTTTTAATTCTGTCTCACAAATATTTCAAATTTTTCAAAAAAATGCGCCTTTTCATTTTACTGTCTAATCATTACTCCAAAAAATCCAAAATCTGCATCATTTTCTAGCTAGGTAGATTTTTCGAAAATCCAAAATATGTATCGTTTTCTCTTTCTGTTTGACAATCGAAAAATTCAAAAAATGCATTCATTTCTTTTTAAACCAAAAATTCTAAAAATTCTCTTTTATTTCTTACTTTGTTTAAAAAAAACAAAATAATAACAAAAAGGTCTTTTATCATTAAAGTTAAGCCATTTTGCATAAATCCATAAAAAGGCCCATTATTACTAGCCCATTTTATTTTATCGTCTAAACTATTTTTCGTATATTTTATTTTAATACTTGTTCTTAGTAATCCATCTCTATTAAACTCATTGTTCACAAAAATAAAATAAAAAATTCATTCTATTTTCGTAGTTTATTTTCTTTTATTATGTTATTTTTCTTATTATTACTTTTATTTTTATTTTTATTATTCACTTTTATTACTAACATTATTATTATTATTATGTCCATTGTTATCACCATTTTATTTTTTCATTTATCATCAGCATTTTTATTAATACCTTTACCATTATTAATAGGGTTAAATATGTTTTTGGTCCCTACAAATATCTCATTTCTTGAAATTGGTCCCTCTAAATATTTTCTTCAAACATTGGTCCTTCCAAAGTTTTCCGTTTCGAAATGTAGTCCCTCCCGTTAGTTTGAACTAACGGAGGCTGATGTGGCAAGTAAAGGTAAGTGATGTGGCATGCCAAATTGAATTTTTTTCCAGACGTGTAAAATTATGTGGTTTCACTTATCTTCTCATCTTCTTCTAACCCTAATCCCCACTACCAACTTCATCACTTTCATCCAATTTTACGCCTCTTCTTCCTCTTCTAACCCTAATCCTCAAAACAGTGTGACAGTGACTGAGAAAAATTCCACGGTGGTGGACCACATACACCGAAGCAATTCTGCAAATATATAATTCAGCATGAAATTGTTTTAAGAATTTTTCTTTTTGTTTGTTTTTGCTGAAAATTAGAACTTTATTTGTGATGTTTTTTTAGCATATGATTCTGATTTTTGGTAGTTTGTTTTGATTAAGTTTGATTTAAGCAAGTTATGTTGAAAATTAATAAGAATCTAGTGATGGTTTCAGAGGATACAGTGAAAATTTTAAGACATATACTATTTATTTCTTTTTGGTTTGATCAAAATATTTAGTTTACAAAATAGATCTTTTTTGTTAAATTTTGTGGTTATATATAGATCATTTTGAAATTATGAATCACAGAATTTTCTATATTGAAAATGATCTTAAGGTAATGATAATTTCAGAGGAAGAGAGGGCAGCTAAGCAAGCAGAAGCCAATCTACTGATGGATGAAGTTGAACGAACACAAACAATGCTTCTTGGTGATGTTTATCCGCTTCCAGAAGATCAACAGGTTATTTACCGATTAATTTATTCTTGTGTGTCAGAAAATGTGCACTTTATATTTTAAATTAATGTTTATTTGCACATATATCATAATATCGAATTTGTACTAACAGGAATGGGCACATAAGCAGTATATTGCAAAGCACCATCAGGGTCCTTCTCAACAGTGGGGCAACTTCTATAGTTGAAAGTAAATATATTTGGTTTAAATTTGGACCTAATACATTTTGGCTTTTGCTTATAATTAAGATAGACGGAGTAGTTATTTATAAGATAATATACAGAACTCACGAACCATAGAATCCATGCAGAATTGGAAATACAAATTCTACTTGCTATTTGGTTTGGAAACTTGCATGCCTAAGCATACTTAATTAAATCAATTTTTTTGTCTTTGGCAGTGACATATATTTCATTGGAGGCTTTGGTACTGTTGCTTGGGTGGATGTAAAGGATTATGAAACCCTTCGAGCTTTTAATATTTGACTTTTTTGGACACATTAATTTATACTTTTTGCTAAGGTGGCTGACATGCACCATAAATTGTATCATATGTGCAACTGCAAGGATATTTTATTCAATCTAGTAGTGGTAGGCCATGAAACATCTGGATTCGCTGCTGTCAATAATTTCTGCAGTCACTACAGTCTGCCGATCTAAACCGTTCGATAACGTATGTTGTGATTCAGTTATTCAGAAATTTGAAATTAACCATCTGATCTGATCTTCAATGACCGAGATCATTGACTGTAGTGGCTGTTGAATGCAGCAAATCCATTTCTGGCTCAAACTAGAAATAATATATCAGAACTCAGAAGAAATAAGTAGTACCATTTTTCCACGTCATCAAAAAAATTTCCAAGTATATATTAGAGGTTAATCAAAGTATAAATACAGAATTTTATTCAAAGCATAAATACAGAATATTGTTACACACAAAAACCCATTTGTCCATACAACCCATTTGTGGAAGATTGTTCTGTATACTGTTTTTAGCTTCATCACCAGACGCATACAATCTCGTCTCATCTGCTTCCTTTGCGATCATGTCACTCAGTTTGTCGCGGCAAACTCATTACGGAGTTGGAATTGATCTTCTCTACTTCTTCCTCGGATATCTAATTGTGCGGCTCATGAAGATTAGCTTATAGTTACTCAATCATGAAAACACTCAAGCAACTAATGAAGCACCTTTAGCATAGTATTTTCCGTTCGTAATTAATGCACCGTAACTAGCTCTCTTTAAAGCAGATTTCTCCTTGGCTGAAAATTCCAATTGATTTCTCATGTAACCATCTTGTCATTTAAATCACCATCTTGATGCAGGAAGACTTTCTACACAGAAGAATTAAAATGTACAAGTATGCAATCATCCATAACATTATATTACTCTAAAAGCAATACCTTTGTTTTCTTTTCTAGATGCAAACGCCATGTGAGCTCTTCCATTTGCTATAATAACAATGTTAAATAAGATCAATAAAATAATATAAAAACCTCATCATCCACAAGTAACCAACCATAAATGTTAAGATATTGAAAGTCATTGTAATAGCAATTATATCCAATGTAGTGAATGCATTGAAAACCATGATTAAAATGATAAATGCAAAATAAAATTAACGCTCACTGAAGTCATTAATAAGAAAATGCCATGATCTTAACATTTTCAAATTACAACAATCTTATGATAAAATTACCTGAATAGATATAGCAGCTCTTCGTTCTTTTTCATGCAAGAATCTTTGAAGAGTAATAAAACCCTGAATATCCGATTGAATGATAATGGCAGAGGAATATAGTTTCACATATGCATGCCTTGTTAGCCATATATGTATATTCTTTTGAATATAGATAGTTGCTGTTGTTTCCCTTTTAACCGCATACATCTTTTGGGCAATGTATCCTACAATTACAAAAACTTATGAGACCAGGTTCATGTTAATATAGAGCTAGCAATCCCTAATTAGGTATATTTTGAGTGCTCACATAAACAAACATGATAAACTGACATGTTTTTGATCTTGTCATTATGGAAATAAGTTGATTCAATTTAACCTTCACAGCATTAATACAAACCAGTTTGAAATCCCTTGTTCAGTGTATCGAAAACTGCACTCTCTATTCTTTCAGCATGTTGCCTTGTCATGTATATAGATAACAAATATGCCATTGTTAGCATGTTGCCTTGTCCTGTATATGGATGCCCGGTAAATTCAAATGTAGTTAGCATGCAGTAAATGAACCTAAATCTGTCAAAAGTATTTTCACATAAAAGTTAAGAAAACAAAGACTTTTATAAGTTCTTAGAAATTTGCATATATTGGTGAAGCAAAAACACTATCAAAATGAGTGTTGCGACTTCCAATACAGAAGTTTCCTCATCACACGTTTTAGAGACCACTCAATCTGAATAATCAAACAAGGAAGAAACAAATAAGAGAAATTCTACTTTCAGCATGGTTTAATCTTCACAATTTAAGCACTTTCAGGTATGCAACTAGTTCTAATTTTTTAAAATATAGATTAACAATCTTCTCCATATATCAAACACGACCACCAGACTCATTCATAAGCAATCTGCTATGATTGTTTTCTATACACATATCAATACAGAGACAAAAACTTCACAAAATTGTATAATGAGTTTCACAGCTTAGTTCAGTGATAAGTACCTATAGTACATTAGTTTTGTCAACAGAGCAAAGTTTCCCACCATGCTTTCGAGCAATGTTAAACGCAACACGAGCAATGCAATCAATCTGGTATACAAATGTCATCAATCGAGAAAATGAATTTAGGAAAATAATTATAAAAAAAAGTTATAGACAAGAAAGAGAAAACACTAAAGAAAACCAGTAAAAACTCCTTAAGACAGAAAAACAATGGAACATGCATAAAATACATTCTCTTATCCCTCCTCCTAGACAAATGTTAACGCCATAACAATAATATCAAAATGATAAAATGACTAAAACTCTTTCGAAAACCCACCACAACACTATTTTGTAATGGCAACATACTTCGTGTACATCATAAATCTCAGTATTAAAGCCAATCTCTTGTCCATGTTCATCAAATGGCAAAAGCTTAAATCTTTCATTTTTTTATAATCACTCCGCGCAACAAATCATGCACTTGACAACTTTTCACTTTCCCATCAACACCCACTTTTGAAACTTGATCACTTCAATTCATCTCTTGATGACTCAAACCCAACAACTTGAGTCTCTTTAATAAAAAGCGAAGCCATTCGAGGATCACCAAAACCTTCACTTTGAGCAGTCCGTAAGGGGGATTGATGAAATGGGTAGTGGGGATTAGGGTTCAGAGAAGAAGATGAAGTGGTAGTGAGGATTAGGGTCCAGAGAAGAAGATGTAGTGGGTAGTGGGGATTGAGGTTGGGAGGATTTGCCACCTAAGTTACACGTTTGAAAAAAACAATTCACACTTGGCATGCCACGTCACCTTCCGTTAGTTCAAATTAACGGGAGGGACTAGATTTCGAAACGGAAAAGTTTTAGAGGACCAATGTTTGAAGAAAATATTTAGAGGGACCAATTTCAAAAAATGAGATATTTGTAGGGACCAAAAACATATTTAACCCTTATTAATATTATTATTATCATTATTATTATTAGGATTATCATTATTATTAGTTTTTATATAAATATTATTATTAAACTAGCTGCACCTACTACACAATGTACCACTACCACTCCCATGAGCAACAACAATTTCCCACAGCCACTCATTATCATACAACACAACTCACCTTTCTTTTTCTTCTCATCAGCAAACTTCCATTCACAACAAATTCCAAACACAATAGCGCACTACTTAAATCAGCAACAAATGCTCATAGACAGCGCATAAAATCTTTACAAAATCTTTCAATTCTTATCCACATTTTTCTCAACAAAATTACTCTGCAAATTCCTAAACCACCCTCTTCAAAATATCACTATAAAACAAATTGAAAACAGAATAGGAAGGGGAGGAGGGACTGAGTTTAGAGAACGAAAATCACCGCACCAAACCTCTGAATCAAAAAAACTCTTCACCGCAAACCCTTCTAGTCGCTCCATCTCCATTCGCACAAACGCCTTGAAATCGCTTTAAATTTTCGAAACTACAGAACATCGTGCAAACTGTATCTATCCCATCCACATAATCTGAACCGAGACACACAGAGAGATGAAGAGAGTGAGATCCGAAAATCCAAAACTACCACGAATCCTTCATCTCGAAACCGAAAAACACCGACCGAAATCGGAGCAATGCGAACCAACCCTCACAACCGCGAAATCCACCAAGAATCATCGAATCAAACCACCGCGAGTGAGACGAAACCGAACCGTTCAAACCGCGTGTTGAAACCTGAGAAACTACTGACGATCGAAGCAATTGTACGAAATCAAGAGGTGAGCTGCAAATCCGAAACCGAGAGGGCGTGAGAAGCTTAGCCGCGAGAGAAACTCGAGCGTGAGAGATTTGACGGTAGTCCTCTTTTCCTTCATGTTCTGTTATTTTCCTTTTATAAATATTACAGTGTTGCTCCTTGTTTCGGCTAGGTTTTTAAGGGTCCATTATATTTCTGATCTACCATACTCAATCCCTGTGTTTTTTATAAAAGGTTTTTCTGGCTGATTTGGGCTTTAACCCATGGATCCAAACCACCAGTTTAAATCCTCATTGCACATGAATACACAGCACGACACCCCCATCTTCTTCCCATATCTTTTTTTTTCTAATTTTTATTTATTTATTATTTCATTTTGTATTTTAAGTGTCGTTAGTTTTTTTTGGTTCTTTTGCTTTATCATTAAAAAAAATATATATATATATATATATTGAAAAATTTTAATTAATCGACATCTTTTGGTTTTTTTTAAATTGCTTATGGGCCAATAATATAAAACAAATTAAATTATTTCCAATATCTTTAATTGGAGAGTTTAATTAATATGAGGCCTTTAGTTAGTTTTTATTTTTTATTTCGACAAAACAACTTTGGCTTAGTCTTTTATTTATTATTTCGATTATTTGTTGCATTATTGAGTTCGACTCGATCCAATTTATTTATTTATTTTTATTTTGTTTGATTTATTATTTGTTTAACGTTTATTCTAATTTATTCAATTTCTTTATTTCATCGCATTTTAATAAACGATCAACTCTTAATAGAACGATTTCAATATTAAATCAGTTCTAAGGAAGTTAAAGAACAATATTTCGACGCGCCCGATTAAAAAGGTCCAACGCCTTTGAATAGTTGCCGTTAATTTATTTTTTCGCATTTTATCGCTTTAATCGATTCGCAAACCCATGTAAGCCGAGCGCACCGTGCCTCACCACCAAATCCTTCCAAACTCGAATATTCAAATATTTTCGTAATTAAATAACGGAATAATTGAATTCTGGAGTCTCGCATTCCTCGAATTCTTGAATGAACGTTCCTGAGGCTCGCCCCACAGGACGTAGTTCATTCGACTTTCTGTAATTAAAATACTCAATCCGCACATCAAATAATGAAAGAATTGCATTCTGGAGTCTAGCATTCCTCGAGTTCTCGAATAAACTCTCCTGAGGCCCGCCCCTCAGGACGTAGTTTATTTACCCTTTCATTCTTAAAAACCCTAACCAGATCAAATAGTTTTTCAAGCGAACATTATTTTAAATCCCTTCTATCTCGCACACAATCTAGCTCTTCGGCCTCCTATCGCGAGCAGACAAGCCAACTCTTAGCAGTTAGAATGCGGTCTAAATAATTGTTCATTAAAACCAACCAACCAGCCTTAGAACCACGAACTACGAGGCTCTGACTTTCCCATTGCACAAGGGAATACGTAGGCACACGGATCTTACTCCTTGCCGAGCACCCTAGGAACAAAATAACCCATTTCTCCTATCAACCTTATAATATAATCGTTCGCATTTATTATTCGAAGAAAACAGAAAGTATAAATCGGCATTAGATTGCAAGTTAAACTAAGAGGTTCCCGTTGAGTACAACGGACGTAAGGGGTGCTAATACCTTCCCCTTACGGAATCGACTCCCGAATCTAGAATCTGGTTTCAAAGACCTTGTTCTATCCGCTTTTTTCAAAAAGGTTTCTCGATATTTTCGTTTTCCTTAATTGGAATAAAATAAGTTCGGT
Organism: Lathyrus aphaca; assembly: GCA_963966055.1. NCBI lineage: Eukaryota > Viridiplantae > Streptophyta > Magnoliopsida > Fabales > Fabaceae > Lathyrus > Lathyrus aphaca. The sequence goes on from OZ014520.1 coordinate 503,277,510, forward strand.
GGCGACTCTGTTGTTTTAATTTTCATCCGCGGTAATTTTTTTTATCGCGAGGTTGTATTTTTCGAGGTGTGACAGCTGGCGACTCTGCTGGGGACAGTCAGAGAGTCAAGCCTAACTTAGTTTACTTTGCGATCAATGTTTACATTGCTTATCTGTTTTCTTCATGCTTTTTATTTATGCTTGTTTATTCGCTCTTCTTATTATGATCATTATCATACTTGCTTGTTAGATCCTGGGATGACACCTGAGTTTTTGGAAAAGAAGAGGAAACACCTAGTTTAGAATTGGAAGTTATTAGTGTTAGTCTCCAAGGACTCACTCCTTGCAAGCCTAGCATGAAAGCTCCCCCCGGAGAGTAGACCTATTCGTATATCTCGTTATAACACAGCTAGCCTGTCGCGTGACTTGATTCATGAAAGGGTTGTGACTCTGGGACCACTTTTAGAACCAGTTTCAATGTTGGCAGTTGCGTAGTGTTAGTTTCCGAGGACCCGCTCCTCATACGGCTAACATGAGAACTCCACTCAAGGTAGACAATATCGTTATTATCGTCATAATACAGCTAGCCTGTGGCAGGACGTTAGTACGATTAGCGTTCATTACCTTGAGTATTTTATCCATAACCGTAGAAACTAGCCTGTGAGTGGCTTTACGGGTAAAGAACTTAGAACAATCCTATAAGATTCTACCTGTTAAAGGTTACTTTTATCAAGAGATACCGGTTGTTTACTCGTTACTATGGTCTACCTCAGAGCAGATTATACTCGTGATCCTGGATCTTGCATTGCATCCATACGCATATTAATTTCATTTTCATTATTTTTTCATCTTGCATTTCATTCCAAAGCCATAAACTCATTGCATGTTCCTTCATCTTCAGTAAATCAAGCTGGTTTCCCGACGCCCGTACCTAACTCGAGCCAACACTAGAAGACTGATGGACGAGATTCAAGAAGAACAAGCTGCTATGAGGGAAGAGATTGACTCGGTCAAGAACAAGATTGACCATATTTACGAGACCATACAAGCTTTGGCTAGAATAGAAGAACGTCGCGAAGCTGCTGCCACAATGAACAATGCTCTATTGCAAGGATCTGCCTCGCGAGCAATGCCTTCAGTTCCAATTCCAAATCCTTTGGTCTACGGTTTGCCTCCAGGCTTCACTCCTGCTGTTGAAGAGGTCACTTCCCAACCAATACCTACCTCTAGTGTTACTGTTGGTGCTATTCCTCAAGCTCAACCTTTTCCAACTCAAGTCCAGTTTCCTCATGCTGAAGAGGATCATCAAGTTGAGTATGAGATGCATATTGCTGTTCCAATCACCAATCCTCATGTTGTTCAAGAGTCCGAAGCTTTGAAGATGTGTCGCGAGTTAGCTGAAAAACTCCGAATCATGGAAGGACACAACTCAACTTCGCTGAGTGCCTCAGACATGTGCCTAGTTCCGGATGTTGTGATCCCTGCTAAATTCAAACTTCCAGAATTCGAAAAATACAAAGGCCTCAGTTGTCCTGAACTCCATTTAAGGATGTACTGCAGAAAAATGGCTGCTCACGCCAAATATGATAAACTTATGATCCATTGCTTCCAAGACAGCCTGTCTGGAGCATCTCTAGAATGGTACATGCAACTTGAACGCAACAATATTCGTACTTGGCTCGATCTATCTGATGCATTCAAAAAGCAGTACAAGTACAACACTGACCTTACTCCTAACCGTACTCAACTTCAGAGTATGTCTCAAAAGGAGAGCGAATCCTTTAAGGAGTACGTCCAACGCTGGAGGTAGTTAGCTTCCAGAGTGCATCCGCCTTTGGTTGACCGGGAATTGATCGATATCTTCATGGGTACCTTACAGGGGCAATACTACGAGAAGCTGATCAGCAGCGTATCTTCTGGATTTTTAGACATGGTAATCGTCGGAGAAAGAATCGAAGAAGGTCTGAAGAGTGGAAAGATCCAAGGAGGTTCTAGTAGCCAAACCAATGTCAAGAAACCTTTCAACGGGTACAAGAAGGGAAAAACAAATGCCATTTCTTCTGCAAGTGGGAATCTTCAAAAGAGTGCACCTACTCCAATTCCATACTACCAGTACCCCTATGTTGTTGTTGTGCAATATGCTCCTATGCCATATCAGCCAGTTCCTCCAATGCCTTACCAGCCAGCTATTCAAGCTCCATTTCCACCTCAGATGGTTTATTAACCACATCCATATCCTATGGTCGCTGCTGCGCAATATGCACCTGGACCATACCAACAACCAGCTTATCCACAACATCCTGGTCAACAACGCCAACGCGCTCCTCAACAGCGCCCACCATATCAACAAAGAGGATATGATAGACACATTGATCCCCTGCCTATGACATATTCTGAAATCTTTAATGGGCTGATGGCAAAAGGATCTCTTACTTTGAAAGATATACCACCTCAGACTGGTAATGCCCGGAACTATGATGCCAATGCTCTCTGTGAGTATCACAAAGGCGCTCCAGGTCACACAATCGAGAACTGCCATGCCTTCAAATACATGGTTCAGGATATGATCAACTCTAAGGATCTCACCCTCACTCCGAGAAATCCAAATGTCCAGAACAATCCAATGCCACCGCACGACGCCAACAAGTGAAGACATTTGAAGGGGTTGCTGAAGATCGAGCTGAGTAGTCACCAACTTTGAAGCATTCAATCAAGAGAAGTTCATTCCTCAAATCAAGGCAGTCGTCGCCATTTATCATTTTCGCATCTTTGTTATTTTTTACTGTCTGTTAAGTACTATTTGCTTTGAACATTATCGTTCGTACTTGGTTTTGTTAATATTATGTTTATGCATGTTTTTGAATCAGTTTATTCGCATTCGCTCATCATTTATCATTTATCACAAAATCACAAAAATATTCTCTCACTTCACTTTAGCAAATATTTGAGGGAGGATGATGAAAATGAAACACCCATAACTGTTGTGGTATGCTTTCAGATAAAATCTCGTCAATGATGTACATGCATTTTTTTCAAATCCCCAAACATTGGAGAGATAAGGAGTTAATACCTAGTCAACCACTTCGAGCCTAGAAGTAGGAGTTTCTTTCGGATACAACCCTTACATTTAACCCGGGGCAGGGTAGTTGTTCAGTTAACCTGACTACACCTTCAAAATCGCAAGATGAGACATCCCGTCAGAGGACCATCAGCGAATGACTTGGCAGTCACGACATTCAAACAAAAAGAAAAGAAAAGAAAAAACACTAAGTTGAGCACCTGAAGGGAGACTTTGTCGGAAAGAACAAATCAAAAGAGGAACTCAAATCCTCAGCAAAAGCAAAACAAATATCAGTGACCACCAAATCAAGAATCAAAGGGTCACCAGCAAAATAAGATGACTGCCATTTCAAGCAAACTTTGAAGCTTCATATTCGCTTTTGCAACGTCAATACAAATGCATGTGTAGAAGTCAACTGAACGTAGGACTGGAGAATATCATGAAGCGGGGTGGGTACAAATCAAACTTTGAGCCTTATGTCCTTCGTTTCTCGAACCATGAACCAGACCACGTTACAGCCCTCAAAAGACCTAATTGAGGCACGGTTTATTCTGAAAGCATGCTACCAACAAGGTTGCGTAAACTGACTCCCATATATTTGCTAATCTTCAATCTTAATAGCACATTATTCTTGCTGCATCTTTCACACACTTTCTAAATCAACACCTCGTTTGGGCTAACGGTTCATTCGTCACACTATCACAATGTTTAAACAAATTGATTTTTTCAAAACTTACATGAACGTTGCATTAACACTACCATTCGTGTATGAACATGTTAATTGCAAATCATTGCTTGACATCAGTACAATCCCAACAAGGGGCAATCAAAAGAGAAATTTGAACTTCATTGGTGCCAACATGAATCAAGATTTACCTCAACAGCCCAATCAGGGGCAAATTATCTTCAAACAGCTCAATCAGGGGCAAGTGCTTACCAAATCCAGATTTTGGGGCAGATCATGCCATGGTCATTGTCAAAGTTTCCCCACCAGAATTCTCTCCAATACCTTACAGGTAGGGGCAACCAAACAAGGAGCAAGTCTTCATATCTCTTCTCCCCAACTGAACAGGCAGTTCTTGCTAGACGTTGGTAATCATTCAAAGCAAAGCAATTTTCATGTGCCAATTAAGTCATTCGCTCATCAGTAAGTGACCAAACTTGGGGCATCCCGATTCATCTTCTAACCACGCATCGTCAAAGATCGAGTGTCGGGGAATCAAGCCCTCCACCCACCCAAAGTCCAATCATTATTGGCAACTACCAAACCAAAAGTCCACCAAGCTGGCACCTTTAAATCGCTCATATGCATCATTATGCGTCATAAGCATCATTTACATCAATCATTTACAGCATGTGCATCATATGCATACCTAAATAAATTAGACTTTTTATATATCCCCAACATTTTCTCTCAGTGCATAAACATTTGCATCGTATTTCCATCATTATGGAATACCATTTCAAAACAAATAAACGGTTGCATAGTTCAGGATCCAAGATCCATACAAGTTTCCAGTCCTTTCCCCAGCGGAGGTCAGGATCATATCAATCGAAGATTCCTGGCACCTCCTCGACGGATTCAGTGGACGCCCCCATGGAATCTTTTCTCTTCAACTATTTTAATTTCCAACTACTCGGTTTTCCCTTTGGGGCGGGAGTCGTATTTAAAATTTCAGTTGCCTTATCATCCTCTGGTGATAAGTGATTTTATTTTCAGTCATTTTCCTTATCATCCTCTGTTGATAAGTGATTTTATTTTCAGTTTAGTTTTCCTTATCATCTTCTGTTGATAAGTGATTTTATTTTCAGTCGTTTGCCTTATCATCCTCTGTTGATAAGTGATTTTATTTTCATTCGTTTGCCTTATCATCCTCTGGTGATAAGTGATTTTATTTTCAGTCATCCGCCTTATCATTCTCTAGTGATAAGTGATTTTATTTTCAGTCATTTTCCTTATCATCCTATGGTGATAAGTGATTTTTATTTTAAGTTATTTTCCTTATCATCCTCTGGTGATAAGTGATTTTTATTTTCAATTATTTGCCTTATCATCTTCTGGTGATAAGTGATTTTATTTTCAGTTATTTGCCTTATCATCTTCTGGTGATAAGTGATTTTATTTTCAGTTATTTGCCTTATCATCTTCCGGTGATAAGTGATTTTATTTTCAGTTATTTGCCTTATCATCCTCTGGAGATAAGTAATTTTATTTTCAGCCATTTGCCTTATCATCTTCTGGTGATAAGTGATTTCATTTCCAGTCATTTGCCTTATCATCCTCTGGTGATAAGTGATTTTATTTTTCAGTCGTTTGCCTTATCATCCTCTGGTGATAAGTGATTTTATTTTCATTCGTTTGCCTTATCATCCTCTGGTGATAAGTGATTTTATTTTCAGTCGTTTGCCTTATCATCTTCTGGTGATAAGTGATTTTATTTTTAGTCGTTTGCCTTATCATCCTCTGGTGATAAGTGATTTTTATTTTTAGTTATTTGCCTTATCATCTTCTGGTGATAAGTGATTTTATTTTCAGTTATTTGCCTTATCATCTTCCGGTGATAAGTGATTTTATTTTCAGTTATTTGCCTTATCATCCTCTGGTGATAAGTGATTTTTATTTTCAATTATTTGTCTTATCATCCTCTGGTGATAAGTGATTTTTATTTTCAGTTATTTGCCTTATCATCTTCTGATGATAAGTGATTTTATTTTCAGTTACTCGCCTTAAAATCTTCTGGTGATAAGTGATTCTATTTGCAGTTACTCGCTTTATCATCCGCCAGTGATAAGTGATTTATTTTGCCAATCTATTTCTTGTTGTGTCACCCATTATTTCCAATTTTAATTATATGCTATTTTTCACAATTTCTTTCTTTATCGGATAAATTTGGAGTCTGTTCGTATCTAATTATCTTATACCTTGAAAATTTGAACGCGAGGCAGTTCATATTTTTCGGCTTAAGCCAATTCGATAGGGGCAACTGTCATACCCCAAATTTTTCCTACCCGCACTTTTTTTATTTCTGTCTCACAAATATTTCAAATTTTTCAAAAAAATGCGCCTTTTCATTTTACTATCTAATCATTACTCCAAAAAATCCAAAATCTGCATCATTTTCTTGCTAGGTAGATTTTTCGAAAATCCAAAATATGTACCGTTTTCTCTTTCTGTTTGACAATCGAAAAATTCAAAAAATGCATTCATTTCTTTTTAAACCAAAAATTCTAAAAATTCTCTTTTATTTCTTACTTTAAAAAAAAACAAAATAATAACAAAAAGGTCTTTTACATTAAAGTTAAGCCATTTTGCATAAATCCATAAAAAGGCCCATTATTACTAGCCCATTTTATTTTATCGTCTAAACTATTTTTCGTATATTTTATTTTAATACTTGTTCTTAGTAATCCATCTCTATTAAACTCATTGTTCACAAAAATAAAAAAAAATTCATTCTATTTTCGTATTTTATTTTATTTTATTATGTTATTTTTCTTATTATTACTTTTATTTTTATTTTTATTATTCACTTTTATTACTAACATTATTATTATTATTATGTCCATTGTTATCACCATTTTATTTTTTCATTTATCATCAACATTTTTACTAATACCTTTACCATTATTAATATTATTATTATCATTATTATTATTAGGATTATCATTATTATTATTAGGATTATCATTATTATTAGTTTTTATATAAATATTATTATTAAACTAGCTGCACCTACTACACAATGTACCACTACCACTCCCATGAGCAACAACAATTTCCCACAGCCACTCATTATCATACAACACAGCTCACCTTTCTTTTTCTTCTCATCAGCAAACTTCCACTCACAACAAATTCCAAACACAACAACGCACTACTTAAATCAGCAACAAATGCTCATAGACAGCGCATAAAATCTTTACAAAATCTTTCAATTCTTATCCACATTTTTCTCAACAAAATTACTCTGCAAATTCCTAAACCACCCTCTTCAAAATATCACTATAAAACAAATTGAAAGCAAAATAGGAAGGGGAGGAGGGACTGAGTTTAGAGAACGAAAATCACCGCACCAAACCTCTGAATAAAAAAAAACTATTCACCGCAAACCCTTCCAGTCGCTCCATCTCCATTCGCACAAACGCCTTGAAATCGCTTTAAATTTTCGAAACCACAGAACACCGTGCAAACTGTATCCATCCCATCCACATAATCTGAACCGAGACACACAGAGAGATGAAGAGAGTGAGATCCGAAAATCCAGAACTACCACGAATCCTTCATCTCGAAACCGAAAAACACCGACCGAAATCGGAGCAATGAGAACCAACCCTCACAACCGCGAAATCCACCAAGACTCGTCGAATCAAACCACCGCGAGTGAGACGAAATCGAACCATTCAAACCGCGTGTTGAAACCTGAGAAACCATTGACGATCGAAGCAATCGTACGAAATCGAGAGGTGAGCTGCGAATCCGAAACTGAGAGGACGTGAGAAGCTTAGCCGCGAGAGAAACTCGAGCGTGAGAGGGTCCATTATATTTCTGATCTACCATACTCAATCCCTGTGTTTTTTATAAAAGGTTTTTCTGGCTGATTTGGGCTTTAACCCATAAATCCAACCCACCAGTTTGAAATCCTCATTGCACATCAATACACAGCACGACACCCCCATCTTCTTTCCATGTCTTTTTTTTCTAATTTTTATTTATTTATTATTTCATTTCGTAATTTTTATTTATTTATTTATTTATTATTTTGCTTTATCATTAAAAAATATATATACTGAAACTTTTTAATTAATCGACATCTTTTGGTTTTTTTTAATTGCTTATGGGCCAATAATATAAAACAAATTAAATTATTTCCAATATCTTTAATTGGAGATTTTAATTAATATGAGGCCTTTAGTTAGTTTTTATTTTTATTTCGACAAAACAACTTTGGCTTAGTCTTTTATTTATTATTTCGATTATTTGTTGCATTATTGAGTTCGACTCGATCCTATTTATTTATTTATTTTTATTTTTTTTGATTTATTATTTGTTTAACGTTTATTCTAATTTATTCTAATTTCTTTATTTCATCGCATTTTAATTAAACGATCAACTCTTAATAGAACGATTTCAATATTAAATCAGTTCTAAGGAAGTTAAAGAACAATATTTCGACGCGCCCGATTAAAAAGGTCCAACGCCTTCGAATAGTTGCCGTTAATTTATTTGTTCGCATTTTATCGCTTTAATCGATTCGCAAACCCATGTAATCCGAGCGCATCGTGCCTCGCCACCAAATCCTTCCAAACTCGAATATTCAAATATTTTTGTAATTAAATAACAGAATAATTGAATTCTTGAGTCTCGCATTCCTCAAATTCTTGAATGAACGCTCCTGAGGCTCGCCCCACGGGACGTAGTTCTTTCGACTTTCCGTAATTAAAATACTCAATCCGCACATAAAATAATGAAAGAATTGAATTCTGGAGTCTAGTATTCCTCGAGTTCTCGAATAAACTCTCCTGAGGCCCGCCCCTCAGGACGCAGTTTATTTACCCTTTCATTCTTAAAAACCCTAACCAGATCAAACAGTTTTTCAAGCGAACATTATTTTAAATCCCTTCTATCTCGCACAAAGCTAGCGCTTCTGTCTCCTATCGCGAGCAGACAAGCCAACGCTTAGCAGTTAGAATGCGGTCTAAATAATCGTTCATTAAAACCAACCAACCAGCCTTAGAACCACGAACTACGAGGCTCTGACTTTCCCATTGCACAAGGGAATAAGTAGGCACACAGATCTTACTCCTTGACGAGCACCCTAGGAACAAAATAACCCATTTCCCCTATCAACCTTATATTATAATCGTTCGCATTTATTATTCGAAGAAAACAGAAAGTATAAATCGGCATTAGATTGCAAGTTAAACTAAGAGGTTCCCGTTGAGTACAACGGACGTAAGGGGTGCTAATACCATCCCCTTACGAAATCGACTCCCGAATCTAGAATCTGGTTTCAAAGACCTTGTTCTATTCGCTTTTTTCAAAGAGGTTTCTCGATATTTTCCTTTTCCTTAATTGGAATAAAATAAGTTCGGTGGCGACTCTGTTGTTTTAATTTTCATCCGCGGTAATTTTTTTTTATCGCGAGGTCGTATTTTTCGAGGTGCGACAATGCCATAAACTGATCCTATGAAGGAAAGACTCCATGCCTTTGAGGAGAAAGCAAGAGCATTGGAAATGCATGGAACACCTGAGCTCAACGCAGTTGATATGTGCTTAGTGCCAGACTTGTTAATTCCTCCAGAATTCAAGGTACCCAAATTTGGGAAGTACACAGGTCTTAATTGCCCAAATCGTCATTGGTGATATTTTGCCGAAAAATGACCACCCATGCTCGCGACAATAAACTGATGATCCACTTCTTTCAAGACAGTTTGAGTGGGACATCTTTGAGTTGGTACACCGATTTGGAAATAAGTCGTATCCAGTCATGGAATGACTTAGCCAGTGCATTTCTAAAGTAATACGAGTACAATTTGGATGAGGCTTTGAGTCGCATGCAGTTGCAAAGCCTATCCCATAAAAGTATTGAATCCTTCAAGGAATATGTGCAACGATGGAGAGAATTAGCATCGAGAGTATGACTATCACTCTTAGACAGAGAGTTGGTTGACATGTTTATAGACACTTTTCTTGGCCCTTATCTGGAAAGAATGGTAGGAAGTTCATTTCCAAGCTTCTCAGAACTTATGACAGTAGCAGAACGCATCGAGAGCTACCTCAAAATTAAACAAGTCCAGAACTCCTCGAGCAGCCAAGCTAGTGAGACTAAATCTCTCAGCAATTCCCAAGAGGAAGAAAAGGATGAAATTTATGCAGCTGTGATAAATGTTGAGTATTCTCAAGGTGCATGTCATCCAACGAGATCTTATGGTCCCTCATCTTCTTAACGACCAAAGTCATTGCCACACTATCCTTATAGGCGACCAATGCCTAGAACATTGTACCAGAAGCCATGGACTTCTCCTCATTCAAATCAACGAGCTCATGGTCGAGGATTTCATAATCAATATCAGAATCAGTAGAAGCCTCGCAATAATCTAGAAAGAAGGAATGCTCCTCTTCATCCAGTGCCTATGGCATTAAGTCAACTCTTTCGGCATCTGGTCCAGAACTCACTGGCGGAGCCCAAGCCTCTCAAGTCATTACAAAAGTCATGCCCACCTGGGTACAATCCTCATGGGCATTGTGGATATCATGGTGGATCAATGGGACATGCAACTGGAGACTGCAAAGCTTTCCAAGCTAGAGTGCAACAGTTAATGGACAAGAAGTACATTTCCTTTCCAAATAGAAATTTGGTGGTGCACATCAACTTTTTTCCCACATGAGTTCAAAGCCTTCAAGAGAGTATCTCAAAATGTCAATGGTCCAAATAGGAAGACATCCTCAACATTGACGATCCTTGGGCATTTCTATCATTGTTCTGCATTTGTAGTTTCTTTTCTTGTTAAGTACTACTTGTTTTTGAACATTGTCGTTTATTAATGGTAATATTAGTGTAATGAGCATGCATGTTTTGAAAAAATTCATTCGTATTCACTCATTTATTTATTGCAAAGGAAAATCTCAAAAAAACTACTTCTCCATTTCACTTCCTTTTATCACTGTTGTTTAGTAAATATTTGAGGGAGGATGATGAAAACGAAATACCCATAATTACTGGTAACTGTCGCTCCCTGGATTTCCATCCTGGTACAAACGCGAAAGTGGCACGGAAAGAGGTAGAGTCGCCAGCCAGGCATTTTTATCCCGAAGAAACGGGAATGGTAATGTTGCACAAACCGAAGAAAGAAAAGAAAGGACAAAGGTCCTGCGATCCAAAGAATCTGGGTTCGGGAATCGGTTACGACCTGGGAAGGTATTAGAACCCCAGATTGTCCGTCGTACCCGACGGGATCCACACTTACAAAGAAACTGTTTCAAAGGGTGTAAGAATGAAAGTTGCTGCAAAGAAAAAGAAATGAACTGGATAAGAAAAGAAAAGAAATGGGGAAAATGTAGGGAAAATAAAAGAGTGTGCTCGAACGGGCCCTACCCTATTGCCTACGTACCTCATCTGGATAATGAGGATCAGAGTCACCATAGTTCCCCTAACTAGGGGTGGAAAAGATTGCTTCTGAATTAAGGATTGAACTACCTATGTCAATGCTTAGGTGTTTTAGGCTCGGACGACGAGTGCGTAACCGTCTTGCAAAATGACAGGTAGGAGGCATACATCAACCAGCAAGCAAATCACTCTAAACTAGCATGTTCAATGATCATACAATGATCCATGGTGATTAAAGCAAGTAAGGGAAACAAACAAGCTCAAAACAACTCAAACATGGCAATCTGCTTCAGTGTTAACTGGTTAACCAAAGAGTTAGCCAGTTAACCAGTTCAAACCTGCAGAATACAACACAAAACACAGATGCGTTAAGCGGTTAACCAAATCGTTAACCAGTTAACACTATGAAAACAACAACAATTCCTGTTGAAAATCAGCTCCAAACCAGCTTATCCAAATGATTCCACAACAGACCAGCAATCAATTATGCATGAAATAATAGGATCACATCACATTAATCAATATCATTAAGCTCATGAACATTAACACATAGATCCGATTACAAATCAACCAAACAATTCAAGCAAAAAAAGCAAATACACAAGCACATGGTGGATCTAAGCACAAGCATGCAAATAAGCTAAAAATAGAGCTAGATCTGAACTTAACCAACCTACAAAGCTGAGGTATGCTTTGGTAAATGTTGTTTGAGATGGAAATGAGGCGTTTCGCAGAAAACTTCCAAGATCCGGTGCTAATCTTCACTCATCATGCAAAATAAATGCAAGCAAAGGATCTTGATGAAGAACTTGGCTCCAAAAGCACTTCTAATCTCCAAATCAGATTTGAACCAAGTAGTGAAACCAGCAAATCAATGCAAAGAAGCTATGGATGGATGTCTAGTTCCAAGATTTACAAACTTTAATGCAAAGTTTTGTGATCTTTAAAGAGGAACTTTGAGTGATTTGGAAAATTGGGAGGAAAAAAATGAGAGAATGGTGAGAGAGGAGTGAAAATTCAGAAAATGAGAAGTGAATTATGAGGGAGCTTGCTCTTGGTTTGGAGGGAAATGAAATAAATATCATTTAGGTTTGGGGCCCAAAATTTTGGCTTGGGATCCAAAAAATATGGTTTGGAATTGGCTTAGAAAGTGATTAGGATCTAGCCTTGGAATTAGGCTTGGTAAATGCTCTAGATCCTTCTCCATTAATTCAAAATGAATAAAAATCATAAAATTGGAAAATTGGAGCCAAAACACATGTTGAAAATGCTGCTGGAATTCAAAATTCGCAACTGTTAACCGGTTAACCAAAGCGTTAACCGGTTAACGCAAGCAAATTTTGAACTCTCCCACCTTTTAGTGGGAAACTCCCATAATAACCCGGCGCCGACCGTTTTGATCTGATCTTGATTCTTAATCCTTTTAGGGCTTTGACCATGATGCTAAGCTTGTATGAAATACCATGTGAGCTTCCTGCCAGGTCACCATGCTCTTGACTTTGACTTGTAGTGCTTCGAATTTCCCGGATGATTGATCATATGCCTTATGCTAGAACATGTGAGTGATATGCTTCATCTTTCTATGCAAAATGCTAAGGTTGTGACATGCTAATGATGATTATGATATGATGATGATGCTAAAAAGAAGAGGGCAAAATTTGGGGTATTACAGTAACATGCTTTCGGAAAGAACCTTGTCGATGATGTACATGCATTGTTTCAAATCCCCAAACATAGGAAAGATAAGGAGTTAATCCATAGACAACCACTTTTAGCCTAGAAGTAGGAGTTTCTTTCGGATAATCAAAACCCTTACACTTAACCTGGGGCAGGGTAGTGTTCAGTTAACCTGATTACGCATCCAAACTACAAGGTGTAACATCCCATCTAGAGATCCATCCATGACCAAGGACTTGGCAGTCATAATCTTTCAAAAAAAAAGAGAGAAAACCACTAAGTGAGCACCCAAAGGGAGACTTAGTAAAAAAATAATTATAGCAAATCCCGGTGGACGAAAGCGCTTTATAAAGCAGTTCAGACAAATTCAAAACAAAGACAAATAAGAAGAGGAACTCAAATCCTCATCAAATAAAAAAAATTGCATCAATAATCAAAGGGTCACCGGTATCCATTGAAACGAAATAAGGTGACTGCCATTTCAACAAAATCTTGAATCATCATCTACAACCATTACACCTTCAAGCTCTCTTAGGAGACAAATGTGTGTGTCGATTAGCTGAACTTAGGACTGGAGGACATCACGAAGAGGGGTGGGTACAAAAATACTTTGAGCATATATCCTTTGTTTCAATAACCATGAACCATACCATGTTATAACCCTTGAAAGACCTAATTGAGGCAGGGTTTGTTTTGAAAGCATATCTCAGCAAGGTTGCGTAAACTGACTCATAAAGACATGTTAATCTTTTTCCCGCTGTATTTTTCACACACCAGCTAAATCACCATTACATTTGGACAATCGATCCATTCGTCACACACTTTCACATCATCCAAATAAATGATTTTTCAAAACTTGCATGAACGTTGCATTAAAATTACTATTTCTAAGTGAACAATTTTAACTACAAATCAATACTTGATATCATGGAAATTCCAAGGAGAAATCATAGAGGAACTTAAGCACTCATTGATATTAATGTGAATCAAGAACACCTCATAACCTTCCGGATCAGAGCCATTCAATCCAATGACCATGTTGACTAGGAAATAAGTTAATTCCCAAGCATCAGTTGAGGAAAATCAATCAAGATTTGTTCGATCAGTGGGGAATCATATCAAGACTCTACTAACCAAGGCTAAGTCATCAAGAGGTTCTTTTGATCAAGGAAGGTCCCTCAAACACTCAATCAGTACATGTTAATCCGCTTCAATGCTCATTTAGGGCAAGCTACCTCAATAGCGCATCAAAGCCAGTCACTCTAAAAGTCAATTAATCAAGGAGGAACCTTTTCATGGCACGGTAATGGGGCAAGCCATCTCGATTTATATCATGGTTCGATTACTTCCAAACTCCTTTCGTGACAAGCTTATGGGGCAAGCCATCTCGATCTATATCATGGTTCGATTGCTTCCAAACTCCTTTCATGACACGGTAATGGAGAAAGCCATCTCGATTTATATCATGGTTCAATTGTTTCCAAACTCCTTTCATGACTTGGTTTTGGGACAAGCCAGGTCGAGTATATCTCATGGTTCGATTGTTTCCAATGACCTTGTAAGAAAATTTCTTCAAAGACCCAACAGACTGGGGCAAGATGTGCTAAAGAGGGGGAAGTTGTCTCCATACCTTCAAGCGGCTCAAGAAAGCTTCATCAATGAACTTTGAGTTCAAGACGAGTATCGGGGAATCATGCTATCACCCCACTAAATAACCTTTACTTTAAAAAAAGCCTTCATACAAAAGACTTTCACATCCATCACCTTTTACAGGGGCAGTTTTGAACCTTCATATCATTGCATAAATCATCCATGTGCATCAGTCATGTCGCTTCGCTAGAGCATAGATCCACGCATATCATATCATTGAACATAACCTCGTAACATGAAGTATGTAACCCAAGATTTGACCCCAAAGTCCAGTTCTCGTTTGGAAAACCATTTCAAAGTCAAGTTCTCGTTTGGCAAACCCTCTTAAGGTCCAATTCTCGTTTGGAAAATGGTCGGAAATATCCAGTTCTCATTTGGAAAACCATTCCAAGGTCCAGTTCTTATATAGAAAACCATCCAAAGTCCAGTTATCATCTGGAAAACCATCCAAGGTCCAGTTCTCGTCTGGAAAACGATTTAAAGTCCAGTTCTCGGCTGACAAACCATTTCTCATCTGGTAACCTATGTTCTGAATCCAGTTTTTGACTGGAAGTTCATCCTTAAAGTCACCCCTGGAGTGGCAACCTTAAAGTCCACCCATGGAGTGGCAACCTTAATAGTCCACCCATGGAGTGGTAACCTCAAAGTCCAACTTTGTTTGGCAACTCAAAAGTCCAATCGTGTTTGGAACAACCTTAAAGTCCACATGTGGAGTGGCACCCTCAAAAGTCCAATTTTTATTAGCAAACATCAGATAACTAAAAGTCCAACCATGTTTGGCACCCTCACAAGATAAAGTCCGGATTCATCTTGCATTGTCACATGCATGACATGCATAGTATTCCTGCATGAAAACAAGAATGTCATAAAAACAATCCTATCAATCATCAGCATAAAAATCATTTGCAACAAGATTCCAACAATTGCATTTTCATATGAATCATTGTGCATCATGCAATGCATAACATCAACATCAAACATAACATAACAAGATCTAGGATCCAGGACATGCATCCCGGACATTCCTCTTCCAAAGTCGACAGTATTCCTCCGAAAGGATCTAATACCCCGCATGTGCTCGCAGATTCCAGGTCCCCCAGCAGGTCATTCTTCAACTTTATGGTTGATAATGTTGACCCGTATAAACTTCGCTTTGTTGCTCCCCAAGCAAAGGTTATCCTAAAAGATCTCTTGCGAGCTTTTCCTCTACAGGACTTGGCTAGCATACTTCCTTTGGAAGGAATTCTCATTGACTGGTTTTCCCCAGCAGATCATTTGTTTTGAGATATTGCTTTGGTATTCTCCGAAGAACCTTAATCGATAAGGTACTGCTTCGTAAGACCCAAAGAATCTTATGTTTTGTTAAGATATTGTCCTTGAAGAACCTTAACTCATGAGGGACTACTTCGTGTGACTCGAAATATTCATTCAGTAAATTGAGATAGTGCTTTGTTATTTCAAAGAATCTCAGACATTTTAGGCAATATTCCATCCCATACTTATATCTTTTATTACTTCATTGTATTTACTTTCTTGTCAGACAAATTTTAGGGTCTTCTTATATCTAATTGACTTTTAACCTAAAACTGAACGCCATGCAGCAGTTCACTTCGGGTTCAAGGCAATTAGATAGGGGCATCTGTCATACCCCAAATTTGTCCTACCCATATAATTATTTTCATTTATTTCTATTTACTAACAACTATGCAAAATCCAAAAAAATATTTGTTGCTGTAAAAGCTCAGGTTCTTGCAAGGATGCGTCATAGTTCATTCAGGGTTATCAAGACTAGTGTGGATAGAATTCAAGTGTGTCGGAATTTGGAGATTATCCAGTAATCCAAATCAGGATCTTGGGCAGGGTCAGGTTATCTTTTGGTTCAAGCATATTCACAAGACAAATTATTCAGAAGTCAGGACATTTTGGCTCCTAGTTCAAGTTATTTCAAGTTTAGATTATGTATATCCATATCCTTTTCCATGAACTAAGAGAATTTAGGCGTGCCATCTATGCAAAATCTTTCAAGGAAAAAGATCAAAGGCGCAAGTGTGATTCAAGGAAATCCTTTTCTAATTATGTTTGCATTGGTGCTCTTTGGAAATTGACTTAATATTATTAAGTTAATAACATTTGTTGTGAAAACCCGTTTCTTTTGAAATTCAAGAAATTACTATGAATTAATTCATGTTCTTGCTTGGTAAGGATGGAACTTGTAAAAGAGGGTGTCATGTATTATGAGGAAAAATAGAAGGAGTTTCAAAACGTGGTACATACTGGTAATGTCCAAATGGTAAGAAAAATTCAAATTGGCTTCAAAGGTAATTCCAAGATACATTGGAAAGATACAAGCACGTGTGATCCAAATGCACAAACTTCAAGTTTATGCTAAAATAAAAAAAGAGACAACTTCAATTCTATTCCCAACAAACAAGTTCACGATTCTAAAAAAACTTCCAGATGGAAAAATCAAATTGAATTGCACAAAAGGAAGGTGGTTTCATTTACAAGGCACTGAAAATTGATTGTTAATCAATGTAAATTTATTGTTCAACAATGTTTTAGATCATTACAAGAAACCTTACAATATGTTACAAGAAGTAATTCTAAGTTTAAAAAGATGATGAATATTCAAGTACAGGACTCTTAGAGTTTTAAGAATGAGCGAGAGTAACTTCAAGTTCTTTTACACCAAGTTTTTGAATTTAACTTCTGTGCCACCATATTTTTTATACAATATGATGCTGCCATTGGAAGCCCTTTAAAACCATTTTCCATGATTTGAAACCTATTGTCAAAAGAGGAAGAAAGTTAAAATAAAGCCCTGCTACATCATATTGCAGGTGAAGTTCAGCATTTAAAAGTGACATTTTTTGTTGAACATAAAGTACAAACTCGTCACCAAAATTATGTCATCCTCGTGCCAATTTTATGGAACAATCAATCCCCATGAAAGTATTAATCCATGCTTCATGCAATCATCTTCATGATGAGTCTTTATTCAAGCCTTCTCCAAGACGTTATCTCGCCATTACTCTATGTATCCTTCACTCAACATCCTTGAAGCTCTTTTTTTATGCCAAGTTGCTACCCCTGCTCTCCATTCTTTGTGACTAATGAACATGAAAAGTTGAGACCAAGTGTTAGAATATAACTCAAATTCAAAGACTAAGAGTTATACAAAGAATATGGTGGCATCAATGATCAGTCTTGTAATACCAATATACAAAAGACATACATAAAGCATATTTTTCATATATATATATATATATATATAATATTAATAATTTGGTACTGAAATACAAATAAGTTCTTAGCAACACGTTGTATAAATATAGCCACTAACACATAAGGTACTAAACAAGGCTATAAAATAGTACAAGATGTTCAACTACAAAAAGATCTAAGAACTAGATCCGAAGATCTCAAAAATCCACAGCGGAAGACTAAGCCATCAACTAGTAAGGATAATCAAGTCACCTTATCCTTACCCTTAGCGGGACCTGAAGTACCTGAAATAAAAACATCAACATGGGGTGAGATAAAACATCTCAGTGGGTTCCCTATCTTAGAGTTCTATCGGCTCTAAGGATCAAGCATAACAATTCTACGAGTACAAAGGTTCCTCTCAAAAATAACCAAGTCGAAATGGAACAACCTAGCAATACATCGTACAAGACTTCCCGTGGGACTCAGTGGAACACCCACCTCAAGTATGAACCACTAGACTTCTCATGGGACTCAATGAAATACCCATCTCAAGTTAACTCTCGCTTCCCATGGGACTCAATGTAATACCCACCTCAAGATAACTCTCGCTTCCCGTGGGACTCAATGTAATACCCACCTCAAGATAACTCTCGCTTCTCGTGGGACTCTATGTAATACCCACCTCAAGCTAACTCTCGCTTCCCGTGGGACTCTATGTAATACCCACCTCAAGCTAACTCTCGCTTCCCATGGGACTCAATGTAATACCCACCTCAAGCTCACAAAGGGAAACACAATAAAGCGCGATCCTCAATCCTTATTAGTCTACGAACTCCTAGGTGTCTCACAAGTCTCGCCATTCCTTATCTTTAACTCACAATTCCATAGTTACGTTTCGTTACATTTTAATCGAATAGTCGGGTAAAAGTCAGTTGGAACTAACATTTCTTGGTCTCAAAATATATATTTCATCATTAGCTTCGAAACGATATGTGGAACGCTAAAAACGGATACCCGGATCATAAGTTACGAATTATAAACCAAAGTTGGAATCTACATGTCTCGTTGAGCGAGCTTCTTCTCGCTGAGCGAGCTCCTTCTCGCTGAGCGAAAATCACCCTGGAACTTTCGCTGAGCGAGGTATGCTCGTTGAGTGAGCTACACCAGTTCAGGAAGTTCCAGCCTCAAGGGAAAACACCTCTCCCACACCAAATCTCTCCCAAACATCAACCATTGCAGAAAAACATAATCAAACGTGTTCATAAACATCATATGAGTATTTTAGTTAAGTTTTAATCGAGTTTTAACCGTTAAACTTCCGATTTTTCTTAGATTTTCCAATCTAGCCCTAACCAAAAAATCTCTAAAACTCAACCAAAATCAAAGATAAAAGTTTCTAACTAAGAACCCACCTCAAGAGATGAAGATTGGCGGAAAGATTGAGTTGATTCGACGGACGGATGATCGAGAATGAGGAATTGAAGCTTTTGGGGTTTTATCTCTTCTTCTTCTTCTTCTTCTTCTCTTCTCCTCTCCTTTTCTTCTTTTTCTTACCAACTTCTTCTTTCTCTCACATTCTTTCTATATATATAAAAATATAAAACTTATATTTTTACCAATGGGTCAAAAATTAGAGATTATCCAAAAATGTCTCTTAATCTGATATTTTATAAAACCTCTGAGTCAACTAATATCAATTAATAAAATAATATCTCGTTGATTACTTTATTTGGTTCCATTAAAATTTCTTAGAGTATTCCGGAATAATATTATTACCAATTAATATTGTCCAGAGCTTTAAATAAAATACAGGGTATTACATCCTCCCCCCTTAAATAAAATTCGTCCACTAATTTAAAGGATTACCTGAACAGGTGAGGATATGATTCCCGCATTTTTGATTCCAACTCCCACATAGCATCGCCCGAATGCGTCTCATCCCATTGCACCTTTACAAGCGGTATCTCTTTATTCCTTAACACTTTGGTTTCTCTCCCAACAATACGGCTCAGTTGGGGCTCGAAGGTCAAATCCGCTTCTATCTCAATAGAATCTGGCAGAATAGGCTGAAGGGGGTCAGGAACGAACCTACGAAGTTGGTATACATGAAAAACATCATGCATTTCGGATAGTGATGGAGGCAAGGCTAAACAGTAAGCAACTTCACCAATCGTTTCTAGAATCTGATACGGTCCTACGTATCTCGGGCTTAACTTACGCAACATAAACGATCCTTTCAACTTCAACCTCGGAGTGACTTTCAAGTATACATGGTCACCTTCAACAATTTCCAAAGGTCTCCTTTGATTTTCAACATAGCTCTTCTGACGATCTTGGGCTTGCTTAATCTTTTCTCGGATCATACGAATCTTTTTCGTAGTCTCTTGAATAATTTTTGGTCCTAAGATCCTATCTTCACCCACTTCCGACCAACACAGCGGTGTTCTACACCTTCTTCCGTACAAAGTCTCATACGGGGCCATACTGATGCTTTCATGGTAACTATTGTTGTACAAAAATTCGATCAACGGCAAAAGTTCTTTCCAATTTCCTCTACTCTCTAAAACACATGCTCTCAACATATCCTCCATCGTTTGAATCGTACGTTCCGTCTGACCATCCATTTGAGGATGATTAGAAGTACTCAAACGCAAATTCGTACCCATGGCTTGTTGGAACACCTTCCAAAATCTCGAAGTGAACTTTGGATCTCTATCCGATACAATACTGGACAGGACACCGTGCAATCTCACAATTTCAGCAATAAACAACCTTGCAAGCTTACTTGTCTTATATGTAGTCTTCACGGCTAAGAAATGTGCAGATTTTGTTAGTCGGTCCACAATCACCTAAACAGAATCATAGCCACCCTGAGTATTTGGTAAACCTACTGCAAAGTCCATAGAGATACTATCCCATTTCCAAATTGGGATGTACAAAGGTTGTAACAATCCACCTGGCCTTTGGTGCTCAATCTTCACTTGCTGACACACCGCACATTCTGACACAAATACTGCAATGTCCTTTTTCTTCCCGGACCACCAATATTCCCTCTTCAAATCATGATACATCTTCGGAGAACCCGGATGTATCGTAAAAGAACCTTTATGTTCTTCTTCCATAATCCTTCTCTTCAACACATCATCATCCGGAATGCAAATTCTTTGATTAAATAGGATGATCCCATCTAATGCTCTCACAAAATCCGGTTGGAGTAACAGTCCTTGCAACTTCTCATCCAAAACTTGCGCTTGTTGAATATCATTCCTCAAGGTAGAATTAATATTCAAGTTTCTCATGATTACACCATTCGGAGTCCAAACAAACTGAAGATTAAGATCCCGAGACTTTTCTAACAATGCATACTCCAATACCATCAATTCGGCACTATGAATCACTTTTCTACTAAGGCATCTGCCACTTTGTTCGCTTTTCCGGGGTGATACTTCAACTCAAGATCATAATCCTTCAAATACTCCATCCATCTCCTCTGTCTCATATTCAGTTCCTTTTGATCAAAGAGGTACTTCAAACTCTTATGATCAGTAAACATCTCAAAACACACACCATACAAATAGTGCCGCCACACTTTCAAGGTAAACACCATGACCGCTAATTCCAAATCATGCGTAGGATAATTCTTCTCATGAACTCTCAACTGTATGGAAGCATACGCCACCACCTGACCTTCTTGCATTAGAACACCTCCTAAACCCATCTTTGAAGCCTCGCAAAACACTTCATAAGATTTGTTAGGTCAGGAATAATCAAGACTGGAGCAGTCGTCAATTTCTCCTTCAACCATACGAAACTTTGCTCACAACTGGAATCACATTCATAAGCATAGTCCTTCCTAGTGAGCTTAGTTAACGGTACTTCCATCTGGAAAAAAAACCTTTATAAACCTTCTGTAGTAACCTACCAAACCTAGGAAGATTCTCACTTCGGTAACATTATTCGGTCTCTCCCAATTAATTACAGCTTCTATCTTGGACGGGTCTACAGCTACACCTCCCTGTGATATAACATGTCCAAGGAACTTGACTTCTGACATCTAGAACTCAGACTTACTAAACTTAGCAAAAAGTTGCTTTTCCTGCAGTATAGATAGGAAAATCCTTAGATGTTCTCCGTGCTCTTGCGGAGTACGAGAATAGATAAGAATGACATCGATAAAGATCACCACAAATTTATCCAAATAATTCTGAAATATCTGGTTCATGTAGTCCATAAAAACAGCTGGAGAATTCGTCACACCGAAAGGCATCACTAAGAATTCGTAATGACCGTAACGGGTTCTGAACACAGTCTTCGGAACATCAGAACTCTTCACACGAATCTGGTGATAGCCCGATCTCAGATCAATCTTCGAGAACACACATGCTCCTTTCAATTGATCTAGAAGGTCATCTATCCTTGGTAAGGGGTTTTTATTCTTGATTGTGACCTTGTTCAACTTACGATAATCAATACACAGCCACATACCACCATCTTTCTTCTTTACCAATAACATAGGAGCTCCCCACGGTGAAACACTAGGTCTTACAAAATGCTTTTCCATCAAATCCTCCAATTGATCCTTCAACTCCTTCAACTCGAGTGGAGCCATCCGATAAGGGAAAACGGATATAGTAGCCATTCCCGGTATCAGGTCAACTGAGAACTCAACTTCACTCACTTGAGGTAAGGAAGTGACATCTTCAGGAAAAACATCGGGAAATTCACAAACTATCGGAATGTTCAAAACTTGCTGGTCATTACTCTCCTCATTAGTAAGGACAAGCAAAACAGGTTTCTCTTGTTCAAACATAAAATTTACCATTCCAACCGTACCTTCTAAGATCGTTGTCAAAACATCTTTCGGAGGCGCTTCAACAGAGGGAATGAGGATCAACTTTTCTTCACATCCAATAAACACAGAATTAGCAGACAACCAGTCCATTCCAAGGATAACATCAATTTTCTTAAGGGGCGAACAAATGAGGTCAATCTGAAAGATTCTACCATCCACGGACAACGTACAGTTCTCACACTTAAGCGGTGTCTCGACAGTTTCATCCATAGCAGTAGTAACCACCATTGGAGGAGACAAAGGAAATAGTCGCAACCCAAGTCACTTTGCACAACTAGTAGATATAAAAGAATGTGTAGCTCCACAGTCAAATAAAACAAGACAGGGATGATTGTTAACAAGACAATTACCTGTAATCAAGGGATTGTCACCCTTCGCCTTCCTAGCATCCATAGTATAAACTCTCGCTTGCACTTGGTCCTTCTTCTAGGGACAATCTCTAGAAAAATGTCCTTCTCTCTAACAAAGGAAACAAACCACGGCACCCAGATTGCATCTACCAAAATGATTCTTATGGCATCGGGAGCAAGAAGGAGGAGTACTGGATCTAGGACTCGACACCTGTTTCCCCTTGAAGGGTTGAGGCCTCGACCTAAAAGATTGACTAGCTCTCCCCCAATCTCCTTGAACTGCCCTTCCGGCACTTGCTTCTGTCTGCACTTTCATCAAACTATGTTATGCAACATAACATTGCCTCAACATCTCAGAGTAGATAGTGAAGTCCCTTTGAGAGACACTATGCGAGAGTTCGGCCCTTAGCCCAAACAAGAACTGGTCAATTTTCCACCTTTCATCCGGAGCATAAATATCCTACCTAGAGTAGGCCGCCATGTTCTCAAACTTCTCAGCATAACTGGCCACAGTCATGCTCCCTTGCCTCAATTGTTGAAATTCGAACTCCTTTTATGTCCTCAAGGAACTCGGGAAATACTTATCCATAAAAAATGTCTTAAATTGCTGCCATACCCTCGGAATCCCTTGCACCATCATCAAATTGGTAGCACTTTCCCACCACCTAGCAGCAGGACCCTTTAGTAAATGTGACGCAAAAGTCATCTTGTCTTCTTCACTACAAACCACAATCTGGAATATCCTCTCTACTCCAGTCACCCATTCGTGAGCCTTAACCGAATCCAATCCGCCATGAAACTCTTGGGGGTTCATGCAGAAGAAGTCTCTAAATGTTCCTCCCACAGCTCAAGGAGCAACCACGTGAGGGTGAAGGCCTCCACTCATCTGATGCATCATTTCTTGCATGAATTGGTGTTGATGTTGTTGCATCTGTTGCATAAATTGGAACAGAGGAGCATTCCCATCGCTACCTGTTTGATCGCTATCGGGAGGAGTGACACTGGGTCGAGCACGAGTTCCACGTCTACCAGCCATATTTCCTAAATATCATCAAAACAGGATTAAGTTGATCAGGCTCAATACCATAAATATAACATTTAGTCCTATCGCAAGTCAAAGTGTATGAACAGAAGGAAACACTTATAATATTTCATGGCTAGGTCGAGGATACGACCTACTCTGATACCAACTGTAATACCCATATACAAAAGACATACATAAAGCATATTTTTCATATATATAATATTAATAATTTGGTACAGAAATACAAATAATTTCTTAGAAACACGGTGTATAAATATAGCCACTACAACATAAGGTACTAAACAAAGCTATAAAATAGTACAAGACTTCATGTGGGACTCAGTGGAACACCCACCTCAAGTATGAACCACTAGACTTCTCATGGGACTCAATGAAATAACCATCTCAAGTTAACTCTCGCTTCCCATGGGACTCAATGTAATACCCACCTCAAGCTAACTCTCGCTTCCCGTGGGACTCAATGTAATACTCACCTCAAGCTAACTCTCGCTTCCCGTGGGACTCAATGTAATACCCACCTCAAGCTAACTCTTTCTTCCCGTGGGACTCAATGTAATACCTACCTCAAGCTAACTCTCGCTTCCCGTGGGACTCAATGTAATACCCACCTCAAGCTAACAAAGGGAAACACAATCAAGCGCGATCCTCAATTCTTATTAGTCTACGAACTCCTAGGTGTCTCACAAGTCTCACCATTCCTTATCTTTAACTCACAATTCCATAATTATGTTTCGTTACCTTTTAATCGAATAGTCGGGTAAAAGTCAGGTGGAACTAAAATTTCTTGGTCTCAAAATATAGATTTCATCATTATTTTCGATACGATATGTGGAACGCTAAAAACTGATACCCGGATCATAAGTTACGAATTAAAAACCAAAGTTGGAATCTACAGGTCTCGCTGAGTGAAAATCGCCCACGAACTTTCGCTGAGCGAAGTATGCTCGCTGAACGAGTTACACCAGTTCAGGAAGTTCCAGCCTTATGGGAAAACACCTTTCCCACACCAAATCTCTTCCAAACACCAACCATTACAGAAATACATAACCAAACATGTTCATAAATATCATATGAGTATTTTAGTTATGTTTTAATCGAGTTTTAACCGTTAAACTTCCGATTTTTATTAGATTTTCCAATCTAGCCCTAACCACAAAATCTCTAAAACTCAACCAAAATCAAAGATAAAAGTTTCTAACTAAGAACCCACCTCAAGAGATGAATATTGGCCGAAAGGTTGAGTTGATTCGACGGGCGGGTGATCGAGAATGAGGAATTGAAGCTTTTGGGGTTTTCTCTCTTCTTATTCTTCTTCTCTTCTCCTCTCCTTTTCTTCTTTTTCTTACCAACTTCTTTTTTCTCTCATATTCTTTCTATATATATAAAAATATAAAACTTATATTTTTACCAATCGGTCAAAAATTAGAGAGTATCCTAAAATGTCTCTTAATCCGATATTTTATAAAACCTCTGAGTCAGCTAATATCAATTAATAAAATAATATCTTGTTGATTACTCTATTTTGTTCCAATAAAATTTCTTAGGGTATTCCGGAATAATATTATTACCAATTAATATTTTTCAGAGTTTTAAATAAAATACGGGGTATTACAAGTCTCTTTGACACAAATGGTACAAAACAATGGTTATTACAAGCTACAAACAATTTGAATTATGGATCACTTGGTGCTATTTCCAAAACACTTTCAACCAAACTTTGCAAGAGAAAAATATTATCTGCTTTGCTTGACTTGCTTTAGAGTTTCATTCTCTTCAAAGCTTCATGTTGATTTCCTTCCAAGATACTCCTTTCCAAAATTGCTTCATACAATAAGTGCATACATGAAAGGGTAAGCAAATGGTTAGAAAAATTTCATAGAAATGGCCCACTGCAAGAACTCCACAACCCATGTATAATTCTATCAGAAAATGCAAACAAAGTCCAAGTTAATTGAGTGTATGTTTGAACTAAAATCATCACAAAAATGCAAAGGCCAAGAACAAAGAGATTATAATGGAAACAGAGCAAAGATCACATGAGCACAAGCATCACAAGGCAATGTTTAAATAAGCTATTATAATTCAGAGCCAAAAAGATTGAAATTCTCATAATCTGGAAATTCAAAATCCAAATTCCATGAGCTAGATGAAAGCAAAGTGTGGTTAGTGGTAAAACAGATGAGTCAGCAATGAGTAAATTAGCAATTCTCAAGCAGTGAAAAAATAAGTTTACACAGTAAAAAGCAACAAGTTCAGTAAAGAATGCAAGAGAATTTCATCAAGACGACAAAGGATTTTATAACAATTCACAGCTAACACTACAAACACATGATTTTCATGACTCACCACCAAGAGGTCCCCACAGAATCCCATTCAAAAATCGATTATAACGGTTTATGACAAATACAACTCAGAGGCTCACATGACTCTCACGGATTCCTCTCCTCGCACGTTCCATTCACACATATCAGTACCTCACCTCTCCATATAAAAATCCAATCATTGGTATTGAAATAGAGGACGCCACCACCACCTGAAAAACCCTAAAAGAATCAGAGATACACGGAAAAAAAAAGTTACTC
Organism: Lathyrus aphaca; assembly: GCA_963966055.1. Lineage (NCBI taxonomy): Eukaryota > Viridiplantae > Streptophyta > Magnoliopsida > Fabales > Fabaceae > Lathyrus > Lathyrus aphaca. The sequence continues at coordinate 503,304,021 of OZ014520.1, forward strand.
TGCAAAATTAATCCTCAAAACCCTAGATTCTTCACTCAAAGATCGTTCTAACAAGTTTTTCAGAGTTCATCATCAGAAATCTAAGGATACTTAAGTTATGCCCCACTCATTTCATTCTCGGACGAACTACAAGGGAGACAACAAGGAGAAGACAAACAGAAAGCAAAGGGAAGCAGATCATTTTCCTACAACATACCTTGAAGAAGCGCGAATCGTATCTCTCTATTTGAGGTAGTTTTTCTCACCCTTGTCTGAACAATGTCGTTGATTTTGCGTCACTTTTTGCTATTGTTTATTTTGCGGTACCATTGATTTTTGCATCATGTTTATTTCGTGATGTTGGTGATGACATATGATGAAGCCTCGTCTCCTTTGAGATGATGATGAGGCTGAGTAAGGAACCAGAACATATGTGGAAGAGCGTTTGAGTTTTGTTTAGAAGTGAAGGGTTCCCTTTGTTTCGTTTCTAATTTGCGTTTTCTTGTGTTTCTTTTTAATAAAAAGCTTTAATGGGTGTTGACCTTTGATTTTTTAAGGAGTGTGTTTAATGCTTTGGAATGGATCTTATAGAAACCCAATGGTCAGAACCGGTTTCCCATGTTAACTTGATAGGTAGCGCACGGAATCCAGTGCTGAGTGGCTCTAGGTCTGCCTGAGACCACCACAGTGATGCGTGGATGGATGTCCCAATGCATTTAACGCTTACTTTTATTTTGTACTTTCATTAAATTGTCAAGGGTTTATTTGACTGTTGGATACCAAGTCATGATCACAGACCCTCGAATCAATGGTTGTGATCTGATGGATCATGTGTCTTATGGTGGATGAGAATTATTGGGTCGAAGGATTAACCAGTGCTTTTTGGACCTTGACCAATCACTTTGGGCCTTTGTTTTTACTAATCAACACCCATTTTCTCTGCTAAACACACACCCCTGTTTTTACTACAAAACCAGGCCCTATTTTTATTTATTTGTTTTGTTTTGTTTCTTTTCATAAAGATTCTAAAAAAGACCCAAAAAAAACTTTTTGTAATTAATTATATCATTTTATTTTACATAATTAATTAATTAATTAATTATATTAAATAATCTTATTTAGTTAAGTTAATTAATATTTTTTTAATATTTTCAAAATCCAAAAAACATTTTCACTAATTAATTTAATTAAATAGATTTATTTAATTCGATTAATTAATTTGATAATTAATCTAATTAAATATTTATATTTAATCTTATTAATTAATTTTTAACCTTTGTTCGACATTATGCGTGTGATGAATGTTTGTGTATGCTAGATTCTTCTTTCTTGTGATATGATGCTATGCTTACTTGTGTGATTTACTTTTGCATTTTGACGATAAATTGCTAAGAAAAATACAAACGCAGACTAAGACTAAATCATTTCAAAAGATAAGCAAATTTCTTGGTCCAACGCCAAGTAAATATCCATACACACTTCACTTCATACACACATGTAAGTCGATCATACTTTGATCGCCATTCGCACCACCTTTGCACTTCACACTTTTTCTCAACCTTTTCCAACTTAAACGAATCAACGCATCGCGCTTGTTTTCTATGGCTAGTCTTTAGCTTACTTGATCCATATCAATTCTTCCAACTTTGCGAGCCGAGCGCATTGTGTCTTGCTAACAAACCCACAAATAAACTTCCATTTGCATTCACCCCTTAGCTTCAAAAAACCAAAACATCTCTTTAGACTCAAACCCTTGATCCAACCTCAAGTGGTTCTAGGTAAATAAAACACTCTAATAATACGAGGAGAATTGTATGTCACGAGCCTTAAGTGGTAGAAAGGAGGATAATGAGCTCTCGTTACTCGCTCCGATTATTTCATCGCAAGACGCTCGTCTTATTGGTTCGGAATAATCACCTCTACCCATAGTCTTTAGTGCAACTCAATTCCTAAATCCTTTTTTTGAAAGAAAGGTAATAAAAATAACACCAATTACCCTTAGTAGGCCGAACTATGAAGCTCTGACTTTCCCCTTGAATGAGAGAATACGTAGGCACGAGGATCTCAATCCTTGCCGAGCCCCTAGTATCAATAAACCCATTAGTTTAACAAGTAATTCATAAGTATTGACATCCCTTCGCGCGTGACAACTTAGATGGTTCCCATCGAGTACGATGGATGTAGGGGGTGTTAATACCTTCCACCTACATAACCGACTTCCGAACAAAAGGCAATGGTTTGTGACGACCTTGTCTTATCCCATCTTGGTGGTTTTATCTATATTTACCCTTTACCTATTTGGGAATAAATAAAATTAGGTGGTGACTCTCATGTCAGCCCAACCGCGACCGCGTTTGTTAGGATCATATTTTTCGAGGTACGACAAACCACGTACGTTTTTTTCTGTTCGCGATACAGGCATCTCTTGTATAGCTTTTACTTTAGCAAGGTCAACCTCTATCCCTCTTTTCCTCACGACGGAACCCAGAAACTTTCCAAAACACACCCCAAAAGTGTACTTGTTCGGATTCAATCTTAAACGAAACTTCCTAAGTCTCTCAAATAGATTTTTGAGATTAACCTGATATTCCTCTTCAAATTGGGACTTGGAAATCATATCATCCACGTAGCACTCTATCTCTCTGTGAATTATGTCGTGGAATAATGTTACCACAACCCATTGATACGTCGCCCCAGTGTTATTCAATCCGGAGGGCATCACCTTGTAGCAGAAAGTACCCCAAAAGGGTAATGAACGTTGTTTTCTCCATGTCTTTTAGTGATATGTTTATCTGATTGTACCCGGAGAAGCCATCCATGAAAGAAAATACTGAGAACTCAGCTGTGTTGTCAACCAATACATCAATGTGAGGTAATGGGAAGTCGTCTTTTGGGCTTGCTCTGTTAAGGTCTCGGTAGTCAACGTACATCTGGACCTTGTCGTCCTTCTTTGGTATTAGTACAATATTAGCTACCCAGGGTGGATAACTAGTTACAGCAAGGGACCCGGTGTCCCACTGCTTCTGAACTTCCTCTTTGATCTTCATGGTTATATCAGGACGGGTTCTTTGAAGCTTCTGTTTAACCGGAGAACAGTCCTCTCTTAGTGGTAACTTATGCATCACAATGTCAGTATCTAAACCTGGCATATCCTGATATGACCAAGCAAAGATATCCACATATTCTTGAATCATACCAATCAGTTCCTGTTTCACATTGGGTTGTTTACTAGCCCCTATCTTGATTTCCTTTTTCGCATCCTTGGACCCAAGGTTGATAACTTCAATCTCCTTCTGATGAGGCTGAATAACCCTTTCCTCTTGTCTCAATAACCTGGCTAATTCTTAGGGGAGTTCACAATCTTCCTTAACCCCTTCATCAACTTGGTAGATAGGATATTTAAAGTCATACTCAGTCATAGCATAATTGTTATCAAAGGAATCCGGGTGATTAATTTTGCACAAGTAATGTGCTTATTTCAGAGTTCAGTTTTATGAAAAGGAAAAGAAAAATAAAACATTTCCATTTTATTGTTTTTGTGAAAAATGTTTAAAAATGAAAGAAAGTGAACACAATTTTGATTGAAAAATGTCCTTTATTCATGGTAAATTAAAATTGCAAATAATGCAAGGTGGCCCTATAAATGGATCTGTGCATCTTGGACAGAGTGTAGGACTTGACATGCAAATGTAATAAAGAAAACAAAGAAAATTACTCTGGATGGAAAGTAACTTGGATAATATCTACCGCAAACCAGTTCTTTAGTTCTTCTCTAGGGACACGCTGACTCACCCAATTGTCTAGGTCGCAGTCATTGTCAGCGTCTTCTCCGGCAGTAGCACAAACTTGATTTGGATCAATAACTCCCCCGCTCGAGAAGCTTATCAATTCTTTGCTCTTTGACATCTCTGGTTGGCCTGGTAGATACCTGATTCCAAACTTATCATCCTTTTTGTCAACTTCCATAACATTTCCCCAGCCCTGGGCATTACCTTCTTGTACCACCTCCAAAGCTTGCCTGTACGAGGCTATGGAGGTTCCCACCTTTTCAATACTCTTTCCCCTTGGGCTGGAAGAAGCTTCGTGAATATTGATTGTCTCAAATGCCCGACAAATTGTTTCATGGATTTCCCTGTCCATCTCCACATACTTAAAAGTTGATAGGTGGCTCACGAAAATGTCCTCCTCCCTGCAAACGGTGACAACCTGTCCATCCACCATGTACTTCAGCTTCTGGTGAAGCGTGAATTTCACTGCGCCAACAACGTGAATCTGGGGCCTACTAAGAAGACAACTGTAGGCAGGTTGTATGTCCATAAAATAGAAAGTGCTTTTGAACACCTAGGACCCAATCTTTACAGGTAGCTCAACTTCCCCAAAAACTGATCTTTTAGAACCGTCAAACGCTCTCACCACCAAGTCACTGGGTCGTAGGACAATCCTGTCAACATCAAGCTTTCATCAAAGCTTTCTTAGGTAGCACATTCAGTGACGACCCCGTATCAACCAAGACATGAGATAGCACGGCCCCATACACTTCGTGGTGATCTGTAAGGCTTTATTGTGATTCCATCCTTCAGAAGTCATATCTCTATCAATGAAATCCAGCCCATGGCTGGTGTTCACATTAGCAACCACTGCCTCCAATTAATTCACTGTAATCTCCTGAGGAACGTATGCCATTTTTTTCCCTATGCGCTTGGGAACACATCAGTAAGGACAAAATCAAAATCTTTGAGGGTATCTGATTCAATTGTTCAACCACTTTGTAGTCACTCTTTTTTTATAATGCACAAGAATTATTCTACTTCTTTTTCAAAAGTGCTATGTTTTGTAGCAAGAGTCACCACCTCCTCGGTCGCCACTTGTTTGCCTTTTACGCAAGCTGCAGCCTCAGCTTCTGTATTAGTCCTCAGTGTCTGTGGAGCAAAGAGCCGTCCAATTCGGGTAAACCCTCAAAGGCCTCCCACATTGTCGATACTAGAACCAGTCTCTACTTGGCATTTCTCTTCAACCCTCTGTCCTTGTACATACACGTCTGCGCTGTAATGCCACAGAACGAATTTTTCATTGTCATAAGGTATAGGACCAGGAACTATAATCGTCACAGGGCTCACCTTCTGAGGTACATAGATAGTGACAGGCTCCGGTCTGGGTGGCACCGGAATGTCAGTTGGAGTGAAGTATATGGTTACTGTAGAAACATTGTCACTTTCGTTGTTTACTTTGTCAAATTGTAAGTAGCCTTCTTCTATCAAACTTTGAATCCCTGTTCTCAATCTGTCACAACCATTCTCACAACTCAAGCAGTCTTCGCAATCATTACCACAACCTGGGAACACATGTCCCTTTAGTAGACGACTTTTCACGATCATCAACGATGTCTCAACATCCTTCACATCTGTAATCAAATTCAATTCTCTTATGTCTTCTATTGCGTTCACCCTTGCACCACCATTGTGGTTCGGCATAGGTTTGTTGGTGACATTTGGAGGTGGTGAAAACTTGATAGCTTTAGAATCAATTAGATCATGTACTTTCAATTGTAAAGCTATGCACTTCTCCATCGCGTTCCCTTGAGCACCCGAGTGAAATGTGCAACGTGCATTCGCATCATACCTGGGAGGAGGATTGCCTATGAGTGGTGCCAACATTCTTAATTGCACCATGTTCAAATCTAGCAGCCTTTGTAGCAGAGTAGTATAAGTCATTGGAATAGTTTCAATCACCCGATCAGTCTATCTTGGGCGATGAAATTGTCTCCGATGATTGCAATGTTGAGGATGCTGCTATTGTTGTTGAGCCGGATCTGCAGGTATAGTAATAGCTTCCACCTAAGCATAATGGTTTGGACGACCACGACCTCTATCTCTACCATAAACAACATTTGTTTCCCCCTTTCTCCTTCTTTGGGGGCCTGCAAATTGCTTCCTCATTCCAGATGAACTGCTTGCACTTACGTCTTGGATCTTTTCGAGCTTTATCAAATTCTTAACTTTCTCATCAGCAATCACCAAATTTGTGAACTTTGTGGCAGAACACGAAGCCAAACGATCAATGAAAACTCTCTGAAGTGTTCCCATAAACATACCTTCCATATCATGGTCCAATAGTGGAGGTTGGACCCTGGCAGCAAGCTGACGCCAGCACTGGGAGTACTCTTTAACGCTCTCTTTTGACATTTAGGACATGCTCTGCAATTATGTGCGATTGGGAGCCATGTCCATGTTATATTGGTACTGCTTAACAAAAGCCTCAGCTATCTCCTTCCAGTTTCTAATAGACGCACGACTTAACTTCATATACCACTCCTGGGATGCCCCAGTGAGGCTATCTTGGAAGTAATACATCCAGAGTTTTTCATCGTCTGTATAGGCTTCAATCCTTCCCACATACGCCTGGAGGTGAGTCTTGGGACACGTGGAGCCATTATATTTATCAAATGTGGGAGGCTTGAATTTTTGGGGGATCCTGACCCCGGGAATAATGCCCAAATTAGATACATCGAAACCCATAGTGTTTTGAGACTCTATTTAACGAATCTTCTCTTTCATCTCCTCAAAACGACGGTTGACTTCAGCATTTTGACCATCCACCTCTTCCAGAACAGTGAATTGGTCCTTCTGACCATCCATAAGATCGTTGCGAGCTTGATCCCCACCCCGACCACCAGTGTTAGCATTAAAAACAGGAATAGCTTCCGGAGTACCACTAGTGTTTCCATGAGCACTTGTACCTCCGCCCACTCTGTTTACCTCTTGAGACACTTGGGTCCTCTCGACCATCTCTCTTAGCCTTTCTTGATTCTGGTTCATTCCAGTCATGAGGGTCATGAACCGGTCCATCCTCATTCTCAATTCGGCAAGATCAACCTGCATTTGATCCATCAACCTTTCTCTGTTTTCTTTAGTTGGGTAACGGTGAATCCTCGTTGCAGCAATAGTGCCTGAAAATATGAGACGTTAGAAACCTGGAATCTAGACCTGCAAAACATAAAAAGGTGATATGCATGCTATGCAAATTCTGTGTTTCATTCTCAAGGATTTTTGTGGCCCAATTCCGGTATGAAATCTAGATGACTCTAGGACCCCAACTCGAGAAGAAACCTCTGCATGATACTCAAATTCAGTTGGCCGAAGAAACTCAGTGTCAGTGCATACAAGGTAATGGTCTGATTAACTTCCCTCAAGGACTTGTTGATACTTTTGTGCTCAGCATTTCTTCTGATCTCCATCAAGCCTTTTCTCTTGAAGTAAGCTTCCCTGTCAGCAAAATCTTTCTCTTTAGCCTCTCTCTCCTACTCTATCTTCTGAATACTTTTCCTCTAAATCTTTGTTGGCATGCACCATATACTGATACACCCTATTATTCTCGGAGTTTTCAATTCTAACTTCATGGAGTTGAGCTTCCAGATTCTGATAGTCTTCCAGAGAAATAGTGGTATTGGGCTCAACAACTGAAGGAGGAGCCTGAGAGAATGGTAAGTAAGAAATAGATTGAATTCATTGCGGTGAAACAGGGGAATATGTCAGTGACATATTATGCTGCAAATTTTATGGAGTTGTCGAAGTTCTATATGCACCATGATGCGACAACTTCTGAATTTTTGAAGTGTATCAATTTTGAGAACGGGTTGCGCTCCGAGATTAAGAAGGTTGTAGGGTATTAGTAGATTCGTGTTTTTGCTGATCTGATTGATAGTTGTAGGATATTAGAAGAGGATAATAATGCTCATTACAAGATTGTTACTGATAGAAGGGGCAAGAATCAGAAAAACCATGGCAAGCCTTATGATACTCCAGCTGGTAAGGGTAAGTAGAAAGTTGCTCCGGGTCAGAGAACTAGTGGGGGGGATGCTCCTGCTCGTATTGTTTGTTTCAAGTGTGGGCAAGATGGACATAAGAGTAATGTGTGTACTGCTGAAGTGAAGCGTTATTTTCGTTGTGGAAAAGATGGGCATGCGATATCTGATTCCACGTATAAAGAGATTATCCGCTTTAACAATGGCGAAGAAGGGCATATTGGTAGCACGTGCCAGAAGCCAAAGAAAGAAAAGTATGGAGGAAAAGTGTTCGCTTTAGCTGGAACTCAGACAATGTAATACCCATATATAAAAGACATACATCAAGCATATTTTTCATATATAAAATTAAGTTTGGCATTGAAATACAACAAGTTCTTAAGTACATATTGCATAAATATAGCCACTACAACATAAGGTACTAACAAAAAGGCTATAATTAATACAAGATGTTCTCAAAATAATAAGTCTAAGAACTAGATATGAGGATCTCAAAAGTCCACAGTGGAAGAAACCATCAAACAAGCAAAGATAATCAAGTCGCCTTATCCTTACCCTTTGCGGAACCTGAAGTACCTGAAATAACAACATCAACATGGGGTGAGATAAAACAATCTCAGTGAGTTCCTTATCTTAGAGTTCTCTCGGCTCTAAAAGGTTTGAACTAAATAATACTCATGTCGGGAAAAAAACCTAGACTTCGAGTTTATATAAACTAGAAACATCCAAGTAATACAACCGAGCACACACAAGGTGCTTGGAGGAATCTTTCCCCGCCCAGCCATAGCCGTAAAAGACGAGAACAAGTCACTCACTATTTATCTAAGGTACTTTCCCCGCCCAGCCACACCAGGACGAGTACGGGTCATGACACCTTACCACAAAGTAACTTTCCCCGCCCAGCCTCACAAGGACGAATACGGGTCACTCATTACTTATCCTAATGGATACTTTCCCCGCCCAGCCACACCAGGATGAGCACGGGTCATGTTCATCCATTAAGGGACTCGATTCCACGATTAAAACATAACACAAGTGTAACACCCTAAAATTTGCCCTCTTGTTTTATTATTAATCTCAAGTAGCTCGTGCTTCATTCCCGTATCATTCCGCATATCATTGCATCGCATTCTAAAAATAATAATAAATAAATCATCACCATTTGCATATGCATGAGGCACGTGGTCGATCAAGGTTTGCCAAATATTTGGAGCTAATGAGAAGAAATAATACAACAACAAAAAAATCCAAGACATTTACAAGTTAAACCCATGAAAGGAATGAAAATTCACATTTTTCATCAGTTAATCGGTTAACGCATATGGTTAACCAGTTAACGGAGGCGAAAATTGAATAAAAACTTCAAAAAATGGTAGGAAGCACCTTTTCCCTCCACTTTTCCTTTTCCTTCTCTTCACCTTGTTTTACACTTCCATTTAGCCTTGGATTCTTCTACCACATACTAGAACCTTCTACCACCTTCTAGATCTTTCTAGCATATTCCAAAGAATATTCCAAGGAATATTCAATATTCCAAGGAATATTCTAGAAATCCAACTAACTTCAACTAACTCCAAGGCTAGGTCCTAACCTAACATAGCTCCTAAGCAAGCTCCATTCCCAAACCTCATGACATACCTAACCTCTATATAAACCTAAACCATTCCCAAACCAAGGGGTTCCACCATTTTTTTCACCATTTTCATCTTTAATCTCTCATTTCTCTCTCACTTTTCCACCTTTCACCAAAGCGTTTTCATAGAAGTTCTTCAAATTCTTCATTGGAATTTGAAGAACTCGAAGCTAAACCTTCATCAATCATCAATTGTGGAGCTTATTTGAAGAAGCAATTTTGTTTTTGGATTGGTTTTGAGCTCATTGGAATGGATTAATCAAATGTTCATCAAGAAGTATCATCAACCATATTTTTTTGCGCATTTGCGGATCTTCGGTTTTCTTCTCCACTTGCATTATGATCTACACCGCAACACACACTGAAGCAATCCTCCGCTTCGTAGGTTGGTGATTCAAAATCACTTTCTCAATTTAAGTTATTTCTCTTCATCTTGCCTTACGGCATTCTTCGCATTTATCGTTTTTGCGTCAATTGATATTTTGGTAGATTAATCATTAAGCTAGAATATTGTAATGTGCTTGTGATTTTCTTGAGTGCTAAAATGTTGATTTTAGGTGTAGAATTCGTGTTCAATTGATAGGTTAACCATAAGAACTTTTGGAAATAAGTTGGTAGGCTAGAAGTGCTTTTCCAAATTGTATTTTCCTTTCTATTCAGTGTTAACCGGTTAACCCCAGGGGTTAACCGGTTAACGCGTCTGTTACGTACTGTATTTGCCCATTTTTGAAACCCGTTAACCGGTTAACCAATACCGTTAACCAGTTAACACTGTAGAAACTTGTGATTTTTGTTATTTTGCATGCATGTTTGTTAACCTATGTTTCTTTAATCTTCATAGATCAATAGTGTAAACACCCTAAATTTTCCCTCACTTTTTCTCACACCTTGGTTTGTGATCTTTCATTTTTGCATTAGCATAAGCATATCTTCAGGCACTATAGTTGCAACGAGGATTCATCCACTGCATAGTTCATTTCATCTGCATCTAGGGTTTGTGATCTGAGCAATCCAAGAAGTGATCTGAGCCATCCCAAAGGTCTTGAAGCTTTCCAAGAGGGTCCATGTGTGTTCCACGATCATAATATTCTCCCCAAAGTTCATGAAAGTCAAGAGATCACAAAGAATGGCAAAGGCATGGAGGCAGAGCTAGGGTTTTCCTACACAGATGACCAAAATTAGGGTTTTGATTTCAGAGGCCTTAACCCCAATTTTTTTTCATTCTTGTTTCTAATGGTCTTAATATGTTATAAGGATCATGTGTACCAAATTTGATGAAGAAATTCACTGTGGAAGTCATCTGATCATTGGGTAGCTTCTTGAGCAAGTAAAGTCAAAATCAGGGCATCTGAGGCCTCCATCAAGGGTACCAAAGGGTCATCATCATCATTTTGAGTCTCTATGATCTTTATTGGATCTTATAAGTGGTTGGAAGTTCATAAAGTTGAAGAATTTTGAGCCAAATGCAAACTTGATATTTTTGGAAAGGACTTGTAATGGAAACTTTCCATTTTGGGAAAGATTTTCAACCTCCTCTTTCATGACCAAAAATGCTTCAAATGAAAAATTCTTGGGCATGAAAGTTGTAGATTATGTCTTTCCCTTTTCAAAAAGTACTATAACATGTCTTGATTCATCCTAGAACTCAAGATATGGCATTTCAAAGTTGGAATAAATCCTATAATTTTCAAGTTCATGCCAAAGAGGATTTTTTGCAAATTCAAGTTTCAAGCCATTTCATGACCTCTAATTGATTTCTAGGAATCATACAAACACAGTGCAATGCATTAGAACCAAGATTGTGCCTTGGATTGTAAGTTTCCACAAGATATTTTTATGAAATTTTCAAAGAGGGAAAAGTTGTAAAACCTCTTGAAACCTTCCCTCCACTTGTGCCAGCTGCATAAAACCAATCCTATGGCCCTCCTTGATGCAAGCTGAGGCCAAACACCCCTTGAAGCAAGCTCTGCCATGGCCCATGCTTGAAGTACAAAGTTGTTGGCTTTTTTGCAACTTGCCCATACCAATCACAATAGGCCACAACAACTCTCTGAACCAATCACATTTGCTTATACTAACCTCAAGCACTCCAAAGCACACAACACACAAGCTCAGAACCTCCCACAAGTCAGCATTCACAAAATTGGCCAAAAACTTCAAGTCTTCGAAACTCTCAGCACAAACACCAAACCTCAAATCTTTTTCCACCAATCATCTATATACATCATAGGGAGCAAAAACCACCATTCACTTTGCCCTGAAAGTCCCTCAAACTCAAACACGATTTTTCATCTCTCAGAACTGAACCTTCAAAAGGAGGCCTTTTAAACACTTGCAAAGCTTCTCGTTAGCATCAGGGTGATCAAAGGAGGTGTCTTGCACAAGAAGCGAGCTTTGGGGGTCCATATTTGCTCAACTCCAGCTCAGGTATAACTCAAGAACTTTTTTCTCATAGCTTTGATTTTAAGTTGCAATGTGATAAAGCATGTTTCTCTGATCATTATGCACTTTGAATCACTGAAAATGGTCAAGTATGTGGGATGTATTCAACTCCTGAAATTTTTACCAGTTTTCTGTTTGGCTTCGATTCTCTCTTTGATGCAAAATAAATTGTTTTTGTTTGTGGATTCTTGTTGTTTGATGTTAGAGGATCGATTCTGGAGATTTTGGCATGTTTTCATGGCCTGGGGAGGGAGATAGGGATTTGGCCTGCCGGAGAAGATGACCGGAGCTTAGCTCCGGTCACCTGAAAATGATTAGCCCTAATTAGGGTTTAGATGCCCAGATTGATTCCTGACCTTTAGATATTGATTAGATTAACGCGTGAACGGGCCAGATTAGTTCATTAGGTTTAATTTCTGTTTAATTAAATAAATCACAATTAATTAGTCAGATTTGATCTGGACCTATGAAACGCGTGCGCAGTCAATGCTTACCCCCCAAGTTTGAATCCTGGCCCTTAGATGTGCTTACTTTTCATTTAAATCATTTTATTTTCATTTGTATTCATTTCTTTTGCATATTTTATTTAAAATAGTTAAAAATATAAAAAAAATGATCTTTTGCATTTCTGATCCAAATATTTTTCTCAACCCAAAAATGATTTTTATTTTATTTTTTGTATTAAAAAAGTTTTTTTTTAAATATTTAAATGTTATTTTTAATTAATTAATAGATTTTAATTAATTAAAAATACATTAAGTTTCTAAAAATCACCAAAAAATTCATGAACCATTCCAATACATTTAGAAACATTTCCAAACTCATCATACAAATTTCTTTTTAGGTTTGATCCAAATTTCACAATTTTCTTTGAATTAGGGTTCTATAAAATCACATTTTCATACCCTAACATGAAAAATTCATTTATGCCTAACCATGATGAGTTTGAACTTGATTCTTTTTGCATTATTTCACATATTGCATGTAGTTTCTAGAATATTTTTCTCATGAATTTATCTTGCATTTTCAATTTGATTTTCATTTTCCCTTAAGAATCACCCAAAACCCTAGCAAAATTAGGAAATTCATAACTTTCAATAGGATTAGCTTCTGACCTTCTCCTTTGGGGTTTGATCTTGTATAGGTTTAGGGTTTGATTGAGCTTGATTTCAATTTTTTATCATGTTGTATGCTTATGTTTTGGTCATTTGCATCTCATGCATTCAAAAAACCCTAATTTCTCATGTTCATTTGCATTCATCTTTGCATATCATCATCATGTGAACTTGCCATGACATTTCAAACATTCATATGACATCTTAGACATATTAAGGCATGCTTGAACATTGCTTGTTCATTTCTTAATTCATTTGTTATGTCTTGCATTCATTACATTTCATAAACATACATGTGTTTTCAAACCTCTAAATATGCTTCCCTGCACCTCATCTTTGTATGAACATTCATATGCATATTGTATGACTTTGAATCATCTCATATGCCATTTGCATTGTATAATCACTTCTGACTTTGGTCTTTGCATCTCATTTCATTTCATTTCCTTTTACTTTATGTCTTATGCATTCATACTAACATTTTCAGGAACTTTTGGTAAGTTATTTGGGAGGTGGATTTGCCTTCACTTCCCATCTATTCTCATCATTCATATGCATATTTACTTGTATTTTAAGTGAACTTGTTTCACTTGTGTTCCTTTTTTCTTACTTTCTTTCTTTTAAGTTACTTATCTTCTTCAGGAAGTAAGTAACTTATTCTTCGTCTTCCTTCTCTTTTCATCTGCTTCTTCCATTGGTGGCCTTGAAGATATTTTCTCTTAAGCCTAACAAACCATAGGATACCCAAGCATGATAACTTTTAGGGTTGTGTATAGTCCCCCTTAGACTCTTACCTTTGAGTCTCCTTGAGTCTCTCTTCTCATCTCAATAATCAGAGACTAAACTCTTGAAGTTTTAGGACTTTGGAATTAGGGTTATGCATGCATCCTTCTCTTAGGATGGAGTGTATAACTTTAATCCTAAGTGTTAAACCTTTAATTTGTTTACATATCTAAATCAAATCACACTAATAATCACTAATACTTTATCTTGTAACTTGGACCTTACATTAGTGTTCTATCTCTTCCTTATGGTTAAGAGGGACTAACCCTAGTGTTTAATCTACAAGTCCCCCTCAAGTTGTCTTACAAACCATAAAATCCACTTCTTAATCTCATCCCTTAATTAAAATCCACTTAATAAAGGCTTGTTATATAATGAATTTAATCCCTAACCATGGATTAAGTTGAGGTATCTTCCTCAGCTTAAGTGTTCTCATCTATTATCCTTCTATTAGGATGGTGTAATGAGTTCACTAATCTGTGATTAGAGATTAAACTCATTACTTAACACTAAACAAAAACCCAAAAAACATCTAAATAACCACAAGTAGGTTAATGATCTTAATCCTACATCATCATGGTAATTAAGTTGAGATGCTTATCTCATACTTAAGTAGGCTCATTATCCCTAATCAGGGAGGATATAATGAGCTTACAAACCCTTGATTTGGGCTTAAGCTCATTAAATTATGCAAAACACCAAAAACAATAACAAAACTGAAAACACAAAAAAAAAACAATAATCATCTCCTTCGGGATTCTTTTCTCATCACACTCATTCATAAACGAGAACTTGCTTCTTCCGCCTAATGCAAGACAGTTAGCACTCGAGCCAGACGAGTAATACACTTGAGCATAGACTAGCAAGCAGTTCATAGTCAATTTATTTTCAGTCTCTTTGAGTCGAACTACGGTGTTCTGACTTCCACATTGCACGCGAGGATACGTAGGCTTAAATTAACAATTATCGAACAAAAGTTTATGTGTCTTCCCCTTCTTTCAACATTCTTTCTAAGCCTCAGTTCCTGAGCAATTAACCTTTTGCACTGACACCTGTATATTTATTTTCTTATCTTTTGCACACAGATAGCACATACACTTACCCCTTTTAAACACCATCTTGTAAGCATGGATCCCGTCGAGTACGACGGATAATCTGGGTGCTAATACATTCCCAGGTTGTAACCAACCCCCTTTCTCAGTTTCTCTAGTTCGCAACCGTCTTATCCATCTCTTTCCAGGTTTATGCCGCATTACCTTTCCTTCGGGATAAAAATGCCTAGCTGGCGACTCTATTTCAATTCATTTTCATTTTCTCTTTTCTCCGACCATTCGCGTCTGCACCTTGGGACCTTAGTGTCTTTTCCTGGGAGTGACAACTTGGTGACTCTGCTGGGGAGACTTATCTTGCAACCAGGGTTTCTGGTTCTTTTTGTGGGTTTTTCCTAGCACTTGTTTGACTTGTGTTTATGGGGGTGTTATGTGCTACATGTGATTTTTGTTTATTGCTTTATTTATTGCTTTCGGTACAACTTTATTTATTGCTTCATTTACTGTTATTGCATTCCATATTACTGTCATCATATCATTGTGTTGGATCTGTTGTTTACCTTAGTGGGAGGGGTATTCAGTGAGTAAGGTTCCATACCGGGAGCCTGAGTGACACATAGGATAGAGTGGCTTCATATTCTTTCCAATTCCATTTCGGTCTGGTGCGGGAATATGAAACACGGTTCAAACATGGGTTTCTTCTTGAGAACTCTGTGCTACGGATTTCCTGTAGTACTATGGCTATCTGGGAAGCCTTCTAAGTCTGGATGACCTTTTTAGATGACCTTCAGCATCTGAGGTGAATTAGAGGAGGATCCTTTATGATTAATGTAAACATTGTACCTCCGGGTTAGAAGTGTTTACACTTCTCATAACTGATCCAAGTCTGAGGATCTTTGTTCTAGAACAATACCTGTGATAGGGTTGGGATGTTTACAGGTTTGCAGGAACCCTTGACCTCATCATACCTTGTTAATAATATTGTTAAGGTTACACTATTTTGGACTGATCTTATGAAACCATGGACTTGTGACTCTTTATTTGAGTTCCCCACCTGATTACTGGTTCTCTAAGCCTTCATCTGGACTTATGAACACACATGGACCTTATCAAGGCAGATAACAGATCCAACACCTGATCACAAACCCTTGCATATCATTCTGCATACATCATTTTGCATCATTTTAACATTTGTCTATTTGTTTTATAGGGTATCCACATCATCTTTTGTTTGGTTTTGACTGTTCTTCTGATTAGACATATTCATCAGATATATTCATCAGCTATCTTCATCAGAGGTTTTCTTCAGCATCTTCATCAGTCGTCTTCACCAGTGTTTCTCCTCAGTTATCTTCATCAGCATCCATTATCAGTATGGACCCATCCAGGAAGAGCAACATTACATATCATTTCTTTGAGCCCACTCAGGAAGGCATCAGGCAGATTCAGACACTCATCACTCCTAATCATGTCCCTTTATTCAGGGAACATTATGGTAGTATTATGGACATGATCATGGACTTGGATGCATCACAGAGGAGCATGATTCACACTTTCCTTCAGTTTTATGACCCTCCTCTCAGATGCTTTACTTTCCCAAACTTTCAGTTGGGTCCTTTGTTAGAAGAATTTTCCATGTTATTGGGTGTCCCCATCAGGAGAGGGATTCCTTTCAACCCTGAGATGACTGCTCCAAGGAATGAAGACATAGCTAAGGCTCTATACTTTTAAACCACCATCATTGATCAGGATATGACTACTAAGGCTGGAATCCTAGGCCTCCATTTGGACTTCTTGATTACTCAGGCCACCAGTCATGCTGCAGCAGGGAAATGAGACATTGTTTGTGCTCTTTTAGACCTTAGCATATATGGTATCATCTTGTTTGCAGACGATCCTAAGTTTGTAAGCAAGAATGATATCCATCTCTTCCTACTGAAGAATCCAGTTCCTACCTTGCTCGGGGATTTCTATTACTCAGTGCATCAAAGGAATGAGAAGCAGAGGGAAAGATTTGTCAGATGTTATGCACCTCTCTTCTACTACTGGTTATTGAGACACTTGCCAAAGTCAGAAGCTTTCTTGAATCCTCATCAGTCAAGAAATTGGGCTAAGAGAATGATTGCTCTCACTTCATAAGACATCAGGTGGTGCACTCAGAGCACCAAGGGCAGAGACATAATCACCAGCTGTGGGCAGTATCCCAATGTACCTCTAATTGGAGTGAAGGGTTGCATCAACTACAATCCTTTATTGTTAAAAAGGCAATTAGGGTGTGCCTTAGTACATCCACCAAGAGAGCAGGACTTGTCAGAAACCCTTTACTGTGACATTCAGAATAATCATGCTATCGTCTGACAAGCAGACTGGGCTTGGGATAACATTCAGACATAAGGAACTACTATTCTTGGCAAGTGTAATAACATAGCTTCAGCTTAGTACATTGATTGGTCTCGTATCAGAGGACAGATCACCCGCATGCCATTCACCCTGGAGGATGTGCCAGGACCATCAGCAGTGGAGACTATAGCTACAGTTAGTTTATAGGAGTTTGAGAAGTTGAAGGAAAGGAACACTCAGCTTTCTGAAGCTCTAAAGAAGACCCTATGGGAGAGGAATGATAGTCGTCTAGAGAATGAGAGGTTAGAGAAGCTCTAGATCGAGCATATGACCAAGATTGAGAAGACAGATGACTACATCAGAAGAGCCCGGGCAGGGGAGTTGGTATTGAAGAATGCTTGCAAAGAAGCGAAGATTCAGAAAGCCAGAGCTGAGCACTACTTAGAGGAGAGTCAGGCTAGATGGATCAGAATTACTGAGGCTCGTTCACTGGAAGATCAGAAGACCCAGGCTAGGATAAAGCAGCTGGAAGCTAATGAGAAGAAGAGTCAGGAGGCCTTGTCAGCAGCACAAAAGGAAATCTCCGAGTTAAAACTCCGAGCGGGGTTGAAGAGATCAAAGGACCAAGACAAGTATAAGAAATTGACAAATGCCATTGCTACCAGGAACCTTCTTATCAGGACCATCACAGAGCATCCAGTTGGACCGGTGACTGATGCTCTCCTGAAGGAAGTCAAAGAGGATGACTTTGGGCTAGATGTTTGATTTTTTCGTACTTGTATTTCATTTTGTTTGTACTTTTGTTAATTTTGTTGTAAGAACTCAGATGGCTAATGAAAGAACTGAAATGTGGGCTCAGATGAACCAATTCATGGCAGTAATGACTGGGTTGGCCCAAAGCCAAGAAAGATTAAAAGAGTTGGTCAAGCGTCAAACTCCTGAAGAAAATCACCCAGGTACAGGAGGTACCAGCAACAATGATCATGTACAGCCACGTACTGAACCCCCGAAGTTTGGGCCTCATCTCAAACCTGAAGTTAATGCTATCAGGAATACCCAAGGTAACACTGGAGGGCGTGCCTTGCAAGAGGACCCTCAAGAGGAACAGTTCACTGTAGTTGGAGTTGGAGATGAAATCTTTGATCGTCGTATGAACGAGATAGCAGAAAAGTTAAGATCTCTGGAGTCCCAAAACTCCTTAGGATTCGATGTTATGGATATGGGCCTAGTTGAGGGAATAAGAATTCCTCACAAATTCAAACATCCATACTTTGAAAGATATAACGGTACCTCCTGTCCTCGTACCCATCTTCAATATTTCCTGGGAAGATTAAAGGCTTACACCATGGATGAAAATCTATGGATGTTTTACTTTGAGGATAGCTTGATCAGGGCATCCCGTGAGTGGTACTCTCATCTGACTAGGGCAACAGTCAGAAATTGGAAGGATTTGGCCGAGGCTTTCATACGCCAATATCAATACAATTTAGACATGGCTCCTAACAGAACTCTTCTAATGGGTATGTCACAATCCTCTAGAGAAAGCTTCAGAGAGTATGCTCAAAGATGGAGGCAATTAGCTGCTGTTTTTCAACCTCCAGTGTCAGAAAGAGAAATGGCAGATATGTTCATGAACACCCTACAGGGGATATACATTGATAGGTTGGCTGCTTTCTCTTCCACTAGCTTTGCTGACATAGTCATAGCAGGAGAGAGAATTGAAAGTTTGTTAAAGATGGGCAAGATTTCTGATAATGGCGCCAGCTCTAGCAGCACAAGAAAACCTTTTGCAGGGCCTCGCAGGTCGGGTGAAACCAATTCAGTACACATAGGCTGAGGTAGGCCCCAGTATATGCCAAGATCAATAGCTGCTATCACAATTCCCACTCCATCACCTGAACAACAATACACTCCGCAACCACAACATTTCCCTCAGCAACAACATTTTCCTCAACAAAGGTCTTACAACAACAACAACCAACAACAACGTCCTTTCCGGCAAAGGCCTTCTCAAGTCAACAGGGTAATCGATCCTATCTCGATGCCCTATGCCACTTTATTGCCACAACTTTTGAAGCTTAATCTTGTTTAATTGAGGACTCTAGCTCCATCAGATCCTCAAAACCTTCCAAGGAATTACGACGTCAACGCCAGATGTGCCTTCCATTCCAATGCACCTATCCACACAACAGAAAAGTGCAGAGCATTGCACATGAAGGTCCAAGATTTAGTGGATTACAAGGCGTTAAACTTTGCACCTCCTCCTAATGTTACAAAGAATCATATGCCTAGCCACGGTGGGCCCAGGATAAATGAAATTGAGGAGGACCAACCCGTGAACCTAATTGAAGATACTGCAAGTATTCAAACACCTCTGGCAGAGGTTAAAGCCCAGCTTTTAAAATGCCAGGTGTTCCCAGGTTGTGAGGCCTACTGTGAATCTTGCAAAGTTTCCACCAATGGTTGTGCAAGTTTAAAAAGTGGCATCAATGGTCTTATCAAAGAAGGTATCCTGCAGATAACATCAACAGTTTCAGTGTCTACAACATCAACAATTCCTCCTACAGCACCGATAAGCACCCCTCTCACAATGTCAAAAACAATTGTTCCGACAGACTCCGCTACAAAGTCAACAATAATCTCTTTTACTACTTCAACAAATATTAGTTCAACCGCATTCGCTTCTACAACAACATCAACCATTAATAATAACATCTCCAAAGTCACCATATACTATGACCCGGCAATGATCCCCGATTCCAACAATTTTCAGCAACAATCTAAACAACAACCCTGCTTCAGTCTTTCACCACCACCACCAGTCAGAAATCTTGTCACCATATATTACGATCCACAGATAATAGAAGTTCATACTTCCGCCGCAGTTAGCCCAGTCACCATCACGGTACCTAGACCCATTCCATATGAAAAAGATAATGATGTTCCATGACACTATGGTTCAAACCTCTACTGCAACGAGGAGAGAGTCGTTCTTGATTCTTCAACTCATACACCACAGGTCAATAATGTCGGGGGATGCGGAGGCTTCACTCGAAGCGGACGTCTCTTTGCGTCACAAGTTCCGAGAGTTAATGCTGAGGCAGAGGCTGCTGGCAAGGCTAAAGGCAAAAATGTGGTGCCTGAAGAACCAGTGACAAAAGAAGCTCATAAGACGTCCTTTGATCAGGATGTGGACGAATTTATGAGGATAATCAAGAGAAGCGATTATAAGGTTGTGGATCAGCTCCACCAGACTCCTTCCAAGATCTCCATCCTATCATTGCTATTGTGTTCTGAAGCTCATCGGGATGCATTACTTAAAGTCCTGCACGCAGCCTATGTGCCTGAGGCGATTACGGTGAATCAGCTAGAGACAATAGTTTCTAATGTTAATACTAGTCATGGACTAGGCTTCACCAACGCTGATTTGACTACGGAAGACCGTCATCATAATAAAGCTTTGCACATCACTCTAGAGTGTAAAGGAGTTGTTCTTTCACATGTTCTAGTTGACACTGAGTCCTCACTCAATGTCTTGCCAAAGAAAGCCCTTGTTAAGCTTGAATATAATGGCATAGCTCTCCGACCAAGCAATCTGGTGGTCAGAGCTTTTGATGGTTCCAAGAGGTCTGTTCTTGGAGAAGTGGATATGCCTGTGATAATTGGCCCGCAGGTCTTTCAAACTACTTTCTACGTGATGGACATTCAGTCGACCTACAGTTGTTTGTTGGGTCGACCTTGGATTCACGCCGCTGGCGCAATTACGTCGACCCTTCACCAGAAATTAAAATACGAGTGGGAAGGGCAAATTATCACAATCAGTGGTGAAGAGGACATTTTTGTTAGCTATCTGGCTACCTACAAATACATTGAGATGGATGGTGAGATTCACGAGACCATGAGCCAAGGTTTTGAAGCACTGAATGTCAATGAGGCGACAACTAAAGTATTTGCTGCATCCCAAGAGGATAGGATGGGTACTTCAATTATCTCCTACCAACAAGCTCGGAAGGTTGTTGAAGATGGGAATGCCCAAGGCTGGGGCAAGCTGCTACCTGTGGAGAAGAAGGAGGACAGATTTGGTTTGGGTTACAAACCATCCCGACAAGATCAAGCAGAGGCTGCTAAAGAGCCCAAGTTCATAAGTGGGGGAATACTGACCCCAGATGTTGTCAATAACGTGGAAGACAAGGCTGAAAGCGACCTCAACCTGGAGAGCTGGATTCGTCCAAGGATCACAGGCCAACAAGTCCTTAACTGGTCTTCCTAGGAAATTATAAGACTTACTCCTGCAGAGTAATTATTATTTCCTGCTTAAGCATGCATCAAGTCCTGCATCTTGCCCAAGGTGTCAGGACTCATTTTGTAATAGGGCCATATTTGTATTTTGTGTAAATGGAATATCAATGAACAATGGACATCTTTTGTAAATAATTTTCTTTTTCGCCCACTGTCTTTTAATTTTTGTTATTTTTCGCACAAAACAATAAATGGCAATGTTTTCAAAATAATAACTTCATTCACACTTTTTCTGAACAAGATTAAAATCAATCACTAAAAAGAACAATTCTCAACCCTTGCAGAGATAATCCTCCAGATTGCACCGACAACAACACTGTTATGACCTTGTATGACTTCGACAATCCAATTAATCAAGCAGATGAAGGGGTTGATGAAGACTATGATTTTCCTGATGAGTTGGCCAGGTTGTTGAAGCAAGAGGAAAAAGTGATTACTCCTCATCAGGAGGAGGTTGAAACTGTCAATCTTGGTACCGAGGAAGATGTGAAGGAAGTGAAGATTGGGGCCAGTCTGCAAGCTCCATTGAAAGAACAGCTCATCAGTATGCTTCAGGAATATGTCGATATCTTTGCTTGGTCCTATCAAGATATGCCAGGTATAGATACGAATATTGTCATGCACAAGCTACCATTGAAAGAAGATTGCCCACCAGTTAAACAGAAGTTGCGTCGCACCCGCCCAGATATGGCCATAAAGATTAAGGAAGAAGTACAAAAGCAGTGGGACGCCGATTTCCTTGCTGTATCTAGTTACCCACTGTGGGTTGCTAACATTGTACCTGTACCTAAAAAAGGTGGCAAGGTGCGTATGTGTGTGGATTATCGGGACCTGAACAGAGCTAGCCCGAAGGATGATTTCCCATTACCTCACATTGATGTATTGGTGGACAACACAACTCAGTTCTTGGTATTTTCTTTCATGGACGGATTTTATGGATACAATCAGATTAATATGTCACCCGAAGACATGGAGAAAAAAACTTTCATCACACCTTGGGGCACATTTTGTTACAAGGTGTCGCTCCCAAAGATTAGAATCCAGGTACAAGCGTGAACGGTCGGCGAAAATAACAATGAGAACACACAGCCGTGAACTCACTGGAGATGAATAGAGTCGCCAGCTAGGCATTTTTATCCCGGAGGAAAGGCAATGCTGCATAGGCCTAGAAAGATATGGATAAGACGGTTGCGAACCAGAGAGACTGAGAAAGGGGGTTGGTTACAACCTGGGAAGGTATTAGCACCCAGATTGTCCGTCGTACTCGACGGGATCCACGCTTAAAAGATTTGTGTTTTAAAGGGGTAGTGTCAGTGCAATCTGTGTATGAAATAGCTGGAAAGAGACGTACAGGTGTCAGTGTAAAGAAGTGAAGTGTAATATGTATAAGTGATGTGTCAGTGTAAGAATGAGAATGAATTGCTCAAGATCATGAGGCTTAAAGAAATGAGCTGGAAGGAGGGGGAATGTACAGAGACTTTTGTTCGATAACTGTTAAGTTATGCCTACGTATCCTCTCGTGCAATGAGGAAGTCAGAACACCGTAGTTCGACCCAAAGAGACTGAAAGATGAATTGACTTGTGAACTGCTTACTTGCCTATGCTCAAGTGTATGACCTGTCTGGCTCAGGTGCTTACTGTCTTGCATTAGACGGAAGAAGCAAGTTCTCGATTGTGAATGAAGGTGATGAGAAAAGAATCCCGAAGGAGACGATTATTGTTTGTTTTTGAGTTTTCAGTCTTTTATTGCTTTTGAAGTTTGTCATAAGATAATGAGCTTAAGCCTAAACCAATGGGTCAGTAAACTCATCACATCTTCCCTCTGATTAGGGGTAATGAGAATACTTTAAGTGTGAAGTCAGATTCTCACACTTAATCACCTTTGGTGTAGGATTAAGGCCATTAACCTACTTGATTATTTAGATGTTTTTGTGATTTTTGTTTAGTGTTGAGTAATGAGGTTAAGCCATAATCAAGGATTAAACAGACCCATTACACCATCCTAAAAGAAGGATGATAGATGAGAGTGTTTAAGCTGAGGAAGACTCCTCAACTTAATCCATGATTAGGGATTAAACCCATGACAAAACAAGCCTTTATTAAGTGGATTTTAGTTAATGGTATGATGATGAAGTGTTTTTTATGATTTGTAAGACAACTTGAGGGGGACTTGTCCATTAACACTAGGGTTAGTCCTTCTTAACCACTTAAGGAAGAATTAGAACCCTAATGCAAGGCCCAAGTTACAAGTGTGATGTCTTGATGATTATTATGTGGATTGATTAAGAGATTTCAACACATTAAGGGTTTAACACTTAGGATTAAAGTTATACACTCCATCCTAAAAGAAGGATGCAGGCATAAGCTTAATCACAAAGTCTTAAAGCCTTTAGGGTTTAGTCTCTGATTATGAGATGAGAAGAGAAGACTCAAAGAGACATAAAGGCAAAATCTAAGTGGAGGACTAATCAATATTCCCATGCTCGGATGGTCCTAGGTTAGTGAGGCTTACTATCCTAATGAAGGAGGAAGAAGAAGAGAAAAACGAAAGGAGAACCTCCATGGTGGCCTAGGCACACCTCGAGTCGAGAATGAATAAGAGAAAGTGAGGAAGAAGAAAAATAAAGATGAAGAAAAAGAATTGGATGAAAATGAAATAAGATACATAAGATACATAAGAAATAAGATAAGGAGATGAAAATGCGAAATGGGGAAGAAATAAGATAAAGAGATGAGAATGCGATATGGAGAAAATGCACAATGCACAAACAGAGCCTACACCAGTAGGACTTCCAGATGCAACCGCACACAAGAAGTAAAAATCGAGCTATAGCGTTACCTAACAGAGAAGGTCCGTTGCCTCTTTAGTGCGTGCAAAAGAAATACCCAGAGAGAAGTCGAATACTCAAAGCAAGCAAGTGAAATCAATAAACAAGCTAAATCTTCATTATCAAGATGAGTCTTCAGGTCTAAGGAACAATTCGACACAAGGCTATCACCGAAGTCGAACAATAAACCTACAAGCACAAACTAGAACCAAAATTAAATACAATTCTATTTACCTGAGCTCAAATAAATTGAATAAATTTATACTAAAGTTATATTAATATTAATAATGGTATCCAACTTCTAATAAAACCAAATTCAATTAAATTATGATAAACAAACAAAAAACAATAGTCAAAGTTAAATCCTAGTAGAATTCTAAACTAAATCTAATATTGATTACTTAACTAATTAACTATTAACTCTAACAAAATAATAAAATCCTAACTAAAAAATCAAGATACAAAAGGAAAGGGACAAAGGCAGTGAAATGGGGGTGTCCGCTGGATCAGGGGGAGATAGTGGTATGAACTTGGGCTCTCTCAAAAACCCAACAACAAGAATTCCTTCTCTATTATAATAACAAAATGAAAGGTTAAATAATAATAATAGAAAAATAAACAATCAGTAAAAATGTTTTATAAAAGCAAACAAGTTAAATAGAAAAAGAAACAAATAAAGACATAAACAGACTTAAATTATAAATAAGGAAACCCAATTGAACAAGAAAAATGATGAACAACGCAAAATCCCCAAACGCGAAGGAAAAACAAATCACTCCTCGGCGGCGGCCCTTTTCCAAACCCTTCCGTCAATTCGCGATAACTCCACCTCAAAATCCATCAATCTCTCGCCGTCTCCAAATGCTTCTCGGCTTCGGTCAGCTTCTTCCACCGTCTTGCTCTCAGATCTCGCGTCTCGTCGCGAAATCGCGAAAGGAAACAGACGATGGTGAGTGATTATCTTTTGCTCTGTTTCTTCGAAAACCTATCCAACTTGATCTCACTCTTCTTATGCCATTCGCGGTTTTGATCACGATTTAACTCATGACTTCTTCTTCTTCTTTTCTGATTCAGTTTGTTATTGGTTTTGATTCTGAGTTCTTTTGATTGTTGAAGGGAGAAGTGAGGTTGAAGGTGAATGAAGTTTGGTTTACGTTGATTCGAAGATTGAAGGGAGAAGTGAGGTTACAGGGGTTCGGTGAGTTATGTGAATGGTGATGGTTCTATTGCTGGGTCTGTGTTGTTGTGGTTTTGATGGAGTGAACAAAAGGTTGGTGCGGTTTGACTGTTGTTGTTGAAGGTTTCGATGTGAATGAAGGAGTGGTGAAAATGGTGGTTGGAGATTCAGTGGTTGAGAAGAGGTTTGGCGGTGGTTTGCGGAGTATACGTTTTATGCAGGTTTGTAAGGTTGAACAAAAGTTGAAAGGTGATTGTTGTTGATGAAGGAGAGGATAAAGAAAGGAGTTGATGGAGAAGAGTGATATGGTCGTGAGTTGTAATGAAAGGAGGTTTGTGCGAGAGGATTTGGCGTATGGCTTGGACGATGGAAAATATTGAAGGATTATTGGTTGTATGAGCTGAAGGAGAGTGTTGAAAGAGTTATTGCAGGAGAATGAAGGTTGGCCCTGTTATGGTGTGTATTGCCTTGGGTTTTGGTGGAACGAATTGTTGGGAAAAAAAAGTGATGTGCGTGTGTGCTGCTGTGAAAAAAAATGTGCAGGCTGTGCGTAAGTGATGTGCGTGAAGTGTTGAAGAGTGATGATAAAATGAGAGTGAGGATTGTTTTTGAAGTGAAGTGTGAAGGTGATTTTGTGAAAAATCTATCCGTTGGAGTGTGATGAGTGGCTAGGAAAAGTTGTTGTAGGGGGCCTGGGAGGAAATGCTAGCTTAGGAAAAGGCTAGCTGAAGTTGCCTTTTTTTCTTGTTGTTTTTTTTCAATACATTCTTGTACACATAAGAAAAAGAAGAATGTGCCTACAATATAATGGCTTCATTTTCTAATGATTTTTATTTTATAGAAATCCCTTTTTTTGTGGTAAAGAATAAAAAGAAATGGGCTTAATAAAGAATGCATAAAAAAAATGGATGAATAATTTGGAAATAAAAAGAATGGATAGAAATGTAGAAATTGATTTTTTATGGGTGTGAATTAGATTATGAATTAAATCGAAAAATGAATTTATGATGGGTAATGGAAATAGTTTTAAAAAATGAAAATTTGGTTTAATGGCTTAAGGTGTTAAAATGATTTATGAAATGGATGGATTAATCGGATCGATAATTTGAAAATGGATGATGACGTGAGTAATTGGACGTGGAATTGGGAAAAAATAAATGAAATAAATGGTTAATGAATGACAAACAACAGGGTGATAAAAACTCGATTTAAGGAATGAATCCAAACTCAAACTTTTCCACACAAAACAAAAACTGATTAAATGAACATAGCTGACACCAGATAACTCGCAACTACAACAAACAACTCTTCGAATTAATCCTCCACTGAATCTATGATCAAATCCTGAATCACTCTGAATCTGTTTGAATCAAACTCTGCGAAAATAAGTCCATAGATGAACACGACTGAACCTTGGATACACCCTATCTGAGAAATAAACACTGAAACGAATAACTTAAATTTGAAAAAATCTCCTGAGATATTGAGAAAGAAGAAAAGCCTTGTAACTTGGCGAAGAAGAGACCCATAGTTCACACTTCATTGCCAAATAAGTCAATATATAGTCTTCAAACGTGAAACCCTCGAATACCACTTAATAAGAGAAATAAACCTTAATTTAGTGACAAAAGCAATAAACCTTAATGGCTGCATAACCGAAAACTTGAGTTCTATGATAATCCCCAGATAAAAACGTGAAACCCAAATTCTTCAGAAAATGTGATCTCATGTCTCAGGAAACTATGCAAATGGTATGAATTCTAAATATTAATGACCAAATGGAAATGCAAATGAGATGCAAATGAAAGACAGGCGAAGAAAGAAAAACAGAGGGCAAATTTGGGGTGTCCACAGCTGCCCCTATTCAGACATGAGTTAGCTGTGCAGAATGTAAGCAACGGCTTATCAGGCAAACAAGATAACTTGTGGTTGAATACCAAAAAGACCCCGAAATTTGCACTCACAGAATGGAGAAGAAAAGGGATATAGATTGCATAAGAAAGCAAAGTATATTGTAAAGTGTGGGCGACGGAGGACGACCGCCAAGCAGAGGACGACTGCTGGGTAAAGAGCAATGACGGGGACGGCCGACATGCTGGAAAAGATGTGTGAAGTAAAGCAATGACGGGGACGGCCATCATGCTGGGGATAAAAAAAAGGGGTTATGATGGGGACGGCCATCTAGTAAAACTGTAAGATTCTCTGGGGATTAATGAAAAATGATGGGGACGGCCATCAAGTTCATAAAGTAAAGTAAACCACGACGGGGACGGCCATCGGGCTAAACTGAAAGGAAAAGGGACCACGACGGGGACGGCCATCGGGTTAAAGAATAAATGAAATAAACAGATGATGAGGTACGGCCATCAAAGGTGAAGGACGATCACCTAGCAGGGGACGGCTGCTCTGTCGGGGATAAGATGAAGGACGGTCATCTAAGGTGGAGGACGACCACCTGGCAGGGTACGGCTGCCGAAAATATCGCGACATAGGACGAATGCCGGATAAAAGATCAACGATGGGGACGGCCATCGGATGAGCATGATGGAGGACGACCATCAAGAGGTGGAGGACGACCACCTAGCAGGGTACGGCTGCTCTCAGGGTTTATCATGACACAGGACGAATGTCAGATAAAATGGAAAATTTACCTTGGTAGCGATCTACTGGGGATTAGTAAACACGGACGAGTGTTTATATCCAAGAAACAAAAGGGTAAGTGTTTAGATGTTTGTGTGTAGATTAAAGATGCGGACGAGCATCCTTAAGACTACGATACGGACGAGTATCGGGTAGAAACAAATAACTGACACATGTTCAGAGATGATGATACGGACGGGTATCAACGGGTTAACAGAGAACACGAATGAGTGTTGAATCCGAGGGGACTCTTCTGGAGAATAGTAGACACAGACGAGTGTCTATATTCAAGAAGACAAAAGTGTTTGACACGATGTATGGATTAAAGATGCGGACGAGCATCCTTAAGACTATGATACGTACGAGTATCAGGTAGAAACAAACGCTTGACGCATGTTCTGAGATGATGGTACGGACGAGTACCAACTGGTTAACAAAGAACAAGGACTAGTGTCGAATCTGTGGGGATATAAATGGTATATACAAGATACGGACGAGTATTTGTATAAGTGAAATAAGTAATAAGTATGAGTGGTGTATAGTTGAGTATTTAACTGTTGGGGAGAGTGACACAGACGAGTGTCGAAAGAAGAAAAGTATAGTATGAACAAGTATCTGATATACAAAGTGTTTATGTTACTGTGCTGGGGAAAATGACATGGACAGATGTCAAGGAAATGTATATATATGAGTATCTGTGAGTGCAAAGAGGATGTCTTTGGTTTTCTGCTGGGGATATGCCACGGACGGGTGCCACAAGGAGTATATGCTGATGTTTGGGAGTGTAAGGCAACTGTTTTAGCTTTAACTCTCCGCTGGGGAATCTGGGGAGCAATCTGTATACTGTTGACGGGTTGAAAGCTTTTAGCTCTGATGGGAACGAAGTGTTGGCAACCTGATGCTTGTTGGAGAGGTTTTCACTGGAGGAAAGACGACTCTGCGTGAGGTATACTTCGTTTAACTGCTTTGAACATCTGCTAAGGATCTGATCATCCTGCTCTGACTCCACTGGGGAGAATTTCTTCTTGCTCTGCTCGGGAAATCCCTTGGAAAGGAGAATCCCGATGACTCTATGGGGAAAGATCATCTTTAGACTTGGCTAGGGAAGATTCTTGATCACACAATCCGGCTGAGGAGGGAATTCCGATAATCCTAACTTTGTGGGGATGCAAGACCTTCAGCTGCCTGTTGGGAAAACTTTGTTGTGGAAAGATAAGTCCGCTTGGGGACGAGAACGATTCAATTAGCCTTGAAGTTCTGTTGGGGTTATCATCTGTTCCAACTCAGCTGGGGATGTCAACCTTCTGGCATGGTTGAGAAAAGATTTGGCAATGCTCTGCTGAGGAGGGACTTTGCTGGAGAATCAAAATATGCCCCAAGTATAGCATAATGACTGTGTTGGGAAGATGTGCCAATGAAAATTGGCTTTGACTGAATGCGAATAACCAACTCCTCATGAGGGAATCTTGTCGGCTGAAAGAATATCTTTATGCTCGGGGAAGAAATAAACTTCCAATGCCCTGCTGGTAAAATAAATATCAGACATTCCCTGAGAATTAACACATTGCTTCAAACTTCTGAGCTCAACAAAAGCATTACTGATCATCCTGAGTGAACCATCATTCCCTTAATTCCTCAATTATACCATATTACATCATCCATAAAAAGATCGTCTTCAGAGGATTTTACAGAAGACTTGGCATCCAGAATTGCCCCAGTGTCTTCAAACTCTCGCAGAAATTCAACAAGTCTTGAGATAACTGCCCCAGATTACGTCTTGAAACGATTCTTGCCCCACATCAGAGCTAAAACAGAAACCATGCGGTATGAAGATGCAATGCAAATGATGTACAATGCAGACGTATGCTCATGCAAAGATATGAAACAAGGATGGTTGGGCGCTAGGGCCAGGTTGATAGATATATATTTTTTGGTTGCCAAGCAATTGGACTTTTGAAGGTGAATTACCAGACGAGAACTGGTTTATTGAAGGTAGGCCAACAGACGAGAACTGATGGGCAAAGAATAAGTCGTCAGACGAGAACTGACTCCTCGGGGTGTTCATTGTCAAACGGGAATTGACTCTGAAAAAGAATGACTACCAGACGAGAACTGGCGTTCGACAGGTTAAATGAAAAGGTGAACAGACGGGAACTAGTTAAAAGATTCGCCTACCAGACGAGAACTGGTATTTGAAGTTGCTTCGCCAGACGAGAACTGGACTTTGGGTTTGTCTGCCAGACGAGGACTAGACTTTGGAAAGTTTTGCCAGATGAGAACTGGGCTTTGAAATGGTTTGCCAGACGAGAACTGGGCTTTGAAAAGGCTTGCCAGACGAGAACTGGACTTTGAAAGGTTGATAAGTTGGGGTTACGAGGCCCTGGGTGTGAGATCTGATGTTTCGGGGGTTATGCTCAATGCAATTATGATGCACATGCTCTATATGCGACATGAATAACGTATGCAAATGATTTATGCAATGATTATGAAAAGCCAGAAATGTTCCCGAGGACGGGAAGAAAGGTCTTAGTGACAAGGCTTTTGGTTGAGAAGGGTGACAAAGGCGGTGGGTAGCATGATTTCCCGACACTCGTCTTGAACTCTGAGATTACTGATATAACTTGCTCTGTGTAGCTAAAGTTTGCCCCAGTCGGGTGAGTCTCTGAACAGACTGTTGCTGATTATCCAATTCTTGGCATGGCGGCCTTGGATGTCCTCTCGTGAAGAGCTGCACTTAGTAAACTCTGGAAGTATTCTGCCCCGGTATGAGCGTGGAAGCGACTTGACTCATTCTGACTGAGCATCGGAAGAATTCATCCTTGGTTCACAGAAAATTAGGGCGGCCTGCCCCTGCTTGGTAGACTCAGCTCTGATCAACTGACTTTGAATGACGTTCCTTGATCAACTGATGCTTGGGAACTCTCTTCACCCTGACAGATTCCTTGGTCAACAAAACCACTGGATAACATGCCCCTGATTCATAGGCTAACAAGATGCGCTTGATTCTGGTCATCATTGTTGAATGATCAGGTTCCCTCATGATTGTTCTTTGTAGGAATTTCCCTGGTGTCACAAACTAAACTTGCAATTAAAACTGTACATTCACAAATGGTAATTTTAATGCAGTACACATGCAAGTTTTTGAAAATTTATTTTGATGCTTGTGACAGTGTGTGACGAAAGGACGATTAGTCCAAACGTAGTGTTGAGTTAGCAAACCTTTAGGAGTCAGTTTACGCAACCTTGTCGTAGTATGCTTCCAGAACTGAACCTGATTCAATTAGGACTTTCAAGGGTTATAACGTGGCTTGGTTCACGGTTTTAGAAAGAAATATTTATGGCTCAAAGTTTATATTTGCCCACCCATTCTCCTTGATGTTCTCCGGTCCTATATTCAGCTAATTCGACTTAAACGCTCGCTTCTCACAAGGGTTTTGTAATGATTGAGGAACCAATGACGTTGATGGTTTACACACCAATGAGGTTTCTTGGAGTAACGGTCACCCATTCTGACTTTGTGTCTGGTCACACGACTTTGTTCTCATGGAAGATTCTCTTTCATTTTTTATTACTCCCTAACTTTTGCCTGGACTGAACTCTTTTGAATTTTTTTCGATTTTGAAGTCCAGCGGGATGCCCTAACTTTTGCCTAAGTCATATGTTTTCACACATTTTTCGACTTAGCGGGCTTTATTTCCTTTTTTTGTATTTTTGTTGAACAAATCGTGTGACACTGGCTTGTCATGACTTGCTGAAAGGGTTGACTGCCTCATTCCTTTGCTGTGGAGGGATAACCATTGTGGTTTCACGTCTCTTGACCTCTTGAGGTGTAATGAATAAAGGTAATGGATCCTCGGATGCACACTCCTTTGGAAATTTGAACGCTCGGTCAAATTAACTGATAACTACCCTGCCTCGGGTTAGATGTGAGGGTTTTTTTTTCGTTCAGAAAAGAAACTCCTACTTCAAGGCTCAAAGGGGTTGACGAGGGTCTATCTCCCTTATATCTCCGGTGTTTGGGAATTAAAGCAATGCCTGTACATCGTCAGCAGGTTCTACTCTGAAAGCATACCTTCAACAATTATGAGTATTCAGTTGTCATCATCCTCCCTCAAACCTGCTAAACAACAGTGAAATAAATGGGAGGTATATGGATGCAATTTTTTTTGTTTTTTCAATGCAAGTAAAGAAAAAATGAGCGAATGCGACATAATTGATTCAAAAGTGCAAGATTACTACATTAACATTACCATTTAAAATAACAATGCTTAAAAGACAAGTAGCTGCTAACAGGAAAGAAACTACAATGCAAATGATAAAAGGATACAATGATCACCAACTCTGCTGACATACTGTTATCTGAGCCACTGAATCAGGAGACGCTTCTTCTGAAGTCTTTGAACTCAATCAGGCGAAAGGTTGACGCGCACAACCAAGCTTCCTTCTGGAAAGGAGATGTAGCCCTTGTCGATCAACTGTTGTACTCTGGCTTGAAAAGCTTTGCAATCTTCAGTTGAATGTCCGATTGATCCACCATGATACCCGCACTGCTCATGAGGATTGTACTCTGGAGGGTATGGCTCTGACAACGGCTTGAGAGGCTTAGGAACCACCAAAGAGCTCTGAATTAGATGTGGCAAAAGTTCACTGTATGCCATGGGAACTGGATGAAGAGGAGCAATCCTTCTTTCCAGATTGTTACGAGGCCTAGGCTGGCTCTGAAGTTGATTCTGAGGTCTTCGACCATGAGATTGCAGGTTTGGACGAGGAGGAGCCCAGGGTTTCTGACACGGTGCTCTGAGCATTGCCGAATGCCCGTAAGAGTAACCAGACACAGGAAAAGATGATCTCTTAGAAGATGTTGGTCTTGAATATTTGATATTTGCCATGACTGCACTGACGTCATTCCAATCTTCCTCTTGGGAGCTAACAACAGACTCACCTTCACTAGCTGGGATATTCGAAAAGTCCTAGATCTTTCCACTTTTGAGCAGGCTCTCAATGCGTACTCCAACTATCATCAAATCAGAGAAGCTTGTCATCCCAATGCTACTCATTCTTTCCAAGTATGGACCCTGCAAGGTGCCCACGAACATGTCAATTAATTCTCTGTCTGAAAGTGGTGGTTGCACTTGGGCTGCCAATTCTCTCCACCGTTGTGCATATTCTTTGAAAGATTCACCACTCCTCTGGGATAGGCTCTGCAAGTGCGTGTGATTGGGCGCCACGTCCATATTGTACTGGTATTGCTTTACGAAAGCTCTGGATAAATCATTCCAAGATCGAATATGACTGCTTTCCAAATCCAAGTACCAACTTAAAGATGCCCCACTTAAACTGTCCTGAAAACAGTGAATCATTAGCTTATCATTGCGGGCATGAGAAGTCGTTTTTCTACAGAACATCACCAAATGACGCTTTGGGCAACTGACACCAGTGTATTTCTCAAACTTCGGAGTTTTGAAATCTGGAGGAATGACAAGACCAGGCACCAGACACAGGGTTAGAGCATCAAAACCGAAGGCATCAGGATCCGCTAAGGCTTTGAGTCGCTCGTCCAACACACGAAATCTTTCAGCGGGATCAATAACTTGTGGATCCTTGGTTTTCACAAGAGGGATTGCCCCTTGGAAGTCTGGCATAGGGAAGGCAAACCTCTGATAATCTGTAGTATCAGTCGAAGATGAAGGTCCACCTCGGACAACAGATGGTGCAGATACATCCTGACTCATGATCGGGGTCTGTACTGGCTGAGCTTGAGTAAGATTGTTCACTTGTGGAAGATCTTCATCAGGAGAAAGACCATACAGAGGATTGGTCATTGAAGTGAAACCAGGTGGAAACTCAACATTCTGACGGTTGTTCTCTGACATAGCTGCTGATGGCTTTCAAACTGACCCTTCTTAAGTCTTGACACTGTTCAGTCTAGCTTCACACACTCTGTCGTCTTCCATAGTTAACACTTGTTCAAACTGAGTACCGGGAAATCAGCTGGCTGGCCATGGACAAAAGAGGAAGGATGAGCTCTCTGGAGGAGGAAAATGCAATGCAGATGCACATGCAAAATGCAATATGATGATGCAAAGGATGCAAAGACATGGGATCACAGCTGGAAACTGCCTGGAATCTGGAATACTACCAAAAATCAAGTGTCTGTAACCACAAGATCTCTGAATAATAACCCAAAATAGTAACTGAAAACCAGAGGTCAATAACTTCAGGATCATAGTGACCGGATCAAACAATTGTACTGGCAATGAGGGTATGTTGAGGTCAAGGGTTCCTGCAAACCTGTAAACAGCCCAACCCCCTCACAGGTGGTGTTCTAAAACAAGGATCCTCAGACTTGGATCAGTTATGAGAAGTGTAAACACTTCTAACCCGGAGGTACAGTATTTACAATAACCATAAAAGTTCCTCCTCTAATTCACCTCAGTTTCTGAAGGTCAAAACTAAAGGTCATCCAGACTTAGCAGGCTTCCCAGATAGCCCTAGTATTGCAGGAAATCTGCAACACAGAGTTCTCAAGAAGAAACCCATATCTGAACCGTGTTTCATATTCCCGCACCAGACCGAGATGGAATGGGAAAGAATATGATTCACTCTAGCCTAGGTGTCACTCAGGTCCCAGGTATAGGACCTTAACTCTCAATAGAACCCCCACCCACCAAAACAGAAACAACAGATCCAGCCAGAATAGTATGACAGTATGATGTATACAAAAGCAATAAAGAAAGCAGTAAAGCAAATGTACATAAAGCAAAATAAGTACAAATATACAAACACAAATAAGCACATAATACCCCAATAAACACAAATCAATCAAGCGCTAGGAGGAACCCACAAAAAGAACCAGAAGCCCTGGTTGCAGTATAAGGGTCCCCAGCAGAGTCGCCAGGCTGTCGCTCCCAAAGATTAGAATCCAGGTACAAGCGCGAACGGTCGGCGAAAAGAACAATGAGAACACACAGCCGTGAACTCACTGGAGATGAATAGAGTCGCCAGCTAGGCATTTTTATCCCGGAGGAAAGGCAATGCTGCATAGGCCTAGAAAGATATGGATAAGACGGTTGCGAACCAGAGAGACTGAGAAAGGGGGTTGGTTACAACCTGGGAAGGTATTAGCACCCAGATTGTCCGTCGTACTCGACGGGATCCACGCTTAAAAGATTTGTGTTTTAAAGGGGTAGTGTCAGTGCAATCTGTGTATGAAATAGCTGGAAAGAGACGTACAGGTGTCAGTGTAAAGAAGTGAAGTGTAATATGTATAAGTGATGTGTCAGTGTAAGAATGAGAATGAATTGCTCAAGATCATGAGGCTTAAAGAAATGAGCTGGAAGGAGGGGGAATGTACAGAGACTTTTGTTCGATAACTGTTAAGTTATGCCTACGTATCCTCTCGTGCAATGAGGAAGTCAGAACACCGTAGTTCGACCCAAAGAGACTGAAAGATGAATTGACTTGTGAACTGCTTACTTGCCTATGCTCAAGTGTATGACCTGTCTGGCTCAGGTGCTTACTGTCTTGCATTAGACGGAAGAAGCAAGTTCTCGATTGTGAATGAAGGTGATGAGAAAAGAATCCCGAAGGAGACGATTATTGTTTGTTTTTGAGTTTTCAGTCTTTTATTGCTTTTGAAGTTTGTCATAAGATAATGAGCTTAAGCCTAAACCAATGGGTCAGTAAACTCATCACATCTTCCCTCTGATTAGGGGTAATGAGAATACTTTAAGTGTGAAGTCAGATTCTCACACTTAATCACCTTTGGTGTAGGATTAAGGCCATTAACCTACTTGATTATTTAGATGTTTTTGTGATTTTTGTTTAGTGTTGAGTAATGAGGTTAAGCCATAATCAAGGATTAAACAGACCCATTACACCATCCTAAAAGAAGGATGATAGATGAGAGTGTTTAAGCTGAGGAAGACTCCTCAACTTAATCCATGATTAGGGATTAAACCCATGACAAAACAAGCCTTTATTAAGTGGATTTTAGTTAATGGTATGATGATGAAGTGTTTTTTATGATTTGTAAGACAACTTGAGGGGGACTTGTCCATTAACACTAGGGTTAGTCCTTCTTAACCACTTAAGGAAGAATTAGAACCCTAATGCAAGGCCCAAGTTACAAGTGTGATGTCTTGATGATTATTATGTGGATTGATTAAGAGATTTCAACACATTAAGGGTTTAACACTTAGGATTAAAGTTATACACTCCATCCTAAAAGAAGGATGCAGGCATAAGCTTAATCACAAAGTCTTAAAGCCTTTAGGGTTTAGTCTCTGATTATGAGATGAGAAGAGAAGACTCAAAGAGACATAAAGGCAAAATCTAAGTGGAGGACTAATCAATATTCCCATGCTCGGATGGTCCTAGGTTAGTGAGGCTTACTATCCTAATGAAGGAGGAAGAAGAAGAGAAAAACGAAAGGAGAACCTCCATGGTGGCCTAGGCACACCTCGAGTCGAGAATGAATAAGAGAAAGTGAGGAAGAAGAAAAATAAAGATGAAGAAAAAGAATTGGATGAAAATGAAATAAGATACATAAGATACATAAGAAATAAGATAAGGAGATGAAAATGCGAAATGGGGAAGAAATAAGATAAAGAGATGAGAATGCGATATGGAGAAAATGCACAATGCACAAACAGAGCCTACACCAGTAGGACTTCCAGATGCAACCGCACACAAGAAGTAAAAATCGAGCTATAGCGTTACCTAACGGAGAAGGTCCGTTGCCTCTTTAGTGCGTGCAAAAGAAATACCCAGAGAGAAGTCGAATACTCAAAGCAAGCAAGTGAAATCAATAAACAAGCTAAATCTTCATTATCAAGATGAGTCTTCAGGTCTAAGGAACAATTCGACACAAGGCTATCACCGAAGTCGAACAATAAACCTACAAGCACAAACTAGAACCAAAATTAAATACAATTCTATTTACCTGAGCTCAAATAAATTGAATAAATTTATACTAAAGTTATATTAATATTAATAATGGTATCCAACTTCTAATAAAACCAAATTCAATTAAATTATGATAAACAAACAAAAAACAATAGTCAAAGTTAAATCCTAGTAGAATTCTAAACTAAATCTAATATTGATTACTTAACTAATTAACTATTAACTCTAACAAAATAATAAAATCCTAACTAAAAAATCAAGATACAAAAGGAAAGGGACAAAGGCAGTGAAATGGGGGTGTCCGCTGGATCAGGGGGAGATAGTGGTATGAACTTGGGCTCTCTCAAAAACCCAACAACAAGAATTCCTTCTCTATTATAATAACAAAATGAAAGGTTAAATAATAATAATAGAAAAATAAACAATCAGTAAAAATGTTTTATAAAAGCAAACAAGTTAAATAGAAAAAGAAACAAATAAAGACATAAACAGACTTAAATTATAAATAAGGAAACCCAATTGAACAAGAAAAATGATGAACAACGCAAAATCCCCAAACGCGAAGGAAAAACAAATCACTCCTCGGCGGCGGCCCTTTTCCAAACCCTTCCGTCAATTCGCGATAACTCCACCTCAAAATCCATCAATCTCTCGCCGTCTCCAAATGCTTCTCGGCTTCGGTCAGCTTCTTCCACCGTCTTGCTCTCAGATCTCGCGTCTCGTCGCGAAATCGCGAAAGGAAACAGACGATGGTGAGTGATTATCTTTTGCTCTGTTTCTTCGAAAACCTATCCAACTTGATCTCACTCTTCTTATGCCATTCGCGGTTTTGATCACGATTTAACTCATGACTTCTTCTTCTTCTTTTCTGATTCAGTTTGTTATTGGTTTTGATTCTGAGTTCTTTTGATTGTTGAAGGGAGAAGTGAGGTTGAAGGTGAATGAAGTTTGGTTTACGTTGATTCGAAGATTGAAGGGAGAAGTGAGGTTACAGGGGTTCGGTGAGTTATGTGAATGGTGATGGTTCTATTGCTGGGTCTGTGTTGTTGTGGTTTTGATGGAGTGAACAAAAGGTTGGTGCGGTTTGACTGTTGTTGTTGAAGGTTTCGATGTGAATGAAGGAGTGGTGAAAATGGTGGTTGGAGATTCAGTGGTTGAGAAGAGGTTTGGCGGTGGTTTGCGGAGTATACGTTTTATGCAGGTTTGTAAGGTTGAACAAAAGTTGAAAGGTGATTGTTGTTGATGAAGGAGAGGATAAAGAAAGGAGTTGATGGAGAAGAGTGATATGGTCGTGAGTTGTAATGAAAGGAGGTTTGTGCGAGAGGATTTGGCGTATGGCTTGGACGATGGAAAATATTGAAGGATTATTGGTTGTATGAGCTGAAGGAGAGTGTTGAAAGAGTTATTGCAGGAGAATGAAGGTTGGCCCTGTTATGGTGTGTATTGCCTTGGGTTTTGGTGGAACGAATTGTTGGGAAAAAAAAGTGATGTGCGTGTGTGCTGCTGTGAAAAAAAATGTGCAGGTTGTGCGTAAGTGATGTGCGTGAAGTGTTGAAGAGTGATGATAAAATGAGAGTGAGGATTGTTTTTGAAGTGAAGTGTGAAGGTGATTTTGTGAAAAATCTATCCGTTGGAGTGTGATGAGTGGCTAGGAAAAGTTGTTGTAGGGGGCCTGGGAGGAAATGCTAGCTTAGGAAAAGGCTAGCTGAAGTTGCCTTTTTTTCTTGTTGTTTTTTTTCAATACATTCTTGTACACATAAGAAAAAGAAGAATGTGCCTACAATATAATGGCTTCATTTTCTAATGATTTTTATTTTATAGAAATCCCTTTTTTTTGTGGTAAAGAATAAAAAGAAATGGGCTTAATAAAGAATGCATAAAAAAAATGGATGAATAATTTGGAAATAAAAAGAATGGATAGAAATGTAGAAATTGATTTTTTATGGGTGTGAATTAGATTATGAATTAAATCGA
Source organism: Lathyrus aphaca (assembly GCA_963966055.1). Lineage (NCBI taxonomy): Eukaryota > Viridiplantae > Streptophyta > Magnoliopsida > Fabales > Fabaceae > Lathyrus > Lathyrus aphaca. The sequence continues at coordinate 503,342,988 of OZ014520.1, forward strand.
AAAATGAATTTATGATGGGTAATGGAAATAGTTTTAAAAAATGAAAATTTGGTTTAATGGCTTAAGGTGTTAAAATGATTTATGAAATGGATGGATTAATCGGATCGATAATTTGAAAATGGATGATGACGTGAGTAATTGGACGTGGAATTGGGAAAAAATAAATGAAATAAATGGTTAATGAATGACAAACAACAGGGTGATAAAAACTCGATTTAAGGAATGAATCCAAACTCAAACTTTTCCACACAAAACAAAAACTGATTAAATGAACATAGCTGACACCAGATAACTCGCAACTACAACAAACAACTCTTCGAATTAATCCTCCACTGAATCTATGATCAAATCCTGAATCACTCTGAATCTGTTTGAATCAAACTCTGCGAAAATAAGTCCATAGATGAACACGACTGAACCTTGGATACACCCTATCTGAGAAATAAACACTGAAACGAATAACTTAAATTTGAAAAAATCTCCTGAGATATTGAGAAAGAAGAAAAGCCTTGTAACTTGGCGAAGAAGAGACCCATAGTTCACACTTCATTGCCAAATAAGTCAATATATAGTCTTCAAACGTGAAACCCTCGAATACCACTTAATAAGAGAAATAAACCTTAATTTAGTGACAAAAGCAATAAACCTTAATGGCTGCATAACCGAAAACTTGAGTTCTATGATAATCCCCAGATAAAAACGTGAAACCCAAATTCTTCAGAAAATGTGATCTCATGTCTCAGGAAACTATGCAAATGGTATGAATTCTAAATATTAATGACCAAATGGAAACGCAAATGAGATGCAAATGAAAGACAGGCGAAGAAAGAAAAACAGAGGGCAAATTTGGGGTGTCCACACAAGGTAATACCGTTTGGACTAAAGAACGTCGGTGCAACATATCAACGGGCTATGGTAACATTATTCCACGATATGATCCACAAAGAAATCGAATGCTATGTGGATGATATGATTGCCAAGTCCCTCACAGAAGAAGATCATCTGGTGAATCTGCTGAAGTTGTTTAAGCGTCTGAGGAAGTATCAGCTGAAGTTGAACCCCAACAAATGCACATTCGGGGTACGTTCCGGTAAGCTGCTGGGTTTTATCGTAAGTGAAAAGGGAATTGAGGTTGATCCCGACAAAGACAAAGCTATTCAGGAAATGCCTGCACCTATGACTGAGAAAGAAGTTCGAGGGTTCTTAGGTAGATTGAACTACATATCAAGGATCATATCTCATCTCACTGCAACTTGTGAACCCTTGTTCAAGCTGTTAAGAAAAGAAAAAACAGTCAGGTGGAACGACGATTGTCAGAAAGCTTTTGACAAGATCAAGGAGTACCTGCAAGAACCTCCAATCCTCATGCCTCCCATTGAAGGAAGACCTCTGATAATGTACCTGGCAGTATTAGAAGGGTCAATAGGGTGTGTGTTGGGCAAGCATGACGAGTTTGGTCGAAAAGAGTATGCAATATACTACCTAAGCAAAAAGTTTACCGATTGTGAACAACGTTATTCACTGCTCGAGAAAACTTGTTGTGCTTTAGCGTGGGATGCTCGCCGACTAAGATAGTATATGTTGACTCACACTACCTTATTGATCTCAAAAATGGACCCCCGTCAAGTACATATTTGAGAAGCCAGCACTTACCGGAAGGGTTGCAAGATGGCAAATGATTCTAACAGAGTATGACATTCAGTACACCTCTCAAAAAGCCATCAAGGGCAGTGTATTGTCTGATTATCTGGCTGAGCAACCCATTGATGATTACCATCCTATAAGATTTGATTTCCCTGATGAAGACATCATGTACTTAAAAGAAAAAGATGGTGAAGAACCTATTCACACTGACGGGCCTGACCCAGAAGAAGCATGGACTATGATGTTTGACGGGGCTGTCAATATGAACGGTCGTGGAGTTGGTGCAGTGCTCATTACAACTAAAGGAGTTCATATGCCTTTATTGGCAAAACTCACCTTTGCCTGCACTAACAACGAAACAGAATACGAAGCCTATATCATGGGTCTTGAGGAGGCCATTGACCTCAGGATCAAAACCTTGAATGTATTCAGAGATTCGACTTTGGTAATCAACCCGACTAACAACAAATAGTACACTCATCAGGAGCATCTGATTCCATATCGTGATTATACGAGGATATTATTGACCTTCTTCACAACATTTAAGCTTGAATACATCCCTTAAGATGAGAATCAGTTTGCAGACGCTTTGGCTACCATTTCATCCATGATCAAGGTACAAGCTGCCAATTATGTGCCTCGGATTTTGGTATCCAGACTGGACCGACCGACATATGTATTCTCTGTGGACACTGTCGCTGATGACAAGCCTTGGTTCCATGACATCAATTGCTTCTTGGAAACTCAAACATACCCACATGGGGCATCGTCAAATGATAAGAAGACATTAAGAAGGTTGGCCGGAAATTTCTTCCTCAATATTGATGGTTCATTATACAAGCGAAACTTCGACATGGTCCTGCTCAGATGTGTTGACAAGAAGGAAGCGGATATACTGATGCACGAAGTGCACAAAGGTTCTTTCGACACCCATGTCGGAGGACATGCAATGGCAAAGAAGTTGTTAAGATCGGGTTACTACTGGATCACAATGGATGCAGACTGTTGTGCCTATGCCAGAAAGTGCCATAAATGCTAAATCTACACAGATAAAGTGCATGTGCCTCCAAATCCTTTGAATGTGATGTCTTCACCTTGGCCCTTTGCAATGTGGGGCATTGATATGATTGGAAAAATCGAACCGACTGCTTCAAATGGTCACATATTCATCCTGGTAGCCATTGATTACTTCACCAAATGGGTTGAAGCAGCTTCGTATGCAAATGTCACCAGGCAAGTGGTAGCTCGATTTTTGAAAAGGGATATCATCTGTCGATATGGAGTTCCCGAGCGAATCATTACTGATAATGGTTCCAATTTAAATAACAAGATGATGGAAGAACTTTGTCGGGACTTCAAAATTCAACATCACAACTCTTCTCCTTACAGGTCGAAGATGAATGGCGATGTTGAGGCCGCTAACAAGAACACCAATAAGATGGTACAAAAGATGGTAGTTACCTACAAAGACTGGCACGAAATGCTACCATTTGCCTTGCATGGGTACCGAACCTCAATCAGAACATCTACTGGGGAAACACCTTATCAGCTTGTGTACGGTATGGAAGTTGTCCTTCCTGTTGAAGTTGACCTACCCTCCTTACGGGTAATGATGGATGTGAAACTGGATGAAGCAGAATGGGTCCGGTCTCGGTACAATCAACTGAATCTGATTGAAGAGAAAAGATTAGCTGCCATCTGTCATGGGCAGTTATATTAGAAGCGAATGAAGAAAGCCTTCAATCAGAAAGTCAGACCTCAGGAATACCAAGTGGGAGAGCTTATTCTGAAAATAATCCTTCCTCCTCATACAGACCACAGGGGCAAGTGGACACCAAACTATGAAGGTCCCCTATGTAATAACTAAAGTCTTCTCAGGTGGGGCACTGATGCTCGCAACCATGGATGGTGAAGACTTCCCGTCTCCTGTGAATTCAGATGCAGTTAAAAAATACTTCACATAAAATGACCCGCTGGACATAAAAAGCAGAATGTGAGTCCAGGCAAGAATAAGGCATCCTGGCGAGTCAAAAACAGAATAAAAGACTCGGGCAAAAATAAGGGGAAAAAAATGTGTACACCCGCTGAGTTGAAAAGCCGCATTGGACAACTCAGGCAAAAATGGGTATCCCGATGGATTGAAAACTCGAAAGGGCAATCCACGCAAAATCAGGGAATAAGCGAACAATTGCATTCTGAATTCGTTTGTATCACTCACAACATAACAAGCTTCGAAAGGACAAAGCTTCTGTCATAATCAACCTTCTTCAGAAAGCAAGATAAGAAGAACGCCAAGGTCATACGGGTCACAGCAAAGGAAGCTCACTGGAGCGTCATCTTCAACATTGCCAACACTTTTATTTTCTCAATTTTACAACAATCTCCTCCTTTCAAGGATTCGCTTCTATACTTGCCTATTCAGGGTACATAAATCAATAAAATCAGAATATTCAGTCACACTTTGTTTTTACCTTTTGTTTTTGTTTGCAAAATGTCCAAAGTTCATAATACAACACTTGCGTGAAACATATGAGCCATTTTTAATAAATGCTTGTAGGAAATATGTTACTTTCAGGTAAATCTAACTCCTATGAAGGAATTCGGCTGAGGATACCTCGGGACACTTGTGCGTTTTCCTTTGTCTTAACTGGTTGCAGGTACTCAAGGCAGACAATCTTTCGCAACATGGGGCATATCAAGCATTAAATCCCCAGCACACTACTTCCCATAAGTTATCTCCTCCCCAAGCGGATCTCCCGAGCAGTGTCTGACAACTCTTCCGCAGCAAAGTGGTCAAAGAACTTCCTATCTCCACCAGAGTGCTAGAATTGGTTCATCCTCAGCAGAGTTGGTGGAATTGATTCCCCACAGAGTTTCCTCCCCAGTAGAGCAATGCCTGAAACACGTCCCCAACGGAGTTGCTAAAAATTCCTTATCCCCATTAGGAGTTCTCCCTCCGAACAGATCTATCAATGATCTCTTCCACCAGCTGAGTTCTCCCTTCAAATAGATCAGCCAGAGATTTTTATCCCTGCAGGATCCGAGTCTCGGATCAGGTTTTCTCATTTTCATAATCATAGCATTCACGTCATATTCACCAAAATAAGCGTAGCATTCCGTGTAGTATGGAACATTACGGCAAAAATCAAACATTTGCATGATCATAAGCCAGGTTCGAGCCAGTCACCTGCAAATACCATCATCACTTCATCAACAAATATAAAAAACTCATATCCCCTGCAGATAAAAGCCAAAGAATCCCCTTTGCACTCTCAAAACGCAGATGCTTGTTTATATTTTGACATGCTCTTCTCGACACTCGTCCGAGTCATCTTATCCCCCCACAGGTCGCCAAAATACCTTCTGCATTCTCAAATACATATATTTGTTCATAACTTATACATATTCTTTTTGACACTCGTCCGTGTCATACTTCCCCAGCAAATCAAACACTCGTTCGTGTCTTACATACTTCACCAACAGATCAACACTTGTATGTTTACAATCCTCTGATACTCGTCCGTATCTTGTATATATTACCTCCCCGGCAGATTTAACACTCGTTCGTGTTCCTTGTTTGACTGATCGATACTCGTCTGTATCATCGTCTTTAAACACACATCAGTGTTTGTTTCTATCGATACTCGTCCGTATCATGGTCCTAAGGATGCTCGTCCATATCTCTAGTCCATACACACCGTCAAAACATTTATATCTTTTATTTGAAGCATAAGCACTCGTCCGTGTTTACCATTCCCCAGTAAGTCACCAACAAAACAACCTTTTATCCGGCATTCGTCCTTTGTCGTGATACTTTCGGCAGCCGTCCCGTGCCAGGTGACCGTCCTTCACCTTTGGATGACCGTCCCTCATCCTTTCCCCAGTGGAATCCCCATTGTTGAAACCTTTTATCCGACATTCGTCCTATGTCGTGATAAAGAGCAGTCGTTCCCTGCTAGGTGATCGTCCTTTACCTTCTATTGATCGTCCCTCATCATTTTATCCGATGGCCATCCCCACCGTTGATCTTGTTATCCGGCATTCTTCTTATGTCGTGATATTCCCCAAGAACAGTCATACCCTATTAGGTGATCGCCTTTCACCTCCTGATGATCGTCCTTCATCATGCTTACCCGATGACCGTCCCCGTCGCGGTTTATTTACCCTTTAACCTAATGGTCGTCCCCGTCAGTGCCTTCCTCATTCCTTTAATCCCCAGAGAGTTTTATTTCCTTACCCGATGGTCGCCTTCGTCGCGGTTTCTTTATTCCCCAGCATGATGGTCGTCCCCGTCATTGCTTTGCTTACTGATTTATCCCCAGCAGTCATCCTCTGCTCGATGGTCGTCCTCCATCGCTTTCATTTGATATTCATACTATACTATCTGTTACAATTTATATCCCTTTTCTTCTTCTCCCCAGCGAGTGCGAATTTCGGACTGTCTTTGGTATTCAACCACAAGTTATCTTGTTCGTCTTTTAAGCCAGACGCTTACAACCAACACAGCTAACTTATGCTTGAATAGATGAAGTTGTAAACACCCTAAATTTTCCCTCACTTTTTCTCACACCTTGGCTTGTGATCTTTCATTTTTCCATTAGCATAAGCATATCTTATCCCACTGCATAGTTCATTTCATCTGCATCTAGGGTTTGTGATCTGAGCAATCCAAGAAGTGATTTGAGTCATCCCAAAGGTCTTGAAGCTTTCCAAGAGGGTCCATGTGTGTTCCATGATCATAATATGCTCCCCAAAGTTCATGAAAGTCAAGAGATCACAAAGAATGACAAAGGCATGGAGGCAGAGCTAGGGTTTTCCTACACAGATGACCAAAATTAGGGTTTTGGTTTCAGAGGCCTTAACCCCAAATTTTTTGGTCATTCTTGTTTCTAATGGTCTTAATATGTTATAAGGATCATGTGTATCAAATGTGATGATGAAATTCATTGTGGAAGTCATCTAATCAAATGGTAGTTTCTTGAGCAAGTAAAGTCAAAATCAGGGCATCTGAGGCCTCCATCAAGGGTACCAAAGGGTCATCATCATCATTTTGAGTCTCTATGATCTTTATTTGATCTTATAAGTGGTTGGAAGTTCACAAAGTTGAAGAATTTTGAGCCAAATGCAAACTTGCTATTTTTGGAAAGGATTTGTAATGGAAACTTTCCATTTTGGGAAAGATTTTTAACCTCCTCTTTCTGTCCAAAAATGCTTAAAATGAATAATTCTTGGGAATGAAAGTTATAGATTATGTCTTTCCCTTTTCAAAAAGTACTAGAACGTGTCTTGATTCATCCTAGAACTCAAGATATGGCCTTTCAAAGTTGGCAAAAATCCTATAATTTTCAAGTTCATGCCAAAGAGGATTTTTTGCAAATTCAAGTTTCAAGGCATTTCATGACCTCTAATTGATTGCTAGTCATCATCCAAACATAGTGAAATGCATTTGAACCAAAATTGTGCATTGGATTGCAAGTTTCCACAAGACATTTTTATGAAATTTTCAAAGAGGGAAAAGTTGCAAAACCTCTTGAAACCTTCCCCCCACTTGTGCCAGCTGCATAAAACCAATCCTATGGCCCTCCTTGATGCAAGCTGAGGCCAGACACCCCTTGAAGCCATCTCTTCCATGGCCCATGCTTGAAGTATAAAGTTGTTGTCTTTTTTGCAACTTTCCCATACCAATCACAATAGGCCACAACAACTCTCTGAACCAATCATATTTGTTTATACTAACCTCAAGCACTCCAAAGCACACAACACACAAGCTCAGAACCTCCCACAAGTCAGCATTCACAAAATTGGCCAAAAACTTCAAGTCTTCGAAACTCTCAGCACAAACACCAAACCTCAAATATTTTTCCACCAATCATCTCCAGACATCATAGGGAGCAAAAATCACCCTTCACTTTGCCCTGAAAGTCCCTCAAACTCAAACACGGTTTTTCACCTCTCAGAACTGAACCTTCAAAAGGAGGCCTTTTAAACACTTGCAAAGCTTCTCAATAGCATCAGGGTGATCAAAGGAGGTGTCTAGCACAAGAAGCAGTCTTTGGGGGTCCACATTTGCTCAACTCCAGCTCAGGTATAGCTCAAGAACTTTTTTCTCATAGCTTTGATTTTAAGTTACAATGTGATAAAGCATGTTTCTCTGATCATTATGCACTTTGAATCACTGAATTTGGTCAAGTATGTGGGATGTATTCAACTCCTGAAATTTTTGCCAGTTTTCCGTTTGGCTTCGATTCTCTCTTTTGATATAAAATATATTGTTTTTGTTTGTGGATTCTTGTTGTTTGATGTTAGAGGATTGATTCTGGAGATTTTGGCATGTTTTCATGGCCTGGGAGGGAGATAGCGATTTCGCCTGCCAGAGAAGATGACTAGAGCTTAGCTCCGGTCACCTGAAAATGATTAGCCCTAATTAGGGTTTAGTTGCCCATATTGATTCCTGACCTTTAGATCCATATTAGGTTAACGCGTGAACGGACCAGATTAGTTCATTAGGTTTAATTTCTGTTTAATTAAATAAATCACAATTAGTTAGTCAGATTTGATATGGACCTTTGAAACGCGCACGCAGTCAATGCTTACCCCCCAAGTTTGAATCCTTGCCCTTAGATGTGCTTACTTTTCATTTAAATAATTTTATTTTCATTTTTATTCATTTCTTTTGCATATTTTATTTAAAATAGTTAAAAACATCAAAAATATATGATCTTTTGCATTTCTGATCCAAATATTTTTTCTCAACCCAAAAATGATTTTTATTTTATTTTTTGCATTAAAAAAGTAGTTTTTAAATATTTAAATGTTATTTTTAATTAATTAATGGATTTTAATTAATTAAAAATACATTTAGGTTTCTAAAAATCACCAAAAAATTCATGAACCATTCCAATACATTTAGAAACATTTTCAAACTCATCATACAAATTTCTTTTTAGGTTTGATCCAAATTTCACAATTTTCTTTGAATTAGGGTTCTTAAAAATCACATTTTCTAACCCTAACTTGAAAATTTCATTTCTGCCTAACCATGATGAGTTTGAACTTGATTCGTTTTGCATTGTTTCACATATTGCATGTAGTTTCTAGGATATTTTTATCATGAATTTATCTTGCATTTTCAATTTGATTTTCATTTTCCCTTAAGAATCCCCTAAAAACCCTAGCAAACTTAGGAAATTCATAACTTTCAATAGGATTAGCTTCTGACCTTCTTTTTTGGGGTTTGATCTTGTATAGTTTTAGGGTTTGATTGAGCTTGATTTCAATTTTTTATCATGTTGTATGCTTCTGTTTTGGTCATTTGCATCTCATGCATTCATAAAACCCTAATTTCTCATGTTCATTTGCATTCATCTTTTCATATCATCATCATGTGAACTTGCAATGATATTTCAAACATTCATATGACATCTTAGACATCTTAAGGCATTCTTGGACATTGCTTGTTCGTTTCTTCATTCATTTGTTATGCCTTTCATTCATTACATTACATAATCATCCATGTGTTTTCAAACCTCTAAACATGCTTCCATGCACCTCATCTTTGTATGAACATTCATATGCATATTGTATGACTTTGAATCGTGCCATATGCCATTTGCGTTGCATAATCACTTCTGACTTTGGTCTTTGCATCTCATTTCATTTCATTTCCTTTTACTTTATGTCTTATGCATTCATACTAACATTTTCAGGAACTTTTGGTAGGTTATTTGGTAGGTGGATTTTCCTTCACTTACCATCTCTTCTCATCATTCATATGCATATTTACTTGTCTTTGAAGTGAACTTGTTTCACTTGTGTTCCTTTCTTCTTACTTTCTTTCTTTTAAGTTACTTATCTTCTTCAGGAAGTAAGTAACTTATTCCTCTTCTTCCTTCTCTTTTCATCTGCTTCTTCCATTGGTGGCCTTGAAGATCTTTTCTCTTAAGCCTAAAAAAATATAGGATACCCAAGCATGATAACTTTTAGGGTTGTGTATAGTCCCCCTTAGACTTTTACCTTTGAGTCTCCTTGAGTCTCTCTACTCATCTCAATAATCAGAGACTAAACTCTTGAAGTTTTAGGACTTTGGAATTAGGGTTATGCCTGCATCCTTCTCTTAGGATGGAGTGTATAACTTTAATCCTAAGTGTTAAACCTTTAATTTTTTTACATCTCTTAATCAAATCACACTAATAATCACTAAGATGTTATCTTGTAACTTGGGCCTTACATTAGGGTTCTATCTCTTCCTTATAGTTAAGAGGGACTAACCCTAGTGTTTAATGGACAAGTCTCCCTCAAGTTGTCTTACAAACCATAAAATCCACTTCTTAATCTCATCCCTTAATAAAGGCTTGTTATATAATGAATTTAATCCCTAACCATGGATTAAGTTGAGGTATCTTCCTCAGCTTAAGTGTTCTCATATATTATCCTTCTATTAGGATGGTGTAATGAGTTCACTAATCTGTGATTAGAGATTAAATTCATTACTTAACACTAAACAAAAACCCAAAAAACATCTAAATAACCACAAGAAGGTTAATGATCTTAATCCTACATCATTATGGTAATTAAGTTGAGATTCTTATCTCATACTTAAGTAGGCTCATTATCCCTAATCAGGGAGGATATAATGAGCTTACAAACCCTTTATTTGGGCTTAAGCTCATTAACTTATGTAAAACACCAAAAACAATAACAAAACTGAAAACACAAAAAATAAACAATAATCATCTCCTTCGGGATTCTTTTCTCATCACACTCATTCATAAACGATAACTTGCTTCTCCCGCCTAATGCAAGACAATTATCACTCGAGCCAGACGAGTCATACACTTGAGCATAGACTAGCAAGCAGTTCATAGTCAATTAATTTTCAGTCTCTTTGAGTCGAACTACGGTGTTCTGACTTCCTCATTGCACGCGAGGATACGTAGGCATAACTTAACAGTTATCGAACAAAAGTTTATGTGTCTTCCCCTTCTTTCAGCATTCTTTCTAAGCCTCAGTTCCTGAGCAATTCACCTTTTGCACTGACACCTGTATATTTCTTTTCTTAGCTTTTGAACACAGATAGCACATACACTTACCCCTTTTAAACACCATCTTGTAAGCGTGGATCCCGTCGAGTACGACGGACAATCTGGGTGCTAATACCTTCCCAGGTTGTAACCAACCCCCTTTCTCAGTTTCTCTGGTTCGCAACCGTCTTATCCATCTCTTTCCAGGTTTATGCAGCATTACCTTTCCTTTGGGATAAAAATGCCTAACTGGAGACTCTATTTCAATTCATTTTCATTTTATCTTTTTGCCGACCGTTCGCGTCTGCACCTTGGGACCTTAGTGTCTTTTCCTGGGAGCGACAAATAGGACGTTATTTTATAGAATTATTAGGCTCACCTTTGGTGTAAGATTCTGTATTTTAGGTAGCTTATGAGTTTCGGTAGTTTCCGATAATGTGCTTAAATGCTCATATTTTTCTCATAATGAATTGTGAAATTGATGCCATGATGGAACCTCTTCCTTTGCATGCTAATAATGATATGAAATTATTCTTAGAACTATATTTGTGATCAATGCAAGTTTTTGTTATAGGAACATATAATTGCATGTTGTGCTTTTTGCTTGAATATGAAAGATTCATGCATTCTTGTTTGCTTAATTGCTACACTTTGATGTCAATGCTTAATTATGATTTTTGTATGCCTTGATGCATGTTTAATTGATAAAATTTATGCATGTTCATTATGTGCTCATTTGCAAATATGTGTTTATCATGAAAATGCACAATTATTACTTTGTGAATGTTCTTCGATTCCATTCTTGAAAATGTTCACATGCTTGTAAATCCATGCTTATACCATGCTTGTTGATTTCCTTCAATGATTAAATGAAATATGTTCATGTGTTGTCCTGTGTGTATGCATAATAAAAAAATGAGTCAAATCTGCCTTGTTTTTCACAGCTGTGTTTTGAAGCAGTGGCTGTTAAATGTGTGTTATTTGTTCCATGTTCATAACTTTTTACACCTACTTTTGCATGATGTGTGTTAGCTGCAGTAGGTTGTTTGTGTTGTGCATTGTTTTTCCTAGCTATTTATGGATTTAGGAGCTGTAAAAAGCTGCTGGATTTTCGCTTAGCATAATTTTAAACCCTTTAGACTTAGGATTGAGTCTAGTTTAGGTCCTAGTTGACTTAGGAATTATTTGGTATATGTTTACCTCATTCCTTTTTATCAAATGCAATATTATCCTTTGTTTTATAGGGAGGTTGAGGTATGTTTCCTTCAACTTATTCTTTTACTTCCTTTATGCATTTAATTTGCACTCAATTTCCTTTACCTTTCATACTCGTGTTTGCTAGGATTTCCCCCTCTTTTGTAGAATCAACTTAACTTCTTTAGGAAGTAAGTTTCATTGTATTCCGTCCTCTCATTAGGATTAGAAACTGTACTAACCATTAGGATCTCCTTTGGAATTGAATAAAGCAACTTAGGGTTGGTCTTAGTCCTCTTTAGTTTTGTCCTTTTCCGATTTAAGTCTCTTTCTCACCTCAAAAGTTAAAAAACAAAACACCTAATAAATTCCACAAATAATACACTCAAAACACTTCTCATAAAAGACAACAAACAAAGACATCGCGTCTTCTCTTCTCATCTCATACTATTTGCGGACGATCACGACTTGCCTCGACAGTTCAAACAACGATACGGTAAACACCCTCGAGTCAGAGCCGGTAACACCTGAGTCAGAACTATGGCAATGTCATCCTAAAAAACACAAAATAGTTCTCACCTTAGTTAGGCGAACTACGTTGACTCTGATCCTTATTTTTCCGATGAGGTACGTAGGCAGCGGGGTAGGGCCCATGCGAGCACATTCGTTATTTTCCCTACATTTCCCTCTTTCTTTCCATTTTTTTCCAATTCCCTTTCTCATTTTAGTTCCAGTTCCAGCTAGCAATTCTTTCGTTCAACAACATCTTATTCCCCACCCTTTGAAACAGACTAACAAGCATGGATCCCGTCGGGTACGGCGGACGATCTGGGGTGTTAATACCTTCCGAGTTCGTAACCGACTTCCGGACCCAGATCTTTGGTTCGTAGGACATCGTCCTTTCCTTCTTCCTTCGGTTTGTGCAGCATTATCTTTCTAATTCCTTTGGGATAAAAAGGTCTGGCTGACGTCTCTACCTTTTCCGTGCCACTTTCGCGTTTGTACAAGGATGAAAATCCCGGGAGCGAAAGCTGGCGACTCTGCTGGGGACATCTCTGGTTTCATGTTTGAGAGTCAATCCTAGTGCTTGTTTGTTTCTGTTTCTTCGGGTGTTTACCTGTTTGCTGCTATGTGTTTATTTACTATTTTCATTTACAGTTTTACTTTACAGCATTTATTTACCGCTTTCAGTATTTATTTTCCATGCATCATATATACTGGACTGTCTGGTTTGGCTTTTTTCTACGGGATGGGGTTACTGTGAATGAGCTTATAACCGGGGCTCGAGTGCACCCTAGGACTTAGAGTAGGCAGTCACTTTGGCTTCATGGCATTTTTCTATGTTGGTAGTAGTGAGTTCCACACCCAGACTTGCAACTGTCTTGGAAATGTTTTGATACAGGAATCTTTCTTGGCTCATTACACAGCCTCGATAGTTATATGCGGCTAGGGACCGATCATTGAGGACCTTTGTGGAAACATCCATCTCCTGTGATGACAGTGGCAGACCACATTTGTTGGCAAAACCACTCGCATCTGAGGGCCCACTGGGAACTCGCATAGGATGACCTGGTTCTCTCATAGGAATCCAGTTAAAGAAAATTGTTCCTATGACGATAGCATTATATCCCAAGGGATGAATGTGTTATTGTTTCTCGATTCAATGCTTGAAGCTGGGGACCTATGAGGGGTGCTTGTTTTCCCCGGACTTAGCTGAGACCTCCCTAGATAGTACATAATGCCAAACTGATTCCCTGATTTGGTCATGGGCCATTTCTCGTAAATAGTGAACATATTATTGATATCTGGCTTTGAGAGTCTGTGATGTTGACTCGGAATAGCACACCCGTGAGATGGGAGGGGTTTACAGGTTTGCAGGAACCCTGAAACTTCCAACATACCCGTTTTTTCAGCATTGTTCAGTATTATGATCAGGTTCTATATGGTCCTTTGGTTTTGAGATCCGGGATTTCGGTGGTACTGTTATTATGACTCTTCAATAGCACATGATTGTCTTCTCAGCACCAACATTAGACCATAGATCACCAGACCTTTGATCACACACCCGTGCATTGCATAACATCCTTTGCATGCTTGCATTCCTAACACATGTTTACTCATTTGCAGGGTTGCATGTCACACCTTCATACCCATTCATTGCATGATTTGCGTATTTTGCATTTTAACAGGTTATCCGGACTTCCTAACTTATTCAATTACAGGAAATATAGCTGGTCAACATGTCCATCGGTATCCAACAAAAAGAAACCGAGTAAGAATGGATGAACAAATACAGAACGATATTAATGAGCTTCAATAGAGAATGGATCAGTTCATGGAAATGATGATCGTCATTGCTCAAAATCAATAGCGTCTCAGGTTAATGGTTGAGCAACCCCAGGAAAATGCTAATACCAGAACACCAACTGAGAATGTGGATCCGGGCGCTGCCCGCAATGGAGGGACAAATCCAAACAGGACTGCGACTCGTAATGTTGTTTTAGAAGACACAAAAGAAGACCAGTTCACTCTACTGGATGCTGATATGGATAATATGAATGAGGTCAACAACCGAAGGTATGAAGAGCTAGCGGAAAAGGTTAAGGCCATGGAATGTCACAATTATTTGGGCATAGATGTAACCAGTCTTGGTTTAGTGCCAGGAGTCAGAATCCCTCCTAAGTTCAAGGTGTCGTCATTCGTCAAGTACAACGGAAGCACGTGACCAAAAACTCACATCCAGGCTTATTTTGGAAGGATCTTGGCTCATACTGATGACGAGAAACTTTGGATGCATTTCTTCCAAGATAATCTATCTAGAGCTTCGTTGAGCCGGTACATGAAGCTGAGCAGGGTCTCTATCCGATGCTGGAAAGATTTAGCCGAAGCTTTTCTCAAGCAGTATGAATACAATATTGATATGGCTCCAAACTAAACCCAGTTTCAAAACTTGTCCCAAGGACCTAAGGAAAGCTTTAAGGAGTACGCCCAGATGTGGCGTGAACTGGCTGCATAGGTTCAACCTCAGTTGCTGGACTGGGAAATGGACGACATGTTTATGGGTACCTTGCAAGGGGCATACTTGGATCATTTGGCCGCTTGACCATCCATCGGTTTTGCTGATATTGTCATCGCTGCAGAAAGGATAGAGAACTTCCTAAAATTAGGAAAGATCCAAGATGCAAGTGGTGTTAGTTCTTCTGGTGTGAAAAAGCCTTTTGGAAATGGCCAAAGACGAAGAGAAGGCGAGACCAATGTTGTGTATAAGGGCCGAGACAGAGGTTGTTCTCAAGGTTACTACCAAACTGCCGCAATAACTATTATGCCATAGGTTCAACAACAACCTCAAGGTCAGCAACAGCAGACACAAAGACCAAATTAGGAAAGAACAAGAGCGAGGAACCGCAGACTTTATTCTATCCCATGTCCATATGTTGTATTACTTCCAAAGCTGCTAAAGTTGAACATGGTTGAGCTTCGTACCATGAGAGCTCCTTCTCCTGACAATCTACCTCTGAATTTTGATGCAAATGCCAGATGTGAATTCCATTCGGGTGCCCAGCGGCACAGTATTGAGAAATGTTACGCTTTTCAGAACAAGGTACATGACCTAATTGACTCCAAGGCGATCAATTTTTCTCTTAACCCAAATGTAATCCAAAACCCAATGCCTAATCACAACGGAGCCGGTGTCACGGTTGTTTTACCAGATGGTCCATATTAAACTGGAATCTTCAAGAAGCAAATAAAGCCATCAGTATTCATATACTTTCAACAACGATAATTGTGTGTTTTTCTTCAATGTATTGTCTTCCCTTCTGAGGGGAACTACGTTGCTCTGATTCTTCATTGGTCATGGGTCAATGGAGATACGTAGGCAGAAGATCGTCAGGTCTTTCCGAGCAACCTTATGGGGCAACTTTACTCCCCTTCTTTACTCTTTCCTCCTAGACGTCTCGTATCAGAGCCTCCAGGTCAGAATAATCAAGTGAAGACTGATAGGTCCAGACGGAGTCAAGCCTCCTCACAACGGCACAATTCATCTTCTTTACTGCATTTCCATTTGTAGTTTCTTTGTGTTAAACATTTGTATACATGTATGAAAGTTGTTTACTTTTGAATGATAATCATAATAAAACTCACATGTTTTTATTGAAGTGATTCATTCGCATTTACTTATAATTTTGCATGTGTACATTGCAATACCAATTGTCGTGCTTAAACTCCATGAAGGAGAATGACGAAACAAAAACGCAAGAATCTCTAATTGTTTTCTCTTGAATAAGACCTTGTTGACGATGTAAAAGCTTTGTTTCAAATCCCTAAACACCGGAGATATAAGGGAGATATACCCTTATTAACCCCTTTTAGCCTTGAAGTATGGGTTTCTTTCCGCATGAAAAAACCCTTATGTTTAACCCAGGGGTAGGGTAGGTATCAGCTAGTTGGACCAAGCGTTCAGACTTTCATAAAGGAGTGCATTTGAGGATCCATTATATCCCAGCACGACAATCAAGAGGACCAAAAACCAGAAACCACAATGGTTATCCAAATCAAGAGGTCCAAATATTGGAGGCCACAATGGTTATCCTTCATCGACCAAAGAATGAGGAAGTCACAACCCTCGTGAAGCAATCAAGACAAACAGTGTCACACGATTTGTTCAAAAAAATAGAAATGAAAAAGTCTGCTAAGTCGAAACATGAAAACAAGCAACTTAGGCAAAAGTTTGGGCATCCCGCTGGACTTCGCAATCAAAGATTCACAAGAATCAGTCCATGCAAAAGTTAGGGATAAGCAAAAGAATGAAAGGTGAAAAATGCAAAATGGATTACACAAGAAAGATCCTTGAGCAAGAACAAAGTTGTGTGGCACAGACACGAAAGACCAAGGGGTGACTGACTCCCAACAACAACTTGATTGGTGCTTGAACTGTTAGCAACAGTGGTTCCTCAACCAGTACGAAACCCTTATGAAAGGTGAAAGCTTGTGAAAACTAATTGAACATAGGAATGGAGGACATCACGAAGATGAGTGGCCACATATAAACTTCGAGCATATATCCTTTGTTTCCATAACCGTGAACCAGGCCACAATACAACCCTTAAAAGTCCTAACTGAAATAGGGTTAATTTGATAGCATAGTACCACAAGATAGCATTCCTGACTCCTATGAGTTGTGCTAAAAGACCTTTGTTGGTATTGCATGTGCATGCTTTCTTTCATTCAAAAATAAAGTTGTATCACAACCAGTGATTCACTCACAAATGTTACGACAGTTTTTTAGTAAAACTTCAAGACTAACATGTGTGTTGCATTAGAATTTTCATTCTAAGAATAAATATTTTCTGCTTGCATACATTTGTTTGACATCATAAGAAGTTCACATACGGAAATTCAGTCCAGAAGCTTAAGCTTGTCAAGTTGAGAAGTCTAAAACTTCTGAAAGGTAGTCATGTCGAGGTGTACTTTTCCGAGAAAGCTCCATTGAGTGAGGACTTTCCCAACTAGTCATGGTAAGAGCCAGCCAATCCGGGGCAGTTACGTCGAGCAATCTCTTCAAAATTCAGCCAAATTGAGGAAATCACTTCGAGATTTGAATCTCTCCAAGAGCAAAGATCAGTCAGTCAAGTGCAAAACTATTCAAAGACTTGTACTGGGGCAGGCCACCCCAATAGCATGAGAATTCATTCTTTCTAGAAGTCAGATAATCAGAAGCATCTATCCAGAGTTCAGAGTACCGGGACAACTATACTCTCAAAGTGTTTCTATGTCTCCTTCTTGTTATAACTCTTACTGATTGAGTCAATTACACTTCTAGCGGTTGCTCGTCAGGCCAATTATTTATTCAACACTTCCAACAGCTACAAGCTCATCTGTGTTGACGATGGCTACCTCCTTAGCAAGGGTCAGACAATCACTGCGATACCTAAGAGTTTAAAGATACTAGGTCTTTTGTAAAATCCTTTTAAGGTAAAGTCCGTACAAAAGCAAATGATCCCCAGCACGAAACGATGAGAATTCTTTCCTCCTCAAGCAGGACGCGGTTCAGCTTCGTTATCCCCAGCAGGCGCATTGAAGTTATCCCCAATAAAGTCGCCAAAATTTTCTTCAGCAGGTTTCCTTGATCCTATTTCCCAGTAGATCTAGGGTGGCTCATATTCTCCCAGCAGATCTCGGACGAATCTTTCTCTTCCTCGACAGATCTTGAAGAGTTCCTTTATTCCAATAGAGCTGTAAGGAAATTATCCCTAGCAAGAGTCGTCTTCCCTTAGTGAAGCACTTCTTACAAGAATCCAGGAATCCCCGACAGTCAGCTGAACAGTTTCCTTCCCCACAGAGGTTTGAAAAATTCAGGAAGACAAGAGA
Source organism: Lathyrus aphaca (assembly GCA_963966055.1). Classification (NCBI taxonomy): domain Eukaryota; kingdom Viridiplantae; phylum Streptophyta; class Magnoliopsida; order Fabales; family Fabaceae; genus Lathyrus; species Lathyrus aphaca. The sequence continues at coordinate 503,361,215 of OZ014520.1, forward strand.
TTTCTCCTCAGCTGAGCCTTGGCGAGGCCTTTCCCCAGCTAAATCGGAAAGTTGTTGATTCCCCAACAAAGTCGAAAAGTTGCAGATCACCCAGTGGAGTCTTAGGGGTGAGATTCAATCCCCAGCAGTTGAGGCATCCCCTAGCAGGGCCGTCAAATCTAAAGTACAATTTATTTTTGGCAAAGGTGATAAGTCGAGACAGACTAGTCACACTCTTCTCCAGCAGAGATATCGGCAATCATCGGTATTACCCACAGAGTCAGCAAGGATTTATTATTACCGTGTTAGGAATTCCCTTTGTACCTATCCCCCTAGTTTCATGGGGCATCATGTCATGGAGTTCAATATATGCGTGCTCAATCCAAGGTTGGTATCCAAAGTCCACCCGCAGCGTGGCAATGTACCCAAAGTCCAAACGTAGATTGGAGAAAGTCCATCCACTGGGTGGCAAATTCTTAAAGTCCAACCGCAGATTGGAGAAAGTTCATCCTCAGGGTGGCGAATTTTCAGAGCTCCTGTAGCTGAGCAATGTGCCCCGTAGTGTGGAAAATTTTCTGAAAGCTCCCGTAGCTAAGCATTGTGCCCCTATAGCGTGGCAAATTTTCTGAAAGCTCCCGTAGTTGAGCATTGTGCCCCCGTAGCGTGGCAAATTTTCTAACAGCTCCCGTAGTTGAGCAATGTGCCCCCGTAGCGTGGCAAATTTTTAGAGTTCCCGTAACTGAGTAGTGCGCCCCATAGTGTGGCAGAACTCAAAAGTCTCCCATAGTGAGCAGAAGTCTCCTGTAGCGAGAAAAGATCTCTCGTAGCGAGCAAATGGCCCCGTAGTGTGGCGAAACAAAAGTCTCCCGTAGCGAGAAAATGGCCCCCGTAGTGTGGCGAAACTAAAGTCTCCCGTAGCGAGTGAATGGCCCCGTAGTATGGCAGAAATTAAAGTCCCCCCCAATGTGGCAAAATATTCAGAAGACCACCTGCAACGTGGCAAAGTATCTTGAAGTCCAAACGTAGATTGGTGAAAGTCTGTCCTCAGGATGGCGAAATGCCCAAAAGTTCACCCGTAGCGTGGCAAATCAGCAATCTCCCAGTGTTATTCCAAAGCATTCACCAGTTTACCACTCTTCACATCAGAGTTCTCTCCAAGCAGAGTTCAGATGGTTCGGTTTATTTCCCTTTTCTTTTTCCACAGAGTGCAAATTTTCTGGTTGTTTTTAGTATTCAATCCCTGCATACTTCAAACGTCTGAAAGCAATTGCTATCATCCATTCAAGTATATAGTGATTGAATAGGGGTAGCTGTAACACCCCAAAACCGGCCCTCTTGTTTTATTATTAATCTCAAGCAGCTCGCACTTCATTCCTGTATCATTCCGCATATCATTGCATCGCATTCGAAAAATAATAATAAATAAATCACCACCATTTGCATACGCATGAGGCAGGTGGTCGATCAAGGTTTGCCAAATATTTCGAGCTAAGGAGAAGAAATAATACAACAAAAAGAATCCAAGCCATTTACAAGTTAAACCCATGAAAGGAATGAAAATTCACATTTTTTATCCGTTAACCGCTTAAAGTATATGGTTAACCGGTTAACGGAGGAGAAAATTGAGTAACAACTTCAAAAAATGGTTGGAAGCACCTTTTCCCTCCACTTTTCCTTTTCCTTCTCTTCACCTTGTTTTACACTTCCAATTAGCCTTGGACTCTTCTACCACATACTAGAACCTTCTACCACCTTCTAGATCTTTCTAGCATATTCCAAAGAATATTCCAAGGAATATTCCAAGTAATATTCTAGAACTCCAACTAACTTCAACTAACTCCAAGGCTAGGTCATAACCTAACCTAGCTCCCAAGCAAGCTCCATTCCCAAACCTCATGTCATACCTAACCTCTATATAAACCTTAACCATTCCCAAACCAAGGGGTCCACCATTTTTTCACCATTTTCATCTTCAATCTCTCATTCTCTCTCACTTTTCCACCTTTCACCAAAGCTTCTTCATAGAAGTTCTTCAAATTCTTCATTAAAATTTGAAGAACTCAAAGCTAAACCTTCATCAATCATCAATTGTGGAGCTTATTTGAAGAAGCAATTTTTTTTGGATTGGTTTTGATCTTATTGGAATGGATTAATCAAGTGTTCATCAAGAAGCATCATCAACCGCATTTATTTTGCGCATTCGCAGATCTTCGGTTTTCTTCTCCACTTGCATTTCGATCTACACCGCAACACTCACCGAAGTAATCCTCCACTTCGTAGGTTGGTGCTTCGAAATCACTTTCTCGATTTAAGTTATTTCTCTTCATCTCGCCTTACGGCATTCTTCGCATTTATCGTTTTTGCGTCAATTAATATTTTGGTAGATTAATCATTAAGCCAGAATATTGTAATGTGCTTGTGATTTTCTTGAGTACTAAAATGTTGATTTTAGGTGTAGAATTCGTGTTCAATTGATAGGTTAACCTTAGGAACTTTTGGAAATAAGTTGGTAGGCTAGAAGTGCTTTTCCAAATTGTGTTTTCCTTTCTGTTCAGTGTTAACCAGTTAACCCCAGGGGTTAACCAGTTAACGCGACTATTGCATGTTGTATTTTCCCATTTTTGAAACCTGTTAACCGGTTAACCAATAGCGTTAACCGGTTAACACTGTAGAAACTTGTGATTTTTGGTTGTTTGTGTGCATGTTTGTTAACCTATGTTTCACTAATCTTCATAGATCAATAGGACATGATTTTATAGAATTATTAGGCTCACTTTTGGTGCAAGATTCTGTATTTTAGGTAGCTTCCGACATAAGTTTCGGTAGTTTCCGATTATGTGCTTAAATGCTCATCATGTGCTCATAAAGAATTATGAAGTTGATGTCATGCTGGAACCTCTTCCTTTGCATGCTAATAATGATTTGAAACTATTCTTAGAACTTTCTTTATGATCAATGCAAGTTTTGGTCATAGGAACATATAACTGCATGTTGTGCTTTTTGCTTGAATATGAAAGATTCATGCATTCTTGTTTGCTTAATTGCTACACTTTCATGTCAATGCTTAATTCTGATTTTTGTATGCCATGATGCATGTTTACTTGATACAATGTATGCATGTTCATTATGTGCTCATTTGCAAATATGTGTTTATCATGAAAATGCATAATTATTACTTTGTGAATGTTCTTTGATTCCATTCTTGAAAATGTTCACATGCTTGTAAATCCATGATTATACCATGCTTGTTGATTTCCTTCAATGATTAAATGAAATATGTTCATGTGTTGTCATGTGTGTATGCATAATAAAAAAATGAGTCAAATCTGCCTTGTTTTTCACAGCTGTGTTTTGAAGCAGTGGTTATTAAATGTGTGTTATTTGTTCCATGTTCATAACTTTTTACACCTACTTTTGCATGATGTGTGTTAGATGCAGTAGGTTGTTTGTGTTGTGCATTGTTTTTCCTAGCTATTTATGGATTTAGGAGCTGTAAAAAGCTGCTGGATTTTCGCTTAGTATAATTTTAAACCCTTTAGACTTAGGATTGAGTCTAGTTTAGGTCCTAGTTGACTTAGGAATTATTTGGTATGTGTTTACCTCATTCCTTTTTATCATATGCAATATTAACCTTTGTTTTGTAGGGAGGTTGAGGTATGCTTCCTTTAACTTATTCTCTTAATTTCTTTATGCATTTAATTTGCACTCAATTTCCTTTACCTTTCATACTTGTGTTTGGTAGGATTTCCCCTTCTTTTGTAGAATCAACTTAACTTCTTTAGGAAGTAAGTTTCATTCTATTCCTTCCTTTCATTAGGATTAGAAACCGCACTAACCATTAGGATCTCCTTTGGCATTGAATAAAGCAACTTAGGGTTGGTCTTAGTCCCCCTTAGTTTTGTCCTTTTCCGATTTGAGTCTCTTTCTCACCTCAAAAGATAAATAACAAAACACCTTATAAATTCCACAAACAATACACTCAAAACACTTCTCTTAAAAGACAACAAACAAAGACATCGCAACTTCTCTTCTCATCTCATACTCTTTACGGACGATCATGACTTGCCTCAAAAGTTCAAACAACGATATGGTAAATACCCTCGAGTCAGAGCCGGTAACACCTGAGTTAGAACTATGGCAATGTCAACCTAAAATAACAAAATAGTTCCCTCCTTAGTTAGGCGAACTACGTCGACTCTGATCCTCATTTTTCCGATGAGGTACGTAGGCAGCGGGGTATGGCCCGTGCGAGCACATTCGTTATTTTCCCTACTTTTCCCTCTTTCTTTCCATTTTTTCCAATTCCCTTTCTCATTTCAGTTCCAGTTCCAGTTAGCAATTCTTTCGTTCAACATCATCTTATTCCTCACCCTTTTGCAACAAACTAACAACCGTGGATCCCGTCGGGTATGACGGACGATCTGGGGTGCCAATACCTTCCCAGTTTGTAACCTACTTTCGGACCCAGATCTTTGGTTCGTAGGACCTCGTCCTTTCCTTCTTCCTTCAGTTTGTGCAGCATTACCTTTCCCGTTCCTTAGGGATAAAAATGTCTGGCTGGCAACAACAAGGAAGTGAACATCCAATTTCTCATAACAACCTAGACTGAAGACACTAACCGAGTATCGACGCCTAAGTATCATTAAGCCTCTAAAACAATTCCTTAATCACCTAGGGTAACTTAGCATCCTCATAAGTTTTTACCTTTCTAATTACCTTGGCTCACAATTCCTTAACTTAACATTTTTCGGGATAATCGAAAAGTCGGGTAAAAGTCGGGTAAAAATAACATTTTTCAGCATCATGTGGAAGTACTCAATTTTAGCTTTCCAACGGTATAAAGAATGCTTAAATCGGATAACCGAGTAAGAAGTTGTGAATTTTCAATGTTTGGAAATAAAATATTTTCTCCCATACTTACAGTGTTAACCGGTTAACGCATATGGTTAACCAGTTAACCAAACCAAAACAGAGGCAGAGGAAAAATTCTCAGAAGAAACTGGTTAACATATTCGGTTAACCGGTTAACCGAACTCAGACAACAGCAAATGCGTAAAACTCATGACAGTAACACCCAAAATCCAAATAAAACTTTCTAAACATCAAAACAAAATTCCAACAATATTCCTACACCTAGAGGCAACATACACAAGCATTTACATCGATTTCTAACCGTTAATCTACTGATTCTAGGATTTTTCATGAATTTTCCCTATAACTCATAACCTTAAAAACTCTACCAAAACCAAAAGGAAAAGTTTCTAGCTATGAACCCACCTCTAGAAAGAAGATTAGAGAAGATTGAATGCTGAAATGAATGGGTAATCAAAAAAACATTCCAACAATGTTCCTACACCTAGAGGCAACATACACAAGCATTTACATCGATTTCTAACCGTTTAATCTACCGATTCTAGGAGTTTTCATGAAATTTTCCTATAACTCATAACCCTAAAAACTCTACCAAAACCAAAAGGAAAGTTTTCTAGCTATGAACCCACCACTAGCAAGAAGATTGAAGAAGATTGAATGCATAAATGAATGGGTGGAAGCAACAATATTAGGAGTCCTCTTCTTCTTCTTTAAGACTTTTTCTTCTTCTTTCCTCTCTTCCCTTCTCTCTTCTCCTTCTTTCTCTATTTTTATTTTTGTAAAAACAAGAGAAATAAGACTTATGTCTTAAAGGAAAACATAACTTTTCCTACCGACAGATCTAAATAGAGAGTATCCAAAAATGTCTCTTAATCTAACATTTTATAAAATCTCTGAGTTAGCTAATATTAGTTAATAAAATAAAATCACGTTGATTACTCTATTGAATTCCGTTAAAATTTCTTAGAGTAATCCGAAACAATATTAATATCAAATGATATTATTCAGAGCATTAAATAAATTACGGGGTATTACATCCTCCCCCCCCCCCTTAAATAGAAATTCGTCCTCGAATTTAAAAGATTACCTGAACAGGTGAGGATATGATTCCTGCATCTCCGATTTTAATTCCCACGTAGCATCTCCCAGATGCATCTCATCCCATTGCACTTTAACAAGGGGTATCTCTTTGTTTCTTAACACCTTGGTTTCTCTTCCAACAATACGGCTCGGTTGGGGTTCAAACGTTAAATCCGCTTCTATCTCGATTGAATCCGGCATAATAGGATGAAGAGGATAAGGAACGGACCTATGGAGTTAAGATACATGGAAAACATCATGCATTTCCGATAGAGAGGGTGGTAAGGCCAATCTGTAAGCAACTTCACCAATCCTTTCTAAGATATGATACGGTCCTACGTATCACAGGCTTAACTTGCGCGACTTAAACGGTCCATTCAATCTCAATCTTGGAGTTACTTTCAAATACACATGATCACCTTCATCAAATTCACAGGGTCTCCTTCGATTGTCAGCATAACTCTTCTGATGATCTTGGGCTTGCTTAATCTTTTATCGAATCATCCGAGTCTTTTCCGTAGTCTCTTAAATAACTTCGGGTCCCAAAATCCCGTCTTCACCCACCTCCGACCAACACAACGGTGTTCTACACTTCCTTCCATATAAAGCCTCATATGGAGTCATTCTGATGCTCGCATGGTAACTATTATTGTAAGATAATTCTATCAATAGCAAAAATTCCTTCCAATTTCCTTTACTCTCCAAAACACACGCCCTTAACATATCTTCCATCATTTGGGTCGTACGCTCCGTCTGACCATCTGTTTGAGGATGATTAGAAGTACTCAAATGCAAATTTGTACCCATGGCTTGTTGGAACACTTTCCAAAATCTAGAAGTGAACTTCGGATCTCTATCCGACACAATACTAGACGGGACACCATGCAATATCACAATCTCCGCAATAAACAACCTCGCAAGGTGACTTTCCTTGTACGTAATCTTAACAGCTAAGAAATGTGCAGATTTCGTCAGTCGGTCCACAATCACCCAAACAGAATCATAACCACCTTGAGTACTTGGTAGACCTACCGCAAAGTCCATAGAAATATTATTCCACTTCCAAATTGGGATATCCAAAGGTTGCAACAAACCTCCCTGTCTTTGGTGTTCAATCTTCACCTATTGACACATCGCGCATTCAGACACAAACACCACAATGTCCCTTTTCATTCCGGACCACCAATACTCTTTTTTCAAGTCTTGATACATCTTCAAAGAACCCGGATGTATCGTAAAAGAACCTTTATAGGCTTCCTCTAAAATATTTCTTTTCAATATGTTATCATTCGGAACGGAAATCCTTTGGTTGAATAGGATAATCCCATCTAACGCCCTTACAAAACCCGGTTGAAGTAACATTCCTTGCAACTTCTCATCTAGAAATTCTGCTTTTTGAATCTCATCCCTCAAGGTAGAATTGATATTCAAATTTCCCATGATTACACCATTCGGGGTCCAAACAAACTGAAGATTAAGGTCTTGAAACTTTTCCAACAGTTTATATTCTAACATCATCAACTCGGCACTATAAATCACTTTCCTACTCAAAGCATTCGCCACTTTATTCGCTTTTCCCGGATGATACTTCAATTCAAGTTCATAATCTTTCAAATACTCCATCCATCTTCTTTTTCTCATATTTAATTCCTTTTGATCAAAGAGGTACTTCAAACTCTTATGATCACTAAACATCTCAAAATGCTCACCATACAGATAGTGTCGCCACACTTTCAAAGTAAATGCCACCGCCGCTAGTTCTAAATCATGGGTTGGGTAATTCTTTTCATGGACTCTCAACTGTCTAGAAGCATAGGCTACAACTTGGCCTTTTTTCATAAGAACACTTCTTAATCCCATCTTAGAAGCATCGCAAAACACTTTGTAAGATTTGTTAGGATCGGGAATGATCAAAACTGGAGCAGTAGTCAATTTCTCTTTCAACCACATGAAACATTTCTCACAACTAGAATCTCATTCGTAAGCAAAGTCCTTTCTTGTAAGCTTAGTTAATGGCAACGCCATCTGAGAAAAACCTTTAATGAACCTTCTGTAGTAACCTGCCAAACCTAAGAAACTTCTCACTTCTGAAACATTCTTCGGTCTCTCCCAATTAATCATGGCTTCAATCTTCGATGGATCCACTGCTACACCTCCTTGAGATATAACATGTCCCAGAAACTTGACTTCTAACATCCAAAACTCACACTTGCTAAACTTGGCAAAAAGTTGTTTCTCTTGCAGTACCAATTGGACAATTCTTAAATGTTCTTCGTGTTCTTGTGGAGTACGAGAATAGATAAGTATGTCATCGATGAAGATCACCACGAACTGATCCAAGTAATCTTGAAATATCCTGTTCATGTAATCCATAAAAATAGTTGGAGCATTCGTCACACTGAAAGGCATCACTAAGAATTCATAATGACCATAATGGGTTCTAAACACAGTCTTCGGAACATCAAAAATCTTCACACGGATCTGGTGGTAGCCCGACCTCAGATCAATCTTTGAGAACACACAGGCTCCTTTCAACTGATCTAGAAGATCGTCTATCCTCAGAAAGGGATATTTATTCTTGATAGTAACCTTGTTTAATTTACCGTAATCAATACACAACCGCATACCACCATCTTTCTTCTTTACCAACAAAACAAGAGCTCCCCATGGTGAAACACTTGGTCTCACAAAATGGTTTGTCAACAAATCCTCTATTTGATCCTTCAATTCTTTCAACTCGAGTGGTGCCATCCGATAAGGGGAAACGGATATAGGAGACGTTCCTGTTATCAGGTCAACTGAGAATTTAACTAGTGACATCCTCGGGGAAGACATCAGGAAATTCACAAACTATCAGATTATTCAAAACTTGCTGGCCATTACTCTCCCCTTTAGTAAGGACAAGCAAAACAGACTTCTCTTGTTCAAACAGAAAATTTACCATTCCAACCGTACCTTCTAAGATCGTTGTCAAAACATCTTTCGGAGGCGCTTCAACGAATAGAATAAGGATTAACTTCTCTTCACATCCAATAAACACAGATTTCGCGGACAACCAATCCATTCCCATAATAACATGAACTTTCTTAAGAGGCAGACAAATAAGGTCAATCTGAAAAACTCTACCATTTACGGAAAAGGTGCAATTCTCACACCTAAGGGGTGTCTCAACAGTTTCATCTATAGCGGTAGTAGCCACCATCGGAGGAAACAAGGGAAATACTCGCAACCCAATTCGTTTAACACAACAAGTAGATACAAAATAATGTGTAGCCCCATAATCAAATAAAACAAGACAAGGACGATCGTTAACAAGACAAGTACCCTTAATGAGGGAGTTGTCGGAATTGGTCTTTCTAGCATCCATAGTATAAACTCTCGCTTGAACTTGATTCTTTGGCTTGGTACAATCCCTCGACATATGGCCCACACCATCATAATTGTAACACCTTAATCCCCCATCATGACACCTACCAAAATGACGCTGGTTACACAACCTACACGTGGGTGGAGTGTTAGGTCCGACACTTTGAACTTGTTTCCCTTTGAAAGGTTGAGGCCTTGGCCTAAAAGGTTGTCTAGCTCTTCCTCGATCACCTTGAATTGATCTTCCAACATTAGCTTCGGTTTGTACTTTCTTCAAACTATGTTCGGCGACATAGCATTGCCTTAACAAATCGGAATAGGTAGTGAACTCCCTTTGAGAGACATTATGGGAGATTTTGGCCCTCAAACCAAACAAGAACTGATCAATCTACCATCTTTTATCTGGAGCATACATAGCCTTCCTAGAGTAGGCCGATATGTCTTCGAACTTCTCGGCATAATTGGCCACAGTCATGCTCCCTTGTCTAAGCTGTTGGAATTCAAATTCTTTTTGGGTTCTCAAGGAACTCGGAAAGTACTTCTCCATAAAAATTGCCTTAAATTGTTGCCACACTTTTGGAATTCCTTGCACCGTCATAAGATATGAAGCACCTTCCCACCACCTTGCAGCATGACCTTTTAGTAAATGTGACGCAAAAGTCGCCTTGTCTTCTTTACCATAAATCACAATCTGGAAAATTCTATCCATTCCGGTTACCCACTCATGTGCCTTAACCGGATCCAATCCACCATGAAACTCCTGAGGGTTCATGCAGAAGAAGTCTCGGAATGTTCCACCACCAGCTTTAGGAGCAACCACATGAGGATGAAGACCCCCATTCATTTGATGCATCATTTCCTGCATGAATTGATGATGATGATGCTTCATTTGTTCCATGAATTGGAACATAGGAGCATTCCCGTCACCACCCGCTTGGTCGTTACTAGGAGGAGTTACACTAGGTCGAGCACGAGTTCCACGCCTACCAGCCATATTCCTAAATGTCATCAAAACAAGATTAAGTTTATCAGGCTCAATACCATAAACATAACATTTAGTCCTACAGTGATATTACATGTATGAACAGAAAGAAACACTTATAATATTCCAAGGCTAGGTCGAGGATACAACCTGCTCTGATACCAATTGTAATAGCCATATATAAAAGACATACATCAAGCATATTTTTCATATATAAAATTAAGTTTGGTATTGAAATACAATAAGTTCTTAAGTACATATTGCATAAATATAGCCACTACAACAAAAGGTACTAACAAAAAGACTGTAATTAATACAAGATGTTCTCAAAATAATAAGTTTAAGAACTAGATCCGAGGATCTCAAAAGTCCACAACGGAAGAAACCATCAAACGAGCAAAGATAATCAAGTCACCTTATCCTTACCCTTTGTGGAACCTGAAGTATCTGAAATAACAACATCAATATGGGGTGAGATAAAATAATCTCAATGAGTTCCCTATCTTAGAGTTCTCTCGGCTCTAAAAGGTTCGAACTAAACAATACTCATGTCGGGAAAAAACCAAGACTTCGAGTTTATATAAACTAGAAACATCCAAGTAATACAACAGAGCACACACAAGGTGCTTGGAGGCATCTTTCCCCGCCCAGCCATAGCCGTAGCAGACGAGCACGGGTCCCTCGATCCTCAACACAAAGATAAATTTCCCCACCCAGCCACACAAGGACGAGTACATGTCACTCACTATATATCTAAGGTACTTTCCCCACCCAGCCACACCAGGACGAGTACGGGTCACGACACCTTACCACAAAGTAACTTTCCCCGCCCAGCCACATAAGGACGAGTACAGGTCACTCATTACTTATCCTAATGGATACTTTCTCCGCCAAGCCACACCAGGACGAGCATGGGTCATGGTCATCCATTAAGGGATTTGATTCCACGATTAAAACATAACACAAGGAAGTAAACTTCCAACTTCTCACAACTACCTAGCCCGAAGACACTAACTGAGTATCGATGCCTAAGTATCGTTAAGCCTCTAAAACAATTCCGTAATCACCTAGGGTAACTTAGCATTCTCACAAGTTTTTACCTTTCTAATTACCTTGGCTCACAATTCCTTAACTTAACATTTTTCGGGATAATCGAAAAGTCGGGTAAAAGTCGGGTAAAAATAACATTTTTCAGCATCATGTGGAAGTACTCAATTTTAGCTTTCCAACGGTATAAAGAATGCTTAAATCGGATAACCGAGTAAGAAGTTGTGAATTTTCAATGTTTGGAAATAAAATATTTTCTCCCATACTTACAGTGTTAACCGGTTAACGCATATGGTTAACCAGTTAACCAAACCAAAACAGAGGCAGAGGCAAAATTCTCAGAAGAAACTGGTTAACATATTCGGTTAACCGGTTAACCGAACTTAGACAGCAGCAAATGCGTAAAACTCATGACAGTAACACCCAAAATCCAAATAAAACTTTCTAAACATCAAAACAAAATTCCAACAATGTTCCTACACCTAGAGGCAACATACACAAGCATTTACATCGATTTCTAACCGTTTAATCTACCGATTCTAGGATTTTTCATGAAATTTCCCTATAACTCATAACCTTAAAAACTCTACCAAAACCAAAAGGAAAAGTTTCTAGCTATGAACCCACCTCTAGAAAGAAGATTAGAGAAGATTGAATGCTTAAATGAATGGGTAATCAAAACTACATTACAACAATGTTCCTACACCTAGAGGCAACATACACAAGCATTTACATCGATTTCTAACCGTTTAATCTATCGATTCTAGGATTTTTCATGAAATTGCCCTAAAACTCATAACCTTAAAAACTCAACCAAAACCAAAAGGAAAAGTTTCTAGCTATGAACCCACCTCTAGCAAGAAGATTAGAGAAGATTGAATGCTGAAATGAATGGAAAAAGTTTCCCGCTAATTACTCTATTTAATTCCATTAAAATCTCTTAGAGTAATCCGGAACAATATTAATATCAAATAATATTATTCAGAGCATTAAATAAATTATGGGGTATTATAGACAACTAATGAAGACAAGCTCTTCAGAGATACATGTTTCATTAATAGTATTCCTTTAATTACTATTATTAATACGAGTGCTACCCATTGTCTAATTGCTGTTGATTATGTTAAGAGCTTGGGTCTTGAGTTGTCTGATATGAAAGGAGAAATGGTCGTAGAGATTCCGGCTAAGGGATCGATGACTACTTATCTAGTGTGTTTGAGTTGCCCATTGTCTATCTTTGATAGAGATTTTTATGTTGATTTGGTGTGTTTTCCGTTGACTGGGATGTATGTAATCATAGGTATGAATTGGTTAGAGTATAACTATGTTCATATTAATTGCTTTTGTAAGTCTGTGAAGTTTTCTACTCCAGAAGAGGAAGGAGTTTGTCGTTTAGAGAGTTGCAGAAGCTGTTGAAAGAGGATGCCCATATGTTTTTGTTGATGGCATCGTTATTCGTAGAGTAAGGCTAAGATTGAGGAATTTCCAGTGGTGAATGAATTTCCTGAGGTTTTCCCTGATGAAATTCCTGATGTACCACCTGAGAGAGAAGTTGAGTTTGTGATTGATCTTTTACTTGGTACTAGACCTATTTCTATGGCACCGTACAGGATGTCCGTATATGAGTTGGCTGAATTGAAGAAGCAGTTGGAAGAGTTTCTTGAGAAGAAGTTTGTATGACCAAGTATATCACCGTGGGGAGCTCCAGTTTTGTTAGTTAAGAAGAAAGATGGAAGTATGAAGCTTTGTGTGGATTATAGACAGTTGAACAAGGTGACAATTAAGAACAAGTATTTGTTACCAAGAATAGATGATTTGATGGATCAGTTGGTAGATGCTCAGGTGTTTAGCAAGATCGATTTAAGATCGGGCTATCATCATATTAGGGTGAAAGATGAGGATATTTAGAAGACGGCGTTCAGAACACGGTATAGACATTATGAGTATTTAGTGATGCCTTTCGGTTTGACTAATGCGCCGGGAGTATTCATGGAGTACATGAATTATATTTTTCTTACTTATCTTGATTGTTTTGTGGTTGTGTTTATTGATGATATTTTGTTTTATTCTAAGTCAAAAGAAGAGTATGCAAAACATTTGAGAACAGTATTAGAAGTTTTGAAGCATAAGAAGTTGTATGCAAAGTTGTCCTAGTGTGAATTTTAGTTGAAAGAAGTCAGTTTTCTTGGTCATGTGATTTCCGGTAGTGGTATTGTTGTGGATCCTTCTAAGATAGACGTTGTGTTGCAATGGGAAACTCCAAAGTCGGCTTATGAGATTAGAAGTTTCTTGGGATTGGTCGATTATTACTGAAGGTTCATAGAAGGATTTTTCTAATGTGGCACTTTCATTGACTCGGTTGACTTGTAAGAGTAAAGCTTTTGTGTGGGATGTCTAATGTGAAGAAAGCTTTTCGGAGTTAAAGAAGGGATTAACGTCGGCTCTGGTTTTGACTTTACCAAATTCAGAGGAACCGTTTGTTGTGTATTATGATGCTTCATTGATGGGTTTAGGAGGTGTTCTTATGCAGAATGGTAAGGTGATTGCTTATGCATCGAGACAGTTGAGGGTTCATGAAAAGAACTATCCTACACACGATTTGGAACTTGTTGTAGTTGTTTTTGTATTGAAGATCTGGAGGCATTATCTTTATGGTTCAAGATTTGAAGTGTTTAGCGACCATAAGAGTTTAAAGTATCTGTTTGATCAGAAGGAGTTGAATATGACGCAACACAGATGGTTAGAGCTGTGGGAGGACTATGATTTTGGTTTGAATTACCATTCAGGTAAAGCTAATGTTGTAACAGATGCTTTAAATCGAAAGACGTTGCATATGTCATCAATGATGGTTAAGGAGTTAGAGTTTATTGAGCAGTTTCGAGATATGAGTTTGGTTTGCGAAGTGACGCCGAAGAGTGTTATGTTAGGTATGCAGAAGATTAATAATAATTTTCTGGACAATATTAGAGAAGCTCAAAAATTGGATGTGAAACTAGTGGATATAATAGTTGACTGCGGTGAATTAGAGAAGAATGGTATTAAGTTGGATGTGCATGGTGTTTTGAGATTACATGACTGAGTTTGTATTCCTGATGATGCGGAAATGAAAAGAATTATTCTAGAGGAAAGTCATAGAAGTAATTTGAGTATTCATCTAGGAGCGACTAAGATGTATCAAGATTTGAAGAAGTTGTTTTGGTGGTCTGGGATGAAGAACGAGGTTGCGTGTTTTGTGTATGCCTATTTGATTTGTCAGAAGTCAAAAGTTGAAAATCAGAAGCCTGCTGGTCTGATGCAACCGTTGGAAATTCTAGAATGGAAATGGGATAGAATTTATATGGACTTTGTAATGGGATTGCCTAATACTTCAAGAGGACATGATTCGATTTGGGTAATTTTTGATAGGCTTACAAAGTCGGCTCATTTTATTCCTATTTACATCAGTTTTCTAGTATTGAAGTTAGCAGAGATTTATGTCAGAGTGATTATAAAGTTGCATGGTGTTCCTTTGTGTATTGTGTCGGATCAAGATCCGAGGTTAACTTCTAAGTTTTGGAAGAGTATACAAGAAGCATTAGGTTCTAAGTTGAGGTTGAGTTCAGCGTATCATCCTCAGATAGATGGTCAAACTGAGAGGACGATTCAATCGTTGGAGGATTTGTTGAGAGATTGTCTACTTGAGCAGGGAGGTTCTTGGGATACTTATCTTCAATTGATGGAGTTCACATATAACAACAATTACCATTCTAGTATCGGAATGGCACCTTTTGAGGCATTATATGGTCGGAGATGTAGGACTCCGTTATGTTGGTATGAATCTGGAGAGAATGTGGTGCTTGGACCAGAGATAGTTCGAGAGACTATTGAGAAGGTGAAGTTGATTTGAGGGAAGATGAAGGATTCTAAAAGTAGGCAGAAAAGTTATCATGATAAGCGAAGGAAAGATTTAGAATTCCAAGCGGATGATCATGTATTCTTAAGAGTTACACATGTGATAGGTGTTGGGCGAGCGTTGAAATCTAAGAAGCTTACTCCTCATTTTATTGGTCCGTATCAGATTTCAGACAAAGTTGGGAATGTTGCTTATAGAGTGGCTTTACCGCCAAATTTGTCGAATTTGCATGATGTGTTCCACGTGTCACAACTCTGAAAGTATATTTCAGATCCTTCTCATTAGATTAGTATAGATGATGTGCAAGTACGGGATAATCTCACTATGGAGACAATGCCGGTACAAATTGAGGATCGTGAAATGAAGAGCGTAAGAGGCAAAGAGATTGTTTTAGGGAAAGTTATTTGGTTGGGAGATGCCAGAGAGAGTATAACTTGGGAGTTGGAAAGCAAGATGCAGGAATCATATTCTGAGTTATTTGAGCGAGGTAAGATTTCTGAGGAAGAAAATGTTCTAAGTGGGGGAGAGTTGTAATGCCCGTATTTAATTAATTAATTTAATTAAATATTATTGCGTATTTTTCCCGATTAATTGTTGTTAGGTGTTGTTTTGTCGTTTGTGTCGTTAAGTTGTTTCAGTTGGTATCAAGTTGATAGCTAAGTAGTGTTTGGGTCATCGAATTAATTAAGTCGAATAATAAAATAATTATTAATGTTATAATATTAAGTTGGGCTTAGTTACAGTGTGAGAGTAATCAAGTTGGAGGTGATATTTTAGGCCCATAAGAAATTAGTTGATTAGTGAGGTTTTAGAGATAATAAGCTGAAAAACCTAATTAGAAGAATAATCAGAATTTTGTTGAGAGAAGAACAAGTCTAGAGGAAGAACAAGAGGCTAGGTTAGATTTTCGCGGAGATTTTTGGCTGCAAATTTGAGTTGCCTTCAATCCAAGGTAAGGGTGGGATTCGAATTCCATAACTGGGATTAGATACTTTGTATGTAGGTTGGGGTTTCGTATAATTATTGTTGTGTATTCGTATGATTTTTTGCTAGAACTCGTATGAAACTGATATGTATTATATGATGTTCTTGTTGTGTTATTGTTATGGAAGTTGTTTATGTTGTCGTATTTGCTGGACTGGTTGTTGCAGGAAAATCGTGCAGAAAAGGAGATTTAGGACTCGTAAATCAGTTGTAGAATTATTAGATGAAGATATACAAATGAACGGAGGTCTTAAGACAAACTTACTTTTTTTTGTCTATTTATGGATTGCGGGCCTATAACTTCCAAGAAGCATTAAAGAAGAAGTCTTGGAGAACTTCCATGGATGAAGAAATCAAGGCGATAAAGAAGAATGACACATGTGAGTAATAGTTAATTCTAAAAGGGAACAAGGAGATCAGTGTGAAATGGGAGTATAAAGCAAAGAAGAACTCCAAAGGAGAAGTTGAAAGATACAAGGCAAGATTGGTGGCAAAAGGATATAGTCAAAGAGTCGGAATCAACTATGACTAGTTACTCACTCTAGTTGCTCGGTTAGAAATGGTTGGACTAATCATTTCATTGGAAACTCAAAACAAATGGAAGATACATCAAATGGATGTCAAACAAATGTCAAATATTTTTCTTATAGAAGGAGACACAAACAAATGTCAAAATAACAATTAAAGTCAAAGAATTAATTTATTTTAATGGTAAATGCAAATTGTTTTCACATGAATATTTGATTCATTTATCGTCCACTTGTATTTATTTATTTTTAATGCATTAAAAATATTAAAAACATCTTAAATATTTAATAACCAATCAAATTTATTTGAATGAAATAGTAATTTAATATCACATGTTAAATATGTATCGTTCACTATGATTATGAATAAGCAAACATGAATATTTATTTCTCCATAAAAACTGCATTCGCAAATTAATAACTAAAAATCATAAGTTAAAATTTTATAAATTTTAAAATATTATATTAATTACTTGTGTATATTTCACCATCATAGAGAATTTTCATCAAAAAATTTTAATTTGCAGCCTTTAATATTAATCACAAATAAAAGATCTTCATGACAATCAGGAGGAAGATGTTGTCTTGGTTCATCACTTTGATGTTATTGTATGAAATACTTATATGATTGTTAGAAAAATAATTTATATCGAATGGATCGAGGCTAGAATCGTGAACAAAATCACTTTTTCTATAAGCATTTCAAACTCTCTCAAATGTCTTAGAGTTATAATGCAAGAATACCCATGATAATTCGGTCTATACTCGAGTTTGTATAAGACCGATGAAAACTCGAATGTAGGGAAGATGAAATCTAGAATTTGGGTGAAGAGGATAGGCTTTTGTGTTATATTTTCCTAAAGTCGAATGTAGTTTTGTTTTACAAGGTTGCAACCCTTGATGAAATAGAATTTCAGCAACACTTTTACCAAATGTTGCATTGTTTCTCCTACGACAGTACTTTTATAAAATATTGCGCTATTTTGCCTACAACAACACTTTTATCAAATGTTGTATTGTTTCTCCTAATACAACACTTTTATCTAATGCATTATTCTGCCTACAATAATATTTTTACTGAATGTTGCATCGTTTCACCTACATCAATAATTTTCAAAGGTTTGTACTGTTTCGCATTCTGCAAAACTTCACAAAGTGTTGTCTATGCCTAAATTCAAAATACAAATTAGCTACTGCAACACTTCAAAAATTTTGCCTATTTTTGAATTAAAAAATTAACATTCACTTGTATAATTTCTTGTCATTTTAGGACACACTCAAGATTATTAATTGTTAATAATTTATAACTTTAATGTCATCTTCTTATTCCAAATCTTCGTCTCATACATAAATTTTTCTTAATTCTAATGCATAACTCGCCACCACATCTAAACATTATTTTACTTTAATTTTAGTATCTTTGTTCTCTTTATGGGGGTTTCCTTTTTCTTTTTTTCTTTCCATTTTATATTTTGTTGTTTCATATGATTTTATATGTTATATTATCATTTGTTTTCTCTCGAAAGTAGAAAAAGAAAAAACAAAATAAAATAAAATAACATGTTTCTAAAATCGGACCCAATACAATGGATCTAACAATTTTGACAATTCCAAATGATTTTAATTGATTTCTTAGGTTCTACATGACCACCGGTTTAATAAAGTTGGTCGGAATGATTCAAGTTATAGTTTTCGGTTCAAACTCTGACCTCAATTTTTAAATCATTGATATTATATCATTCACATAACTATAACTTAATTACCTATAGTAAAAAACACGTAGCACAATTTGAAATTATAACATAACCCAATTTAGGGGCATGAATCATAAACCATATATATAGTTTGGTTTGGATCTTGAAATTGTTTTCATAAAACAGATTTTTTTTAAAATCGATTTACATGTGGATCAGTTCAGTTCCAAACCATAATTTGGAAAGGAAATATAACTAAGTGGAGTAACAATGAAATGTTCAAGTGAAAAAACAATGATTGAGAATGGTAATTAACTGGTATTAACAACTTTGTGTATATTGTGTAAACTGCAGACCTCTCAATGTCATGTTCCATTTACAATTGTAAATCCAAATACCATTGAATCCACACCAGAAATAAATAACTTATAGTTTCTATATTGATTTTAAAATAATGTCATGATTTTTTACAGGTTCTTGATATAATTCTTGAAAGTGTTGTCGAAAACAATGATTCAGACATCACACTTATGCTCAACAATGGTTTGTAGTACATATTGAAAACATTACAAGAAAACAAGAGAGGTAAGCTCCAATCAAATAAGAAGGAATCCTCTAACCTAAGATCAAACACTCACGCCATCATAGGATATATAATTCAATCAGTATTGTAGTAAATATCAAAAACATAAACTATCTAATATAGAAGTTTTGCTCTCATAAATCCCCAATGAATACGAAAAATCACAATATACAAATTGAATCAAACAAACTACATATCAACATCACACATAGACTCAACTTAATTCACTATAAATCACAAAAAATAATTTATCAAAAAATCAATGCGGTCACTCTAAATCACAAAAAATAATTTATCAAACAATTAATGAGGACGGATAGAATAATGCTTGATTTGAGAATAATGCGAGTGAAATTGAAATAGCGAGGAATAATATGAGCAGGAAAATTAAGCCCCCGTCAAGGTTCCTAATTCACTTGGAATATTACCGAAAAATCTTTTATTTGCTAAATTGAGCTCATTGAGCTTCTCTCAGTCACAAATCTCATGAGGAATCTCTCTAGAAAATTGATTATCCCTAAGAATAAGCTTGTCCAATTGGCTTAACATAGCCATACTTATCAGAATCCGACCGATAAGATTATTACGACTAGCAACAAACACTTCAAGATTATATAACAACCCAATTAATCGGGAATCGACCCGTTAAACCTATTCCCTGAAATTAACAAAATTGAAAGATTATTTGCTCTCTCTCTACAATTTCAGTCCCAGTTCAACTACTTAAAAAAGTAATATAACAATTATTTAAACTTTTCATTTGGTTGGTTTAATATAACGATTTTGTTAAGAGTACCTACAATTTTCATTATTGAACCATGATACCTTTTTCCTTTTTAAAATGTTAGGCAAGCAATTTCAATAAAAGCTTAACAAAAAGGTATTGGCAAACAATGAACAAACAATATGTTTAGCTGAGTATGGAAGGTGTAGAGTATAAATGTCGACAAAGCTTTCTCTTGAACTTGAAATACATATTTCGTCGATTTTACTGTTAATTTGTTTCTACCAAGTCAAAGATGAAAATGAAAACTAAAGCTTCAAAGTAGAATTTCACTTGAACCTCAGACACTTCAAAAACTTATTGCGTTAACTTCCAAATATGTTTTTCCCTCTAAAATAAATTACCCTAACTAAAGGATAAAACTGTAATCAACTAAATGGAGAATTAATTCTGCCCAATGCCTCTCATTTCATGCCAAATGCCACTTAACTATTCGATACTCCGAATATTTCCCTCCCACATTTCTATACTTATAAGTACACATATAATCATACCATTCTGGTAAACACTTTACTTCTTTTCTCTCCCTCTTCTCCTTACAACATTGCGTTTGGACCACAATTTTGCCTCTCTTTATCCTATTTTCTCTCCTCTCTCTTTCCCATCAAAACCCTGCATCGTCGCGCCCCATTTCGTTTTCCCTCATCTCTGATTCTCCTTTCCCTACTGGATAATGATTGTCTCTTTTCAATGTTGATCTCTGATGTCGAGTATATGAAGATTCATGAAAGATCTATTGTGTGAGAACATGTATTATGGCTCTGAGCAGTTCAGATGAAGCACACCGCATATCTATCGAAGAAACCAAAAACACATATGATACGATGAATAAGGAAAGTAGATCTTATGACATCTAGGGTTTTATATTAAAGGTGGGTGTTTGTATCCGTTGTATTTCTAATTTTAATGGTTTTATGTGTTATTCATCATTTGCATGAGTTTGGTGTTGTGATATTCATAATGATTATCATACAGCTCAATGTGGATATTGATTGTTGAAATGTGTTTTTTCAGGAACTAGAAATTGAAAATTGGAGAACATGGAAGATGGAGAATTTGAAAATTAGAGAATTAAATGATAGACTAATGATGGTTGAGTGTGCACTCACTAACAAAAATGGTATCTCTAGAATACAATGGTATAAACATTTGATAATTTTTTTTAATATCCTAAAACGCAATTGTAAAATGGAAATATTTTTTTTGAAAAGTTATGAAAACTTCCACTTAATTCCATTTTCATTTGTTTTTCAGATCTATGGCGAGTTATATCGATGTGGGGATTTTCACCTGATCTTTACTCTTATTTGTTTTAGTACATATCAGAAATATGGAACCTGAAGGTTACTTCATCGTTCATTTCGAAATATGTCGTCACCGTAATATACTTTGTCATGTTTAAATTTTAAATCTACTTTATTCTGATTGTGGATGAACTTATAGATCCATAGGCTGCTTACCGTGATTCAAAGTCTTTTGACAGAAAGTTATGCTGTTGTGATTCGTGAGTAGTTGTCATGTTGTTGTCGTCAGGAAAAAAATTAAGTTGTGTTGGATTTTGTTTTGTGTATCATATATTCATTATGTATTCATCAAAACAAATGTTACTTTGTGTTGCAGGGACTGCTATGCGAATATCACTCATTTTATGGATGGGCAAATATATGAATGCTTCTTAATCATAATTTTCCTCTTTTCAAGAGGTGAACTGTTAGATGGAAGATACATTCACCCGTAGAGATATCGATAGAAGTTACATTGTGTTGCACCCTAATTTTTTCCCTAAGTTTTCTTTGCATTTTCATCTGCATCTTGCATACGAACAAGATCGCACTGGTTGTTCGGTTCTTCTCGGGTTAGGTTTATGCCTCGTAGGGGATCACCGTTGTCTTTAATTTATTTATTTGTTTATGTTTACTAACCATTAATAAAAATTCAAAAAAATAATTTTGTTTCCTTTTACTAACCTTTTTCAGGAAGAGGAACCATGAGAAAATGCTAAAAATAGTAATCCTGCAGCTCGAGCGAAATCTCGCAGACAAAAGTCGAAATTGATCCGCAAATAATTCAAATTATCAGATCAAGGATTTCCCAAGTTAATTGATTCACCCAAATGATTTCCAAGGTTCATGTGTTCATTTCTTCGACGTACAACAAGAATCGGGCCAAAACAACCAAGCAGCTATGTTTGAACAAAAAATTCAAAATTCACACCTTGGTTAACCGGTTAACCAGTGCAAAATTTGAATTTTTTATTCAAATTCAGCACCCTTAGATCATTGATTTAATTGGAATATTCTAGATCCATTGGTTTCTGATTTCTCTACATCACTTTGATCATTTCCTACCACAAACCCTCATTAATCACAACTCTTTTTCATTTCCCACCAAAATTCCAATTACCAAACCTAAATTCAAATTACCAAAGCAAGCTCCATTCCACCAAATTTCCATACCTAAGGCCTTTAAATAGGACCACAATTTCATTCATTTCATAAGCTTTTGATAGCCACAAAACCTCTTGCAAATTACTCCCCCAACACCAAAATTCTCCAAAGCTTATTTTCTTTCTTTTGAAGTTATCAAGAATTCACATTGAATTCTTGATTAACTTGAGCTAAACCTTCATCCTTTCATTCTTTTGATCATCAATTTCAGTAGGTCTAAGCTTGTGTTGGTTCAATTTGAAGAAAAGCTTTTGGTAATTCATCTTCCTCCATAAACCCATATTCACTATCAACATTCAAGATGTAGATCTTTGGTGCTTTTGTTTCTAGATCCTTTGGATCTTTATTTGTTGTTTGATTGCAGAGATTCCACTGTATTTTGGTTTTAAAATTCGTGCAAATTCTTATCATGATCATCCAATGTTTGAGAAAAGGTTTCAAAATGGATCATGCTGAATTTTCTGTATTTTTCAGCTTCTGGTACAGCGTTAACCGGTTAACCAGTTTAAAAACAGCGCAGATTATTCAAAATCTGCTTGCGTTAATCGATTAACACAAGTCAGAATGGTGTTTTTGGCTTGTTTTAAGCCCCATTTTGGTTCCTCTTTCTTCTCCTTCTTCATCCTTTTTATTTTTACCTTGGGAAGCACTTTTGGGAGTGATTTCTCCTTAAATTCAATGAACTTTGGGTGTAGATTAGAGTAGTTAATGTTCATTAATTCAAAACTAATTTTAAGTGGATTATTCAATTCATTTAAGGTACTTTGTATTAGTGATACATTTTCATGCTTGAATCCATCAAGATGAGTGATTGAACTTAAGGATGGAAGAATACCATAAGTGCGGCTCAATTTGGTATTCACCTTTAGTTTTGTGCGGTATCGCGTTCGGATAACGATTTACATAGCGTTTATCTCGCATGCATTAACACCAACATTATGCACCTTAATTGGTGGTGGCCGACCTCATTTTTAGGGTAATTACTTCGTAAATTACTCGGCGATTGCTTAACATAGACCTAAATGTGTCCCGATTTCGGAATAAAAATCTAATTGGGTACTTGCACTTTCGTGGACCGGATCTCTTGTTGATCGTGTAATCCCAAAGTGGTTAATCATATTGCATCTAGAATCGAGACTTATGAATTTTTGATGCGTAGGTGCTTTGGGTCTCTCAATCGCCTTTCAAATTTCATTGAATTCGGTTCGGTTTGCCTCGATTAATCGTATAATGTAAGATGCTAAGTGGATCCGGTTGCCTTTCGATTTTGGTTACTCTTTTGGTTGTGGTTGATTAAGTTCACCATACCATTATTATGTAAATATAACTATATTAATACTATTAATATTTTAGATTCTTGCACTTTAATTTCTTTTGTTACTAACATTTAATTTTTGTTACTATTCTATTTTGCTTTGTTCATCCATATCATGTTTATTATTTGCTCTTATTATTTTGTGGATTTTTCTTTTGTCCATTTGGACAAAAAAAATTAATAAAGGATTAAACCTCTAAAAAACTTGTGACTTTAATTTGAGGACTATTAGTTACTATCCTTAGCATTTGAAGTGAATATTTGGACTTAGATTCTTAGGACACTTCCTTTGCCTTGATCTTCATAAAGTTGGATTTAGCCTTTATTTGGACATTTGCTAGCTTATAAGGATGGAACTCTTATGCTCATAATTTGGAAGGTCGTCAAGTTTGGTTAGATCTTTCTTCCCTTATCTCTTTATTTTCTTTTTTAGGATAGTCCCTTCATCTCCTCTCATTCTTCAATTTTCAAAACCTTCCCCCTTTTTTCAAAGGATTCTTTCTTTTTAAATCATCACCTCTTTAATAATCAAAAATCTTGACTTTTGTCAAGTGGCTTTTTACCTCTTTCTTTTCTCTTTAAAAATCAATGAATCTAATCATGTTGACCCTAATTCAAAAAAGAAAAAGAATCAAACTCCTTCAAGTTGTTTTGTGCCTTTGTGCACTTTTGTTTATTTTTCTTTAAAAAAGTGCCGATTATGAGTCATTATTCTTTAGTCGGATGCAAGTCTTTCAATCTCCATGGTTGTAGTTTGATGTAATTGAGTCTCTTGTCATTTGTGGGGGTTTAGTGGCATACTCGTTGATTTTATCCGAGTTGGCGCCCTCCCCATAGTGATGTATGAGTCCATGTCTTCATTCTCATGGTGGATTTGTTTGGCTATCCACTTGAAGATGACGAATTCTCTTCACTTAATAAAATCAATCATAACCCACCCTTTTTACTATTTGTACCACGGACTACGGGGTTTTTGATCTCGCATTGCACTTCTTGGGTACGTAGGCATGAGGTGGTAAAAATCTCCAAACACAAAAATATTAAAAAATAATTCTTTTCTCATCCCTCCACTCATATTTTACAAACCATTTTCAAACCAAAAGCGGTAAATTTTTCAAAGGGCTCCTGTGGAGTACCACGGACATTTTGGGTGCGTAAAACCTTCCCATTATGTAACCTATCCCCTTACCTGTTTCTCTGTTGTGTTTCTTTAGTTTTTTGCTTTTAGATTCATTAGGATTTATTCGCTCTTTTTTTCCTTTTCCTTTTGGAATAAAATAAAAGCGCGGTGGCGCCTCTGTTTACTTTGAGTTAAGTTAACTAATAGCTTACACTCATGTTTTTACCGCTACAGAAAAGTGGCGACTCTGTTGGGGAGTAATCTCTAAGTGGATTCGGCCTACTTTGATTTATTTACTGTTTTGGTTTGATTTGTTTGTTATTTATTTGTTCTGTTTCGGTTTTGGTGATCCTCTGTGAGTGAGATAGATTCTAACCCGGATCTGAGTTGAACTTATGATAGGACGACGATATTCGAAGCGATAAGCGATGGAGTAGTCCAAAGCTATATCAATTTGATAATCTCCACTCAGTTATGCTCTCTTGGATTATCAATGTTATGATGAGTAATCATACGTGGCATTATTTTCCGACCTTGAGCTGATCATACTGAAGACCGTAGAACCCTTAACCCATCCAAGCCAATTTAGGAACGTAGTGCGGAAACTATCTGGGTGTAAACCTAAGGTGGTTGTCACGCGATACTACACTCGGAAGAGGTCTATTTTAAGAATGTTATCAGTTGGGGAGTAATCCAACGTACCGATAATATTCTAAAGATGGATGTTAACTCCGGGCACCTCTGTTAGCACCCTTTTGGTTTTCTGCAGGTACAATGAAGACAAAACCTTAGTACTTACCTGTGTGGGTTGGTGTTTTATTACCTTGACTTCATGCTCGTGACTCGGAACCTAAACTCATGTGCTTTGTGTGATCTTGTTTGTGGTTGTTGCATACATGCCATCATACATTCATAAGCATTGTTCTTGATATTTCAAGGGACTCATAAGGAACTTTTGCAAAATTTCAGATGTCTATGGTTATGAATTTTGAAAGGAGGAACACAAAGAAGTAAACCTTCAAGAATCCTAATATAGTGGAGTTGAGAAAGCTAGGAGCATTGGTGGTTGACACCCAGGAATTTCGGAGATGTTATGGAAAGCTCTTGTTTATTTTGGATACCGATGTACCAGAGGGGATCCTCCCAACCTTAGCTCAGTTTTATGATCTGTTGCATCATTGTTTCACCTTTCCGGATTATCAGCTTGTGCTGACTTTGGAGAAGTATTCTCATTGGATGGGTCTACCTATTTTGGACTAGGAATTTCTTTTCAGTGGTTTAGAGAAGGAGCTTACGACCAAAGTCATCGCCAAAGCCCTTTTTCTCAAGGAGTCTGATCTTAGTGGGAAGTTTCTTCCAAAAGGGAGTGTTCGTGGTATTAATGCTAAGTTCTTGATGGGGAAAGCTTCTACTTCACTTACTTTAGGTCATAAGGATGCATTTGAGGCTATTCTTGCTTTGCTCATTTATGGGATTGTCTTGTTTCCTAACTTAGATGGTATTGTGGATGAGAATGCCATTCAGATTTTCTTGAAGAAGATTCCGGTACCTACTTTGCTTGGAGACATGTATCATGCCTTTCATTATAAAACCTCCAAAGGTGATGGAGAGATTGTGTGTTGTGCGCCTCTTCTCTATAGGTGGTTTATTTCACACCTACCAAAGTCTGACGTCTTCAAGGATAATAGAGAGAAGCGAAGATGGTCTCAAAGGATTATGTCACTTTCTCATAAGGATATGACTTGGTATTATTCCCATTATGATACTGGAGTGCTTATTGACAGTTGTGGAGAATTTCCAAATGTACCTCTTCTTGGTACATGCGGGGGAATTAGTTACAACCTTATTCTTGCTAGGCGACAGTTGGGATATTGTTTGAAGGACATACCAAACAACCTTTCCTTATCCCATTTCTTCTTTCTTAATGGTGCAGATCATGTGGAAATGAAGAAAAGGATTGCTCATTCTTGGCATGCGGTTCATCAGAAAGAGAAGGGTCAATTGGGAAGACAACACCTTGCTCCCTCCGAGTGTTACATCCAGTGGGTTCGATATAGGGCTTCCAAGCTCAAGATGCCTTATCCACCCGAGGAGCCTTTGTTTCCTATACTACCATTGTCCGCTTTTCTTCCTCCCGTTGATAAGAAGGTTGCTCTTCAAGAAGAGTTGGACAAGATGAAGAAAGAGAAAGAAGAATGCCTACTTGAGAAGACTACGATGCAAGAGCAACTGAAGGAGAAGGATGATCTCACTGAGTTACTTGAGCGGCGTGTTACGAAGAGGTCAACAGAGGATTTATCTTCCTCTAGTACTCCATCTACCATTCCTCCTACATCGGGTGCTTGGAAGTCCATTGTTGACCAGTTGGTGAAGGATAAGGAAGACATGGAGAATTTGTACAAGAAAGAGATTAAGAGGATTCGCATGAAGTACCAGCCAGGATTCGGATCTTCTTCGGATGTGACCCCCTAGGCCTAGTTACTTTTTTCTCTCATGTATTAGGATTGTTGAGGCTTGTACTTCATTTGTAATCCTTACTTTGATTTTAATGAGAATAAGTTTTTAAGTACTTCAAAAAGTGTTTCTTTATAAATATTGCAATTTATCTTATAGTCCTTTGAAATCTTTGCATTTGCATATGCATACCATGCATCATACCCGCATTTGTCTTGCTTTTTGAGTGTTATCCAGGGATCTTATGTTGTTTCTTGGTCTTCATTCAGTTCTCCTGTCAAGCTGACTCACAAGGTTGATACTCGGGCTAATCGGAAGAAGATGTCGGAAACTTTGCAACAAGAGAATCACGAGCTGCACGAGGAAGTTACATATCTGAGGGAAAGCTTGGAAAGAGTTACTGCCATGATGGAAAGCTTAGTGGCTACTCAGAATCAGCCACCTCCTCCTAATTCTCCTGTTCAGAATACATTCATCTCTGAGATTGTTACTGCATCAATTCCTGTTGAAACTGTCATTTCTCCTCGCTATCGCATGCCTGCTAGCACACCGTGGGGCATGCCAGTTGATTTCATTCCTACTGGTTATCATCCTCCTCCTCCGGAGACTACTGCATTTAATACTCTTTCGCCAGTGATGACTACTGCACCGCCTGTGATGCACACTTTTCCGCACCATGATGAAGTGATTTACCATGTTGAGCCCAGTGAAGGCGTTGGTGTAATTGAAAGACTTGATGATTTTAAAGGTCATTTTGTTGAGATACAGAAGGAGATGAGAGCCTTGAAGCATAAGGATTTGTTTGGAAAAGATGCTTATGATCTTTGTTTGGTTCCTAATGTTAAAGTTTCGTATAAGTTCAGGTTGCCTGAGTTCGAGAAGTATAAAGGCAACACTTGTCCTCTGAGCCATTTGACTATGTATGCTAGGAAGATGTCTGCTCAGACAGATAATGATCAGTTGTTGATTCATTATTTCCAGGACAGTCTGACTGGTGCAGCCATGAGATGGTACATGAGTTTAGATAATAGCCAAATCAAGACTTTCAATGATTTAGGAGAGGCTTTTGTTAGGCAATACAAGTATAATGTTGATATGGCACCAGATAGAGATCAACTTCGTGCTATGTCCCAGAAGGACAAAGAGACTTTCAAAGAGTATGCACAGAGATGGCGCGAGCTAGCAGTTCAGATTGTTCCTCCTCTAGAAGAGAAATAAATGACAAAGATCTTTTTGAAGAATTTAAGTTCTTTCTACTCTGAGAAGATGATAGCAAGTGCTCCTTCTGATTTCACTGAAATGGTGAGTATGGGGATGCGACTAGAGGAAGGTGTTCGTGAAGGACGGTTGAGCCAAGAGAGTAGTGCAGGCTCGAGCTCTAGGAGATTCAACTTTGGTAAAAAGAAAGAAGGAGAGACTAATGTTGTGTCTCGTGAAAGTTACAGAAGACCTCGTGGTCGTGAGAATCATCATCAGCAGCACGTAGCTTCTGTAACTCCGGTGATTAATGTGACTCCAATTGTGCCAGTAGCTCCGAAGTACCAGTCTCGTTATCAACAACCTTCTATGCAACAGAGTGGTAATCAACAGGTTCATGCTAAGCTGATTTTTGACCCTATTCCGATGTTGTATGCAGACTTGCTTCCATCCCTGATTGCGTAGAATCTTGTGCAAACACGCTCTCCACCTCCAGTTCTAGAGACTATCCCATGGTGGTATAAGCCAGAGGCTCACTGTGATTTTCATCAAGGTGCCCCGGGGCATGATGTTGAGAACTGTTATCCATTGAAGTTTGAAGTGCAAAAATTTATAAGGAACAATATTCTGTTCTTCAATGATGTTAATCCAAATGTAAAGACAAATCCGCTTCCGAAGCATGGTAATGTGTCTGTGAATATGGTTGATGGTTGTCCTGGTTTGTTCAAGATTTATGAGGTTCGTCATATTCGAAGGTCTTTGGTGGAGATGCATGCTTTCTTAAATGAATATCATGATATTGATCACGATTATGTTGGTTGTTGCATTTGCTCGGTGAACCCTCGTGGTTGCGTGATTGTTAAGAGAGACATTCAAAAGATGATGGATGATAAGTTGATTGAAGTGACAGCAAAAAGAGATGAGTATGAAAATGAAGTGAATGTTATTGTGCCTCAATTAAATATTCCTGAGAAGGTTGTTTCTGAGAAGGTGGTTATTACTTTTGATAGTCGTAAATATGTTCTTACTCCCTTGGTGATCAATTTGCCTGGTCCAATGCCATATGAGTCGGATAAAGCTGTTTTGTACCGATATAATGCTACGATGATAGAAAATGGTAAGGAAGTTCCTATTCCTTCTCCAAAGTCCGTGGTTAGTTTTGCTGATGTGACAAAGGTTACCCGAAGTGGTAGAGTTTATGCTTCAGACCCTCCGAAGAGAGTTGAAGATACAAGTGCGAGTAAGTAGATTATGGATGTTGTTTCCCGATCAGGCCAATTCGGTGATAGTGAAGATGAAGTGTTAAAATTGATAAAGAAAAGCGAGTACAACGTTACTGAGCAATTGTTGCATACTCCTTCCAAGATATCAGTTTTATCACTCTTGATGTGCTCTGAGGCTCATAGGCAGTCTTTGCAAAAGATTCTTGATCAAGCTTATGTTGACCACGATGTGACTATTGATCAGTTTGATAGTATTGTGGCTAATATCACATCGTGCAACAATTTAAGTTTCTGTGATGATGATTTGCCTGAAGAAGGAAGGAATCATAACTTGGCTTTGTATATTTCAGTAAACTGTCAGGAAGATGCTATGTCTAAGGTGCTGGTTGATACTGGGTCTTCTCTAAACGTGATGCCGAAGTAGACTTTGTCAAGGCTTGCGTACCAAGGCGCTCCCATGAGGCTTAGTGGGATTATTGTGAAAGCTTTTGACGGATCAAAGAAGACTGTGATTGGTGAAGTTGATCTTCCTATTATGATCGGACCGTTTATATTCCAAATTACTTTTCAAGTAATGGATATACGTCCCACTTACAGTTGTCTCCTTGGAAGACCCTGGATTCATGAGGCAGGAGCTGTGACATCTACTCTTCATCAGAAGCTGAAATTTGTGAAAGATGGGAAATTAGTGACTATTGGCAGTGAAAAGGCGATGCTTGTGAGAAATTTGTCATATTTCTCCTATATTGATGCTGAAGAGGAGGTGGGAACTTCATTTCAGGCTCTTTCTGTTGTTGATAATGCTGCTAAGAAGAATGTCATGCCTATATCTTCTCTCAAAGATGCTCTGCGTATGCTCGAAACTGGTCGATCTGACGGTTGGGGACGAGTTATTGATGCTGTCGACAACAAGGAAGGATTTGGTATTGGCTTTGCACCAGGTGTGGTTCTCAATGACCCGAAGACTATTCAGGAAGGATTTCGAAGTGTTGGGTTTATCAACAATCATCCCGCTGCTGCCATCATTGAAGATGATGAAGATGAAGAAATTCCTAACTTTGTTACGCACGGAAATATTTGCAAGAACTGGATTGCCGTTGATGTTCCTTTTATTGTTCATGCTTCAAAGTAATTTGTTTTATTTTCTTTTAAAAATCCTTTCACTAAGTGATGTTTGTTGGGCTTTGTTTCAAATTTTATCAACATTAATAAAATGTTATTTTGTTATTTCCATATCTGTTTTTCCTTCTTGCTTTATTCTGAAAAATGGTAACATAAAAAACCCAAAAATAAGAATAATAACTGTTTATTTGCATAATGTTTGCACTTTTGTTCATACTCTAAAATAAAAATAAAATCATTGTGCAGATTGATTGATAAACCCATTGAAAACAATGATCCTATGCCCACTCCCAACTTTGAATTCCCTATGTCCGAAGCTGAGGAAAAGGATGTTGAAGAGATTCCTGATGAAATTTCTCGGTTGCTTGAGCACGAGGAGAATGTTATTCAGCCTCATGAAGAGTCTATAGAGATAGTCAACTTGGGTTCTGAAGACGATAAGAAAGAAGTCAAAGTTGGAGCATTGCTTGGTCCTGATGTTAAGAAGAGGATTTTAGAGCTTCTTAGAGAGTATATTGATGTGTTTGCTTGGTCTTATCAAGACATGCCAGGTCTTGATACTGATATTGTGGAGCATAGATTGCCGCTGAAGCCTGAATGTCCACCTATGAAGAAAAAGTTGAGAAGAACTCATCCTGATATGGCAGTAAAGATCAAAGAGGAGGTTCAAAAGCAGATTGATGCAGGTTTTCTTGTGACATCTAATTATCCTCAATGGGTGGCCAATATTGTGCCTGTTCCAAAGAAAGACGGAAAATTCCGAATGTGGGTTGATTACAGAGATTTGAATAAAGCCAGTCCAAAAGATGATTTTTCATTGCCACACATTGATGTGTTGGTAGATAATATGGCTAAGTTTGATGTGTTCTCCTTTATGGACGGATTTTCCAGTTATAATCAAATAAAGATGGCACCCGAGGACATGGAAAAAACCACATTTATTACACCATGGGGAACATTCTACTACAGAGTGATGCCCTTTGGATTGAAGAATGATGGTGCGACATACCAAAGAGCTATGACCACACTTTTCCATGATATGATGCACAAAGAAATTGAGGTATATGTTGATGATATGATCGCTAAGTCGAGGACTGAAGAGGATCATGTTGTACATTTGTTGAAGTTGTTTCAGAGGTTAAGGAAGTTTAAACTTCGTTTGAATCCGAACAAGTGCACATTTGGTGTACGTTCTAGAAAGTTGTTAGGTTTCATTGTTAGCCAAAGAGTGTAGACACCCTAAATTTGCCCTCTGGCTTTTGTATCTTTTTCAGCTTTTCGTTTTGCATTCATACGCATTTTGCATACCATTTGCATAAGTTCCTAAGGCATGGGATCGAGATTTCCTGGTGATTAGGGTTTCACATCTTTATCTACGGATTATTAGAGAGTTCAAGGTTTCAGCTATGCAACCATTAGTGGCATCATCCTCTCTTTGTTCCTGTCACTAAATTAGGGTTTATTTCCTTGATTTAGCGGTATTCAGAGGTTTCACGTCTGAAAGGACTATTTGCTATACACCTGGGCTGTCATCAATTCAGTGGTTGATTTATCGAACAGTGCATGCTCAAGTCAAGTTGTGTTGTGTACTGGATTTATCAAATTATCAAGTTGTGATTCATGAGAAGTTTGGTTCAGGAAATTAGACTATATGTGTTGTTGTTATTGGACCAAGCCTCCCTAAGCCCATGCGAATTTGAGCTTTGCACCTGTGTATTTGGTTTCAAACTCCCAACTGCTTCAAAAGCTAGGCCAATGGGCCTTTGGATACTCGACCCAGCATGTTGCTGATCAGCACCTGAATCCAGCGACCACCCCTCTCCTCCATTGTTTCTATTTTTTTTATATATATTATTGTGTTTTCTTTCTTAATTATTCTATTATCTTCTTTATAATTTTGTTGATTAGTTTTTTTTATTATTATTATTAACATTTGTTAGAAGTTTTAGTTTAAAACTTTACTAGATTTTGACATAATTTTGTGAATTTTGTTAATCAATTTTAGTATAACTTTATCTAGTTTCGATTAATTTTGTTTAGTATTTAATCTCGATTTAGCTTTGACTTTAATTTCTCACTGATTTAGTTTAATTTAGTGAAGAGTTTTAGTTTATAATTTGTTAATTTTTGATTTAGAATTTTAAATTAGTTAATTAATCGTTAATTTGATTATTGTTCTTAGTGTAAAATTTTCTTAGAAATTTTATTGTTTTAAACTTAGAATATTCTTTTAATTAGTTATTATTCATTTAAATTTATTTATTTTTAATTTAAATATGATTTTTAATTTTTGTTTTAAATTTTTATTAGTTAGTTTAAATTTAATTTAAATTCATAATTTTATTAGTTTTGTTACTCTTAGTTAGTTTTGTTTCTATTATTTTTGTTAAATCCAAACCCAACTTGTTTAATTCATTTGGAACCAAGTCAAGGTTAGTACATTAGCAAGATACAAACACACAAAAATGCTGGCAGCAGAGGGGACAGAATTGAAAAGTTTCATAAAGTTGGCAAAAAGAGCTTTTTGATGCAGAAAGAGTACAGCAGGTAGCCGCAAAAGAAAAAAACCTTCAGCCAAAAATCCCTGAAAAAATCCTACACAACATCATCCTTCATCAAAACATAACCTCACACCTCAACACAAAAAAACGGATATACTGCTTTCATTCTTATTTTTTTTGCAAAAAAAACAAAATTAACAACACAAAACTTCAACAACCTGTGAATCATTTTTTGTTTTCAGCCAAACTCATCGTCAAACCACCACAAGCCATCACCTCTTCAACCTTAAACCGCAACAGCAACCCTCTTTATTCCATCAACCTCCAACCAAGAAAAACTTAAAAAAACCTTTCGTCACTCTTCAACCTTCCTCATCAACCCAGAACAACAACAAAGCCGAAACCGAAAACTTCTTTTCCTCTTCACCAAAATCAAACAACACGAATCACCATTCTCCATCACCATTGACAATCATCACTTAAATTTCACAAACACCAACCACCTTCAAAAAAAACTCTCATTTCCTCTTCGTCAACTCACACGAAAGCCGCATAATATTCATACAAAGCCTCCTGCCAACATCTCACAAACCAAATCACTCTTCACCCATCACAACAACCGAAATCCTCCATTAATCACTAAAACAATCACTCCCTCATTCCTTCACATCCGAACATCACCAACCCTCAACCGAGTTTCACAAAACATTCTGCAACTTCCTTCTCACCTGCAAAACCTCTTCAAGTTCGTATCATCTTCATCACTAACCCATCAACCTCACTCAAAACAACTTCAACAACAAACCTCAGAAACAGAATAAGAAGAGTAAGGTCAAGACGAAGAAACAGAATGCAAACGCACTCTACAACTTTTCTCCGCAACAACCGAAGCCAACCATTTCCGTCTTCACTCACCATTAGCCAACAACAACATCAAAAAACCGAAATAGAAGAAGAGAGATGAAGGGGATTTCAAATCGGGAAGAAGAAGAGAAAATCGTTGAAGAGAAAAGCCGTGTCGTCGATAGATGGGTCGCGATCTGAGTTGTGGTTCGATGGAGAGGCTTGTTTTGAGAGTTGTCGAGAGGTTATCCATGACGGTGAGCGATGGCATCGCGACTGAGACGGAGGGTTTGCGGCGACACGATTCAAGGTGATGAAATCGGAAGAGCGACAGAGGTTTTAAGGAGGCGATGACGGAGAGAGAGAGATCTTGACGCCGGTTTGACTGTGTTGGATGTCGACGGCGGATGAACGTTCGCAGAAGAAGGGGATTGCGGCCTTTCCTTTTTTCCTTCTCACTTTCGTGTTAACCTTTTTTCTTTTCGTTTCAGGAGAAGAAGCGGTTTGGGTTTTTGGGGAAAATTGACTTCGTTTGTTCTGACTTTGGCTTAGCATGTTCATTTTGTTTCACCTTTATTTTATAATTTTCTTTTTTTAATTGTTATTTTATAAAGACATGCCTTATTGTTTTTGGTTTGTGCTAGGGCCAGGCCCATTCAAAC
The DNA here is from genome assembly GCA_963966055.1 of Lathyrus aphaca. Taxonomy (NCBI): domain Eukaryota; kingdom Viridiplantae; phylum Streptophyta; class Magnoliopsida; order Fabales; family Fabaceae; genus Lathyrus; species Lathyrus aphaca. The sequence continues at coordinate 503,395,889 of OZ014520.1, forward strand.
TTGCTCTGCACACCACCATTTGCAGCGGATTCCCCCCCTTCCCTTTTGTTTCTCATTTTATTTTATTTTTAAAAAAAAAAACCTTGTTAATTGTAACTAGTTTTTTCCATTTTAATTAAAGTTTTTATATAATTTTGTTAAGTTAATATTTAATCTTTAGTAAGTATTTGTTAAAGGTTTAGGATTTATTTTTAGAATTTTTGTGTTTGTTATTAATATTAGTATAGTTTAGAGTTTTGTTAATTGTTTATTTTAAAATTTGAGTTAGAAGTTTATTAATATTTGTTTTGTTAGATTTGTAGTCAAACTTTTATAGCTAATTAGTTCCTAATTAATATTAAGAATTTGGTTGGAATTGGATTATTCATTTTTATTTTGTTTAACTAAGTTCGATTTTGTTTAATCTTAGTTGTAGTTTTTTTTGTTTGATGTTTTGTAGGTTCATTGTCCAATTTCAGTGTTGGCGGATGTAGTTTGACGATGACCTTACGATTAGTTCTTTCTTGTGATCTCGGTGCACTTAGGCCTTGACATTTCGCAAACCGATTTTTTATGTTAATCCTTGTTTCTCTCTGATTACTCAGTTTGGATGCTGGAAGTTTATATTTGACTTTTGTTTGATATCCTGATAATGGACACTTGTGCCTGACTGTTGAAATCATTTTGAACTTCATATTGTTTCTCGATTTTCTCTTGCGCGTATTGAAGAGGCAACGAACCTTCTCCGTTAGGTAACACTGAGGACCGTTTATACTTATTGCATGCTGCTGCATCTGAAAGTCCTACTGGTGTAGGCTCTGTTTGTGCATTATTCATTTATTCCATCCGCATTCTTTTCTCCTTATCTTATTCATCCATTTTTTTCTTATTCATATCAATTCTTCTTTCTCATCTTCTTTTATTAATTTGAGGTGCGTTTAGGCCACCATGGTTCTTCTTCTTATCTTTCTTTTTTTCTTTCTTTCTCCTTTAGGATAGTAAGCCTCACAAACCTTAGGGACAACCAAGCATGACAATGATTAGGGTTTTGATTAGTTTCCCCTCTTAGTTTTACCTTTGTGTCTCTTTGAGTCTTCTCTTCTCATCTCATAATCAGGGACTAAACCCTAAAGGCTTTAAGGCTTTGTGATTAAGTTTATGCCTGCATCCTTCTATTAGGATGGAGTGTATAACTTTAATCCTAAGTGTTAAACCCTTAATGTGTTTAAATCCTCTAATCAATTCACTTAATAATCATCAAGACTTCACACTTGTAACTTGGGCCTTGCATCAGGGTTCTAATTCTTCCTTAATTGGTTAAGAAGGACTAACCCTAGTGTTAATGGACAAGTCCCCCTCAAGTTGTCTTACAAACCATAAAATTCACTTCATCATCATATCATTAAATAAAATCCACTTAACCAAAGGCTTGTTTTGTCATGAGTTTAATCCCTAATCATGGATTAAGTTGAGGAGCTTTCCTCAGCTTAAACATTCTCATCTATTATCCTTCTATTAGGATGGTGTAATGAGTCTGTTTAATCCCTGATTATGGCTTAATCTCATTACTTAACACTAAACAAAAACACCAAAAACATCTAATTAACCACAAGTAGGTTAATGATCTTAATCCTACATCAAAGGTGATTAAGTGTGAGAATCTGACTTCACACTTAAGGTATTCTCATTACCCCTAATCAGAGGGAAGATGTGATGAGTTTACTAAATCCATTGGTTTAGACTTAAGCTCATTAACTTATGACAAACTTTCAAGAGCAATAAAAGACTGAAAACTCAAAAACAAACAATAATCGTCTCCTTCGGGATTCTTTTCTCATCACCTTCACTCATAAACGAGAACTTGCTTCTTCCGTCTAATGCAAGACAGTTTGCACCTGAGCCAGACAGGTCATGCACTTGAGCATAGACAAGTAAGCAGTTCATCAGTCAATTCATCTTTCAGTCTCTTTGGGTCGAACTACGGTGTTCTGACTTCCTCATTGCACGAGAGGATACGTAGGCATAACTTAACAGTTATCGAACAAAAGTTTCTGTATATCCCCCCCTCTTTCCAGCTTTATTCTTATAGCCTCATGATCTTGAGCATCTTATTCCTTTTCTTACACTGACACTGTACATTTATACACTTCACATTTTTCTTTACACTGACACTTGCATTCTTTTCCAGCTATTTTATACACAGATTGCACTGACATTACCCCTTTAAAACACAAATCTTTTAAGCGTGGATCCCGTCGAGTACGGCGGACAATCTGGGTGCTAATACCTTCCCAGGTTGTAACCAACCCCCTTTCTCAGTCTCTCTGGTTCGCAACCGTCTTATCCATCTCTTTCTAGGTTTATGCAGCATTACCTTTCCTCCGGGATAAAAATGCCTAGCTGGCGACTCTATTCATCTCCGGTGAGTTCACGGCTGTGTGTTCTCACTGTCCCTTTCGCCGACCGTTCGCGTCTGTACCCTTATTTGGGCCATTCCCATTTATCGGGAGCGACAGCTTGGCGACTCTGCTGGGGACCTTATACTGCAACCAGGGCTTCTGGTTCTTTTTGTGGGTTCCTCCTAGCGCTTGTTTGATTTGTGTTTACTGGGGTGTTATGTGCTATTTGTGTTTATGTATTTATGTCATTGCTTTATGTACAGCTTTATTTATTTCTTTCTTTATAGCTTTTGTATATGTCATACTGTCATGCTGTCTGGCTGGATCTGGTTTTGCTTTGGTGGGTGGGGTTCCATTGAGAGTTAAGGTCCTATACCTGGGACCTGAGTGACACCTAGGCTAGAGTGGTTCATATTCTTTCCCATTCCATCTCGGTCTGGTGCGGGAATATGAAACACGGTTCAGATATGGGTTTCTTCTTGAGAACTCTGTGTTGCAGATTTCCTGCAATGCTAGGGCTATCTGGGAAGCCTGCTAAGTCTGGATGACCTTTAGTTTTGACCTTCAGAAACTGAGGTGAATTAGAGGAGGAACTTTTATGGTTATTGTAAACACTGTACCTCCGGGTTAGAAGTGTTTACACTTCTCATAACTGATCCAAGTCTGAGGATCCTTGTTTTAGAACACCACCTGTGAGGGGGTTGGGCTGTTTACAGGTTTGCAGGTACCTTTGACCTCAACATACCCTCATTACCAGTACAATTGTTTGATCCGGTCACTATGATCCTGAAGTTATTGACCTCTGGTTTTCAGTTACTATTTCGGGTTACTATACAGAGATCTTGTGGTTACAAACACTCGATTCTTGGTTCAGTATCCCAGATTCCAGGCAGTTTCCAGCTGTGATCCCATGTCTTTGCATCTTTTGCATCATCATATTGCATTTTGCATTTGCATTGCATTTTCCTCCTCCAGAGAGCTCATCCTTCCTCTTTTGTCCATGGCCAGCCAGCTGATTTCCCGGTACTCAGTTTGAACAAGTGTTAACCGTTGGAAGACGACAGTGTTTGAAGGAAGATTGAGCAGTGTCAAGAGTTAAGAAGGGTCAGTTTGAAAGCCGTCAGTAGCTATGTCAGAGAACAACCGTCAGAATGTTGATTTTCCACCTGGTTTCACTTCAATGACCAATCCTCTGTATGGTCTTTCTCCTGATGAAGATCTTCCACAAGTGAGCAATCTTGCTCAAGCTCAACCTGTACAGACCCCGATCGTGAATCAGAATATACCTGAACCATCTGCTGTCCGAGGTGGACCTTCATCTTCGACTGATACTACGAATTATCAGAGTTTTGCCTTCCCTATGCCAGACTTCCAAGGGGCAATCCCTCTTGTGAAAAACAAGGATCCTCAAGTTATTGATCCTGCTGAAAGATTTCGTGTGTTGGACGAGCGACTCAAAGCCTTAGCAGGTCCTGATGCCTTTGGTTTTGATGCTCTAAGCCTGTGTTTGGTTCCTGGTCTTGTCGTTCCTCCAGATTTCAAAACTCCGAAGTTTGAGAAATACACTGGTGTCAGTTGCCCGAAGCGTCATTTGGTGATGTTCTGTAGAAGAATGACTTCTCATGCCTGCAATGATAAGTTGATGATTCACTGTTTTCAGGACAGTTTAAGTGGGGCATCTTTAAGTTGGTACATGGATTTGGAAAGCAGCCATATTCGATCTTGGAATGATTTATCCAGAGCTTTCATAAAGCAATACCAGTACAATATGGACGTGGCGCCCAATCGCACGCACTTGCAGAGCCTATCCCAGAGGAGTGGTGAATCTTTCAGAGAATATGCACAGCGGTGGAGAGAATTGGCAGCCCAAGTGCAACCACCACTTTCAGACAGAGAGTTAATTGACCTGTTTGTGAGCACCTTGCAGGGTCCATACTTGGAAAGAATGAGTAGCATTGGAATGACAAGCTTCTCTGATTTGATGATAGTTGGAGTACGCATTGAGAGCCTGCTCAAAAGTGGAAAGATCCAGGACTTTTCGAATATCCCAACTAGTGAAGGTGAGTCTGTTGTTAGCTCCCAAGAGGAAGAATGGGATGACGTCAGTGCAGTCATGGAAAATATTGAATATTCTAGACCAACATCTTCTCAGAGATCATCTTTTCCTGAATCTGATTACTCTTACGGGCATTCGGCAATGCTCAGAGCACCGTGTCAGAAACCCTGGGCTCTTCCTCGTCCAAATCTGCAATCTCATGGACGAAGACCTCAGAATCAACTTCAGAGCTAGCCTAGGCCTCGTAACAATCTGGAAAGAAGGATTGCTCCTCTTCATCCAGTCCCCACGGCATACAGTGAACTCTTGCCGCATCTAATTCAGAGCTCAGTGGTGGTTCCTAAGCCTCTCAAGCCGTTGTCAGAGTCGTACCCTCCAGGGTACAATCCTTATGAGCAGTGCGGGTATCATGGTGGATCAATGGGGCATTCAACTGAAGATTGTAAAGCATTTCAGGCCAAAGTACAACAGTTGATCGACAAGGGCTACATCTCCTTTCCAGAAGGAAGCTTGGTTGTGCACGTCAACCTCTCACCTGATTGAGTTCAAAGACTTCAGAAGAAGCGTATCTTGATTTCAGTGGCTCAGACAACAATATGTCATCAGAGTTGGTGATCGCTGTATCCTTTTATCATTTGCATTGAAGTTTCTTTCCTGTTAGCAGCTACTTGTCTTTTAAGCATTGTTATTTTAAATGGTAATGTTAATGTAGTGATTTTGCACTTTTGAATCAATTATGTCGCATTCGCTCATTTTTCTTTACTTGCATTGAAAAAAAAAAAAAAAAAAATTTGCATCCATATACCTCCCATTTATTTCACTGTTGTCTAGCAGGTTTGAGGGAGGATGATGACAACTGAATACTCATAATTGTTGAAGGTATGCTTTCAGGGTAGAACCTGCTGACGATGTACAGGCATTGCTTCAATTCCCAAACACCGGAGATATAAGGGAGATAGACCCTCGTCAACCCCTTTGAGCCTTGAAGCAGGAGTTTCTTTTCTGAGCGAAAAAACCCTCACATTCAACCCGGGGCAGGGTAGTTATCAGTTAATTTGACCGAGCGTTCAAATTTCCAAAGGAGTGTGCATCCGAGGATCCATTACCTTTATTCATTACACCTCAATAGGTCAAGGGACGTGAAACCACAATGGTTATCCCTCACCAACAAAGGAATGAGGCAGTCAACCCTTTCAGCAAGTCATGACAAGCCAGTGTCACACGATTTGTTCAACAAAAATCAAAACAAAAAGAAATAAAGCCCGCTAAGTCGAAAAAATGTGTGAAAACATATGACTTAGGCAAAAGTTAGGGCATCCCGCTGGACTTCAAAATCGAAAAATTCAAAAAAAAAAAAAAAAGAGAACCAGTCCAGGCAAAAGTTAGGGAGTAAAAAATGAAAGAGAATCTTCCGTGAGAACAAAGTCGTGTGACCAGACACAAAGTCAGAATGGGTGACTGTTACTCCAAGAAACCTCATTGGTGCTTAAACAGTCAACATCATTGGTTCCTCAACCATCACAAAACCCTTCCGAGAGATGAGCGCTCAGGCCAAATTAGCTGAATATAGGACTGGAGAACATCAAGGAGAATGGGTGGGCACAAATAAACTTTGAGCCATAAATCCTTCTTTCTAAAACCGTGAACCAAGCCACGTTATAACCCTTGAAATTCCTAATTGAATCAGGTTCAATTCTGAAAGCATACTACGACAAGGTTGCGTAAACTGACTCCTAAAGGTTTGCTAATTCAACACTACGTTTGGACTAATCGTCCATTCGTCACACACCGTCACAACATCAAAATAAATAAATTTTCAAAAACTTGCATGTGTACTGCACTAAAATTACCATTTGTAAATGAACAGTTTTAATTGCAAGTCAGTTTGTGACACCCGGGAAGTTCCTACAAAGGACAATCAGAGGAAAACTTGATTATTCAACAATGATGACCAGAATCAAGCGCATCGTGTAGGCCTATGAATCAGGGGCATGTTATCCAGTGGTTTTGTTGACCAAGAAATCTGTCAGGGTAAAGAGAGTTCCCAAGCATCAGTTGATCGAGGAACGTCATTCAAAGTCAGTTGATCAGAGCTGAATCTGCCAAACAGGGGCAAGCCACCCGAAATTTTTGTTGTCCAAGGATGAAATCTTCCAATGCCCAGTCGGAGTGAGTCAAGTCGCTTCCACGCTCATACCGGGGAAGAATAATTCCAGAGCTCACTAAGTGCAACTCTCCTCGAGAGGACATCCAAGTCCGCCATGCCAAGAATTGGATAATTAGTGATAGTCTGTTCAGAGACTCACCCAACAGGGGCAAACTTTAGCTATGCAGAGCAAGTATATCAGTAATCTCAGAGTTCAAGACGAGTGTCGGGAAATCATGCTACCCACCGTCGCCTTTGTCACCCTTCTCAACCAGAAGCCTTGTCACCTATGACTTTTTTCCCATCCTCGGGATTTCTTATAGCCTTTCATAAACATGGCATAAATCATTTGCATACGTTATTCATGTCGCATATAGAGCATATGCATCATATTTGCATTGGTCATAACCCCACAACATCAGATCTCACATCCAGGGCCTCGTAACCCCAACTTATCAACCTTTCAAAGACCAGTTCTCGTCTGGCAAGCCATTTCAAAGTCTAGTCTTCGTCCGGCAGACAAACCCAAAGTCCAGTTCTCGTCTGGAAAACCAATTTCAAATACCAGTTCTCGTCTGGTAGGCGAATCTTTTAACCAGTTCTCGTCTGGTCACCTTTTCATTCAACCCATTGAACGCCAGTTCTCGTCTGGTAGTCATTCTTTTTTCAGAGTCAATTCTCGTTTGACAATGAACCCAAGGAGTCAGTTCTTGTCTGACGACTTATTCTTTGCCCACCAGTTCTCGTCTGTTGGCCTACCTTTAATAAACCAGTTCTCGTCTGGCACTTCACCTTCAAAAGTCCAATTGCTTGGCAACCAAAAAATATATATCTATCAACCTGGCCCTAGCACCCAACCATCCTTGTTTCATATCTTTGGTTATGGGCATACGTCTGCATTGTGCATCATTTGCATTGCATTTTCATACCGCATGGTTTCTGTTTTAGCTCTGATGTGGGGCAAGAATCGTTTCAAGACGTAATCTGGGGCAGTTATCTCAAGACTTGTTGAATTTCTGCGAGAGTTTGAAGGCACTGGGGCAATTCTGGATGCCAAGTCTTCTGTAAAATCCTCTAAAGACAATATTTTTTATGAACGATGCAATCTGAGGCAATTTGAAGAGTAAAGGGATGCTTGGTCACTCTGGATGATCAGTAATGCTTTTGTAGAGCTCAGAAGTTTGAAGCACTGTGTTAATTCTCAGGGAATGTCTGGTATTTATTTTACTAGTAGGGCATTGGAAGTTTATTTCTTCCCCGAGCATAAAGATCTTCTCTCAGCCGACAAGATTCCCTCATGAGGAGTTGGATATTCACATTCAGTCAAAGCCAATTTTCATTGGCATATCTTCCCAGCACAGTTGTCATGCTATACTTGGGGCATATTTTGATTCTCCAGCAAAGTCTCTCCTCAGCAGAGCATTGCCAAATCTTTTCTCAACCATGCCAGAAGGTTGACATCCCCAGCTGAGTCAGAACAGATGATAACCCCAGCAGAACTTCAAGGCTAATTGAATCGTTCTCGTCCCCAAGCGGACTTATCTTTCCACAGCGAAGTTTTCCCAGCAGGCAGCTGAAGGCTTTGCTTCCCCACAAAGTTAGAATTATCAGAATTCCCTCCTCAACGGGATTGTGTGATCAAGCATCTTCCCTAGCCGAGTCTAAAGATGATCTTTCCCCATAGAGTCATCGGGATTCTCATTTCCAAGAGATTTCCCCAGCAAAGCAAGAAGAAATTCTCCCCAGTGGAGTCAGAGCAGGATGATCAGATCCTCAGCAGATGTTCAGAGCAGTTAAACGAAGTATACCTCACGCAGAGTCGTTTTTCCTCCAGTGAAAACCTCTCCGACAGGCATCAGGTTGCCAACACTTCATTCCCATCAGAGTTAAAAAACTTTCAACCCGTTAGCAGTATACAGAATACTTCCCAAATTCCCCAGCGGAAAGTTAGAGCTAAACAGTTGCCTCACATTCCCAAACATCAGTATATACTCCCTGTGGCACCCGTCCGTGTCATATCCCCAGCAGAAAGCCAAAGCATCCCATTTGCACTCACAGATACTTATATATACAATTCCTTGACATCCGTCCATGTCATTTTCCCCAGCACAGTAACATAAACACTTTGTACATCAGATATTTGTTTATACGGTACTCTCCTCCTTTTGACACTCGTCCGTGGCACTCTCCCCAGCAGATTAAACACTCATCTATACATCACTCATACTTACTACTCATGTTACTCTTATACAGATACTCGTCCGTATCTTGTATACACCATTTATATCCCCACAGACTCGACACTCGTCCGTGTTCTCTGTTAACCAGTTGGTACTCTTCCGTACCATCATCTCAGAACATGCGTCAAGCGTTTGTTTCTACCTGATACTCGTCCGTATCATAGTCTTAAGGATGTTCGTCCGCATCTTTAATCCATACACTGTGTCAAACACTTATGTCTTCTTGAATATAGACACTCGTCTGTGTCTACTATTCCCCAGAAGAGTCCCTTCAGATTCAACACTCGTCCGCGTTCCTTGTCAACCAATTGATACTCGTCCGTATCATCATCTCAGAACACGTGTCTGTATTTGTTTCTACCCGATACTCGTCCGTATCGTAGTCTTAAGGATGCTCGTCCGCATCTTTAATCTATACACAATACCAAACACTTATACCTTTTGTTTCTTGAATGTAAACACTCGTACGTGTTTACTACCCCCCCAGTAGATCTCTAACAAAGCAAATTTTCTTTTTTATCTGACATTCGTCCTATGTCATGATAAACCCTGAGAGCAGTCGTCCCCTGCTAGGTGGTCGTCCTCCACCTCTTGATGGTCGTCCTCCATCATGCTCGTCCGATGGCCGTCCCCATCGTTGACCTTTTATCCGACATTCGTCCTATGTCGTGATTTTTAGCAGCCGTCCCCTGCTAGGTGATCGTCCTTCACCATTAGATGACCGTCCCTCATCTTAACCCCAACAGAGCAGCCGTCCCCTGCTAGGTGATCGTCCTTCACCTTTGATGACCGTACCTCATCATCTGTTTATTTTCATTTATTCTTTAACCCGATGGCCGTCCCCGTCGTGGTCCCTTTTCCTTTTAGCCCGATGGCCGTCCCCATCATCGGTTGCTTTACTTTATGAACTTGATGGCCGTCCCCATCATGTTTCATTAATTCCCAGAGAATCTTACAACTTTATCTTGATGGCCATCCCCATCATAATTTCTTATTTTTCCCAGCTAGTCGGTCGTCCCCGTCTTGGCTTTACCTTTTATCCCCAGCATGTCGGCCGTCCCCGTCATCGCTCTTTACCCAGCAGTCGTCCTCTGCTCGGCGGTCGTCCTCCGTCGCCCACGCTTTACAATATACTTTATCTTTCTTTTACAATCTATATCCCTTTTCTTCTTCATTCTATGAGTGTAAATTTCGGGGTCTTTTTGGTATTCAATCACTGTTTATCTTGAACGTCTAATAGCCGTTGCTCTCATCCTCTTCAGATTAACAGTTGCTTGAATAGGGGCAGCTGTAGACACCCTAAATTTGCCCTCTGGCTTTTGTATCTTTTTCAGCTTTTCGTTTTGCATTCATACGCATTTTGCATACCATTTGCATAAGTTCCTAAGGCATGGGATCGAGATTTCCTGGTGATTAGGGTTTCACATCTTTATCTACGGATTATTAGAGAGTTCAAGGTTTCAGCTATGCAACCATTAGTGGCATCATCCTCTCTTTGTTCCTGTCACTAAATTAGGGTTTATTTCCTTGATTTAGCGGTATTCAGAGGTTTCACGTCTGAAAGGACTATTTGCTATACATCTGGGCTGTCATCAATTCAGTGGTTGATTTATCGAACAGTGCATGCTCAAGTCAAGTTGTGTTGTGTACTGGATTTATCAAATTATCAAGTTGTGATTCATGAGAAGTTTGGTTCAGGAAATTAGACTATATGTGTTGTTGTTATTGGACCAAGCCTCCCTAAGCCCATGCGAATTTGAGCTTTGCACCTGTGTATTTGGTTTCAAACTCCCAACTGCTTCAAAAGCTAGGCCAATGGGCCTTTGGATACTCGACCCAGCATGTTGCTGATCAGCACCTGAATCCAGCGACCACCCCTCTCCTCCATTGTTTCTATTTTTTTTATATATATTATTGTGTTTTCTTTCTTAATTATTCTATTATCTTCTTTATAATTTTGTTGATTAGTTTTTTTTATTATTATTATTAACATTTGTTAGAAGTTTTAGTTTAAAACTTTACTAGATTTTGACATAATTTTGTGAATTTTGTTAATCAATTTTAGTATAACTTTATCTAGTTTCGATTAATTTTGTTTAGTATTTAATCTCGATTTAGCTTTGACTTTAATTTCTCACTGATTTAGTTTAATTTAGTGAAGAGTTTTAGTTTATAATTTGTTAATTTTTGATTTAGAATTTTAAATTAGTTAATTAATCGTTAATTTGATTATTGTTCTTAGTGTAAAATTTTCTTAGAAATTTTATTGTTTTAAACTTAGAATATTCTTTTAATTAGTTATTATTCATTTAAATTTATTTATTTTTAATTTAAATATGATTTTTAATTTTTGTTTTAAATTTTTATTAGTTAGTTTAAATTTAATTTAAATTCATAATTTTATTAGTTTTGTTACTCTTAGTTAGTTTTGTTTCTATTATTTTTGTTAAATCCAAACCCAACTTGTTTAATTCATTTGGAACCAAGTCAAGGTTAGTACATTAGCAAGATACAAACACACAAAAATGCTGGCAGCAGAGGGGACAGAATTGAAAAGTTTCATAAAGTTGGCAAAAAGAGCTTTTTGATGCAGAAAGAGTACAGCAGGTAGCCGCAAAAGAAAAAAACCTTCAGCCAAAAATCCCTGAAAAAATCCTACACAACATCATCCTTCATCAAAACATAACCTCACACCTCAACACAAAAAAACGGATATACTGCTTTCATTCTTATTTTTTTTGCAAAAAAAACAAAATTAACAACACAAAACTTCAACAACCTGTGAATCATTTTTTGTTTTCAGCCAAACTCATCGTCAAACCACCACAAGCCATCACCTCTTCAACCTTAAACCGCAACAGCAACCCTCTTTATTCCATCAACCTCCAACCAAGAAAAACTTAAAAAAACCTTTCGTCACTCTTCAACCTTCCTCATCAACCCAGAACAACAACAAAGCCGAAACCGAAAACTTCTTTTCCTCTTCACCAAAATCAAACAACACGAATCACCACTCTCCATCACCATTGACAATCATCACTTAAATTTCACAAACACCAACCACCTTCAAAAAAAACTCTCATTTCCTCTTCGTCAACTCACACGAAAGCCGCATAATATTCATACAAAGCCTCCTGCCAACATCTCACAAACCAAATCACTCTTCACCCATCACAACAACCGAAATCCTCCATTAATCACTAAAACAATCACTCCCTCATTCCTTCACATCCGAACATCACCAACCCTCAACCGAGTTTCACAAAACATTCTGCAACTTCCTTCTCACCTGCAAAACCTCTTCAAGTTCGTATCATCTTCATCACTAACCCATCAACCTCACTCAAAACAACTTCAACAACAAACCTCAGAAACAGAATAAGAAGAGTAAGGTCAAGACGAAGAAACAGAACGCAAACGCACTCTACAACTTTTCTCCGCAACAACCGAAGCCAACCATTTCCGTCTTCACTCACCATTAGCCAGCAACAACATCAAAAAACTGAAATAGAAGAAGAGAGATGAAGGGGATTTCAAATCGGGAAGAAGAAGAGAAAATCGTTGAAGAGAAAAGCCGTGTCGTCGATAGATGGGCCGCGATCTGAGTTGTGGTTCGATGGAGAGGCTTGTTTTGAGAGTTGTCGAGAGGTTATCCATGACGGTGAGCGATGGCATCGCGACTGAGACGGAGGGTTTGCGGCGACACGATTCAAGGTGATGAAATCGGAAGAGCGACGGAGGTTTTAAGGAGGCGATGACGGAGAGAGAGAGATCTTGACGCCGGTTTGACTGTGTTGGATGTCGACGGCGGATGAACGTTCGCAGAAGAAGGGGATTGCAGCCTTTCCTTTTTTCCTTCTCACTTTCGTGTTAACCTTTTTTCTTTTCGTTTCAGGAGAAGAAGCGGTTTGGGTTTTTGGGGAAAATTGACTTCGTTTGTTCTGACTTTGGCTTAGCATGTTCATTTTGTTTCACCTTTATTTTATAATTTTCTTTTTTTAATTGTTATTTTATAAAGACATGCCTTGTTGTTTTTGGTTTGTGCTAGGGCCAGGCCCATTCAAACTTGCTTTGCACACCACCATTTGCAGCGGATTCCCCCCCTTCCCTTTTGTTTCTCATTTTATTTTATTTTTTTAAAAAAAAACCTTGTTAATTGTAACTAGTTTTTTCCATTTTAATTAAAGTTTTTATATAATTTTGTTAAGTTAATATTTAATCTTTAGTAAGTATTTGTTAAAGGTTTAGGATTTATTTTTAGAATTTTTGTGTTTGTTATTAATATTAGTATAGTTTAGAGTTTTGTTAATTGTTTATTTTAAAATTTGAGTTAGAAGTTTATTAATATTTGTTTTGTTAGATTTGTAGTCAAACTTTTATAGCTAATTAGTTCCTAATTAATATTAAGAATTTGGTTGGAATTGGATTATTCATTTTTATTTTGTTTAACTAAGTTCGATTTTGTTTAATCTTGGTTGTAGTTTTTTTTGTTTGATGTTTTGTAGGTTCATTGTCCAATTTCAGTGTTGGCGGATGTAGTTTGACGATGACCTTACGATTAGTTCTTTCTTGTGATCTCGGTGCACTTAGGCCTTGACATTTCGCAAACCGATTTTTTATGTTAATCCTTGTTTCTCTCTGATTACTCAGTTTGGATGCTGGAAGTTTATATTTGACTTTTGTTTGATATCCTGATAATGGACACTTGTGTCTGACTGTTGAAATCATTTTGAACTTCATACTGTTTCTCGATTTTCTCTTGCGCGTATTGAAGAGGCAACGGACCTTCTCCGTTAGGTAACACTGAGGACCGTTTATACTTATTGCATGCTGCTGCATCTGAAAGTCCTACTGGTGTAGGCTCTGTTTGTGCATTATTCATTTATTCCATCCGCATTCTTTTCTCCTTATCTTATTCATCCATTTTTTTCTTATTCATATCAATTCTTCTTTCTCATCTTCTTTTATTAATTTGAGGTGCGTTTAGGCCACCATGGTTCTTCTTCTTATCTTTCTTTTTTTCTTTCTTTCTCCTTTAGGATAGTAAGCCTCACAAACCTTAGGGACAACCAAGCATGACAATGATTAGGGTTTTGATTAGTTTCCCCTCTTAGTTTTACCTTTGTGTCTCTTTGAGTCTTCTCTTCTCATCTCATAATCAGGGACTAAACCCTAAAGGCTTTAAGGCTTTGTGATTAAGTTTATGCCTGCATCCTTCTATTAGGATGGAGTGTATAACTTTAATCCTAAGTGTTAAACCCTTAATGTGTTTAAATCCTCTAATCAATTCACTTAATAATCATCAAGACTTCACACTTGTAACTTGGGCCTTGCATCAGGGTTCTAATTCTTCCTTAATTGGTTAAGAAGGACTAACCCTAGTGTTAATGGACAAGTCCCCCTCAAGTTGTCTTACAAACCATAAAATTCACTTCATCATCATATCATTAAATAAAATCCACTTAACCAAAGGCTTGTTTTGTCATGAGTTTAATCCCTAATCATGGATTAAGTTGAGGAGCTTTCCTCAGCTTAAACATTCTCATCTATTATCCTTCTATTAGGATGGTGTAATGAGTCTGTTTAATCCCTGATTATGGCTTAATCTCATTACTTAACACTAAACAAAAACACCAAAAACATCTAATTAACCACAAGTAGGTTAATGATCTTAATCCTACATCAAAGGTGATTAAGTGTGAGAATCTGACTTCACACTTAAGGTATTCTCATTACCCCTAATCAGAGGGAAGATGTGATGAGTTTACTAAATCCATTGGTTTAGAATTAAGCTCATTAACTTATGACAAACTTTCAAGAGCAATAAAAGACTGAAAACTCAAAAACAAACAATAATCGTCTCCTTCGGGATTCTTTTCTCATCACCTTCACTCATAAACGAGAACTTGCTTCTTCCGTCTAATGCAAGACAGTTTGCACCTGAGCCAGACAGGTCATGCACTTGAGCATAGACAAGTAAGCAGTTCATCAGTCAATTCATCTTTCAGTCTCTTTGGGTCGAACTACGGTGTTCTGACTTCCTCATTGCACGAGAGGATACGTAGGCATAACTTAACAGTTATCGAACAAAAGTTTCTGTATATCCCCCCCTCTTTCCAGCTTTATTCTTATAGCCTCATGATCTTGAGCATCTTATTCCTTTTCTTACACTGACACTGTACATTTATACACTTCACATTTTTCTTTACACTGACACTTGCATTCTTTTCCAGCTATTTTATACACAGATTGCACTGACATTACCCCTTTAAAACACAAATCTTTTAAGCGTGGATCCCGTCGAGTACAGCGGACAATCTGGGTGCTAATACCTTCCCAGGTTGTAACCAACCCCCTTTCTCAGTCTCTCTGGTTCGCAACCGTCTTATCCATCTCTTTCTAGGTTTATGCAGCATTACCTTTCCTCCGGGATAAAAATGCCTAGCTGGCGACTCTATTCATCTCCGGTGAGTTCACGGCTGTGTGTTCTCACTGTCCCTTTCGCCGACCGTTCGCGTCTGTACCCTTATTTGGGCCATTCCCATTTATCGGGAGCGACAAAGAGGCATTGAAGTTGATCCTGATAAAGTGAAAGCTATTCGTGAAATGCCTGCTCCAAGAACTGAAAAGCAAGTAAGAGGATTCTTGGGCCGTTTGAATTATATTTCGAGGTTTATTTCTCACATGACTGCCACATGTGCTCCAATCTTCAAGTTGCTTCGAAAAGACAAAGGTTGTGTCTGGACAGATGATTGTCAGAAAGCGTTTGAAAGTATCAAAGAATATCTGCTTGAACCTCTTATTTTGTCTCCTCCGGTGGAAGGTAGACCGTTGATTATGTACTTGACTGTGCTGGAAGATTCCATGGGTTGTGTGCTTGGTCAGCAAGATAAATCTGGAAGAAAAGAATATGCAATTTACTACTTGAGTAAGAAATTCACTGATTGTGAGTCTCGGTACTCCATGCTTGAAAACACTTGTTGTGCCCTAGTTTGGGTTGCAAAGCATCTTCGCCAGTATATGCTGAATCATACAACTTGGTTGATCTCTAAAATGGATCCGATCAAGTATATATTTGAAAAGCCTGCTTTGATTGGGAGGATTGCTCGTTGGCAAATGTTGTTGTCAGAATATGATATCGAGTACCGAGCTCAAAAAGCTATAAAAGGTAGTATCTTGGCAGATCATTTGGCACATCAACCGATTGATGATTACCAGCCTATCAAGTTTGATTTTCCAGACGAGGATGTGATGTATTTGAAAATGAAAGATTGTGATGAACCTTTGATTGAGGAAGGGCCGGAGCCTGGATCTCGATGGGGTTTAGTTTTTGATGATGTTGTGAATGCACGTGGAAGAGGAATTGGGGCAATGATCATTACTCCCCATGGTTCACATATTCCTTTTGCTGTAAGGCTGACCTTTCCTTGTACCAATAATGAAGCTGATTATGAAGCCTGTATTATGGCTCTTGAGGAAGCTATTGATCTGAGGATTAAGCATCTTGATGTGTATGGAGATTCTTCCTTGGTAATCAATCAAATCAAGGGTAAATGGGTAACTTATCAACCCCACTTGATCCCTTATAGAGATTATGCCAGGAAGATATCAACTTTCTTCACTAAAGTTGAGTTTCATTATGTGCCTCGTGATGAAAATCAGATGGCAGATGCTTTAGCAACTATAGCTTCTATGATAAAGGTGCATCAGTGGAATGACATTCCCATGATCAGAGTAATGCGGCTTGAAAGACCAGCTCATGTGTTTGCAGTTGAAGAGGTCCGTGATGACAAGCCTTAGTATCATGATATTAAATGTTTTCTTCAGAGTCAGGAATACCCACTTGGGGCATCCGATAAATATAAGAGGACTTTGAGGAGATTGGCAGGCAATTTCTTCCTAAATGGAAATGTGCTTTATAAGAGGAATTTTGAAATGGTCTTGCTCAGATGCGTGGATAGACACGAAGCAGACATGTTAATGAAAGAAATTCATGAAGGGTCTTTTGGCACTCATGCTAATGGGCATGCAATGGCTAAAAAGATTTTGAGAGCAGGTTACTATTGGCTGACAATGGAATATGATTGTTGCAAGTATGTGAAAAAATGTCATAAGTGCCAAATGTATGCTGATAAGATTCATGTGCCACCAACTTATCTCAATGTGATTTCTTCCCCATAGCCCTTATCTATGTGGGGAATTAATATGGTTGGTATGATTGAACCCAAGGCTTCAAATGGACATCATTTTATTTTTGTGGCAATTGACTACTTCACTAAGTGGGTGGAAGTGGCATCGTATTCTAATGTGACCAAGCAAGTCGTGGTTCGGTTTATCAAGAATAACATTATCTGCAGATATGATGTTCTGAATATAATCATTACTGATAATGGTTCGAACTTGAATAATAAGATGATGAAAGAGCTCTGTGAAGAATTCAAGATTCAGCATCATAATTCTTCTCCTTATAGACCAAAGATGAATGGGGTTGTTGAAGCTGCAAATAAGAACATTAAGAAGATCATTCAGAAGATGGTTGTGACATGCAAGGACTGACATGAGATGCTCCCTTTTGCTTTGCATGGGTATCGTACATTTGCCCGCACTTCAACAGGGGCAACCCCTTTCTCACTTGTTTATGGTACTGAAGCAGTGCTCCCCGTCGAGGTTGAGATCCCATCAATGAGAGTTCTGATGGAAGCCAAGTTGACTGAGGCTGAATGGTGTAAGAGTAGATTTGATCAGTTGAATTTGATTGAAGAAAAGAGAATAACAACTTTGTGTCATGGTAGGTTGTACCAACAAAGAATGAAGAAAGATTTTGACAAGAAGGTCAAATCTCGTGTATTCAGAGAAGGCGACCTTGTGCTCAAAAAGATCCAGTCTTTCATTAAAGACTCTCGGGGAAAGTGGACTCCAAACTATGATGGCCCATATGTTGTCAAGAAAGCCTTCTCTTGCGGTTCATTAATTCTTGCAACTATGGATGGTGAGGAGATCATTCGCCCTGTGAATGCGGATGCAGTCAAGAAATACTTCGCCTAAAAAATAAAAGAACAGCTCGCTAAGTTAAAAACCCGAAAGGGCGACTTAGGCAAAAATGAGCGTCTCGGTGGATTGAAAACCCGAAAGGGAGGTCCAGGCAAAAATTAGAGACAAAAACAAAAATAATTATCCCGGTAGATTGAAAACCCGAAAGGGCAATCTAGGAAAACGTTGGGGATCATGGCAAGTAATTGCTTCGACAAATTGGATCACTTGTAATGACCAAGGATTTCAGATTCTATCCCTCAGAAGAACTGCCCATCAAAGATTCTTATTCACTCATCCTTGACTGAAGTTTCGGACACAGTATAGTTCAAAGTTGATAGGGAGAATAGTGATCATTGTATTTCAATGTAGCCCTTTTCCATGTATTTACCATTTTTCAAACTTGTAATGATCCATGGAGTTATGCCATTTGTTGACTTCCATTCTATCAATAAATTTGAGCTTTTATCCAATTGTTTGCAACTCTTTATATTGTTTCTGTTTACACAATTTCAATTTATTGTTGATGATGAATTTTGAAACAAATTTAATCTTTGAAGATTATAAAAACATTTTCTCTTGATTTGTGAACAAAGAAAGGATATCAATAGTGATTCCAGGGATGGTAAAGTCTGGATGTGTGTAACTTGTCTCTCCCGAAGTAGGGTTTGATCTGATTGTGTCCTTATGGGATTCCTGTTTGGTCCTGGTGTGTTGATGTTAAAGGTGTTTTCTTCCCCAGCAACTAGCATGAGCAAGGATTGTAAATATTCTTAATTCGATTCCTTTCCCCCAGAAGAGTTGTTGGAAGGTATATCCTAGAAAATCCCCAGCTGAGTTTTTGATCTCTTCCTCAGTAGTTTACCCTTGACTTGAAAAGTCTTGGAAGCCCCCGGTCGGGTCTTTGCTCCTCAGCACAAGTTGGTTGCATCCCTCAACGGAGGTATTGGTATATCAGTCAGTTTAGAGGTTTTCTTTCACTTGTTGGTGATTATTAATTTAAAATCCCTTGTAAGTGTGATTTTGTTATAATGTTAACTTTTGGTATCCCCTTGTGGGTTGAAAAATTCAAACGTTCAGTGATGAAAGATCTTCATAGATCCCCAGTAAGTCTGCGTGTGATGGTTTCTAGCAGATTTCTATCTTTGTCAAGTTTTGCACTTTTTCCCCAAGCAGAGCAGGAGCGGCGTAACTTTTTCCCCAAGCAGAGTGAGAGTGGTATAACTCTTTCCCCGAATTGAGCAAGAATAATATGATGATTATTATTTGCAGGAGTTTGATTAAGAACATTTCTATCCCCAGCATGGATCGTGGAAATATTCCCCATCCTCGGCGGATTTTTACCTCTCCTCAGTAGGATTTATGAAGATATTCGTCCCCATCAAAGTTTAACAGGGACATTTCCCTTTTCCCCAGAGTATGGAAGATTTTGAGTTGTTGAGATATCTCCGACATGTTATCCTCTTAGAGTGGAATTTTCTAATGTTATCCTTTTATGGATTCTTGAAGATTGCTTTGTGGACTGGATCCCTAGTAGTTGTTTTCCCAGTCCGAGTTTTTCCTTGTAGTAGGATTTTATTCCTTTGATGGCTTTCGATATTCCCCTTCAGGATTTCGAATCGAATCTCCAGCATGGTCCCCGGCATTGTTGCCCTGGTTAGCCGATTATCCAGTTGTTGTGGTGTTTATGTCACCCGTTGGTTATCTTTGTGTTTGTTTTGTCAGCATATTCATACGCATATTCATACGCATAAGCATAGCATCTTTTGCTTGCATTCTTTGCTTTTATCTTTGTTCCCCGCTCTTTGGTGTGATCTTTCCCCGCAGAGTGCGTGTGTGGTTTTCTTATCAAGTTTAGAGTGTCAATCCTTAAGCAGAAAGTGTTTATCCTTTCTATTTCCCCACTGAGTTTGCTTCTCGTGGATGATTTTGATTCAGTTTCCTCCCCAATTTATTATCTGGATGGAACTTCCCCAGTTGAGATAGTTCCTCCTCGGTATGAGTCTTGTTTGACCATTTCTCTCCAATTTGTTCTTGGATTGAATTTTGGTCCCCTTTTTGAGTAATATTGCTTTGAAATTAGGCTATCATTGTTTGATAGTGAGCAATATTTTCTCCGGCTTGAATATATTACTTTGGAATTAAGATATCAAGTTTTCGATAGTGGGTAATATTACCAAATTAATCAAGCTCTTTTGCTTGTACTCCTACCCAGTAAATTCGGTAGTCGAGAGTTCGTCTTCTTACCCAGTAAAAATGTAATAGAATTTGTTTCCCTCTGCTTGAGCTCCTACCCAGTAAATCAGGTAGTTGAGAATTTCTCTACCAATTAAAAACGTAGTGAAGGTTATCCCTCTTTGTTTTGCTCCTATCCAGTGAATTGATAGTCGAGTCCCTTGTTTTCCTACCCAGTAAACTGGTAGTTGATGATTCTGTTCCAACTCGGTATTCCTCCATGTTGGACTCGAATACTTTGTTTGGTTGATATTCCCCGGCAGAGCTTTTGCTCTTCCTTGTTGAACCCTTTACTTTGATTATATCATATTTTTTTCCCGTGTAGAGTTGGTTATCCAGTGATTTATTTTCCTGGTAACTCTTTTGGTGTCTGTTGTTTTCCCCTGTGGGATTTTCTTCTGTGTCCCCAAGCTTTTGCTTTCCTCTGGTGGTCGTGTTTTCCCCACAGAGATCTTGGAATTGCATATCATATTCATATCATATCATGTTCTCTTAGGACAAAAATTTGGGTTTTCTGTATTTAAGTCTCTCCCATATTGCAGAGACGAAGATGTCAATCTTCATATCTTCAGATTGAAGAAACTTAAATAGGGGCAGCTGTTGCACCCTAATTTTTGCCCTAAGTTTTCTTTGCATTTTCATCTGCATCTTGCATACAAACAAGATCGCACTGATTGCTCGGTTCTTCTCGGGTTAGGTTTATGCCTCGCAGGGGATCACCATTGTCTTTAATTAATTTATTTGTTTATATTTACTAACCATTAATAAAAATTCAAAAAAATAATTTTGTTTCCTTTTACTAACCTTTTTCAAGAAGAGGAACCATGAGAAAATGCTAAAAATAGTAATCCTGTAGCTCGAGCGAAATCTCGCAGACAAAAGTCGAAATTGATCCGCAAATAATTCAAATTATCAGATCAAGGATTTCCCAAGTTAATTGATTCACCCAAAGGATTTCCAAGGTTCATGTGTTCATTTCTTCGACGTACAACAAGAATCGGGCCGAAACAACCAAGCAGCTATGTTTGAACAAAAAATTCAAAATTCAGCTTGGTTAACCAGTTAACCAAATGGTTAACTAGTTAACTAGTGCAAAATTTGAGTTTTTTATTCAAATTCAGCACCCTTAGATCATTGATTTAATTGGAATATTCTAGATCCATTGGTTTCTGATTTCTCTACATCACTTTGATCATTTCCTACAATAAACCCTCATTAATCACCACTCTTTTCCATTTCCCACCAAAATTCCAATTACCAAACCTAAATTCAAATTACCAAAGCAAGCTCCATTCCACCAAATTTCCATACCTAAGGCCTTTAAATAGGACCACAATTTCATTCATTTCATAAGCTTTTGATAGCCACAAAACCTCTTGCAAATTACTCCCCCAACACCAAAATTCTCCAAAGCTCATTTTCTTTCTTTTGAAGTTATCAAGAATTCACATTGAATTCTTGATTAACTTGAGCTAAACCTTCATCCTTTCATTCTTTTGGTCATCAATTTCAGTAGATCTAAGCTTGTGTTGGTTCAATTTGAAGAAAAGCTTTTGGTAATTCATCTTCCTCCATAAACCCATATTCACCATCAACATTCAAGATGTAGATCTTTGGTGCTTTTGTTTCTAGATCCTTTGGATCTTTATTTGTTGTTTGATTGCAGGGATTCCACTGTATTTTGGTTTTAAAATTCGTGCAAATTCAGATCATGATCATCCAATGTTTGAGAAAAGGTTTCAAAATGGATCATGCTGAATTTTCTGTATTTTTCAGCTTCTGGTACATCGTTAACCGGTTAACCATTTGGTTAACCGGTTAACCAGTTTAAAAACAGCGTAGATTATTCAAAATCTGCTTGCGTTAACCGGTTAACCAATTGGTTAACCGGTTAACCCAAGTCAGAATGGTGTTTTTGGCTTGTTTTAAGCCCCTTTTTGGTTCCTCTTTCTTCTCCTTCTTCCTCCTTTTTATTTTTACCTTGGAAAGCAATTTTGGGAGTGATTTCTCCTTAAATTCAATGAACTTTGGGTGTAAATTAGAGTAGTTAATGTTCATTAATTCAAAACTACTTTTAAGTGGATTATTCAATTCATTTAAGGTACTTTGCATTAGTGATACATTTTCATGCTTGAATCCACCAAGATGAGTGATTGAACTTAAGGATGGAAGAATACCATAAGTGCGGCTCAATTTGGTATTCACCTTTAGTTTTGTACGGTATCGCGTTCGGATAACGATTTACATATCGTTTATCTCGCATGCATTAGCACCAACATTATGCACCTTAATTGGTGGTGGCCAAACTCATTTGTAGGGTAATTACTTCGTAAATTACTCGGCGATTGCTTAACATAGACCTAAATGTGTCCCGATTTCATAATAAAAATCTAATTGGATACTTGCACTTTCGTGGACCGGATCTCTTGTTGATCGCGTAATCCCAAAGTGGTTAATCATATTGCATCTAGAATCGAGACTTATGAATTTTTGATGCGTAGGTGCTTTGGGTCTCCCAATCGCCTTTCAAATTTCATTGAATTCGGTTCGGTTTGCCTCGATTAATCGTTATAGTGTAAGATGCTAAGCGGATCCGGTTGCCTTTCGATTTTGGTTACTCTTTTGGTTGTGGTTGATTAAGTTCACTATACCATTATTATGTAAATATTACTATATTAATACTATTAATATTTTAGATTCTTGCACTTTAATTTCTTTTGTTACTAACATTTAATTTTTGCACTTTTATTGCCTTTATTCTATTTTGCTTTGTTCATCCATATCATGTTTATTATTTGCTCTTATTATTTTGTGGATTTTTCTTTTGTCCATTTGGACACAAAAAAATTAATAAAGGATTAAACCTCTAAAAAACTTGTGACTTTAATTTGAGGACTATTGGTTACTATCCTTAGCA
Source organism: Lathyrus aphaca (assembly GCA_963966055.1). Lineage (NCBI taxonomy): Eukaryota > Viridiplantae > Streptophyta > Magnoliopsida > Fabales > Fabaceae > Lathyrus > Lathyrus aphaca. Next base: position 503,418,891 of record OZ014520.1, read on the forward strand.
TTATGAGTGAAGATTTGGACTTAGATTCTTATGACACTTCCTTTGCCCTGATCTTCATAAAGTTGGATTTAACCTTTATTTGACCATTTGCTAGCTTATAAGGATGGAACTATTATGCTCATAATTTGGAAGGTCGTCAAGTTTGGTTAGATCTTTCTTCCCTTATCTCTTTATTTTCTTTTTTAGGATAGTCCCTTCATCTCCTCCCATTTTCAATTTTCAAAACCTTCCCCCTTTTTTCAAAGGATTTTTTCTTTTTAAATCATCACCTCTTTAATAATCAAAAACCTTGACTTTTGTCAAGTGGCTTTTTTACCTCTTTCTTTTCTCTTTAAAAATCAATGAATCTAATCATGTTGACCCTAATTCAAAAAATAAAAAGAATCAAACTCCTTCAAGTTGTTTTGTGCCTTTGTGCACTTTTGTTTATTTTTCTTTAAAAAAAGTGCCGATTATGAGTCATTATTCTTTAGTCGGGTGCAAGTCTTTCAATCTCCATGGTTGTAGTTTGATGTAATTGAGTCTCTTGTCATTTGTGGGGGTTTAGTGGCATACTCGTTGATTTTATCCGAGTTGGCGCCCTCCCCATAATGATGTATGAGCCCATGCCTTTATTCTCATGGTGGATTTGTTTGGCTATCCACTTGAAGATGACGAATTCTCTTCACTTAATAAAATCAATCCTAATGAGGTGGTAAGCCTCTCCAAACACAAAAATATTAAAAAATAATTCTTTTCTCATCCCTCCACTCATATTTTATAAACCATTTTCAAACCAAAAGCGGCAAATTTTTCAAAGGGCTCCCGTGGAGTACCACGGACATTTTGGGTGCGTAAAACCTTCCCATTGTGTAACATATCCACTTACTTGTTTCTCTGTTGTGTTTCTTTAGCTTTTTGCTTTTAGATTCATTAGGATTTATCCTCTCTTTTTTTCTTTTTCCTTTTGGAATAAAATAAAAGCGCGGTGGCGACTCTGTTTACTTTGAGTTAAGTTAACTAATAGCTTACACTCATGTTTTTATCGCTACATATAGGTAGAACGGGTTTTCCTAGAGTTATAGATCGGAAGTAATAGGCTTAAACAATCATGAAATCATTGCACTCTATCTTAAATGGTATGTTTGTCTCTAACTTTGTTTTAGAGTTCATAAATATGTAATGTCAATGGTTATATAATGGGAAAAGTAATGATTATGTGTACAACATTCTGAACATACATTATAAAATTATGCATTTAGTAACTATAAAATTATGCATTATATAAAACACACCATTATATAAAATTCTGCATTTTGTAATTGTATAGAGCATTGTAAAATTCTGCATTATATAAAATTCTGCATTTTGTAATTGTATAGAGCATTATAAAATCTTGCATTATAAAATTTTGCATTTTGTAATTATATAGAGCATTATAAAATTCAGCATTATATAAAATTCTGCATTTTGTAATTGCCTTTATTGTTACAGGCTTACAGGAAAACAAGGACCTGAAATCTATTATATAACTAAGATCATGAGATCATAGCACTCCACCTTAAATGATATATTTGTCTCTAACTTGATTTTAGAATTCATAAGTTTGTAATGTCAATGGCTCATTTTCATCAAATTTTTATGTTTTCAAACCTATAGGTTGTGAAATGTTAATATGGAAGCAAACATTCAGTAGATATAGGTGTTCGCGGTGGTTTCTGGCGAACAACCTCTGGTTAACCAATTTCTTCAGGAAACTGGGTTACTTGCAGGACCAACCATACAAGTCCTGGGATACATGTGCATTTTTCTGTTGAAATACTCTTAGACTTTTGGTGACTGATTTGTGGTTTGTTTTATCAATTTTGTCAAAGTGTTAAAACTTTGATCTTTGCAAGTAAAGTAAAACTTAAGTTAAAGATGAAATAAAGTTAAGAGTTTTAAGCAAGAAAAAAAAAATGTCGAAAGGCTAAAACTTGCAGAAAAGTAAATGAAATTTTAAAATGACATGAACTTGAAGAATAAACAAGAACAAACAAGTAATTTAAAATGACTTTGAAATATAACTGGTGTTTTAAACGTACATTGTTCCAAATACTAGACTCATTTTCTCTCACACTGGGTACTTAGAGCTTTTACAGGAATTTTGTACAAATTTTCACACACACAATTCTACAACAACTACCCTATTTATATACAAATAAAATAACTGCCTAAAACAGAAAAATCCTAACTATTTGACACTTGTCAATCTGCATGTACTCTTCTTTCCTTGAAGCTTCCACGCGTCCAACTTCCAACTGTTGTAACTTTTGAATTCGAATTCTTCCTCTCTGTGACGAAACGCTGCATCTCCTCATTTTGTCGAAACCCTTTTAAAGGAGAAAACTCTTCAGCACTTGCCAAACCATATCTTTTCTTAAAAACTCTTTCTGTCGAAACCCTTAGTCACAAAACTCTCCAAACTATTCTGCCAGAACATCATGTTTAATTTCTGTCGAAAACAATGAAGCTTTAAAAACTTGTCAGCAATTCTTGGGTTTTCCTCCTGATGCTATCTTTCGACAAAGATGACCCTGAAGCCTGAATTTTCACCTTGTCGAAATTATGGGTTTACAAATTGCCCCCCAGCAAAGATATTTTCGACTATCAAAGGAGAAATGTCTTTGCTGTCGAAATGACCTTTGACTTCCAGTTGCATTTATTATAAAGTGATTTTTGTTGAGTCCCAAGGAAACACAATGATTTTCACTTTAATGAAACGTCACATCTAGCCCACGTTTCACACAATCTCCCATGACCCTATATTGTAGGCAAATCATGGTTCACTACCAACCGCCACTTTCAATCTCCACCAATGGATTAACATGCATGTTTCCCTTTTCCCAACTGAAAAAGTCTTTTCATTTTCTTTTTTTTTATTATTCATTTATTTCAAACTCTATAAATACCACTTTCAACAACATTTCACACTTTCCATTCTCTCTACTCTTCTTTTACCCAAACGTGAAAACTCCATTTTCAAGCCTCTCAGAGCTCTTGCTTCTTCACCATCTCCAATCAATGGCTCCTCCCAAGACCACCACTGGGCAGAGTTCAAAGAAGACAAAGAAAACCAAGGATCTTCCTCCTGCTCACGTACTGTCTGGGCCTACACAAACTCAGCATCAACAGTACTTCCCAGAACCCCCAAATGAAAGGGAAAAGGCAAGCATTTACAGGTCACAGGTAATAATCCCTATCTCTGTTTCTGGAATCCATCATGCTATGTTAGGCCCCATTTTTGATCCTGCTATGGACCCTAACCGTTTAAAAGAATTTTACCCTTGCTATTCTGCCTCCAAACCCATAGCAGCTAATAAAAACCCTAAACCTGTCGAAGCCTCATCAAAAGAACCTGAAGTCCTTATGGCTTCGACAGAGATAGATCTGTCTTATCTGAATCAAAATAGGATTTTTAGAAGTCCCCCTTTGACAAAAGATCCCTCTGAGTACCAAACATGGCTAACTAGAGTCGAAAAATCCAAAGAAAATTTTTGGAAGAAAACTGGAATTTATGACTTAATCCAGTTGTCGAAAGAAGGTCCCCGCTACTGCCAAAACATGCTGTTGGCCTCCTTGTATTTTTGGGACAGTACCTACAACACCTTCCACTTACCCTGTGGAATGCTAACTCCCACCCTCTTCGACATAGCAGCCATAACTGGCCTTAGTCCTTTAGGGGAGATATTCAACCCTGAGCACTTGAACAAAGACCCTATAGGCTTCGACACAAAACATGCTGGGTATTCTGTTTTTATAGCCCATCACCAAGGTGAAAACCATGAAGAAGTCTCTGATAAAGAGCACATTGCCTTCCTTAGCCTGTGGTTGTCCAAATTTGTCTTCTGTACAAGGTCCCTTCAAGTGGCTAGAAGTTTCATCATTATGGCTAATCAGCTTCATAATGGAGTTGCATTCTGCCTGAGTGAGTTACTTCTAGCAAACCTTTATGAATCTCTAAGTGAAAGTGTCAGCAATCTCAAATCCCTCAAAGAAAAAGGTAACATCAGTCTCACAGGCCCCTTTTGGCTTCTACAACTATGGCTAAATGCCACTTTTGAAAACTTCATCCCTGTCAAAATGCCTGTTGTCGAAGAAACAGTAAAGGAAAGGCGTGTCGAATGGCCTAGGTTGGTTCAACTGACCCCCACTGATGAGACTGTAAGCCTTCAACAAGCATTTACTGGCTACATCATGATGTTCGCCAAACGCTATAAATTTTCTCCTTCAATGGCACCTTTCGCCAATAGACACATAGGTCCAAGATGGTTCACCAGAAGACTCCCTGTAGAGAACCAGAAAGATGAAGATTCCTACATCTCCATTTGGGAAGCTTTTCTTATGCCCAGACACTTCTTTTCTCATCATAGCCTCAACAATACAAAAGTATCACTCATTGTATACCAACCCAATCTGGTAGCCAGGCAGTTTGGATTAATCCAGACGAAGACAAAGCCCATCTATCACAAAAAAGGTGCTATCATTTTCTACAACTCATTTCACCATTTCGACAAGAGCTTAGAACTGTACAACAAATTTTTCGACCCAACTCTGGAGGTCTATCCCACCATCTTTATACCAAACTTCCTCTGCACTGAAGAGTTCGACGTCTGGTGGAAGGAATACTACATCAACAAATTTTTCGACGTAGCAACTTTCACTGCTCTTCTAACAAATGCTTTTACTTTTGTGCAGGACAAAAAGAAAAAAGGTACAGATCAGCATATCAAAGAAGTTCACAAGTTTCAAATGTATTTTGAAACTATTTACAGGCCTGATGATCTTCGTCGAACCATAGCTGAAGCAGCAGTATCTTTAAAATACAAATTCACAGAAAAATTGAATAAGTTGTGGTTTCCTACATCTCTTCCACCACATGCACACTATGATTTTGCTTTCACCACTTTTCCTCCAAAATTCCCTCCACTCCCTTCTGCAGAATTTGGAGTGGCCTTGAGTCCTCCATTTCCAGATTGGTTTGTATGTGGATCATATTTAAAACTGCTTCGGGAAAGCAACAAAAAACCTGCCGAACGCGTGGTTGCGACGAAGTATCATCTGCACAACTTCACTGGGCACCTTCATATTGGGATAGAACATGTTACCATAGACGAACCCATTCTTGAAGGTGTCGAAGAGACTATATTTTTCTTTCTTATTTCTAACTTCTTTCATTATTATATCAATGTTCATGCAACTTTTCCTTTTCAGCTGTTAGAATTGTCAGGAAGACTACTGGCGAAGGAACTTCTTCAAAAACAGTCGAAAAAACCCCTTCAACAACAAAAAAGGTTTCGACACAAACAAAACATCCCTCCTTATTTGTATACTTCATATTTCTTATACTAAACATTTCTTCTTTTTCTCTTATAGGTAACTCGTACCCCAGCAAAGAAAAGGAAAACAGAAGAAAAAGAAACAAGCGTCGAAGAATCTGAAGACGAATCCCCTGAACCCCAGCCTTTGAAAAGAAACAAAGGTTTAAAAATTAAAACAGTGGCGTCTCAAAGATCTCTGGTCCAAAGACGAACCCCACCTGCCAGTCCAGTCAACAAAGTTCCTTCAAGGAGCGAAAGAAGTGGGGACTCAAGTGCCCATACTGAAATTCCTCAGGTAATCATTTCGACAAACACCAAACCAACCTTGACTGAATGTATCTTTATCTTACAGTTCTTCTTTTGTGTTTTTTTTTTTTAGGTTGTTATTGATGTCGAAGAGACCTCTGCAATCCCAGAAGAGCATGCTCCCTCTAATTCTGAGAGGACTCTGGCTGAAAGACTCCAGGATGATGCCACCCCAGATGCAGGGATCCATGGGCCTCAAACCTTGGATGAATTCGACCTTAGTGACTCTGAGTCTTCCGACAACAACTCTCCCTTTCGACCAGACCCCACTGCAGAACCAGTAATTCCAGACCAAGATGCACCACTTCCACCACCAGCTGATATACCAGAAGTTAATGAAAATGCTTCTGCTCAGGATGTACAAGTCCCAGGTTCGACTGATACCACCATGGCTGACAAAGAGACTGTCGAAGAAGAGGTCACTCTGTCTAATCAGCCAGAAGTTAACTTGAGCATTGGAGGAACTTCTCAAAACATTCCTTCTTCATCAAAGGCTCCTGTCGAAACCTCTTTGGGTACTGATTCGACAAGTTTATCATATGAAGAAATTGAGAGTTTGAAGGTTAGAAAACCCTTTGAGTATTTAAAAGCCTTGCTCGACACCAGGTATAACTTCCAAGATTCTTCTGCCAGTGGTTCGACAGCTTCAGGGGCCACTTCTGACCTTCAACCAATCAATGTCATCATGGATGAGATCAAGACAAGGATACTTGGAGTTGACCTGTTTGAAGTTTTGGCTGAAGATGCTTCTGCTCAACATGATCTAAAGAAACTCCTGAAGAGTGCCAACTTACTGGAGGCTTCGACTGAAGAAAGCCATTTGGTGATGGATTTAATATCTTTGATTGACTCTGCTAGCGCTGATCTGGTTCGACAGAAAGAATTCTCCCAAATGATCAAAGCCAAGTCTGAGGAGCAGATGTCAGCATGGAATACAGTGGCTTCTTCGACAGAAAGGATTTCAGGGCTGAATAAACTTTCTGACGAATACACTAAAGCTGCTGCTGAGTGTGAAAGCAATATTCAAACCTACCAAGCCCAGATTGCTGATCTCCAAAGAAAGATCCTCCAAGAAAAAGAACGCCAGGCCTCTCTTCAGAAACCAAATCAGGAAGCTATAGATAGTGAACTCCAGAAAGGGCTACAATATGCAGAGACTGCTCAGCAACTTCACAGGGAGCTTGACGAAATGGCTGTCAGCAAGAGCCTTTGTGAGCGTCGAATTCAACTCCAACAGAAAAAATTCGACGAGCTTAAAGCCACATTCCTTCGACAGTGACTCTGTAATAGAACTTAGGAATTTTATTCGTTTTAAGGATATTTTCTTTTTTAGCACTTTTTCTATGTAATGCTATTTTACGCCATTTATTTGGCGAAGACAAGTTTCATTTGCAATTTTAATTTGTTATGATTTTTATTTCCTGCAATGTTGGTCTATACTTCTTTAAGTACTTTCCATTTATTTTCATCACTCTTCTATCTCCTTCTATCTCTTCGACTTCGTATGCACCATTGGAAAAAACTCTTAGAATTTTAAAAGGTCCTTCCCACTTAGGGGACCATTTTCCCATCACTCTGTCTTTCTTCTCCATGGGCAAGATCACTTTCCAAACTAACTCATTTACTAAAAAGGCTTTGAATTTTACTTTTTTGTTATAAAACTTTTCAACTCTCTCTTTCTGCCTTCTTATTAATTCCAAAGCATGCAACCTTTCTTCGTCTAAATCAACCAACTCATCCATCATCATATTCCAATAAATTTCAGATGGAATTTCATGATGTCTTTGAATTCGTATTGACTGTAAACATATTTCGACAGGCAATACTGCATCATGTCCATAGGTTAATTTAAATGGGGTAGAATTAGTTGCTTCCTTAGGAGATGTTCGACAAGCCCAAAGGATTTGATCCAGGGTCTTATGCCAATTTCTGGGTTTTTTACCCACATGCTTCTTTATCAGATTTATTACCACTTTGTTGGCTGCTTCGACCTGGCCATTTGCTTGGGCATAATATGGTGTCGAAGTCAACAACTTAAAACCTGTCTCTCTTGCAAATGCTTGCATATTTCTGCCAGTAAACACAGATCCTTGATCAGTGGTTATGGTCTCTGGTATTCCAAACCTATACATTATGTGTTTCTGAATGAAATCTATGACTGCTTCCTGATCTACATTTGCCAAAGGTATGGCTTCAATCCACTTAGTGAAATAATCTACTCCTACTAAAATGTACTTCTGCCCTTTTGAAGAGGCTGGTCGAATCTCACCAATCAAATCTAAAGCCCAACCTCTGAATGGCCAAGGCTTTATGATAGAATGTAACTCACTTGCTGGCACATGAGGTATGCCTGCATGGATTTGACATTCCTGGCAACCCTTTGCGAATTCGACACAATCTTTCAACATGGTTGGCCAATACACTCCTTGTCGAAATAATAGCCATTTCATTTTATGCCCTGCTTGGTGAGCACCACATGCACCACTGTGCACATTCGACAAAGCTATATAAGCCTCAGTCTCTCCTAGGCATTTTAGTAGAACTCCTTCTGCAGTCTTTTTAAACAGTTCATTTCCAAAGAGCACATAACTTATGGCCCTATACTTTACCTTTCTTTCGACAGTCTGATTTGGATTTTGTAAATAATCTTTGATGGGTTTTCTCCAATCTCCAACTTCTAAATCACTTACATTGAAAATCTCAAAGTTTTCTTCATCACCATATCCCAATCTCATTGTCTCCAAATCAGATGGGGCCAGCTTAGTAGATAAAACTTTACCTCTCACTTCGACAACCTTCAACAGATTTTCTTTCGACACTTTATACCCTGAAGCCACCTGAGCTAAGTCATTTGCTTCTTGATTTTCTAATCTGGGAATATGTCTAAAAACTACACTGTCGAATCTCTTGAGGAGTCTGTTAGCTATCACAAAGTACATGATCAAATTTTCTTTGACACATTTGTACTCTTTCGTCAATTGTTTTATCACTAACTCAGAGTCACCCATTATTTCGACCCCTGTTGCCCCCAGTTCCAACAAGATTTCAAGTCCAGCAATTAAGGCCTCATATTCTGCCTCATTGTTTGAACAGAATCCTTCTATTTTGTACTTGAACTTTGTTGGAACTTTATTGGGAGAAATAATTAATACCCCAACACCTGTTCCATTTTTATGACTGGAACCATCAAAATATAACCTCCAAGGCTCTTTTTCGACATAATTTGTCTCCTCTCCAAGTATGGAGTGGTCAGCTATAAAATCAGCAACTACTTGCCCCTTAACAGCTTTTAGAGGCATATATTTTAAAGAGTATTCAGTCAAAGCTAAAGCCCATTTTCCAATTCGACTATGTAAAATAGACTTAGACAACATATGTTTTATTACGTCGAAATGAGAAGATATGTGTACATCAACAGGTTTTATATAATGCTTCAATTTTGTACAAGAGAAATATACACATAAACATAATTTCTCTATCATACTATATCTAGTTTCAGCATCATTTAAGACTCTGCTGAGATAATAAATGGCTCTTTCGACGCCATCTTCATCTTCTTGACAAAGCATACTTCCTAATGTTCTGTCAGATGCTGATATGTAGAGCCTCATGCTTCTTTTTCGACAAGGAGATATTAGGACTGGGGGATTTGCCAAATACTCCTTGATCTTGTCGAAAGCAATTTGCTGCTCTTGCCCCCAAGTGAAACCCTCTTTCTTCAGTCGAAGCAAGGGTGAGAAGGCCTGGGTCTTTCCACTAAGGTTGGAGATAAATCTTCTGAGGAAGTTGATTTTCCCTAGTAGAGACTGCAATTCCTTCTTTGTCGATGGCGCTTTTGCTTCCATTATTGCTTTAGCTTTGTTTTCATTAATTTCAATCCCCTTTTTGTGGACCACAAAGCCTAAGAAATCCCCAGCCTGCACACCAAAAGCACATTTAAGAGGATTCATTTTCAAACCAAACTTCCTCATCCTTTCAAAGGACTGTCGAAGATGGTTAATATGGTCGAAGCCTGAAGCAGATTTAATCACAATGTCATCTATATAAATTTGCATAAACGTTTCAATGAAATCGTGAAAAATAGAATTCATAGCCCTTTGGTAAGTAGCTCCAGCATTTTTCAAACCAAAGGGCATTACTACCCACTCATATGTTCCTATTGCTCCTGGACAACGAAAAGCTGTTTTTGGAACGTCTTCTTCAGCAATGAAAATCTGGTTATAACCAGAATAGCCATCAAGCATACTTAAATACTCATGGCCTGCTGCAGAATCCACTAGCATTTCTGCTACTGGCATAGGATACTCATCCTTAGGGGTGGCTGAGTTTAGATCTCTAAAATCAATACACACCCTTAGTGTGCCATTTTTCTTAATCACAGGAACAATATTAGCAATCCATTCGACATACCTTGTTGTACGGATGAATTTGCATTTTAGAAGTCTTTCGACCTCTTCTTTGATCTTCGACAGAATTTCAGGTGCAAAGCGTCTGGGGGTCTGTTTTATTGGCTTCTTCCCTTCCAGAATTGGCAACTTCAATTCCACCAAACTTCTGTCTAAACCAGGCATTTCGTCATAATCCCATGCGAAGCAGTCTTTAAACTCATTCAGCAGTTGGATTATTTCTATTCTGAGTTGAGGATTCAACTTGGCACTGATGTAAGTGGGCCTTTTTTCTGCCCCCAGTCCCAGATTAATCTCCTCTAAAGGATCTTGTGCCACCATTTTCAAATTGGTGGAAGTTGGATCCTTTTCGAACCCTAAAGGCTCGTCATCATAAATGGCATCAAGTCTTTGGTTCTGCCATTCACCATTCGAGTCTTCTTCAAAACTCTGATTTGCATGTTGCTCCTCAATATTTTCTTGAGGATGTTGCCCTTCGACAACCTGAGTGCTGGCTTCGACAGCCATATTTCTAACTTCAGCCTCAAGGGCCGTTCTGAGTTGTTTTTCGGCTATATAAGCCGAAATCCTTTCCATTGCTGAAACTTCAGTCATTTTCACTGAATTCACTTCCCCATCCAGTTGGGTTTACATGGGCAGTTCCCCAAGTGTAATTTGTTTCCCCAATTATTTCCTTATCCCACTGAAAACCATGTGTAGGATGGAGGTACATGGAACAGTAAGCATTGTCGGAAGCTGTTAGGTCGAAAGCAGCAGGATTGCATGGTGCTATGTGGGCTAGATTTTTGTCGAAGTTACGACTAGTGACATTATTCACGTCAGCTGTGAAGTAACTCTGATCTGCTTCTATGTTTTCAACAATCCCATCTGGCCTCCAGATTGCTATTCTTTGATGCATGGAGGATGGCACAGCCCCAATCCCATGGATCCACTCTCTTCCCAACAGCAAGTTGTAATTTGCCTTTGATGCTATCACCACAAACATTGTAGGCCTGGTGATGGATCCTACAGTCAAGTTCAATTGTATTACTCCCAGTGTTGTTCCCACTTTACCTTCATAGTTGGACAACACCATATTGTGAGGCTTAGTGTCGGAGTCATCTTTTCCAATTCTCTTTATCATGTAATGAGGAATTAAATTTACAGCCGCTCCGCCATCTATCAGAATCTTGTTGACGCCCACACCTTCTACCTTTCCTTTTATGAAGAGAGGCTTTAAGTGAGCCTTCATTGCATCATCTGGCTTTTCGAAGAAGGCATTTTGCTCTTCGACGCAGCCATTGTTCATTATGTAGTAGCATACAGGCTTCAAGCTTATGCTATCATCTATTACATCATCCTCTTCATCTTCGACTTCCATTATCCTGTCGAAGTCTCTGGGCAGTACAGAAACCACATTGCAAGTTACGTCGAAAGAAGCATCTGATTCTGAACCAAATTCATCTGTGACTTCTTCGTCCACTGGCATTCTATTGTTTGTTTTCTGCACCTCTGTGGTGTCACCAGGTCCTTTCTTCTGAATGATTTCTTTTTCTGCCAGGGGCATTCCCTTGTTCGTAATCTGCACGCATTCGCTTGAATCAGCTTCCTTCTGCCCAACCCTTTGGTGTTCTACTGTTCCCTTTCCAATTTTCTTCTGCCTTTGGAATCTTCTCCATTGGGATCTGGACATAGGATTCTTCCCTTTGTAGTTTTCAGAGACATACTTTGGCCTTGCCTCCTTTTTAACTTCCATTGAAGGGCCTCTGTTCACTTCAAAACTCTTCCATCTCTTCTGACCTTGGGCATCCCTTATAGGCTGAACCCATTTGTCAACATTTGGCCTGTTGGATGGTTTGTAGGTGTTGGAACGTCTTTCTCCCACTCCTTGACTGTGATGCTTCCCTCTTCTTGGGTCGAATCTTTCGTTTCTGGTTGGTGGGACTGTTCCCCAATTTCCTTTCCTCTGGGTCTTTTCTGCTGCTTCTAAGTCATCAGCTGCTTTCTTGTCGAACACAGCACTGCATCTTGGGCAAAGCATGACTTCTGCATTCTTCCTTTGACACCTCTGGATGAATTCGACAAGACTTTCATTTTCTTCTGGGTAAACCAGCTTCTGATGCTTCTCTTGATGTCTCTCTCCCTTGTTGGTGTCTGGTCTCACCCTCTGAGTGACTTCCACCATGTGAATCCCAGCACTCTGTTCAGTTGTGATCTTTAATTTATTCATTTTTTCGACCAGCATGATTTCCTCTGGGATGTCCTCCTTTGACTGACTCACATTGCCTTTTGGGTGTAAACCCTCGTAGATGTAGTGGCAGCAGTGCGTAGCCCTTTCGACAGGATGTTCTCCAGTTTTGGTGGTACCAATGTTCATTGGTTCGACAATGAGGGGATTGTCATCAATCCCTGCTGTTTTGATCTCCTCTTGGTCAAGGCCTTCAGTGGCCTCTTTTTGGATAGTGAGGGTTTTACTATCCTCCTCTTCGTCATCTTTTTTGAAAGAATCTCCCCATCCTGTGGGTTTGATTTTGTTGATATCTGTTTTGGAGCTTGGTGGTGCTGAATATTTCACCATGAAGTCGAACTTCCCATTCGACTCACCCAAAGTGTCCCAGATCACCCCTTGCTCAGCATCTCTCTCATAGTTTTTCTTGTCGAAACTTCTTCCCACTTTGACTGTATTTCTTTCGTCGAAATCTTCAGCGGTTTCGATAGCATTTTTACTGTCGAAGCCTTCAGAAGCTTTGACCTCTTTTTCTTCAGCCTGGTCAGCAAGATCATCACCTTCTTCCACCACATTTACATGGGTGTCGAAACCTTCAGCAGCTTCTATCATGGTGAAGTTGGTGTCGAAGCTTTCAGTAACTTCTACCATCTCAAAATTCTCTTCTGCCATGATCTCCATTTCGACCACGTTTACCATTTCTGGTTCAGCATAATTGGCCTCCACAACCTGCATGGGATTGGAGTCAATCTTCATCTGCTGCTTGCCTTTGTCTCCAAACTTCAACCTTCCATTTTGGATTGCGTTCTGGACAAGATCCCTGAAAAGGTAACATTGAGAAGTTTTATGACCCAAGAAATTATGGTATTTACAAAAACCTCTCTTTTTCTGTTGGTCTACAGGAGGCTCCTTAGTGCCTGCTGGTTTTATTAACTGACCATCTTTGACTAATAAATCAAATATTTCATCACACTTGGTGATGTCGAATGTATAGGTTCTTTTAGGGAACCTGTCATTCTTTTCCACTTCGACTGGATTTTTTCCATTCGACGGGGCTAAAACTTTACAAGAATATGGAGGGCCTTGTTTTAATTCTGCAAGATCAATTTCTTGCTGGTCGAAGATGACTTGTTCATTTTCGTCATAATCATCTTCTTGAACTATTCCTACATAGGCCACTCTTTCCTTCTTGTTTCTATTTGATCTAAACTTTTCATTTTTCAGTCTTTCTATTTGCCTCACTCTGTCTGCCAGTTGTGCCATGTCTCTCAAATATTGGGTATCTAATTTTTTCCTTATGGAATAATCTAGACCCCCTGCAGCCATTTCGACTAGTTCTTGTTCCGGCACTTGCGTAAAGCATCTGGCTTTTAGTAATCTAAACCTATTCAAATAGTCATCTATAGGTTCAGAAAATTTTCTTTTGACACTTGCCAACTCCTTCAAACTTATCTTGGTCTGTCCCATATAAAATTGTTCATGGAACAGTCTCTCTAATTGGGTCCAAGTAAAAATTGAAGTTGCAGGAAGTGATGTAAACCAAGTGAAAGCATTTTTTGTCAAAGAACTTGGGAAGTATTTCATTCTTAAGTTCTCATTATTAGCAATCTCTCCTGCCTCTATCAAATAACGTGCCACGTGTTCTATGGTGGACTCACTAGTATCCCCTGAAAATTTTGTAAATTTGGGGACTTTCCACCTTGGTGGTAATTCTTGTTGTAGGACAAATTCAGACAAAGGGGAAGTATAACTAGGCCTTTGTAATCCTACGTTTACTCCATTTTGTGCCATTATTCTCTCGACCATGGTGGCAATGTTGTTTTCGACAGGCATGTTATTGTAACGCATTCTCTGCTGTAATACTTCGTCAGCATTTTGGTTTCTCTGGACTATTATCCTTCTTGGTTCTTGTCGAATAGGCTCTTCTACATTAGGCTGTTCGACTATCACCTCTTGCCCCCTGGGATTTTCATGAGGGTTCCCTAAGGGCCTTTGGTTTATAGTAAGTTCCTCTTCGACAGCCCTATTGGCAGGATTCTGATTTAATTGCATTCTTTGCTGTGCTTGAGGGACTCCAAAAAAGTCAGCAATGCGTGCCATCTGTTCTGCCAATATTTGGTTTGTCTGGGTAGTGTTTTGTATTAAGGGATTGAACACTTCTCCCATTTGCTGTGTCAAAGCCTGCACCATGTCATGATTGCTTTCATCCATCTGTTGACGGATTACTTGTGCAGAATGGTTTGTCAAAGCGGGCATATGGAAACCTGGTGGAATTTGATTCATTCTATTTCCATTTCCACCATATCCTGACCCCTGCAATGGTGATGACACTTGAACCATAGCATCAGAGAATAATGGTGACGAATTATGTAGGCTTGCCATCATTGAAGTTGGCATTCCATATGGTTGTTCCCTCCCAGTCAAAGGTTGAGAATAATTCAGATATGGCCTGAATGTATTTCCTCCAGGGGGAGGGGTTCCCAAAGGTCTAGCGTGTCCCATGGTGGAAGAACTAGGCGCATTCTGGGATCCTGAACCTGTTGGTATGGGATCCCCCAAAGGAGGCCTAATCTGTTCTAAAACAGGGCCAGACGCTGGTATTGGTCCTGACGAAGGGATAGGGTTGGAAACTGATATTGTTTCGTCAGGATTATTTGAAGTATTTGGCAAGTTAGCCATGTTTCTTCTTCTTGTTCTCTTTGGTCTCTCTACGTCGGTTACGGCTAGTTTACCGCTTCTAAGAATCATACAACGTAGCAAGGAACAATTTGTCTAAGAATTTCTATTAGATTTTATCAAATGCACTGGTCCCACCAGGTGTGCCAATTTGTTCGCGGTGGTTTCTGGCGAACAACCTCTGGTTAACCAATTTCTTCAGGAAACTGGGTTACTTGCAGGACCAACCATACAAGTCCTGGGATACATGTGCATTTTTCTGTTGAAATACTCTTAGACTTTTGGTGACTGATTTGTGGTTTGTTTTATCAATTTTGTCAAAGTGTTAAAACTTTGATCTTTGCAAGTAAAGTAAAACTTAAGTTAAAGATGAAATAAAGTTAAGAGTTTTAAGCAAGAAAAAAAAAATGTCGAAAGGCTAAAACTTGCAGAAAAGTAAATGAAATTTTAAAATGACATGAACTTGAAGAATAAACAAGAACAAACAAGTAATTTAAAATGACTTTGAAATATAACTGGTGTTTTAAACGTACATTGTTCCAAATACTAGACTCATTTTCTCTCACACTGGGTACTTAGAGCTTTTACAGGAATTTTGTACAAATTTTCACACACACAATTCTACAACAACTACCCTATTTATATACAAATAAAATAACTGCCTAAAACAGAAAAATCCTAACTATTTGACACTTGTCAATCTGCATGTACTCTTCTTTCCTTGAAGCTTCCACGCGTCCAACTTCCAACTGTTGTAACTTTTGAATTCGAATTCTTCCTCTCTGTGACGAAACGCTGCATCTCCTCATTTTGTCGAAACCCTTTTAAAGGAGAAAACTCTTCAGCACTTGCCAAACCATATCTTTTCTTAAAAACTCTTTCTGTCGAAACCCTTAGTCACAAAACTCTCCAAACTATTCTGCCAGAACATCATGTTTAATTTCTGTCGAAAACAATGAAGCTTTAAAAACTTGTCAGCAATTCTTGGGTTTTCCTCCTGATGCTATCTTTCGACAAAGATGACCCTGAAGCCTGAATTTTCACCTTGTCGAAATTATGGGTTTACAATAGGTCAGACATGAATGTTCTTAAAATGTTAAGGTAACTTATTAAGATCTTAACATTCATAAGATTAATTATTACACTTTCGTATATTTTTATTAATTGGTTAGTAGTTGAGATGAAGAAATTCTCGATGTTGCAGCCTATTTAGTCCAAATTGTATGTGCTTTTGACTTCCATCATCTTCTTTGTCCAATTCCACTTAAATTCCCCATACATGTCATGATCATTTTGAGGTCCCGCAAAATGTATGACTTTGAATCTCTCCAAAAATTATTCAAATATAGTACAATTGTTTGAACTATAGATATTACATTATGTTTTATTTCTGTTTCTCAAACTGAATGAATTCAATTTAGTGCTCATTAGAAATTTTGGTTTTTTTATTGTGTTGTTCACTGATTGATTGAATTAGTTATTTAAAAGAAAGGAAATATTGTTCATTGTTTTAAACAAATTGAAGTAGGATATATATTGAATGTTAGTTGAGATTCAAAATGGTAGTTGAGAAACATATTAAATATTAGTTAAGCTTCAAAACATATTCAAGATTAAAAGAATCACCTTTTTAGGAAACATTTTTTCAATCATGCAAAATTTCACCAGAGATTGAGACCAAAAACCATAAAGCTTTTGAGAAAATAATGGTTGAAGGAGAAGAAAGTAAAAACTAAGTAAGTTGTTTTTATATTAATTTTTCATAGTAACTTCATTTAAAACTATAATCAGCTAAGACGTGGTTGGTTCTGCTTATTCTTTTTCACCATAGTTTATGATTGATTTCGTATATTTAAGTTAGTACGTCATTAGATTAATCCCTAATTTTAAATTCAATTTTACTTGATTCATTGGATGATATTTAGTTGCAATAGCCTGTTCTATGCACTGCTGCAAAAAAATTCTTGGCTCAACATAGGTTCAATTATGTTTGGATTGGGTATATTGAAATGTTGAATTTTATGTGGTTTAAATATAAGTATGTGATGGTTTATAATAAGTTGAAATTTTGCAGTTTTCAAGTGAAAGTACTGCTGGTTTTAGCTTAGTCATGCTCCATTTTAGTGTGGATTACATTGTATTGAATGAATGCATTGTAATAGTTTGATTTAATGCAAAATTTTATTAAATTTTTTAGGTATAACCTGAGGGATTTGGCATGAGAAATGAAAGGAAAAGGTTGAAGATTGAAAGAAACATAATCTTTCAAGTTTAACCGTTTTAATGTCACAACTCCAACTGTCATTAATCACATCTCTCGAGTTTTATATAGCTCAATGAACAATCATACAAAGTGCACTAGCCATTTCTAAGAGTCTATAAAATTTATATTGTTAATATTAATATTAATGTCATTGATATACTTGGTAATTTGTAGCGGCTAATATTAATATAGATGTCATTGATATATTTGATAATTTGCAACGGTTAATATTAATATTGATGTCAAGTTATCACTTTTCTTGTTTTCTTGTGTGAAATCCATTGCAATTTAATTATTACAAGAGACCAATTTCATTTTTGTTTGTTACTCTTTCTCTCTTCATTCTTCATTTGACTATTATACAAATATATCGAAATATTTGCTCTATATTATTACGTGATAATGATAATGCACGGATATTTGACTGGTTCATAAATCAAAGATGAAGGTATTATTATTAATTAACATCAATATTCAATATCTGAAACAACCTATCGGTAAAACATTCCGAGCGAAAGACTAAACCACATACCTACGCCGCATAAAAAAATCCTTAAAAAAATTCAAATCTCATTGATTCCAATGTTGTCTCGAACAACCTTGGCAAGTCCTCGAAGTGCTACATCAACTGCATCAAAAAACCCAACATCACTAACATTCGGGTGCGAATAACTAATCCTCGGGATCAAACCAATCACCACTTCACGCATCTTTTCAACTTCCGCTTCCGAAATTCCCATCAACACCTCCTCAATCAAATTCTTCTTCTTTCCTACACCCCCCTCTTCAATATAAACCGAATACGTATCTCTCTCCTCCGGGAAATACCACGCGTATTGCGTATACGCCGTATGCGGCGAGAAAAACACCGGTATACAACCGGCAAGCACCGAGTCAAACGTTGACCTCCTCGTGAAAGAATCACCAGGTGCTTGAAGACAAAAACGTGACTTCATCATAACATCAAGTACTTCCATTGGTAGATGACATTTACTATTCGCAACCCCACATTCAACTAACTCGCACCGAGTCGACTCGTTACATTGTTTAATTAACTCGTCGCGAATCTTTGCTTTTCCTAACCCTTTCCTTTTCCCACCGATGAAAGAAAACAAAAACTGTCGGTCGTTCAGTCGAACTTTATTCTGCCACGTCAGCATTTCGTTTTTTGTTTTCGGATGAAAATACGACGGGTAAGGTATGCCGTTTTGGTTTTTCCCTTTCCAAGGTTGTCGTTCAACTGTTAGCACCGACATGTTTTTGACAGGTGGTAGGTTTAAAAGGATGTTGGCTCCGAAATCATAACCGGTTTCCGTACGCATGAAATCCCATGCGGTTCTCCCCAGGGAAATAAAATGGTCCTTCCCGTTGTAACGGTTGAACCAACGTTGTTGTTTAATGTGATCGATTAAATCAACGGCGAGGGAATCACGAAGGGTGTAATTCTGTTGGCGGAAAACGCTGGAGGAGTAGAGACCACCATAGAAGGGTATGTAGAATAGAACAGCTTGATTTGGATCCCACGTGCGACACACGTGATTTTCTAATCTAGCATGAAAAATCATTTCAGCTAGGAATTGATGTGTAGCATACCATGATGGTTTTGAGAGTGGTTGTCCTAGTCCATTGTTTGTGACATGTGGGCACATGTTCATGTAGATGTTGAGATTTTCGCAGTTTTTAAGGAGGTCTAGGTTGAAACGTGGAGGGAGGTTGTAGATGTAGAATGGAGATGATCCGTCACATGAGGCGGTAGTTTTTGCAGTGGTTGCTGTGGTGGTAGTTGTTGGGTGGCGGAAGTGAAGGAAGAGGAAGCATGATGCAATGAAGAAAGATGCAAAGACGGTGGATTTTATGGATAGGTTAATTGTGGTGATGTGGGGTTCTTTTGCTTTGGAGAGGCTTTGGGATTTTGTTGTGCATGGTTGAGGCTTTTGAGGTTGAGTCGGTGATGGCTTTCTGAAAAACATTGGTAGAGAAAGGGACTGTGAGAGAGAGAGAGAGAGTTGTAGGAAATGATTAATTGTTTATTTGACCGTGAATAGAACTTACTGGTTGGATATTAAATGCCACAATTAAATTTGAAAATTGAACTATCATTGAACTATGTTATTTGAAAATTATGTATAATTTTAAACTTTCTAAAAGTTTGACATATTTACCCAAAAGCACTTGGTTAAGATACGATTTCTTTCAATTTAATCAAAGAACCGGTTATATAATTGGATCTCTTTCAACTTAATCAAATAACCGGTTTTATAATTGAACACAAAAGATATTCGATTTTTAAAAGAAGTTTGACATATTTAATTTGTCTAGAAGTCATATTGATTGAATATTTCTTTTGTTTGTATATTTTTAATGGTAGTTAAGTTGAGATGACTTTATACTATCTTTGTTTTAATTATTTTAAATTTTATGTATTATTTAAGAAAAATCTCACAAGTTTTATCTAAAGTTTAAACAATAATTAAAAGGAGATATTTTATATATAATTTTTTAGATGCAATGTTTATTATTTGGTGAATTCTTATCTACCCATCTCAAAAAGTTGGGTAGAGTTATCTATAGTGTAATTTGTGTTAGAATTGCTTTGAAAATCTAAAAAATTTGAACTATTAAATAAATAAATAAATGTAATAAAATGATATGGTATTATTTGATTGGAGGAATGTACATTACCCAACTTTTTATAATGGATAGAGAAGTTGTCCCCTTATTATTTTTAATGAAAATATGATAAATGTACTTAAATATTATTTAGAGTAAAAATATGAAGAAAATGTATATTTGTACAAGGAAAGTATACACTTGTCACTCACAATAATAAAAATCACGTCTCCTTATTAAATTTTCAGATTTAAATTATAGTTAATAGAGGTCTCATACAATACTTGTCAAACTAATTTATATATAGCCTTCAAATATATATATATATATATATATATATATATATATATATATATATATATATATATATATATATATATATATATATATATATATATATATATATATATATTTAAATTTAATTTTTTATTAAATATTTTTAATAATATATAAATATGATGATAATTCCTTAACACACCTTATAAGTTTCTGTTGCACCACTTGAATTTTCAAAATTGCCTCTTATTTTTAGAGATGTATCTCCGAACACACTAAAATGTAAGTTAACATTAAAATATTCCTCATTTCACAATTCTTCAACCTCAACTACAACCTCTCTAAAATCACTTATCTACACCAAGTCAAATTTTATTCAACAAGATTCAAGGGAACATCTATCCTCATTTGTAATGTCATTCAACTTCATTAAAAACATCAATTTCCAATATGCTTTTCTAGTTTTCGATAAATATTTGAGTTTTTTTTTGTGTGTATGTGTAAATGAGTAGAAATCAATTATTAGAATTATAAATGAGTAGAAATCACATTTAAGATAGTTTAGACACATCTTATTAGTTGTTTGATGGCTGAAAATGGTGGTCAAAACAATTTTTTTGAGTTTGCATGTGGTACATTACACCATTGACGCAACTTCTAAGTTGTAGAAAATTCTAGAGATGCTTCTCCGGAATTTTTTAGCATTTAATTTTCTACATTATATTTTGGAGGTGCATCTCCGGTATTTTTTAACGTTTTAGTTTCCTAATGATTCTGGAGATGCATCTCCGAAATTTTTTATAGTATATTTTAATATAGTTCTTGCTTGTATGTTGTTTACTGCACTAATGGTCTATGTTAATTTAACCCAGAAGTTTACATTGAGAAGTCCTAGAATGGAAGACTTGAGGAAACTAGGAAGGTTGATAGTAGATCCAAAAACATTCAGAGCAAAGTATGGAGGGTTGTTATTGCTATTGAAGGTCAACATGGTAGAAGGGGTATTATCTACACTGATCCGGTTCTACGACCCGATGTACCACTGCTTCATATTTCCAAACTACCACCTCACACCAACATTGGAAGAATATTCTCAGCTGATAGATCACTCTACCACTGATCAAGATCCTTTCTTCGGTTTGCTAGAAACTCCCAAGGATCTCACCATTGCAAGAGCCCTATCTTTGGAAGAATCAGACATCAAAGCTCACATAACCACTGTTGAAAGCACAAATGAGTAAGGGTTTAATTGTCGAACCACAAAGATTGTTTTATGATATTTATGTCGTTCTACAATTGCTTAAGTTTTAGACTTAATAGTAACAAAAGGGGGTTTTAGTGTTTGTATCGAAAATAGACTTTTTCATTCAAATAAATTCTAAGAGTTAAAAGTATTGGTTTGTAAAAGATTCTTAAAAAGCATATGTCAGAGTTAGGGTTTGATAGGTTTATTTGCATATATAGTTTTGATCAAAAGATAAACTCATTTCAACAATGAACACATTCACAATATCCTCTCATAATGTTTATTTCTAACACAAAATGTGAGCTTTACCATTTTGATCCATTGATGATTTCTCACTCAATCTATCAAAATGGTAACATTTAGGTTCAATACAAAGTGAACTCCAAAGCCCATAACTATCTCTAGCTTATGGTATTTGGGTGATGAAAACCTAGGTCAAATGTTGGTCATATCTCTCAATCATAAAGCAACACAAAGGGTTTGTCATAAAAATCAAAGCTTTCATCATATATTCATCATCAAGAGTTTATACAAAAGGATCAAGGCCTATACATAGAAAATAGAACCTATTTACCTTCTAACCTTGACATACTATGGGTTTAGCTCTCCATTTCCATGGAAGCTTCCAACAAAAGATGAAGATGAAGAAGATGGAGCATTAATGACAATATTTTGACTTAAAATGCAACCAATCTTCTTAGAACAAGGTGAAAAAGTGTTTAAGGTATATTTAGGTCTAATGTCAAAAGTTACATCCCATGAAAATTGTGAAACAAATGCTTATAAAGAAGCTTAAATCGCAGGTCTTGCTGAGCGAGAATTCATTAAAAGCCACAGCTCGCTGAGCGAAAATATCTCTAGAAACTTCGTTGGGAGCTCGCTGAGCGAGCTTGAAGAGAGCACGAACCCTTCCATTTCTTCCAAAATTTCCCAAAGAAGGTCTTGATGAAATTTGCTCCATATTTCCACATTGTAACCTAAGATTACAAAAACGAAAGTTAAATAAATGATGCTTTGAAAATGCTAAAACTAAACTATGAATAAGTATAAGAAACAAATGGAAAAAAGCATTAGAGGTCAAAATAACCCTTGAAAAGTGCCAAAAAATCTACTAAATAATAACACTAATATGCACTTATCAACTCTCCCCAACTTGCTTCTTTGTTTGTCCTCAAACAAAGGTGAATTCTTTTAAAATAAACAAGCACAAACTAAACAAGTGAAACACACCAAACAAGATGGTTCAAACCGAAGGTTTTTCTAACGAGTAACAACCGGCTTCTCAAAGAACTACAACATAATCATGAACTAATTTCTAAACACAAATGACAAGATATCAACAAATGCAATGGAATGTTCATAAGAGAATCACCTAAATACTTAACTAAGTCAAGCAGCAATATCAAAAAGGGACAAATCACTCTCATTTGTAATATTGCTAACATCCGGAACAATTCATGCAAGTATCTTCAAATTCACAAGGAAACATAAAGGAAACCAAGATCAAAAGGGATTTTAAATGTTATAATGAAGTAAGGGTTACAAAGAAAGGGATAAATTTTTAAGGTCAATGATTCAAAAATGGGTTCAAAGGTCTTTGAAAAAGAAAGAACACGCCAAAATCATAACAACCAAAATTTTTTGGTTCCCCCTAAATTTTCCTATACACATTTTTTCTTTTTCTTTTTTTCTCTATTTTTTTGTGTGGTGCCCCTATTCAAGAGTTTTCCTCTTAATCAAATGAATATTTTCTTTCATTTTCACGCAACTCTAACAACGAGTGCAATTCAATTCTCAATTCATTCATTCAACAATTTTTTATCTTTTCACAAGAGGCACCAATATCATCAATCCTATTTTCCACCAACAACTCTCCCCAACTTTAAATGACACTATAAACTGGACAATGTTCTTCTCAAAAAGTGTTCAAGTAAGGGTGTGAAAGTGTAAACAAAAAAAATACAACAAACTAGAATGAATTGCAATTAATTTTTCTTTTCAATTTCACGACAATGATTACCAAAAGATGATAATTCGGCATTTTTACCTACAATTATGACTCATTCTAGTTGTGTGAAGGCTCAAAGTCAGCTAACAAATTCTCGCACTACTCACCGGTGAATAAAGCCTAAAGTAATGAATGGTTTTTCTCAATTTCAAGCAATTCGTAGATAATTTCCAAGTTTCCAAAATTAACCAAAGAACACACGATACAAGCATGAATCGAACGAGTTCGCAATAATTACAATCACACTAAAATTTGTGAGCAATGGAAGTCGCTCACTATGTGGTTTTGTCCTAATTGATTCTCAAATGAACATTTATACAAAGTGAAGT
The DNA here is from genome assembly GCA_963966055.1 of Lathyrus aphaca. NCBI lineage: Eukaryota > Viridiplantae > Streptophyta > Magnoliopsida > Fabales > Fabaceae > Lathyrus > Lathyrus aphaca. The sequence goes on from OZ014520.1 coordinate 503,442,556, forward strand.
AAACTATAAATTTGTGAAAAGCAAATAGTTCATAAACATGTTATTTTCTAAAAGGTGCGAACGAAGTACCTTTCTCGTGCAACTTATGGAATTTTATCATCACCATCCAAGAAAGGTGAAGCTACATGCTTAGTGTAAACACCCCAAATTTGCCCTCACCCATTCACACCATGGCTTGTAATCTTTTCATATGCATAAGTTTAATCATAGCATCTCATATTACATTTTTGAGTCACTGCATTGCTTCTAAGTCATGTGCATCTAGGGTTTGTGATCTGAGCCATCCAAGAGCCATTTGAGCCACTCCAAAGGTCATCAATCACTTCAAAGGGATCCATGTATGTCCAAGCATCATATTATGTCCCCACAAAGTCAAGAAAGTCAAAGAATCACAAGAACTGAGAAAGGCATGGAAGCAGAGTCAGGTTTAACTGCACAGATGACCTAGAATTAGGGTTTTGGTTTCAGAGGCCATAACTCCAAAAATTTTGGTCATTTTTGTTTCTATTGGTCTCTATATGGTATAGGGATTATGCATATCAATTTTCATGAAGAAATTCCATGGGGAAGGCATCTGATCAAGAGTTGACTTCTTGAGCAAGTCAGTGTAAAATCAGGGCATCTGAGGCCCCCAATGACCCAACCAAAGGGTGTTCTTCATCATTTTGAATGTGTATGATCTTTATTTGATCATATAATATGTTAGAAGTTCACAAAATTGCAAAATTTCAAGCCATTTGCAAAGTTGCCTTTTTGGGAAAGTGACTTGTAATGTAAACTTGCCATTTTGGGAAAGTTTTTCAACCTCCTCAAATTGATTCAAGAATGCTTAAAATGAGAAAACTTTGGTCATGAAAGTTGTAGAATGTATCATTCCCTTTTCAAAAATTACAAGAACTTGTCCTAATTCATTTTGGATCAAAAGTTATGGCTTGTCAAAGTTGGGAAAAATCACATAATTTCAAGTTTTGCACCAAAGAGGCAAAGTTGCAAAACCTCTTGCCAAGGCAAATTGTGACTTCAAATGGACTTCTAACTTTTGCACAAACATAAACCAATGCCTAAAAATCAGAATGCATCAAATACTTGTCCATTTTCATGACTTATGCTTCAAGTAATCACAAAAGGGCCAAAGGATCACAAAGTTGCAAAACATCTCACAAACCCTAATCCACTTGCTAATTGGCCTCAAAACTGATTCCATGGCTCTCCTCAATCCTTGCTGCGCAGGACACCCCTTTGTACCTTGACTGGCAATGACCCATACCTCTCTTACACCTAGACTTGACTTTTTGCAAAGACCCATACCAATCAAGCTAGGCCACACCAACTCCTCTGACCTATCCAAATGTGATACATGTACCAAATGAGACACAACACAACACACACACAAGCCTGATCTCTCTCATAAGCCATAGTTCACAAAAATCCTCCATCTTTCATTTTCTATCGAATCCCTTAACTCAGCCATCCATTCCTCAAATTTCTTCCACCATCCATCTCAAAACACTCCACTGATCATCCTTGACCCATCAAAGCAGCCCAAAACCACCATAAACAGAAATACGATTCTCATCCTTCACTGAACAGAACTTCTTCAAACTCATAAACCAGCCACTCTAAGCTCCAACCAAGCTTCAAAGCTTCATCAAGAGGATCATTGGAGCCATCTTGAAGCAAAGAAGCAGGCAGAAAGCTCCTGGATTGAAAGTTCAACCTCAGGTAACATGATGAACAAATTTTCCAGAACCCTGATTTCTTGTTATAATATTGTTCTATGTCTTGCCCTGATCATGGGGATCTATTTATTTTTGAAAATGAGCCAAAAATGAGCATTTGGTGTTGTTCTGAAACTTTTGCCCTAGAATTTGTTTCCTTCGATTCTCACTGTGTGGTTAATATAAATTGTTTTTGACCATGGGTTCTTGTTACCCATTGATGGGGGATTGATTATGGAGATTTGGGAGTCTTGGGGATGCGTTTTGGGTGATTCAGGGGAGGGAGTTGGCCGGAGAAGACGACCGGAGCTTATCTCCGGTCGCCTGAGTTTAATTAGGGTTAAGTGAGATTAATTAAGAACTTTGAATTTGGGCCCTTGGATGCGTTTACCCGCACGTGTATGGATGGCCAGGATCTTGTCATTAAGCCCTAATCCTTAATTTATTAATTAAATCCAGTTTAATTAATAATAAAACAGAAATTAGCCAGGTTTGAACTTGGGCCGTAGGATTGCGCGCCAAGTCAAACCCTCCAAGCCCAGATTGCATCTGATCCCTTCATTGTGCATACTTCCATTTATTTTAATTTTTATTTCATTTAATTTGATTTATCTTTTACATTTTATTTAAAATAGCAAAAATCATTTAAAAATTATGAAAATTTTTGTCAAAGATTTCATTAACTTTTAAAACCCAAAAATATTTTTATTTTTATTTTTTGCATTAAAAATCATTTTTAAATTATTTAAATGTTTATCTTTAATTAATTAATGGAAATTAATTAATTAAAAATGCATTTAGGTATTTAAAAATCACAAAAAAAATTCACATTGCATTTAGAAACATTTAGAAACATTATCAAACCCTCAAACCAAATTTCTTTTTTGTTCTTGATGCCTTTTGATCATTTTCATTGGAATTAATTTCATTTTAAGGCAATATTTTGGTTCAATCTTTGAAAAATCCTTTCTGCTTAACCATTGAGAGTTTGATGATGGTTCTTCTTGCATTGCATTCTTCATGGTATGTAGTTTATAGGATAAAATTGGTTTGATTTGATCTTGCATTTTCAATTTGTTTGGTATTTTTCTTGATGAGGTACCCCAAAACCCTAGCCAACTTAGGAAATTCATAACTTGCACTAGGTTAAGAGTTGGATCCCCTCCTTTGGGCAGTGAACTTGTATAGGTTTAGGGTATATTTGATTGCATTTTCAATTTTTTATCATGTCATTTGCTTATGGTTTTGGATTTTTGCATTGCATGATGCATGTAACCCTAATTTATGCCTTCCTTTGCATCCATTTCTCATTTGCTTGCATCCAATGACTTGCCATGACATTTTGTGCATCCACATGATTCATGATACATCTTAGGACATATTAGAATCATGTTTGATCATTGCATCTTTCATTTGTCATGTTATATGTCCATTGCATTTCATAACTTTTCATGTACATTCATGGATCAAAGCATGCTTCATCTGCATCCATGTCCTTGTATGATCATTCTCATGTCTTGCCTTATGTTTGTATCATCTCATAGCATCATTAACATCATGTAAATGCTTCTGACTTTGGTTTGCATCATGACATTTCATCTCATTTGCCTTGCATTTCATTTCTTTTGGCTAACTTTTCAGGTGGTAAGTTGTTTTGAGAAGTGAATTTGCCTTCACTTCTCACAATCTCTTCTCATCTCTCTTGCATCTTTGCTGCATTTTGTATTTGTATTAGAGTGATCTTGCTCATTCATGTTCATCTTACTTTCTCTCTCCAAGCAACTTCTCTTCTTAAGTGAAGCAAGTTGTTTTGCTTCTCTTTGCTTCTTGCTCATTTCATCTGCTTCCTTCCTGGTGGTTTCTCTGAAGATCTTTCTCTCTTAAACCTCATTAACCCTAGGAATAACCAAGCATGATAATAATTAGGGTTTGATTAGTACCCTATTTAGATTTTACCTTTGTGTCATCTTTGAGTCTTCTCTTCTCATCTCATAATCAGGGACTAAACCCTAAAGGTTTTAAGGCTTTGTGATTAGGGTTATGCATGTATCCTTCTATTAGGATGGAGTGTATAACTTTAACCCTAAGTGTTAAACCCTTAATGTGTTTAAATCTTTTAATCAATTCACATAATAATCATCAAGACATCAAGCTTGTAACTTGGGCCTTGCATTAGGGTTCTAATTCTTCCTTAATTGGTTAAGAAGGACTAACCCTAATGTTAATGGACAAGTCCCCTCAAGTTGTCTTACAAACCATAAAAATCACTTCTTAATCCCATCATTAACTAAAATCCACTTTAATAAAGGTTTTGTTTTGTCATGAGGTTAATCCCTAATCATGGATTAAGTTGAGGGGTCTTTCTCAGCTTAGATGTTCTCATCTATTATCCTTCTATTAGGATAGTGTAATAAGTCCATTAAAACCCATATTATGGCTTAAACTCATTACTTAACACTAAACAAAAACAACAAAAACATCTAAATAAATACAAGTAGGTTAATGATCTTAATCCTACATCATGGTGACTAAGTGTGAAGTGCTTACTTCATACTTAAGGTATTCTCATTACCCCTAATCAGAGGGAAGATGTGATGAGTTTACTAACCCTTGGTTTAGGCTTAAGCTCATTAACTTATGACAAATCCAAAAGCAATAAAAGATTGAAAACACAAAAAACAAACAATAATCGTCTCCTCCGGGATTCTTTTCTCATCTCATTCACTCACAAACGAGAACTTGCTTCTTCCATCTAATGCAAGACAATTTGCACCTGAGCCAGACAGGTCATACACTTGAGCATAAACAAGTAAGCAGTTCACAAGTCAATTCATCTTTCAGTCTCTTTGAGTCGAACTACGATGTTCTGACTTCCTCATTGCACGAGAGGATACGTAGGCATAACTTAACGGTTATCGAACAAAAGTCTCTGTACATCCCCCCTCTTCCAGCATTACTCTTTAAGCCTCATAGTCTTGAGCTTCATACTCTTGTTCTTACACTGACACTTCTCTTATACACTTCACACCTCTTTTACACTGACACTTGCTTCCTTTTCCAGCTTTGATACACAAATTGCACTGACACTACCCCTTTGAAACACAAATCTTTTAAGCGTGGATCCCGTCGAGTACGGAGGACAATCTGGGTGCTAATACCTTCCCAGGTTGTAACCAACCCCCTTTCTCAGTTTCTCTGGTTCGCAACCGTCTTATCCATCTTTTCTTAGGTTTATGCAGCATTACCTTTCCTCCGGGATAAAAATGCCTAGCTGGCGACTCTTGTCTTCTGAGTTCACCCTTGTGTGTTCTCTCTCCTTTCGCCGACCGTTCGTGTCTATACCCCATTTGACTTGGCCTCATTTGGTGGGAGCGACAGCTTGGCGACTCTGCTGGGGAGCCTTATACTGCAACCAGGGCTTCTGGTTCTTTTGTGGGTTCCTCCTAGCGCTTGTTTGATTTGTGTTTACTGGGGTGTTATGTGCTAATTGTGTTTGTATAGTTGCTTTACTTACTACTTTATGTACAGTTATTTATTGCTTTCTTTACATTTTTTATACATCATACTGTCATACTGTCATCTTGTTGGATCTGGTTTGTTGTTTTGATGGGTGGGGTTCTATTGAGAGTTTGAGGTCCTATACCTGGGACCTGAGTGACACCTAGGCTAGAGTGGTTCATGTTCTTTCCCATTCCATTTCGGTCTGGTGCGGGAATATGAAACACGGTTCAGATGTGGGTTTCTTCTTGAGAACTCTGTGCTACAGATTTCCTGTAGTGCTAGGGCTATCTGGGAGGCCTTCTAAGTCTGGATGACCTATATTATGACCTTCAGAAACTGAGGTGAATTAGAGGAGGATCTTTTATGGTTATTGTAAACACTGTACCTCCGGGTTAGAAGTGTTTACACTTCTCATAAACTGGTCCGAGTTTGAGGATCCTTGTTCTAGAACACTACCTGTGAGGGGGTTGGGACTGTTTACAGGTTTGTAGGTACCCTTGGCCACATCATACCCTGTTTTTGTTTTGTTTAAAAGTACTCCACTTTGGACAGTTCTTGTGATTAACCCTGGATATGTGACTCTTTATTTGAGTCCCCCACCTTGGTTACTTGGATTTCTGAACCTCCATCTGGATCTTCTTTGAACATACATGGGCTTATATCAAGACAAATAATCAGATCCAGCTTGATCACAAACCCTTGCATATCATTTGCATACATCATCATTGCATCATTTGACATTTGTTTATTTGTTTTTCAGGGTATCCACATTTACTTTGGCTTGGTTTTGACCCCTTCATCTGCATAGACCTCTGTTTCATCAGCTATCTGCTTCAGTTATCTTCCTCAGTTGTCTGCTTCAGTCATCTTCATCATCACCAGCATCAGCCTGTCAGTGGCTCATCTCCAGTACCAGTATTGATCTTCATCAGCACTTGTCTTCAGTTCTTCATCAGCAGTCATGACACCCAGGAAGAGCAACATTTCATACCATTTCTTTGAGCCTGTGCTGACTGGCATCAGGCAGGTCCAGTCACTTATCACTCCAGACCACATCCCATTATTCAGAGAGCATTATGGAGGTATCCTTGACATGGTTATGGACCTGGATCCTTCCCAGAGGAGCATGATCCACACTTTCCTACAGTTTTATGACCCTCCTTTGAGATGCTTCACTTTCCCAGACTTTCAGCTAGGACCTCTGTTGGAGGAATTTTCATCATTGATTAGAGTACCTGTCAGGGGTGGGATCCCCTTCAACCTAGAGATGACTTCTCCCAGCAATGGAGAAGTGGCAAAAGCACTGTACCTAGAGCCTACCTTGATTGAGCAGAACATGACAACAAAAGCTGGGATCCCCGGTTTACACTTAGATTTCTTGATTTCTCAGGCCATCCTGAAGGCCTCTTTGGGGGAATGGAGGGCAGTTTGTACATTGTTAGCCCTCAACATATATGGGGTTATACTATTTGCAGATGAGCCCAAATTTATCAGCAAGAATGCCATTCATCTTTTCCTTCTGAGAAACCCAGTACCCACATTGCTGGGGGACTTCTATTACTCCATTCATCAGAGGAATGAGAAACAAAGGGGAAAGTTGGTGAGATGCTGTGCACCTTTGTTCCACACATGGTTGCTCAAACACTTGCCTAAGACAGATGCCTTCCTGAATCCTCACCAACAGAAGAATTGGGCTAAGAGACTTATTGCTTTGTCTTCAGATGATATCAGATGGTGCACCCAGAGCACCAAAGGCAAAGACATCATCACTAGCTGTAGACAATACCCAAATGTACCTCTGATAGGAGTAAAGGGTTGCATCAACTACAATCCTTTGCTGTTTAAGAGACAACTGGGCTATGCTTTGGTTCACCCTCCTAGAATGCAAGATTTAGCTGAGACCCTGTATTGTGAGATAAAGCCTAATCTAGCTGCTGTCAGACAAGCATCCTGGGCTTGGGACAACATCCAGACAAAAGGGATGGTTATTCTTGGAAGGTGCAATAATGTTGCATCAGCTTAGTACTATGACTGGTCTCATGCTAGGGCTCAGATTACTGGAATGCCCTTCACCATTGAAGATATACCTGGACCATCCACAGCTCAGCCAGCAGCCACTGTCAGCCTGGAAGAGTTTGAGAAGTTGAAGGAAAGGAATGAGAATCTGTCTCAAGCTCTGAAGAAGACCCTTTGGGAAAGGAGTGATGGTCGTCTGGACATTGAGAGGTTGGAGAAGCTTAAGGTGGAGCATCTGGCCAAGATTGAGAAAACTGAAGACTATATCAAGAAAGCAAGGGCTGAGGAGCAAATATTGAAGAATGCCTACAAATAGGCCCAGTTTCAGAAGGCTAGGACTGATCTCTATCTACAAGAAAGTCAGGCTAGGTGGGTCAGGATCACTGAAGCCCGGACACAAGAAGATCAGAAAACTCAAGCCAGGATTGAGCAGTTAGAGGCTAATGAAAAAAAGCAACAGGAAGCTTTGCTGGCAGCCCAGAAGGAGATTTCAGAGTTGAAGCTTAAGGCTGGGTTGAAAAGGTTAAAGGATCAGGACAGGCACAAGAAGCTGACCACTGCCATTGCCACCAGAAACCTCCTCATCAGAAACATCACAGAGCATCCAGCTGGACCAGTGACTGAGGCACTTCTGAAGGAGGTTAAGGAGGATGAGTTTGGACTTGATGTCTGACCTATTTGATTGTTGTTGCTTTCATTCGATGTATTTTTCATTTTGTGTTGTATTTTGACCCTTTAAGGGCATGTGTTGTAAAAAACAAACTATGTATTTGTTCAGTATTTGTAATATATTTTAGTTTGTTTCCATTGTGGGGGTTTCTTTTACAACATCAAAGCATCTTCCTCGGGGTCTGGAAAGGTCAAAACCAAGAACCAAGTCGGATACCTTGGAAAACAAATAAGCATACTGCATTGCATACTAACTTTTGTTTTGTTTTGTAGGTTTTTGTTATTAGTTTGTTTGTTACTAACTCTGTTGTGGTTCAGGAATTATTGCTCGCCACCGGGTGTTCCCTCTCAACCGTCCGCACCGGTATCCTACTCGCAACAACCTTCCTGATATCCAAATGGACCAAGTACAGCAGGACCTGACAGAGGTCAGAACTCAGATGGCTAACGAAAGAGTGGAAATGAGGAACCAAATGGCTCAATTTATGACTGTGATGACTAACCTGGCCCAAAGTCAAGAGAGGTTAAGGGCATTGGTAGAAAGACAGACTCCCGAGGAACCCCATCCTGGGACTGGAGGAACTAGCAACAATGAGGGAGGTCAGCCTCATGTTAACCAACCAGTATTTGGACCTCATCTGGATCCGAAGGCCAACATCCCAAGGAATGTACCGGGCAACACTGCTGCAGGCAGGATCTTGCAAGAAGATCCTCAAGAGGAGCAGTTTACTGTAATGGGAGCTGAGGATGAAGTTTATGATAGGAGGTTTGATGAAATTGCTGAGAAGTTGAGATCTCTGGAGTCTCAAAACTCTCTGGGCTTCGATGTAATGGATATGGGGTTAGTGGATGGGGTAAGGATTCCCCACAAGTTCAAACCCCCGTGCTTTGAGAAATACAATGGAACTTCCTGTCCACGAACTCACTTACAGTCCTTCCTAGGGAGACTTAAAGCATATACCATGGATGAAAAACTGTGGATGTTCTATTTTGAAGACAGTTTGACTGGGGCTTCAAGAGAATGGTATTCACACTTGACCAGAGCTACTGTTAGATGCTGGAAGGACCTAGCTGAGGCTTTCATCAGGCAGTACCAATACAATCTAGACATGGCTCCTAACAGGACCCTCTTGATGGGAATGTCTCAATCCTCCAGAGAAAGCTTCAGGGAATATGCCCAGAGGTGGAGACAGCTTGCTGCTGCTGTCCAACCACCCATGTCGGAAAGAGAAATGGCCGACATGTTCATGAATACTTTGCAAGGAACATATATTGATAGGCTAGCTGCCTTTTCTTCCACTAGTTTCGCTGACATAGTTATAGCTGGGGAAAGGATTGAAAGCCTTTTGAAGATGGGTACGATTTCTGATAATGGTGCAAGTTCGTCCAGTAATCCCAGGAAGCCTTTTGTGGGACCTAGAAGAACTGGTGAGACAAATGCCATTCATGCCAACAGGGGCAGACCTCAGTATGTTCATAGATCAGTGGCATCTGTCACTATTCCAGCTCCGATTCCTCAACAACCAGCATATCAACCACAACAACAACCGCATTATCAACAGCAAGTTCAGTATCCACCACAGAGGACCTACAACAACAACAACAGCAATAAACAACAAAGACCTTTTCAGCAAAGATCGTCACAGGCAAATAGGGTGATTGACCCTATCCCTATGCCTTACGCTGCCTTATTGCCACAACTCCTGAAACTCAACTTGGTTGAATTAAGGACATTGGCACCACCAGATCCCTCCAATCTTCCAAGGAATTATGATGTCAACGCCAGATGTGCTTTTCACTCCAATGCACCTGGCCACAATACTGAGAAATGCAGGGCTTTACAAATGAAAGTGCAAGATCTGGTGGATTCTAAAGCCCTCAACTTCGCACCCCCTCCAAATATCAACAAGAATCCTATGCCTAACCATGGTGGGCCAAGGATTAATGCCATTGAGGAAGACAAGCCATCTTTCTTGATAACCAGTGTTGGACAGATTCGAACACCTCTGGTTGAAATTAAAGCTCAGCTTCTAGAGTGCCAGATATTCCCCGGGTGTGAGCTCGGTTGTGGGTATTGCAAAATTGCAGTCAATGGGTGTGATAATTTGAGAAGCGGCATAGATGGTCTTATCAAGGACGGTATCCTTCAGATCACAACAACGGCGCCTACAAATCCAGCAATTCCTTTGACAACAATTCCTGAGTTCCCTGCGACTACAGCAACAATCATTCCTACCGATTCATCAATATCATCAACAATGGCTCCATCCATCACTTCCACAAATCAAATGTCAACGACTCTTTCTTCTACAACATCAGCATCCATTTATTCAGCAGAACCTTCTACAAAGCCAACAGAAATTAATGAAGATATCTCAGCAGTCACCATCTACTATGATCCATCAAATGTTCCTCCAAACAACAACTTTCAACAACAAACAGTGGCACCTCCTGCCAGATTACCAGTCACCATTTACTACGATCCACACACCGTCATAATACCATCCTCTGCAGCAGCCAGTCCAATTACCATTACGGTGCCTAGACCCGTTCCTTATGAAAGCAGTAATGCCATACCTTGGCATTATGGCTCTGACCTCTACTGCAACGGGGAGAAAATCACTTTGGATTCTTCAACCTCTTCTCCACAAATTGATAATGTTGGGGGAGGCGGAGGCTTCACCAGAAGCGGACGCCTTTTTGCCTAACAAGTGCAAAGACCTAATGCCGAAGTAGAAGCTGCTGCCAAGGCAAAAGGAAAGAGTGTGGTATTTGAAGAGCCGGCCACCAAAGAAGCTCAGAAGACATCTTTTGAACAAGATGTAGACGAGTTTATGAGAATCATAAAGAGAAGTGATTACAAGGTAGTGGATCAGCTTCACCAAACTCCCTCAAAGATCTCCATATTATCCCTATTGATGTGTTCTGAAGCTCACAGGAATGCATTACTGAAAGTCCTGCATGCAGCATACGTGCCAGAGGAGATCACCGTTAATCAGCTAGAAACTGTGGTAGCGAATGTCAACACCAGTCATGGACTGGGCTTTACCAATGCTGACTTAACAACTGAGGGACGTAACCACAACAAGGCTTTACACATCACTCTAGAATGCAAGGGTGCTGTTTTATCTCATGTACTGGTGGACACTGGGTCGTCATTCAATGTTCTACCAAAGAAAGCCTTGGTGAAGCTGGAGTATGATGGCATGGCATTACGTCTGAGTAATTTGGTAGTAAAAGCATTTGATGGCTCTAAAAGATCAGTGCTCGTGGAGATTGATCTGCTTGTGATGATTGGCCCGCAGACCTTCAAAATTACCTTCTATGTGATGGACATTCAGCCGGCCTACAGCTGTTTGTTGGGTAGACCTTGGATCCATGCCGCTGGCGCTGTTACGTCTACCCTTCACCAGAAGCTGAAATTCGAGTGGGAAGGCCAGATCATCACCATCTGTGGGGAAGAAGACATCTTTGTTAGCCATCTGGCTACGTACAAGTACATAGAGATGGACGGGGAGATCCATGAAACAATGAGCCAGGGGTTTGAGGCCCTAAACATTAATGAAGCATCTGCTGTACTGGGAACTTCCATGACGTCTTATCAGCAAGCCAGGAAGGTTGTTGAAGAGGGTACTGCCCAAGGCTGGGGCAAGCTGCTGCCCGTGGAAAAGAAGGAAGACAGATTTGGGTTGGGTTACAAACCAACTCAACAAGATCAATCAGAGGCTTCCAAGAAGCCCAACTTTGTCAGCGGGGGAATGCTCACCCCGGATGCTGTGAACAACTTGGAAGACGAGGAAGAAAGCGACCGCAACCTGGAGAGCTGGATACGTCCAAGGATCCCGGGGAGCCAAGTCCTTAACTGGTCTTCCCAGGAAATTATAAGGGTTACTCCTGCAGAGTAATTATTATTTCCTGTATTTTTTAAAGCATGCATCAAAGTCTTACATCTTACCCAAGATGTCAAGACTCATTTTGTAATCGGGCCATCTTGTAATTTTGTGCAAACAGATCAATCAATGAATATCGGACATCTTTTGCAAATGAGTCTCTCTTCTTTTCCGCTCACTGTTTTCCATTTTTCTTTTTGTACAAAAAATAAAATGGCAATGTTTTCCAAAATGATAACTTCTTTTCACTTTTTCTAAACAAGATTAAAATCGATCACTAAAATAAACAATCTAAACCCTTGCAGAGAGTGCCTTTCAGACTGCACCGGCAACAACACGACTATGACTTTGTATGACTTTGACAATCCAATCAATCAAGCCGATGAAGGGGTTGAAGAAGATTACAAGCTACCTGAAGAGCTAGCCAGGTTGTTAAGGCAAGAGGAGAAGGTTATCACTCCTCATCAGGAGGAGGTCGAAACGGTTAATCTTGGTACGGAAGAAGATGCGAAAGAGGTTAAGATCGGGGCCTGCTTACAAGATTCAGTAAAAGAACAGCTGATTGATATGCTTCGGGAGTATGTGGATGTTTTTGCTTGGTCTTATCAGGATATGCCAGGGTTGGACACCGATATTGTCATGCACAAGATGCCTTTGAAAGAAGACTGCCCGCCGGTAAAACAGAAGCTGCGCCGTACTCGCACAGATATGGCAATGAAGATTAAGGAAGAGGTACAAAAACAGTGGGACGCCGGTTTCCTTGCTGTAACTAGCTATCCGTCGTGGGTTGCTAACATTGTACCTGTGCCTAAGAAAGATGGCAAGGTGAGGATGTGTGTGGATTACCGGGATCTGAACAGAGCCAGCCCGAAAGATGATTTCCCTTTACCTCACATTGATGTATTGGTTGATAATACGGCTCAGTTCTCGGTATTCTCCTTCATGGACGGATTTTCAGGATACAATCAGATCAAAATGTCACCTGAAGACATGGAGAAGACAACTTTCATCACACCCTGGGGCACATTCTGTTACAAGGTGATGCCATTCGGACTAAAGAATGCCGATGCGACTTATCAACGGGATATGGTAACATTATTTCATGACATGATCCATAAAGAAATCAAATGTTATGTGGATGACATGATTGCCAAGTCCTTCACAGAAGAAGACCACCTGGTAAATCTGTTGAAGTTATTCAAACGTCTGAGGAAATATCAGCTGAAGTTAAACCCCAACAAATGCACATTCGGGGTGCGATCTGGTAAGCTGCTGGGATTTATTGTAAGTGAGAAAGGGATTGAAGTTGACCCTGATAAAGTCAAAGCCATTCAAGAAATGCCTGCTGTCGCTCCCACCAAATGGCACCTGGTCAAGAGGGGTACAGACGCGAACTGTTGGTGAAAGAGGAGAGTACACACAAGGGTGAACTCAAAAGACAAGAGTCGCCAGCTAGGCATTTTTATCCCGGAGGAAAGGTAATGCTGCATAGACCTAGAAAGATATGGATAAGACGGTTGCGAACCAGAGAGACTGAGAAAGGGGGTTGGTTACAACCTGGGAAGGTATTAGCACCCAGATTGTCCGCCGTACTCGACGAGATCCACGCTTAAAAGATTTGTGTTTTAAAAGGGTAGTGTATGTGCAATTTGTGTATCAAAGCTAGAAAGAATGCAAGTGTCAGTGTAAAAGGAGTGTAAAGTGTATAAATGAAGTGTCAGTGTAAGATCAAGAATGAAATGCCCAAGATAATGAGGCTAAAAGAATAATACTGGAGGAGGGGGGAATATACAGAGAGTTTTGTTCGATAACTGTTAAGTTATGCCTACGTATCCTCTCGTGCAATGAGGAAGTCAGAACACCGTAGTTCGACCCAAAGAGACTGAAAGATAAGTTGACTGATGAACTGCTTACTTATCTATGCTCAAGTGTATGACCTGTCTGGCTCAGGTGCAAACTGTCTTGCATTAGACGGAAGAAGTGAGTTCTCGTTTATGAGTGAATGAGATGAGAAAAGAATCCCGGAGGAGACGATTATTGTTTGTTTTTGTGTTTTCAATCTTTTATTGCTTTTGAAAGTTTGTCATAAGTTAATGAGCTTAAGCCTAAACCAATGGGTTAGTAAACTCATCACATCTTCCCTCTGATTAGGGGTAATGAGAATACCTTAAGTATGAAGTAAACACCTCACACTTAATCACCATGATGTAGGATTAAGATCATTAACCTACTTGTGATTAATTAGATGTTTTTGTTGTTTTTGTTTAGTGTTAAGTAATGAGTTTAAGCCATAATCAGGGATTTAATGAACCCATTACACCATCCTAATAGAAGGATAATAGATGAGAACATTTAAGCTGAGAAAGACTCCTCAACTTAATCCATGATTAGGGATTAACCTCATGACAAAACAAAACCTTTATTAAAGTGGATTTTAGTTAATGATGGGATTAAGAAGTGATTTTTATGGTTTGTAAGACAACTTGAGGGGGACTTGTCCATTAACACTAGGGTTAGTCCTTCTTAACCAATTAAGGAAGAATTAGAACCCTAATGCAAGGCCCAAGTTACAAGTTTGATGTCTTGATGATTATTAGATGGATTTATTAAAGGATTTAAACACATTAAGGGTTTAACACTTAGGATTAAAGTTATACACTCCATTCTAATAGAAGGATGCAGGCATAAGCTTAATCACAAAGCCTTAAAGCCTTTAGGGTTTAGTCCCTGATTATGAGGTGAGAGGAGAAGACTCAAAGATGACACAAAGGTAAAACTAAATGGGGGACTAATCAAACCCTAATTATTATCATGCTTGGTTATCCCTAGGGTTTATGAGGCTTGAGGAAGAAATCTTCCAAGAACCACCAAGGAGAGGGGCAGATGAAAGGAGGAAGAAGCAAAGAGAAGCAAGACAACTTGCTTCACTTAAGAAGACAAGTTGCTTGAAGAAAGAAAGTAAGATGAACATGAATGAGCAAGCTCAATCCAATGCACAAGATAAAATGCAGCAAAGATACAAGAGAGATGAGAAGAGATTGTGAGAAGTGAAGGCAAATCCACTTCTCAAAACAACTTACCACCTGAAAAGTTAGCAAAAGAAATGAAATGTAATGCATATGAGATGAAATGTCATGATGCAAACCAAAATCAGAAGCAAATACATGATGTTAATGATTCTAAGAGAAGATGCAAACATGAGGCAAGACATGGGAATGATCATGTAAGGCAATGGATGCAGATGAAACATGCTTTGAGCCATGGATGTACATGAAAAGTTATGAAATGCAATGGGCATATAACATGGCAAATGAAAGATGCAATAATCAAACATGATTCTAATATGTCCTAAGATGTATTATGAATCATGTGGATGCACAAAATATCATGGCAAGTCATTGGATGCAAGCAAATGAAAGAAGGATGCAAAGGAAGGCACAAATTAGGGTTACATGCATCATGCAAAGCAAAAATCCAAAACCAGAAGCAAATGACATGATAAAAATTTGAAAATGCTATCAAAGATACCCTGAACCTATACAAGCTCACTCCCCAAAGGAGGGGACCCAACTCTTAACCTAGTGAAAGTTATGAATTTCCTAAGATTACTAGGGTTTTGGGGTACCTCACCAAGAAAAATGCTAAACAAATTGAAAATGCAAGATCAAATCAAACCAATTTTATCCTATAAACTACATGCTATACAAGATGCAATGCAAAAAGAATCATTATCCAACTCTCAATGGTTAGGCAGAATGAAATTTTCAAAGGTTGAACCAAAATATTGCCTAAAAATGAAATTAAATCCAATGAAAATAATCAAAAGGCATCAAGAACAAAAAATAAATTTGGTTTGAGAGTTGGACAATGTTTCTAAATGTTTCTAAGTGCAATGTGAATTTTTTTGGTGAATTTTAAATACCTAAATGTATTTTTAATTAATTAATTTCCATTAATTTATTAAAAATAAACATTTAAATGATTTAAAAATAATTTTCAGTGCAAAAAATAAAAATAAAAATATTTTTGGGTTTTAAAAATTAATGAAATCTTTGAAAAAAATTTTCATAATTTTTAAATGATTTTTGCTATTTTAAATAAAATGTAAAATATAAATCAAAATAAATGAAATAAAAATTAAAATAAATGGAAGTATGCAAAGGGAAGGGCCAGGATTTGATCTGGGTTTGGACTGGTTGACTGCGCGCCAGATCCAAAGGCCCAGATTCAAATCTGGCTAATTTTGTTTTATAAATTAATTAAACTGATTTTAATTAATTAATCAGGGATTAGGGTTTTAATGACGAATCCTGGCCACACACACGCGCGGGAGTCAACCCCAGTCTACCTCATCTACGACCCAAATTCAAACTCCCATTAATGACACAATTAGGGCTAATGATTTTCAGGTGACCGGAACAGTGGTTCCGGTCATCTTCTCCGGCGAGCATAAACCCTAGAATCTTCTATAGGTCACTAAACATGAAATTTCTTCCACCAAAACAAACCTCTCATCAATCTAAACCTAACCCCTCATCTCAAATCCATTTATTTTCACTCATAAGCCTGAATCGAAGAAAAATGCAAAACACGGGCAAACTTTCAGAACAACATGAAATGGTCATTTCTTGCTTATTTTCAATTCTAAATACATCTAGATGATCAGTGCAACATGTAAGTTCATTTTGTAACAAGAAAATGAAGTTCTGAGAAAAAAGTTCTTAGGTTATACCTGAGCTGGAGACCTTCGAAAGTGAGCTTTCAGAGCCTCCCTCTTGTGCAAATGGTCTCCTTTGAACCTCCTGAGGTTAATGGAATGCTTGAATGGGGTTGAAAGTGGCTAGTTTGAGAGGTTCAGTTCTGATATGGCAGGAAATGAGGTTCTTGTGTGTTGTGTTTCAGACCATTGTGAGGGGTGGGATTTGTTCTATGGGTTGTGTGTGGTTGATTGGTGAAGAAATTTTTGTTGTTTGATGGTTGTGTTGGGTGATTCGAAGAGGGAAAGGTTTTGACAGAATTTGTGTGTGCTGCAATGTAGGAGGATTCAGCTTGTGTATTGTGTGTTTTTGGATTGCTTGATGTCCACATATCATGCTCTGGTTGGGCAGAGAGTTGGTGTGTCACTGTGGGATTGGTATGAGCAAAATGCAAGAAAGTCAAGATATTGTGTACCCTAAGCATGGCTCGGGTCAGAGGCAATCTAGAGGCTTGTCCTGCCTCAGCTTGAGTTAAGGATGGCCCTTGGATGATTCATGAAGGACTGCAACATTTGGATCATAAGTTGGAAGGGTTTTTGCAACTTGACAACTTGTTACATTTCATGATTTTGGACATGTACATGTGAGAAGTCTTGCTGAATTTTTGGTGTGGGATGCTTCATTAGGTCATGGCAATATCTTGAGACCAGCTAGAGGTCATACAATCCCTTTGAGAATCATTTTGCAAGAGATCCCTCTTTGCACTCTCATGAAGAATGGCTTATGGTTATTTGAAAATCAAGGCATAGAAATGGGAAATCTCTTGGGCCAAACTGATTTTTTGGTCATGCCTTGTGTTTGTATGATGATTAGAGGTCATATTGAAATCATATAAAGGCTTGTCATGAGAATTTGCAAGTTTTCCATTTTGTGCAAAAGTGAAATTTCAATGATTTTATCCAACTTTGCAAGGCCATAACTTTTGATCCAAAATGAATTAGAATGAGTTCTTGTACTTTTTGAAAATGGGAGGATCCATTCTACAACTTTCATGACCAAAGTTTTCTCATTTGAAGCATTTTTGAATCAAAAAGAAAGGGTTGAAAAACTTTCCCAAAATGGCAAGTTTCCATTACAAATCATTTTCCCAAAAAGGCAACTTTGCAAATGGCTTGAAATTCTTCAATTTTGTGAACTTCTAACATCTTCTATGATCAAATAAAGATCATACACATTCAAAATGATGAGGAACACCCTTTGGTTGGGTCATTGGGGGCCTCAGATGCCCTGATTTTACACTGACTTGCTCAAGAAGTCAACTCTTGATCAGATGCCTTCCCCATGGAATTTCTTCATGAAAATTGATATGCATGATCCCTATGACATATAGAGACCAATAGAAACAAGAATGACCAAAAAATTTGGAGTTATGGCCTTTGAAACCAAAACCCTAATTCTAGGTCATCTGTGCAGTTAAACCTGGCTCTGCTTCCATGCTAATCTCAGTTCTTGTGATTCTTTGACTTATTTGATCTTGTGGGGATATAATATGATGCTTGAACATACATGGACCCTCTTGAAGTGATTGATGACCTTTGGAGTGGCTCAAATGACTCAGGGATGGCTCAAATCACAAACCCTAGATGCAGATGACTTTGAATCAATGCAGTGAATCAAAAATGTGGTATGAGATGATATGATTGAATTTATGCACATGAAAAGATCACAAGCCATGGTGAAATGGGTGAGGGAAAATTTGGGGTGTTTACAGCTGCCCCTATTCAAACATGAGTTAGCTGTGCAGGATGTAAGCAACGGCTTAACAGGCAAACAAGATAACTTGTGGTTGAATACCAAAGACAGTCCAAAATTTGCACTCACAGAATGAAGAAGAAAAGGGATACAGATTGTAAAAGAAAATAAAGTATGTTTATAAAGTGCAGGCGACGGAGGACGACCGCCGAGCAGAGGACGACTGCTGGGGATGAAGCAATGACGGGGACGACCGACATGCTGGGGATATGAGAGATGGTGATGGGGACGGCCATCAAAAAAAGATATAAGACTCTCTGAGGATTTAAAGGTAAATCATGGGGACGGCCATTGGGTTGCAGAAAATAAATGATGAGGAACGGTCATATAACGGTGAAGGACGATCACCTGGCAGGGTACGGCTGCCCTGTTGGGGATAAGATGAGGGACGGTCATCTAACGGTGAAGGACGATCACCTGGCAAGGTACGGTTGCCAAAAGTATCGCGACATAGGACGAATTCCGGATAAAAGGTCGACGATGGGGACGACCATCGGATAAGCATGATGAAGGACGATCATCAAGAGGTGAAGGACGATCACCTAGCAGGGTACGGCTGCTCTGGGGATTTATCATGACATAGGACGAATGCCAGATAACAAGACCAATGATGGGGACGACCATCGGATAAAATGATGAGGGACGATCATCAGGAGGTGAAGGACGATCACCTAGCAGGGGACGGCTGCTAAAAATCACGAGACAGGACGAATGTCGGATAAGAAGGGGTTCTAATGAGTAGAGACTCCATGGGGGTTGATGAAGGACGATCATCAAAAAGGTGAAGGACGATCACCTGGCAGGGGACGGCTGCCGAAAAGGTATCATGACATAGGACGAATGTCAGATAGAAAGGAAAAAGTTAACAAATTTTGCTGGGGACTTTGCTGGGAAAAGTAAACACGGACGAGTGTCTACATCCAAGAAATGAGAGGGATAAGTGTCTGGGTGCTGTGTATAGACTAAAGATGCGGACGAGCATCCTTAAGACTATGATATGGACGAGTATCCGGTAGAAACAAATGCTGGCACATGTTCGGAGATGACGATACAGGCGAGTATTAACTAGTTAGCAAAGAACACGGACGAGTATTGATTCTACGGGGACTCTTCTGGGGAATAATAGACACAGTCGAGTGTCTAAATTCAAGAAGACACAAGTGTTTGACACAGTGTACGGACTAAATATGCGGACGAGCATCCTTAAGACTATGATACGAACGAGTATCGGTAGAGACAAACGCTTGACGCATGTTCGGAGATGATGATACGGACGAGTATCAACTGGTTAACAAAGAACACGGACGAGTGTCGAATCTGAGGGGATTTAAATGGTATATACCAGATATGGACGAGTATCTGTATGAGTAAAACAGGAGTAACAAGTATGAGTTTGGTACAGATGAGTGTTTAACTTGCTGGGGAGAGTGACACGGACGAGTGTCAACAAAGAGAAAAGTGTAATATAAACAAGTGTATGTGTACCAAGGAAGTTGTGTATTAGTATCTTGTGAGTGCAAAGGGGGTGCTTTGGCTTTCTACTGGGGATATGACATGGACGGGTGTCAGGAAGTATCTGTATCTTTAAGGAGAGTGCCTTGGCTCTCTGCCAGGGAATCTGGGGATTCTTCTGTATATCGTTGATGGATTGTCAGTATTTACAAGTTTTTGATTCAGATCATGGCTTATGATTATGCAATATGTTTGATTTTTGCCGTAATGCTCCGTATTAGACGGAATGCTACGCTCTGTGGGGAAAATATGATGCGAATGCTATGATTATGCAAAGATACCGATCCGGGATTCGGATCCCGTTGTTGTGAAGGTCTCTGGCTGATCCGTTTGAAGTAGACATCCCAGCTGGGGATGAGGATCACTGGTAGATCTGATATGACTTTGCCTGGGGAAGTAGATCACTGATAGATCTTTCTCAGTAATGAGGGACCCAACTGGGGTTTGTAGAAGCTTTCGTCACTCTGTTGCGAGATCTTCAGGCATTGCTCTCCTGGATAAAGGCTGAAACTCTATGGAGGGATAATTCCCTGTTTAGTACTCGGCTGGGGAAGAAGAAAGATCACTGAAAGACCTTCCTAGAGATTTCTGCGGGGATCCTGCTGAGGATGATACTTGACAACTCAACTAGGGATATGAACGCCTTCTGGTGCCGCTCTTTGAAGGAAATGTTGGAGAAGTGATACCTGGCCACTCTGATGGGGAGAAAGCATCTCTGGTGCTGCTTGGGAGGCGTGCTGATAAAATAGTGACTTGGCAGCTTGCTGGGGAGAAGCTTTCATGCCCCATGTTGTGCTTTGAATTACCTGCAATCCTGTAAAGACAAAGAAACGCACAAGTACCCCGAGGTATCCCTTACGGGGTTCTGTCATAGGAGTTTTAGACACTCCCGGGAGTAAATATATTTCCTGCAAGCATGTGGTTTAGGAGGGAAACATCTGTATTTATGCAATCAATATCTCAAGGACATCGGACATTTTGCAAATGGAAATAAAATGTACGAGACGAGACATGACTGAAAATCTGATTTTATTAATTCGTGTGCCCTGAATTGGCAAGATACAGTCAAAGAAACAGATCTTCTGAAATGAGGGAACCGTTACAAATTTGAGAAACAAAAAGATGCTGGCAATGTTGATGATGCTTCAGGGAGCTTCCGTTTTGCTATGAATCGTATGACATTTGACGTTCTTCTCGTCTTTGCTTTCTGAAGAAGGCTGATTCTGACCAACGCTCAAACCTTTCAGAACTTGTCAGGTTGTAGGTGATACAGATGAATTCAGAATGCAATTGTTCGCTTATTCCCTTACTTTTGCGTGGATCGCCCTTTCGGGTTTTCAATCCACCGGGATACCCATTTTTGCCTGAGTTGTCCAATGCGGCTTTTCAACTCAGCAGGTGTACACATTTTTTATTGATTTTCCCTTATTTTTTCCCGAGTCTTTTATTCTGTTTTTGACTCGCCGGGATGCCCTATTTTTGCCTGGACTTTACATTCTGTTTTCATGTCCAGCGGGTCATTTTATGCGAAGTATTTTTTAACTGCATCTGAATTCACAGGGGACGGGAAGTCTTCACCATCCATAGTACTGAGCATCAGTGCTCCACCAGAGAAAACTTTCTTTACTATGAATGGACCATCATAATTCGGAGTCCACTTGCCCCTGTGGTCTGTATGAGGCGGGAGGAGTCTTTTCAGCACAAGATCTCCTACTTGGTATTCTCGGAGCCTGACTTTCTGATCGAAGGCTTTCTTCATTCTTTTCTGATATAGCTGCCCATGACAGATTGCAGCCAATCTCTTCTCTTCAATCAGATTCAGTTGTTCGTATCGGGATCGAACCCATTCTGCTTCGTTCAACTTAACATCCATTAATACCCGCAAGGAGGGTAATTCAACTTCAACAGGTAGGACTGCCTCCATACCATAAACAAGCTGATACGGTGTTGCCCCAGTGGATGTTCTGATTGACGTGCGGTACCCATGCAAGGCAAATGGTAGCATTTCATGCCAGTCTTTGTATGTAACTACCATTTTATGCACAATCTTCTTGATATTCTTATTAGCTGCCTCGACAGCGCCATTCATCTTCGGTCTGTAAGGAGAAGAATTGTGGTGTTGGATCTTGAAGTCCCGGCATAGCTCTGCCATCATTTTGTTGTTCAAATTAGAACCATTATCAGTAATGATTCGCTCGGGCACTCCATACCGACATATGATGTCTCTCTTCAGAAATCGAGCTACCACTTGCCTTGTGACATTTGCATATGAAGCTGCTTCAACCCACTTGGTAAAATAGTCAAT
Source organism: Lathyrus aphaca (assembly GCA_963966055.1). Lineage (NCBI taxonomy): Eukaryota > Viridiplantae > Streptophyta > Magnoliopsida > Fabales > Fabaceae > Lathyrus > Lathyrus aphaca. Next base: position 503,464,676 of record OZ014520.1, read on the forward strand.
GGCTACCAGGATAAATCTGTGGCCGTTTGAAGCAGTCGGTTCAATCTTGCCAATCATGTCAATGCCCCACATGGCAAAGGGCTAGGGTGAAGACATCACATTCAGAGGATTCGGAGGCACATGCACTTTATCTACATAAATCTGGCATTTATGACACTTTCTGGCATAGGCACAACAGTATGCATCCATCGTGATCCAGTAATAGCCTGATCTTAGCAACTTTTTAGCCATTGCGTGCCCTCCATCATGGGTACCAAAGGATCCTTCGTGTACCTCGTGCATCAACAAGTCTGCTTCTGCCTTATCGACACATCTGAGAAGTACCATATCAAAGTTTCTCTTATACAAGGAACCATCAGTATTCAGAAAGAAACTACCAGCTAGCCTTCTTAATGTCTTCTTGTCATTGGATGATGCCCCAGGTGGGTATATTTGATCCTCCAAGAAGCATTTGATGTCGTGGAACCAAGGCTTATCATCTTTAACAACATCTGCTGAAAACACGTATGCTGGCCTGTCAAGTCTGGATACTGAGATCCGAGGCACAAAGTTGGCAGCTTGGACTTTGATCATGGATGAAATGGTAGCTAGAGCATCTGCAAACTAATTTTCATCTCGAGGGATATACTCAAGCTTGACCGTTGTGAAGAAAGTCAACAACCTCCTCGTATAATCCCGGTAAGGTATCAGATGATCTTGGTGGGTGTACCATTTGCCATTGGTTTGATTGATTACCAGAGCTGAATCTCCGAACACAGTCAAAGTCTTGATCCTGAGGTCAATGGCTTCCTCAAGACCCATAATGCAAGCTTCGTATTCAGCTTCGTTGTTAGTGCAGTTGAAAGTGAGTTTTGCCGAGAAAGGCATGTGAACTCCTTTAGGTGTAATGAGTACTGCACCAACACCACGACCATTCATATTAACAGCCCCATCAAACATCATAGTCCATTCTTCTTCCGGGTCAGGCCCTTCAGTGTGAATAGGCTCTTCATGATCTTTTGCTTTTATGAACATGATGTCTTCATCAGGGAAGTCGAATATCATAGGCTGGTAATCATCAATGGGTTGCTCAGCAAGATAATCAGACAATACACTGCCTTTGATGGCCTTTTGAGATGTGTACTGAATGTCATATTCTGTGAGGATCATTTGCCATCTTGCAACCCGTCCGGTAAGTGCTGGCTTCTCAAAAATGTACTTAACTGGATCCATTTTGGAAATCAACAAGGTAGTGTGGGTCAACATATACTGCCTTAGTCGGCGAGCAGCCCACGCTAAAGCACAACAAGTTTTCTCGAGCAGTGAATAACGTTGTTCACAGTCGGTAAACTTTTTGCTTAGGTAGTATATTGCATACTCTTTTCGACCAGACTCGTCATGCTGGCCCAACACACACCCCATTGACTCTTCTAATACTGTCAAGTACATGATTAGAGGTCTTCCTTCAACTGGAGGCATAAGGATATAAGGCTCTTGCAAGTATTCCTTGATTTTGTCAAAAGCCCTCTGGCAGTCTTCGTTCCACCTGACCGTTTGTTTTTTTCTTAACAACTTGAATAAAGGTTCACAGGTCACTGTAAGGTGAGATATGAACCGTGAAATGTAGTTCAACCTACCTAGAAACCCCCGAACTTCTTTTTCAGTCTTAGGTGCAGGCATTTCTTGAATGGCCTTGACTTTATCAGGGTCAACTTCAATCCCTTTTTCACTTACAATAAATCCCAGCAGCTTACCAGATCGTACCCCGAATGTGCACTTGTTGGGGTTTAACTTCAGTTGGTATTTCCTCAAATGCTTGAATAACTTCAGCAGATTTAGCAGGTGGTCTTCTTCTGTGAGGGACTTGGCAATCATGTCATCCACATAACATTCAATTTCTTTGTGGATCATGTCATGGAATAATGTTACCATAGCCCGTTGATAAGTTGCACCCGCATTCTTCAGTCCGAATGGCATCACTTTAGAACAGAACGTGCCCCAGGGTGTGATGAAGGTTGTCTTCTCCATGTCTTCAGGTGACATCTTGATCTGATTGTATCCTGAAAATCCATCCATGAAGGAGAACACCGAGAACTGAGCCGTATTATCCACCAATACATCAATATGAGGTAAAGGGAAGTCATCTTTCGGGCTAGCTCTGTTCAGGTCCCGGTAATCCACACACATCCTCACCTTGCCGTCTTTCTTAGGCACAGGTACAATATTAGCAACCCACGGTGGATAGCTAGTTACAGCAAGGAATCCGGCGTCCCACTGCTTTTGTACCTCTTCCTTAATCTTCATTGCCATATCTGGGCGAGTACGGCGTAGTTTCTGTTTTACCGGTGGGCAATCTTATTTCAGAGGTAGCTTGTGCATGACAATGTCGGTGTCCAACCCTGGCATATCCTGATAAGACCAAGCAAAGACATCCACATACTCCCGAAGCATATCAATCAGTTGCTCCTTTACTGAATCTTGCAGGCAGCCCCCGATCTTAACTTCTTTCACTTCTTCTTCTGTACCAAGATTAACCGTTTCGACCTCCTCCTGATGAGGAGTGATAGCCTTCTCCTCTTGCCTTAACAACCTGGCTAGTTCTTCAGGTAGCTCATAATCTTCTTCAACCCCTTCATCGGCTTGATTGATTGGATTGTCAAAGTCATACGAAGTCATAGCCGTGTTGTTGTCGGTGCAGTCTGGAAGGCACTTTATGCAAGGGTTTAGATTGTTTATTTTAGTGATCGATTTTAATCTTGTTTAGAAAAAGTGAAATGAAGTTATCATTTTGGAAAACATTGCCATTTTATTTTTGTACAAAAAGAAAAATGAAAAACAGTGAGCGGAAAAGGAAAAGACTCATTTGCAAAAGATGTCCGATATTCATTGATTGATCTGTTTGCACAAAATTACAAGATGGCCCGATTACAAAATGAGTCTTAACATCTTGGGCAAGATGCAAGACTTTGATGCATGCTTAAAAATATACAGGAAATAATAATTACTCTGCAGGAGTAACCCTTATAATTTCCTGGGAAGACCAGTTAAGGACTTGGCTCCCCGGGATCCTTGGACGTATCCAGCTCTCCAGGTTGCGGTCGCTTTCTTCCTCATATTCCAAGTTGTTTACTGCATCCGGGGTGAGCATTCCCCTACTGACAAAGTTGGGCTCCTTGGCAGCCTCTGATTGATCTTGTTGAGTTGGTTTGTAACCCAACCCAAATCTGTCTTCCTTCTTTTCCACGGGCAGCAGCTTGCCCCAGCCTTGGGCAGTACCCTCTTCAACAACCTTCCTGGCTTGTGTAAACACCCCAAATTTGCCCTCACCCATTCACACCATGGCTTGTGATCTCTTCATGTGCATAAATTCAATCATGGCATCTCATATTGCATACTTGCTTCACTGCATTGTTCCTAAGTCATCTGCATCTAGGGTTTGTGATCTGAGCCATCCCTGAGTCATTTGAGCCACTCCAAAGGTCATCAATCACTTCAAAGGGGTCCATGTATGTTCAAGCATCATATTGTACCCTCACAAAGTCAAGGAAATCAAAGAATCACAAGAACTGAGATTGGCAAGGAAGCAGAGCCAAGTTTAACTACACAGATGACCTGGAATTAGGGTTTTGGTTTCAAAGGCCATAACTCCAATTTTTTTGGTCATTCTTGTTTCTATTGGTCTCTATATGTCATAGGGATCATGCATATCAATTTTCATGAAGAAATTCCATGGGGAAGGCATCTGATCAAGAGTTGACTTCTTGGGCAAGTCAGTATAAAATCAGGGCATCTGAGGCCCCCAATGACCCAACCAAAGGGTATTCTTCATCATTTTGAATGTGTATGATCTTTATTTGATCATATAAGATGTTAGAAGTTCACAAAATTGAAGAATTTCAAGCCATTTGCAAAGTTGCCATTTTGGGAAAATGACTTGTAATGGAAACTTGCCATTTTGGGAAAGTTTCAACCCTTTCAAATTGATTCAAAAATGCTTCAAATGAGAAAACTTTGGTCATGAAAGTTGTAGAATGGATCATTCCCTTTTCAAAAAGTACAAGAACTTGTCCTAATTCATTTTGGATCAAAAGTTATGGCTTGTCAAAGTTGGGAAAAATCACATAATTTCAAGTCTTGCACCAAAGAGGCAAAGTTGCAAAACCCCTTGCCAAGACAAAATGAGACCTCAAAGTGACTTCTAATCTTTGCACAAACATAAACCCATGCCTAAAATTCAGAATGCACCATTAGTTTGTCCATTTTCATGACTTGTGCTTTAAGAAATCACAAAAGGGGCAAAAAGTCACCAAGTTGCAAAACCTATCACAAACCCTAATCCACTTGCTGCATTGCTTCTAATCCATTTCCATGGCTCTCCCTAATCTCAGCTAAGCCAAACCATGCCCATATCACAGCCTCACACTTGCCCATACCTCAAGTACACCTAACTTGGACTTTATGCAAAAACACCCATACCAATCCCACAGTGCCACACCAACTTCTCTGACCCATCCAATTGTGATAAGTGGACCAAAAGGGACTCAACACAACACACACACAAGCCTGAAACAGCCCCCAAGCCATAGTTCCAAGTTTTCACCTCTTATACATTTCCATTCGAAACTCATTACATAAGACACAAGCATCAAAACATACTTCATAGAACATCTCAGCATGTTCCACTGATCATCCCTGACCCTTCACCTTGCCCTGAAACCCTCTGAAATCAAAATACGATTCCTTCCCCTCTCTGAACAGAACCTCTTCAAACTCACAAACCAGCCACTCTAAACACCAACCAAGCTTCAAAGCATCATCAAGAGGACCATTGGGCCATTTTGAAGCAAAGAGGCAAGCAGAAAGTCCCTGGATTGAAAGCTCAAACTCAGGTAACATGATGAACAAATTTTCCAGAACCTTGATTTCTTGTTAGAATATTGTTCTATGTGTTGTCCTGATCATGGGGATCTATTTATTTTCGAAAATGAGCCAGAAACAAGCATGTTGTGATGTTCTAAAATTTTTGCCCTAAGATTTGTTTTCTTCGATTCTCACTGTGTAGTCAATATAAATGGTTTTTGGCCATGGATTCTTGTTACCCATTGGTGAATGATTGATTCTGGAGATTTGTGGGCCTTGGGGATGTGTTTTGAGTGATTCTGGTGAGAGAGGCAGCCAGAGAAGACGACCGGAGCTTATCTCCGGTCGCCTGAGATTAATTAGGGTTAAGTGTGATTAATTAGGAGTTTTGAATGTGGACCGTAGATGCGTTTGACTGAGGTTGACTCCCGCGTGAATGAGTGGTCTGGATGCTTCATTAAAGCCCTAATCTCCATTTAAATATTTAAATCTTGTTTAATTAATTTATAAAACAAAATTAACCAGATTTGAATCTGGGCCTTTGGATTTGGCGCGCAGTCAACCAGTCCAAGCCCAGATCAAATCCTGGCCCTCCTTTTGAATTACTTTCCATATTTTCATTTTTAATTCATTTTCTTTTCATTTTATTTATACATTTTATTTAAAATAGCAAAAATCATTTAAAAATTATGAAATTTTTTGTCAAGGATTTCATTAATTTTTAAAACCCAAAAATATTTTTATTTTTATTTTTTGCACTGAAAATTATTTATAAATCATTTAAATGTTTATTTTTAATTAATTAATGGAAATTAATTAATTAAAAATACATTTAGGTATTTAAAATCACAAAAAAATTCAAATTGCATTTAGAAACATTTAGAAACATTGTCCAACTCTCAAACCAAATTGCTTTTTTGTTCTTGATGCCTTTTGATCATTTTCATTGGAATTAATTTCATTTTAAGGCAATATTTTGCTTCAAACTTCAAAAATTCCTTTCTGCCTAACCATTGAGAGTTGGATGATGTTTCTTCTTGCATTGCACTCTTCATAGCATGTAGTTTATAGGATAAAATTGGTTTGATTTGATCTTGCATTTTCAATTTGTTTAGCATTTTTCTTGGTGAGGTACCCCAAAACCCTAGTTGACTTGAGAAATTCATAACTTGCACTAGGTTAAGAGTTGAGTCTTCTCCTTTGGGCATTGAGTTTGTATAGGTTTAGGGTATCTTTGATTTCATTTTCAAATTTTTATCATGACATTTGCTTCTGATTTTGGATTTTTTCTTTGCATGATGCATGTAACCCTAATTTGTGCCTTCCTTTGCATCCTTATTTCATTTGCTTACATCCAATGCCTTGCCATTATATTTTGTGCATCCACATGATTCATAATACACCTTAGGACATATTAGAATCATGTTTGATCATTGCATCTTTCATTTGCCTTGTTGTATGTCCTTTGCATTCCATAACTTTTCATGTACATCTATGGTTCAAAGCATGTTTCTTTTGCATCCATATCCTTGTTTGATCATTCCCATGTCTTGCTTCATGTTTGTATCATCTCTTAGCATCACTAACATCATGTAAATGCTTCTTACTTTGGTTTGCATCATGAAATTTCATCTCATTTGCATTGCATTTCATTTCTTTTGGCTAACTTTTCAGGTGGTAAGTTGTTTTGGGAAGTGAATTTGCCTTCACTTCTCACAATCTCTCCTCATCTCTCTTGCATCTTTGCTGCATTTTATCTTGTGTATTGGATTGAGCTTGCTCATTCATGTTCATCTTACTTTCTTTCTTCAAGCAACTTGTCTTCTTAAGTGAAGCAAGTGGTTTTGCTTCCCTTTGCTTCTTCCTCCTTTCATCTGCTTCCTTCCTGGTGGTTTCTCTGAAGATCTTCTCCTCTTAAGCCTCATAAACCCTAGGGATAACCAAGAATGATAATAATTAGGGTTTTATTAGTCCCCCATTTAGTTTTACCTTTGTGTCATCTTTGAGTCTTCTCCTCTCACCTCATAATCAGGGACTAAACCCTAAAGGCTTTAAGGCTTTGTGATTAAGCTTATGCCTGCATCCTTCTATTAGGATGGAGTGTATAACTTTAATCCTAAGTGTTAAACCCTTAATGTGTTTAAATCCTTTAATCAATCCATCTAATAATCATCAAGACATCAAACTTGTAACTTGGGCCTTGCATTAGGGTTCTAATTCTTCCTTAATTGGTTAAGAAGGACTAACCCTAGTGTTAATGGACAAGTCCCCCTCAAGTTTTCTTACAAACCATAAAAATCACTTCTTAATCCCATCATTAACTAAAATCCACTTAAATAAAGTTTTTTTTTGTCATGAGGTTAATCCCTAATCATGGATTAAGTTGAGGAGTCTTTCTCAGCTTAAATGTTCTCATCTATTATCCTTCTATTAGGATGGTGTAATGGGTCCATTAAATCCCTGATTATGGCTTAAACTCATTACTTAACACTAAACAAAAACAACAAAAACATCTAATTAATCACAAGTAGGTTACTGATCTTAATCCTACATCATGGTGATTAAGTGTGAGGTGTTTACTTCATACTTAAAGTATTCTCATTACCCCTAATTAGAGGGAAGATGTGATGAGTTTACTAACCCATTGGTTTAGGCTTAAGCTCATTAGCTTATGACAAACATTCAAAAGCAATAAAAGATTGAAAACACAAAAACAAACAATAATCGTTTCCTCCGGGATTCTTTTCTCATCTCATTCACTCATAAACGAGAACTCGCTTCTTCCGTCTAATGCAAGACAGTTTGCACCTGAGCCAGACAGGTCACATACTTGAGCATAGACAAGTAAGCAGTTCATAGGTCAATTTATCTTTCAGTCTCTTTGAGTCGAACTACGGTGTTCTGACTTCCTCATTGCACGAGAGGATACGTAGGCATAACTTAACGGTTATCGAACAAAAGTCTCTGTATATTCCCCCTCCTTCCAGCATTATTCTCAAAGCCTCATATCTTTCTTTACACAAACACTTCCCTTATACACTTCACATTCTTTTTACACTGACACTTGCATTCTTTCCAGCTTTGATACACAAATTGCACTGACACCACCCCTTTAAAACACAAATCTTTTAAGCGTGGATCCCGTCGAGTACGACGGACAATCTGGGTGCTAATACCTTCCCAGGTTGTAACCAACCCCCTTTCTCATTTGCTCTGGTTCGCAATCGTCTTATCCATATCTTTCTAGGTTTATGCAGCATTACCTTTCCTTCGGGATAAAAATACCTAGCTGGTGACTCTATTCATTTCCATTCTCTTTCGCCGACCGTTCACGTCTGTACCCCTTCTGACCAGGTGTCATTTGGTGGGAGCGACAGCTTGGCGACTCTGCTGGGGATCCTTATACTGTAACCAGGGCTTCTGGTTCTTTTTGTGGGTTCCTCCTAGCGCTTGTTTGATTTGTGTTTACTGTGGTGTTATGTGCTATTTGTGTTTATTTATTTGCTTTATTTATTGCTTTATGTACAATTATTTATTGCTTTCTTTACGGCTTTATACATCATACTGTCATCTGGCTGGATCTGGTTTTTGTTTTGGTGGGTGGGGTTCTACTGAGAGTTTAAGGTCCTATACCTGGGACCTGAGTGACACCTAGGCTAGAGTGGTTCATGTTCTTTCCCATTCCATTTCGGTCTGGTGCGGAAATATGAAACACGGTTCAGATGTGGGTTTCTTCTTGAGAACTCTGTGCTACAGATTTCCTGTAGTGCGAGGGCTATCTGGGAAGCCTGCTAAGTCTGGATGACCTTTATAATTGACCTTCAGAAACTGAGGTAAATTAGAGGAGGATCCTTTATGGTTATTGTAAACATTTTACCTCCGGGTTAGAAGTGTTTACACTTCTCATAACTGATCCAAGTCTAAGGATCCTTGTTTTAGAACACCACCTGTGAGGGGGTTGGGCTGTTTACAGGTTTGCAGGTACCATTGGCCACATCATACCCTGTTACTATTTGGATTAAGAGTACTCCACTTTGGGACAGTTCTTGTGATTTTAACCCTGGACATGTGGCTCTTTATTTGAGTCCCCCACCTTGGTTACTGGATTTCTGAACCTCCATCTGGACTTCTTGAACATACCTGGGCTTATATCAAGACAATTAATCAGATCCAACTTGATCATAAATCCTTGCATGTCATTTGCATACATCATCATTACATCATTTAACATTTGTTTATTTGTCTTTCAGGGTATCCACATTACATCTGGCTTGGTTTTGACCCCTTCATCTGCATAGACCTCTGTTCATCAGCTATCTGCTTCAGCTATCTTCATCAGTTGTTTGCTTCAGTTACCTTCATCATCAGTTTATCAGTGGCTCATCTCCAGTACTAGTTTTGATCTTCATTAGCACTTGTCTTCAATTCTTCATCAGCAGTCATTGCACCCAGGAAGAGCAACATTTCATATCATTTCTTTGAGCCTGTGCTGTCTGGCATCAGGCAGGTCCAGGCACTTATCACTCCAGACCACATCTCATTATTCAGAGAGCATTATGGAGGTATCCTTGATATGGTTATGGACCTGGATCCTTCCCAGAGGAGCATTCACATTCCCAGACTTTCAGCTAGGACCTCTGTTGGAGGAATTTTCATCACTGATTGGAGTGCCTGTCAGGGGTGGGATCCCCTTCAACCCAGAGATGACTTCTCCCAACAATGGAGAAGTGGCAAAAGCACTGCACCTAGAGCCTATATTGATTGAGCAGAACATGACAACAAAGGCTGGAATCCCTGGTTTACACTTAGACTTTCTGACTTCTCAGGCCATCCTGAAGGCCTCCTTGGGAGAATGGAGGGCAGTTTGTGCATTGTTAGCCCTCAGTATATATGGGGTTATACTATTTGCAGATGAGCCCAAGTTTATCAGCAAGAATGCCATTCATCTTTTCCTTTTGAGGAACTAGTACCCACCTTGCTGGGAGATTTCTATTATTCCATTCATCAGAGGAATGAGAAGCAAAGAGGAAAATTGGTGAGATGTTGTGCTCCCTTATTTCATACATGGTTGCTCAAACACTTACCCAGGACTGATTCCTTCCTGAACCCCCACCAACAGAAGAATTGGGCTAAAAGACTTATTGCTTTGACTTCAGATGACATCAGATGGTGTACCCAGAGCACCAAAGGCAGGGACATAATCACTAGCTGTGGGCAGTACCCAAATGTACCTCTAATAGGGGTAAAGGGTTGCATCAACTACAATCCTTTGCTGCTTAAGAGACAGTTGGGATATGCTTTGCTCCACCCTCCTAGAGTGCAAGACTTGGCTGAAACCCTGTATTGTGAGATAAAGCCTAATCTAGCTGTTGTCAGACAAGCATCCTGGGCTTGGGACAACATCCAGACTGAAATTCTGTAATGAGATGTCCTAAGAGATGTTCCAACACTTAATAGGACATTTGACAAATTTTAACCAAAACTTAAACAGCAGGAAAAATAAACAACACAGAAGTTTGTTAACCCAGTTCAGTGTATAACCACACCTACATCTGGAGGCTACCAAGCCAGGAGGAAATCCACTATTAGTAATATTAATTCTAGACTTAAACCACCCTGTTTAATCTATCACTTAATACTTACCCAATGCAATTTCTACCTAAGACTCACTTAGATAAGAGTACCCTACTCACTCCCCCTCAATCACACAGTGATTTTGTTTACAAGTTTAATTAAAATGAAGTCACACTTCAAACAAAACAGCTTGATCTTACTTCACAGTTTCAATCAAGTCACAAATGCACTTTTGCTTAAAAGCTTATAAAGTGGTACATAAAAACAGCCTGCTATTAAAACACTAGACACCCTATTTTTTCTTCTGAAATTCGTGCTCAATTCTATGAGATTCTGTTGTTTAAATAGGTTCTGAATTTTGGGCTTTCTGTAGAATGATCCAGCCCTAATGTGCAGCAGCTGTCACCTTGAATTTAGGGTTTGTTACCTCCTATATTCTAGGTGCATTAGGTCTTCTGTTTTAATCTGAATCTTCAATTTAAAACTCCCTACAGATGCGCCTTGTTCTGTTTTATATCCATCATTAATTAATTCCAGATAATTCTCCTTAAATATCTCTGATTTGTTAATCAATAATTAATTCTGGTAGCAGGTCTGAGATGTCTCAACATCTGTTGGGACATCCTGACAAAACTGAACTTAGTCATTTATACAATGTCCCAACATCTTGTAGAACATCCTGAACCAAGTTCACATACTCTGTTTGCTAATGTCCCAACATCTGATAGGACATTCTGAACTGAATTTAACATTTCTTGTTTAGTCAAAAATTCTGCCAATTCTTAAACATCTACAAACTCCCCCTTTGGCTAATTTTTGGCTAACATCTTTTCTGGTTTTCAGAGTGCAGCAGAAGTTCTTTTTATCAGAGTAAATCATTAATATTCTGTTGATTCAAATTTGAGTTTTACTCCCCCTCAACCATATATGAGTCCAGTCTTGTTTCAACAGAAATATTCACACTTATTCAGTTCAGTCAGAGACAAACAGATTTCATTCATCATTTAAACAGCAATTACATTTGATGTTGTTCTCCCCCTTGGTAGGCACAAAATTAGGGGCCAAAGAACTATTATCCAGAATTACACACCATTGCTGTCATTACAAATGCCTCACATACAAAGATCACTCAGATTCATCACTCTCAGTTCCCTCCTCAACTTCTGTCTCTTCATCAGCTTCTGTTCCTTCATCAGCAGCACTGTCTTCATCAGAGGCATTGTTTGCATTAGAGGCAGCTTTCTGGTCTTCTTCATTCTCCAATCTTTGAATGATTTCTTCCAGTTTCAGCTTCCTTGCTTCAAGCTCCTTGCATGTGCACTTTAGCTCAGCAATTAACTCTTTCTTGGAGATTGAAATCTTAGCAGTTGAGGGACCAGCAGATGTCCCAGCAGGTGCTTTAACATCTGCAGCATGGTGACTTAGGAATAATTTGTAATGAAAGGCCAGGGGGCTCTCTCTCTTGCAGACAATGTCCTTCTCAGTTAAAATTCCAGGATATTGACTTAGAACAATACCACACAGCAATGATGGAAAAGCTATTGGCAGCTTTGTTGCAGTAGAGATGGCATGCTTCATAGTCTGATCAAAAATATATGCTCCATAGTCCATCTTGGTTTGAGTCCCCACAGCAAAGATGAATCTGGCTAGACCAGTTGAGATTGATGAAGTGTGATTGGTAGGCACCCAGTTTGCAGTTCCAATCCTGTTAAGCATGGCATATTTTCTAGTAAGCATGCTCACAGAGAGCTTTCCCTTCACAGGCCAAGCTTTGACCTGGTTTGCAGTGATCACCTTACAGATTTGATTATCTGTTTTCCCTAGCTCATTGGGTCCATCTGTTTCTCTTCCTAGATACTCATTGATGATTTGAGGAGAAAACTGTACACATTTACCTCTAACAAAAACTTTTCTAAACTCAGAGGACTTACTATTTGAGCAATCCTCCTGAAGATTCACAATGAACTCTTTGACAAGCAGTTCATAGCAGGGAGAGAACTCTGAGACTGTCTTGAACAGTCCTGCAGCAGAGATTAGGTCAATGAGTTCTGTGCACTCAAGTGCATTGCTGCTCAGTTCTCTTTCCAAAGCAACCCTTCTTTGGTACACATATTTCCATCTGTTGACACTGGAGACATGATGGAAGGATATATTGTCCAAGGGAGCTTCTGGAACAACAGTTGAAGCTCTAGCTGGAGCTGGTTTCTTCTTGGGAGGAGATGTTGGGACATCTGATCCAACATCTGAATCTGATGGTGTTGCAGCTTTTCTCTTCTGAGTTTGAACCTTGCTCCATGGTTTTGCTGGACCAAAAGTGGCTTTAGCCTTGCCTTTCTTTGGACTAGCCTTCTTTTTCTCAGGAATGACAGGTTCATCTTGTATCTTTCCTTTCCTGGACCTTAGTCTTTTAGCAATACTGGGTTTCACAGATGATATAATCTCTGCATCAGAATCCTGTTCCAGATTGACTGTTGGAGGGGATTGAGCAGTCTCCTCATCAGCTTGTTGATCAGTAGAAGATTGATCTTCATTTGAGTCTTTAGCCTGTTCCATAGAAACTTCTTTGTCACTTTCACTTGAGACCTCTTTCTTGTCCTCAGTCTGTTCAGTATCAGCATCAGATGAGTTTGCTTTCTCATCTGCATATGTTCCAACATCCGTTGGGACATCCTGTTCTGCAGCATTGTTCTTTGTATCTTGAGCAGGTTCTTCTTGAGGTGCAGGAATGGTGTTCAAGGGAACAGAGATTCCTTTCACTACTCTTTGTTCAGAGAAAACTTGATTGACAATCTCATTGATGGAGTCATCAACATATTTGGAGTATTTAACATGTGAAGGAATTTCTTTAGCTTTGCTTCTGATTTTACCTCCTTTTGGTGTTCTTGCCTTCTTAGTGTGAGAGGCATTTCCCTTGAGCTCGTCTAATGGTGTTGATTGCATTGGCACCATAGAAATAGGAATGGCATGTACCACGTCTTCCTGGTTGAGAACTTCTTCAGCTGTTTTAGGGTTTTGAGACATTGTTGAGGAAGATGAATGTGCAGCTTTAGGATTTAAGATTTCTGAAGGATTACTAGTCAATGTAATTCGCTTGTGATGATATGATGAGACTCTTGATAGCTGCTTATAAGGAAATACTAAATAAGTAGCCGTTACAGTCCAAATGATTAGGAATGAAATTCCCAAGGATCTAGTCCAGACTAGCTTTGCCATCTGGAACTTATGCCATGCAATGTCATATGACATGTTGGCACATCTCATTAACTGCTAGATATCACATAAACAGATTCCAAGTTTGCCCCTTAAGTTCTCAAATTGTGCAGCATCCAATGCCTTGGTAAAGATATCAGCTAACTGCAGATCTGTAGCTATATGCTCCAATGAAATCACCTTTTCTTCTACAAGATCTCTGATGAAATGATGTCTGATATCAATATGCTTTGTCCTGCTGTGTTGGATAGGATTTTTAGATATGTTGATTGCACTTAAGTTGTCACAGTACAATGTCATGACATCCTGTGGGACATTGTACTCAGTGAGCATCTGCTTCATCCAAACCAACTGAGAACAACTGCTACCTGCTGCTATGTACTCAGCTTCAGCTGTAGATAAGGATACACAATTCTGTTTCTTACTGAACCAAGAAATCAGATTGTTTCCTAGAAAGAAGCATCCTCCTGAAGTGCTTTTTCTGTCATCAGCACTTCCTGCCCAATCAGCATCACAGAAGCCAGTGAGAATTGGTTTGCACCCATGAAAGTACATTATGCCATAGTCACAAGTACCATTAACATATTTAAGGATTCTCTTGACTTGATTGAGATGACTGACTTTTGGATCAGCTTGATATCTTGCACAAACTCCTACTGCAAATGCAATGTCTGGTCTGCTAGCAGTCAAGTATAACAAGCTTCCAATCATGCTTCTATATAAACTTTGATCTACCTTCTCACCCTTTTCATCTTTAGTCAGCTTTAAATGTGTAGGAGCAGGAGTTCTTTTATGAGAAGCATTTTCCATTCCAAATTTCTTCACTATGTTCTTGGAGTACTTGCTTTGTGAGATGAACATTGAGTCTTCCATTTGCTTAACTTGCAGACCAAGAAAATAGGTTAATTCACCTACTAGACTCATTTCAAATTCAGCTTCCATCTGCTTGACAAAATGTTTGACCATCTTATCAGACATCCCACCAAACACAATGTCATCAACATATATTTGTGCAATCATGACATTTCCTTCTTCATCTTTAACAAACAGGGTTTTATCAATCCCACCTTTTCTGTATCCTTGCTTGATAAGAAATGTGGTAAGTCTTTCATACCATGCCCTTGGAGCTTGCTTCAGACCATAAAGTGCTTTCTTGAGTTTGTATACATGATTTGGACAGCTTGGATCAACAAATCCTTTAGGCTGTTCTACATATACCTCTTCATTAAGATAACCATTAAGAAAGGCACTTTTCACATCCATTTGAAATAGCTTGAACTTTAAGATACAAGCAATTTCCAACAGTAGTCTTATTGATTCAAGCCTTGCTACTGGTGCAAAGGTTTCATCAAAGTCTACCCCTTCAATTTGAGTGTATCCTTGAGCCACAAGTCTAGCTTTGTTCTTTGTAACAATTCCTTGTTCATTTGACTTGTTCTTGTACACCCATTTAGTACCAATCACATTTATGTCATTAGGTCTAGGAACAAGATTCCACACTTCATTCCTTGTGAATTGACCTAATTCCTCTTGCATAGCACAAATCCAGTATTCATCAGTGAGAGCTTCCTTGACATTTTTAGGTTCTATTTTGGAAACAAAGCAAGAACCTGAAATCACTTCTCTTGATCTAGTGCTCACACCTCTGTTGGGATCACCAATTATTAAATCTTTGGGATGATCCTTCTGTATTTTGATGGAGGGAGGTTTGCTTGAATCTTCTGACCTTGTATCATTTTGAGTGAAGTTAAATTGATCATTCTTTTCTTCAGCTTCAATCTTGATATCAGCAGATGTTCCAACATCTTCTGGGACATCTGTAGGAGCATCATCAATTATCACATTTATGGATTCCATGATAACATTTGTTCTGTAGTTAAATACTCTATATGCTCTGCTGTTTATAGAGTATCCAAGGAAAATTCCTTCATCACTTTTAGGATCCATTTTTCTCCTTTGCTCCCTATCTGCCAGAATATAGCATTTACTTCCAAACACATGAAAGTACTTCACAGTGGGTTTTCTGCCCTTCCAGACTTCATATATTGTGGACAGGGTTCCTTTTCTCAAGGTAACTCTGTTATGGATGTAGCAGGCAGTGTTCATAGCTTCAGCCCAGAAATACATAGGTAACTTCTTAGCATGGATCATAGCTCTTGCTGATTCTTGAATGGTTCTATTCTTCCTTTCAACAATCCCATTCTGTTGAGGAGTGATAGGTGAAGAATACTCATGGTTGATTCCTTCTGAAGAACAGAAATCCAAGAACTTTTGATTCTCAAATTCTTTTCCATGATCACTTCTTATTCTGATCACACAGCTGGATTTTTCCCTTTGCAATCTTTGACATAATTCTTTGAATACATCAAATACATCTGACTTTTCTTTGATGAAGTTTATCCATGTATATCTTGAAAAATCATCAACCACAACATAGGCATACCTCTTACCACCAAGACTTTCAACTTGCATAGGTCCCATAAGATCCATATGAAGAAGTTCCAAAACTTTGGAAGTTGTCAGATGTTGGAGCTTTGGATGGGACATCTTGGTTTGTTTGCCTATTTGACATTCACCACATATTTTGCCATCATCAATCTTCAGTTTGGGAATACCTCTTACAGCATCCATAGATATGATCTTCTTTATGCCTCTGAAATGAAGATGACCTAGCCTTTGGTGCCATAGTTTTACTTCTTCTTCTCTAGCTAGAGAACAAGTTGAAGTGGGGCTGAAGTCTAATGGCTCCCACATGTAACAGTTGTCTTTAGACCTTGCACCTTTCATGATAACTTTTTGCTCTTTGTTAGTCACTATGCATTCAGTTTTTGTAAAGTTTACACTGTATCCTTGATCACATAGTTGACTTATGCTGATCAGGTTAGCAGTTAAACCTTTAACAAGCAGTACATCATCTAGTCTTGGAACATCTTGACAGTCCAAGGTTCCAACTCCTTTGATCTCTCCTTTAGCTCCATCTCCAAAGGTAACATACCTGGATGAATATGACTTTAAGTTTACTAGCAAATTCTTCAATCCAGTCATGTGTCTTGAGCATCCACTGTCAAAATACCAGTCTTCTTTAGCTGATACTTTCAGTGATGTATGTGCTATGTATGCAGTACTTTTCTTTGACCAGATGAGTTGAGATTTCTTTTGATGCCTCTGCCCTGTGTGTTGTTCAGCTGATCTCAAAGTTTGATTGTTGATCTGGTTCTTGGGACTGTGGCTTTGATCAGTCTGAGTGTCAGCTTTTGGTCTCCAAACTTTCTTGATTACTTCTGTCTTTTGCTTAGGAGGTTGCTGATTTCTAAGCTGCATATTCTTGGTACCTTCTACTTTCTGCTTGGAAGGTTGCTGACACATCTGATTTGGATATCCATGTAACTTATAACAGTGAGGTTTGATATGTCCAAATCTTCCACAGTGATGGCATCTCCATCTTTGATACTTCTTCTTCATCTTGTTCTTTCCAGACTGTTGGGACATCTGTTGGAACATTATGTTTGTCTTTGTGTTCTGATGTTGAAGCATCTGTTGGGACATCTTGTTTGACTGTATAGTTTTTGAAGTAGTTTTGCTAGAGCTTGCTTCATCTCTGTTATATCCCAGTCCACTTTTGTCCCCTGAATGTTTATTATTGCAGAGAATAGCATCCAGTGTATTTGAGCTGCTGTTCATCATTCTAACAGATTTGGACATATGTTCCAGCTTAGAATTGAGAAGAGTTACTTCACTTTTTAAGGTATCAATGATTACTTGATCACTTGCTTTTTCTTCTTCTAGTACTTCATTCTGCTTCTTTAGCTTTATGACCTCACTGCATACTTCAGTACTTCTCTTGTACAGATCCTTGAAGGCTTGCTCAAGATCTGCATAAGTAAGCTCTTCACAGCTGGAATCACTGTCATATTCACACAGTCCAGCTAAAGCAGCAATGTGCTTAGCTGATTCTTCTTCTGAATCTCCTGAGTCTTCATCAGACCAGGTTACAGATAGTCCCTTCTTTTGTCTTTTTAAGAAGTTGGGACATTCCTTCTTGATGTGTCCATATCCTTCACATTCATGGCACTTGATTCCTTTTTCTTGACTGGTCTTTTCAGCAAGATTTGATCTTCTGTTAGCATCATAGGTTCTCTTGTTTTCAGAAGAGTTTGTGAATCTTCCACTGGAATTTGATTTACCTTCCATACCTCTGAGAATCTGTTTGAACTGTTTTGTAATCAATGCAAGATTTTCTGAGAAGCTTTTATCATTTGCTAGTTCATCATCTTCTTCTTCATCTGCATTTGAAACCAAGGCAATGCTTTTGTTCTTTTTAGCATGTGTGTCATTCATTCCCATTTCAAAAGTTTGAAGGGAACCAATGAGTTCTTCAGCTTTCATGGAGCATATGTCTTGAGCTTCTTCTATTGCTGTGACTTTCATGTCAAATCTTTTTGGCAAAGATCTGAGAATCTTCCTTACAAGCTTTTCATCAGTCATCTTTTCTCCCAAGGCTCCAGAAGTATTGGCTATATCCAAGATGTTCATGTAGAACTCATGAATTGATTCATCTTCCTTCATTCTCAAGTTTTCAAACTTGGTGGTGAGAAGTTGAAGTCTTGACATTTTTACTTTTGATGTTCCTTCATGAGTTGTCTTGAGGGTATCCCACACATCTTTGGCCAGCTCACAATGATGCACCAGTCTGAAAATATTTCTATCAATGCCATTGAATAAAGCATTTAGGGCTTTTGAGTTGCCTAGTTCTGAATCTTCTTCCTCTTTACTCCATTCTTCTTCAGGTTTCAGAACTATTGATCCATCTTTGGTGTCTTTAACAGGATGTTTCCATCCAACAATTACTGCTCTCCATGCCCTGTTGTCAAGTGACTTTAAGAATGCAATCATTCTTGGCTTCCAGTAGTCATAATTAGAACCATCCAGTATAGGTGGTCTATTTACTGACCCTATATCTCTGTCCATGTTACAGAATTTGTTTTCCCTAGATCTCACCCAGTATAAACAGGCAGGGTGCCTGCTCTGATGCCAATTGAAATTCTGTAATGAGATGTCCTAAGAGATGTTCCAACACTTAATAGGACATTTGACAAATTTTAACCAAAACTTAAACAGCAGGAAAAATAAACAACACAGAAGTTTGTTAACCCAGTTCAGTGTATAACCACACCTACATCTGGAGGCTACCAAGCCAGGAGGAAATCCACTATTAGTAATATTAATTCTAGACTTAAACCACCCTGTTTAATCTATCACTTAATACTTACCCAATGCAATTTCTACCTAAGACTCACTTAGATAAGAGTACCCTACTCACTCCCCCTCAATCACACAGTGATTTTGTTTACAAGTTTAATTAAAATGAAGTCACACTTCAAACAAAACAGCTTGATCTTACTTCACAGTTTCAATCAAGTCACAAATGCACTTTTGCTTAAAAGCTTATAAAGTGGTACATAAAAACAGCCTGCTATTAAAACACTAGACACCCTATTTTTTCTTCTGAAATTCGTGCTCAATTCTATGAGATTCTGTTGTTTAAATAGGTTCTGAATTTTGGGCTTTCTGTAGAATGATCCAGCCCTAATGTGCAGCAGCTGTCACCTTGAATTTAGGGTTTGTTACCTCCTATATTCTAGGTGCATTAGGTCTTCTGTTTTAATCTGAATCTTCAATTTAAAACTCCCTACAGATGCGCCTTGTTCTGTTTTATATCCATCATTAATTAATTCCAGATAATTCTCCTTAAATATCTCTGATTTGTTAATCAATAATTAATTCTGGTAGCAGGTCTGAGATGTCTCAACATCTGTTGGGACATCCTGACAAAACTGAACTTAGTCATTTATACAATGTCCCAACATCTTGTAGAACATCCTGAACCAAGTTCACATACTCTGTTTGCTAATGTCCCAACATCTGATAGGACATTCTGAACTGAATTTAACATTTCTTGTTTAGTCAAAAATTCTGCCAATTCTTAAACATCTACACAGACAAAGGGGATGGCCATTCTTGGGAGATGCAATAATGTGGCTTCAGCTCAGTATTATGAATGGTCTCATGCTAGAGCTTAGATTTCTGGGATGCCTTTCACCATTGAAGACATACCTGGACCATCCACAGCACAGCCACTAGCCACTGTCAACCTAGAAGAATTTGAGAAGCTGAAGGAAAGAAATGAGAATCTGTCTCAAGCTCTGAAGAAGACCCTCTGGGAGAGGAGTGATGGTCGTCTAGACATTGAGAGGTTGGAGAAGCTTAAAGTGGAGTATCTAGCCAAGATTGAGAAAGCAGAAGACTACATCAAGAAATCGAGAGCTGGAGAACAAATATTGAAGAATGCCTGTAAAGAGGCCCAGTTTCAGAAGGCTAGGACTGATCTCTATCTACAAGAAAGTCAAGCTAGGTGGGTCAGGATCACTGGAGCTCGTACTCAGGAAGATAAGAAAACTCAGGCCAGGATTGAGCAATTAGAGGCCATTGAAAAGAAATAGCAGGAAGCTTTGCTGGCAGCCCAGAAGGAGATTTCAGAGTTGAAGCTTAGAGCTGGTGTGAAGAGGTCAAAGGACCAAGACAGGCACAAGAAGCTAACCACTGCTATTGCCACCAGAAACCTCCTTATCAGGAACATTACAGAGCATCCGGCTGGTCCCGTAACTGAAGCACTTTTGAAGGAAGTTAAGGAGGATGAGTTTGGATTAGATGTTTGACTTCTTTGCTTGTTGTTATTTCCATTTGATGTACTTTTCTTTTATGTTGTATTTTGACCCTTCAGGGGCATATGTTGTAAAAACAAACTATGTATGATCCACCTCTTGCAATGTATTTATTAGTTTGTTTCAATGAGTTTCCTTTCTCAAGCAACATCAAAGCATTTTCCTCAGGGTCTGGAAAGGTCAAAACCAAGAGCCAAGCCGGATACCTTGGAAAGCAAATAAGCGTACTGCATTGCATGCTAACTTTTGTGTTGTTTTGTAGGTTTTGTCTTTATTTTATTTGTTTCTAACTCTGTTGTGGTTCAGGAATTATTTCTCGCCGCCGGGTGTTCCCTCTCAACCGTCCGCACCGGTATCCTACTCGCAACAATCTTCCTGGTATCCAAATGGATCAAGTACAGCAAGATCTGACAGAGGTCAGAACTCAAATGGCTAATGAAAGGATGGAGATGAGAAACCAAATGACTCAATTCATGGAAGTAATGAATGGCTTGGCCCAAAGTCAAGAAAGGCTGAGAGCATTGGTAGAAAGACAAACTCCAGAAGAACCCCATCTGGGAACTGGAGGAACAAATAACAATGAAAGGGGTCAGCCTCATGTTAATCCACCAGTATTTGGGCCTCATCTACATCCGGAAGTCAACATCCCGGGTAATGTGTAAGGAAATACTACTGGGGGAAGGATCTTACAGGAAGACCCCCAAGAAGAACAGTTTACTGTAATGGGAGCTGGGGATGAAGTTTATGATAGGAGGTTCGATGAAATTGCTGAGAAATTGAGGTCTCTGGAGTCTCAAAATTCCCTAGGCTTCGATGTAATGGATATGGGATTGGTGGATGGGGTAAGGATTCCCCACAAGTTTAAGCCCCCGTGCTTCGAGAAGTACAATGGAACTTCCTGTTCGCGAACTCACTTACAGTCCTTCTTGGGAAGACTTAAAGCATACACCATGGATGAAAACTGTGGATGTTTTACTTTGAAGACAGTTTGACTGGGGCATCCAGAGAGTGGTATTCGCACTTGACTAGAGCTACTATCAGGTGCTGGTAGGACCTGGCTGAGGCCTTCATCAGACAATACCAATATAATCTAGACATGGCTCCTAACAGGACCCTCCTGATGGGAATGTCTCAGTCCTCCAGGGAAAGCTTTCGGGAATATGCCCAAAGGTGGAGACAGCTTGCTGCTGCTGTCCAACCACCCATGTCGGAAAGAGAAATGGCCGACATGTTCATGAATACTCTGCAAGGAACATATATTGATAGGCTAGCTGCCTTTTCTTCCACCAGTTTCGCTGACGTAGTTATAGCCGATGAAAGAATTGAGAGCCTTCTGAAGATGGGTAAGATTTCTGATAATGGCGCAAGCTCGTCCGGTAATCCCAGGAAGCCTTTTGTGGGGCCTAGAAGAACCGGTGAAACAAATGCCATTCATGCCAACAGGGGCAGACCTCAGTATGTTCACAGATCAGTAGCGGCTGTCACAATTCCAGCTCCAATTCCTCAGCAACCAGCATATCAACCACAATAGCAACCACATTATCAGCAACAAGTTCAGTATCCGCCACAAAGAGCCTACAACAACAACAACAGCAATCAACAACAAAGACCTTTTCAGCAAAGACCGTCACAAGCAAATAGGGTGATTGATCCTATCCCTATGCCCTATGCTGCCTTATTGCCACAACTCCTGAAGCTCAACTTGGTTGAGTTAAGGACATTGGCACCTCCAGATCCTTCCAATCTCCCAAGAAATTATGATGTCAACGCCAGATGTGCTTTCCACTCCAATGCACCTGGCCACAATACTGAGAAATGCAGGGCTTTACAAATGAAAGTACAAGATCTGGTGGATTCTAAAGCCCTCAACTTTGCACCCCCTCCAAGTGTCACCAATAATCCCATGCCCAATCGCGGAGGACCAAGAGTTAATGCCATTGAGGAAGACAAGCCATCTTTCTTAATCACCAGTGTTGGACAAATTCGGACACCTCTTGTCGAAATTAAAGCTCAGCTTCTAGAGTGCCAGATATTCCCCGGGTGTGAACTGGGTTGTGGGTATTGCAACATTGCAGTCAACGGGTGTGATAACTTGAGAAGCGGCATAGATAGTCTTATCAAAAATGGCCTACTTCAATCTCAACAACGACGCCTACAAATCCAGCAATTCCTTTGACAACAATTCCTGAGTCTCCTACAACTGCAGCAACAATCATTCCGACCAATTCATCAATATCATCAACAATGGCTCCATCCATCACTTCAACAAATCAAATGTCAACAACTCTTCCTTCTACAACATCAGCACCCATTTATTCGGCAGGATCTTCTACAACACCAGCAGAAATTAATGAAGATATCTCAGCAGTCACCATCTACTATGATCCATCAAATGTTCCTCCAAACAACAACTTTCAACAACAAACAGTGGCACCTCCTGCCAGGTCACCAGTCACCATTTACTACGATCCGCACACCATTTCAGTACCCTCCGCTGCAGCAGTCAGTCTAGTTACCATCACGGTGCCTGGACCAGTTCCGTATGAAAGCAGTAATGCCATACCTTGACTTTATGGCTCTGACCTCTACTGCAACGGGGAGAAAATCACTTTGGATTCTTCAACCTCTTCTCCACAAATTGATAATGTTGGGGGAGGCGGAGGCTTCACCAGAAGCGGACGCCTTTTTGCCTCACAAACTCAGAGGCCTAATGCCGAAGCAGAAGCTGCTGCCAAAGCAAAGGGAAAGAGTGTGGTATTTGAAGAGCCGGATGTCAAAGAAACTCAGAAGACATCTTTTGAACAAGATGTAAACGATTTTATGAGAATCATAAAGAGAAGTGATTACAAGGTGGTGGATCAGCTTCACCAAACTCCCTCAAGGATCTCCATATTATCCCTGTTGATGTGTTCCGAGGCTCACAGTAATGCATTATTAAAAGTCTTGCACGCAGCATACGTGCCAGAGGAGATCACTGTTAATCAGCCAGAAACTTTGGTAGCAAATGTCAATACCAGTCATGGACTGGGCTTTACCAATGCTGACTTAACAACTGAGGGACGTAACCACAACAAGGCTTTACACATCACTCTAGAATGCAAGGGAGCTGTTCTATCTCATGTGCTGGTGGACACTGGGTCATCACTCAATGTCTTACCAAAGAAAGCCTTAGTGAAGCTGGAGTATGATGGCTTGGCGTTGCGTCCGAGTAATTTGGTGGTAAGAGCATTCGATGGCTCTAAAAGATCAGTGCTTGGGGAGATTGATCTGCCTGTGATGATTGGCCCGCAAACCTTCAAAATTACCTTCTATGTGATGGACATTCAGCCGGCCTACAGCTGTTTGTTGGGTAAACCTTGGATCCATGCCGCTGGCGCTGTTACGTCTACCCTTCACCAGAAGCTGAAATTCGAATGGGAAGGCCAAATCATCACCATCTGTGGGGAAGAAGACATCTTTGTTAGCCATCTGGCTACGTACAAGTATATTGAAATGGATGGAGAAATCCATGAAACTATGAGCCAGGGATTTGAGGCCCTGAACATTAATGAAGCATCTGCTGTACTGGGAACCTCCATGACGTCTTATCAGCAGGCCAGGAAGGTTGTTGAAGAGGGTATTGTCCAAGGTTGGGGCAAGCTGCTGCCCGTGGAAAAGAAGGAAGACAGATTTGGGTTGGGTTACAAACCAACTCAACAAGATCAATCAGAGGCTGCCAAGAAGCCCAACTTTGTCAGCAGGGGGATGCTCACCCCGGATGCTGTGAACAACTTGGAAGATGAGTCGGAAGATGAGCGCAACCTGGAGAGCTGGATACGTCCAAGGACCCCGGGGAGCCATATCTCAAACTGGTCTTCCCAGGAAATTATAAGGGTTACTCCTGCAGAGTAATTATTATTTCCTGTATTTTAAGCATGCATCAAGTCTTGCATCTTGCCCAAGATGACAAGACTCATTTTGTAATCGGGCCATCTTGTAATTTTGTGCAAACAGATCAATCAATGAATATCGGACATCTTTTGCAAATGAGTCTTTTCCTTTTCCGCTCACTATTTTCCATTTTTCTTTTTGTACAAAAATAAAATGGCAATGTTTTCCAAAATGATAACTTCATTTCACTTTTTCTAAACAAGATTAAAATCGATCACTAAAATGAACAATCTAAACCCTTGCAGAGAGTGCCTTTCAGACTGCACCGACAACAACACAGCTATGGCTTCGTATGACTTTGACAATCCAATCAATCAAGCTGATGAAGGGGTTGAAGAAGATTATGAGCTTCCTGAAGAGCTAGCCAGGTTGTTAAGGCAAGAGGAGAAGGTTATCACTCCTCATCAGGAGGAGGTCGAAACGGTTAATCTTGGTATGGAAGAGGATGCAAAAGAGGTTAAGATCGGAGCCTGCTTACAAGATTCGGTAAAGGAACAGTTGATTGATATGTTTCGGAAATATGTGGATGTCTTCGCTTGGTCCTATCAGGATATGCCAGGGTTGGATACCGATATCGTCATGCACAAGCTGCCTTTGGAAGAAGACTGCCCGCCGGTAAAACAGAAGCTACGCCGTACTCGCCCAGATATGGCAATGAAGATCAAAGAAGAGGTACAAAAGCAGTGGGACGCCGGGTTCCTTGTTGTAACTAGCTATCCGCCGTGGGTCGCTAATATTGTGCCTGTGCCTAAGAAAGACGACAAGGTGAGGATGTGTGTGGACTACCGGGATCTGAACAGAGCCAGCCCAAAAGATGATTTCCCTTTACCTCACATTGATGTATTGGTTGATAATACGGCTCAGTTCTCGATATTCTCCTTCATGGACGGATTTTCAGGATACAATCAGATCAAGATGTCACCTGAAGACATGGAGAAGACGAACTTCATCACACCTTGGGGCACGTTCTGTTATAAGGTGATGCCATTCGGACTGAAGAATGCTGGTGCAACCTATCAACGGGCTATGGTAACATTATTCCACGACATGATCCATAAGGAAATTGAATTTTATGTGGATGACATGATTGCCAAGTCCCTCACAGAAGAAGACCACCTGGTAAATCTGCTGAAGTTATTCAAGCGTCTGAGGAAATACCAACTGAAGTTAAACCCCAACAAATGCACATTGGGGGTGCGATCCGGTAAGCTGCTGGGATTTATTGTAAGTGAGAAAGGGATTGAAGTTGACCCTGATAAAGTCAAAGCCATCCAAGAGATGCCTGCACCAAAAACTGAAAAAGAAGTTCGGAGGTTCCTAGGTAGATTGAACTACATTTCAAGGTTCATATCTCACCTTATTGCAACCTGTGAACCTTTATTCAAGTTGTTAAGAAAAGAACAAACGGTCAGGTGGAACGAAGACTGCCAGAAAGATTTTGACAAAATCAAGGAATACCTACAAGAGCCTCCGATCCTTATGCCTCCCGTTGAAGGAAGACCTCTAATCATGTACTTAACAGTATTAGAAGAGTCAATGGGGTGTGTGTTGGGCCAGCATGACGAGTCTGGTCGAAAAGAGTATGCAATATACTACCTAAGCAAAAAGTTTACCGACTGTGAACAGCGTTATTCACTGCTCGAGAAAACTTGCTGTGCTTTAGCGTGGGCTGCTCGCCGACTGAGACAGTATATGTTGACCCACACTACTTTATTGATCTCAAAGATGGATCCAGTTAAGTATATTTTTGAGAAGCCAGCACTTACCGGACGGGTTGCAAGATGGCAAATGATCCTCACAGAATATGACATTCAGTACACATCTCAAAAGGCCATCAAAGGCAGTGTATTGTCTGATTATCTTGCTGAGCAACCCATTGATGATTACCGGCCTATGAGATTCGACTTCCCTGATGAAGACATCATGTTCATAAAAGCAAAAGATCATGAAGAGCCTATTCACACTGAAGGGCCTGACCCGGAAGAAGAATGGACTATGATGTTTGACGGGGTTGTTAATATGAATGGTCGTGGTGTTGGTGCGGTACTCATTACACCTAAAGGAGTTCACATGCCTTTCTCGGTGAAACTCACTTTCAACTGCACTAACAACGAAGCTGAATACGAGGCTTGCATTATGGGTCTTGAGGAAGCCATTAACCTCAGGATCAATACTTTGACTGTGTTCGGAGATTCAGCTCTGGTAATCAATCAAACCAATGGCAAATGGTACACCCACCAAGATCATCTGATACCTTACCGGGATTATACGAGGAGGTTGTTGACTTTCTTCACAACGGTCAAGCTTGAGTATATCCCTCGAGATGAAAATCAGTTTGCAGATGCTCTGGCTACCATTTCATCCATGATCAAAGTCCAAGCTTCCAACTTTGTGCCTCAGATCTCAGTATCCGGACTTGACAGGCCATCATACGTGTTTTTAGCAGATGTTGTTAAATATGATAAGCCTTGGTTCCACGACATCAAATGCTTTTTGGAGGATCAAATATACCCACCTGGGGCATCATCCAATGACAAGAAGACATTAAGAAGGCTAGCTGGTAGTTTCTTTCTGAATACTGATGGTTCCTTGTATAAGAGAAACTTTGATATGGTACTTCTCAGATGTGTTGATAAGGCAGAAGCAGACTTGTTGATGCACGAGGTGCACGAAGGATCCTTTGGTACCCATGCTGGAGGGCACGCAATGGCTAAAAAGTTGCTAAGATCAGGCTATTACTGGATCACGATGGATGCAGACTATTGTGCCTATGCCAGAAAGTGTCATAAATGCCAGATTTATGCAGATAAAGTGCATGTGCCTCTGAATCCTCTGAATGTGATGTCTTCACCCTGGCCCTTTGCCATGTGGGGCATTGACATGATTGGCAAGATTGAACCGACTGCTTCAAACGGCCACAGATTTATCCTGGTAGCCATTGACTATTTTACCAAGTGGGTTGAAGCAGCTTCATATGCAAATATCACAAGGCAAGTGGTAGCTCGATTTCTGAAGAGAGACATCATCTGTCGGTATGGAGTGCCCGAGCGAATAATTATTGATAATGGTTCCAATTTGAACAACAAAATGATGGCAGAGCTATGTCGGGACTTCAAGATCCAACACCATAATTCTTCTCCTTACAGACCGAAGATGAATGGCGCTATCGAGGCAGCTAATAAGAATATCAAGAAGATTGTGCAGAAAATGGTAGTTACATACAAAGACTCGCATGAAATGCTACCGTTTGCCTTACATGGGTACCGTACGTCAATCAGAACATCCACTGGGGAAACGCCGTACCAGCTTGTGTATGGTATGGAGGCAGTCCTACCTGTCGAAGTTGAATTACCCTCCTTGCGGGTATTGATGGATGTTAAACTGAATGAAGCAGAATGGGTCCGATCCCGATACGAACAACTGAATCTGATTGAAGAAAAGCGATTAGCTGCAATTTGTCATGGGCAGCTATATCAGAAAAGAATGAAGAAAGCCTTCGATCAGAAGGTCAGGCTCCGAGAGTACCAAGTAGGAGATCTTGTGCTGAAAAGACTCCTCCCTCCTCATACAGACCACAGGGGCAAGTGGACTCCGAACTATGAAGGGCCGTTCGTAGTAAAGAAAGTTTTCTCTGGTGGAGCCCTGATGCTCAGTACTATGGATGGTGAAGACTTCTTGTCCCCTGTGAATTCAGATGCAGTTAAAAATTATTTCGCATGAAATGACCCGCTGGACATCAAAAAAGAATGTAAGTCCAGGCAAAAATAGGGCATCCCGGCGAGTCAAAAACAGAATAAAAGGCTCGGGCAAAAAAAAGGGAAAATAAATAAAAAGAAAATGTACACCCGCTGAGTTGAAAAGCCACATTGGACGACTCAGGCAAAAATGGGTATCCCGGTGGATTGAAAACCTGAAAGGGCGATCCACACAAAATAAAGGGATAAGCGAACAACTGCATTCTGAATTCATCTGTATCACTTACAACATGGCAAGTTTCGAAAGGTTCGAGCGTCGGTCAGAACCAGCCTTCTTCAGAAAGCAAGATGAAAAGAACGTCAATGTCATACGAGTCATAGTAAAGGGGAAGCTGCTTAAAGCGTCATCAACATTGCCAGCACCTTTTTGTTTCTCAATTTTGTAACAATCTCCTCATTTCAGAGGATTTTGTTTCGTTGACTGTATCTCGCCAATTCAAGGCACACGAATTAATAAAATCAGATTTTCAGTCACACATTGTCTCGTACTCTTTTATTTGCAAAAATGTATGATGTCATTAATTTGTTGATCGCATAAATACAGATGCGTCTTTCCTAAACCACATGCTTACAGGAAATATGTTTACTCCCGGGAGTGTCTAAACTCCTGTGATGGGATCCAGTAAAGGATACCTCGGGATACTTGTGCGCTTTTTTTGTCTTTTCAGGATTGCTGATGTTCAAAATGCAACATGGGGCATGAAAGCTTCTCTCCAGTAGGCTGCCGAATCATTGTTTCCTTAGCACACTTTCCAAATAATACCAGGGATGCTTTCTCTCCGTCAGAGTTACCAGGCATCACTTCTCCAACACTTCCTTCAGAGCAGCACCGGAAGGTGTTCATATCCCCAGCTAAGATATCAAGCATCATCCTCAGCTGGATCCCTATGGAAATCTCTAGGAAGATCTTTCGGTGATCCTTTTTCTTCCCCAGCCGAGTGCTAGATAGAGAACTACTTCCCCATAGAGTCTCAACCTCTATCCAACGAAGCGATACCCAAAGATCTCACAACAGAGTGACGAAAGTTTCTACAAACCCCAGCTGGGTCCCTCATTACCAGAATAGGTCTATCAATGACCTACTTCCCCAAACAGAGTCATATATGTCAGATCTATCAATGATCTTATCCCCAGCTGGGATATCCACTTCAAGCGGATCAGCCAGAGATCTTCACGGCAACGGGATCCGAGTCCCGGATCAGTATCTTTGCATAATCATAGTATTCGCATCATGTTTTCCCCGCAGAGCGTAGCATTCCGTCTAATACGGAGCATTACGGAAAAAATCAAACATATTGCATACTCACAAGCCGTGTGTCGAACAGAACACTTGTAAATACTGACAATCCATCAACGATATGCGGAAAACTCCCCAAATTCCTCGGCAGAGAGCCAAGGCACTTTTCTTAAAGATACAGATACTTCCTGACACCCGCCCGTGTCATATCCCCAGTAGAAAGCCAAAGCATCCCCTTTGCACTCACAGATACTAATACACAACTTCCTTGGTACACATACACTTGTTTATATTACACTTTTCTCTTTTTGACACTCGTCCGGCAAGTTAAACACTCGTCTATACACCACTCATACTTGTTACTCCTGTTTTACTCATACAGATACTCGTCCGTATCTTTTATACACCACTTAAATCCCCTCAGATTCGACACTCGTCCATGATCTTTGTTAACCAGTTGGTACTCGTCCGTATCATCATCTCTGAACATGCGTCAAGCCTTTGTTTCTACCGATACTCGTCCGTATCATAGTCTTAAGGATGCTCGTCCGCATCTTTAATTTATACACTGTGTCAAACACTTATGTCTTCTAGAGTTTAGACACTCGTTTGTGTCTATTATTCCCCAGAAGAGTCCCCTCAGATTCGACACTCGTCCATGATCTTTGTTAACCAGTTGGTACTCGTCCGTATCATCATCTCTGAACATGTGTCAATATTTGTTTCTACCTGATACCCGTCCGTATCATATCCTCGAGGATGTTCGCCCGCATCTTTAATCTATACACAGTACACAAACACTCATACCTCTCATTTCTTGGATGTAGACACTCGTCCGTGTTTACTTTTCCCCAGCAAAGTCCTCAGCAAAACTTCCTTTCTATCTGACATTCGTCCTATGTCATGATGCCTTTTCGGTAGCCGTACCCTGCCAGGTGATCGTCCTTCACCTTTTTGATGATCGTCCTTCATCAACCCCCAGTGGAGTCTCTATTCATTAGAACCCCTTCTTATCCGACATTCGTCCTATGTCGTGATATTTTTAGCAGCCGTACCCTGCTAGGTGATCGTCCTTCACCTCTCGATGATCGTCCTTCATCATTATTATCCGATGGCCGTCCCCATCGTTGATCTTGTTATCTGACATTCATCCTATGTCATGATAAACCCTGAGAGCAGCCGGACCCTGCTAGGTGATCGTCCTTCACCTCTTGATGATCGTCCTTCATCATGCTTATCCGATGGTCGTCCCCATCGTCGACCTTTTCTATCCGGCATTCGTCCTATGTCGCGATACTTTTTGGCAACCGTCCTTCACCTCTCGATGATCTTCCTTCACCTTAGATGACCGTCCCTCATCTTATCCCCAACAGAGCAGCCGTCCCCTGCTAGGTGATCGTCCTTCACCTTCGATGACCGTACCTCATCATTTTATTTCGTTTACCTTTAATCCCTAGAGAGTCTTATAGCTTTACTTGACGGCCGTCCCCATCACAATCTCTCATATCCCCAGCTTGTCGGTCGTCCCCGTCTTTGCTTTATTTCCTGCATCTTCCCCAGCACGTCGGTCGCCCCCGTCATCGATTTTCCCCCCCAGCAGTCATCCTCTGCTCGGCGGTCGTCCTCCGTCACCCTCACTGTATAATTATACCTTATTTTCCTTTACAATCTATATCCCTTTTCTTCTTCATTCTGTGAGTGCCAATTTTGGACTGTTTTTGGTATTCAACCACAAGTTATCTTGTTTGCCTGTTAAGCTGTTGCTTACATCCTGCACAACTAACTCATGTTTGAATAGGGGCAGCTGTAAACACCCCAAATTTGCCCTCACCCATTCACACCATGGCTTGTGATCTCTTCATGTGCATAAATTCAATCATGGCATCTCATATTGCATACTTGCTTCACTGCATTGTTCCTAAGTCATCTGCATCTAGGGTTTGTGATCTGAGCCATCCCTGAGTCATTTGAGACACTCCAAAGGTCATCAATCACTTCAAAGGGGTCCATGTATGTTCAAGCATCATATTGTACCCTCACAAAGTCAAGGAAATCAAAGAATCACAAGAACTGAGATTGGCAGGGAAGCAGAGCCAGGTTTAACTGCACAGATGACCTGGAATTAGGGTTTTGGTTTCAAAGGCCATAACTCCAATTTTTTTGGTCATTCTTGTTTCTATTGGTCTTTATATGTCATAGGGATCATGCATATCAATTTTCATGAAGAAATTCCATGGGGAAGGCATCTGATCAAGAGTTGACTTCTTGGGCAAGTCAGTATAAAATCAGGGCATCTGAGGCCCCCAATGACCCAACCAAAGGGTATTCTTCATCATTTTGAATGTTTATGATCTTTATTTTATCATATAAGATGTTAGAAGTTCACAAAATTGAAGAATTTCAAGCCATTTGCAAAGTTGCCATTTTGGGAAAATGACTTGTAATGGAAACTTGCCATTTTGGGAAAGTTTTTCAACCCTTTCAAATTGATTCAAAAATGCTTCAAATGAGAAAACTTTGGTCATGAAAGTTGTAGAATGGATCATTCCCTTTTCAAAAAGTACAAGAACTTGTCCTAATTCATTTTGGATAAAAAGTTATGGCTTGTCAAAGTTGGGAAAAATCACATAATTTCAAGTCTTGCACCAAAGAGGCAAAGTTGCAAAACCCCTTGCCAAGACAAAATGAGACCTCAAAGTGACTTCTAATCTTTGCACAAACATAAACCCATGCCTAAAATTCAGAATGCACCAAGAGTTTGTCCATTTTCATGACTTGTGCTTTAAGAAATCACAAAAGGGGCAAAAAGTCACAAAGTTGCAAAACCTATCACAAACCCTAATCCACTTGCTGCATTGCTTCTAATCCATTTCCATGGCTCTCCCTAATCTCAGCTGAGCCAAACCATGCCCCTATCACAGCCTCACACTTTCCCATACCTCAAGTACACCTAACTTGGACTTTATGCAAAAACACCCATACCAATCCCACAGTGCCACACCAACTTCTTTGACCCATCCAGTTGTGATAAGTGGACCAAAAGGGACTCAACACAACACACACAAGCCTGAAACAGCCCCCAAGCCATAGTTCCAAGTTTTCACCTCTTATGCATTTCCATTCGAAACTCATTACTCAAGACACAAGCATCAAAACAAACTTCATAGAACATCTCAGCATGTTCCACTGATCATCCCTGACCCTTCACCTTACCCTGAAACCCTCTGAAATCAAAGTACGATTCCTTCCCCTCTCTGAACAGAACCTCTTCAAACTCACAAACCAGTCACTCTAAACACCAACCAAGCTTCAAAGCATCATCAAGAGGACCATTGGGGCCATTTTGAAGCAAAGAGGCAAGCAGAAAGTCCCTGGATTTAAAGCTCAAACTCTGGTAACATGATGAACAAATTTTCCAGAACCTTGATTTCTTGTTAGAATATTGTTCTATGTGTTGTCCTGATCATGGGGATCTATTTATTTTCGAAAATGAGCCAGAAACAAGCATGTTGTGATGTTCTGAAATTTTTGCCCTAAGATTTGTTTTCTTCGATTCTCACTGTGTAGTCAATATAAATGGTTTTTGGCCATGGATTCTTGTTACCCATTGGTGAATGATTGATTATGGAGATTTGTGGGCCTTGGGGATGTGTTTTGAGTGATTCTGGTGAGAGAGGCAGCTGGAGAAGACGACCAGAGCTTATCTCCGGTCGCCTGAGATTAATTAGGGTTAAGTGTGATTAATTAGGAGTTTTGAATGTGGACCGTAGATGCGTTTGACTGAGGTTGACTCCCGCGTGAATGAGTGGTCTGGATGCCTCATTAAAGCCCTAATCTCCATTTAAATATTTAAATCTTGTTTAATTAATTTATAAAACAAAATTAACCAGATTTGAATATGGGCCTTTGGATTTGGCGCGCAGTCAACCAGTCCAAGCCCAGATCAAATCCTGGCCCTCCTTTTGAATTACTTTCCATATTTTCATTTTTAATTCATTTTATTTATACATTTTATTTAAAATAGCAAAAATCATTTAAAAATTATGAAATTTTTTGTCAAGGATTTCATTAATTTTTAAAACCCAAAAATATTTTTATTTTTATTTATTGCACTGAAAATTATTTTTAAATCATTTAAATGTTTATTTTTAATTAATTAATGGAAATTAATTAATTAAAAATACATTTAGGTATTTAAAATCACAAAAAAAATTCACATTGCATTTAGAAACATTTAGAAACATTGTCCAACTCTCAAACCAAATTGCTTTTTTGTTCTTGATGCCTTTTGATCATTTTCATTGGATTTAATTTCATTTTAAGGCAATATTTTGCTTCAAACTTCAAAAATTCCTTTCTGCCTAACCATTGAGTGATGTTTATGTTTCTTCTTGCATTTCACTTGAGAAATTCATAACTTGCACTAGGTTAAGAGTTGAGTCTTCTCCTTTGGGCATTGAGTTTGTATAGGTTTAGGGTATCTTTGATTGCATTTTCAAATTTTTATCATGACATTTGCTTCTGATTTTGGATTTTTGCTTTGCATGATGCATGTAACCCTAATTTGTGCCTTCCTTTGCATCCTTATTTCATTTGCTTACATCCAATGCCTTGCCATGATATTTTGTGCATCCACATGATTCATAATACACCTTAGGACATATTAGAATCATGTTTGATCATTGCATCTTTCATTTTCCTTGTTGTATGTCCTTTGCATTCCATAACTTTTCATGTACATCCATGGTTCAAAGCATGTTTCTTTTGTATCCATATCCTTTTTTGATCATTCCCATGTCTTGCTTCATGTTTGTATCATCTCTTAGCATCACTAACATCATGTAAATGCTTCTGACTTTGGTTTGCATCATGACATTTCATCTCATTTGCATTGCATTTCATTTCTTTTGGCTAACTTTTCAGGTGGTAAGTTGTTTTGGGAAGTGAATTTGCCTTCACTTCTCACAATCTCTCCTCATCTCTCTTGCATATTTGCTTCATTTTATCTTGTGTATTGTATTGAGCTTGCTCATTCATGTTCATCTTACTTTCTTTCTTCAAGCAACTTGTCTTCTTAAGTGAAGCAAGTGGTTTTGCTTCCCTTTGCTTCTTCCTCCTTTCATCTGCTTCCTTCCTGGTGGTTTCTCTGAAGATCTTCTCCTCTTAAGCCTCATAAACCCTAGGAATAACCAAGCATGATAATAATTAGGGTTTGATTAGTCCCCCATTTAGTTTTACCTTTGTGTCATCTTTGAGTCTTCTCCTCTCACCTCATAATCAGGGACTAAACCCTAAAGGCTTTAAGGCTTTGTGATTAAGCTTATGCCTGCATCCTTCTATTAGGATGGAGTGTATAACTTTAATCCTAAGTGTTAAACCCTTAATGTGTTTAAATCCTTTAATCAATCCATCTAATAATCATCAAGACATCAAACTTGTAACTTGGGCCTTGCATTAGGGTTCTAATTCTTCCTTAATTGGTTAAGAAGGACTAACCCTAGTGTTAATGGACAAGTCCCCCTCAAGTTGTCTTACAAACCATAAAAATCACTTCTTAATCCCATCATTAACTAAAATCCACTTTAATAAAGGTTTTGTTTTGTCATGAGGTTAATCCCTAATCATGGATTAAGTTGAGGAGTCTTTCTCAGCTTAAATGTTCTCATCTATTATCCTTCTATTAGGATGGTGTAATGGGTCCATTAAATCCCTGATTATGGCTTAAACTCATTACTTAACACTTAACAAAAACATCTAATTAATCACAAGTAGGTTACTGATCTTAATCCTACATCATGGTGATTAAGTGTGAGGTGTTTACTTCATACTTAAAGTATTCTCATCACCCCTAATCAGAGGGAAGATGTGATGAGTTTACTAACCCATTGGTTTAGGCTTAAGCTCATTAGCTTATGACAAACTTTCAAAAGCAATAAAAGATTGAAAACACAAAAACAAACAATAATCGTCTCCTCCGGGATTCTTTTCTCATCTCATTCACTCATAAACGAGAACTCGCTTCTTCCATCTAATGCAAGACAGTTTGCACCTGAGCCAGACAGGTCACACACTTGAGCATAGACAAGTAAGCAGTTCATAGGTCAATTTATCTTTCAGTCTCTTTGAGTCGAACTACGGTGTTCTGACTTCCTCATTTCACAAGAGGATACGTAGGCATAACTTAACGGTTATCGAACAAAAGTCTCTGTATATTCCCCCTCCTTCCAGCATTATTCTCAAAGCCTCATATCTTTCTTTACACAAACACTTCCCTTATACACTTCACATTCTTTTTACACTGACACTTGCATTCTTTCCAGCTTTGATACACAAATTGCACTAACACCACCCCTTTAAAACACAAATCTTTTAAGCGTGGATCCCGTCGAGTACGACGGACAATCTGGGTGCTAATACCTTCCCAGGTTGTAACCAACCCCCTTTCTCAGTTTCTCTGGTTCGCGACCGTCTTATCCATATCTTTTCTAGGTTTATGCAGCATTACCTTTCCTCCGGGATAAAAATGCCTAGCTGGCGACTCTTTTCCTTTCTTTTGAGTTCACCCTTGTGTGTTCTCTCTCCTTTGTGTGTTCTTTTGAGTTATCGAACAAAAGTCTCTATATATCCCCCCTCTTCCAGCATTATTTTTAAGCCTCATGGTCTTGAGCATTTCATTCTTGTTCTTACACTGACACTTCACTTATACACTTCACATTTCTTTTACACTGACACTTGCATCCTTTCCAGCTTTGATGCACAAATTGCACTAACATTACCCCTTTTAAAACACAAATCTTTTAAGCGTGGATCCCGTCGAGTACGACGGAAAATCTGGGTGCTAATACCTTCCCAGGTTGTAACCAACCCCCTTTCTCAGTCTCTCTAGTTTGCAACCGTCTTATCCATATCTTTCTAGGTTTATGCAGCATTACCTTTCCTTCGGGATAAAAATGCCTAGCTGGCGACTCTATTCATTTCCATTCTCTTTCGCCGACCGTTCGCGTTTGTACCCCTTCTGCCCAGGTGTCATTTGGTGGGAGCGACAGCTTGCTGATGAGATGTCATGGAGGTTCCCAGTACAGCAGACGCTTCGTTAATGTTCAGGGCCTCAAATCCCTAGCTCATAGTTTCATGGATTTCTCCATCCATCTCAATGTACTTGTACGTAGCCAGATGGCTAACAAAGATGTCCTCTTCCCCACAGATGGTGATGATTTGGCCTTCCCACTCGAATTTCAGCTTCTGGTGAAGGGTAGACGTAACAGCACCAGCGGCATGGATCCAAGGTCTACCCAATAAACAGCTGTAGGCCGGCTGAATGTCCATCACATATAAGGTAATTTTGAAGGTCTGCGGGCCAATCATCACAGGCAGATCAATCTCCCCAAGCACTGATCTTTTAGAGCCATCAAAAGCTCTCACTACCAAATTACTTGGACGCAATGCCAAGCCATCATACTCCAGCTTCACTAAGGCCATCTTTGTTAGAACATTGAGCGATGACCCAGTGTCCACCAGCACATGAGATAGAACAACACCCTTGCATTCCAGGGTGATATGTAAAGCCTTGTTGTGGTTATGTCCCTCAGTTGTTAAATCAGCATTGGTAAATCCCAGTCCATGACTGGTATTGACATTTGCCACCACAGTTTCTAGCTGATTAACAGTGATCTCTTCTGGCACGTATGCTGCGTGCAGGACTTTCAGTAATGCATTCCTGTGAGCTTCAGAACACATCAACAGGGATAATATGGAGATCTTTGAGGGAGTTTGGTGAAGCTGATCCACCACCTTGTAGTCACTTCTCTTTATGATTCTCATAAACTCGTCTATATCTTGCTCAAAAGATGTCTTCTGAGTTTCTTTGACAACCGGCTCTTCAAATACCACACTCTTTCCCCTTGCTTTGGCAGCAGCTTCTGCTTCGGCATTAGGTCTTTGAGTTTGTGAGGCAAAAAGGCGTCCGCTTCTGGTGAAGCCTCCGCCTCCCCCAACATTATCAATTTGTGGAGAAGAGGTTGAAGAATCCAAAGTGATTTTCTCCCCGTTGCAGTAGAGGTCAGAGCCATAATGCCAAGGTATGGCATTACTGCTTTCATATGGAACTGGTCCAGGCACCGTGATGGTAACTGGACTGATTGCTGCAGCGGAGGGTACTAAAATGGTGTGCGGATCGTAGTAAATGGTGACTGGTAACCTGGCAGGAGGTGCCACTGTTTGTTGTTGAAAGTTGTTGTTTGGAGGAACATTTGATGGATCACAGTAGATGGTGACTGCTGAGATATCTTCATTAATTTCTGCTGGTGTTGTAGAAGATCCTGCCGAATAAATGGGTGTTGATGTTGTAGAAGGAAGAGTTGTTGACATTTGATTTGTTGAAGTGATGGATGGAGCCATTGTTGATGATATTGATGAATTGGTCGGAATGATTGTTGTTGCAGTTGTAGGAGACTCAGGAATTGTTGTCAAAGGAATTGCTGGATTTGTGGGCGCCGTTGTTGAGATCTGAAGTAGGCCATTTTTGATAAGACCATCTATGCCGCTTCTCAAGTTATCACACCCGTTGACTGCAATGTTGCAATACCCACAACCTAGTTCACACCCGGGGAATATCTGGCACTCTAGAAGCTGAGCTTTAATTTCGACCAGAGGTGTCCGAATTTGTCCAACACTGGTGATTAAGAAAGATGGCTTGTCTTCCTCAATGGCATTAATTCTTGGTCCTCCATGATTGGGCATGGGATTCTTGGTGACACTTGGAGGGGGTGCAAAGTTGAGGGCTTTAGAATCCACCAGATCTTGCACTTTCATTTGTAAAGCCCTGCATTTCTCAGTATTGTGGCCAGGCGCATTGGAGTGGAAGGCACATCTGGCGTTGACATCATAATTTCTTGGCAGATTGGAGGGGTTTGGTGGCGCCAATGTCCTTAATTCAACCAAGTTGAGTTTCAGGAGTTGTGGCAATAAGGCAGCATAAGGCATAGGGATAGGGTCAATCACCCTATTTGCCTGTGGCGGTCTTTGCTGAAAAGGTCTTTGTTGTTGATTGTTGTTGTTGTTGTTTTAGGTCCTTTGTGGCGGATACTGAACTTGTTGTTGGTAATGTGGTTGCTGTTGTGGTTGATATGCTGGTTGCTGAGGAATTGGAGCTGGAATTGTGACAGCTGCTATTGATCTATGAGCATACTGGGGTCTGCCCCTGCTGGCATGAATGGCATTTGTCTCACCGGTCCTTCGAGGTCCCACGAAAGGCTTCCTGGGATTACTGGATGAACTTGCACCATTATCAGAAATCTTACCCATCTTCAAAAGGCTTTCAATCCTTTCTCCAGCTATAACTACATCAGCAAAGCTGGTGGAAGAAAAGGCAGCTAGCCTATCAATATATGTTCCTTGCAGAGTATTCATGAACATGTCGGCCATTTCTCTTTCCGACATGGGTGGTTGGACAGCAGCAGCAAGCTGTCTCCACCTTTGGGCATATTCCCTGAAGCTTTCCCTGGAGGATTGAGACATTCCCATCAAGAGGGTTCTGTTAGGAGCCATGTCCAGATTGTACTGGTACTGTCTGATGAAGGCTTCAGCTAAGTCCTTCCAGCATCTGATAGTAGCTCTGGTCAAGTGAGAGTACCACTCTCTTAAAGCCCCATTCAAATTATCTTCAAAGTAAAACATCCACAGTTTCTCATCCATTGTGTATGCTTTAAGTTTTCCCAGAAAAGACTGTAAGTGAGTTCGTGGACAGGAAGTTCCATTGTACTTCTCGAAGCACGGGGGTTTAAACTTGTGGGGAATCCTTACCCCATCCACTAACCCCATATCCATTACATCGAAGCCTAAGGAATTTTGAGACTCCAGAGATCTCAACTTCTCAGCAATTTCATCAAACCTCCTATCATAAACTTCATCCCCAGCTCCCATTACAGTAAAATGCTCTTCTTGGGGGTCTTCTTGTAGGATCCTTCCCCCAGTAGTATTTCCTTGCACATTACCCGGGATGTTGACTTCCGGATGTAGATGAGGCCCATATACTGGTGGATTAACATGAGGCTGACCCTTTTCATTGTTACTTGTTCCTCTAGTTCCCAGATGGGGTTCTTCCGGGGTTTGTCTTTCTACCAATGCTCTCAACCTTTCTTGACTTTGGGCCAAGCCATTCATTACTTCCATGAATTGAGTCATTTGTTTCCTCATCTCCAGCCTTTCATTAGCCATCTGAGTTCTGACCTTTGTCAGATCTTGCTGTACTTGATCCATTTGGATACCAGGAAGGTTGTTGCGAGTAGGATACCGGTGCGGACGGTTGAGAGGGAACACCCGGCGGCGAGCAATAATTCCTGAACCACAACAGAGTTAGAAATAAACAAAATAAAGACAAATCCTACAAAACAAAACAAAGCTTAGTATGCAATGCAGTATGCTTATTTGTTTTCCAAGGTATCCGACTTGGTTCTTGGTTTTGACCCTTCCAGACCCTGAGGAAGATGCTTTGATGTTGCTTGAGAAAAGAAGCTCAATGAAACAAACTAACAAATACATTACAAAAGGGTGGATCATACATAGTTTGTTTTTACAACACATGCCCCTGAAGGGTCAAAATACAACATAAAAAAGAAACGTACACCAAATGGAAATAACAACAAGTAAAGAAGTCAAACATCTAATCCAAACTCATCCTCCTTAACTTCCTTTAAAAGTGCTTCAGTTACAGGACCAGCCGGATGCTCTGTAATGTTCCTGATGAGGAGGTTTCTGGTGGCAATAGCAGTGGTTAGCTTCTTGTGCCTGTCCTGGTCCTTTGACCTCTTCAGACCAGCCCTAAGCTTCAATTCTGAAATCTCCTTCTGGGCTGCCAGCAAAGCTTCCTGTTGTTTCTTTTCATTGGCCTCCAACTGTTCAATCCTGGCCTGAGTTCTCTTATCTTCTTGAGTACGGGCTTCAGTGATCCTGACCCACCTAGCTTAACTTTCTTGCAGATAGAGATCAATCCTAGCTTTCTGAAACTGGGCCTCTTTACAGGCATTCTTCAATATTTGCTCCCCAACTCTTGATTTCTTGATGTAGTCCTCTGCTTTCTCAATCTTGGTCAGATGTTCCACCTTAAGCTTCTCCAACCTCTCAATGTCTAGACGACCATCACTCCTCTCCCAGAGGGTCTTCTTCAGAGCTTGAGACAGATTCTAATTCCTTTCCTTCAGTTTCTCAAATTCTTCCAGGCTGACAATGGCTGGAGGTGGTACTGTGGATGGTCCAGGTGCATCCTCAATGGTGAAAGGCATCCCAGAAATCTGAGCTCTAGCATGAGACCATTCATAATACTGAGCTGAAGTCACATTATTGCACCTCCTAAGAATGGCCATCCCTTTGGTCTGGATGTTGTCCCAAGCCCAGGATGCTTGTCTAACAACAGCTAGATTAGGTTTTATCTCACAATACAGGGTTTCAGCCAGGTCTTGCACTCTAGAAGGGTGAACCAAAGCATAGCCCAATTGTCTCTTAAACAGCAAAGGGTTGTAGTTGATGCAACCCTTCACTCCTACTAGAGGTACATTGGGGTACTGCCCACAGCTAGTTATTATGTCCCTGCCTTTGGTGCTCTGGGTACACCATCTGATGTCATCTGAAGTCAAAGCAATAAGTCTTTTAGCCCAATTCTTCTGTTGGTGGGGGTTCAGGAAGGCATCAGTCATGGGTAAGTGTTTGAGCAACCATGTATGAAATAAAGGAGCACATCATCTCACCAATTTTCCTCTTTGCTTCTCATTCCTCTGATGAATGGAATAATAGAAATCTCCCAGCAAGGTGGGTACTGGGTTCCTCAGAAGGAAAAGATGAATGGCATTATTGCTGATAAACTTGGGCTCATATGCAAATAGTATAACCCCATATATACTGAGGGATAACAATGCACAAACTGCCCTCCATTCTCCCAAGGAGGCCTTCAGGATGGCCTGAGAAGTCAGAAAGTCTAAGTGCAAACCAGGGATCCCAACCTTTGTTGTCATGTTCTGCTCAATCAATATAGGCTCTAGGTACAGTGCCTTTGCCACTTCTCCATTGCTGGGAGAAGTCATCTCTGGGTTGAATGGGACACCACCCCTGACAGGTACTCCAATCAATGATGAGAACTCCTCCAGCAGAGGTCCCAACTGAAAATTCTGGAAAGTAAAGCATCTCAAAGGAGGATCATAAAACTGTAGACATGTGTGAATCATACTCCTCTGAGAAGGGTCCAGGTCCATAACCATATCAAGGATGCCTCCATAATGCTCTCTGAATAATGGGATGTGGTCTGGAGTGATAAGTTCCTGGATCTTCCTGATGCCAGTCAGCACAGGCTCAAAGAAATGATATGAAATGTTGCTCTTCCTGGGCGCCATGACTGCTGATGAAGACCTGAAGACAAGTGCTGATGAAGATCAAGACTGGTACTGGAGATGGGCCACTGATAGGCTGATGCTGGTGATGATGTAGGTGACTGAAGCAGACAACTGATGAAGATAGCTGAAGCAGATAGCTGATGAGACATGGGTCTATGCAGATGAAGGGGTCAAAACCAAGCCAGATATAATGTGGATACCC
Organism: Lathyrus aphaca; assembly: GCA_963966055.1. Lineage (NCBI taxonomy): Eukaryota > Viridiplantae > Streptophyta > Magnoliopsida > Fabales > Fabaceae > Lathyrus > Lathyrus aphaca. The sequence continues at coordinate 503,506,525 of OZ014520.1, forward strand.
TGAAAAACAAATAAACGAATGTTAAATGATGCAATGATGGTGTATGCAAATGATATGCAAGGGTTTGTGATCAAGCTGGATCTGATTATCTGTCTTGATATAGAGCCTATGTATGTTCAAGAAGTCCAGATGGAGGTTCAGAAATCCAGTAACCAAGGTGGGGGTCTCAAATAAAGAGCCACATGTCCAGGGTTAAAATCACAAGAACTGTCCCAAAGTGGAGTACTCTTAATCCAAATAGTAACAGGGTATGATGTGGCCAATGGTACCTGCAAACCTGTAAACAACCCAACCCCCTCACAGGTGGTGTTCTAAAACAAGGATCCTCAGACTTGGATCAGTTATTAGAAGTGTAAACACTTATAACCCGGAGGTACAGTGTTTACACTAACCATAAAGGATCCTCCTCTAATTCACCTCAGTTTCTGAAGGTCATAATAAAGGTCATCCAGACTTAGCAGGCTTCCCAGATAGCCCTAGCACTACAGGAAATCTGTAGCACAGAGTTCTCAAGAAGAAACCCACATCTGAACCGTGTTTCATATTCCCGCACCAGACCGAAATGGAATGGGAAAGAACATGAACCACTCTAGCCTAGGTGTCACTCAGGTCCCAAGTATAGGACCTTAAAATCTCAGTAGAACCCCACCCACCAAAGCAAAAACCAGATCCAACCAGATGACAATATGACAGTATGATGTATAAAGTTGTAAAGAAAGCAATAAATAATTGTACATAAAGCAATAAATAAAGCAAATAAATAAACACAATTAGCACATAACACCCCAGTAAACACAAATCAAACAAGCTCTAGGAGGAACCCACAAAAAGAACTAGAAGCCCTGGTTACAGTATAAGGGTCCCCAGCAGAGTCGCCAAGCTGTCGCTCCCACCAAATGGCACCTGGTCAAGAGGGGTACAGACGCAAACTGTCGGCGAAAGAGGAGAGTACACACAAGGGTGAACTCAGAAGACAAGAGTCGCCAGCTAGGCATTTTTATCCCGGAGGAAAGGTAATGCTGCATAGACCTAGAAAGATATGGATAAGACGGTTGCGAACCAGAGAGACTGAGAAAGGGGGTTGCGAACCAGATTGTCCGCCGTACTCGACGGGATCCACGCTTAAAAGATTTGTGTTTTAAAAGGGTAGTGTCTGTGCAATTTGTGTATCAAAGCTGGAAAGAATGCAATTGTCAGTGTAAAAGGAGTGTGAAGTGTATAAATGAAGTGTCAGTGTAAGATTAAGAATGAAATGCCCAAGATAATGAGGCTAAAAGAATAATACTGGAGGAGGGGGGAATATACAGAGACTTTTGTTCGATAACTGTTAAGTTATGCCTACGTATCCTCTCGTGCAATGAGGAAGTCAGAACACCGTAGTTCGACCCAAAGAGACTGAAAGATAAGTTGACTGATGAACTGCTTACTTATCTATGCTCAAGTGTATGACCTGTCTGGCTCAGGTGCAAACTGTCTTGCATTAGACGGAAGAAGCGAGTTCTCGTTTATGAGTGAATGAGATGAGAAAAGAATCCCGGAGGAGACGATTATTGTTTGTTTTTGTGTTTTCAATCTTTTATTGCTTTTGAAAGTTTGTCATAAGTTAATGAGCTTAAGCCTAAACCAATGGGTTAGTAAACTCATCACATCTTCCCTCTGATTAAGGGTAATGAGAATACCTTAAGTATGAAGTAAACACCTCACACTTAATCACCATGATGTAGGATTAAGATCATTAACCTACTTGTGATTAATTAGATGTTTTTGTTGTTTTTGTTTAGTGTTATGTAATGAGTTTAAGCCATAATCAGGGATTTAATGGACCCATTACACCATCCTAATAGAAGGATAATAGATGAGAACATTTAAGCTGAGAAAGACTCCTCAACTTAATCGATGATTAGGGATTAACCTCATGACAAACCAAAACCTTTATTAAAGTGGATTTTAGTTAATGATGGGATTAAGAAGTGATTTTTATGGTTTGTAAGACAACTTGAGGGGGACTTGTCCATTAACACTAGGGTTAGTCCTTCTTAACCAATTAAGGAAGAATTAGAACCCTAATGCAAGGCCCAAGTTACAAGTTTGATGTCTTGATGATTATTAGATGGATTGATTAAAGGATTTAAACACATTAAGGGTTTAACACTTAGGATTAAAGTTATACACTCCATTCTAATAGAAGGATGCAGGCATAAGCTTAATCACAAAGCCTTAAAGCCTTTAGGGTTTAGTCCCTGATTATGAGGTGAGAGGAGAAGACTCAAAGATGACACAAAGGTAAAACTAAATGGGGGACTAATCAAACCCTAATTATTATCATGCTTGGTTATCCCTAGGGTTTATGAGGCTTGAGGAAGAAATTTTCCAAGAACCACCAAGGAGAGGGGCAGATGAAAGGAGGAAGAAGCAAAGAGAAGCAAGACAACTTGCTTCACTTAAGAAGACAAGTTGCTTGAAGAAAGAAAGTAAGATGAACATGAATGAGCAAGCTCAATCCAATGCACAAGATAAAATGCAGCAAATATACAAGAGAGATGAGAAGAGATTGTGAGAAGTGAAGGCAAATCCACTTCTCAAAACAACTTACCATCTGAAAAGTTAGCAAAAGAAATGAAATATAATGCAAATGAGATGAAATGTCATGATGCAAACCAAAATCAGAAGCAAATACATGATGTTAATGATGCTAAGAGAAGATGAAAACATGAGGCAAGACATGGGAATGATCATGTAAGGCAATGGATGCAGATGAAACATGCTTTGAGCCATGGATGTACATGAAAAGTTATGAAATGCAATGGGCATATAACATGGCAAATGAAAGATGCAATAATAAAACATGATTCTAATATGTCCTAAGATGTATTATGAATCATGTGGATGCACAAAATATCATGGCAAGTCATTGGATGCAAGCAAATGAAAGAAGGATGCAAAGGAAGGCACAAATTAGGGTTACATGCATCATGCAAAGCAAAAATCCAAAACCAGAAGCAAATGACATGATAAAAATTTGAAAATGCTATCAAAGATACCCTGAACCTATACAAGCTCACTGCCCAAAGGAGGGGACCCAACTCTTAACCTAGTGAAAGTTATGAATTTCCTAAGATTACTAGGGTTTTGGGGTACCTCACCAAGAAAAATGCTAAACAAATTGAAGATGCAAGATCAAATCAAACCAATTTTATCTTATAAACTACATGCTATACAAGATGCAATGCAAAAAGAATCATTATCCAACTCTCAATGGTTAGGCAGAATGAAATTTTCAAAGGTTGAACCAAAATATTGCCTAAAAATGAAATTAAATCCAATGAAAATGATCAAAATGCATCAAGAACAAAAAAGAAATTTGGTTTGAGAGTTGGACAATGTTTCTAAATGTTTCTAAGTGCAATGTGAATTTTTTGGTGATTTTTAAATACCTAAATGTATTTTTAATTAATTAATTTCCATTAATTAATTAAAAATAAACATTTAAATGATTTATAAATAATTTTCAGTGCAAAAAATAAAATTAAAAATATTTTTGGGTTTTAAAAATTAATGAAATCTTTGATAAAAAATTTCATAATTTTTAAATGATTTTTGCTATTTTAAATAAAATGTAAAAGATAAATCAAAATAAATGAAATAAAAATGAAAATAAATGGAAGTATGCAAAGGGAAGGGCCAGGATTTGATCTGGGTTTGGACTGGTTGACTGCGCGCCAGATCCAAAGGCCCAGATTCAAATCTGGCTAATTTTGTTTTATAAATTAATTAAACTGATTTTAATTAATTAATCAGGGATTAGGGTTTTAATGACGAATCCTGGCCACACACACGCGCGGGAGTCAACCCCAGTCTACCTCATCTACGGCCCAAATTCAAACTCCCATTAATGACACAATTAGGGCTAATGATTTTCAGGTGACCGGAACAGTGGTTCCGGTCATCTTCTCCGGCGAGCATAAACCCTAGAATCTTCTATAGGTCACTAAACATGAAATTTCTTCCACCAAAACAAACCTCTCATCAATCTAAACCTAACCCCTCATCTCAAATCCATTTATTTTCACTCACAAGCCTGAATCGAAGAAAAATGCAAAACACGGGCAAACTTTCAGAACAACATGAAATGGTCATTTCTTGCTTATTTTCAATTCTAAATACATCTAGATGATCAGTGCAACATGTAGGTTCATTTTGTAACAAGAAAATGAAGTTCTGAGAAAAAAGTTCTTAGGTTATACCTGAGCTGGAGACCTTCGAAAGTGAGCTTTCAGAGCCTCCCTCTTGTGCAAATGGTCTCCTTTGAACCTCCTGAGGTTAATGGAATGCTTGAATGGGGTTGAAAGTGGCTAGTTTGAGAGGTTCAGTTCTGATATGGCAGGAAATGAGGTTCTTGTGTGTTGTGTTTCCGACCATTGTGAGGGGTGGGATTTGTTCTATGGGTTGTGTGTGGTTGATTGGTGAAGAAATTTTTGTTGTTTGATGGTTGTGTTGGGTGATTCGAAGAGGGAAAGGTTTTGACAGAATTTGTGTGTGCTGCAATGTGGGAGGATTCAGCTTGTGTATTGTGTGTTTTTGGATTGCTTGATATCCACATATCATGCTCTGGTTGGGCAGAGAGTTGGTGTGTCACTGTGGGATTGGTATGGGCAAAATGCAAGAAAGTCAAGATATTGTGTACCCTAAGCATGGCTCGGGTCAGAGGCAATCTAGAGGCTTGTCCTGCCTCAGCTTGAGTTAAGGATGGCCCTTGGATGATTCATGAAGGACTGCAGCATTTGGATCATAAGTTGGAAGGGTTTTTGCAACTTGACAACTTGTTACATTTCATGATTTTGGCCATGTACATGTGAAAAGTCTTGCTGAATTTTTGGTGTGGGATGTTTCATTAGGTCATGGCAATATCTTGAGACCAGCTAGAGGTCACACAATCCCTTTGAGAATCATTTTGCAAGAGATCCCTCTTTGCACTCTCATGAAGAATGGCTTATGGTTATTTGAAAATCAAGGCATAGAAATGGGAAATCTCTTGGGCCAAACTGATTTTTTGGTCATGCCTTGTGTTTGTATGATGATTAGAGGTCATATTGAAATCACATAAAGGCTTGTCATGAGAATTTGCAAGTTTTCCATTTTGTGCAAAAGTGAAATTTCAATGATTTTATCCAACTTTGCAAGGCCATAAATTTTGATCCAAAATGAATTAGAATGAGTTCTTGTACTTTTTGAAAAATGGGAGGATCCATTCTACAACTTTCATGACCAAAGTTTTCTCATTTGAAGCATTTTTGAATCAAAAAGAAAGGGTTGAAAAACTTTCCCAAAATGGCAAGTTTCCATTACAAGTCATTTTCCCAAAAAGGCAACTTTGCAAATGGCTTGAAATTCTTAAATTTTGTGAACTTATAACATCTTCTATGATCAAATAAAGATCATACACATTCAAAATGATGAGGAACACCCTTTGGTTGGGTCATTGGGGGCCTCAGATGCCCTGATTTTACACTGACTTGCTCAAGAAGTCAACTCTTGATCAGATGCCTTCCCCATGGAATTTCTTCATGAAAATTGATATGCATGATCCCTATGACATATAGAGACCAATAGAAACAAGAATGACCAAAAAATTTGGAGTTATGGCCTTTGAAACCAAAACCCTAATTCTAGGTCATCTGTGCAGTTAAACCTGGCTCTACTTCCATGCCAATCTCAGTTCTTGTGATTCTTTGACTTCTTTGATCTTGTGGGGATATAATATGATGCTTGAACATACATGGACCCTATTGAAGTGATTGATGACCTTTGGAGTGGCTCAAATGACTCAGGGATGGCTCAGAGCACAAACCCTAGATGCAGATGACTTTGAATCAATGCAGTGAATCAAAAATGTCGTATGAGATGCTATGATTGAATTTATGCACATGAAAAGATCACAAGCCATGGTGAAATGGGTGAGGGCAAATTTGGGGTGTTTACACCTGCACCGAAGTCAGAAAAAGAAGTTCGGGGGTTTCTAGGTAGATTGAACTACATTTCAAGGTTCATATCTCACCTTACAGCAACCTGTGAGCCTTTGTTCAAGTTGTTAAGAAAGGAACAAACGGTCAGGTGGAACGAAGACTGCCAGAGGGCTTTTGAAAAAATCAAGGAATACTTGCAAGAGCCTCCAATCCTCATGCCTCCAGTTGAAGGAAGACCTCTAATCATGTACTTGACAGTATTAGAAGAATCAATGGGGTGTGTGCTGGGCCAGCATGACGAGTCTGGTCGAAAAGAGTACGCAATATACTACCTAAGCAAAAAGTTTACCGACTGTGAACAACGTTATTCACTGCTCGAGAAAACTTGTTGTGCTTTAGCGTGGGCTGCTCACCGACTGAGACAGTATATGTTGACCCACACTACTTTATTGATATCCAAGATGGACCCAGTTAAGTACATTTTTGAGAAGCCAACACTTACCGAACGGGTTGCAAGATGGCAAATGATCCTCACAGAATATGACATTCAGTACACATCTCAAAAAGCCATCAAGGGCAGTGTATTGTCTGATTATCTTGCTGAGCAACCTATTGATGATTACCAGCCTATGAGATTTGACTTCCCTGATGAAGACATCATGTTCATAAAAGCGAAAGATCATGAAGAGCCTGTTCACACTGAAGGGCCTGACCCAGAAGAAGAATGGACTATGATGTTTGATGGGGCTGTTAATATGAATGGTCGTGGTGTTGGTGCAGTACTTATTACACCTAAAGGAGTTCACATGCCTTTCTCGGCAAAGCTCACCTTTAACTGCACTAACAACGAAGCTGAATACGAAGCTTGTATCATGGGTCTTGAGCAAGCCATTGACCTCAGGATCAAGACTTTAACTGTATTCGGGGATTCAGCTCTGGTAATCAATCAAACCAACGGCAAATGGTACACGCACCAAGATCATCTGATACCTTCCCGGGATTACACAAGAAGGTTATTGACTTTCTTCACAACAGTCAAGCTTGAGTATATCCCTCGAGACGAAAATCAGTTTGCAGATGCTCTGGCTACCATTTCATCCATGATCAAAGTTCAAGCTGCCAACTTTGTGCCTCAAATTTCAGTATCCAGACTTGACAGACCAGCATATGTGTTCTTAGCAGATATTGTTAAAGATGATAAGCCTTGGTTCCATGACATCAAATGCTTCTTGGAGGATCAAACATACCCACCTGGGGCATCTTCCAATGATAAGAAGACGTTAAGAAGGCTAGCTGGTAGTTTCTTCCTAAATACTGATGGTTCCCTATACAAGAGAAACTTTGATATGGTACTACTCAGATGCGTTGATAAGGCAGAAGCAGACTTGTTGATGCACGAGGTGCACGAAGGATCTTTTGGTACCCATGCCGGAGGGCATGCCATGGCTAAAAAGTTGCTAAGATCAGGCTATTACTGGATCACAATGGATGCAGACTGTTGTGCTTATGCCAGAAAATGTCATAAATGCCAGATCTATGCGAATAAGGTGCATGTGCCTCCCAATCCTTTGAATGTAATGTCTTCACCATGGCCCTTTGCCATGTGGGGCATTGATATGATTGGCAAGATTGAACCGAATGCTTCAAACGGCCACAGATTCATCCTGGTTGCTATTGACTATTTTACCAAGTGGGTCGAAGCAGCTTCTTATGCAAACGTTACAAGGAAAGTGGTAGCCCGATTTCTGAAGAGAGATATCATTTGTCGGTATGGAGTGCCCGAACGAATCATTACTGATAATGGTTCCAACTTGAATAAAAAAATGATGGCAGAACTATGTCGGGACTTCAAGATCCAACACCACAATTCTTCTCCTTACAGGCCAAAGATGAATGGCGTTGTTGAAGCAGCTAACAAAAATATCAAGAAGATTGTGCAGAAGATGGTAGTTACGTACAAAGACTGGCATGAAATGCTACCGTTTGCCTTTCATGGGTACCGTACGTCAGTCAGAACATCCACTGGGGCAACACCGTATCAGCGTGTTTATGGTATGGAGGCAGTCCTGCCTGTTGAAGTTGAATTACCATCCCTGCGGGTATTGATGGATGTTAAACTGAATGAAGCAGAATGGGTCCGATCCTGATACGAACAACTGAGTCTGATTGAAGAGAAAAGATTAGCTGCAATCTGTCATGGGCAGCTGTATCAGAAAAGAATGAAGAAAACCTTCGATCAGAAAGTCAGGCTCCGAGAATACCAAGTAGGAGATCTTGTGCTGAAAAGACTCCTCCCTCCTCATACAGACCACAGGGGCAAGTGGACTCCGAACTATGAAGGGCCATTCGTAGTAAAGAAAGTTTTCTCTGGTGGAGCACTGATGCTCAGTACTATGGATGGTGAAGACTTCCTGTCCCTTGTGAATTCAGATGCAGTTAAAAATACTTCGCATAAAATGACCCGCTGGACATAAAAACAGAATGTAAGTCCAGGCAAAAATAGGGCATCCTGGAGAGTCAAAAACAGAATAAAAGACTCGGGCAAAAATAAGGGAAAATAAATAAAAATGTACACCCGATGAGGTGAAAAGCCGCATTGGACAACTCAGGCAAAAATGGGTATCCCGGTGGATTGAAAACCCGAAAGGGCGATCCACGCAAAATAAGGGAATAAGCGAACAATTGCATTCTGAATTCATCTGTATCACTTACAACCTGGTAAGCTCCGAAAGGTTCAAGTATCGGTCAGAATCAGCCTTCCTCAGAAAGCAAGATGAGAAGAACGTCAATGTCATACGAGTCATAGCAAAAAGGGAAAGCTCCTTGAAGCGTCATCAACATTGCCAGCACCTTTTTGTTTCTCAATTTGTAATGATTTCCTCATTTCAGGGGATCTGTTTCTTTGACTATATCTCGCCAATTCAGGGCACACGAATTAATAAGATCAGATTTCCAGTCATATCTTGTCTCGTATATTTTATTTTTCATTTGCAAAATGTCCGATGTCCTTAAGATATTGATTGCATAAATACAGATGCTTCCTTTCTAAAAATACGTGCTTATAGGAAATATATTTGCTCCCGGGAGTGTCTAAACTCTTATGACGAAATCCAGTAAGGGATACCTCGGGAAACTTGTACGTTTCTTTGTCATGTAGGATTGCAGGTATTCAAAGCACGACATGAGGCATGAAAGCTTCTCCTCGGTAGGCTGCCGAATCATTGTCTCCTCAGTACACCTTCCAAATAGCACCAAAGATGCTTTCTCCCCATCAGAGTTATCAGGCGTCACTTCTCCAACATTTCCTTCAAAAGGGCGGCACCAGAAGGTGTTCATATCCCCAGCTGAGTTGTCAAGTATCATCCTCAGTAGGATCCCCACAGAGATCCTTAGGAAGATCTATCAGTGATCTCTCTCCGTCCTCAGCCAAGTGCAAGGGCCGGGAACCATCACCCCACAGAGTTCCAGCCTCTAGCCAGAAGAGCAACGACTGAAGAATCTCACAACAGAGTGACGAAAGCTTCTGCAAACCCCAGCTGGGTCCCTCATTACTAAGAAAGATCTATCAGTGATCTATTTGCCCCAAGCAGAGTCATATGTGCCAGATCTACCAATGATCTTATCCCCAGTTGGGGAATCCACTTCAAGCAGATCAGCCAGAGATTACCACGGCAGCGGGATCCGAATCCCGGATCGGTATCTTTGCATAATCATAGCATTCGCATCATATTTTCCCACAAAGCGGAGCATTCCGTCTAATATGGAGCATTACGGCAAAAATCAAACATATTGCATAATCACAAGCCATGTTCTGAATCAAACACTTGTAAATACTGACAATCCATCTACAAAGATACAGAATATCTCATACCCCCACCATAGAGAAAAAGCAGTTCCCTTACAGATACAGATACACACTCCCTTTGGCACTCGTCCGTGTCATCACTCCCCAGTAAAGTCACCCGAGCATTTTTTTTTACAAACAAACGACTCAGATATTGCAAATGTTTCCCGACACTCGTGTTGTATACCAGCAGAAAGCCAAAGTGTCCCCTTTGCACTCACAACATATGAGTACATATCTATACAATTCCTTGACACCCGTCCGTGTCACCTTCCCCAGCATATTTACCTAAGCATTCGGGAACCATATACTTGTTTATAATACACTTTTTCCGGCACTCGTCCGTGTCATGCTCTCCACAGCAAGTTAGATACTCGTCCGTATTTCACTCGTCTGTGTCTCACTCATCATCTTTTAACATATACAGATACTCGTCCATATCTTGTATATACCACTTAAATCCCCTCAGATCTGACACTCGTCCGTGTTCCTTGTTAACCAGTTGATACTCGTCCATATCATCATCTCTGAACATGCGTCAAGCGTTTGTTTCTACTGATACTCGTCCGTATCATAAGGATGCTCGTCCGCATCTTTAATCTATACACCGTGTCAAACACGCATACCTTCATCTCTTGGGTTTAGGCACTCGTCTGTGTCTACCCTTCCCCAGAAGAATCCCCGACAAATCTTGTTGATCTATTTCTTTTCTATATGACATTCGTCCTATGTCAGGATACCTTTTCGGCAGCCGTACCCTGCCAGGTGATCGTCCTTCACCTTGTTGATGATCGTCCTTCATCACCCCCATTGGAGTCTCTATTCATTAGAACCCCTTTTCCATCCGACATTCGTCCTATGTCGTGATATTTTTAGCAGCCGTCCCCTGCTAGGTGATCGTCCTTCACCTCTTGATGATCGTCCTTCATCATTCTATTCGATGGTCGTCCCCATCGTTGACCTTGTTATCTGGCATTCGTCCTATGTCATGATAAACCCTGAGAGCAGCCGTACCCTGCTAGGTGATCATCCTTCACCTCTTGATGATCGTCCTTCATCATGCTTATCCGATGGCCGTCCCCATCGTCGACCTTTTTATCCGGCATTCGTCCTATGTCGTGGTATTGTTGGCAACTGTACCTTGCCAGGTGATCGTCCTTCACCTTAGATGACCGTCACTCATCTTATCCCCAACGGAGCAGCCGTACCCTGCCAGGTGATCGTCCTTCACCATTGATGACCGTACCTCATCATTTTTTTTCATCCATACCTTGAACCTGATGGTCGTCCATATCATTCACTTTACCTATAATCCCCAGAGAGTCTTATAGCTTTACCTGATGGCCGTCCCCATCATAATTTCTTATGTCCCCAGCTTGTCGGTCGTCCCCGTCATTGCTTTGTTTCCCGCATTTTCCCCAGCATGTCGGTCGTCCCCGTCATTGCTTTATCCCCAGCAGTCGTCCTCTGCTCGACGGTCGTCCTCCGTCGCCCGCACTTTATAATTATACTTTATTTTCCCTTTACAATCTATATCCCTTTTCTTCTTCATTCTGTGAGTGCAAATTTTGGACTGTCTTTGGTATTCAACCACAAGTTATCTTGTTTGCCTGTTAAGCCGGCGCTTACACCCTGCACAGCTAACTCATGTTTGAATAGGGGAAGCTGTAAACACCCCAAATTTGCCCTCACCCATTCACACCATGGCTTGTAATCTTTTCATATGCATAAGTTCAATCATAGCATCTCATATTACATTTTTGAGTCACTGCATTGCTTCTAAGTCATCTGCATCTAGGGTTTGTGATCTGAGCCATCCAAGAGCCATTTGAGCCACTCCAAAGGTCATCAATCACTTCAAAGGGATCCATGTATGTCCAAGCATCATATTATGTCCCCACAAAGTCAAGAAATTCAAAGAATCACAAGAACTGAGAAAGGCATGGAAGCAGAGCCAGGTTTAACTGCACAGATGACCTAGAATTAGGGTTTTGGTTTCAGAGGCCATAACTCCAAAAATTTTGGTCATTCTTGTTTCTATTGGTCTCTATATGGTATAGGGATTATGCATATCAATTTTCATGAAGAAATTCCATGGGGAAGGCATCTGATCAAGAGTTGACTTCTTGAGCAAGTCGGTGTAAAATCAGGGCATCTGAGGCCCCCAATGACCCAACCAAAGGGTTTTCTTCATCATTTTGAATGTGTATGATCTTTATTTGATCATAGAAGATGTTGGAAGTTCACAAAATTGCAAAATTTCAAGCCATTTTCAAAGTTGCCTTTTTGGGAAAGTGACTTGTAATGTAAACTTGCCATTTTGGGAAAGTTTTTTAACCTCCTCAAATTGATTCAAGAATGCTTCAAATGAGAAAACTTTGGTCATGAAAGTTTTAGAATGGATCATTCCCTTTTCAAAAAGTACAAGAACTTGTCCTAATTCATTTTGGATCAAAAGTTATGGCTTGTCAAAGTTGGGAAAAATCACATAATTTCAAGTTTTGCACCAAAGAGGCAAAGTTGCAAAACCTCTTGCCAAGGCAAATTGTGACTTCAAATGGACTTCTAACTTTTGCACAAACATAAACCAATGCCTAAAAATAAGAATGCATCAAATACTTGTCCATTTTCATGACTTATGCTTCAAGTAATCACAAAAGGGCCAAAGGATCACAAAGTTGCAAAACATCTCACAAACCCTAATCCACTTGCTAATTGGCCTCAAAACTGATTCCATGGCTCTCCTCAATCCTTGATACGCAGGACACCCCTTTGTACCTTGACTGCCAATGACCCATACCTCTCTTACACCTAGACTTGACTTTTTGCAAAAAGACCCATACCAATCAAGCTAGGCGACACCAACTCCTCTGACCTATCCAAATGTGATACATGTACCAAATGAGACACAACACAACACACACACAAGCCTGATCTCTCTCATAAGCCATAGTTCACAAAAATCCTCCATCTTGCATTTTCTATCGAATCCCTTAACTCAGCCATCCATTCCTCAAATTTCTTCCACCATCCATCTCAAAACACTCCACTGATCATCCCTGACCCATCAAAGCAGCCCAAAACCACCATAAACAGAAATACGATTCTCACCCTTCACTGAACAGAACTTCTTCAAACTCACAAACCAGCCACTCTAAGCTCCAACCAAGCTTCAAAGCTTCATCAACAGGATCATTGGAGCCATCTTGAAGCAAAGAAGCAGGCAGAAAGCTCCTGGATTGAAAGTTCAACCTCAGGTAACATGATGAACAAATTTTCCAGAACCCTGATTATGGCTTAAACTCATTACTTAACACTAAACAAAAACAACAAAAACATCTAAATAAATACAAGTAGGTTAATGATCTTAATCCTACATCATGGTGACTAAGTGTGAAGTGCTTACTTCATACTTAAGGTATTCTCATTACCCCTAATCAGAGGGAAGATGTGATGAGTTTACTAACCCTTGGTTTAGGCTTAAGCTCATTAACTTATGACAAATCCAAAAGCAATAAAAGATTGAAAACACAAAAAACAAACAATAATCGTCTCCTCCGGGATTATTTTCTCATCTCATTCACTCACAAACGAGAACTTGCTTCTTCCGTCTAATGCAAGACAGTTTGCACCTGAGCCAGACAGGTCATACACTTGAGCATAAACAAGTAAGCAGTTCACAAGTCAATTCATCTTTCAGTCTCTTTGAGTCGAACTACGGTGTTCTGACTTCCTCATTGAACGAGAGGATACGTAGGCATAACTTAACGGTTATCGAACAAAAGTCTCTGTACATCCCCCCTCTTCCAGCATTACTCTTTAAGCCTCATAGTCTTGAGCTTCATACTCTTTTTCTTACACTGACACTTCTCTTATACACTTCACACCTCTTTTACACTGACACTTGCTTCCTTTTCCAGCTTTGATACACAAATTGCAACGACACTACCCCTTTGAAACACAAATCTTTTAAGCATGGATCCCGTCGAGTACGGCGAACAATCTGGGTGCTAATACCTTCCCAGGTTGTAACCAACCCCCTTTCTCAGTTTCTCTGGTTCGCAACCGTCTTATCCATCTTTTCTTAGGTTTATGCAGCATTACCTTTCCTCCGGGATAAAAATGCCTAGCTGGCGACTCTTGTCTTCTGAGTTCACCCTTGTGTGTTCTCTCTCCTTTCGCCGACCGTTCGCGTCTGTACCCTATTTGACTTGGCCTCATTTGGTGGGAGCGACACTTAGATCAAAAAAATGCACTCGCTTCCATCAAAATTCCACCTTAAAGATAAGACAAACACAAAACATTTGTACACCAAGTAATAATAACAATGCATCCTCCTGGATGTTAACTAAGACAAAAAAATTTAAAATCAAAATGCATCCGCCCCGATGTTCATTAATCCAAAATGTTAAAGTACACTATCCGCCCGGATGGGAAACAAATTCAAACCAACAAATAAAACAAGACACATCCGCCCAGATGGTCAAATATTCAAAATAAAAAGTAATAACACATCTGCCCGGATGTTCAGAATTCAAAATATCTCAAGATAAAGGAAATAACATAAAAGAAAGAAAAAAATAAAAACAACATAAACTGGTCCATCAAACCGTCCAGTAGACATCACTCAAAGGAACTCGAGTTGTCATCATCATCATCAACTGCATCTTTGTCACCAGTACCTGCACCCACATTTGTATCTGCACCTGCACCCCCCGAAGACAATGGCATATCCCCAGGCCATGCAGAATAAGCCCTGGAGTCATCCATACTCCGCAGAGAATTCCCCGCTTGAGGCTCCCTGATCATCAGATGAAGCTGAAGCATGCTCTCATAGATGAAGTCCAAAGAGCGGTGGTGAGACGCATGCATTGCCATGTTGGTGGCAGCATCAAAACCCAAACTACGCGGAGGAGCTGAAGCAACTCGAGGTGGGTGAAGAGGTGGCTCACAGAAGGTGCGGCAATACTCATCATCAATTTTTTTCAACCTCACATTTCCATGGGGAAAAAGAACTACACCCACTTTTTTGCACAAAGCCATAACCAATCCCGGATGAGAAATAGCACATGAAGCACGAGAACCATATTCAGTCCCACTGGTGGCCACTCTCATAAGCTCCTTAGAAATAATCGAGGAAAGATCAACAACCTTGTCCTTCAGAATGCAAAAAATTAGAGCAGTCACATCAAGTGTAACATCCGAAACATGGCTCCGAGGGATAAGGTTATGCAGCACAATGGTCATTATCACCCTAGCCTTGCTGTTCAGAGAGCTCTGCTTAAAGCGCACAGTAATTCCAGCAGCACTAACCTCATAAGCTTGATACGAGTACAAATGTGCTCCTTTATGAGCTCGACATCCAAAGTTTTTCTTTTCTACATCCTAACAAAATCACAAAGACAACGACGCCAATTTCTTGAAAGCACAAATGTGTAAGGGTTTAATTGTCGAACCACAAAGATTGTTTTATGATATTTATGCCGTTCTACAATTGCTTAAGTTTTAGACTTAATGGTAACAAAAGGGGTTTTAGTGTTTGTATCGAAAATAGACTTTTTCATTCAAATAAATTCTATGAGTTAAAAGTATTGGTTTGTAAAAGATTCTTAAAAAGCATATGTCAAAGTTAGAGTTTGATAGGTTTATTTGCATATATAGTTTTGATCAAAAGATAAACTCATTTCAACAATGAACACATTCACAATATCCTCTCATAATGTTTATTTCTAACACAAAATGTGAGCTTTACCATTTTGATCCATTGATGATTTCTCACTCAATCTATCAAAATGGTAACATTTATGTTCAATACAAAGTGAACTCCAAAGCCCATAACTATCTCTAGCTTATGGTATTTGGGTGATGAAAACTTAGGTCAAATGTTGCTCATATCTCTCAATCATAAAGCAACACAAAGGGTTTGTCATAAAAATCAAAGCTTTCATCATATATTCATCATCAAGAGTTTATACAAAAGGATCAAGGCCTATACATACAAAATAGAACTATCTACCTTCTAACCTTGACATACTATGGGTTTAGCTCTCCATTTCCAGGGAAGCTTCCAACAAAAGATGAAGATGAAGAACATAGAGCATTAATGATAATCTCTTGACTTTAAATGCACCCAATCTTCTTAGAACAAGGTGAAAAAGTGTTTAAGGTATATTTAGGTATAATGTCAAAAGTTACATCCCATGAAAATTGTGAAACAAATGCTTATAAAGAAGCTAAAATTGCAGGTCTCGCTGAGCGAGAATTCATTAAAGGTCACAACTCGCTGAGCGAAAATATCTCTGGAAACTTCGCTGGGAGCTCGCTGAGCGAGCTTGAAGCGAGCAAGAATCCTTCAATTTCTTCCAAAATTTCCCAAAGATGGTCTTGATGAAATTTTCTCCATATTTCCACAGTGTAACCTAAGATTACAAAAACAAAAGTTAAATAAATAATGCTTTGAAAATGCTAAAACTAAATTATGAATAAGTATAAGAAACAAAGGGGAAAAAGCATTAGAGATCAAAATAACCCTTGAAAAGTACCAGAAAATCTACTAAATAATAACACTAACATGCACTTATCAACCACCAAAGGAGGAATTTAGGGATTACCGACAAATTTCTTGATGGAAAGAGGCTTATACTTTACCAATATAGGAAATATGACCACCTTCGAAGTTATCTATTTGTTGCTTATCTATGGGTTATTCCTCTTCCCCAATGTTGAAAACTTCGTCGACATCGACGCAATCAAGATCTTCCTGATTGAGATTCCAGTTCCAACACTTCTTGCAGATGCTTACAATTCAGTGCATCTAAGGAACCTACATGGCGGAGGAATGATCATGTGATGCGTGCCACTACTCTAAAAATGGTTCATTTCCCACTTGCCTAAGTCATATACCTTATGGGATCTCATGCCTACACTTCCTACAATGGAATCAAAATCATTGACAGTAGTGGAAGTTTTCCAAATATACCTTTCATTGGTACTAAAGGAGGAATCAACTACCACCCAATGTTAGCTCGTCTACAACTTAGATACCTGATGAAAGATATACCCTTCAACATTCATCTGAAAGGTCTTTTCTTTGACGAAGGAGAAAGTGACAGATCACTAAAAGAAAAGATTATGCACGCCTAGCGTGATACTTACAAGAAAGGAAAAAATCTATGGGAAAGCCAAACTACATTTCCATGGAACCATATCTCGAATGGGTGCAAGCCAGAGCCATCAAGTTGAGGATGCCTTACCCTCAACAAGAAAACAATGCTCTACTTCATGAATGATACAGAGAAACTTCAAATTGCTTTCAACAAAGTCCATAGAGAGAAGAACTCATGGAAGAACAAGTATCAAATTCTCAGCCATGAGAATACAAAGATCCAGAGTCTTCTGAAGGAAAAGGATGCTCTCATAGAGATGCTTGAGCATCATGTTATAGAGAAGAAAGAATTGTTGTCTACCAAATGCAATTCGGGAACTTCCTACGCTTGGCAAATAATTGTTGATCTTCCAGAAATTGAAGAAGCTCAATTCAAGAGACAGAAGAAGGATCATCAAGGGGTTGAAGTTATAGCAAGAAGGACTCTCGAGTTTTAGTTTCCTTTCAGCATTTTGTAAAAGACTGTACTTCTGTTTGTAACATTTCCCAAATTCAATAAAAAGTTTGTATGATA
Source organism: Lathyrus aphaca (assembly GCA_963966055.1). Lineage (NCBI taxonomy): Eukaryota > Viridiplantae > Streptophyta > Magnoliopsida > Fabales > Fabaceae > Lathyrus > Lathyrus aphaca. The sequence continues at coordinate 503,524,011 of OZ014520.1, forward strand.
TTTGCAACATATTGTTAAATATTTCTTAAAATAAAAAAAGCCTAATAAAAAATAACATTTGCATCGTGTAGCGGTAAAAATCGTGAGTGTAATCTATTGATTAACTTAACTCAATAAACAAGAGACATCACCGCGCTTTTATTTATTTCCAAATGGAAAAAGGAAAATACAATGAACAAAACCTAAATGAATATAAAAGCAAAAAGCTAAAAGAAATGGACAAAGACAAGGGTAAGAGGGTTGGTTACATAGAGGGAAGGTACTAACACCAATACATCCTTGGTACTCCACGGGAACCTCTTTGATTTATTGAAAACTTTTGGTTTGAAAGGAGTTTGTTAAAAGAGATTGAATTGATGAGAAGAGAAATGTTTTTTTAAGGTTTTTGTGTTTATAGAGACTTTTGTCTCATGCCTATGTACCCACAAAGTGCAATATAGGATCAAAACCTCGTAGTTCATGGTACAAAAAATGAAATTGATATGTTGGATTGATATTAAAATGTAAAGATAAGTCATTATTCTTTAGCGAATAATTTCGTTAGAAAGGATTAATCATGTCTAAACATAAGAAAAAGATTAAAAGGAAAAGTGCACGAGGGCACAAAAAGGATTGAATGAGTTTTGCATTTTTTTAAAGTCTTTTAAAAAAGGTTTCAATATGCTTATGTAGTTTAGCATTTATTAAGAAATGAAACGAAAAGGTAAAATCACTTGACCAAAGTCAAGGTTTGAATTATGAAAGTGGTTAAAGTTTGAAACAAAGAAGTTTTGAAAAGAGGGATAAATTTTTTGAAAATTAAAGAAGTGGGAGGATATGAATAGGCTATCCTAAGACTCAAAATAAAAGCTAAAGTATGAATGATCTAATCACTTGAAGACACTTCAAAGCATAAGCAAAATATAATTCCATCCTCTTGAGAAAATTGGACAAATAAAGGCTAGAGTACCAAGCTCCATAATGATCCAAGCAAGGGAAAGAGAATCCTAAGCCTAAGTCCATAATCAAGATGAAAATATCCTTCGATGCAAGGGATAATAACCATAGTCCACAATTAAGAGCACAAGTCTTTTAAAGTGTTTAGACCTTTATTAATGTTTTTGTGTTCAATTGGATGAAAGAAAATAAGCACAAGTATAAAATAACAAGGAAAAATGACGTGAGCATAAACATGATATGATAATGAGAACTAAAAATAAGAGAGAGATAGGGAGCAAGAAGGAAATAAAAAAGGATAGGGAGCAAGAAGGAATCAAAATATATAGTAATATAGTTTAGTAATATATACACAATAATGTGGTGAACTTAATCATCCACAAAGAGTAACAAAGGCATAAGCCTCAAAAGCAATGCCGATTATTCTGTCTCGCGTCTTGATCTATATGGTTGAACGATGTGCTTAAGTCATATTTAATGAAAACTTGTCAGAAGATCGATAGACTCAAAGTCTCTACTGTAACACCCTGATTTAATCGTTTAATTATTTATCCGTTTAATTTAAGAATTGTTGTGTGTTGTGTGAATTGTAAATATTGTTGTGCGTTGTTATGTAGTATTGATGGTTGCATATCCTTAGTGAAGGGTAGTGGAATTGTGATGTAGGTTAGTGTGTTGAGTAACAAGAATTATATTATTTTAATTTAATATAAGTTTAAAAATTTATATTATATATTGAAATAATTTAATTAGTGGAATATTAAGTAGAAATGGCATTATGGTGATTAGATGAGAGGTTAGTGAGGGCAATATGGGGATTCCAATATTAGGGGTCCAAGGGTTATGTTGGGAATTTGGAGAAAAGAGAAGTCAGTTCGTAGAAACTGACCGTGAATTGAGAGAAGCTTGGATAAAATGAATAAGGGAGCTAGGACAAGAGAAGAGGAAGAGAATTCCACCAAGGGAGAGATATCGTCCGTCGAATCAAGGTAAGGGTGGGATTTCTTTCATCTCCTAAGGGTAAACTAATATGAGTATTGAGTAGAGAATCATTAGGTTAGAATCTATGAGGTTGAAGGAAAGTTGATGAAAAAGTATGATAGATTGAGTAGGAATGGATGAATTATTGTGTTTATTTGATTGAGTGATTATGTATAATATGAATGTATAGTAGGTATGGATTTCTACGATTTTGTTTTTTATGTAAATAAGGGTTTTGGAAGAGAGAAATCGTCGCAGGAGATAGGCTAAAATCGCAGAGAAATTATGAAGAATTCATCGTCCTGCTTAGCGCGGTATAGCGCGGTGTTGGGAAATTTCGCCTCTTCCAGGTAGAGATGCACGAGCTTAGCATGGAAGTGTGGCCGGTCAGCGCTGTCTGGAACCAAAAATAAATTATTTTATTATGAAAAATTCCAAAAATTACTTATTTTTTACCCTGGTGGCTAGGTGTTGGTATGATGATCTTAGGATCATGTATTGGTAGGTTATGTGTTGGTTTTGTAGTGTGATAGAGGAAACGGGATAAAAATATGATTTGACATGTATACATATGGGTTGTTGATGTTGTTATACGTTGTTCTTGATGTTGTTGAATGCTGTTATTGATATGGTTGCATGTTGTTTTTGATATTGTCGCATGTCGTAGTTGATGTTGTTGCATAATGTCATTGAAGGTGCATAGTTGTGGGATGGTGTACCAAGGTAGGGTAACAATGTCCATCCAAATTCCATGAGGGAATCGTTGTTGGTGCAGTCATGAAATAGAGATCGTACATGACCATGAAATAAGGGTCGTGGGTGTGATCATGAAATATGGATCATACTGGACCGTGAAATAGGGGTCAAGAGTTTCGATGGAAACTGGATCATGAAACAGGGATCGTTAAATGGAACCATATGCATTGAGTCTAGTGGAGTCTCATTTGCATGAAATAGTTGATAGTTTGTATAATGATTATACATTTGTTGGTGTGAATGTTTTTTGTTGTTGTTTGATTTAAGTGGTGAATACTTGATGATCCTTATCTCTTATTTGTATTATTTTTCTCTTTTGTTGGTGTAAGTATCTCACCCCTTCTGTTTGAATGGTACCTCTACATGGGTAACGTCCAGGTGATCAGGAATAGTAGAGTCTATTGTTGGTGAAATAAGTGTACTTCAAATTAGAAGAGTCGGCTCTGATACGTAACTTGGGAAGTAGGGAACAATGTCAATTTTTTTTATGTTTTCAACAAAAGACTAAGTTTATGATTGAAATTCTATGCTTATTTTCTTTGGAATTTCCATTGCATGAATATTTTTATGTTACGTATCGTTTGATCTATGTTTTGAATGAAATGTAACACTTGAATTCTGATTTGGATTTTTTTACTCTGATTTTTAATTAAACTTTTATGGATAAATATTTGGATGTTACAAAGTTGTATCAGAGCAGGTCGATCCGTTCGACCAAGTAGTTGAGTCGTTGTTGTATGTTGTTGTAGGTTTCTCAACCGTTGTTTCGTGTTGTTGTTGCGTGGCAAATTTAGAATGGCTAGGAGAAATGATGTTGCACTTGCCGTCACTATGCAAGTTATGGCTCAAGCTGTGTAGATTCCAATGAATGATGGGGATCAGGAGAATGATGAGTTTCAGAAGAATGATCCACCTACTTTCAAGGGAAAGTATGAACCGGATGGAGCGCAAGAGTGGCTCAAGGAGATTGAGAGGATCTTCCGAGTGATGAAGTGTTTTGAAGGTCAAAAAGTGCGGTTGGGTGCTCACAATTTTGCGAGAGAAGCTGATGACTGGTGGATTAACACTTGTTAGCGGTTGGAAGCGTCTGATGAGGCAATTACCTAGATTATGTTTAGATGGGAATTCTTGAGGAAATACTTTCCGGAGGATGTTCAAGGAAAGAAAGAGACTGAGTTCTTGGAATTGAAGCAAGGGAGTATGTCGGTTATGGAGTATGCAGCCAAATTTTCTAACTTGGCAAATGTTTATCTGCACTATGGTGAAGCAACTACTGAGTTCTCGAAGTTTGTTAATTTCGAGAATGGTTTGAGGTCTGAAATCAAATAGGAAATTGGTTATCAGAGGGTCAAAAGATTCCTGGATTTGGTTGATTGCTGCAGAATCTTTGAAGAAGACATCAAGGCACGATTAGATCACTTTAAGAGTTTGGCTGAGAGGAGAGGAAAGCAACAGATGCACCGTGGAAATCTGTATGCATCTCCGGCTGATAAAGGTAAACAGAAGCATGTTGAGGGTAAGAAGCTAAATGGGGGAGGTGCCCCCGCTTCTCTGAAATGTTATAGATGTGGTGAACTGGGTCATCATATTAGTGAGTGTACGAGTGACGTTAAAAAGTGTTTCAAATGTGGCCAACCTGTAAATTTGATTGCAGAGCCATAACATGGTGACTAGCTAAAACTGTGGAGAGCAGGGCCATATCAGCACTCATTGTCAGAAACCAAAGAAAGCTACAACTGGAGGAAAGTTGTTTGCTTTGACAGGAACATAGACTTCCAGTGAGGATCGATTAATCCGAGGTATTTTCTATATTAATGATACACCTTTGATTTCTATGATTGATATTGGTGATACGCACTGTTTTATTGCCATTGACTGTGTGAGAAGATTAGGTATTGTTATTTCCCCCATGAAAGGAGAAATGGTTATCGAAACTCCTGCTAATGGATCATTAACTACTTCTCTAGTTTGTTTGAATTGTCCTCTATCAATTTATGGTAAGGACTTTGGTTTGGATCTAATATGTTTGCCATTGGGAGGTTTAGATGTGGTTCTGGGAATGAACTGGTTGGAATTCAATCATGTTCATATTAATTATTTCAACAAGTCAGTTTGATTTCTTACTCCCGATGAAGAGGAAGAAGAAGCTGATTATCTAACTGCTAGAGAGTTGAGGGGACTTTTGAATGAAGAAGCTCAAGTATTAGCATTGTTTGCATCTTTGTCAGTGGAAAATGAAATAGTAATTAGTGAATTGCAAGTAGTGAGAGAATTTCCAGAAGTATTCCTAGATGACATTATGGATGTACCGCCAGGGAGAAAAGTGGAATTCAATATTGATCTTGTGCCTGGAACTAGACCTATTTCGATGGCACCATATCATATGTCGGCTCCTGAATTAACTGAATTGAAGAAACAATTAGATGAATAGTTAGAAAAGAATTTTGTAAGGCCGAGTGTGTCGCCTTAGGGAGCTCCAGTGTTGTTAGTGAAAAAGAAGGACGGTAGTATGAGGTTGTGTATTGATTACATGCAGCTAAATAAAGTGACAATTAAGAACAAATATCAACTTTTAAAGATAGACGATATGATGGATCAGTTAGTGGGTGCTTGTGTGTTTAGCAAGATTTATTTGTTGCCGGGTTATCACCAAATAAGGCTAAAATATGAGGATATGCAGAAAACAACTTCTAGGACTCAATATGGACAATGAATATGTAGTGATGCCATTTGGAGTTACTAATTGTAACACCACAAATTTGCCCTCTTCTTTTTAGCATCATCATCATATCATAAGCATGGTATATCCTTAGTATTTTGCATAGAAAAATGAAGCATACCATTCTCATGTTCTCATGTTCTAGCATTAGGCATATGATCAATCATTGGTGTATTTGAAGCCTAACAAGTCAAAGCAAGAAGTTAAGTGACCTTGTCCAAGTCCCATGAAGTGTCTACATGGCATGTACAAGCTCAATATCCTTTGCAAAAGCTCAGAAGGTTGGGAGATTATCAGATGATCCAAGAAAGGGCAAGTTCCTACACAAATGGTCTCCAAATTAGGGTTTCATTTTCAAGCAGGGATTCTTTGTGACTTTGGCCATTTCATGGGGGAAAAGTCCTTCATATGATATGTGAATGCTATGGATGAAATTTGGTGAGAAAATTCATTGAGAAAGGCAGTCATTTCATCAGTTGCTTGCATAAGAAGAAATTGGTCAAACTACTTATCTGAAAAGTCAACTGTGACAATGCAAGGGTTCCAATCCTATTTTTCAAGCCAAGGGATGTTCTTAAGGTCATAAAAGAGGTTTGGCAAGGTCAAAGGTCAAGAATTTAGGGTTTTGGCAAGGGTTTCCATTTTTGGCATATGGCATGTAACTAAAGCTTTCTTTCATGACCAGAATGACCTAAAATGGAAATTTTTTGGACATGAAAGTTGTAGGAGATTTTCTCCCATTTCTAAAAAGTACAAGAACATGTCCATAGCCCTCATGGTTTTAAAGTTATGCTCATTTGAAATTTGGTGATTTTTAGGGTTTTTCTTAAAATCCAAGTTTCTACCATTTGCAAAAACTTATGAAATGCATTTTCAAGCCATTCTTTGTACCAATTCTGGTTATAGGCATCAAGGGCAAGGAATGAAGAGTGTTTGGCTCAAGATAAAATCATAAAATCACGCATGGAGTGCATGGTATTTTACTTAATGCAAAAATGCAAATCATCACCCAAGGAAAAATGCACTCACATCCAAGGGTCAGGATTGCTTCAATCATGATTGAGGAGAGATATGTAATCAGCATGTGCATGGAATGGGGATAGAGCATGAGCAAATGATGTGCACACTCACTTCTTGCAAAATTGCAATTAGATCCCCATCACACTTTTGATGTGCACACTCACTACAAAACCCTAATCAATATCAAAAGCCACTCTATATATAAGCAAAGGATAGCATTTCTGAACCCGAAGCAAATCTCATTCTTCTATTTCACACTCTCTTGCATTTCTGCAATTTGCTTCGAATCTCTTTTCTCCCTCGCGCATTGTCCAAACCAATAACACAACCTTCATCCTTGAACTTCAGAGATCATGAATCCATCATTGTTGTGATCTCTAAGCAAAGTTCTATACCAGTGCAAGTTCATACCAAATGCTTTCGAATTGCTAGATCCAAGTTATTCGAAGAGTTCTTTCACATTTATTTTGGCAACACATCAATGTGTGGCAATGGAAAATCATCTTTTGGACTGGCTTTATTCAAATCTCTGTAATAAAAAAACATTCGGACTTTTTTGTCTTTCTTTAGAACTGGCACAATATTGGCCACCCATTGAGGATAATTAGATGTCACAAGAAAACCTGCATCAATCTTCTTTTGAACCTCCTGTTTGATCTTTACTGCCATATCAAGATGAGTTCTTCTCAACTTTTGCTTCACAGGTGGACATTCAGGCTTTAGCGGCAATCTATGCTCCATAATATTAGTATCAAGACCGAGCATGTCTTGATAAGACCAAGAAAACACATCAACATACTCTCTAAGAAGCTCTACCATCCTCTTCTTAACATCAGAACCAAGCAATGCTCCAATATTGACTTCTTTCTTATCATCTTCAGAACCCAAGTTGACCAATTCCGTAGACTCTCCATCAGGCTGAATAACCTTCTCCTCGTGCTCAAGCAACCGAGAAATCTTATTTGGAATCTCTTCAACATCCTCTTCCTCAGCTTCGAACACATGGAATTCAAAGTTAGGAATGGGCATATGATCATTGTTTTCAATCAATCTGCACAATGATTTTATTTTTATTTTAGAGTATGAACAAAATTGAAAACATTATACAGATAAATAATGATTATTATTTTTTGGGTTTTTTATGTTACCATTTTTCAGAATAAAGCAAAAAGGAAAAACACATATGGAAATTAAAATAACATTTTATTGATGTTGATAAAATTTGAAACAAAGCCCGACAAACATCACTCTCACCTTGGGCAGAGTGAAAGGATTTTTGAAAGAAAATAAAACAAATTACTTTGAAGCATGAATAAAAGAAGGTGAAATTCTGTGATCAGGTATGAGATGTCCTATGTGATGTCCCAACACTTGACAGATTTAACCAAAACTTAAAGTGCAAGAAAAATTAAACAACACAGAAGTTTGTTAACCCAGTTCAGTGTATAACCACACTTACATCTGGAGGCTACCAAGCCAGGAGGAAATCCACTATAAGTAATATTAATTCTAGACTTAAACAACCCAGTTTAATCTTTCACTTAATATCTACCCAATGCAATTTCTACCTAAGACACAACTTAGATATGAGTACCAACTCACTCCCCCTCAATCACACAGTGATCAAGTTTACAAGTTTAATAAAATTGAAGACATTCTTCAAACAATACAGCTTGATCTTACTTCACAGTTTCAATCAAGTCACAAATGCACTTTTGCTTAAAAGCTCATAAAGTGGTATAATTAAAAACAACCTGTTATTGAAACACAACACCCTATTTTATCTTCTGAAATTCGTACTCAATTTTGTGAGTTTCTGTTGATTAAATAGGTGTTTGTAATTTGGGCTTTCTGTAGGTTAATCCAGTCCTAAAAGCATGCAGCTTCCACCTTGAATTTAGGGTTTGTTACTTCCTAGATTCTAGGTGATTTAGTTCTTCTGATTAATCTGAATCCTCATAATAATACTCCCTACAGATGCGCCTTGTTCTGTTTTTATCCATCCATAATCAATTCCAGATAACTCTCCTTAAATATCTCAGATCAGTTAGACATTAATTAATTCTGGTAGCAGGTTTGAGATGTCTCAACATCTGTTGGGATATCCTGAAAAACTGAACTTAAGTCATTTACACAATGTCCCAACATCTGGTGAGACATCCTGAAATAAGTTCTTATACTCTGTTTAATAATGTCCCAACATCTGATAGGACATTCTGAACTGAATTCAATATTTCTTGTTGGTCAAAAATTCTGCCAATTCTAGACATCTACAAACTCCCCCTTTGGCTAATTTTTGGCTAACATCTTTTCTGGTTATCAGAGTGCAGCAGAAGTTCTTTTATCAGAGTATAACATTACTTTTCTGTTGAATCATATTTGAGATTACTCCCCCTCAAACATATATGTATCCAGTCTTGTTGCAACAGAAAAAAACACTTATTCAGTTCAGAAGCAAACAGATTTTTCATTCATAATCAAACAGCATTACACATTGTTGTTGGTGTTGTTCTCCCCCTTGTTAGACACAAATTTTGGGGCCAAAGATACTAAATCTAAATTACAATGCAACAGTCATTACATTTGTCCTCACATACAGTTAATCACTCAGATTCCTCACTTTCAGTTTCTTCATCATCCTCAGTTTCTTCATCAGAAGCAGCTTTCTGATCACCTTCACTCTCCAGCCTTTGGATGATTTCCTCAAGCTTCTGCTTCCTTGCTTCAAGTTCTTTGCAAGTGCTCTTTAGTTCAGCAATCAATGCAACCTTGGAGATTGGAGTATTGGCAGTTGAAGGACCTGTAGATGTCCCAGAGGGTGCTTCAACATCTGCTGCATGATGACTTAGGAACAGTTTGTAGTGAAAGGCTAGAGGGCTTTCTCTTTTGCAGACTGTGTCCTTCTCAGTAAGGATCCCAGGGTATTGACTTAGCACTATACCACACAGCAATGAAGGAAAAGCTATTGGCAGCTTTGTTGCAGATGAGCTAGCATGCTTCAAGGTCTGATCAAAGATGTAGGCACCATAATCCAGCTTAGTTTGAGTGCCCACAGCATAAATAAACCTGCCCAAACCAGTGGATATTGAAGATGTGTGGTTGGTAGGCACCCAGTTTGCTGTACCAATCCTGTTCAGCATGGCATATTTTCTTGTCAGCATGCTCACTGAGAGCTTTCCTTTCACTGGCCAAGCCTTGACCTGATTTGCAGTGATAACCTTGCAGACTTGGTTATCAGTCTTCCCTAGCTCATTTGGTCCATCAGACTCTCTTCCAAGGTATTGGTTGATGATCTGAGGAGAGAACTCTACACACCTGCCTCTAACAAAAACTTTTCTAAATTCAGCAGACTTACCATTTGCACAATCTTCCTGAAGATTGACTATGAATTCTTTGACCAGTAGTTCATAGCATGGAGAGAGATTGGAGACTGTTTTGAAGAGGCCAGCAGCAGATATGAGGTCAATTAATTTAGTGCACTCAAGTGCATTACTGCTCAGCTCTCTTTCAAGTGCTACACTTCTTTGGTACACAAACTTCCATCTGTTAACACTAGATACATGATGAAATGAGATGTTGTCCAAAGGAGCTTCTGGAACAGCAGTTGAAGCCCTAGAGGGTGCTGTTTTCTTCTTTGGAGGAGATGTTGGGACATCTGTTTCAACATCTGAGTCTGGAGGAGTGACAACTTTCCTCTTCTGTGTTTGCACCTTGCTCCATTGTTTGGTAGGACCAAAGACAGCTTTAGATTTGTCTTTCTTTGGGGTAGCTTGCTTCTTCTCAGGAATTGCATGTCCTGCTTGCATCTTTTCTTTCCTAGTCCTGAGCCTTTTGGCTATGCTAGGTCTTACAGAGGCAATAATCTCTGTATCAGAATCCTGCTCTAGATTCACCACAGGAGGAGATTGAGCAGTCTCTTCTTCAGCTGGATGATCAGCAGAGATATGCTCTTCAGTTAAGGCTTTGGTCTGATCCTCAGATTCTTCCTCACCACTTTCATTTGAGGCCTTTTTCTGGTCCTCAGATTCTTCTACAGCAGCATCAGATGAGGCCTTTTGATCATCCTCAGATGTTTCAACATCTATTGGGACATCCTGTTGATCAGGAGTGTCCTTTGCAGCTTGAGTTTGTTGATCATCTTGTGGAGCTGGCATGGTGTTCAGAGGGATAGATATGCCACTAACCACTCTTTGTTCAAAAAGAATCTTGTTAACTATCTCCTTGATGGAAGCATCCACATATTCAGAAGATTTTGGAGGCATGTTTGTTGGTGAAGGAATGCCTTTGGATTTGCTGCAGACTTGATCTTTTGCTCTTTTTGGAGTTCTTGGCTTTTTAGCATGAGGAGCACTTCCTCTGATTTCGTCCAATGGGGTTGACTTCATGGGTACCACAGAGACGGGGGTTGCATGAACCACATCTTCTTTGTTGAGAATTTCTTCAGGAGTGTTAGGGTTTTGAGACATTTTCAAAGAAGATGGATGAAGAGTTTTAGGGTTGATGATTTCTGAAGAACAGCTAGATGATGCAATTTGCTTTTGATAGTATGATGAGAATATGGATAGCTGAATGGGAGCTGTTATTATATAAGTAGCTGTTACATTGAAAATGATTAGGAATGGAATACCCAAGGTTCTTGACCAGACTGTTGTTGCCATCTGGTACTTATGCCACACAATGTCATATGACATGTTGGCACATCTCATTAACTGCTAAATCTCACATAAACAGATTCCCAATTTGCCCCTTAAGTTCTCAAATTGTGTAGCATCCAATGCTTTGGTAAAGATATCAGCCAACTGCAGATTTGTAGCTACATGTTCCAATGAAATCACTTTTTCTTCTACAAGATCTCTGATGAAATGATGTCTGATATCAATATGCTTGGTCCTTCTATGTTGGATAGGATTCTTTGATATGTTAATTGCACTCAAGTTGTCACAGTACAATGTCATGACATCTTGTGGGACATTGTACTCAGTGAGCATTTGCTTCATCCAAACTAACTGAGAACAACTTCTTCCAGCTGCTATATATTCAGCTTCAGCTGTAGATAGGGATACACAATTTTGTTTCTTACTGAACCAAGAAATCAAATTGTTTCCTAGAAAGAAGCATCCTCCTGAAGTGCTTTTTCTGTCATCAGCACTTCCAGCCCAATCAGCATCACATAAGCCAGTGAGAATTGGTTTGCATCCATGAAAGTACATTATGCCATAGTCACAAGTACCATTAACATATTTAAGAATTCTCTTGACTTGATTGAGATGACTGACTTTTGGATCAGCTTGATATCTTGCACATACACCTACTGCAAATGCTATATCTGGTCTGCTAGCAGTCAAGTATAACAAGCTTCCAATCATGCTTCTGTATAAGCTTTGATCTACATTCTCACCCTTTTCATCTTTAGTCAGCTTTAAATGTGTGGGGGCAGGAGTTCTCTTATGAGTAGAATTTTCCATTCCAAATTTCTTGACTATGTTCTTGGTATACTTGCTTTGGGAAATGAACATGGAGTCTTCCATTTGCTTTATTTGCAGACCAAGAAAGTAGGTTAACTCTCCTACTAGGCTCATTTCAAATTCAGATTCCATCTGGTTGACAAAATGTTTGACCATCCTGTCAGACATCCCACCAAAGACAATGTCATCTACATATATTTGAGCAATCATGACATTTCCTTCTTCATCTTTAACAAACAAGGTTTTGTCAATTCCACCTTTTCTGTACCCTTGCTTGATAAGAAAAGTAGTCAGTCTTTCATACCATGCCCTTGGAGCTTGCTTCAGACCATAAAGAGCCTTCTTTAGTTTGTATACATGATTTGGACAGCTTGGATCAACAAATCCTTTAGGCTGTTCTACATATACCTCTTCATTAAGATAACCATTTAAAAAGGCACTTTTCACATCCATTTGAAATAGCTTGAACTTTAAGATACAAGCAATTCCCAAAAGTAGTCTGATTGATTCAAGCCTTGCTACTGGTGCAAAGGTTTCATCAAAGTCTACTCCTTCAATTTGAGTGTATCCTTGAGCTACAAGTCTAGCTTTGTTCTTTGTAACAACTCCTTGTTCATTTGACTTGTTCTTATACACCCATTTTGTTCCAATCACATTTATGTCATCAGGTCTAGGAACAATATTCCACACTTCATTCCTTGTGAATTGACCTAGTTCCTCTTGCATAGCACAAATCCAGTATTCATCAGTAAGAGCTTCCTTGATGTTTTTAGGTTCTATTTTAGAAACAAAACAAGAACCTGAAATCACTTCTCTTGATCTAGTTCTCACACCTCTGTTGGGATCACCAATTATCAAATCTTTGGGATAATCCTTCTGTATTCTGATGGAGGGAGGTTTGCTGGATTGTTCTGTCCTTGCATCAGTTTGAGTGAAGTCATAATGATCACTCTTTTCTTCAGCTTCAATCTTGATATCAGCAGATGTTCCAACATCTTCTGGGACATCTGTAGGAGCATCATCAATTATCACATTTATAGACTCCATGATAACCTTGGTTCTAGAATTAAATACTCTATATGCTCTGCTGTTTATAGAGTATCTAAGAAAAATCCCTTCATCACTTTTAGGATCCATTTTTCTTCTTTGCTCCCTATCTGCCAGAATATAACAGTTACTTCCAAACACATGGAAGTACTTAACTGTGGGTTTTCTGCCCTTCCAGACTTCATAGATTGTGGACAAAGTTCCTTTTCTTAGAGTAACTCTGTTGTGGATGTAACAAGCTATGTTCATAGCTTCAGCCCAGAAATACAAAGGTAACTTTTTAGCATGGATCATAGCTCTTGCTGATTCTTGAATAGTTCTATTCTTCCTCTCAACAATTCCATTCTGTTGAGGAGTGATTGGTGAAGAATATTCATGATTGATTCCTTCTGAAGAGTAGAAATCTAAGAACTTTTGGTTCTCAAATTCTTTTCCATGATCACTTCTTATTCTAATCACACAGCTGGCTTTTTCCCTTTGTATTCTTTGGCATAAGTCTTTGAATACATCAAATACATCAGACTTTTCCTTGATAAAATTTATCCATGTATACCTTGAAAAGTCATCAACCACCACATAGGCATACCTCTTGCCACCAAGGCTTTCAACCTGCATAGGTCCCATAAGATCCATATGCAATAGTTCCAAAACTTTGGAAGTTGTCAGATGTTGGAGCTTTGGATGGGACATCTTGGTTTGCTTTCCTATTTGACATTCACCACATATTTTGCCATCATCAATCTTCAGTTTAGGAATACCTCTTACAACATCCATAGATATTATCTTCTTTATGCCTCTGAAATGAAGATGACCTAGCCTTTGGTGCCATAGTTTCACTTCTTCTTCTTTAGCTAAGGAGCAAGTTGAAGTAAGACTGAAGTCTTGAGATTCCCACATGTAACAGTTGTCTTTAGATCTGGCTCCTTTCATGACAACCTCTTGTTCTTTGTTAGTCACTATGCATTCAGTTTTAGTAAAGTTTACATTGTACCCTTGATCACATAATTGACTTATGCTGATCAGGTTAGCAGTTAAACCTTTAACTAGCAGCACATCATCTAGTCTTGGAACATCTTGACAGTCCAAGGTCCCAACTCCCTTGATTTCTCCTTTAGCTCCATCTCCAAAGGTTACATACCTGGATGAATGTGACTTTAAGTTTACTAGCAGATTTTTCAATCCAGTCATGTGTCTTGAACATCCACTGTCAAAGTACCAGTCTTCTTTAGCTGATACTCTTAGTGAAGTATGTGCTATATATGCAGCACTTTTCTTTGACCATTTGAGTTGAGATTTCTTTTGATGCCTCTTCCATGTGTGTTGTTCATCAGTAGATCTCCAAGATTGATTGTTGATCTTGTTCTTGTGTATGTAGCTTTGATCAGCCTGAATGCTAGCTTTTGGTCTCCATACCTTCTTGATTACCTCTGTCTTCTGCTTAGGAGGTTGCTGATTTCTTTGATGTCTATGCAGCACTTTCTTGGTAACTTCTATTTTCTGCTTAGAAGGTTGCTGATACATCTGATTTGGATATCCATGCAGCTTATAACAATGAGGTTTAATATGTCCAAATCTTCCACAATGATGACATCTCCATCTTTGATACTTCTTCTTCATTTTGTTCTTTTCAGAATGTTGAGACATCTGTTGGAACATTATGTTTGACTTTGTGTTCTTTTCCTGATAATGAAGCATCTGTTGGGACATCTTGTTTGACTGTATGGATTTTGAAGTAGTTTTGCTAGAACTAGCTTCATCTTTATGTACTCTGTCAAATCCCAGTCCAGTTTTATCCCCTTAATGCTTATTGTTGTTGAGAATAACATCCAGTGTATTTGAGCTGCTGTTCAACATTCTAACAGATTTGGACATGTGTTCCAATTTGGAGTTGAGAAGACTTACTTCACTTTTCAAGGTGTCAATGATTTCTTGATCACTTGCTTTTTCATCTTCTAGTGCCTCCTTCTACTTCTTTAGCTTTATAACCTCACTGCATATTTCAGTGCTTCTTTTGTATAGATCTTTGTATGCTTGCTCAAGTTCTTCAAAAGTAAGCTCCCCATCACTGGAATCACTTTCAGATTCACATAATCCAGCTAAAGCAGTGATATGCTTAGCTGATTCTTCTTCTGAATCACCTCCTGAGTCTTCATCAGACCAGGTTACAGATAGTCCTTTCTTTTGCCTTTTTAAGTAGGTAGGACATTCATTCCTGATGTGTCCATATCCTTCACATCCATGGCATTTGATTCCTTTTTCTTGACTGGTCTTTTCATCATAATTTGACCTTCTGTTAGCATCATAAGGTCTCTTGTTCTCAGAAGAGTTTGTGTATCTTCCACTGGGTTTGGATTTGCCTTCCATCCCTCTGAGAATCTTTTTGAATTGTCTTCCAAGCATAGCAATGTTGTCTGATAAGCTTTTACCAGTTTCTGATTCATCATCTTCTTCTTCATCAGTATTTGTCACCAAGGCTATGCTTTTGTTCTTCTTAACATTTGTGTCATTCATTCCCATCTCAAATGTTTGAAGGGAACCAATGAGCTCTTCAACTTTCATAGTGCATATGTCTTGAGCTTCTTCTATTGCTGTGACTTTCATGTCAAATCTTTTTGGCAAAGATCTGAGGATCTTTCTTACAAGTTTTTCATCAGTCATCTTTTCTCCCAAAGCTCCAGAAGTATTAGCTACTTCTAAGATGTTCATGTAGAATTCATGAACTGTCTCATCTTCCTTCATTCTCAAGTTTTCAAACTTGGTGGTGAGAAGTTGAAGTCTTGACATCTTTACCTTTGATGTTCCTTCATGAGTTATTTTGAGAGTATCCCACACATCTTTGGCTAGCTCACAGTGATGCACAAGTCTAAAGATGTTCCTATCAATGCCATTGAATAGAGCATTTAAGGCCTTGGAGTTGCCTAGTGCTGAATCTTCTTCCTCCTTACTCCATTCTTCTTCAGGTTTCAACACTTTTGACCCATCTTTGGTGTCTTGGATAGGATGTTCCCATCCAATGTTGATTGCTCTCCAGGCCCTGTTGTCAAGTGATCTTAAGAATGCAATCATTCTTGGTTTCCAGTAGTCATAATTAGATCCATCCAGTATAGGTGGTCTATTTACTGATCCTATATCTCTATCCATGTTTCCAGAATTTGTATTCCCTAGATCTCACCCAGTATAAACAGGCAGGGTGCCTGCTCTGATGCCAATTGAAATTCTGTGATCAGGTATGAGATGTCCTATGTGATGTCCCAACACTTGACAGATTTAACCAAAACTTAAAGTGCAAGAAAAATTAAACAACACAGAAGTTTGTTAACCCAGTTCAGTGTATAACCACACTTACATCTGGAGGCTACCAAGCCAGGAGGAAATCCACTATAAGTAATATTAATTCTAGACTTAAACAACCCAGTTTAATCTTTCACTTAATATCTACCCAATGCAATTTCTACCTAAGACACAACTTAGATATGAGTACCAACTCACTCCCCCTCAATCACACAGTGATCAAGTTTACAAGTTTAATAAAATTGAAGACATTCTTCAAACAATACAGCTTGATCTTACTTCACAGTTTCAATCAAGTCACAAATGCACTTTTTCTTAAAAGCTCATAAACTGGTACAATTAAAAACAACCTGCTATTGAAACACAACACCCTATTTTATTTTCTGAAATTTGTACTCAATTCTGTGAGTTTCTGTTGATTAAATAGGTATTTGTAATTTGGGCTTTCTGTAGGTTAATCCAGTCCTAAAAGCATGCAGCTTCCACCTTGAATTTAGGGTTTGTTACTTCCTAGATTCTAGGTGATTTAGTTCTTCTGATTAATCTGAATCCTCATAATAAAACTCCCTACAAATGCGCCTTGTTCTGTTTTTATCCATCCATAATCAATTCCAGATAACTCTCCTTAAATATCTCAGATCAGTTAGACATTAATTAATTCTGGTAGCAGGTTTGAGATGTCTCAACATCTGTTGGGATATCCTGAAAAACTGAACTTAAGTCATTTACACAATGTCCCAACATCTGGTGAGACATCCTGAAATAAGTTCTTATACTCTGTTTAATAATGTCCCAACATTTGATAGGACATTCTGAACTGAATTCAATATTTCTTGTTGATCAAAAATTCTGCCAATTCTAGACATCTACAGAAGGAACATCAACAGCAAGCCATTTCTTGCAAATCTTTCTGTGCGTAACAAAGTTAGGCATTTCTTCATCTTCATCGTCTTCAATAATGCCAGCAGCAAAATGATCATTGATAAACCCAACACTTCGAAATCCTTTCTGAATAGTCGTCAAGTCATTGAGAGCCACACCTGGTGCAAAACCAATACCAAATCCTTCTTTATTGTTAATAGCATCAATAACTCGTCCCCAACCGTCAGATTGACCGGTTTCAAGCACACGCAAAGCATCCTTGAGAGAAGACATAGGCATAAAATTCTTCTTAGTAGGATTATCAACAACAGGAAGAGCCTAGAATGAAGTTCCCACCTCTTCTTCAGCTTCAATATAAGAGAAAGATGAAAAATTACTCACTAACATCGCCTGTTCACCGCCAAAAGTCACTAATTTTCCATATTTCACAAACTTCAGCTTCTGATGGAGAGTAGATCTCACAGCTAATGCCTCATGAATCCAGGGTCCTCCAAGGAGACAACTGTAAGCAGGACATATATCAATTACTTGAAAAGTAATTTGGAATATAAACGGTCCAATCAGAATAGGAAGATCAACTTCACCAATCACTGTCTTCTTCGATCCGTCAAAAGCTTTCACGATAATCCCACTATGCCTCATGGGAGCACCTTGGTACGCAAGCCTTGACAAAGTCAACTTCGATATCACATTCAGAGAAGACCCCGTATCAATCAGCACTTTAGACATAGAATCTTCTTAACAGTTCACTGAAATATGCAGAGCCAAATTATGGTTCCTTCCTTCTTTAGGAAAGTCATCATCACAGAAACTCAAATTGTTGCACGATGTGATATTAGCCACAATACTATCAAACTAATCAACAGTCACATCATGATCGACATAAGCTTGATCACGAATATTCTGCAAAGACTGCCTGTGAGCCTCAGAGCATATGAAGAGTGATAAAACTGATATATTCGACGGAGTATGTAACACCTACTCAATAACGTTGTACTCGTTTTTCTTTATCAATTTCAACCCTTCATCTTCACTATCTTTCAAACTGGAATCACCAAATTGACCGTATCGAGAAACATCATCCTCAATCTGCTTACTCGCACTTGTATCTTCAACTCTCTTCGGAGGATCAAAATCATAATCTCTACCACTTCGATTAACCTTTGTCACATCAGCAATTCTAACCACGTAATTTGGAGAAGGAATAGGAACTTCCTTACCATTTTCTATCATCGTAGCATTATACCGATATGGAACAGCTTTATCAGACTTATATGGTATTGGGCCAGGAAAATTGATCACCAAGAGAGTAACATCATACTTATGGCTATCAAAGGAAATAACCACATTTTCAGGGACAACTTTCTCAGGGATATTGAACTGAGGCACAATAACATTCACTTCATTGTCATACTCGTCTCTTTTTGATGTCACTTCAATCAACTTATCATCCATCATCTTTTGAATGTATCTCTTAACAATCACACAACCGCGAGGGTTCACCGAACAAATACAACATCCAACATAATTGTGATCAATATCATGATATTCACTTAAGAAAGCATGCATATCAACCAAATACCTTCGAATATGGCGGATATCATAAATCTTGAACAGACCAGGACAAGCATCAACCATGTTCACAAACGTATTACCATGTTGCAGCAGTGAATTTGTCTTCACATTTGTATTAACATCATTGAAAGACAAAACATTGCTCCTTATCAATTTATGTACTTTAAACTTCAATGGATAACAGTTCTTAACATCGTGCCCCGGGGTACCTTGATGAAAAGCATAGTGAGCCTCTGGCTTATACCACCATGAGATAGATTATGGAACTGGAGGTGGAGAACGTGTTTGCACAAGATTCTTCTCAATCAGAGATGGAAGAAAATTCGTATATAACATCGGAATGGGATCAAAATTTGGCTTAGAACGACCCTGTTGATTACCACTTTGTTGCACATAAGGCTGTTGATAACGAGACTGATACTTTGGAGCTACTGGCACAGTTGGAGTCATATTAATCATCGGAGTTACAGAAGCTACGTGCTGCTGATAACGATTCTCACAACCACAAGGTCATCTGTAACTTTCACGAGACACATCATTAGTCTCACCTTCTTTCTTTTTACTGAAGTTGAACCTCTTATAATGCTATTACTACTCTCTTTGCTCAATCATCCCTCACAGACAACTTCTTCTAATCACATCCCCATACTCACCATTTCAGTGATATCAGAATGAGCACTTGCAATCATCTTCTCATAGTAGAAAGAACCTAAAGTCTTCAAAAATATCTTCATCATTTCTTTCTCTTATAAAGGAGGAACAATCTGAGCTGCTAGCTCACGCCATCTCTACGTATACTCTTTGAAAGTTTATTTGTCCTTCTGGGACATAGCATGGAGTTGGTCTTTGTCAGGTGCCATATCAACATTGTACTTGTAGTGCCTAACAAAAGCCTCTCCCAAATCATTGAAAGTCCTGATTTGGCTGCTGTCCAAACTCATGTATCATCTCATGGTTGCACCAGTCAGACTATCCTGGAAATAATGAATCAGCAGCTGATCATTTTCCGTCTGAGCAGACATCTTCCTAGCATACATAGTCAAATGACTCAGAGGACAAGTATTGCCCTTATACTTCTCGAACTCAAGCAACCTGAATTTAACGGAACCTTGACATTAGGAACCAAACAGAGATCATAAGCATCTTTACCAAACAAATCCTTATCCCTCAAAGCCTTCATCGTTTTCTTTATCTCATCAAAACGTCTTTGAAAGTCATCGAGTCTTTCAATCACACCAGCGCCTTCACTGGGCTTAGCATGGTAAATCATTTCATCATGGTGCAGAGTAGTGTGCATCATAGGCGATGCAGTTGTCATCACTGGCTGAAGAGTATTAAATGCAACAATCTCAGGAGGAGGAGGTGGATAACCAGCATGAATGAAATCAATTGGCATACCCCACGGTGTGCTAGGAGGCATGCGGTAGCGAAGAGAAATGACAGTTTCAGAAGGAATCGATGCAGTGACGATCTCAAAGATGATTGTATTCTAAATCAGAGAATTAGGAATAGGGGTGGCTGATTCTGAGCAGCCACCAAGCTTTCCATCATGGCAGTGATCCTTTCCAAGCTATCCTTCAGAGACAAAACTTCCTTGTGCAGCTCACGATTCTCTTATTGTAAGTTAGCTTGTGAGTCATCTTGATAGGAGAACTAAATGAATACCAGAAAACAACATAAGATCCATGTACAACACTTAAGAAGCAAGACCAATGCAGGCATGATGCATGGTATGCGTATACAAATGCAAAGATTTCAAAGGACTATAAGATAAATTGAAATATTTATAAAGAAACATTTTTTGAAGTACTAAAAAAACTCATTCTCATTAAAATCAAAGTCAGGATTACAAGTGAAGTACAAGTCTCAACAATCCTAATGAGAGAAAAGTAAACTAGGCATAGGGGATCATATCTGAAAAAGATCCAAATCATGGATGGTACTTCATGTGAATCCTCTTAATCTCTTTCTTGTACTGATTCTCCATGTCTTCCTTATCCTTTACCAACTGGTCAACAATAGCCTTCCAAGCACCGGATGTAGGAGTAATGGTAGATGGAATACTAGAGGAAAATAAATCCTCACTTGACCTCTTTGTAACACGCCTCTCAAGTAACTCAATGAGATCATCTTTCTCCTTCAATTACTTTTGCATCGTCATCTTCTCAAGTCGAAATTCTTCTTTTTCTTTCTTCAACTTGTCCAACTCTTCTTGAAGAGCAACCTTCTCATCAATGGGAGGAAGAAAAGCGGACAATGGTAATATAGGAAACAAAGGTTCCTCGGGTGGATAAGGCATCTTGAGCTTGGAAGCCCTAGATCGAACCCACTGGATGTAACACTTGGAGGGAGCAAGGTGTTGTCTTCCCAATTGACCCTTCTCTTTCTGATGAACCGCATGCCAAGAATGAGCGATCTTTTTCTTCATTTCTACATGATATGCACCATTAAGAAAGAAGAAACTGGATAATGAAAGGTTTCTTAGTATGTCCTTCAAGAAATATCCCAACTGTCGCCCAGCAAGAATGGGGTTGTAACTAATTCCTCCACGTGTACCAAGAAGAGGTACATTAGGAAATTCTCCATAACTATCAATAAGCACTCCAGTATCATAATAGGAACAATACCAAGTCAAATCCTTATGACAAAGAGATATAATCCTTTGAGACCATTTTCGCTTCTCTCTGTTATCCTTGAAGACATCGGACTTTGGTAGGTGAGAAATAAACCACCTATAGAGAAGAGGAGCATAACACACAATTTCTCCATCACCTTTGGAGGTCCTATAATGAAAGGCATGATACATGTCTCCAAGCAAAGTAGGTACCAGATTTCTATTCAAGAAAATCTGAATGGCACTCTCGTCAACAATACCCTCTAAGTTGGGAAACAAAACAATCCCATAAATGAGAAATGCAAGAATAGCCTCAAATACATCCTTATGACCCAAAGTAAGAGAAGTAGAAGCTTTCCCCATTAAGAACTTGGCATTAATACCATGAACACTCCCTTTTGGAGAAACTTCTCACTAAGATCGGACTCTTTGAGAAAAAGGGCTTTGGCGATGACTTTGGTCGCAAGCTCCTTCTCTAAACCACTAAAAATAAATCCCTTGTCCAAAATAGGTAGACTCATCGAATGAGAGTACTCCTCCAAAGTCGACACAAGTTGATAATCAGGAAAGGTGAAACAATGATGCAACAAATCATAAAACTGAGCCAATGTGGGGAGAATCCCCTCTGGTACATCGGTATCCAAGATAAAAAAACAACTTTCCATAACATTTCTGGAACTCCTAGGTGTCAACCACTAAAGTTCCTAGCTTTCTCAACTCTACTAGATTAGGATTCTTGAAGATGTACTTCCTTTTATTCCTACTTTCAAAATTCATAACCATAGACATCTGAAATTTTGCAAAAGTATCCACGAGCATGAAGTCAAGGTAATAGAACACCTCCCACAAAGGTAAGTACTAAGGTTTTGTCTTCATTTTACCTGCAGAAAACCAAAAGGGTGCTAACAGAGGTGCCCAGAGTTAACATTCATCTTTAGAATATTATCGATACATTGGATTACTCCCCAACCAATAACTTTCTTAAAATAGACATCATCCGAGTGTAGTATAGTGTGACAACCACCTTAGGTTTATACCCGGATAGTTTCCGCACTACTTTCCTAAATTGGCTTGGATGGTTTAAGGGTTCTACAGTCCTCGGTATGATCATCTCAAGGTCGGAAAATAACGCCACGTATGATTACTCATCATGACATTGATAATCCAAGAGAGCCTAACCGAGTGGAGATTATCGAATTGATATAGCTTTGGACGACTCCATCGCGTATCGCTTTGAATATCGTCGTCCTATCATAAGTTCAACTCAAATCTGGGTTAGAATCTATCTCACTCACAGAAGATCACCAAAACCGAAACAGAACAAACAAATAACAAACAAATCAAACCAAAGTAGTAAATAAATCAAAGTAGGCCGAATCCACTTAGAGATTACTCCCCAGTAGAGTCTCCAATTTTCTGTAGCGGTAAAAACATGAGTGTAAGCTATTAGTTAACTTAACTCAAAGTAAACAGAGTCATCACCGTGCTTTTATTTTAATATTTTTGTGTTTGGAGAGGTTTACCACCTCATGCCTACGTACCCACAAAGTGCAATGCAAGATCAAAACCTCGTAGTTCATGGTACAAATAGTGAAAAAGGGTTGGTTATAATTAATTTTATTAAGTGAAGAGAATTTGTCATTTTCAAGTGGATGGCCAAACAAATCTACCATGAGAATGAAGGCATGGACTCATACATCATTATGGGGAGGGCGCCAACTCGGATAAAATCAACGAGTATGCCACTAAACCCCCATGAATGATAAGAGACTCAATTACATCAAACTAAAACCATGGAGATTGAAAGACTTGCACACGACTAACGAATAATGACTTATAATCGGCACTCTTTTAAATAAAACAAAAAAAGTGCACAAAGACACAAAAAAACAACTTGAATGAGTTTGGTTCTTTTTATTTTTTGAATTAAGGTCAAGATGATTAAACTCATTTGTTCTAAAAGAAAAGAAAATGGTAAAAATCCGATTGACCAAAGTCAAGGTTTTGTTTATTAAAGAAGTGATGATTTTGGAAAACAAGAATCCTTTGAAAAAGAGAGAAGATTTTGAAAATTAAAGAAGGGGTAGAGATGAAGGGAATATCCTAAAAAAGAAAATAAGGAGATAAAGGAAGAAAGATCTAACCAAACTTGATGATACTTCCAATTATGAGCGTAAGAGTTTCATCCTTATAAGCTAGCAAATGGCCATATAAAGGCAAGTACCAACTTCATGAAGATCAAAGAAAAGGAGAAATATCCTAAAATCTAAGTCCAAAACTCCATTCCAAAGCTAAGGATACTAACCAGTAGTCATAAGATTAAGATCACGATTTTTTATAGTTTTAATCCTTTATTAATATTTTTGTGTCCAAATGGACAAAAGGAAAATCAATACAACAAAAATAAGAGCCAGAAATATAAACATAATAATGGATGAGTAAAGCATAACGCATAATGAAATAAAAGAGTTAAAGGTGCAAGAAATTAAATGTTACTGGAAAAAGAAATTAAAGTGCAAGAATCTAAAATATTAATAATAATAATAAAAGTATAATAATATTTACATAATAATGGTATGGTGAACTTAATCAACCATAACCAAAAGAGTAACCAAAATCGAAAGGCAGCCGGATCCACTTAGAATCTTACACTATAGCGATTAATTAAGGCAAACCGAATCAAATTCAATGAAATTTGAAAGGCGATTGGGAGACCCAAAGCACCTACGCATCAAACATTCATAAGTGTTGATTCTTAATGCAATATGATCAAACGCTTTGGGATTACGCGAACAACAAGAGGTCCAGTCCACGAAAGTGCAAGTATCCAATTAGATTTTTATTCTGAATTCGGGATACATTTAGGTCTATGTTAAGCAATCACCGAGTAATTTACGAAGTAATTACCCTACAAATGAGGCCGGCCACCACCAATTAAGGTGAACAATGTTAGTGTTAATGCATGCGAGATAAACGATATGTAAATCGCTATCTGAATGCAATACCGCACAAAACTAAAGATGAATACCAAATTGAGTCACACTTATGGTATTTTTACATCCTTAAGTTCAATCACTCATCTCGGTGGATTCAAGCATGAAAATGTATAACTGGTGCAAAGTACCTTACATGAATGGAATAATCCACTTAAAGGTAGTTATTAATTAATAAACACCAACTACTCTAATCTACACCCAAAGTTTATTGAAATTAAGGAGAAAACACTCCCAAAAGTGCTTCCTAAGGTAAAAATAAAAAGGAGGAAGAAGAAGAAAAAAGAGAAACCAAAAAGGAGCTTAAAATAAGCCAAAAACAGCCTCTGACTTGTGTTAACCGGTTAACCAGAATACACTAGAAATGGTTAACTGGTTAATGCAACCAGTTTCAAAACCTACGTAATTTAACACTGGTAAACCAGTTAACCAAATTACACTGAAAATGGTTAACTGGTTAACACTGAACCAGTAGCAGAAAAAATGTTGAAATTCAGCATGATCCATTTTCAAAACCTTTTTCAAACACTTGATGATCATGATCTGAATTTACACAAATTTAAAAACCAAAATACCATGGAATCCCTGCAATGAAACAACAAATTAAGATCCAAAGAATATAGAATTGAAGGCACCAAAGATCTACATCTTGAATGTTAATGGTGAGTATGGGTTTATGGAAAGAGTGATTTAACAAAAGCACTTCTTCAAATTGGACCAAATCAAGCTAGATCTACTGCAATTGATGAAAAAGAAAAGAATAGGATGAAGGTTTAGCTCAAGTTAATTAAGAATTCAATGTGAATTATTGATAACTTCAAAAGAAAGAAAAAGAGCTTTAGTGGAATTTTTGGTTTTGGGGGAGTATTTTGCAAGAGATTTGTTGGCTCTCAAAAGCTTCTTGAATGAATGAAATTATGGTCCTATTTAAAGACTTTAGGTATGAGAATTTGGAGAAATGGAGCTTTCTTTGGTAATTAAAATTAGGTTTGGTAATTGAAAATTTGGTGGAAAAGGGAAAAAAAAGTGGTGATTAGTGAGGGTTTATGGTAGGAAATGATCAAAGTGATGTAGAGAAATCAGAGGGCAATGGATCTAGAGTATTCCAAATGAGATCAATGATCCAAGGGTGTTAAATTTGAATGAAAAATTCAAATTTCACACTGGTTAACCGGTTGACTAAGCATAAATTTGAATTTTTATTCAAACATGATTGCTTGGTTGTTGTGGCCCGATTCTATTTGTACGTCGAAGAAGGCATGGAAATAAACACATGAATCTTGGAATTCCTTGAATGAATCAACTAATTTAGGAAATCCTTGATCATATAAATTTGAATTACTTGCGGATCAACTTCGACTTTTGTCTGTGAAATTTTACTCGAGCTGCAGGACTGCTATTTTTGGTATTTTTCAATTGTTCCTATTCCAGAAAATGTTAGTGAAAGAAAACAAAATATTTTTTGTATTTTAATTAATGGTTTATAAACATAAACAAATAAAGCAATTAAAGGCCACAGTGATCCCCTGTGAGACATAAACCTAACCCAAGATGAACCGAGTAACCAGTGCGATCTTGTTTGTATGCAAGACGCAGATGAAATGCGAAGAAAACTTAGGGCAAAAATTAGAGTGTTACACTGATAACACTAAATTTTAGAGTATTTCTGACTCCGATTTCGCATGCATTCTAGGTCTTTATAGCTATTTTGTTATGTTATTACTTTGTTTTTCTTTATTTTCAGGTTGTTAATGTAATTCAGGCCTCAATCGAGAAAAGGAGTGAAAAAGGAGCTGAAAAGAATAAAAATCAAGAAATTCAGTATTTTGCACTTGCGGCACCCACTGTGGCTGGCGCCATGGGGCCAGCCATGACGTGGCCACGTCTCAAGACCCTCCACATCTTCCATATGCCCACGATCCCCACTTTCTCCACTCATTTACACCCATGGCGGGCGCCATGAGCCTGTGGCGGGCGCCACAAGGCTAAATACTTTCCCTCCACATTTTAGTGGTGGGGGCATCCTTGTCTTTTACCATTTAATGTTTGCCTATAAATAGGACTTTAGATTTTCGTTTTTCATCATCCAAACTTAGATTCTCTTAGGAATATATTAGTTTTAAAGTAGTAATCACTTCACATCAGGGTGTTACTACAATCGAGTGATCGAGTCTGTATACATCTGTGTGATCGAGTTTTGGAGCACTTTGGGAGGAAGTTAATCCTGCCTCCATTTTAATTCCAGTTCGTATTTTATTTTTCTGCACTAGCTTTATTTTATTTAGTTTCCGCATTGCATTACTTTATTTATTTCTCGCACTCGCTTTACTTTTATTTACTTTCCCGTACTCGCTTTACTTTAATTTACTTTCCGCACTCGCACTAAATACCTTTATGAAAAATATTAAAATGAACATTTACTTTACCATGTCTAACTAAATTTATAAATGTTAGAATGTAAGGATCATAATTGAACCGGTAATCTGTACAACTGTTTGTAGAAACGCTTAAGGGCTATTTTAACTTTCAATATAAGTTTCATCTTCTTTAAAGTTCCGTTGGGTAAGATCGAAAGCCGTCCAACGCCTATTTAACTTAATTGTTTTTAACTATTTCACAAAAAGCCAAAAGCGCTTTGTTTAGTTCATTAGGAGTTTTTAGATTAAAAAGAAAAGAGATTTTAAAACTATTTTTGGACACGTTAAGAAGTTTAGAGACTGGTTCGTGAGAACCTCTTTTTGCTAGAAAATTCAGGTCAAAGTACTTTTCAACTTAGTAAAGATACTATATTTATTAAAAATAGGTTTAATACTCTAACGCAGTACGCACCTTTTTATTCGTGACAATATGAGGGTTTGATTAGGGAGTACAACTCAGTTCTAAATACGCGAAAGCGACAGTTCCCGTTGAATTAGTTCTTTTCAAAGTAGGAAACATTGTCCATAAGTAGTTCTATTAGCAAGTACTTGATTATCAATTGATTATGTGAATTGCATTCGAACCTTTCTTTATCAATTAATTTTAATTTACAATTTTATTTATCATTGCGCACCCTTTAAAACCATTATTTTCAATTTCCTTAGATACACACCATAACAACAGATAACGATAGATTGACACTTGGTCTCTGTGGATTCGACAATCTTTTATATTACTCTGATGCGTTCGTACACTTACGAAAAACACGCATCAAGTTTTTGGTGTTGTTGCTGGGGACCAATTTCGTCATATTTCATACCCTGTTGTTATACCGTTTAGACTAAGGCACTATTTTATAACAAATAAAATAAATAAATAAATAAATAAATATGTTTCACCCAAATTTTCTCTACAATCACCACTCCCAGTATTTCGAGAGATCACAAAAATCACTTATGTCCAACCTTGAAATACAAATGGAGAATTTCAATGCATCACTAACTCATTCTCACCCAAATCACCACTCCCAAAATTTTGAGGAGCCACACCTAAATTTTCTTTACAATTACCAACAGCAAAACTTCCAGTATTTTGAGGAACCGCTAGAATCTGTTAATCCAAACCTCGAAAGATTATTGGAGGATTTCATTGAAACAACAACTAATTCTAGGCTAGAATATATGATGAAGCGCTTTGTGGAGACACAAACCCTCAAGAATGAAGAGTTTAGAAGACACCATCTCGATACTTGTGAAACTTTTAGGAAAATAAACACTATGGTCGAGTCCCTCGTGAATCACTCTAAGGCATTGGAGACTCAAATCTTCCTACTTACACAAACACCTATAGGACCATCCCCTGAGGAGAATGTGTATGTTATAACAACTAGTAGTGAAAAACATATCGAAAATCCTAAGGAGAGTGATAATGACCATGACGAGATTTGTGGTGAGGAAAGAGTAGAGAAAAATCCACCGAAACCATCTGAAAGGAAGGTTGCCATAAAGGTAGAGAATGAAGCAACTATTGTTGTTACCCCTCCATATATCTCACCATTTCCTTTCACGCAAAGTTTTGTGGAAGCTAAGGTAGAATCGCAATCCAAAACATACATGGAGGTATTGAAATATACTTGCACCAATGCACCCTTATTCGAGCTCCAGCATAAAAAGAGAAAAATTGAGGACCATGAAACTAGGGAAATCATTAGTGCTAAGAGGGTAAGGCTAACCTTTGAGATGGTGAATGAAATGACTAAGCTCGAATTTGAAAAGTTAATACTTAGAATAGATCTAGAACCACCACCACAAGTTCAAAATAATGAGCCAACCTATAGAAGGAAGAAAAGAAAAGGTGAGGGATATGTGAGATGGCTTGATAAATGGGCCTACATAACTGCTTTTAAAACCCCTATAGGAACAAACCCCTACCAACTAGTTTATGGAAAATCGTGTCACTTATCTTTTGAGTTAGAGAATAAAGCCTATTGGGCCATCAAAACTTTGAATTTAGATTACCTAACTGCTGGTGAAAAACGTATCCTTGATATCCACAAATTAGAAGAGCTCAGACAATCTGCCTACGAAAATGCCATTATATACAAAGAAAGAACAAAAGCTTGGCATGACAAAAGAATCATAAGAAAAGACTTCAAAATAGGCAATCCTATTCTTCTGTTTGATTCTAGGTTACGACTTTTTCCAAGAAAGCTTCGTTCAAGATGGACTGGCCATTTCGAAGTATCTAAGATTCTAAGATCTGGAGCTATTGAAATCAAGAACCAGACATGTAAATCGTTCATCGTCAATGGACAAAGACTGAAGCCCTACGAAGGAGGTGACATTCCAACAACATACTCCAGCCATACTCTAAGTGATCCACCAAATCCTTCGAATGGTGTGTAAAATCCGGTCGTCGAGCTAACAACGTTAAACAAGCGTTACATGGGAGGCAACCCATGGTTTTCTTATCTTACTTTTATTTATTTTTACTTTATTTTAATTTGTTTCCTTTATTACTCTGTCAGGACTAACGATTGAATGTTTTATGTGATTTCAGGACCCTTTTTGCTAACCTTGTGCAGAATGCAGAATCCTGACGACATGCACGTGGCCTTTAGAGACGACACGCAGAGAGAGAGTTACTATGTCCACATGAGACTCCCTATGGCACCTACACGGTACCCAGACTAAGATTGCATGGATGCCTTGGGGATAGAGCCAAGCGTCAGATTCTTATGCCACCAACTCTAGTGGGACCAGTTTGACGACATGAACAATACTTACAAGAACTTGACTCTATAGTTCCTCATCTAGTTTAATCATGACCCCTGGGCTGGACCAGATGGACATGTTGTTTTCAGGTTGTTCGGGACTGAATACTCTTTCTCTCACAAAGAGTTTCGTGATTTACTAGGTTTTCAGACTACTCCTGATGTTATTCCAGAGACACCGATGGGGTACTTTATGAGCAGAGAAGTGGAGAAGTTTTGGAGTAACATCTCAGGTGAAGGGAACCAAGATCCCTCCACTCAGTTTTCTCAGGTCATCCACAACCTTACGTTAAGGTACTTCCAGATGATTCTAGCATACTCTTTACTCGGTTTGCCAGATACAGAGACTCTGCTGAGTGAGGAGGAGATTTTCCTACTGTTTTATGCGACTCATTCACGCCCAGTTGCTCGCGGAAACTTTCTGCTGAAGGGCCTTTCCAGTGTCGCTAAGTCATCTATAGGCATTATACATGTCGGTGGGATTGTTACACGGATTGCTACTGCATTGGGTTTCTCTCACAAATTATTACATCTCATGATCTTCTGCAGCTACACCACCATGGATGTCAACTTTTGTCTTGATAGAGGATTGATGAGGAGGGCCTCTTTTGAGCCCAACATGTTTAGGTTACTGATTGACGGCGAAGTGATACACTACTTCACATTACCTGACCCGCTGATGACCAGTGTCCATGACCCTTCTAATTGGAGTTATGCTTTAGAGGGTTATGGGGAGACTGTCGAAGAGCCAAAATCACCTCCCGCCGCTGAGTACACTCCTACACCTCCTTCTCCCTGAATCACTATTATGTCTAACAATATGTCTTTGTAGCCGCCTGATCTACATACCCATATTTATGAGCTCTGCAGGGAGACTGCCCGGCTCAAACAAGAAGTAGCGGACTTAGCATTATAGATTGAGATATCTGACCTCACCCATGCCACAGAGGTAGACACTCTATATCAGGAGATTGGAGAGCTTCGGAGGGAGATTGCTGAGATTCGTGGATCGGACCAGGCAGAGAAGCCTACCACATGATCGTTTTACACTGACATTATTGCTCTAGTATTTAATATTTCATGCTTTATTTTATTTCTCGCATCTCCAGACATATTTTATTTTATCGCATATGCTACATTTTCCATGTATTTTTGTTGACAAATCATTTATATATATATATATATATATATATATATATATATATATATATATATATATATGTGTGTGTGTGTGTGTGTGTGTGTGTGTGTGTGTCTAATAAACAAAAAAAAATCCAAAAAAAAAAAATATATATATATATATATATATATATATATATATATCTTTATGTTTAATATTTCAAGGTATGCAAGCTTTGTGCCTTAGAAGAAAGAAGAAAACGCTATTCGGACCCCCCGGAGACAAAAGGTACGTGAAGCCCACTTGGGGGATTAAATATTCTTTTTGGCCCATAAGAAAAATGGCCTTATGGCACCCGCCATAGCCCTATGGCGTCCGCCATGCCGTTCCACCTTATTTCGGGGCAGAATCATCTCCCCCACGATTTTCACACTTTCAAACTTCCAAAACCCATTTTTACATCTTCCAAAAACCCCATTGAACCTCATTAAAGCTCCCACCATTCTCATACATTCACCATCTATAAAACCCATCCAAAATCCATTTTTATTTCCATTCACTACAAACCATAAAAATCCAATCTTTACCATTTCCTACTTAAACCAATCTTCACCACATTCAACTTATTAAAGAGCAACAACAATGGAGTTCAACGGATATATTCTTCACGATGGAAAACTGGGAGATAGGCAGAGAAAGATCATTCAAAGGTTTCAGAGTCAAGAAATTCTCTCGACTAGGTACATAGATGATAATTGTATGTACTCTTTGGGTCTGTATCATAGTGTTTTTCATTTATTAGATTTTCTAGGCTTGCATAATATTTTTATGAATCAAGAACCCACCTTTGAGAGGCTGACAATTGAATTTTTGAGTTCGTTAATATACACTGTCAGTCCTAACACTACTAGCAGAGTCGGTACTGTTAATTTTAGACTGTTTGGAATTGAATACGAATACTGTACCTGCGAACTAATAGGCTTGTTAGGAATCCCTCATTGGGAGGATGCTATATGTGAGGCACCTTTGGATTCGGAATGGTCGGCCGAAGTATTTTCCTTCTGGCAGAGGTTGTCAAGTACTTCAATAAATTCTTTTGAAGGAATACTTGCGTCGACCATCCATAACCCGGCCATAAGAGTTTTCAGATATTTTTTGGCATGTACTATTTTTGGCCGGGAGAGTCCAAATAAGGTCAACGCTAAAGAGCTTCTATTTTTGCAAGGAAGCCTCACAAATAGTCATATCAATCCAGTCCCGTTTATGCTTACACACATGGCTTTAACTGTTAATAAAACATGACCGATTGTTATTGGAGGACTTGTTACGTCTATTGCTCGGGCCATTAACCTGGACAATGAGATAGCTACACTTGAACCCCTACCTCCTCGCACAATTAACTTAAAATTTCTAAAAGACATGAAATTGTGTCGAACGAGGAGAGCGGGTGGTTATGAGTTGATGGTTCATGGTGTAATTATCCCATCTGTTCCCTTGCCTTGCAGTAGACGTACTGATGTACGTTATGAAAGGAACTGGACCTATGATCTGAATGCTCCACCTATTTTGGATCCACTTCCTCCTAAAATTCCTGATGGGGAGGCACATGACACTGATGAAGAATATGATCAGAGAGAGCATTCTTCTGTACCTCACGTGTCCCCCCATCATCATTCACAGTCACACATCGCACCATCTTCCTCTAACCCTGTTGCAGGTGCTACTCCTGGATTCTATATCACTGAGGAGATGTGGCGTGATATGACGGCTAGAGAGGAAAGGTGAGACGACATACTCTCTACCATTTCACAATAACTGGCGGACAACATGAGCTACATAAAACAATCGCAATTGGTTTCGGATCATGCCTATGGGAACGTTTGCCGCACCTTGACCGATATCACAGCAGAGCAGGCCCGCCAGCGAGAAGTCAACCTACGGCACCACCAGCTTATGGAGGCCACTCAGGGTTCTATCCTAGGTAACCTTCGAGAGGTCCGGAGTGCCCAAGCTGCTTTATCGGCACGACTATACCGGAGGGACCAGCAGCGCAGTAGATCCCATCGTTCCAGACCATCACAGTAGGTTGGCGAGGGCACCAGTGGTCCTCCGCAATAGTTTTCCAGGTTACTCTCCATATCTTATTTCGAAACATTGGGGACAATGTTCGATTTAAGTGTGGGAGGGGATTTTATTGCTTTCTGTTACTTCCCTTTTAGTTATTTAATTGCTTTTTGTTCTTTTCCTTTTCAGTTAGTTATTTAGTTTAAGTTTTTTTAGATAATGCATTAGTCTGACAAGTCACCAGTATAGTGTGTCTTTAGTACATCCTCATTTTCCCCATTTCCTTAGCCTTACCAAAAAAAAATTCAAATATAAAACAATGTTGTTTCACATGTTTTTTGGGCTTTAAGACAGGTTTTGATTAGGATGTGGTGACTTAGGTAAACTTTTTGAAACATCAGCATCGTTTTAGCACCATAGACTTCTTGAATATAGGAATCACTCATAAACCTTGCATACCATGGCCTTTATTACCATTCAAAAATTGTCCTAAGTAGTTTATTCTAGCAGTCAGCTCCGACCTAAGCATGCTCTACGTAGGGAACCGATGAACATAAGTGAATGATTCAGTGCTAATAAAAAAGAGAAAAAGGCAAACACTAGGATAGGTGACCCTCACAAAGTCATTTAAACCAAAAAGAGAAAAAAATTCTTTCCACATAAAGAAAACAAATTGCAGTCACCTATTCTTAGTTGGTTCAGAGGTATCTGGCACTGAACTTGGTAGGGAGGATTACGATCCGATCCCCCGCAACTACATTTAGGTCAAATAAAAAAGGGGGTTTACACATGCTTATGTGCCATACATCCTATGTTATGGATCAGAATCACTAACCGGTTACTCTACTATGAAGCATGTACGAATAACGGGCTTAATGTGATTGCGCCTGAATGAAAGGGACCCAAAAAGAGATGAAAAGATAGGCCTAGGTATTGTGGGATGATATGGGTTGGTTAATATAGGATTGAGGTTTATGTCCGTGTTATTATGATACCCTT
Organism: Lathyrus aphaca; assembly: GCA_963966055.1. NCBI lineage: Eukaryota > Viridiplantae > Streptophyta > Magnoliopsida > Fabales > Fabaceae > Lathyrus > Lathyrus aphaca. The sequence continues at coordinate 503,557,664 of OZ014520.1, forward strand.
GGTTCACTTAGTTAGTACCTGTCACTGCAACCTGACCTAATCTTAGAAGCCCTTTTAGCCTAAATCACGTGTTGACACCAGTTTTCTTCGTTGAGCTTTAAATGTTTGCTTGAGGACAAACAAAGGTCAAAGTGTGGGAGGATTTGATAACACTAAATTTCACTGTATTTCTGACTCCGATTTCGCATGCATTCTAGGTCTTTATTGCTATTTTGTTATTACTTTTTTTTCTTTTTTTCCAGGTTTTTAATGTAATCGGGGCCTCAATCGAGAAAAGGAGTGAAAAAGGAGCTGAAAAGAATAAAAATCAAGAAATTCAGCATTTTGCACTTGCGACACCCACTGTGATTGGCGCCATGGGGTCAGCCATGATGTGGCCACGTCTCAAGACCCTCCACAACTTCCATATGCCCATGATCCCCATTTTCTCCACTCATTTACACCCATGGCGGGCGCCATGAGCCTGTGGCGGGCACCACAAGGCTAAATAGTTTCCCTCCACTTTTTAGTGGTGGGGGCATCCTTGTCTTTTCCCATTTAATGTTTGCCTATAAATAGGACTTTAGATTTTCGTTTTTCATCATCCAAACTTAGATTCTCTTAGGCATATATCAGTTTTAAAGTAGTTATCACTTCATATCGGGGTGTTACTACAATCGAGTGATCGAGTGTGTATACGTCTGTGTGATCGAGTTTTGGAGCACTTTGGGAGGAAGTTAATCCTGCCGCCATTTTAATTCCAGTTCGTATTTTATTTTTCCACACTAGCTTTATTTTATTTACTTTCCGCATTGCTTTACTTTATTTATTTCTTGCACTCGCTTTACTTTTATTTACTTTCCCGCACTCGCTTTACTTTAATTAACTTTCCGCACTCGCACTAAATACCCTTATGAAAAATATTAAAATTAACATTTACTTTACCATGTCTAACTAAATTTATAAAGGTTAGAATGTAAGGATCATAATTGAACCGGTAATCCGTACAACTGTTTGTAGAAACGCTTAAGGGCTATTTTAACTTTCAATATAAGTTTCATGTTCTTTAAAGTTCTTTTGGGTAAGATTGGAAGTCGTCCAACACCTATTTAACTTAATTGTTTTTAACTATTTCAAAAACAGCCAAAAGCTCTTTGTTTAGTTATTAGGAGTTTTTAGATTAAAACGAAAAGAGATTTTAAAACTATTTTCGGACGCATTAAGAAATTTAGAGTCTGGTTCGTGAGAACCTCTTTTTGCTAGAAAATTCAGGTCAAAGTACTTTTCAACTTAGTAAAGATACTATATTTCTTAAAAATAGGTTTACTACTCTAATGCAGTATGCACCATTTTATCTGTGATAATAGGAGGGTTTGATTAAGGAGTACAACTCGGTTCTGAATACGCGAAAGCGACAGTTCCCGTTAAATTAGTTCTTTTCAAAGTAGGAAACATTGCCCATAAGTAGTTCTATTAGCAGGTACTTGATTATCAATTGATTATGTGAATTGCATTCGAACGTGTCTTTATCTATTAATTTTAATTTACAATTTTATTTATCATTGCGCACCCTTTAAAACCATTATTTTCAATTGCCTTAGATACACACCATAACAACAAATAACGATAGATTGACACTTGGTCTTTGTGGATTCGACAATCTTTTATATTACACTGATGCGTTCGTACACTTGCGAAAATCACGCATCATACACGCGGAACAGATGTTCAAGTGCAAAAAAATGGAATTTTGGTGAAGGTTTAGAAGCCTGACACGAGTGCCCGTGTCACCTGAGACGGCTCGTGACAGGAGGCCTGGGATGGAGAATTGGTTAAGAAGGAAAACACCAAACTCAACAGCCTAACACGGTTGCCCGTGTCACATGACACGACGCGTGTCAGGTCATGTGTGAAGAAGAAGCATGGCCTTTGGCAACAAGTAGTCTGACTCGGTGACCCATGTCATGGAACACGGCCCGTGTCAGGCTCCTTGAGGAGATTTTTTTCACTTTTTTTATTTCATTTAAGTGACCTCCGGGGGTATTTTGAGCTTTTCGCGTAGTTGTTTTGTGATTTGATACATTAGGCTGAATGTGTGATGGAAAAGACACTTTTGAATTTACACTTGAACTTTGGGAATTGGTTTGATGCTTGAACGGGTTTTTGGAGAACGATGATCCTTCAACGGTGGAAGCAATTGAGGATCTAAGGAATCCAATTCACATTGTAATGGCTTTTACTTATTTCTACAGTTTTATTGTTGTTATTATGAATATGAGAGGCTAAACCTCCCGAATGTTAGGGGTGTCCCTGATTACCTTTTGTAATGACATTGATATTTATTTTATAACAATTTCACTGCATTTTCATTATCATTGTGTTGTTTGATTGTTCGTAATGCAAAACCTAAATTGGAAAATAAGGTTTTCGATCTAAGGTTAACAATAGGTAGGAATACCAATGTTAATGCTTTTTCAAACAACAATATTTTATTAGACATCACCAAGGAATTGGGATGCCATAATTTAACCGTAAAACTTTTGGTATTCTAAAAGCTTGGTATTCATTCTATACAACCAAGAAATTGGGTATAGAGGGAATACCGAAGGGTTTTCTTTGAAGGAATTTTTGAAAACTAATCTTGAAAGGCGATAATGATTTAGCCCTATGGTGAAGTTGCTAATAATTTAGGTTATTTTTCATTATAAGGGTTTTCATACACCTTCCCTAGTGTTATTCTTATATTTGTCATAACAACTTATTTTTATTAAGTGCTTTTACATTCATTATTATAATTTCAAAACCTTTAAAAACCAACTCTAAGACCTTTTGTTCAATTGATATACATAGAACTTATATATTCTTGAGCAGTCCTCAAGAGACCGATACTGGGGTAAATCCCTATTATTATTACTACAATCGATAAAACAGCGCAGTTGTTATTTTACTAATCATTGGTGAAAAGAATTTTGGTGATTTAAGGTGAATGGTTGGAGGAATTGGAGAGACACTGGGGGTAGAATAAATCCAGACACTAAGAAATTGGAGATACATGGTTTAATGAGATTTACAAATTCCAAAAACACTTTTCAAAATATCTCAATTTTCCATAAATTTTTGGAATTCGTAGAGGCATCCAAATCAATTCAAAGCTTCTCTCTTCGTAACCCAATTTTTAGATTTTTTTATTTAAACGTGAGAGAAAATGTAGAAATTACACATTAGTAGAATTTAATGCTAGCTCTCTAATATTGCGGTATTGAGTTAAATGTAAAAAATGCCCTTTTTTGTTATTTAAAAAGAGATTTTATCAAAAGGGTAATATAGAGAGTTAGTGGGATCTTATTTTATTAGATAGATATTAGATTAATTGAAAGTTCGTGTGTTTGAATTTATTGAATATATAAAATAAATTATTTTTTGAACTAATAGATTTTTTTATATTACATTAATGAATGGTAACAACTTTTTATCCAAACTTTCAAAAATGGGCTTAAATAATCAATTATTTTTATTTCCTAATTAATTAGCCCAAGGATCTAATCGATTTGCTAATAAATATTTGCTCATGAATCATTTCCTTTTTTGAACCTTATCTGGCATATAAATATACGCCCCCCCCCCCTTTTCCTTTTTCACGTAGAGAAATGTGAGATATTTCTCTCTCTAAATATTTTATCATTTTCTAACATAGTATATCCATATTGCTTTGAGAAATATTTCTTCTGTTTGGTGACGAAGTTGTTCTTGAAACAAGTATTATTATAAATTTCCTAAGAGTTATTTTGTCCTTTGGGGTGAGTTATTCTTACTTAGAAAGTGTTTGTTTGGGTTTGGAGATAAACTTGTTAAAAGCTCTTTTGGGGGGATTTAGTGTTAACTTTTCATTGATTCATGAGTTCAGCATAATAAGAAAAAGCTCTCCATTTGGATTCGTGAAGAATAACTAGAGAAAATATCCACTTGAGTTCGAGATCAACTTGATATAAAATATCTCTTAATTTATTGTATAAGGTGTTTGTGGGGTTTAACATACTAAATTTTCTCAAGAATTATTGGATACTCTCAAGATTAATTCTTTGGGACATGAATAAGTCACTACATTTAAACAAACCCTCTATAAATCGCCAATGTCATCTCTCTTCCCTCAACTTTTTAACTTATGCATATTTTCTTTATCTCAATTTTATGCTTCATATCCAAAATGTTTTTTGGAAAATGTTTTTTAACTCTAATTTCGAAAATAATTTTGTTTCAAACCAAGGTTTTTCAAACCCCCATAATTCACCTCCTATTGTATGTGGAGTCAGATATTCAACACCGTTATGGAAGCAAGATCAAATTTTTGCGGTTGATCATGTCCTTTGATATTCCCACGATTATTGATTGTAGAGATCAATGCTCATGGTTTCCTATAAATTAAGGGTGTGTATTCAACTTCTCCTTTCGTTTCCTTTTCTCTAGAGTGTCATACACTCTTCGTCTTTCTTGTGATACCCATTCCACTATAATCTTTCTACATTCTTTTATCTTAATCCATATTTGCATGTTATTTCATAGTTATTTGGTGATACTGCTTCTCAATCCGTCAAAACCTACATTTTTCAAGTTACCACTCTTTTCATTTTATCATTTCAACTTCTTGTGTTTGTTTCTAGATCTGGATGATTTATGAAACCCAAACATTTCCTTTATGGACTTTCTCAATTATGATGATATAAGTGACACATCCTATAGAAATGAAGTGATAAACCCTTAAACATTAGAAGTGTGTCCTTTAGAGCTAAGGCACTTGTCATTAGACTTTGTAGAAATTATAAAATCTTTTAATGATGTAATAGATCCTATTATGAATGTTTCTGAGTTGAAAAAATCCATGGAAGCAAGAAATGTGGAGGTGTTTGTAATTAGAGAGGTAGAAACCTTTCTCTTCAAGATTTATATTAGAGAGGCCATTATTTGTTTCTTATTTCCCAAACTCCCCAAACCAAACCCTAAAAGTGTAGAAACATACAAGAACAAATTGAAGGAACGACTTTACAATAAATCTTTTTGTAAATCTAGAGATAACAAGGATAGGTGGAAGAATATTACCAATCATGATTCTGTATTCACATTTGTAATTTTTTTTCTATTGATGGTGAGAATGCGATGGTATGATGGAGGAAGACGGCTTTTAAGTTCCCCATAGATGTAAATCAATTTCCTTGGGTGAAACTAGGAATTTTAGGTATGATATTTATTTTCAATGGGTGCGCCAGATAGAGAACTCTTACTAGGATGTAATCTTTCCCCGTGAATGGATAGTTCTACATATTGATCCTAGCACAATATTGTGTGTTGGATGTAATCTTTCCCCATGAATGGATAATTCATAAGCCATAAATCACTTGTGAATTGCTTTCTCATAGATTCACCTCATGAGTTGAATGTATGTCAAGGTTTTTCACAATTGATATGAGTATAAGAATAATATCCACACTCTGACGATATTTTTGTTTTTGTTTTTTCATTTTTCATCATTCAATGTACCTCTACTAAGTCAGGCATGGATCAAGGATTTATTTCCTTTAGGTAGGGGAATAAGATGTTCAAATTTTATATGGATAATTTCAAGAATTTTAAGGATAAATATTAATCGGGTTGCTCCCTTTAGTCGTGGTGCTCATGAAAGCCTCCATATGATACCTATCTCAATGAGAATTAGGAGACCAATCTATTGGATTAGCTTGACTCGCAGAAACAAATGTTTACCATCGAACTTTAATTTATCCAAGGGAAGGGGAAACATTAGAATAAACCTGTAAATATGAAATGTGAAACAATGCAATAAAAGATCTAAGGTTCGGGGGGTAGTTATACTAAGGGAAGGTACTAACACTCTAAGTATCTACAGTATCCTATAGAAACCTCTTATAATATTTGTGTTTTTTTTATATTTGATTGGGGGAGTTAATTGCTTTTGGGTGAGTGAGAGGGAATTTTTTTATTTTTGTTTTTGTAATGTGTGCGAATAAAGGGGGGGTGGAATAAAAAGGTAGCTCACTAGGATCTCACAATCCTATGCCAACGTATCTTATAATAGAAAGTTAGAACGTTTGTAGTCCCACTGAATAATGAGTGAAATTGGGTTTGTTGGGTTTGAGAAGAGAATAGTTGTCATCTTTAAGGGATATTTTTCACCTATACCAGCACAAATATTTTAAGAAAGAAGAAAATAAGGGAAGAATATTTAAACTTGGAAATATAAGATCCAGAGTAATGCCATATTCTTCCTTTAAACGAGTATTTGCATAATAACAAAAGGACCTCCTGGTGGATGTAGAATCAACAAGTGTTCCACTTAAATTACTTAAATGAAAAAGAGTTTCAAAAGTTTGATTTATGTTGTGGGGATAGAAGAGACATCTCTTCTACAGAGTTGACTCGTGTCTCATCTCTGAGGGAAAACTTGAGTATGAAGCCAAGAATGGCTAAGATTTGAATTGAAGTTTTGAATTTTAAAACCAAGAAGTGGCTAGGGGATCCTAAGGTTTGAACTAAGTCTAAACTATGGATGATGGGAAATTCAACAGTTATGAAATTCTGTGGTCAGGTATGAGATGTCCTAAGAGATGTCCCAACACTTGACAGACTTAACCAAAACTTAAATAGCAAGAAAAATAAACAACACAGAAGTTTGTTAACCCAGTTCAGTGTATAACCACACTTACATCTGGAGGCTACCAAGCCAGGAGGAAATCCACTATAAGTAATATTAATTCTAGACTTAAACCACCCTGTTTAATTTATCACTTAATAACTACCCAATGCAATTTCTACCTAAGACACAACTTAGATAAGAGTACCCTACTCACTCCCCCTCAATCACACAGTGATTTTGTTTACAAGTTTAATGAAATTAAAGTCATACTTCAAACAAAACAGCTTGATCTTACTTCACTGTTTCAATCAAGTCACAAATGCACTTTTGCTTAAAAGCTCATAAAGTGGTACAATATAAAACACCTGCTATTAAAACACTAGACACCCTATTTGGTCTTCTGAAATTCTTACTCAATTCTGTGAGTTTCTGTTCATTAAATAGGTATCTGTAATTTTGGGCTTTCTGTAGAAAGATCCATCCCTAATGCGCATGCAGCTTCCACCTTGAATTAGGGTTTGTTACTTCCTAGATTCTAGGTGAATTAGGTCTTCTGTTTTTAATCTGAATCCTCAATATAACATTCCCTACAGATGCGCCTTGTTCTGTTTTTATCAATCAATAATCAATTCCAGATAACTCTCCTTAAATATCTCTGATCAGTTAGACATTAAGTAATTCTGGTAGCAGGTTTGAGATGTCTCAACATCTGTTGGGACATCCTGAAAAACTGAACTTAAGTCATTTACACAATGTCCCAACATCTGGTGAGACATCCTGAAATAAGTTCATATACTCTGTTTGATAATGTCCCAACATTTGATAGGACATTCTGAACTGAATTCAATATTTCTTGTTGGTCAAAAATTCTGCCAATTCAAGACATCTACAAACTCCCCCTTTGGCTAATTTTTGGCTAACATCTTTTCTGGTTTTCAGAGTGTAGCAGAAGTTCTTTTTATCAGAGTATAACATTACTTTTCTGTTGATTCATTTTTGAGATTACTCCCCCTCAAACATATATGTATCCAGTCTTGTTGCAACAGAAATATTTATCAAAACACACTGATTCAGTTCAGACTTAAACAAATAGGTTTTTCATTCATAATTAAACAGCAATACAATTTGTTGTTGTTGTTCTCCCCCTTGTTAGACACAAATTATGGGGCCAAAGACACTAATTCAGAAATACAATGCAGTGTTGTCATTACAATTTGCCTCACATACAATGATCACTCAGACTCCTCACTTTCAGTTTCTTCATCAGCTTCAGTTTCTTCATCAGAGGCAGTTTCTTCATCAGATGCAGCTTTCTGATCTCCTTCACTCTCCAGCCTTTGAATGATTTCCTCAAGTTTCTGCTTTCTAGCTTCAAGCTCTTTGCAAGTGCTCTTGAGTTCAGCAATTAATGCCTTCTTGGAGATTGGAGTCTTAGCATTTGAAGGACCTGCAGATGTCCCAGAAGGTGCTTCAACATCTGCTGCATGATGACTGAGGAACAGTTTGTAGTGAAATGCCAGGGGGCTTTCTCTCTTGCAGACTGTGTCCTTCTCAGTAAGAATCCCAAGGTATTGACTTAGAACTATACCACATAGCAAAGAGGGAAAAGCTATTGGCAGCTTTGTTGCAGAAGAGCTGGCATGCTTCAAGGTCTGATCAAAAATGTAAGCACCATAATCCAGCTTAGTCTGAGTTCCCACAGCATAGATAAACCTGGCCAGACCAGTGGATATTGAAGATGTGTGGTTGGTAGGCACCCAGTTTGCTGTTCCAATCCTGTTCAGCATGGCATATTTTCTTGTTAACATGCTCACTGAGAGCTTTCCTTTAACAGGCCATGCCTTGACCTGGTTTGCAGTGATAACCTTGCAGACTTGGTTATCTGTTTTACCTAGCTCATTTGGTCCATCTATTTCTCTTCCTAGGTATTGGTTGATGATTTGAGGAGAGAACTCTACACACCTACCTCTAACAAAGACTTTTCTAAATTCAGAGGACTTACCATTGGCACAATCCTCCTGAAGATTAACAATGAATTCTTTGACAAGAAGTTCATAGCAGGGAGAGAGTTCTGAGACTGTTTTGAAGAGGCCTGCAGCAGAGATGAGATCAATCAGTTCAGTGCACTCAAGTGCATTACTGCTCAGTTCTCTTTCAAGGGCAACCCTTCTTTGGTACACAAACTTCCATCTGTTAACACTGGAGACAAGATGGAATGAGATGTTGTCCAAGGGAGCTTCTGGAACAGCAGTTGAAGCCCTAGATGGTGCTGGTTTCTTCTTGGAAGGAGATGTTGGGACATCTGATTCAACATCTGAGTCTGATGGGGTAACAGCTTTCCTCTTCTGGGTTTGGACTTTACTCCATTGTTTTGTTGGACCAAAGGCAGCTTTAGCTTTGCCTTTCTTTGGTGTAGATTTCTTCTTCTCAGGAATTTCAGGTTCAGCTTGCATCTTTCCTTTCCTGGACCTGAGCCTTTTGGCTATGCTAGGTCTAACAGAGGCTATGATCTCTGTATCAGAGTCCTGTTCCAGGTTCACCACTGGAGGAGATTAAACAGTCTCCTCTTCAGCTGGTTGATCAGCAGAGATTTGATCTTCATTTGAGGCTTTGGTCTGATCCTCAGAGACTTCTTCATTACTTTCATTTGAGGCCTTTTTCTGGTCCTCAGTTTGTTCAATATCAGCATCAGCTGAGTTCTTTTTCTCATCTTCAGATGTTCCAACATCTATTAGGACATCCTGTTGAACAGGAGTGTCCTCTGCAGCTTGAGCTTGTTCTTCTTGAGGTGCAGGCATGGTGTTCAGAGGAATAGAAATCCCACTAACCACTCCCTGTTCAAAAAGAATCTTGTTGACTATCTCCTTGATGGAAGCATCCACATAGTCAGAAGATTTTGGAGGCATGTTTGCTGGAGAAGGAATGCCTCCTTTGGATTTGCTGCAGACTTGATCTTTAGCTCTTTTAGGGGTTCTTGGCTTTTTAGCATGAGAAGCACTTCCTCTGAGTTCGTCCAATGGGGTTGATTTCATTGGTACCACAGAGATGGGAGTTGTATGAACTACGTCTTCTTTGTTGAGAACTTCTTCAGGAGTGTTAGGGTTTTGAGACATTGTTAAGGAAGATGGATGAAGAGCTTTAGGGTTGATGATTTCTGAAGTACAGCTAGTTAATGTGATTCGCTTGTGATAGTATGATGAGAATCTTGATAGCTGATTATAAGCAGTTACTAAATAAGTAGCCGTTACATTGCAAATTATTAGGAATGGAATTCCCAAGGTTCTTGTCCAGACTGATTTTGCCATCTGGAACTTATGCCATACAATGTCATATGACATGTTGGAACATCTCATTAACTGCTAAATATCACATAAACAGATTCCCAGTTTGCCCCTTAAGTTCTCAAATTGTGTAGCATCCAATGCTTTGGTAAAGATATCAGCTAACTGCAGATTTGTAGCTACATGTTCCAATGAAATCACCTTTTCTTCTACAAGATCTCTGATGAAATGATGTCTGATATCAATATGCTTGGTTCTGCTATGTTGGATAGGATTCTTTGCTATGTTTATTGCACTTAAGTTGTCACAGTACAATGTCATGACATCCTGTGGGACATTGTACTCAGTGAGCATTTGCTTCATCCAAACCAACTGAGAACAACTGCTGCCAGCTGCTATATATTCAGCTTCAGCTGTAGATAAGGATACACAATTTTGTTTCTTACTGAACCAAGAAATCAAATTGTTTCCTAGTAAGAAGCATCCTCCTGAAGTGCTTTTTCTGTCATCAGCACTTCCAGCCCAATCAGCATCACAGAAGCCAGTGAGAATTGGTTTGCAACCATGAAAGTACATTATGCCATAGTCACAAGTACCATTAACATATTTAAGAATTCTCTTGACTTGATTGAGATGACTGACTTTTGGATCAGCTTGATATCTTGCACATACACCTACTGCAAATGCTATGTCTGGTCTGCTAGCAGTCAAGTATAACAAGCTTCCAATCATGCTTCTGTATAAGCTTTGATCTACATTCTCACCCTTTTCATCTTTAGTCAGCTTTAAATGTGTGGGGGCAGGAGTTCTCTTATGAGAAGCATTTTCCATTCCAAATTTCTTGACTATGTTCTTGGTATACTTGCTTTGGGAAATGAACATTGAGTCTTCCATTTGCTTTATTTGCAGACCAAGAAAGTAGGTTAACTCTCCTACTAGGCTCATTTCAAATTCAGATTCCATCTGCTTGACAAAATGTTTGACCATCCTGTCAGACATTCCACCAAAAACAATGTCATCAACATATATTTGAGCAATCATGACATTTCCTTCTTCATCTTTAACAAACAAGGTTTTGTCAATTCCACCTTTTCTGTATCCTTGCTTGATAAGAAATGTAGTCAGTCTTTCATACCATGCCCTTGGAGCTTGCTTCAGACCATAAAGTGCCTTCTTTAGTTTGTATACATGATTTGGACAGCTTGGATCAACAAATCCTTTAGGTTGTTCTACATATACCTCTTCATTAAGATAACCATTTAAAAAGGCACTTTTCACATCCATTTGAAATAGCTTGAACTTTAAGATACAAGCAATTCCCAAAAGTAGTCTGATTGATTCAAGCCTTGCTACTGGTGCAAAGGTTTCATCAAAGTCTACTCCTTCAATTTGAGTGTATCCTTGAGCTACAAGTCTAGCTTTGTTCTTTGTAACAACTCCTTGTTCATTTGACTTGTTCTTATACACCCATTTTGTTCCAATCACATTTATGTCATCAGGTCTAGGAACAAGATTCCACACTTCATTCCTTGTGAATTGACCTAATTCCTCTTGCATAGCACAAATCCAGTATTCATCAGTAAGAGCTTCCTTGATGTTTTTAGGTTCTATTTTAGAAACAAAACAGGAACCTGAAATCACTTCTCTTGATCTAGTGCTCACACCTCTGTTAGGATCACCAATTATCAAATCTTTGGGATGATCCTTCTGTATTCTGATGGAGGGGGGTTTGCTGGATTCTTCTGTCCTTGTATCATTTTGAGTGAAGTTATCATGATCATTCTTTTCTTCAGCTTCAATCTTGATATCAGCAGATGTTCCAACATCTTCTGGGACATCTGTAGGAGCATCATCAATTATCACATTTATGGATTCCATGATAACCTTGGTTCTAGAATTAAATACTCTATATGCTCTGCTGTTTGTAGAGTATCCAAGGAAAATCCCTTCATCACTTTTAGGATCCATTTTTCTCCTTTGCTCCCTATCTGCCAGAATATAACATTTGCTTCCAAACACATGAAAGTACTTAACTGTAGGTTTTCTGCCCTTCCAGACTTCATATATTGTGGACAAAGTTCCTTTCCTTAAAGTAACTCTGTTATGGATGTAACAAGCAGTGTTCATAGCTTCAGCCCAGAAGTACAAAGGTAACTTTTTAGCATGGATCATAGCTCTTGCTGATTCTTGAATAGTTCTATTCTTCCTCTCAACAATCCCATTCTGTTGAGGAGTGATAGGAGAAGAATATTCATGATTGATTCCTTCCGAAGAGCAGAAATCTAAGAACTTTTGGTTCTCAAATTCTTTTCCATGATCACTTCTTATTCTGATCACACAGCTGGATTTTTCCCTTTGTAATCTTTGGCATAATTCTTTGAATACATCAAATACATCAAACTTTTCTTTGATGAAATTTATCCATGTATATCTTGAAAAATCATCAACCACCACATAGGGATACCTCTTACCACCAAGGCTTTCAACTTGCATAGGTCCCATAAGATCCATATGCAAAAGTTCCAAAACTTTGGAAGTTGTCAGATGTTGGAGCTTTGGATGGGACATCTTGGTTTGCTTGCCTATTTGACATTTACCACATATTTTGCCATCATCAATCTTCAGTTTAGGAATACCTCTTACAGCATCCATAGATATTATCTTCTTTATGCCTCTGAAATGAAGATGACCTAGTCTTTGGTGCCATAGTTTCACCTTTTCTTCTTTAGCTAAAGCACAAGTTGAAGTGAGACTGAGGTTTTGGGATTCCCACATGTAACAGTTGTCTTTAGATCTGGCTCCTCTCATGACAACCTCTTGTTCTTTGTTAGTCACTATGCATTCAGTTTTGGTAAAGTTTACACTGTACCCTTGATCACATAGTTGACTTATGTTGATCAGGTTAGCAGTTAAACCTTTAACTAGCAGCACATCATCTAGTCTTGGAACATCTTGACAATCCAAGTTCCCAACTCCCTTGATTTCTCCTTTAGCTCCATCTACAAAGGTTACATACCTGGATGAATGTGACTTTAAGTTTACTAGCAGATTCTTCAATCCAGTCATGTGTCTTGAACATCCACTATCAAAGTACCAGTCTTCTTTAGCTGATACTCTTAGTGATGTATGTGCTATATATGCAGTACTTTTCTTTGACCATTTGAGTTGAGATTTCTTTTGATGCCTCTGCCCTATGTGTTGTTCATCAGCTGATCTCCAAACTTGATTGTTGATCTTGTTCTTGTAGCTTTGATCAGCCTCAGTGCTAGCTTTTGGTCTCCATACCTTCTTGATGACTTCTGTCTTCTTCTTAGGAGGTTGCTGATTTCTTTGATGTTTATGCAGCACTTTCTTGTTAACTTCTATTTTATTCTTGGAAGGTTGCTGATACATCTGATTTGGATATCCATGCAGCTTATAACAATGAGGTTTGATATGTCCAAATCTTCCACAGTGATGGCATCTCCATCTTTGATACTTCTTCTTCATTTTGTTCTTTTCAGAATGTTGAGACATCTGTTGGAACATTATGTTTGACTTTGTGTTCTTTTCCTGATGTTGAAGCATCTGTTGGGACATCTTGTTTGACTGTATGGATTTTGAAGTTGTTTTGCTAGAGCTAGATTCATCTTTATGTACTCTGTTAAATCCCAGTCCACTTTTATCCCCTGAGTGCTTATTGTTGTTGAGAATAACATCCAGTGTATTTGAGCTGCTGTTCAACATTCTAACAGATTTGGACATATGTTCCAACTTGGAGTTGAGGAGACTTACTTCACTTTTCAAGGTGTCAATTATCTCTTGATCACTTGCTTTTTCATCTTCTAATGCCGCATTCTGCTTCTTTAGCTTTATAACCTCACTGCATATTTCAGAGCTTCTTTTGTATAGATCTTTGAATGCTTGCTCAAGTTCTTCATAAGTAAGTTCTCCATCACTGGATTCACTTTCAGACTCACATAATCCAGCTAAAGCAGTGATGTGCTTAGCTGATTCTTCTTCTGAATCACCTCCTGAGTCTTCATCAGACCAGGTCACAGAGAGTCCTTTCTTTTGCCTTTTTAAGTAGGTAAGACATTCATTCCTGATGTGTCCATATCCTTCACATCCATGGCATTTGACTCCTTTTTCTTGACTGGTCTTTTCAGCATAATTTGACCTTCTGTTAGCATCATAAGGTCTCCTGTTCTCAGAAGAGTTTGTGTATCTTCCACTGGGTTTGGATTTGCCTTCCATTCCTCTGAGAATTTGTTTGAATTGTCTTCCAAGCATAGCAAGATTGTCTGATAAGCTTTTATCATTTTCTGATTCATCATCTTCTACTTCATCAGTATTTGTCACCAAGGCTATGCTTTTGTTCTTCTTAACATTTGTGTCATTCATTCCCATCTCAAAAGTTTGAAGGGAACCAATGAGTTCTTCAACTTTCATAGAGCATATGTCTTGAGCTTCTTCTATTGCTGTGACTTTCATGTCAAATCTTTTTGGCAAAGATCTGAGGATTTTTCTTACAAGCTTTTCATCAGTCATCTTTTCTCCCAAAGCTCCAGAAGTATTAGCTACTTCTAATATGTTCATGTAGAATTCATGAACTGTCTCATCTTCCTTCATTCTCAAGTTTTCAAACTTGGTGGTGAGAAGTTGAAGTCTTGACATCTTCACCTTTGATGTTCCTTCATGAGTTGTTTTGAGAGTATCCCACACATCTTTGGCTAGCTCACAATGATGCACAAGTCTAAAGATGTTCCTATCAATGCCATTGAATAGAGCATTTAAGGCCTTTGAGTTGCCTAGTGCTGAATCTTCTTCCTCCTTACTCCATTCTTCTTCAGGTTTCAGCACTTTTGATCCATCTTTGGTATCTTGGACAGGATGATCCCATCCAATGTTGACTGCTCTCCATGCCCTGTTGTCAAGTGATCTTAAGAATGCAATCATTCTTGGCTTCCAGTAGTCATAGTTAGATCCATCCAGAATAGGTGGTCTATTTACTGACCCTATATCTCTGTCCATGTTACAGAATTTGTATTCCCTAGATCTCACCCAGTATAAACAGGCAGGGTGCCTGCTCTGATGCCAATTGAAATTCTGTGGTCAGGTATGAGATGTCCTAAGAGATGTCCCAACACTTGACAGACTTAACCAAAACTTAAATAGCAAGAAAAATAAAAAACACAGAAGTTTGTTAACCCAGTTCAGTGTATAACCACACTTACATCTGGAGGCTACCAAGCCAGGAGGAAATCCACTATAAGTAATATTAATTATAGACTTAAACCACCCTGTTTAATCTATCACTTAATAACTACCCAATGCAATTTCTACCTAAGACACAACTTAGATAAGAGTACCCTACTCACTCCCCCTCAATCACACAGTGATTTTGTTTACAAGTTTAATGAAATTGAAGTCATACTTCAAACAAAACAGCTTGATCTTACTTCACAGTTTCAATCAAGTCACAAATGCACTTTTGCTTAAAAGCTCATAAAGTGGTACAATATAAAACACCTGCTATTAAAACACTAGACACCCTATTTGGTCTTCTGAAATTCTTACTCAATTCTGTGAGTTTCTGTTCATTAAATAGGTATTTGTAATTTTGGGCTTTCTGTAGAAAGATCCAGCCCTAATGCGCATGCAGCTTCCACCTTGAATTAGGGTTTGTTACTTCCTAGATTCTAGGTGAATTAGGTCTTCTGTTTTTAATCTGAATCCTCAATATAACATTCCCTACAGATGCGCCTTGTTCTGTTTTTATCAATCAATAATCAATTCCAGATAACTCTCCTTAAATATCTCTGATCAGTTAGACATTAAGTAATTCTGGTAGCAGGTTTGAGATGTCTCAACATCTGTTGGGACATCCTGAAAAACTGAACTTAAGTCATTTACACAATGTCCCAACATCTGGTGAGACATCCTGAAATAAGTTCATATACTCTGTTTGATAATGTCCCAACATTTGATAGGACATTCTGAACTGAATTCAATATTTCTTGTTGGTCAAAAATTCTGCCAATTCAAGACATCTACAAGTTATATAAATGCAAATTACTAAATAGTCACAAATATCCTTTCCTTTGGATTGAGCAATAATTGAAAGCATAATGATGCACTGGGCCGCTGTCTTCTGGGAATTTCATCCTAGTACCTACATGAAAGTGGCACAGAAAAAGAAGAAGATTCGCCAGCCAGACATTTTTATCCCAAGGAAAGGGAAAGGTAATGATTCACAAACTCGAGGAAAGGAAAGGACAAGGTCCTGCGAACCAGAGAGAACGGGTAAGGGAGTCAGTTACGTGAAGGGAAGGTATTAGCACCCCTTCACATCCTCCGTACTCGACGAGATCCACGCTTGCTTGTAATGCTCAAAGGGTATTAACATATACTTCATATGCTGCTAAATTGGAACTTGAGAAAGAACGAGAACGAAAAGAAAATGAGAAATAATGTAGGGAAAAGAAAGAGTTATGCTTGAACGGGCCCTACTCCACTGCCTACGTATCTCATCAGGTATGAGATTCAGAGTGACGTAGTTCCCTTAACTAAGGAGGAAACTTCTTGTTTGTGTTTTTAGGGAACAACCAATGTCCTAGCTCAGTTGTTCAGGCTCGCTGAATCGAGTGTGTTACCGTATTAACAGAAAATAGGAGAAACAAATTCTTATGTTTGAGAGTGAATGAGATGAGAAAAGAGTTCCCGAAGGAAATACGTCTTTGTTTGTTTTGAAGTGTTTTAAGAGTATTTTATTTTAAGTGTTTTATGTAAGAGATTGTATTTAAGTCTCTGACAATGGAGTGTGTACTACATACATCACTCTAAGATAGAATGATAATGAAGAACATTAAGTATGAGGAAGACCGTCACACTTATCTCCAATGCTTGAGGCCTAATCACACTAACTTACATCCTTTATTATGTGTTTTGTTGTTTTAGAACGAAGAAGTGTTTTTGAGGTTTCTTTGTAATACCATCTCATGCTAAAGACTTGTTCAAGATGGAATGTTTGCAAGAACCCCATGGTATAAGGCTCTTGGAACATGAAGAGGTATCAACCTTTATTAAGTGTTTTTAAAATGTTTTGAGATGACAAGAGAAGACTTAAAGGAGAAAGCAAAGTTAAAAACTAAGGGGAAACTAAGACTCACCCTAATGTTATCATGCTTGGAGATCCTAAGGGTTAAGTGTGGTATGAGAATTCTAATACTAAAAGAAGAGAGAAGAAGAACAATTTCTAACTCACTTCAAAGATTGAAGATGAGATAAGAACTTGAAAGGGATGGAAGGAGGTTACTTGTCAAAGAAGCACCAAGTGCTTTTCAAAAACACAAGTTGAAAGCTTAAAAGAGATTAGGGAAGAGGTTGTATATGTAAGAATATCCACACACTTGACTTACAATTAGCCCCTTAAAATGTTAGCAAAACAATGAGACATGAAAGCAAAAGTGAAGGAAAAAATACCAAAGTAAGATCACACAAGTCCTACGGTGAAATTAGGGTTCAAACCAAACTCAAACCTAAAGCTAAGTATCTACAGTATCCTATAGAAACCTCTTGTAATATTTGCGTTTTTGTTAATTACGTCATTTTCTATTTGATTGAGGGAGTTAATTGCTTTTGGGTGAGAGAGAGGGAATTTTTTTGTTTTTGTTTTTATAATGTGTACGAATAAAGGGGGAGGGGAATAAAAAGGTAGCTCGCTAGGATCTCACAATCATATGCCTATGTATCCTATAATAGAAAGTTAGGACGTTCGTAGTCCCACTAAATAATGAGTGAAACTGGGTTTGTTGGGTTTGAGAAGAGAATAGTTGTCATCTTTAAGGGACGATGACTCAGTACCTAGAGTTGAGAGAATACATGTGGTAAGAGCCACATGGGTGAGATGGGAGCCACTTGGTGAGGTGGTGGGAGCCATGCTCCCTAAGGCATCACATGGGGCAAGCCATGTCTTGGTGATGCCAACCACATTTCTTGTGGCCACCAAGGTTGTAAAGTGGCGCTAGTCACATTGATTTAGGAGTAATGAGTGGCGCAAGCCACCCTGTATTGAAAGGAGTCACTTAATTTTGGTATGCATAATCAATAAAGTAATCAATCAAACAATATTTTATGGCTTATGAATTTGGTTCCAAATTAATTAATTAATCTTTTAAGAAACACTCAAGTGTATTATTAGTTATATTAATTTCTAAGATTATAATTCTGATTAGTGTAAAAGAATCAAGTTTTGGTGTTAGAGGTTAGAAGCATTAATCAAATAACTTGCGAAGAGACACATAATAGTTTGGTGATTAACACTGTGTTGTACTTTTGACAGAAAAATGGTTTTTTTTTTAATTTGACAGAAAACAGATTTTTAAGCCTATATTTTTAGGATAGTAGAAATTTATCAGGATGCCGATTTTTGACAGAATTTCATAAATAGTTACATTAACCGCAAAACGTTAAAAACAATATTGGTAATTTAGTCGATTTAGCCAAATTAGGCGAAAAACTTGGTTACCCGAAATTTAACGAAAATCGTCGAGGTAAGTCGGGTGGTTTAATAGTTGATTGTTATTGTGTTGTTTTGTTGAAATGATGTTGGAAAGTCGAGTTGCAGGTACATGTTGAATTCGGTAAGTCGTTCCGGTTTATGGATAAGTTATAAGTTGTTTATGTTGGAGGCTTGATAAGCCAATGTTGATGTTAAGTTGTTCATGTCGTATAAGTTGTTTGTGTTGCTGATATTGTTACGTTGTTGCGTTGTGAAGTTGTATATGTCATATAGTACATTTGTATATTATGTCAGAGTCATTGCTCATACCACGTTGGCCTGGATTGGCATTAAGTTGAAAGTTGAAGGCTTATGTTTTGATGCCTCGGTAAATTGGCAAAAATTATTAAGTTGAAGGCTTATGCCTTGTAGATACCTTGATAACCTGGTATATTCTAAGTTGGGAGTCTTACTCCAATGGTACCTCATGCATATGCATAGTTGATTCGCATCTGTGCTGCATTATTTATGTCGTTTATCTTGTTTACGTTGTTCAAGTTGATAAGTTTTTTATGTGTTGAAGTTGATAAGTTGTTTATGTTGTTCAAGTTGATAAGTTGTTTATGTGTTCAAGTTGATTAAGTTGTTTATATTGTCCAAGTTGATTAAGTAATCTGTATTGATTAGGTTGATTAAGTCGTTTATGTTGGATATATGATTATGTGGTTTATGTAGTAAATATTGGTGATAACTTGTATGATCCTTGTTCGTGTATTATTTATCATATATCGTTTATAACTATCGATATCTCATCAATTCTGTTTGAATGTTGCCCCTATGTTGGTAACGTGCAGGTAGCTTACAAGAAGATGGTTATTTTCATTAGTTTGAGTCGGTGTCGATGCTCTGATACATAACACTCAGGGGGGATGAACATTTAATGACTTTAATGTTGTATTTGATCTAGTTGTTGTTCCAAGTTGTTTGCATTAGAAGTATGTTGTTACTAATTTTTTAAGTTAAAAAAGATGTTGTACTTGTTTAGTCGAATAATTGAGAATCCGTTGCCTAGTTGTAAAAGTTATTTTGGTTTCATAAATGAATAAAAGTTTTGTTTTAGTTTCTTCTGAATCAAAGGTGTTATGTATCAATTTTCATGAAATTAAATGAAGTTTTTATAAGTTGGAAAATGTAGCATCCTATTTGTGTACTTGTTGGTTGAACTTTTAATACTCTGATTTTTAATATAATCGCCGGGTAGAAATGGGGTGTTACATATAGACCTATTGTTTTGCGGATAGACTTGTTCCTACACTGCTCATTATACGTAAGTATTGCCATTGCGTGTAATGGATGTACCTCATACGCGTAGCCTACATAAATGGTCAGATGGTCGTCTCACAAACCTTCCCTTAAGCATAATGACTGCGTAATAGTCTTGTGTTACACGTATGGCCTCTCCTATTACGCATATCACCAGATCTACTACGTGATTCACCAGTCCTACTTCTGCTACAAAATTCACCATTGCAGCACTCAATCCAAGCCTAATTGGGTCTCTACATTGATTTTAGACCTCAAAACTTTTGTATACACCTCATCTAACAATTACTACATTCGATTATGAGTCCTAATCTCCTTTCTACACGAATTTTGCAACAAAAACAGTCTAGCAACAACAATAAATACAACAACATAGTAATTTTATAACAACAAGACAACATATCGCAACATATTCTTCATGACAGATCAATACTAATTCAACAACAACTTATCATCCAAAAACGCAGAAACAATCACACAAAAACCCAATCTACATACGATTTATCCTAATCCTGGTTATAGAATTCGACCCCCACCCTTACCTTGGATTGAAGACAGCTCGAATTCACAACAAAATTCTCTACGAAAATCCAAAACCAAGCCTCCTTGTTCTTCCTCAAGACTTGTTCTTCCTCAAAATTATGATTAATCTTTCTAATTAGGTTTTCCGCTTAGTAATATTATACTTTCACTAATTAATCGAACTACTAATGGGCCTAAAATAGCACCCCCACCATTTCTACCCTCATACCACAACTAAGCCCACTTACTAATATAATTTCATTAATAATTCTATTATTACTTCGACTTAATTAACTCGACCAACCTAACCACGACTTAACCATCAACTTAATACCGACTTAAACAACCTAATGACATATTCGACAAAACAACACCTGACAACAAATAATCGGCAAAATACGCGATAACATTTAATTAAATTAATTAATTAAATACATGTGTTACAAAAGCTATTTTGGATATTATAAGTCATGCTTGGACTCAACACCGCCCCAATGCATGCCTTTTTAAACCATTGTAATACTTCTTCCTCCGTTCAATAGCTCAAGTTGTGAGACTTGTTATTTACTCTAGCTCCCTGATTTCTGTTTGACACTACTTCCGCAAATGATCTATTATCTTTCTTACCTCCACGATATGCATCGTTTCTTTCCTCCTCTCTAATCCTCATGTTAAGTTTGTTGTAAGTAGCATTTCTCTTGGTAATCTCTTCCCTCCTCATTCCGCTGGGAGCCACCGTTCTTCCAAACCTTGGAATATTCACATAGAATTTATGGTTGTCTATAAGAATGTTATCCAACTTCACTCCTAAACTCCTCGCATCAAATACTTCTTTGAATCTTGCAAAGTCGAAACGTTTTCTGAACTTATTTCTTTTTTGTGGAATCACTACTTCAATCAGTTGACCATACTCCATAAAGAGCTTAAACAAGTCTTCAGCTTTGACATTCTCTAGAAATTCTGAAATGTAGAAAGATTGTTTGATGCCCCCTTGGCCTTTTGAAAATATCTTGGTTTAGGATAATAATCTCAGCATCCTCTTTGATGGTCTTTCCTACCTCATCATTGAACTTTGCTCAACTCCATAAGAACTATGTAGAAAAATAAGCTAAATCTAAATTATAGAGAGAAGGTGGTATTTCTCTCTCATCACGTTAGAAAATTTTGGGGTATGAATTGATTATGTGATTATATATTTTTTAGTTTTTCTTT
Source organism: Lathyrus aphaca (assembly GCA_963966055.1). Lineage (NCBI taxonomy): Eukaryota > Viridiplantae > Streptophyta > Magnoliopsida > Fabales > Fabaceae > Lathyrus > Lathyrus aphaca. Next base: position 503,579,106 of record OZ014520.1, read on the forward strand.
GAATAATTGGATATTAAAATAATATGACCCCAATAGTATGAATATGAATTTTTAAAAAATTATTAGGAAAATACATGGCATAATAACAAATCATACAAGAACATTGAAATTCATGAAAATCAAAAGTTCAAACGACCTACCTGAAATGTCGTGACTGATTTAAGTTGCTTCCACCCATCTTTTCTTTGCATTCCTCGTATTCTCCTACATTTTTGTGATCGATCTTTATCCTTTGATTCATACCATTCTTTTCTTTGTGTTCCTCACATTATCCCTTTCCTTATTTGATTCTTATCGATCAATTGATGATGGAGGCTAGTGTTTATTTGTTGTTGTTCTTCAGTGTGAAAAGCAACAACTTTTTTTAGGGTGAGAATATTTGAATTGTGGGCGAATGAAAAATGCAATGAGACATATTTATGCAAAAAATTAGGTTAATGAAAAAGAAAAAACATGAATATAATTAAGATCATTAACAAAATTGCATAATAAATAAATAAAACATAAAAAGTACAATTTTTGTAATTATTTTATTAAAAGTTACCAAAAATATTAAAATTTTTAAAAAAATAGAATATATATATAAAAAAAAATTAAAATGATAAAAATAAATCCCTTTTAAATTTATTTTAAAGTTATTTAAGTACCCATAATAATTATGTCAAAAAAATAAAAATAAAATCCTAAAAATTGAATAATCTAAAAGAGAACAACAATCGTTAAATACTATTGTGTATTTTAATATATAAAAAAATCAATTAAAATATTAAATGACAATGAACGACAATCCTCAAATAAACTAAGTCATTCTATTTATTCGAAATAGAATAACATTAGCGAGTATATAATAATAAATCCATGATAATATTAATAATAATAATAATAATAATATTACTAATATTTATTATTCTAATAATCACACTATGACCCTAATATAATTTGATTAAAAATTAATCTAACCCTAATTAATTCTTATATTATAATAATATAACTTAATATTAATTTAAGAACCCCAATTTTTAATAATATTAATAGTCATAGTAATAAAAGATATATCCTTCTAATATTAATAGTAGGCTTATTAATATTTTTCTAGTAAATTAATTCTAATTATATGTTAAATAATTAGAAAATTATAGAAATCAAATCTTTATTGTATTTGACATGTTGGTGATTAATAAACGCAAATACTAAAATAAAATAAAATTAATTAACAAAATATTAAAAATTGATTAATGAAATGATAAAATTAAATAATCACATAATTTATATTGATATCACTTAATTTAAATAAAAATAAATAAAATAAAAAGTTATTTATTTGATGTAGAAATATCAATTTTTCTTATATTTTTCTGGCCAAGACATACCGTGTAATCAATACCAGGAAAAAAGACTATATCTATCCTAAACCAAACAATAGTAAACTTAGGACTCATAGATGGGGACAACAATGAAGACAAAATTTTGACCTAATGGGTTTTCGTGTGTTAAATAATCAGCAATAAAGGACATAAATAAAGGACTTCAGAATAATCTCACATGCAGTTAGCTTTGGTGTCACAATTTTATAGCAATTATTTATTCAAATGAAACAATAATGACTCATGTGGAGAGAAACAATTATATGCGTATTATCACGTATACTTGGCAAACATTGTGATAAAAACGACATGAATGTGAATGTATACAGCTAATAATAGGAACAATATGGCACTCCACTCTGTCTTTAATTACTCTATTCTAACTTAATTTTAAAATAAATTTAATTTATTAATAAACAAAAAGTCACAATTTTTATAAAGCACATTCTTATCTTATCTTTGTTTATTTGTGGCATTTTCTTTTCTCTTTAAATAAAAGCCATCGCTGGTAAACCAGTAGGGTTCATACATACTATCCATGGTCGGCCCAAAATATAGATCTGAGATGAAATTAAAAATTAAATTTTTTTAATATATTAAAGTAATTTTTTTGAATTAAAATTACTTTTTTTAGCAATAATTATATTAGTAAAGAGTACAAAATATACTCACTCTTGATACAAAAGATAACGAGACTGTGCTCCACAAAAGAAAAAAAATTACCTATCAATTGAGCTCTAAGCCAAAATAAAACATTGAAAGTTTGTTAAACTCATAAAGATTACAATTGGGAAGGATAATTTTACCTAAAAGCAACCATCTCCGCAAGAAAAATTTAATTTTTCAAACTATGTCAATGATATTCCACTCAACACCCTTAAATATAATCTCATTTCCAAGAGTCGAAATACTCCAACAAATCGCCAAATGATTCCAAGTGAGTATTACAAAGAACGCACTTAGAGTCGAGAGACGAGATAGATATACCTCTAATCAAAAGGAGATCCTTTGTCGGTAGTCTATTCAAAAAAACTTTCCCAACCAAAAGCTTTTATTTTGATCGAAATCTCCGGCTTCCATAACAAAAAGAAGGCTTTGTCGTCTCTATTGTACGGACCAAAAGGAATTCGATTAGAAAAAAGCTTTTGATAGAAGGAATTAACCAAAAAAGATGAATCTTCTTCCAAAGGCCTAGTGATACGATCTTCCGCCTGCCACCCTGTATTTATATCCGCAAATTGCCTACTAAGACCGATTAATTCAACCGCTGCCCTCCGAATGACAACATCATTGACAGCAACATAAAACTGCTCATTATCATCATTGACAGATATAGCAGAATTAAGAATTTATGCCCTTGCCAATTCTGAAGTCGTCCCCTCCCCGACAGACAAACTGAATCCAGCTGTCTATAGATTCGAAATCCCGCGATGTAAGACCCTCGGCCTCCCGACCTTCTGCTGAAACAGGCCTAGACGCATTCGACAGTCTATCATTATACTGCGGAAAAAACTGCTCCCCGAAAACAGAACCGGCCAATGCATTGAAACCAGACAGAACCTGATCGTCTGTTAAAGAATTAGTTTCAGTAACCGTTGCAACGCTATCAGCTGATTGGTAACCAGAAATAGAATACAGGACAAACACATTTTGCTGTGAATACTGAAACTCAAAAATTGTACCAGACCAGAGCGGAATATAGTGGAGCGGAATGGAGCGGAGCGGAACGGAACATAGATCCCACTCCATTGTTTAGTTATTTTATTTAAAATATCTCATTCCATCACATACACCCCAAATTGGGTGGAATAAAAAATGGGGAATTGGATGGAATGGGATGAAATGGATTCCATCATGTTCCATTCCGTTCCATCCATTATTTGCAAATCCAAACAATGGAATCACATTAATTAACACTCCACTCCATTCCATTTGATCTCATACCACCAATCCAAACATACCCTTAGTGTTCTTCCTCTTTCCTAGTATAAACCCTAGTTCATAGTTTTGGTAGGAATTGCTTCCTATCAATTGGTGCTTTCATCTTGAACTTTATTCCTTCCATGGCATCTCCATATTACCATTCTTACATCCCATACACTTCATACATTCCATATCAACAACAACAACAACAACAAATAATTTCTACTCCACCTCAACAAACACCTTGTTACACTCATATTGATTCATCTTCACCAAGTTTGTATCTAAATCATGGGTATTCACCACATACACCTAATCCTTACCCATATTCATCTTATTCATCATCTCATTATTCATATTACTACAATACTTATTTTCAACAACTCTAACCAACAAACACCTCTTCCACAATTTATCATCAATATCAAACCCATTTTAAAAATAGAAATGTTTTTGAGAAGCATCTCCAAGTATCTCATCCCCCTTTTAAAAAAAAAAAAAAGTTTCCCAAAATCTTCAGAACCACCTTTCTCTCTCAACACCAACCCCTAATCCTATTCTCTCCCCAAATCAAAACCCTAATTCGAGCCTCCGTTTATGGTGAGCTTCCTTTGCCAGAAGATGAGTCGCCACCGATTAAGATAGAAGAGGAACCAACCAACAACGTTAGGGTTCTGCTTGAACCTGCCGATAGGTTTTCAATGGATTCAAAAACAGTTTATGTTGATGTTACCAGTGATGTTTTTGTTGAAGGTTGTGGGAACAAGGATCAGGACAATGACAATGATGATGAATATCTCGATGAAGATGAAAAGCCTGAGGAAACTAGCAATCTTGATACTGTGATTACTACAACATTAATGCAAACCGATGTCGTCAATGAGAAGTCGCGGTTTGATTCAGATGTCATTGAAGATAAATATGCACTCTCACGAGCTTATGTTCAAGAAGTTGTGGACAATGCAGTTAAGGTGTTTGAAAGAATGCCTCAGAGAAACTTAATTTCGTGGAACTCGAGTATGTGTGCGTATTCTGATAATAGTGTTTTTGGAGAGAACTGTGATTTGTTTCAGAATCAAATGGAAGAGAAAGTAAAGGTGAATGATGTAACACCCTTCTACCCCAAAATAAAATATTTAGAATAATATCAGAGTAACCAAAAAGGGTATCACATATCTATCGAAAATATCAACATACAGTGTTCTGTCTCGTAACACGGGTTAATCAACATCCAAAAATCAATATATAATCATTTTTGCAGCGGAATAAAACTTCATAGTAAAACATCATTAATTCACTTCATAATCATAATTTTCTCCATCTGAAATTTAACATCAGAAAATAAAAAACTATCCTTCAAATAATATCATAACTGAAACAAGTTTAACAAATAAAACCTCGTCCCAGTTGTCGTACCTCGAAAAATACGATCCTCGCGAAAGACGCGGAAAAAACAGACAAACAGAGTCGCCACCTAATTTTAATCTATTCCTAATAAAGGAAAAGGGAAATATAGATAAACCCTATAAAAGAATGAATTTGGTCATTGAAACCAGATTCATTCTTTTATAGGGTTTATCTATATTTCCCTTTTCCTTTATTAGGAATAGATTAAAATTAGGTGGCGACTCTGTTTGTCTGTTTTTTCCGCGTCTTTCGCGAGGATCGTATTTTTCGAGGTACGACAGATGGCGACTCTGCTGGGGACTAGCCTTGTGCATAAGAAAGTCGAGCCTAACTTGGTCGTTCTTGTGTTTGTTTGCTAACTTGTTTTTGCTTGTCTTCTTTATTATTTATGCTTATTTATCGCTTTCTTCTTTATCATGTTGCTTATTATTATATTTGTTGGATCCGGGGTTGATATCACAAGTAAAGTTCTTTGACCGAACTTTGGAAAAAGAAGAGAGAACATCTAAGTTAGATTTGGTAGTCATTAGTGTTAGTCTTCAGGGACTCGCTCCTTGCAAGCCTAACACGAAAGCTCCTCCAGAGAGTAGACCTATTCATAGACCTCGTCGTAACGCAGCTAGCCTGTTACACGACTTGATTCATGAAAGGGCTGTGACTCTGGGACCCATTTATAGAACCAGTTTCAATGTTGGTAGTTATGTAGTGTTAGTCTCCGAAGGCTCGCCCTTCGTACGCCTAACATGAAAACTCCACTTGAGGTAGACCTTATCATTATTATCGTCATAATACAGCTAGCCTGTGGCAGGACGGTAATGTGATTAGTGTCCGTGACCTTGAGTATCTCGATGTTGTTACCATAGAAGCTATCTTGTGAGCGGGTTTATGGGTAAAGAATCTAGAACTAAATTATTGTGACCTACCATTTTAAGAGGGTTTGGAAGTTACTTGTGTCATCCTGGATCCAGTTGCTATGCATTCATAATCATTTGCATAAAAGCATCATGACTTACGGATAATTTTATTTTCAGGGAATTATTTATCAGCAGTTTATTTTGCATTCAAAGTAATCATGAATTCAGAGAAAAGAAAACCATTGCAACTGAAGACCTTTGTACCAAACACCACTGTTGTCAGAGCATGTCTAGAGGGAATGCCTACTACTTACAAAGGGATAATGAATGTGAGATTCGGCCGAATTGTTGACCTCCTTGCTGTTAAGGTACAAATGCCCGCTATCACTGCCTTGGCACAATTTTATGATCCACAGATGCGAAGTTTCTTATTCCAAGACTTTCAGTTGACTCCTACTTTGGAAGAGTTCGAAGGGTTCATGGGTCTTACTGCAAAGGGTAGGGCACCCTATACTATGATTGGAAGGTGGCCTAAGGTGGAGGAATTAGATGAAGCACTTGAGATTGATGTGCCAACAGCTAAGAATAATTGGAAAGAAAAGAAAGGTTTGTTTTGCTTCCGAAGACTTTATTTGGAGAAAGAAGCTATGAATTTGTTCAAGGGTAAATGCTGGGATGCTTTGGTGAATGTACTAGCTCTTCTCATATATGGGTTAGTGCTTTTTCCAACCTTCGATGACTTCATTGATGCAACTGCTGTCAGTGTGTTTTGGGCTGTTTGGAAGCAAGGCCAGAGTCCTGTTGTTCCACTTTTGGCTGATGTTTTTTATAATCTTCATCTCCGGCATGAAAAGAAAGGTACCGTCTTGACTTTTTGCTTCCCTTTACTTTACAAGTGGCTTACGTCTCACATATTCAAGCGCAACTCACTTGTGCCGGATATGACGGACAAAGAATGGGCTCAGAAATTGGTGTCTCTTACTGATAGGAATATCACTTGGTATCCTAATAAATTGAATGCTGAAGAGATAATCATGGATTGTGGGAGTTTTTGTAATGTGCCATTAATAGGGACCAAAGGTTGTATTAACTATAATCCTGTTTTAGTGATACGACAATTTGAGTACCCTATATTGGGAAAGCCAGATGATAGAGATTTGGAAGAGATGATACTGCATGACATGGGAACCAGAGACCCATCTTTGCTCCATAAGATTGTTAAGTCTTGGGAAAAGATCCATACCAAGGGTGCTGAGCTAAGAAAGAGAGATGGTGTAACCAGAATGCCATACCGAGAGTGGGTCATAGAAAGGGTTAAAATTATCAAACTCCCTTTCTCCTTGGAGACTCCTTCTAGGCCTCCTACTCCTGAGCCAACACCAGTGTCATATGAGGAAGTTGAAGAGCTTAGGGCAAAGATAGCAAGCCTTGGGAAAGAGAATGAGGAACTTACTTCACAGCTGCAGCGAGTGACATATGAGAAGAATGGTTTGAAGTATGATCTTACTCGCACGACCGCTCAACTTGAAGTTGTTCAAGGAAAGGTTGAGGATGAACAACGGAAGAAGTTTAATGTCAAAGGTTGTTTAGATCAGACCTATTATCAAGTGAGTGACTTGAAGAAGGATTTGAACAAAGCTTGCAAGCGAAGTGCAGATAATGAAGAATGGTTCTTTCGCGCTCACCAAGAGGTAAAAAGGGTGAAAGATGAGCTTGGGGAAGAAATCAAGAGACTTACTGAGTCCCTCAATCAGGCAGTAGCAAGTTGCAGGCGGGAATATGATCTTAAAGTTGAAGCAATGAATGTTTCTAGGCTTTCAGTGAAGGATTGGAATTCGAAGTGCCAAGAAGCTGACAACGCCATAAGAAGCGCTCAACACTGGAAGAACCAATATGAAAGTCTTCTCAAAGACCGCGAGATCTGGGAAGACGCAAGGAAGAAGGTGAAAGGTTGCTTTGAAGGATATGAACGTGCTGTGAATGTTCGAACTGAAGAGAGAGATATGTACCATGGCAAGCTTAATAGGCTTATTGAATGGTGCAACCAGCAAGCTAAAGATCTACCCTTCAGGCTCTCAATGGCGATGGAAGAATTTGAAGACAACGACGGCCACTCTCCAGCTGTGGGATACTTTCTTGAGATGTGTCAGGCCATGTTGAAGGCATTCAAGGAGAAAGTAAAAGAGTGTGAAGCACGGAAACCATCAGTTTAATTATTGTATTTGTTTTATGTTGTTTACATTTCAAAAAAAGGACTTGGTGTAATGGTTGTACTTTGGTACTTTGTTGAATTAAATGAATGAGACCTTGAGTTTTCTTTTATTTTGTCTTCATAATATTTTGAATGCTATAAATCATTTTATGCTTGTGAATAGTCCCCTGAAAATAAAAGCCATAAAACATATCATCTTAACATATTCATACGTCTCATTTGCATAAAAAACACAAACTCATACACTTTCACCTTCCCTCTCCAGAAAAGCTGACTTTCCGGATTTTCCGACGAAGGTACGAGACCAGAAAAATCTACAAAATGACGTTGGAGCAAATTCATGAAGAACAGAATGCCATGAGAGCTGATATTGACTCACTCAAGGGAAAGCTGGACCAAATCCTCGAGGTCATCACTATGGCTAAGAGGGAGGAAGAAGCTGAGAAACTCACTAGGCAGGCCGGCACTTCGGGGACGGCCAAAGATAATTTCGGTCTTGCGGGGGTAAATCCACCCAATGTACCATCTTTAGATGTCCACCATGGGTCGTTTAAAGACATGGATGAACAGTCTGATGTCTTTTATGCAGATCCACCAGCTCACCGCACCGAAACTCTTCTGGATCCAGTAGCAGAAAGATTGCGCTCAATGGAGGAAAAGCTTAAGGCGATAGATATCAATACCATTCCAGGTATAGATGCTGAGGAAATGTGTCTGGTGCCAGGACTGGTAATCCCGCATAAGTTCAAAGCTCCAGACTTTCCCGATAAATATAAAGGGAACAGCTGTCCTCACACCCATCTTCGGGCCTACTGCAGAAAGATGGCTCTATATGCTAGGAACGACCAGCTCCTGGTTCATTGCTTCCAGGACAGCTTGTCCGGGGCATCTTTGGAGTGGTACGTCCAGCTGGAAAGAAGCCGAATCAAAACGTGGAATGACCTCTCCCGTGCATTCCTTGAACATTATCAATACAATGTTGATCTTGCACCTAATCGTACTCAATTGCAAGACATGACACAACGTAGCAATGAATCGTTCAAAGAATATGCGCAACGGTGGAGAGGACTCGCTGCACGAGTTCAGCCGCCATTGCTTCCTAAGGAGTTAACGGACATGTTCCTAAATACGCTGGAGGATAAGTATATGGACAGAATGATGGGAGCTAGTTTTCCTAGTTTCTCTGAAATCGTGTCCGTAGGGGAAAGAATCAAGAGCCAGCTGAAAAAAGGCAAAGGAGCAGCTACTTCTGCAAATACTGGCAAGAAACCTTTTTCTAACTTCCAAAAGAAAAGGGAAGGAGAGGCCAATGCTATCATGAGAGGAAGGGCTAACTTACCATATAACATGCCTTATGGGCAGGTAGCTAATGTTGCGCTAGCTACATATCAACCACAGGCTCCCCAACAACAACAATATCAACAGGCTCCAGCACAGCAGCCCAATCAACAATATAGATGAACTGGTCCGGTGCAAAGGCAGCCTAGGCCAAGAAGGCATATCGATCCAGTCCCCATGCCTTACAGGGATATCTTTAATCAGCTGAACCAACGCGGGCAACTGATTCTGAGGGATCTAAGGCCAGCCACTTTCCCGTATCCCCCAAATTACGATGCCAATGCCACTTGTGAATTTCACAAAGGCGCACCTGGGCACACTATTGACAAATGTTATGCATTTCAAAATCATGTGCAGGATTTGGTGGAGTCGAAGGATCTAACATTTACTCCAAGAGGTCCAAATATCAAAAACGACCCATTGCCGCCTCATGGGGGAGCAAATGTTAATGCCGTGGAGGAAGAGGACGATTGTGAGTTAATTTTGAAGGCAGAAGACGTCCAGACCCCATTGGCTGTGATTGGCGAACAGTTGGAGAAAGCAGGTTTGATGTTGGCAAGGGATGAGGGGGTTGATCATTCCGAAGAGAATATCAGGGAGTGCTTGCAAAATCTCCTCAATCAAGGTCTGATACAGATCGAAAGGTGTGGAATGGAGAAAAGAATGGTGGCTGCAACAGAGATGTTTTATGACGCACCTCAAAACAATAGTACTCCTATGGTTATAGAGTACCCAGTTCACTACACTGGGGAAAATAACCAAGTTGTGCCATGGAGTTATGAACCAACAAACGCTAGGCAAGGCCAGAGAAGGCAGCCCATTAATCTTGAATTTCCCGTTGCCACAGCCATTGCCGGACCAAGCGGTATGACTCGCAGTGGAAGATTGTTTGCACCAAGACCAGTGGAGTCTTCATCCCACCAAAAGCAAAAGACGACTGCTGCACCGGTTGTTACTCCTATTCCTCAGGGGTCACCAGAAGAACCGTCGTCGCCCAAAGCTGCATTCTCTCAGAAAGAAGCGGAAGAGTTCTTGAGGATTATCAAGAAAAGCGACTACAAGGTGGTCGATCAGCTGAACCAAACTCCCGCCAAAATATCTATGTTAGCTTTACTACTTAGTTCTGAAGCACATAGATCCTCTCTGCTGAAAGTACTAAGTGCGGCGCACATCACCAAAGATATCACTGTGGCCCAATTTGATGATGTCATAGCCAGCGTTACCACTGGTAATTTTCTTGGTTTCAATGATGAAGAGCTAACTGCTGATAAGAAGAATCACAATAAAGCTTTACACATTTCCATAAGGTGTGAAGATACATTGCTATCGAGGGTGTTGGTGGATACTGGTTCCTCCCTAAATGTGATGCCAAAGACGACGTTGGAAAGAATGCCTGTACAAGGAGTGGTGATGAAGCCAAGTGCATTGATAGTAAAGGCTTTCGATGGTTCCAGGCGCGCGGTCATAGGAGAGGTGGATCTCCCGATTAAGATAGGACCTGCTTTGTTCACCATTACTTTCCAAGTAATGGATATCCATCCAGGATACAGTTGTCTCCTGGGAAGACCATGGATTCATAACGCAGGGGCCGTTACATCCACTCTCCATCAGAAATTAAAATTCCCTATGCAGACCCGAATAGTGGTGATTGGAGGTGAAGAAGATATCCTAGTGAGTCATCTGACCTCTTTTCGATATATTGATGTGGAAGGCGAAACTGTCGAGACACCGTTTCAATCTTTTGAAATAGTGAGTATGCTGGCAGTTCAACGAGAGTCTGAGCGCCCACAGCCATCAATGTCAATGACATCACTGAAGGAAGCCTTGGCTGTCTTGGAGACCGGGAACACGCAGGGCTGGGGCAAAGTTGTCGAAATGCAAGACAAGAGAGACATGTTTGGCATTGGCTACCAGCCATCTTCCAGTACAACAATGATCTCGGCATATGAAGAAAATGGTCAATTTCCTCGAGTGAGTGATACATTTATAAGCGCTGGATACATCTTTGAAGATCACGCTGCGATGATCTCAGGCGAAGACCACCATGAAGTGACTTGCAATTGGGTTCGTCAAGCCAGTCCAGGAGAGGAATTAGAGAACTGGAGAACTGTCGAAATTCCTCAGTTTATTTACCCTAAAAAGTAATTCTACTTCTTTTTCAAAACCATATGCTCTGCCCAAGGCATATTGGGATGTTGTCGGGCCACCAATGTTTTAAAACTTTGATTATCAATATAATAAATCAGCAGTTTGCATTCAATATTTGTTCTCTTTCTTTCATTTTTCTTTTTCTTTTATAATAAAATGACAATGTTTTAATGCACATCACTTTTCTAAAATAAATGCATAAATCATAAACATGCAGAGACACCACCGAAGTCCTCGATGATGACACTGCTATGGTCCCGTATAACTTTGATTATCCGATCAACCAAGCAGAGGAAGAAGGCGATGAAGACTGCGAACTTCCTGAAGAGTTAGCCCGACTGCTCAAGCAAGAAGAGAAAGTCATCCAGCCTCACCAAGAGGACATTGAAGTCATCAACTTGGGATCAGAGGAGGATAAGCGTGAAGTGAAGATAGGTGCTTCTTTGCAACCCGAAGTAAAGGCAAAGTTGATAGAGCTCCTCCGCGAGTACGCCGACGTGTTCGCATGGTCATATCAGGATATGCCCGGGCTAAATACTGATATCGTCGTGCACAAGTTGCCACTCAAAGAAGAATGTCCAGCAGTCAAGCAGAAGTTGAGAAGGACTCGCCCAGACATGGCCCTCAAGATTCGGGAGGAAGTAAGAAAGCAATTTGACGCCGGATTTCTAGCAGTAGCTAAATACCCACAGTGGATCGCCAACATCGTGCCCGTTCCAAAGAAAGATGGAAAGGTCCGCATGTGTGTCGACTACCGAGACTTGAACAGAGCTAGTCCCAAAGACGATTTCCCACTACCTCATATCGATGTATTGGTGGATAACACAGCTCAGTTTTCAGTGTTCTCCTTTATGGACGGCTTCTCTGGATACAACCAAATCAAAATGGATCCAGAAGACATGGAGAAGACCACGTTCATTACGCCGTGGGGAACTTTTTGCTACAAAGTAATGCCATTCGGACTCAAAAATGCCGGAGCAACATATCAACGTGCGATGGTAACTCTCTTTCATGATATGATTCATAAAGAGATTGAAGTATACGTCGATGATATGATTGCAAAATCCCAAACAGAGGAAGAACACATGGTTAATCTGCAAAAACTGTTTGTACGATTAAGAGATTTCAAGCTCAGACTTAACCCGAATAAGTGTACCTTTGGGGTTCGATCCGGAAAGTTGCTAGGATTCATTGTGAGCCAGAAGGGGATCGAAGTTGACCCTGACAAAGTCAGAGCCATTCAGAGTATGCCTGCACCAAGAACTGAAAAGGAAGTCAGAGGTTTCCTTGGAAGATTGAATTACATTGCCAGATTTATTTCGCATCTCACTGCTACCTGCAAACCAATCTTCAAGCTTCTAAGAAAAGATCAAGCAATTGAATGGGATGATGAATGTCAAACAGCTTTTGATAGAGTTAAGGAATATTTGCAAGAACCACCGATCTTGGCGCCTCCCGTTCCTGGAAGACCTCTCATCATGTATATGACAGTTCTCGACGAATCCATGGGTTGTGTGTTGGGGCAACAAGATGAGACCGGCAAGAAGGAGCATGCCATCTACTACTTGAGCAAGAAGTTCAACGATTGTGAAACAAGGTATTCAGCACTTGAGAAGACTTGTTGTGCTCTTGCATGGGCTGCCAAGCGTCTCCGACAATACATGTTGACCCATACAACATATTTGATTTCTAAGATGGATCCTCTTAAATATATATTTGAGAAACCAGCTCTCACTGGTAGGATCGCCAGATGGCAAATGCTTTTGTCGGAGTACGATATTCAGTATGTCACTCAAAAGGCTATCAAAGGCAGCGTACTAGCAGATCATCTTGCTCACCAGCCTGTGGAGGATTACCAACCTTTGAAGTTCGACTTTCCAGACGAAGACATCATGTTGATTAGAGACAATGAAGAGCCTGGACCTGACGAAGGGCCTGAACCAGGAGAGCGATGGACTCTCATGTTCGATGGTGCGGCCAATGACCGAGGTTGTGGAATTGGGGCAGTGCTGACATCTCCTAAGGATTTCCATATACCTTTTACAGCTAAGCTTTGTTTTCCATGTACGAACAATGTGGATGAGTATGAAGCATGCATTATGGGACTAGAGGAAGCCATTGATCTGAGGATTAAAACACTCGATGTATATGGTGACTCAGCTCTAGTGATATATCAAACTACAGGAGATTGGGAAGTAAGATGTGACCATCTGATTCCATATCGGGATTATGTGTTGAAGCTACTCCCCAGATTTGATGACATTACTTTCACTCATGTGCCTCGTAGTGCAAACCAAATGGCTGACGCTCTGGCAACTCTGGCATCCATGTACCAGCTGATTTGGCCCAATCATCGGCCATCCTTTGATCTCAAGCGCTTTGAAGAACCTGCTCATTGTCTGACTGCCGAAGAAGAATCAAGTGTCAAGCCTTGGTTCTATGATATCAAGCGCTACTTAGAGAAGAAAGAATACCCAGAAGGTGCTTTGAGTATGGATAAAAGAACACTAAGGAGATTGGCCTCAAATTTCTTTCTGAATGGGGAGGTGTTGTACAAAAGAAATCATGACATGATCCTGCTCCGATGTGTAGATGAACAGGAGGCCGAGCAAATTATAAAAGAGATACATGAAGGACTGTTTGGTACTCATATGAGTGGGCATACAATGGCAAAGAAAATCCTTAGAGCAGGATACTACTGGCTAACAATGGAGACTGATTGTCATTCTCATGTTCGAACATGCCACAAATGCCAAATTTATGCTGACAGGGTACACGTACCTCCTACTCCGTTGAACGTCTTGACTTCACCATGGCCTTTCTCCATGTGGGGAATAGACATGATCGGGATGATTGAACCAAAGGCTTCAAATGGGCATAGGTTTATACTTGTTGCCATAGATTACTTCACGAAATGGGTCGAGGCTGCCTCTTATGCTAATGTTACCAAGCAAGTGGTTGCTCGCTTCCTGAAGAATAACATTATATGTAGATACGGGGTTCCTCACCGGATTATTACCGACAACGGGTCAAATCTCAATAACAAGACGATTGAAGAGTTATGTACCAGTTTCAAAATTGAGCACCATAACTCCACACCATACAGACCCAAGATGAATGGAGCTGTCGAAGCTGCAAACAAGAATATTAAGAAGATCATTCAGAAAATGGTGATTACGTATAAAGATTGGCATGAGATGTTGCCTTTCGCCTTGCACGGTTACCGTACTTTAGTACGTACTTCGACAGGGGCAACCCCTTTTTCTTTGGTATATGGCATGGAAGCTGTCCTCCCGATAGAAGTTGAAATTCCTTCAATGAGAGTTTTGATGGAAGCCAAATTAGATGAAGCTGAATGGGTCCGAACGAGGTTTGATGAGCTTAATCTTATTGAAGAAAAGCGTATGACGGCGCTATGTCATGGACAACTTTACCAGAGACGTATGAAGAAAGCTTTTGACAAGAAAGTACGTCCTCAGACTTACCAGGAAGGTGATTTGGTGCTCAAACGAATCACTACCATGCACAGAGAGCCCAGGGGCAAGTGGACGCCTAATTATGAAGGACCGTTTGTGGTGGTGAGAGCTTTCTCCGGAGGTGCCTTGATTCTTGCAAGAATGGACGGTGAAGAGCTTTCTACTCCCGTGAATGCAGATGCAGTTAAAAGATATTACGCCTAAAAGATTGGAATAAAAGCCGCTAAGTCGAAAACCTGAAAAGGCGACTTAGGCAAAAATAGGCTATCCCGGTGGACTGAAAACCCGAAAGGGCGGTCCAGGCAAAAATTAGGGATACAAATAAAAATTAGCCCGCTGAGTTGAAAACCCGAAAGGGCGGCTCAGGCAAAAAAGGGCGTCCCGGTGGATTGAAAACCCGAAAGGGCGATCCAGGCAAAAGTTAGGGACTAATTCCAAGGCAAATATTATGATCTGCACATTCAGGCGATTATGGGGAACTACGAAAGAAAAGGATTCATCCAATCGTCTTCTTACAAAGTTTAACTGATGAGATTTTCAGAGATATAGGGATCATAGCAATGTCGAGATTCAATGGAACTTCATTTATTGTCATTGTCATTGTACTTTTCTTGCACAGCAGTTACCTCATTAAGGAATTGCATCTGTATGTACATTTATACCCTTTTGCGGGTTTTGGCAATAAAAAGAGAAATTTCTCATCAAATTGTGCTCAATCATTTTTACTTTATCTGTTTGTTTGCAAAATGTTTTATTAATGATAAACTCTGTTTTGAAATTTTGGTAAAAATAATAAACGATGTTTGAAAAGTAGTACGATTATCTTTTTTGGATGATAGGAGGAACGTGACAGTTCTCTCGTTAACTAATATCCTTGCCAGTCATAGTGATTGTTTCCGCACAGACAATATATCCTATTGACGATGTTAAACTTCAGTCGAAACTTTACCAGGGGCACTCATGGCTCTCTCCTTGTTGCTCACAACTTTATCAAGGTCTCATGTACCAAATGTTGGAAAATCTGAAATCCTCCAAAACCTTTGAAAGTCCAATGTTCATTGGCAACTACCAAAAGTCTTAAAGTCCACCATGCTGGCATCTTTCATAAAACCTAAAAGTCCAATTTCCTTGGCAACTACTAACCTAAAAGCCCAATCTTATTGGCATCCTCATAATTCCCAGAGCCCACTAATGTGGCAACTACCAGAAAGCTAAAAGCCCAACCATGTTTGGCACACACCTCCCAAAGCCCAATATCCTTGGCAATTATCAGATCTTATCTCCAGCATATGCAACCATCCGCGATAACATTCTTGTCCGAAAACAAGAATGTCATCAAACACGATCATATTAATCATTATCATATATAACAAAGCATTTGCATTACAATCATATCATTGCATTCTCATGAATCATCGTGCATCATGCAATGTACGAGGTTTTATCAGGATAGCATAGCAGGATCCAGGACATGCATCCAGGATTTTCCTCTCCCAAAGTTGATGGTATTCCTCTGAAAGGAGCTGATATCACCAGCAAATCATTCTTCAAGTTTTATAGTTGATGATGATGTTGTCTACCATCTTCGTTGCTCTCCAAGCAGAGAGCATCCTGGAAGATTTGGTTGAGATACTGCTTTGGCATTCTCCGAAGAACCTTAAATCGAAAAGGTACTGCTTCGCAAGACCCGAAGAATCTCATATTGTGATGGAGATACTGTTCTAGTATCATTGAAGATCCTTAAATATAAGGAACTGCTTCGCATGATCTAGAAAATCTTGCATCATTTGGTAAAGATACTGTTCTAGTATCACTGAAGATCCTTGAATATAAGGAACTGCTTCGCATGATCTGGAAAATCTTATACCATTTTGTTCGAGATACTGCTTTGGCATTCTCCGAAGAACCTTAATCGAAAAGGTACTGCTTCGCAAGATCCGAAGAATCTCATGTTGTGTTTAAGATACTGTTCTAGTATCACTGAAGATCCTTAAATATAGGGAACTGCTTCACATCTAGAAAGTCTTGCACTATTTATTCGAGATACTGTTCTAGCGTCCACAAAAGAGCCTTTATGGTAAGGTACTGCTTTGATGAGCTAGGAAATCTCATTTGGTCGAGATATTGCTTTGGCATTCCCCGAAGAACCTTAATCAACAAGGTATCGCTTCGCGAGACCCGAAGAATCTCATGTTCGGTAAAGACACTGTTCTAGTATCACTGAAGATCCTATGTTTAAGGAACTGCTTCGCATGATATGAAAATCTTACCCCATTTATTCGAGACATTGTTCTAACGTCCACAAAGAGCCTTCATTGGTAAGGTACTGCTTTGATGGACTAAAGAATCTCATGCTTTGTTAAGACACTTGTTCTAGAGTCATTGAAGAGTCCTGACCAAAGGAAACTGCTTCATATGACTTAGAAAATATTATGCCTTTGTTGAGATGTTTCTCTGAGTATCAATGGAGAGCCTTAAGTGTGAGGAATTGCTTTGTTGGATCAGAGAATATCATTGATTAAGATACTGATTTGGATATTTTTCGAAGAGCCTTTATTGTTAAGGAACTGCTTCGCATGACCAAAGGAATCACACTTTTTGTTAGGATATTGTCTTCAAAGAAACCCTAATGCATAAAAGACTGCCTCGTATGACTTGGAGAAATTTATTCATCAAATTGGGATGCTGCTTTGTTGATAACAAAGAATCTCGGACTCTTCGTACAATTTTCCAATCTTATCCTCAGTGGTGTAGCACTTTCTCTCTTGTCTGACAAATTTTGGGGTCTGTTCGTATCTAATTGACTTTCAACCTAAAATTTGAACGCCATGGAGCATTTCAACTTCTTCGGTTTCAAGATAATTAGATAGGGGCATCTGTCACACCCCAATTTTGTCCTACCGTTTGCAATATTTCTTTTTGTTTTTATCGCTAATCACCGCATGAAAAGAAATCAAAAAAAAAATATGTGCACGTTACTTGTATTTTCTTGTTGTCAAGTGTCAAATGTGGCAAGAATGAATCATGGTTCGGTTAACGTTATCAAGACAAGTGTGGATTTAATTCAAGTCTATTTTCAAGTACAATCAAGGATTTTCAGGAAAGAACATGACAAATTTTAATCAATTAATGTTGGATTGGTTTCAAACGGCTTCAGAATCATTTGAGGTTGGTATGGGATTATTCATTGAAAACATTATCAAGACGATTAGTAGTTTTTTCTCAGAAGAAGCTTAGTGGAAGGGGATCACCTTTGAGATTTTTTTTTAGGACTTCAAAGTTCAAAGCTCAGGTTGGACTGCATGATAAAGCTCAGGTTGGACTGCATGATTGTATGTGGCTTTGGTTCATTTGTTTTATTGTTCTTTTTACCAATATCACACAATATATGAAAACAATAGAATATGCAAATTGAAAAGCCATGGTGTAAGAGCAAGTCGACGGCAGTGGGGTACATAAAAAGAATTTGTTTTGAAAAAAAGAAATGTTATGGAATTCAAGGTTTAAACATTACATGATTAAATTTTCACAATATTCATACAGATTTGAAACCAATTTGCATAACTAGAACAATGGTACAAGATATTGGCCATGTTGCAAGTTCAGTTTTCTCTACAACAGTATGTTTTCAATGGTTCTAAGACACATGATACAAATGGTGGCCGAATTGATATATAATACAAAAGTTGCCACTCAGGTACAACCATTTTATTTCTCCTGCAAATACCATGACCTGTCAAGAACCAGATTAAGGATTAGAAGCAAATAAGAGAATGATTGAGTTCAAAGGCTAAACCAGATATTTCATTATTATACTGCCATAAGGATTGAGTCATCAAAACATGACAAGAACATTGAGATAACCCAGCCAGTCCTTCGGCAATAGCAGAAGCAGGTGCAATAGCTATTCTTAAAACAACAACAATAACAGAGTTGGATACCAGCAAAGTCAGTGGCCACCACATCATGTTGCTGCATTTTTTGGATACTACCATTCTCAAAGTAGAACTTCCTTGGGATATCAGCAAGATGAGAACAATCTTATGCGGATTTGAGGGCTTGATTCTCGAACAATGTCAATTCCTCTCTGCACGCATTATAACTTCCAGGGACAAGATCAACAACAACTGTTTTCCAAAATTGTGCAGGATCAATGGATTAGCCAACTCTTTGGCAATTCACCTTGTGGACAGTTTGCAAAGGCCATTACCAATGGGACATTTGCGCATTGATCTTTCTAAGCTTCAAGCCCCACAATTTGCTTTTCTTATGAGCTCCCAGATGCCAATTTCTGGTGCGAATAATGAACTCGGTACTGGTTCTCCAAGTAGTTTTATCTTCAAAATCCAAGCCACCTCTAATACACGTGAAGTTCATAAATGCTTGTACCACACCGCTGCAAAAGGAGCAACATCACCTACCTTTGTTTTCAGAGCTTCAAGATCTCATTCGCAAGCCATGCTCTATTTAGCAGGTCTGTACATAAAGCAAGAAAATGGTTAGTATATGAGCCAAATAAGGTCATTCCACAACGAAGTAAATACATTCAAACACTCAAATATCTAAAAGAATTCAGAAGAAGCGCAAGAAAGATTCCAGAGCAGAGGACACAATAACCAGTTTCCAAATGACAATACAATGGGAAGTTTTCATGAGCAATTGGGATTCTAAAATCTAACGGGTTAAAGTATTACGACAAGCATTACGAAACACTTGAGGAATGGAGTTTCGTTCGCAAATATGGAATCTGTTTTAAGTTAGTACTGAGACTAAGTAAATAGCCAATATTTCACAACTTACTGCAGTAAAAACTTAAAAATCCATCAAAAAGAAAAACTTATAAAAAAGAGCCAGCACATGCCTGTCACTCTCAAGGGGTCCCCACGAAATCTTCTCCCAAAATCCCCTAACGGATTTTTGATCCTGGCTCACACGAATCTTGTAACAAACTTCGTACAAATCCTCCTCCTCACATGTATCAAATCCTCCCAACCCTTCCTATATAATCCCAATCATTAGCAATGATTGAGGGCGCCACCAACACCTGAAAAAGAAAACCTAGATAGAATCAGAACACACAAGAAAAATACTTATCAAAAACTCTGCAAAAATTTCCAGAAAAACATTACTCAAAGCTCTCATACTTAGACCATTTAGAGCTTCAAATCGAAGTTCTAAATCTGGTCAGAGCTAAACCGTTCACCGACTCCATAACGAGCAACGATAATAACACTTTAACTACACTCATAGAAGAAAGAAACACAGAAATCATAAAAGAAGAAAAGAGGTGGTATCAAAAGGAAGGAAGCACATACCATCAAGGGAAACGCACAAGAGTTCTTCATCTGTCGGTAATCACTCTCGCCTCTAATCTTTCGTAGTTGTTGTGGTTATTTGTTGTGTTTCCATTGTTGAGCATTTTGATTAAATGATTATTGTCTCCATTGGTCCATGATGTGCAATGAAAGCTCATCATCCTTTTCTCTTGAAGAAGAAGGAGAGCCGAGTACGAGACCTGTGTTCGGAAATGCGGTCGCCGTCCTCTTATCGGTGAACGTCCGATTGGTAGAAGGGGATTAGGGTTTTCGCGGTTTGTGATTTGGGCTTTCGTTTTGGGTATTTTCGGTTTTGGCTTCGATTTGATGAGGTAATGGCGTTATGAGTTTTTTTTCTTCTTTTCTGAAAAACATTGGTGATTTGAACGTGAGGGAAAGGAGAGCAAGAGCAATCTCCGCTTTAACATTAGTTTTGTTATTATTTATTTATTTATTTATTTATTTTTTTCTTTTTTTCTATGTTTCAGAAAGTCTGATAAGGTTATGTGTTGTAATGGAAATAAAATAGATATTAGATTTTAAACCATTCACGAAGAGGCCCTTGTTCTATCAGTGCAACATGTCAGTCTCTTATTAATTAGTCATAATATCTGCTGATTGTTTGGTTCCCTAGAATTTTTTTGCATGGACCGATGAAAGCTTCCTGCGGCTAGGTTTGAGTTTTGGTTAAGCATCACCATTTGATATGGGCCGGGTGATCCAAATGGATCCCTTATACCCGGTCCCATTCAAATACAGGCTGGTAAATAGGAGGATCTAGCAGTATCCATTTTATTTTACTTTAATATCATTTCTTTCATCTATTTTATAAAAATTGAAAAAATAAACTCTTAAGTATAACCAAGTTGTAATTAATTTCTAGACAATCATAATTAATCGAATTAATAAGTTGTTTATTTTAATTAAGTAATTTTTGTTTAAGTTAATTAATTAGTAAATTTTTATCACAAATAATAAAGTAATATTTCCATAGTTTAATTAAATAGTTTCTGTTTAATTAGATTAATTAATTAAACAGTTAACATAATCGTTTATTTCTATTCAATTAATTACTTTTATTCGTTTATTATGCGTATGTGCGAATGTCTGTGCGTGTTCGATTCCTAAATGACGTATGGTATGATGATAACCTTATTTATGAGATTTACGTTTGCATTTTTAATGATAAACTGCTAAGTAAAATATGAGCACACACCAAGACTAATCAATTCAAAGATAAAGTGAAATCTTTGGCCCAACGCCAAGTAACTATTCTTACACATACACACACGTAAGTCGATCATGATCCGATCGCCGTCTGCACAATTCTTACTTTCCTAAAATTTTTTCAAACACTTAAGATTAAATCGAGGTAACACATTTACTCCAATACCAAAATCTAAAACCCTAAAGCAAATACAAATTCACCAAATAATTTCTAAATCAAATATCGAAAGGACGGACTTCTGGAGTCCAGCATTCCTCGAATTCCTAAATGAACTCTCCTGAGGCTCGCTCCATAGGACGCAGTTCATTCGATCTTTCACGATTAAAATACTTAATTCAACATATCAAATAATGAAAGAATTGAATTCTGGAGTCCAGCATTCCTCGAATTCTCGCATAAACTCTCCTGAGGCCCGCCCCACAGGACGCAGTTTATTCACTCTTTCATTCTTAAAAAAACCTAATTAACTCAAACATTATTTTCGAAACCAGAACTGTTCCAATCCTTTCTATACTTGCAAGACAAGCTAGCGCTTCAGCCTCCAATAGCGAGCAGACAAGCCAACGCTTAGCAAATAGAACGCGATTAGAAAAATCGTTCATAAACAACAATCAAACTTAGCACCACGAACTACGAGGCTCTGACTTTCCCATTGCACAAGGGAATACGTAGGCACACGGATCTCAATCCTTGCCGAGCACCCTAAGACTAAAATCACCCATTTTCCTTAATATATTGTTCACCATTAAGAAGACATTAATATAAGTTAGCATTCGATCACAGATTAGACTAAGAGGTTCCCGTTGAGTACAACGGACGTAAGAGGTGCTAATACCTTCCTCCTGCGTAACCGACTCCCGAATTCAGAATCTGGTTTCAATGACCAAATTCATTCTTTTATAGGGTTTATCTATATTTCCCTTTTCCTTTATTAGGAATAGATTAAAATTAGGTGGCGACTCTGTTTGTCTGTTTTTTCCGCGTCTTTCGCGAGGATCGTATTTTTCGAGGTACGACACCAGTGTTACATGATACAGAGCAGGTGATCAGTGATCTTTAGTTGTAGTTTTCAAGCCGGTTTTCATTGTCCTTTGCGTTGAATTTCGTTCGTTTGAAGTATTTCGTTCATGTTTCGTCGTAGTTTTCTTAATGTAGCATGCAAGTTTAGTTTTAATCTTTTTATCTGTTTTTATCTTTGGTATGGGTTATGTGGTTGTGTTTGATGTGTTTTCAGGTCAATATCTAATCGGTTGTTCGAAGCATTCGAAAAGATGATCCGAGCGTGAAAAATTGACAGCAAAAGAGGATATCAGAAGCACAACACGGGTGCCAGTGTTGTACAACACGGCCCGTGTTGTGGAGGCCAGCTGAAGAAGAAGTTTGTGATAGAAAAGGAAGAACCAGTGATGTGACACGGGTGCCCGTGTTGTACAACATGGCCCGTGTCATAGCATCTGAAGATGAGTATGAATTGAGAAGACTCAGAGGCACAACACGGGTTCCCGTGTTGCACAACACGGCCAGTGTTGTGTAAACCAGAAAAAGTCTGATATTTAGTTATTTTGCTGCAAGGGCATTCTGGTCTTTTCGCGGTGTTTTTGGAAGACTGGTTTATATTAGATGATTATGACTGTAAAAGACTTACTTTTGATTTGGGGATTGAACGATAACGGGAGAAGAATGATTGATCAAGAGCGGAAGCGATTGACGATCCAACGAATCCTACGTTAATTGTAATGTCTCTATATTATTGCTCTGTTTTTATTTTCGTTATGAACATGAGTGGCTAAACCCCCCAATGCCAGGGGGGTGTCCCTGATTTGCTTTATGTAATGACAATTTGAATTCTTAATTTTGAGATTATGCGATTAAATCCGTTTCTTTATTTTGTGCAACGTTCTTAATGTTTGTCTTGGTTGGAAAATTGGATAATTGATCGTGGTTAGGATTTGGTCTGACCAACCATCCTAACCTTGTTGCATAAATTTTATCACGGTAAATATTACCGAGGAATTGGAATATTTTGTGAAATCCATTTTATGTCATAATTATTGCTTGATATTCTTCTTTGATTGTTGAGGAATCAAGGTCGAGGAAGAATACCAATGGTTTTTCTCTAAAGGAATTTTGGAAAAACATTATTGAACATAGGAAAGACACTTTTTAAAGCATGTCTCTGTAAAATTGAGAAATTATTAAGTCATTGCATTGCAGATTATACACCGTCCCTGTCATTATTCTCATATAAGTAAAAACTCTCTGTTTTAGTTTACGTTTTAATAATTTTATTTAATTTAATTTAAAATCAAACTTTTAACCATAACTTTTGTCCAATTGAAATCAATCCATTAGAACTTATTTTGTTAAGCAGTCCTTGAGATCGATTTTTGGGGTTACTCCCTTCTATTACTACATCGGTAAAAATAGTACACTTGCTATTTTCCGATCAAGTTTTTGGCGCCGTTGCCGGGGACTGCCAAAGAACTAAGTTGTTTTGTATTATATCAATTGGAATTTTGTTGCTCTGCGACTAAAATTTTATTGTTCTCTCTGTATATCATTTTAGTGTTATTGAAATTTTCTTTTCTAACTCGTGTCTAACTGTTTATGCGAGGTCAGGCCTCAGCTAAATTTTCTTTTGACACAGAACCAGAAAGAGCTTTGCACGAGAGACGCCGCAAGGCAAGAATTGATAGTCTGGCTAAAACTAGTTCAAGTGTCCCGAATCAGGAAACTGAGGACTATATATCCGTACACTCTGAGCACAGTGACTCTGACTCAGACAGAGAAACTGACCTAGGATTCGACAACATGGCAGGGAATCAACCTGTTGCAGAGAGACTTTTAAGGGATTATGGAGGGGCAAATGCTCAGCCTAACAGGATGACTATTGTTAATCAACCGGTGAATGTAGCACACTTTCAGTTGCATCCATCTACTATCCGCCAGTTAGAGAGAAAGCCTTTCTCCAGAAGAATCAACGAGGATGCAAATAAGCATCTTCAGAGATTTCTTACTACCACCACTTTGAAGATCGAAGGTCATTCAGAGGAGGCAAAATGACTTGTGATGTTTCCATTCACACTTACCGACGATGCAGAAGAGTGGTTCTACTCTCTTCCAGCAGCGAGTATCACAACATTGCTAGAGATGGAAACAGTGTTCCTTAATGAATACTTTCCTGCTTCAGTGTTCATTCGGAAGAGATATGATATAGTCAATTTTATACAAAAAGAGGGTGAATCACTTAGAGATGCTTATAAAAGATTCAAAAGGTGTTTGACTGCGTGTCCTACTCATAATATGGACGCGACCGAGCAGATGCAAAACTTTGTGAATGGATTGCAGCTCAAGACAAAACAGCTCATTGATACTGCTGCAGGTGGCTCAACAAACTTTTCAACAGCCACGGGTATTAAAAGAATCATAGAAGCCATTGCTGCCAATGAACACCGTGAATTATACGATCGCACAGTGAGTCAACCAGATGGAAAAATTGATCTAAAGCTGACAGAGCAGGTTGTAAAAATGGAAGATCAAATTGCCGCAGAAGTTGAAAGAAGATTAAAGAAGATGAATCTTGGAACTCAAACAGTTGCTCAGGTTGAACCTGTTCAAGCTATGATTTGCGAGATATGTTGTGGACCTCACTTTGCCATGCACTGTTTGGCAACTCAAGAACAGGTTGAACAGATTAATATGTTGAGGCAGAACAATCCGTATGCCAACACGTATAATCCGGGGTGGAAAAATCACCCAAATTTCTCTTGGAAAGATCATCAAGGGAACATCCAAAAACCGGTTTAAGGCCAACAACAATATCAGCCCCAGCAACAACCATATCAGCCCCCAGTTTCAAGAAAAGCTGATTGGGAAATTGCCATTGAAAAGATGGCAGCTCACAAATGTCAATTTTAAGAAAAAACAAGGAGTAACTTCAAGAATACTGGAGCCTCTATCAAGAATCTTTAAGTGCAAATGAGCCAAATTGCCCAACACCTCGCCATTCCACAAACTCCAGGGACTCTTCCTAGTGCTACTGTAACAAATCCAAGAGATAATCACAAAGTCAATGCAGTCACAACACGAAGAGGTAAAGTTAGTGAGGAGGTTCAAGAAAATTCTGAAAGTGAAAATCAAATGATTGGGGTGGAACTGGAAATCAAAGAAAATGAAGTGGTTGATAAAGAAAAAGAAGTTACCTCAGCACCAGACATCAAAGAAAAAGCAGTTGAACCAAAACCGGTGATTAAACTTCCGTATCCTACAAGAAACAAGAAGAAAGGGCAGCAAGAAAAGAATTTTGAGAAATTCCTTGAGTTGTTCAAGAAGTTGGAGCTGAATATTCCATTGCTTGAAGCACTTGAGCAAATGCCAACTTATACCAAGTTCATGAAAGACATCATTGGTAAAAAGAGGACTATGGGAGTTGAACCTATTATTCTAACCGAAACTTGTAGTGCTATTTTGTAGGGACTAAAGATTTCGGTGAAGAAAAAAGATAGAGGAGCTGTCACCATTCCATGCACCATCGGTGACCGGTCATTCAAGAGACCTCTCATTGACTTGGGAGCGAGCATCAGTTTAATGCCTTTATCCATTTACAAAAAGTTGGGTATTGGTGTTGTTCAAGACACTCGGATGACTCTCCAATTCGCGGACCATTCGGTGAAACGGCCATATGGAGTTATCCATGATGTCCTGGTTAGAGTGGACAAATTTGTGTTTCCAGTTGACTTTGTGATCCTTGAAATGCCTGAAGATGAAGAAATTCCCTTGATTTTGGGAAGACCTTTCTTAGAAACCGGGAGAGTCATGATAGATATGGAAGGGGGAACACTCACGTTGAAGGTGTACGATGAAGAGTTGAAAATTGATGTTAGGAACACTTTGAAGTATAAAGATGATGTGGGCACTAGTGTCGCTCCCGGGATTTCCATCCTGGTACAAACGCGAAAGTGGCGCGGAAGAAGAATAGAGTCGCCAGCCAGGCATTTTTATCCCGAAGAAAGGGAATGGTAATGCTGCACAAACCAGAAGAAAGAAAGAGGAAGGACACAGGTCCTGCGAACCAAAGAGACTGAGTTCGGGAGTCGGTTACGACCTGGGAAGGTATTAGCACCCAGATCGTCCGCCGTACCCGACGGGATCCACGCTTGCAAAGAATACTGTTTCAAAGGGTGAGGGTATGAAAAAAATGCAGCAAAGAAATGAATATGGAAAGAAACTGGAACTGGAAAAGAAATGAATAAGAAAGCAAAAGGAAAAATGTAGGGAAAATAAAGATTGTGCTCGAACGGGCCCTACCCCGCTGCCTACGTACCTCATCGGGATAATGAGGATCAGAGACGCCGTAGTTCCCCTAACTAGGGGTACTAAAAGGAAATTGCTTGTGAATTAAGGCTTGAACTGCCTATGCCATTGCTCAGGTGTTGCAGACTCGGACGACGAGTGCGTAACCGTCTTGCAAAATGACAAGTAGAAGCAAGTTCGCGTACGGAGTGAAGGAGATGAGAAAAGAATTCCCGAAGGAAAGACGTTTAATGTTTGTTTTGTGTTTTTTTTTTAGAAGCTTTTATGAGTGTGTCACAAGGAAGTGAACTCAAACTCTCACCAATGGAATGTGCACTTGTCACTACATTCCAAGATGGAATAATAGAACAAGCACACTCAAGTAAGGAGAAGATCCCCAAAACTTGAACCCAAAGATTAGGGCTTAGGCTCACTAACTTGCTTAATTATTAAGTGTTTTTTTGGTTATTTACATGAAGAAGTGTTTTTTATGCTTTTCTTTATGAAGAAGATACCTTGATCAGACTTGTGCATCACAAGATAAACATGTACTATCCCAAGATGGGAAGATTACAAGCATACCTCATGGAATAAGGCTATGGATCAATGCATCACTTCACATTTATTAAAGTGTTTTCTTTTTAAGAGTTATGAGATGAGAAGAGAAGAAGAACCAAAAAGGATCATAAAGGTAAAAATTCTAAGGGGAACTAGGATAATCCTAAGTGTTAACATGCATGGATGGTCCTAGGTCTGTGAGGTTTCTATCCTAATGAAGAAGAGAAGAAGAAGATAGAAGAAGGGATGAGAAAGGCCTAAGCCCAACAACAAAGGGTTAGTTCAAATAACAAAAGAGGAAAGATGAGAAAAAAAAAAAAGTTGAAATGTGGATAAACATCCACACTTTTCTTACCATGAGCCCCTGAAAAGTTAGCAAAAATCCAGCAAATTGACCAAGAAACAATCATGGGATCAATCATGCTCAAAGGTACTTGAAAACAAAAATCAAACAATCATGCCAACATTGCAAATACACGACTTACGCGTCGAGAACATGAAAGCATACATCAACCAGCAAGCAAATCACCCTAAACATCATGTTTAATGATCATACAATGAGTCATGGCAATTAGCACAAGCAAAGGGATCAAACAAACTCAAAACAGCCCTGAAAAACCATTCTGCATCAGTGTTAACCGGTTAACCATATGCGTTAACCGGTTAACCAGTCAAAACCTGCACAAAACACGCAGAAAAACAGGGCGTTAACCGGTTAACCATATACGTTAACCGGTTAACACTGTAAAAACAGCAGCAAATTCCTGCAGAAAACAGCAGCTCAAAACAGCTTATTCAAATAAGCTGCACCAGACCAGCACTCAATTACACATGGAAAAATAGATCAATGCACATCAATCCATAACATTATGCTCATGAACACTAACAATCGGATCCGGATACCAATCAAACAATCAAATCATGCAACACAATCAATTACACAAACACATGGTGGATCTAAAGCACAAGCAATGCAAATAAGCTAAAAACAGAGTTGGATCTGAAATTAAACCAACCTACAAAGCGGAGGTATGCTTTGGTAATTGTTGATTATGCTGAAAATGATAGATCTCGCGCAAAACTTTGAAGATCCGATGCTAAGCTCCACACTCCATGCAAAATAAATGCAAGATCAAGCTCTTGATGCAGAATTTTGGATCCAAAAGCACTTCTAGATCTCGAACCAGATCTGAATCTTCAATAAAACCAACAAAAAGGTGCAATGAAGCTATGGATGGAGGTCTAGTTCCAAGATCTACACACCTCAATGCAAGGTTGTGTGATCTTCAAAGAGGAACTTTGAGTAATTTGGAAAATTGGGAGAGAAAAGTGAGAGAATTGTGAGTGAGAGCAATGAAAATTCAGAAATGAGAGTGAAAATCATGAGAGAGATCCTTTGGTTTGGAGGGAAATGGAATATATATGGTTTAGGGTTGGGGCCCAAAATCTTGGTTTGGGATCCAAAAAATATGGCTTGGTAATGTGATTTGGATCTAGGGTTGGCAAGAGGTTTGGGTACATGCTCTAGATCCTTCTTAAATTCAAATGAAATTCAAGTGAATAAAATCAGAAAATTGGAAAATGGAGCCAAAACCACATGCTGAAATTTGCTGCTGGAAATTCAAATTTCGCAGCTGTTAACCGGTTAACCATATGCGTTAACCGGTTAACGCATGCAAAATTTGAATTTCCCCCCTTTTGGTGGGAAACTTCAAAAATGATGCCGGCGCCCGCCGTTTCAAGCTGATTTTGATCCTTTCATTCTTTTTAAGCTTTGAACATGGTACAGAGCTTGTGCAGAGTGATCCTGTGAAATTTTTGCCTGGTCACCATGCTCTTGATTTTTATTTGCGGTGCTTCAAACCTTCCAGATGGTTGGTCATATGCCTTATGCTAGAACATGTGAGTGTTATGCCTCATTTTTCTATGCAAAAAAATGCTAAAGATATGGTATGTTATGATGACTATGATGCGACATGATGCTTAAAATGAAGAGGGCAAATTTGGGGTGTTACAGCTGCCCCTATTCAATCATCAGTTAATCTGAAAAGGACGATAGTACGGGCTATCGGACATTCGAGATAAACTGTGATTGAATACCAAGAAGACCAGAAATTTGCACTCTGACGAAGAATGCAACACCGGGAAATAAACCCGTCCAGATGACGCTTTGGGGACTGCAGGGGAGAAAGAAGCGGACGAGCTTCTTCCAAGTTGGAAATGATATCTGAAATAAGAACAAATTGACAGACGAGTCTTCAAACAATCCTGTGACGCCAGGAGCTGGACAGACGAGTCCTCCACCACTTCAAGACAAAAATCTGAGACAGACGAGTCTTCTAACAACCCTGTGACGCCAGGTGCAGAGAGCGGACGAGCCCTTAAAGAACTTCAAAGTAGCCTGAGATAGACGAATCTCCTTCACTAATCCTCACGCAGATAAGTGGAATAAGACGGACGAGTCTTCTTCGGATAACCCTTACGCAGGCTCCGGAAATGCATATAAGTCTGTGGGATAGACATGCAACCAAGGTGGACGAACCTTCTTCATATATTATCCGCGGATATATGGTATAAGCCAGACGAGTCTTCTGAGCAAACCTGTTACGCCAGGTGCAGCTACCATAATTGGTGCTTGAGACAGACGAGCCTCCTTCGGATTTACCTGTTACGCCAGGACCGGTGACCATTTCGACATTCAATTCCCACTGTCAGGATTTTAAACCTCTTCAATACGGACGAGTATTGGGTGATCATCAAGACAACACAGACGAGTGCCCTAAGTCAATGATACAGACGAGTATCAGACGATGATCTGAGAAACACAGACGAGTGTTTCAGGCGATGATACAGACGAGTATCAGCCACTGGTATAGACGAATACCGGAAGTTCAAACACAGACGAGCATTTGAAGTAGTCACAGAGATATCTTCACATTCAGGTGCAAGCTAGCACAGACGAGTACCGAGGATGATACAGACGAGTATCCAGGCAAAGCAGACGAGCTTCAAAACACAAACGACTTTTGGGGAATAAAAGCAGACGAGCTTTAACCAAACACAGACGAGTGCTGGGTCGTTGCAGACGAGCAACAGCGGAGAATACATATCAAGGCACAGACGAGTGCAGCGAAGGATCCCATACCGAACACAGACGAGTGCTGGGAGGTTGCAGACGAGCAACAGCAAATATCATCTCAGAACACAGACGAGTGTTGAGGAGTTGCGGACGAGCAACAACGGAGGCATCATGACACAGGCGAGTGTTGGAAATTGCAGACGAGCAACAACAGAGAATACATATCAAGGCACAGACGAGTGCAGCGAGGGATCCAATTCCAAACACAGACGAGTGTTGGAAGGTTGCAGACGAGCAACAGCAAATATCATCTCAGAACACAGACGAGTGTTGAGGAGTTGCGGACGAGCAACAACGGAGGCATCATGACACAGACGAGTGTTGGAAATTGCAGACGAGCAATAATAAGGTAAATCACTTCAAAACACAGACGTATGCCGAAAATTGCAGACGAGCAAACAGCAACACAGAGCTAACACAGACGAGTGTTGAAAGATGCAGTCGAGCAGCCATAAAGCAGTGATATGTCCTCGCTGGGGAAACTTGCTTAGGGATAACACATACGAGTGTTGAAGATTGCAGACGAGCAATAAACGAATGCCTGATCGGCAACAAGAGATACAACTCTGCAGGGGAGAAAAAGTCAAGAGGTCTGGATACCCACTCCGACTGAGGTGATGAATACCTGGCTGCATCATCAAATAAACCAACAATAGGGCAAATCTGCTGGGGAATATTTCACGGACGGAGGTGAAAATCAAATATGAACTCTGTGGGGAATATCATCTAGTGACCTCTTGCATTTTCTGGACTAGTTGACTGCTTGAAGATCAACCTAAGAGGATTTTACAGAAGACCTGACATCCAAAATGTCCAAGTCTTCAAACACTTCAAAGATTCGTCGAATCTTGACATAACTGCCCCAGACTGCATAGACTATGGAAGAATTTGTCTCGCAAGGATTCCTAAAAACCTCGTGTCACTGCGAAATACCGTACTCCGTCAGCACAAAGATATGCACACTTGCCCCTAGAATAAATGAATCCAGGTATGTCTGAAATTTGATGTTGTGATTTTGATTTTCCTTTTACGACAAACTCACTGGATATCAACTCAAGGGTCGAAGGAGTGAAGACTATGATATCGACTCGAGGGTCGTAAGAAACGGAAATATCGACTCAAGGGTCGAAAAGAACACAACAACATCAACTCGAGGGTTGAGGAATAAAGCGACAACAACATCGACTCGAGAGTCGAGGAAACGAAAGCAACAATATCGACTCAAAGGTCGAGGATAACAAAGCAACATCAACTCGAGGGCTGAGGGAATAAAATAGTAACATCGACTCGAGGGTCGAGGATAACAAAACAACATCAACTCGAGGGTTGAGGAAATAAAAGCGATGATATCGACTCGAGGGTCGAAGAAAACCAGAGTGAAAATTTTCCATACTCAACTGAAGTGAGAGGCTGAATGCATATAGATGCCAACATGTCATACTTGAAGAGATGCCAACAAAGATTGGACTTTAACCTTGAAGATGCCAATGACCATTGGACTTTAGCCGTGTATGATGAAGAAACAATTACAACTGCGGATAAGTCCTCTGACTAGGGAAGCACCCTACTGGGTTAAATCATCAGACGTTCATTCTGGGAACGGCCTTGCATACCGTAATATTGTCTCAAGAGGATTTTACAGAAAACTTAGCATCTGAAATGCTTCAGTGTTTCCAAACTCTTATAGACCTCGAAGTGACCACTTCAAACTGTATGGTCCACGAAGGAATTTGCCCCAAGATCTGGCATCATCATGAGGTGTTCTGCCCCAGTATTATGAACCTTGGGTAGGTGCATCTGATCGACTGTCTTCTAGAGAGAGTAACTTCTAGTTCTTCTAGGGTGACCTGCCCAAGTACGAGTGTTGCTTTGGAAATAAACACCCAGACTATCTGCTTATTGAGAGATTTAAATCTCGAAGTGATTGCCCCAGTTTGGCTGAATCTGAAGAGATTGATCGACGTTATTGCCCCAGATTGACTGCATTTAACCCAACTGGTTGGAAAAGGTCCTATTCAACGAAGTTTCTTGGAAAAGTGCCCCTTTGACATGAATGTCCTTCCGAAGTGTCCGCCTTCTCAACTTGGCAAGATTAAGCTTCTATACTGAGGTTCCAGATGTGAACTTCTTTGATGCTAAACAAATGTATACAAGCAGAAAATGTCTTATTCTGAGAATGAAATTTCTAATGCAACACATGTTAATCTTGAAGCTTTTATTGACAAAATGTCGTTTGTGAACGAATCACGGGTTAAGATAGTACAGTATTATTTTATGAAATAAACATGCACATGCAATACCAACGAGGGTCTTTTAGCACAACTCGTAGGAGTCAGGAACGCTATCGCATGGTGACACGCTCTCGAATTAACCCTGCTTCAATTAGGACTTTTAAGGGTTATATCGTGGCCTGGTTCACGGTTATAGAAACAAAGGATATAGGCTCAAAATTTATATATGCCCACCCATCTTCGTGATGTCCTTCCATTCCTATGTTCAACTAGTTTTCGCAAACGCTCACCTTTCCTAAGGGTTTCGTATTGGTTGAGGAACCATTACTCTAACAGTTTAAGCACCATTGAGGTTGTTGTTGGGATAACAGTCACCCTTATTGTCTTTTGTGTCCGTATCACACGATTGGTTTTTGATTAAGGATCTTTCTTGTGTAATCCTTTTCGTCTTCCTTTTTCCATTCTTTTTCTTATCCCTAACTTTTGCCTGGACTGATTCTTGTGAATCTTTTGCAATTGGAGTCCAGCGGGATGCCCTAATTTTTGCCTAAGTCGTTTGTTTTCAAGTTTCGACTTAGCGGGCTATTTATTTCTTTTTTTCTTTATTTTCGTCCGAACAAATCGTGCGACACTGTTTGTCTTGACTGTTTTGTAAGGGTTGTGACTGTCTCACTCCTCAGTTGATGGAGAATAACCATGGTGGTTTTCGGTCTTTGGACCTCTTGATTTGGTACAATGAAATGCTAGGGATCCTCAGATAAACTCCTTTATGGAAACATGAACGCCTGGTCCAACTAGCTGACACCTACCCTGCCCCGGGTTAAATGTGAGGGTTTTTTTTTTTTTTTATGCAAAAAGAAACTCCTACTTCAAGGCTCAAAGGGGTTAATGAAGGTTTATCTCCCTTATATCTCCGGTGTTTGGGAATTTGAAACAATGCCTGTACATCGTCAACAAGGTCTTATTCAAGAGCACACAAATGGAGATTTTTGCGTTTTCATTTCGTCATCCTCCGTCACAGAGTTTAAGAACAACAGTTGGTATTGCAATGCACATTCACAAAAATGAAAACACGAATTAATTACTTCAAGAAAAACATGTGCATTTCATTAATTAACATTCCAAAAAAAAGCAAACAAGTTTCATGCAAGCATACAAATATTCAAACAAACATATAAAAGCGACACATGAAAATGCAGTAAAGAAGCTGAGCAATGCCAATGTTGAGGAGACTTGACTCCGTCTGGACCTGTTGATCTTGAATACCTTCTATAGTCAGCATCTTTTCCTGATGGGATATGCAGTCTTCAATCAAATGACCACATGTCAGCACCATACTTCATTCTCAATTATTCTGACCTGAAGCTTCCGACGTTCAAACATTGACACAAGACGTCTGAAGAGAAGAGTGACACTGAGATGAAATTGCCACATAAGTTGACATCTAAGGTTGCTCGGAAAGACCTGACGATCTTCTGCCTACGTATCTCCATTGACCAAAGGCCAATGGAGAATCAGAGCGACGTAGTTCCCCTCAATAGGGATCAAAGTGAGGTACGTAGCCGCTCTTCAGAATCAAACTGAGAATCACCTTCATATACATCTTCAATAAATTCCTCCATAACATGAGCTGACGAACCCACATGACCAAACGGAGACTCGTTAACTTGAATGCCTTGAGGCGTCACTGAAATCAACCCAGAATCAATCAAATCTTGAACCTTATCCCTGAGAGGCTTGCACTCTTCAGCTGAATGTCCTGGTGCGTCACCATGGAATCCACATTGAACATTGGGATCAAAACTTGGTGGATATGGAAAAGGCACTGGACCCGGTTTCTTCGG
Organism: Lathyrus aphaca; assembly: GCA_963966055.1. Classification (NCBI taxonomy): domain Eukaryota; kingdom Viridiplantae; phylum Streptophyta; class Magnoliopsida; order Fabales; family Fabaceae; genus Lathyrus; species Lathyrus aphaca. The sequence goes on from OZ014520.1 coordinate 503,613,435, forward strand.
CAATATCAATCCACTGTCGATCAGGCACGGAAGTATCTGACTGTATGGTACTGGCAATGGATCGAAATACCTCTTGGATCTCTTAGTGTAGTAACGACGCCTTTGCGAAGTATGCTTCTGTTGGCATGGTCGCTGTTGATACTGAGGAGGTTCACTGTTAACTGAAATCTGACATACGGATTCAGAATATTGCTGACTCTGAGCTACTGAAATGTATGGGTAATGTGGATAAGACAATGGAGTTTGAGGATCTTTCCAGATTGCATCAATCACGTCCTTATCTTGGGAACTGACAACAGATTCATTCTCTTCAGTTGAGCTACCTGAAATGCCTTGGATCTTTCCCATCTTGATAAAACTCTCAATGCGTTCTCCAACTATCACCAAGTCCGAGAAATTTGAACTTCCACTACCACTCAACCTCTCCAAATACGGCCCCTGTAAGGTCTCTATGAAAAGATCAACCAATTCTCTAACTGATAGCGGGGGTTGCACTCGAGCAGCTACTTCTCTCCACCTCTGGGCATACTCTCTGAAAGATTCACCATCCCCTTGGGATAACACTTGCAAATCCATGCGGCTAAGAGCCCTGTCAAGATTGTAGTCATACTGCTTCACAAATGCATTGGCTAGGTCCGACCATGACTGAATACGACTGCTCTCTAACTTCATATACCAATTCGATGATGCCTCACTCAGACTGTATTGGAAACAATGGATCATCAATTTGTCATTATGCTCATGTGAGGCCATCCTTCTGCAAAATCTTACCAAATGCTGCCTTGGACAACTATCCCCTTTGTACTTTTCAAACTTCGGTACTTTGAACTTTGGAGGTATTACCAGGCCATGCACCAAACACATGCTTGCAGCACTTAAATCAATGACATTACGACTTTGAAGGGCTTTGATCTCTTCCTCCAACACACGGAATCTTTCCTCCCTTTCCACAACTCGTGGATCTTGGATTCTCACTACAGGGATTGCCTCTTGAGGATCTGGCATAGTGAAAGCAAAACTGTGATAATCTGCAGCATCAACAGAAGAAGAATGTCCACTTCGGGCGACCTGACGCTCTTGAACATCTGGATTCCCAACAGGGGTCTGTACAGGCTGAGATTGAGTGGAATTACGGTCATCCTGCCTTGCCAAAGTCATCATAGCCTCCAAAAGTTGGTCCCACTGATCTCTTGTCAACCCAACACTGGCAGACTGGCTTTTCTCTCTAGGGTCCATGATCTTCTCAAAAGTTGCTTCAAGTCTGATACGAGAACTGGAGTCTCAACTGTAGATGGTGAACAAAGAACGGATGAGCCCTGCTTGCTGAACAGAAATGCAATGCAAATGATATGAGATGCCATGTTCAGTTACTTCCAAAGAATCTATCTGCTTGGATCCACATTATGATACAAAAATCCAACAATAATAATCCAGGTATGGGATTCTCAGAAATAACTGAACATGTATGCTAAAATGCCATGATGGTATGTATGCAGCTGGCAAGTGATCAAGAACTGGTGTCTGTCTGGATACGGAACACTGAGTTGAGAACCAGGCAACTGATGATATATGCCCTCTGAATAATAACCATCTGATAAGAACTCAAAACCAAGGATCAAGAAATCCAGAACCATAGTAACCGGATCAAAACATAAGATCACACTGATGATGAAGGGTATGTTGAGGTCAAGGGTTCCTGCAAACCTGTAAACCCCTCCCAATCTCACGGGTGTGCTCCGGGTCAAACATCACGGACTCTCAAAGCCGAATAGCAATAATACTTTCACCATTTCCGAGAAATGGCTCATGACCAAATCAGGGAATCGGTTAGGCATTATGTACTACACAGGGAGGCCTCAGCTGAGTCCGGGAAAAACAAGCATCCCCTATAGGTTCCCAGCTTCAAGCACTGAAATCGAGAAACAATAGTACATTCAGCCCGTAGGATACAGTACTGATGTCATACGACCAGATGCTTTGACTGAGTTCCTATAAGAGAACCAGGCCATCCTATGCGAGTCCCCAGTGGACCCTCGGGTGCGAATGGGTTTGCCACAGAATGTGGTCTGCCACTGTCACCACTGGAGAGGGTTGTTTCCACAAAGGTTCTCGATGATCGGTCCCCAGCTGCACATAACTGTCAGGGTTATGTAATGAGAGAGGAAGATCCCCAAATCAAGACATTTCCAAGACAATCGCAACCTGGGTGTGGAACTCACTACTACCCCCATGACAAGATCTCATGAGGCCAAAGCGGAACCACTCTAAGTCCTATGGTGCACTCGAGCCGGGTACTTGGCTCATCTCTCAGAAACAGTATCACCCAAACCCACCAAACAGAAAACCAGTCCAGACAGTCCAGTATGATATAAATGATGCGGAAAATAAATACTGAAGACTGTAAATAAAGCTGTAAATAAACAACAATACAGTACAACAAGCCACATCAAACAAACATCACCCAATGAAACAGCAACACACAAGCGCTAGGAGAGACTCACAGGGGAACCAGAGATTCTGGGTTCGCTTCCCCAGCAGAGTCGCCAAGCTGTCGCTCCCGGGATTTCCATCCTGGTACAAACGCGAAAGTGGCGCGGAAGAAGAATAGAGTCGCCAGCCAGGCATTTTTATCCCGAAGAAAGGGAATGGTAATGCTGCACAAACCAGAAGAAAGAAAGAGGAAGGACACAGGTCCTGCGAACCAAAGAGACTGAGTTCGGGAGTCGGTTACGACCTGGGAAGGTATTAGCACCCAGATCGTCCGCCGTACCCGACGGGATCCACGCTTGCAAAGAATACTGTTTCAAAGGGTGAGGGTATGAAAAAAATGCAGCAAAGAAATGAATATGGAAAGAAACTGGAACTGGAAAAGAAATGAATAAGAAAGCAAAAGGAAAAATGTAGGGAAAATAAAGATTGTGCTCGAACGGGCCCTACCCCGCTGCCTACGTACCTCATCGGGATAATGAGGATCAGAGACGCCGTAGTTCCCCTAACTAGGGGTACTAAAAGGAAATTGCTTGTGAATTAAGGCTTGAACTGCCTATGCCATTGCTCAGGTGTTGCAGACTCGGACGACGAGTGCGTAACCGTCTTGCAAAATGACAAGTAGAAGCAAGTTCGCGTACGGAGTGAAGGAGATGAGAAAAGAATTCCCGAAGGAAAGACGTTTAATGTTTGTTTTGTGTTTTTTTTTTAGAAGCTTTTATGAGTGTGTCACAAGGAAGTGAACTCAAACTCTCACCAATGGAATGTGCACTTGTCACTACATTCCAAGATGGAATAATAGAACAAGCACACTCAAGTAAGGAGAAGATCCCCAAAACTTGAACCCAAAGATTAGGGCTTAGGCTCACTAACTTGCTTAATTATTAAGTGTTTTTTTGGTTATTTACATGAAGAAGTGTTTTTTATGCTTTTCTTTATGAAGAAGATACCTTGATCAGACTTGTGCATCACAAGATAAACATGTACTATCCCAAGATGGGAAGATTACAAGCATACCTCATGGAATAAGGCTATGGATCAATGCATCACTTCACATTTATTAAAGTGTTTTCTTTTTAAGAGTTATGAGATGAGAAGAGAAGAAGAACCAAAAAGGATCATAAAGGTAAAAATTCTAAGGGGAACTAGGATAATCCTAAGTGTTAACATGCATGGATGGTCCTAGGTCTGTGAGGTTTCTATCCTAATGAAGAAGAGAAGAAGAAGATAGAAGAAGGGATGAGAAAGGCCTAAGCCCAACAACAAAGGGTTAGTTCAAATAACAAAAGAGGAAAGATGAGAAAAAAAAAAGTTGAAATGTGGATAAACATCCACACTTTTCTTACCATGAGCCCCTGAAAAGTTAGCAAAAATCCAGCAAATTGACCAAGAAACAATCATGGGATCAATCATGCTCAAAGGTACTTGAAAACAAAAATCAAACAATCATGCCAACATTGCAAATACACGACTTACGCGTCGAGAACATGAAAGCATACATCAACCAGCAAGCAAATCACCCTAAACATCATGTTTAATGATCATACAATGAGTCATGGCAATTAGCACAAGCAAAGGGATCAAACAAACTCAAAACAGCCCTGAAAAACCATTCTGCATCAGTGTTAACCGGTTAACCATATGCGTTAACCGGTTAACCAGTCAAAACCTGCACAAAACACGCAGAAAAACAGGGCGTTAACCGGTTAACCATATACGTTAACCGGTTAACACTGTAAAAACAGCAGCAAATTCCTGCAGAAAACAGCAGCTCAAAACAGCTTATTCAAATAAGCTGCACCAGACCAGCACTCAATTACACATGGAAAAATAGATCAATGCACATCAATCCATAACATTATGCTCATGAACACTAACAATCGGATCCGGATACCAATCAAACAATCAAATCATGCAACACAATCAATTACACAAACACATGGTGGATCTAAAGCACAAGCAATGCAAATAAGCTAAAAACAGAGTTGGATCTGAAATTAAACCAACCTACAAAGCGGAGGTATGCTTTGGTAATTGTTGATTATGCTGAAAATGATAGATCTCGCGCAAAACTTTGAAGATCCGATGCTAAGCTCCACACTCCATGCAAAATAAATGCAAGATCAAGCTCTTGATGCAGAATTTTGGATCCAAAAGCACTTCTAGATCTCGAACCAGATCTGAATCTTCAATAAAACCAACAAAAAGGTGCAATGAAGCTATGGATGGAGGTCTAGTTCCAAGATCTACACACCTCAATGCAAGGTTGTGTGATCTTCAAAGAGGAACTTTGAGTAATTTGGAAAATTGGGAGAGAAAAGTGAGAGAATTGTGAGTGAGAGCAATGAAAATTCAGAAATGAGAGTGAAAATCATGAGAGAGATCCTTTGGTTTGGAGGGAAATGGAATATATATGGTTTAGGGTTGGGGCCCAAAATCTTGGTTTGGGATCCAAAAAATATGGCTTGGTAATGTGATTTGGATCTAGGGTTGGCAAGAGGTTTGGGTACATGCTCTAGATCCTTCTTAAATTCAAATGAAATTCAAGTGAATAAAATCAGAAAATTGGAAAATGGAGCCAAAACCACATGCTGAAATTTGCTGCTGGAAATTCAAATTTCGCAGCTGTTAACCGGTTAACCATATGCGTTAACCGGTTAACGCATGCAAAATTTGAATTTCCCCCCTTTTGGTGGGAAACTTCAAAAATGATGCCGGCGCCCGCCGTTTCAAGCTGATTTTGATCCTTTCATTCTTTTTAAGCTTTGAACATGGTACAGAGCTTGTGCAGAGTGATCCTGTGAAATTTTTGCCTGGTCACCATGCTCTTGATTTTTATTTGCGGTGCTTCAAACCTTCCAGATGGTTGGTCATATGCCTTATGCTAGAACATGTGAGTGTTATGCCTCATTTTTCTATGCAAAAAAATGCTAAAGATATGGTATGTTATGATGACTATGATGCGACATGATGCTTAAAATGAAGAGGGCAAATTTGGGGTGTTACAACTAGTAGTAACATACAAGTGTTAGAACAAATGGAAGCTAGTGAGCATTTAGAAAGTGTGTCCCAATTACCTCTAGAGAGGGTGCTGAGTATGTCCATTTTTGAAGATGATAAGGAAGTTGGAGATAGTGATATGGAAGTGGTAGCTATGCTTGAAACTCAACCTATCCTTAAAAGAGTTAGAATGCACCGGTGGGAAGAGTTAAGACAACCTATAACGGTTGATGAAGGCAAAGACAAGCCAAAGATATCAGAATTGAAGCAACTACCCGAGAATCTCAAATACGTCTTTCTTGACATGGAAGAAAAATGTCCCGCTATTATTAGCGCTAATTTGAAAAGTGTGCAAGAAGACAAGTTAATTGAAGTTCTTAAGAAATTCAAGGGAGAAATTGGGTGGAAGATTGAAGACCTTAAAGGTATAAGTCCAACGGTGTGTATGCATAAAATACTTATGGAAGAAGATCGCAAACCGGTCGTGCAGCCCCAAAGGAGATTGAACCCGGTGATGAAGGAGGTAGTGCGAAAAGAAGTTGTTAAGCTATTGGATGCAAGATTGATCTATCCTATATCCGATAGTGCTTGGGTGAGTCCGGTACATGTGGTGCCCAAAAAGGGAGGAACAACTGTTATAACAAATGAAAAAAATGAGTTGATTCCTACTAGAACTGTTACTGGATGGAGAGTTTGCATTGATTATAGAAGATTGAATTTGGCTACGAGAAAGGACCATTTTCCGTTGCCATTCATTGACCAAATGTTGGAAAGACTAGCGGGACATGATTACTATTGTTTTCTAGATGGTTACTCCGGATACAATCAAATTGCTATTGCACCGGAAGACCAAGAGAAGACGGCGTTTACTTGTCCCTATGGCATTTTTGCATATAGAAGGATGCCATTTGGGCTATGTAATTCCCCCGTTACATTCCAAAGATGCATGACATCCATTTTTGATGACATGTTAGAAAAGCACATGGAAGTGTTCATGGACGATTTCTCCGTGTTCGGATCCTCATTTGATCACTGTTTATCTAACCTTTCACTTGTTTTGCAGCGATGTCAAGAAAGTAATTTAATATTGAACTGGGAAAAATGTCATTTCATGGTACGAGAAGGCATTGTTCTTGGTCACAAGATCTCACAAAAAGGGATCGAAGTTGATCAAGCAAAAGTGGAAGTGATCTCGAAGATGCCACCACCGATTAATGAGAAAGGTATAAGAAGCTTCTTGGGACATGCGGGTTTTTACCGCAGGTTCATAAGAGACTTCTCGAAGATAGCTAAACCTTTAACTACTCTGTTGGTTAAAGATAAGGCTTTTGTTTTCAATAAGGAGTGCACCGATGCTTTTGAAACACTTGAAAAGGAATTAGTGTCGGCACCTATTGTGATTGCTCCTGATTGGTCCCTACCCTTTGAAATTATGTGCGATGCTAGTGATATTGCGGTAGGGGCTGTTCTCGGACAGCAAAGAGGAAAATTGCTTCATGTGATTTATTATGCTAGTCACGTTTTGAACCCCGCACAGATAAATTATGCAACTACCGAGAAGGAGTTGCTAGCTGTTGTGTATGCCTTCGATAAATTCAGGCAATATCTGTTGGGTTCAAAAGTGATTGTTTACACTGACCATGCTGCTTTGAAATATCTTTTTGCTAAGCAGGAGGATTTTACTTCTCTAGGAATTCGATGTCGAGATCTGCGACAAGAAAGGGTGTGAAAACACTGTTGCAGATCATCTTTCTCGGATGTCACCAATTGAGGAGACTGAAGAGCAGCGCCCCATAAAGGATGAGTTTGCTGACGAACACATCCTAGCTGTTATTGGGGTGCCTTGGTTTGCAGATTATGCAAACTACCTCGTTGGCGGTATTATACCCGACGATTTTGATTCTAACAAAAGGAAAAAGTTTGTTCATGTCTGCAGGTTTTACTTATGGGACGATCCGTTTCTCTACAAAAGAGGGGTGGATGGCCTTGTAAGAAGATGTGTACCCGACGAAGAGCAAAAAGATGTGCTGAAAGCATGTCACGACTCTGAGTATGGTGGACATTTCAGTGGTGATCGTACAGCAGCTAAAGTCCTTCAATCCGGACTATACTGGCCATCTTTATTTAAGGATGCTCAAGAATTAGTGAAAGAGTGTGACAGATGTCAGAGGACTGGGAATATATCAAAAAGAAACCAGATGCCCCAAAACTCTATGCTAGAAGTTGAGTTATTCGATGTATGGGGGATAGACTTCATGGGGCCGTTTCCACCGTCATTCGGAAAAAACTATATTTTGGTTGTGGTGGACTATGTGTCCAAATGGGTAGAGGTTGTTGCATTGCCCACCAATGATGCTAAGGTTGTGGTGAGATTCCTGAAAGAGAACATTTTTGCAAGGTTTGGTGTCCCGGGAGCATTGATAAGCGACGAAGGAACACATTTCCTGAATCACCTCATGGAGAAGCTTCTGCAAAAGTACAATGTTAAACACCGGATAGCTACTCCATACCACCCACAAACAAGCAGCCAAGTTGAGGTGTCAAATAGACAACTGAAACAAATCCTGGAAAAAACAGTGAATTCGTCTAGAAAGGATTGGTCGATTAAGTTGGATGACGCTTTATGGGCGTATCAAACAGCTTTCAAAACGCCTATCGGTATGTCACCATATCAACTGGTATACGGAAAGGCATGTCACCTACCATTGGAACTTGAACACAAAGCTTTTTGGGCATCTAAGTATCTTAATATGGATTTGTCAAAAGCCGGAAGTTCGAGGTTTCTTCAACTTCATGAGTTAGAAGAATTCAAGAATCGGGCGTATGAGAATGCTAAAGTTTACAAAGAGCAAACGAAAAAATGGCATGAAAAGAGGATTCAAAGAAAAGAGTTTTGGGAAGGACAAATGGTCCTTCTGTAAAATTCGAGGTTGAAGCTATTTCCAGGAAAACTAAGGTCTAAATGGTCGGGACCTTTTGTAGTTCACAAGGTATTTCCTCACGGAGCGGTCGAAATTAAAAATCAGACCAATGGAGATATTTTCAAGGTGAACGGGCAGAGATTAAAGCCTTACTTCAAAGGCCAAACTACTGGTGATGTGAATGTCACTCGTCTTACTCAGTAGGATGATGGACTGTCGAGCCATGCAACGTTAAACGCAGCCCTAAGTGGGAGGCAACCCACGATTTTATCATTCTTACTCTTGTTTGTTTCAGTTTTTGTAGGTTGTGCATTTTTGTGCATCATTGGTTCTGTTAAGGAAAGAAGGAGGTTGGATAGTCGGGCAAGAAAAAAATCAAAAAACCAAGAAAAAGTGATAAATCAGGGGTGCAACACGGGTGCCCGTGTTGTGCAACACGGGCCGTGTTGCAATGTCTGAAGAGGATTGGTTTTTAAAGAGAATTTCAAGCGATCCAGGGGTGCAACACGGGTGCCCGTGTTGTGCAACACGGCCCGTGTTGCAATGTCTGAGAAAGCCATTGTTTGATTCAACATTGATTTACACTACAGGAGCCTGACACGGGTGCCCGTGTTATGCAACACGGCCCATGTCAGGCATGCGGGCAGCCATATTTTTGAATTTTTTCATCTTCCCAATTTTTAATGCAGTGGGGCCCACGTGTTTATTATCTTAATTTATCATTAGTGGCTCATTTACCACTCATTTCCCCTAAACTTTCATCTTCTTCAACCTTCATTCTCTTAAAAAAAAAAAACCTAACCCCATTTTTCTTCTTCACAAAAGCTTCAAGTTCTCCAATACCCACTCACTAAAACACTATATCCCGTTCACAAAAAGTGCTCTCTTTGCCTCCATCGTCACTTCTACGGTGACGGATTTCACTAATCTTTCTGTCAAATTGTGTGTTTATTTTGTGCAGGTGATAACAATGCCTCCTCGCAAAGATACTGGAAAGAGTGTCGCCGAATCTTCTCTCCCCCGTAAGTGATCACACTGAATGCCTAATGCTCATGGCATTTTGTTTGAGGATCCGGAGCATCAAGTCAAATACTCAAAGTTGGTAAGGCGTAAATTGATACCGGCTCGATACATGTGTAATGATACTCTTGAGAATCTAGGGCTTAAATTTGAGGTACATAGAATGTTTCACAATATTGGAATGCTCAATTTTATGCTTTATGAAGCGCCGACTTTCGAGTGCATAACTTTGGAATTTTTGAGTTCTTTGCAATTTCAGCTTAAGCATAGGTGGACAGGGTCAGATACAGAGTACCACGGTACTTTGAAGTTTCGCCTCTTTGACACTGATCATGTGATGTCGGTTGCTGATTTGGGAAAGATATTAGATCTTCCAATCTACGGGCCTGGTGCACCGCCGAGTACTTTTGTTGCAGGAGAATTCTGGAGAGATATCACCGGCAGTACCGATTATGTCGCATCGGCGGAAAAAGCTTCGGGGATTCATAACCCGTGCTTTAGGTATGCTCAGAAGGGGTTGGCTTATACCCTTTTCTGCCGAGGCGATAGCACAGGAGTAGCTACACAGAGAGAGTTGTACTTCCTTTATGGTATGGCTAATGATGAGCTGATTAACGTTGCGGCCTTCGCAGCAGACCACCTAAAGCGGGTAGCCAATGCTGCCTCTGGTGAGATCTCTGTAGGAGGGATGATTACGCAAATTGATGAAAAACTTGGGTATGGTGAGAGGTTGCTTGAAGTACCTGCAGTGGCAGGTAAGAACAAAATTGATCTTGAAACCTTAACCAACCAAGGTATGATTAAGAGCTGTCATAATTATTACTTTGTGCTGACCCGTAACCGGCATTTGATATCTTTGCCTGCTCCTAATTTGATTACTATAGACAATAGAGCTAACTGGTTGTATGAGGACCCTATGCAGGGCGGAAACGATCGGTTTGATGAATATTTTTCAGGTGATGAGGATGAGGGGAACCAAGCTGAAGAGGTCCCAGTTCAAACTGCTGGTGGATCATCAAACCAAGAAACCGGTCAGTGGAGCGTGACCAAGGAGGAGTGGGACGAAATGATAAGAGATCAGACCCGGCAAGGGGACCTCATCGATGAGTTTCATTCGTGGATGCAGCAGATGAGGCTGCATGGATTTCCACCAGAGCAGTGATGATTGTGAGTTCCCTCCAACATTGGTTCTTCAACAGTGTGGATACTGTTGGGTTCAAATATGGGGGGTTTAGTTTTCGTGTTTTCCTTTTGTTTTGTTTTAATCTATGTTTATTTTTAGTAGTGTCGGCTTGAAAATTATAGCTATGTCTTATTTGAAAAAACACCCCTGAGTTGACCTGTTGTGTGTTGCGAGTGAATAATGAGAAAGTATATATGATTTGAGTGAAAAGAAACCTGATGAGCAAAAATGAAAAAAATTTGATGTTTAGGTACAACATGAACACATTGAGTCTCCTGAATTAGGAATGAGTCCGACGTGTATATTCGTGCCATGGTACTTTGATCTGAGAAGTAAACCCGAAGTAGTTTCTACTGACATATCTGGCTTTATCTAAAATAATTGTGTGTGCAGAGTTGATCCAAAAGAGAAAAAGGCTTGAAGGCACCGAAAAAAATGAATAAAAACATTAGAACGATCGATCCTTCTAAGTTGGGTAACCCTCACCAGGTTATTCAACCTAACGGCGGTTGAACATAAATGTTTCCCTTAAGGGACAAAGAAATATCGGTGCCGACAATAAAAAAGGGGGATCAATTTTGTACACACAGTGAAAATCTTAAGAAGCCTTAAAAGGGATTATCCGAATGAAAATGGTGGAAAATCGAAATATAAGACCTAAACCCGAAGCATAGTCGGAGAGGTTACCGAAAAGGAGATTCAGGTCCGGGGTTTTCCGCGGTGTAGTGTTTGTGTGATACCTTTACAGAGAGAGAAGTACCAAAAGAACTTATTGGGTGACTTGGAACAAAGGATCCACGTATGAGTATCGTAATTCATCTTGCTAGTGTTTGAATGTGTAAATACAGGATCTTTGCTTGAGGTCAAGCAAGAGTTCAAGTTCGGGGGAGTTTGATCAGTGATCTTTAGTTGTAGTTTTCAAGCCGGTTTTCATTGTCCTTTGCGTTGAATTTCGTTCGTTTGAAGTATTTTGTTCATGTTTCGTCGTAGTTTTCTTAATGTAGCATGCAAGTTTAGTTTTAATCTTTTTATCTGTTTTTATCTTTGGTATGGGTTATGTGGTTGTGTTTGATGTGTTTTCAGGTCAATATCTAATCGGTTGTTCGAAGCATTCGAAAAGATGATCCGAGCGTGAAAAAATGACAGCAAAAGAGGATATCAGAAGCACAACACGGGTGCCAGTGTTGTACAACACGGCCCGTGTTGTGGAGGCCAGCTGAAGAAGAAGTTTGTGATAGAAAAGGAAGAACCAGTGCTGTGACACGGTGGCCGTGTTGTACAACACGGCCCGTGTCATAGCATCTGAAGATGAGGATGAATTAAGAAGACTCAGAGGCACAACACGGCACGTGTTGTGTAAACCAGAAAAAGTCTGATATTTAGTTATTTTGCTGCAAGGGCATTCTGGTCTTTTCGCGGTGTTTTTGGAAGACTGGTTTATATTAGATGATTATGACTGTAAAAGACTTACTTTTGATTTGGGGATTTTGGGGATTGAACGATAACGGGAGAAGAAGGATTGATCAAGAGCGGAAGCGATTGACGATCCAACGAATCCTACGTTAATTTTAATGTCTCTATATTATTGCTCTGTTTTTATTTTCGTTATGTACATGAGTGGCTAAACCCACCAATGCCAGGGGGTGTCCCTGATTTGCTTTATGTAATGACAATTTGAATTCTTAATTTTGAGATTATGCGATTAAATCCGTTTCTTTATTTTGTGCAACGTTCTTAATGCTTTGTCTTGGTTGGAAAATTGGATAATTGATCGTGGTTAGGATTTGGTCTGACCAACCATCCTAACCTTGTTGCATAAATTTTATCACGGTAAATATTACTGAGGAATTGGAATATTTTGTGAAAACCATTTTATGTCAGAATTATTGCTTGATATTCTTCTTTGACTGTTGAGGAATCAAGGTCGAGGAAGAATACCAATGGTTTTTCTCTAAAGGAATTTTGGAAAAACATTATTGAACATAGGAAAGACACTTTTTAACGCATGTCTCTGTAAAATTGAGAAATTATTAAGTCATTGCATTGCAGATTATACACCGTCCCTGACATTATTCTCATATAAGTAAAAACTCTCTGTTTTAGTTTATGTTTTAATAATTTTATTTAATTTAATTTAAAATCAAACTTTTAACCATAACTTTTGTCCAATTGAAATCAATCCATTAGAACTTATTTTGTTAAGCAGTCCTTGAGATCGATATTTGGGGTTACTCCCTTCTATTACTACATCGGTAAAAATAGTACACTTGTTATTTTCCGATCAGCAGGACACAAAGACTCCAAACCACTCCTAAAGTAAAATAAGGTACACTCCGAGACCCATAAAAAACTTCTCTTGCAGCGCAAGTCTAATCTTTATCATCTGCAAGTTACCCATAAAGGAGGTAATATTTTCAAGCAGGCAGAGTGAGTAATCATAATTTATCATAAATATTCAAGAATATGGATATAAATAAATTAGCAAAAGCATGTCGAAACATCAACAACAACACAATCATGAACACATTCCAATAATGCAATTCCAACTATCATGATATGTAGTTATGCATGTGGTACCAATTTTATCGTGAGATGGATACATGACCATAAACCCTCTACAAGGGAGCACACCGTAATCAATGAATCACTTCAATCCACAAAATGGGATTGAAGTTGCCAAGTAGGTCGAAGCCTCATCGAGAATGTCATGAAATGCAATGATGCGTTGCACCGTAAATGTTCATCGAGAAATCAACTATGCATCATTCATTTCATATCCAGCAGTTCAAACATCAAATAATCATTTAATTTTATCTCAATAATACATCCAAACCTCCCCTCGTTAATAACTTCAACTCATCAAGACATAACCCGACCCCGGTGAAATTATAAGGCAATTTTAATCGGTTTTCCAAAAAATTCAGTTCAGAAAATTATTTTATTTTTCTCATTTTCATTCATCAAAATAAAATTCATTTTATGCTCTTTCTGACACTTCAAACGGAATGCAAATCGGACTTACGGTTTAAAAGATATGAATTTTTAAAGAATTGAAAATCGCCTCCAATACAGTGTTAACCGGTTAACCCATAGCGTTAACCGGTTAACGCTTATACGTTTTCAGGAAAACCCCAATTTTTCAATGGTTAACCGGTTAACCTATAGCGTTAACCGGTTAACACACATTTTCCAGCAGCTTTTCTGCTGTTACGAACACAACACTAAAAACCCCCAAATTTTCATACGATTTTTATCTCATTACATCCCAAAACTCATTCAATTCATCACTCAAACACCAACAACATCAAGGCAACAATTCATACATCATATATGCAAATTCTATTTCATCCTATCTACTCCAAATCACCAAATTTCAATCCTAAACTCAACTTAAATCAAAATCCCTAAAATTCACAAAACTGATACAAATCTAATCTACTCATAAACCAATTCTATACAATTACAATAGATTATGAAAACTCTTCATACCATAGAGAATTTCACCGATTGACACTCTTCTCCGAGGTTCTTCACAACTTCCTGACTCTGAGTTTCCTCTCATTCCTTTTTCTTCAGACCCTTCACCAAAACACTATAAAATGAGCATTTTGATCGTATAATCCTTTTTATCAAAATTATCCCAATCATGTCTTTTCCCATCTTATCCTCATACTTTTCACATAAAGACCACCTTACCCTTTTCTTTAAAAATATTTTTAATAATAATACAAAATAGTATAATATTACACCATTTATCCTTATTATATAAAAATACACTTTTCTCCAAAATTCTCCATTTTAATCCAAATTCTCCGATCCTTCTAAATTAATTAAATAAACGAATAAATAATTAAATTTAAATTTTTGGGTGTTAAAAATGAGGTGACTCTATTGAAGGTTTTACCGGTTTTTCTGGAAGTGATAGTCTTTGACAGCCGTGGAAATTCAACCGTCGAAGTTGATGTTACTCTTAATGATAAGACTTTTGATAGAGCTGTTGTACCTAGGGGTGTGCAAAAAAACTGGTTCATAAGAACCACTTTTAAAAATATGGTGCACCAATTTTAAAAGCCCATATTATTTGGTTTTAAAACTAACCCAGATCCATTTTACTAAAACCATAAAAAACCAATATCCACTTTTTAAAACCAATACATGAATGGTTAGTCCAGTTTTCAAATATAGTGTGTTCCTTTCTTTTTTCAAACAGTATTTTGATTTCAATGATTGAATTTCTAGAGTTGGTGATTCGACTTCATGTTTGCTGGAATTTGAAGAGTCGTGCCAATGGAATTTTGATTCATGTTATTTTTTCTGGTGTGGATAGGCTTCGGAAGCTTGTACGGTTGAAGTTCCTACGAGTTGGTTGGAATTATAAAGTTGGATTAGTGTTAGGTGTAATTGGATAGTTTTATTGGCAGAGGTGAAAAGAGTAATTAGAGAAGTAGAAGACGACACATAGTAATTAATTTGTTCTTTAATTATTCAAAATTGGAATGTAAATTGGATATGATTAGATTCTTGATTTTCCAAAGTGTAAGAGTTTTAACTAGCAATGTTTGTGTCTCTTTTATACAAAGGTGTGATTTTACAATTTCCTAGCATTTTTGTTTCATAATTATTACTTACTAATTGAAATTCAAATTTGTTGAGCTGTATAATTTTAGGAAATGTCTCAGTCACAATTTATTAGCATTTTTGTTTTATAATTATTATTTATTAATTGAATTCAATTTTGTTAAGTTATGTAATTTTAGGAAATGTCTCAGTCGAGATTCGAAGAATCACTGCAGACAAATGTTTATTGATTTCAAAAATGGTTGGATGGAGTTAAGAAGAAGTTGTTAGATCAAAGCCGAGTACTAATCGAAACGAGTTTGAGATAAATCTGGTTTTAAAACTAGTTCAAACAAAAATAAGTTTTTTTAGTGCAAACCGTTTATTAACCAAACCGATCCAA
This sequence comes from Lathyrus aphaca, assembly GCA_963966055.1. Lineage (NCBI taxonomy): Eukaryota > Viridiplantae > Streptophyta > Magnoliopsida > Fabales > Fabaceae > Lathyrus > Lathyrus aphaca. The sequence goes on from OZ014520.1 coordinate 503,629,006, forward strand.
ATATAAACTAGTTCTTAAAAAATAAACTGGTTTTGTCTAAGTGGTTTTAAAAACCAAATTGATCCATATATTTGGTTCAATTTGGTTTGGTTTATGAACCATGCACACCCCTAGTTGTACCTAGTGGTATTTCAATAAGTGTCTCCAACAAGTATGTCCCTCCTATCCGTCCTGTGGGAAGAGGAGCTTCTGGAATTGTCTGTCCTGCTGTAAATGCGGAGACACACGAAGAAATTGCTATTAAGAAGGTTGGTAATGCTTTTGACAACAGAATCGATGCCAAAAGGACTTTACGAGAAATTAAACTTCTCTGGCACATGCATCATGAAAATGTGATAGTCCTTAAGGACATTATACGACCACCACAAAAAGAAAATTTCAATGATGTGTACATTGTTTATGAACTAATAGATACCAACCTACATCAAATTATCTATTCCAATCAACCATTGACCGATGATCATTGTTGGTATTTTCTGTATCAATTGTTACGCGGACTAAAATACATACACTCGACAAATATTCTGCACCATGATCTAAAGCCTAACAACTTGCTACTGAATTCCAATTGTGATCTAAAATCGTAGACTTTGGTCTAGCTATAACTACTTGTGAAACCGATTTCATGACTGAGTATGTGGTTACTCGATGGTTACGCGATGATGGGGCTCCTGCTCCAACATTTGTTCCTGTTTCTATTCCAACACTTGCTCTTGTTCCCTATGTTGATGACCAAGTAGATCCCTTGCCAATTGTAGGTAACAAGTCTTTGAAACTAGAAGTATCTGCTCCTGCTCTTATTGAAGATGATTTTGTTGAAGCCAAAGACCTTGACAAGGAGTTTGATGATACCAATGATACAGTTGGAAGTGCTGATTTAGCATGACATCTGTTATAGGGAGTTTAGCAGTCATCCTCCACAGTATTCCCAAGCATTTATTAGTGATCATAAGCAAATGGGACCTGAGCTGTTTTATGGTAATCATATTGATCATCCTGATAATATGGCTTTGGATTTGTTTCTTCGAATAAGGTAAACATCTGTCCTCCCTAATAATTTTACATTTATTAGTGTGCTGCAAGCTTGTGCCTCTTTAGCTTTGCTTATTTTGGGAATGCAAATTCTTTTTTGTGTGTTAAAATTTGGACTGAGCTCAAAGGTGGTTGTGTCAAATGCCATCATGGATGTTTATGCTAAGTGTGGTGAAATTGAGAACTCCATGAAATTGTTTGAGGAATTACCAAATCGGAATGATGTAACTTGGTGTTGTAAATATTAGACTGTAAATAGTAATTAGTAGTATTAGTAATGAGGCCCATTAAATCCATTAGGTTTTCTATTCTCTCTTATTTAAAGCATGTAGTTGCAAAATTGTAAGAGTAACTTTTGTTCTATCAATAAAATACTTTTTAACATGGTTTCAGAGCTCCTGTTTTTTGGGGGTCTCGCTTCCGCATAAACCCTAGTCGCCGTTTGTAATAGAGTTTTTTTTCTTTTCTTTCTTTCACTGCCGGTCATCCTTGCAGTTTGTTTTTTTGGTGTTTGGATCATTGTTGTTCTATTTGTTCCTCTCGATTGTCCCTTCAATGGCCGAGATTATTAACGAACAACCACCTCCGACTACACCTCCACCTCCCACAAATCCACCAGTCCCATTTAATGCTAAGGATTTTGTCGTTCAAAAAGGTTACTGGCTTACCGGAAAAAATTATTTTCAATGGTCTCAATTCATCAGACACACTCTAAAATGTTGTGACATGCTAGATCATATTGAAGGCAATCCTCCTTTGGTTACTGCTCCTAATTTCCCTTCCTGGGATAAAGATGATTCTGCTATTATTACTTGGCTTTGGAACTCCATATCTCCTGAAATAAGTAGAAATTGCATGTATCTCTCAAGTGCAAAAGCAGTTTGGGATTATCTTCGTCGAAGTTATTCCATGAAACAAGATATGTCTGCTTGTTATGATTTAAAGAGGAAAATCTTCAACACTAAGCAGGGAAGTCTTTCGGTCAATGATTACTTTGGAGTTCTCAATGGTTTTTGGATTGAGTTGGATCAATATCAGAATTTGAAGATGGAGTGCAGCAAGGATACTGCCACCTTGAATACTGTTGTAGAGCGGGATAGGATCTTTGATTTCTTAGAAGGCCTTAATGCTGAATTTGACCCTATTCGGGTGCAGATTTTGGGTAAGGAAAAATTTCCTGATCTTAATGAAGTTTTTTACACTGTTCGTAGTGAAGAGACCCGTCGTCAAGTGTCGCTCCCGGGATTTTCATCCTGGTACAAACGCGAAAGTGGCGCGGAAAAAGTAGAGTCGCCAGCCAGACATTTTTATCCCGAAAGAATGGGAAAGGTAATGTTGCACAAACCTGAGGAAGAAGGAAAGGACATGGCCTTACGAACCAAAGATCTGGGTTCGGGAGTCGGTTACGAATTGAGAAGGTATTAGCACCCCAATCCGTCCGTCGTACCCGACGGGATCCACGCTTGCTTGCTTGTTTCAAAGGGTGAGAAGAAAAACTGCTGCTGAATAAAACCGCTAACTGGAATGGAAATGAGAAATGAGAAAGGGAACTGAAAATGAAAACTAAACTAAAGAATGGGGAAAATGTAGGGAAAATAAAGAATGTGCTCGAACGGGCCCTACCCCGCTGCCTACGTACCTCATCGGGATAATGAGGATCAGAGTCGACGTAGTTCGCCTAACTAAGGCGGGAACTATTTGTTTGTGTTTTTTATGCTGGAACTGCGTATGTCTATGCTCAGGTGTTGCAGGCTCATCTGGTACGAGTGCGTTTACCGTCTTGCATGTGTGACAAGTCGTCGCGAGTTCGCGTTGTGAATGAATGAGATGAGAAGAGAAGTTCCCGCAGGATAGTCGCTTGTTATTTGTTTTTTGTCTTTTAAGAGAAAGTGTTTTCTTGGATTTATTTGTTTTATGAAATAATCCCTTGATGAGACTTGTGCATCATGATAGACAAGCTTACACCACTCCAAGATGGAATGAATGCAAGTGCTTCATGGAATAAGGCTATACACAAAGGATCCTTTCATTTATTTGTTAATTGTTTTTTTGGATTTTTGTTTGAAGATGAGAAGAGAATGACTCAAATTGCAAAAAGGACAAAATCTAATGGGAACTAAGACACAACCCTAATTTTCATTTATTTACAAAGGAGGTCCTATGGTTTGTGCGGTTTTCTAAGCCTAATAAAAACGCCTAAAATTAATAGAATGCAACTTACTTCCTAAGGAAGATAAGTTGATTCTAAAGCAAGAGGGAACCCTATTCAAATGAAATATCAATCACCATACAAAGCATTAAAATTGAAATATAAGAATCAAGTTCTAAACACAACATTTAAAGGCATGAATTAAAATAGTCCTATTTATTTATTCTAATTCTAATTAAAATGAAACTTTAAGCCTAAGTCCTAAACCAAAGTCAAGCCTAATATTTTCCTTCTAAACACCCAAATTTAAACTAATCTAAGTCTATATTAAATTCTAAGACTAAATTTAAACTAGACCATATTTTTATTGGACTTTATTTTCATGGCCTAAACTAATGGGGAATACACATAACAAGGCCTAAAAACTAATATTCTAAAATATCTAAACTTCTGGAAAAAAAATGAAAATTAAACCATGGGGACCTAAGATTACCTATAACATTGTACTAAAAGGAATCCTAAAAAATCCTATTTTTTATATGCCTAAAAATTGTTTATTTCCAGCTATAAATTAATTACTAATTTCTAAGGAATTAAACCTCTAAACCTAAGATAAAATGATCTAAAAAATCCATAAAAATTATCCTAATTACTATTATTAATCCTCTAAACATAGAAAAAAGAATGGATCAAAAATCCTACTGGAAGAGGGAGAAATTAAATGAACAAAAATCATGTACAGCTAAAGAAATTCAATAAAAATTAATTGTAAGAAAAATTCGAAATTAAATCAAAAGTAGCCAAAATTCAGAAAGTAAAAATACCAAAAAATTCTAAATGGAGTTATTAAGCTACTGGAATTTGTATAGAATTTTCTATGATTTTTACTATTTTTTGGAGAATTATTTTCTAACTATGATATTAACAACAAATAAAATTCTAAAAGAAAATAAAAGGGGTGGATTAGTATATTTTTTCTAATTATTTTCTTAATGGGCTTGAAAGGGGAGTGTGATTAACAGAGGAAACAGGCCCAGTTTGCACGGAAGCCAGGGGGTGCTGGAATCACTTTTCTTTAGTTATTTTTGTAACTGGGCTCAATACGGTGGTGTTAATAGCAAAAAAGCCAGGGCCCATGCGCTGGTTTTGAGGGGAGGTGCCGAAAGCATGTTTTTTTATGTTGTTTTTGTTAATGGGCTTAAGAGGCGGGTGCTAATAGCAACAAAAAGAACAAAGGCCTTATCCTTATCTTCAAGAATCCATGGAGTTAATATTTATAATTAAAACAAAAAATGCATGATTATTGGTTGTTAATGAAACTTCAATGCTGGTTAATTGGCTTTAATAGCGAATTATTTCCACAATTTACACTTATAATTCAAATTGAAACAACAATATTAAAACATCAGATAAATAAAATCAAGAAGAACAAGAACAAAGAACCCTAGGTCCCCAATTCTCGGCGGCGGCCATTCTCTCTTCTTCCCCATCCTCGCCGCTCATCCTCTCATATCCTTCGGCCTCTTTCCACTTCGCCACCATCATCAACCCTACCTCCTACTTCTCCACCACCTTCCATTCTCATCTTCAACGTAACCACTTCTAAACCCCTCTTTCAAAAACCTAATTTGCTCTGTCCGGGAAAAACAAATCCTAAATTCATACACCAATCCATCAAAACTCATGAAATCCGCAACCCCAACCAACATCAAAAAGGATCGTCGAACTACACGATACAAAAAAAACGCAACTACTTTGTACCTTGTGATCTCGTCAATGAAGCCGCGTATGGAGAGCTTGTCTCGTTGAAGATGAAGCTTCGAACCAACACAGATCGAACGCCGATGAATACCGCGAGACTTCCCTTGAACGATGTGAAGTTGCGATCTGGTATGATTCTTCCCCTGTTCTTAATCGCGGTTTCGAGTATCTATTACTTCTGAATTTTTATAATTTGAATTCTCGAATTCATTGCAAGTTGTTGATGCAGTTGTTGCGATACTGTGATGTTGACGAAGACGATGCAGTGAAGATGAAGATTATGACGCGGGACGATGTACGGAAGGATGGGGATTGAAGAGTGTTGAAGCCTGGATTGTTCAAGATGAAGAATTAATATTTGCTGCTTGTATGTTGAATTCGATGGAGGTTTGATGAAGGAAGAAAAACGAATGGAGTATGAGAGAACAAAAAGTGGAGATTGAAGTATGGAAATTGACGCAAGAATATCAAAATGGTGAAGAATGGAGGAGTGATTTTCGGAACCCCCTGAGAAGTGGAGGATCTCGCTGCTTTATAGGAGATCAGAGGGAGCTTTTGTGAAGCATCTCAGGTGAAGTTTCTAGAAACCCTATGTTACAAGTTGTTATGAAATCAGTTGAAGAGTTAGTTACTTTTTTTTTCTGTTATGATTTCAATTCACAGCTTCCAATTCTGTTAAGAAGTTTCTATTGGTTTTCCCCTGGTGAAACTCTGTTAGGTAATTTTTTTAGGGTGGTTATTTGTCAGTTATGAACTTCCTAATTCTGTTTTTTTTTATTTTGGTATTCACTGAATCTGAGTTGTGGTCTTCTATTTTCTTTCTCTGGGTATCTATTAAACCCTTGCCTTGTTTCACCGTTGCACAATGCAGATGAAAGATCGAGATGGCCATCAATTAGAGTAATATGAATCGTGTCTAACAACCTGATAAATGGGATTATAAGATCCAGCAAGTGTTGCTATCAGCAGTTGATTGATATTCAAAAGCCCTCGAAAAGTTCTCTATAATTGTCAGCCATAAGCTTCTTCAAAGTAATGCTCTCGCAACTCTGGATGGGAAGGCAAGTTTGCTACACGTTTGAACTTGTTCTGCCTGTGTTTGCGAAGTCCAGAGATGCAATTTGGGCCTGCGGATAAAGTCGGCAAGAAATATAACAGAGGCAGCCACAACAGAAGGCCAAAATTGTATACACTCATAGTCAAGTAGGCTTAACTCAGTAAGATACTTGCACAAATTTTCAAACTGCGAAAGTGGAAGCATTTCGATTCTCAAATGTAATTGTGACAAACCTCTTTGAAAAGTGGTAACATTAGAACTTTGTAACTGACTCTGGGCTCTGAAAATTTTTTTTGTTGCGTTTTTCAATGAAAATATATTGTCCATATTTATTTATTTTTTGCTGCATCTTTGAATTGTTCCTTCTTTTACTTGTTGAATTTGGTTATTGTACATGGGCATTAAAGAAATGTAATGGGATTGAGTTTTAGAAAGGAAAGAGAATAATTTTTATTTATTAGATAAGAAAGAAAGTCGAATTTTGAATAAGGCTTGGATCATTGGGTGTAAAAATGGTAACGTCTTGAAAATGGTAATAAATGGATCATAAAAATGATTTGAAAATAGTATCGGTTTATTGAGTTTTTGGTTAAATGAACATGATTTAGTAACTTTGTCAAACAAATGGATTCAGGATCAAAAATGGATTAAAATGGTCAAATGGAAATGGAATTAGAAGTGAATAATGGGTTGATTTTAGAAAAGAAAATGGGCCTAAGAGGAAAAGATTTCCAAAAGGATCTTTGGGCTTGGATTAAAATGTGTGGAAGTTAATTAATGAATAGCGTAGGGAAATATAGAAAAGGATATGGGTTACAAAAAATGAATATTGGCAATCCAACATGGACTTAAAGGAATGGTTTCAACCAAATTGAAAGAATGGAAAATGGCAAATGGCTTGTATCTCAAATGGACATTGCGTATTTGAGTTCGAACTTGAAAGATGCCTTCCAAACAAACCAATAATTGTGCATTCTCCTTTAACCTAAATTTAATCCTTCAACATAGCCCACTCTTAGGAACTTTGATGCCATAATAAACTCCACACCATCTCGAATTATTGCTCCATAAACAAATGGATCCAAACCACTCCTTAATACACTAAACCTCCCTTGGTGAAGTTCTCTTCAAATCAAGATCATGAACAAGAACTCCAAATTCCTTGAGATATTAAATGATGAAGAACACAACTTGAGATGTTGAGAAGAGCCAATGCTCTTATCTCAAGCGAATCTGATTGAGCACCTCAGTAATGGGTCGGATGAATCAGTGGATATTCTCCACAAGTTCAATCCCTGATAGATACAGATAAGGTACGAAACCCGAGATTCAAAGGGCCTGAATCACATGCCTTATAAAACCATGAAATGCACTATTATGATGTTAATGAACTAATGAGAAATGTAGATGAATGCAAAATGATACGCCAGTAGAGGGAATAAATATGGGGGCAAATTTTGAGGTATTACATCAAGCTATGCTTCATGAACAGCCTCCGGATGTGTCAGCACTAATATCAAGAAAAACAACAAGACAAGGACCACCATCATCATCATCATCTAAGAATGGTCGTGACAAATTCTATTGTGAGCATTGCAACCGATCAGGGCATACAAAGGATAGGTGTTTCAAACTACATGGGAGGGAACAGGTTCTTAGCCGAGGAGGTAGTTCTCGCAACATGCACCAGCATCAGGCACATGTTGCCACACATGCCCATGATACTGAAAGATTTGAAAAAAGGGGAACTGATCTTTCCTCCTTCAGTCAGAATGACGTGAAACGGTTGAAGTCTATGCTTGACTCCATGAGTAAGCCTTCTGGTTCTGGGTCTCTAGCAGTTACTGGTAAGAGTTTGTGTTCCCGATCTTTTACTGTTTGTGGTAATATCCCTAAGAATGTGTGGATCCTTGACTCTGGTGCTACTAATCATATGACATTTGATTCCACATTATTATGCTCTTATACCACACCTTCGAGCATTCCTTATATCATTGTTGCTGATGGCTCTCATGCTTGTGTTGTTGGCACTGGAAATATTGACTTGCAACCTCCATTTCAGTTGAAAAATGTGCTTCATATTCCCACACTTTCCCACAATTTAATTTCCATCCATAAGCTTACCCGTGATCTAAATTGTAAAGTAATATTTTTTACGTCCCATTGTGTTTTTCAGGACCTTACCACGGGGAAGACGATTGGAATTGCTAAGGAAAAGGAAGGGTTATACTACTTCTCTGCTGACCATCCAAAGGTGTTGTCCTCCTGTCTCCAGTCTCAGTCTTCCTCTTCAGCCTCACAAATTTGGCTTCAGCACAAGCGTCTCGGTCACCCTCCATTTTATATAATTAAGTCTATGTTTCTGTCATTGTTCTTAAACCATTCTCTTGAGTCTTTTAAGTGTGATGTTTGTCAGTTGGCAAAACACAGTCGTGTAACTTTTCCTTCCAGTTTTAATAAAAGTGCTGAACCTTTTGATGTGATTCATTCTGATGTTTGGGGACCTGCCCCTACCTCTAATATTTTTGGTGCAAAATGGTTTGTTTCATTTATTGATGATTGTACTCGGGTAACTTGGATTTTCTTGATGAATACTAAATCCGAAGTACCACAAATATTTATCCAATTTTATAATATGGTACAAACACAATTTGGGAAATGTATAAAAAGAATTCGTTCTGACAATGGTAAAGAATATGTCAATCATACCTTCTCCAACTTCACTAGTAAACGTGGCATTCTTCATGAATTCACATGTGTTGACACCCCACAACAAAACGGTGTCGCAGAAAGAAAAAATCGTCATTTACTTGAAGTTGCTCGATCTCTCCTTTTTCAAATGTCTGTTCCCACCTCTTATTGGGGGGAGGCAGTTCTTACTACTGCTTATCTGATTAATCGGGTCCCATCTCGAGTGTTAGGTAATATTAGTCCTGCTCAATTTATGCTCTCACGTTTTCCATCTATTCCTATCTTACATAATCTTGAGTCTCGCGTGTTTGGTTGTGTTGCTTTTGTTCATGTTCACAAACAATATCGCACCAAGTTGGATCCCCGTGCTGTCAGATGTATCTTTCTGGGTTATGCACCCAATAAAAGAGGGTACAAATGTTATCATCCTCCGAGTCGGAAATTCTTTGTCTCCAAAGATGTCACCTTTCATGAAAATGTGTCATACTTCACTCATTCTCAGTCTCAGGGGGAGAACATGACTGACTTAGAGTCTGAGTCCGAGTTTCTGATCCTTGGTCCTAGCCTCCCTAGAGCACCTGTCAGTGTTCCCGTCAGTGTTCCCTCTCTTGAACCCGAGTTGTCACCTAGTTTGAGTTTGAGTCCTAGTTCAACACCTGAATCTGAGTCAGTAACTGTTCCTGGTCCTTCAATGCCTTATGTTCCACAGGAATCAGCAACTTCAGCACCAACTCTAGTATATCAGAGAAGAAGTAAATCTGACCTTCTCCAGAAACAAGTTCAATCGTCTGAACCGGAGGTAAGTACTGAAAATGATTCGTCAAATGATGATTGTTCTATTTCTGATACTTGTGACACTAATCCAGTTGATTTACCCATTGCTTTGAGGAAGGATAAAAGATCTTGTCCCTCCGTATATCGACACCCTATCTCTCAATATGTCTCCACTAAACATCTTTCCACACAATATCAAAGTTTTATTGCAGCTGTTGATTCTATGAAAATCCCATTATCAGTTGAAGAAGCATTGCAAAATAGAAATTGGGTCCAAGCTATGGATGAGGAAATGAGAGCACTTGAAAAAAATGGTACTTGGGAGATTATTGAAAGGCAAAGAGACAAAAAGCCGGTTGGATGCAGATGGATCTATACTGTAAAGTATAAATCTGATGGCACACTTGATCGGTACAAGGCAAGACTAGTGGCAAAAGGTTATACTCAGACATATGGTATTGATTATGAGGAGACATTTGCCCCAGTGGCAAAAATGAATACTGTTCGAATTTTACTATCTCTTGCTGCATCATGTGGATGGGAATTGCAACAGTTTGATGTTAAAAATGCATTCTTGCATGGAGACTTAGAGGAATAAGTGTATATGGAGATTCCACCGGGTGTTGGCATAACAAATGAAGCTAACAAGGTGTGTAAATTGAAGAAAGCCTTATATGGACTAAAGCAGTCCCCTCGGGCATGGTTTGGAAGATTCACAAAGGCAATGGTGTGTTTGGGCTATAAGCAAAGTCAAGGAGACCACTTTATTTTTTAAACATTCACAGGAAGGAAAATTGACTGTACTACTTGTTTATGTTGATGATATTATTGTTACAGGAGATGATTTGACTGAGAGACATTTGCTCAAAGAGAAATTATCGGCAGAGTTTGAGATGAAAGACCTTGGACAACTCAAGTATTTCTTGGGAATTGAGGTAGCCTACTCAAAGCAAGGCATCTTTATCTCTCAAAGGAAGTATGTACTTGATCTTTTGCAGGAAACTGGCAAACTTGGATGTAAACCTGCAAGTGTTCCCATTGAACAAAATCACAGGATAAGCTTTGAGGAGGAAAGTGACAAATTTGACAAGGGTCAATATCAGAGATTAGTGGGAAAATTAATTTACTTGGCACACATTAGACCAGATTTAGCATATGTAGTCAGTGTGGTGAGCCAATTCATGCATGATCCGAGGGTGAGACATTTGCAGGCTGTAGACCGCGTTCTACAATATCTTAAAGCAACTCCAGGGAGAGGACTTTTGTTTAAAAGAGGTGAGAATTTAACTATGAAGACTTACACTGATGCAGATTATGCCGGCTCAGTGAGTGATAGAAGATCTACGTCAGGCTATTGTACTTTTCTGTGTGGTAACCTTGTTGCTTAGAAGAGTAAGAAGCAAGGTGTAGTTGCTCGATCAAGCGCCGAGGCAGAATTTAGAGCTATGGCACTAGGAATTTGTGAACTATTGTGGATGAAGCAAGTTCTAGAAGACTTGAAGATTTAGTGTGAAGGCCCTATGGAATTGTTTTGTGACAATAAATCGGCTATTAGTATTGCTCATAATCCTGTTCAGCATGACAGGACTAAACACATTGAGATTGACCGGCATTTTATCAAAGAGAAGTTGGATAGTGGACTGATAACTACATCTTACATTCCTTCCGGGCATCAGCTCGCAGATGTGTTAACAAAAGGCTTACCAACAGAAAGATTCAAGCAACTTACTTGCAAGCTGGGAATGATAGATATCCATTCACCAGCTTGAGGGGGAGTGTTGTAAATATTAGACTATAAATAGTAATTAGTAGTATTAGTAATGAGGCTCATTAAATCCATTAGGTTTTCTATTCTCTCTTATTTAAAGCATGTAGTTGCAAGATTGTAAGAGTAACTTTTGTTCTATCAATAAAATACTTTTTAACACTTGGAACACTATAATTGTTGGTTATTTTCAACTAGGATATGGAGGGAAAGCAATGAATTTATTTTCATATATTCTTGACTATGACATGCAGCCAACCGAAGTGACGTACTCGAGTGTTCTTCGTGCCTGTGCTAGTTTTGCAACATTAGACCCAGGACTTCAAAAAAAATTCCACCGCGTATTGGAGGATATTGTATTCAATCCTAATGTCCTCACTGAATTACAATTGACTGGGAGTCCAGAGGAAATAGCAGCTGATGAAGATAATGTGAGGAAAGTTAGTCAATATCTTATTGATGGTGTCCCTCCGAAGTTTGTACAAGGCCTATGCACACTAGAAGTTTCACCTATGGATGGCCAGACACTTACAGAAGCACTCCATGCTTGTGGTATTAATGTTAGCTATATTGAGAAGATGGTTGAGGGGATTAAACATCTACCTAATATGTGTGATCTTTGTAATCATGAGATTGTTGTCAAATCAGCCAAGCATGTTATCAAGAACTTGTTGAGAAACACAGAGGATCATGATCTTGCAGCGACCATATCTCATTTCTTGATCTTCCTATTTGGAAACTGGCTACTTCTTAATCCAATTGCAAAAGTTGTTGATTCAAGGGATAATTATTTAGAAGAAGTAGCACCTTATGTTAATTGGAAGTTGCAAAAATTGCAGCCACGTGCTACTGTTATTCATCATGATGCTAGGATTTTTGAGGATGGTAAGTATTTGTTGTGCAATTATTATATGCTTCAAGATTTGTGTCCCCACCATATTATGAGAACTTTGGAAGGTGTTTCACTTTACTGTCATGACACTCTTATACCTTACCTTAATGCTTCATTCATATTTGAGGAGAAACTATTGATTGATTATTTAGTGGTTCATGGAACACCATATCTTATCAGTGGGATCCATCACATTACTTGATCAATTTCTTTTCTTATCTACAACCTCGAGGAGGACAAGGTTGTTTTTGAAGGGGTCGGTAATGATAGGATTATGGAGTTAATGTTAGATATTTAAGATATTATGTTAGAAGTAGAATTTATCTTATTTGAGTTTTAATTAGTTATTGGGTCTATTCACTACTACTATATATGTACTCATTGATAAACGGCAAAGATTACTAAATGAATGAAAAAGTCTTTTATTTTCTTTAATTCTATTGTGTTATTTTAGTGTTCTTCCTCTTTCCTAATATAAAGCCTAATTCATAGATTTGGTAGGAATTGCTTCCTATCACCTTTCCTTAATGTTATCATCTAATGTATTGTAGACTGGATTTACACTATTGTGCTCATAATAAATAATTATTTTTTTTCATTATAATCGTCTTGTTTAATATGTGTATTTTTTTAAATGATTAAATATGTAATTTGATGGTTAAGTAAATATTATATAGTAAATTTTTTTTCTTAATTATAATTAATTAAATAATAAATAGATCGGTCCAAGGGAAAGACGGACTAGGCTCTTGTCTTTGGGCCTAAGAAATATTTTTTTTCTTAAAGAGATTTTGATAAAAAAAAAGATAATGTTTAGTATTTGATTAAACTCATTTGCATAGCTCAGGTTGTAAGTTAATGGTTAACTAGCGGATACTCGTGGTACCATATAAGTTATGTTTGTATTCACACGCTATGTTGTGAAATTTTATTTGTCAATAATACAACAATAAGTAAATCTAAAACTACAATTCTAGTCATTACCAAAACTCAGTTGAATTCAGATGAGTAAATCTAAAACTACAACTATGAATAAAATCATGTTTTCATTTCAAATAATATTTGTGTTATCGTACGGGCATCTGTATTCACACGCTACGTTGCGAAACGTCACTTGTCAATCCTGCAACCTTTTTTCAGACTCTAAATTTTTTATAACGTAGTTACAAAATACAAATTTAAGACTTCCTACATATCTTGATACAATTTTTCATTCCTACAATAGTATGAGTAAATATATCAAACTTAATTCAATGTATGAAAAATAAAATTCAAATGATCATTCTACCGCTGATATCTTATAGATTTAATATATGAACATTAAAAAGATCATGTCTGCAATTCTGGTAATTACCAAAACTAAGTTGAATTCAAATGAGTAAATCTAAAACTACAACTATGAATAAAATCATATTTCCAATTCAAATAATATTTGTGCTATCACACGAGATTCACGCGCTACGTTGTGAAATATCACTTGTCAAAACTATAAACTTTTTTCAAACTCTAAATTTTTTACAACGTAACCAATTTAATGAGTTCATAATTAAATCCAACTACAATATTTATATTAGGTAGACTTTTTCCCGTTTAAAAAAGTTATTATAACTTATTTCCGTAGATAAAAATATTTTTATCAATATGTAGACTTTTTCTCGTTTATAAGTGTCTTGAACTTGTGTGACAATTTATAAAACAATTTTTAATTTATTCATGTTAGAAAACAATTGTTTTAATCATTCAATTTTTCTCTTTTATTAAAATATTTGTAACTTATTCTCTTTAATAAAAATAATTGTAACTTATTTTCGTTTATAAAATTACTGTAATTTTTTTCCCATTTATGAGCCCTTTGAACCAGTGTGTCCATTTATAAAAATATTTGGTTGTTAAAAGATATTTTTGAACCCGGGTTCTGTCTGTGTTCATATTACACGTAACTATTTTTTATTTGTTAAGTTTGAATTCATGTATTTAGTTGATTAACATTCATATAGTTATAATATATAATCATTTATCAAATTCGAATTTCTCGTTTATAAAAATAATTGTAACTTATCATCGTTTATAAAAATAATTGTTTCAATGGGTAGACTTATTCCGGTGCCTTGAACTCATGTGTCTATAAAAAAAACGTAGAGTTTTAGTTCCTATACCCTAAATCCTATAAAAAAACATAGAGTTTTGGTTTCTATAAAATTATTTTTGCATGTAATTTTATTTATATATATATATATATATATATATATATATATATATATATATATATATATATATATATTTCCAAAGTCAAAATTCAGATTTAAGCTTATGCTAGTATGAAAAAAGAAAAACAAAGCAATTTTTTCCAGCTTCCCTCTAGAAATATATTGATACCATGTACAATTATCACTCTAAAAAAAATTAGAATTCTTTCTCCATATTAAATTGATATCACTAAGAAAAAACATTAGATAAAAAAAGATAACTTATTATCTAATACAACTATGAATATGTTTATGCTTGAATTAAAAAAAAAACATAAAGTTTCCAATGATATTGGAAAGGTAAATGAGAAATATACTAAAGTAAACATTTGAAATTCGATTCAGTAATATCATCCACAATTATATCTTTCCAAAAAAATGGTGTATTTGAATGATATTTACAATATTCATTATCTTGACAGAAATGCTTCCCTGTAGAGGAAATGATCAAGACCTACAAAAGTTGATGTAGAAAACAAATCCTCTATAGATGAATTTGAATATCTAATTTTGGAGAGACCAAGATCTTTTTCATTATCATCGTCGTTGTAAGGGGGTGGTCTTCTGAAGTTGTTGTCATACGCAGAAGCTGAGAATTTGAAAGTTGGTTGATCGGTGGTTTTCACTCTTTGTTTTTCGATGATGTTTGTTGATAATTTCCATTAGTTTGTTTTCAAGTGCATTGCATTTTATCGTTTTTCTAAGTGTTTTGTGAGTTTTAGTCAAACAAGTTTAGTTTTTACATTATGTTATTTCTAGTCACTTGTTGCTTTGATTTGGTTGTTTTATGTCGTGTTTTCAGGTACATAGTAAGGCATTGATTAAACACACGCGAAACAGACGTTCAAGTGCGAAAAAATGGAATTTTGGTGAAGGTTCAGAAGCCTGACACGGGTGCCTATGTCACCTGACACGGCCCGTGTCAGGAGGCCTGGGATAGAGAATTGGTTAAGAAGGAAAACACTAAAGTTAGTAGCCTAACACGGTTGTCTGTGTCATAGGACACGACCCGTGTCAAGTCATGTGTGAAGAAAAAGCGTGGCCTTTGGAAGCTAATAGCCTGACACGGCGACCCATGTCATGGGACACGGCTCGTGTCAGGGCTCCTTGAGGAGATTTTTTTTCACTTTTTGTTTTATTTTATTTAAGTGACCTCCGGGGGTATTTCGGGCTTTTTGTGTATCTATTGTGTGATCTAATACGTTAGGCTGAATGTGTGATGGAAAAAACACTTTTGAATTTACACTTGAATTTTGGGAATTGGTTGGATGCTTGAACGAGTTTTTGGAGAACGACGATCCTTCAACGGTGGAAGTAATTGAGGATCCAAGGAATCCAATTCACACTGTAATGGCTTTTAATTATTTCTATAGTCTTATTGTTGTTATTATGAATATGAAAGGCTAAACCTCCCAATGTTAGGGGGTGTCCCTGATTACCTTTTGTAATGAAATTGATATTTATTTTATAACAATTTCACTGCATTTTCATTATCATTGTGTTGTTTGATTGTTTGTAATGCAAAACCTAAATTGGAAAATAAGATTTTCGATCTAAAGTTAACAATAGGTAGGAATACCATTGTTAACGCTTTTTCAAACAACAATATTTTATTAGACATCTCCAAGAAATTGAGATGCCATAATTTAACCGTAAAACTTTTGGTATTCTAAATGCTTGGTATTCTTTTTATACAACCAAGGAATTGGGGTATAGAGGGAATACTAAAGGGTTTTCTTTGAAGGAATTTTTGAAAACTAATCTTGAAAGGCGGTAATGATTTAGCCCTGTGGTGAAGTTGCTAATAATTTAAGTTATTTGTCATTATAAGGGTTTTCATACACCTTCCCTAGTGTTATTCTCATATTTGTCATAACAACTTATTTCTCTTAAGTGTTTTTACATTCATTATTATAATTTCAAAACCTTTAAAAACCAACTCTAAGACCTTTTGTTCAATTGATATACATAAAACTTATTTATTCTTGTGCAGTCCTCAAGACACCGACACTTGGGTAAATCCCTATCATTACTACAATCGATAAAATAGCGCACTTGCTATTTTACTGATCATTGGTGAAAAGAGTTTTGGTGATTTAAGGTGAATGGTTGGAGGAATTGGAGAGACATCGAGGGTAGAATAAATCCAGACACTAAGAAATTGGAGAGACATGGTTTAATGGGGTTTTACAAATTCCAAAAACACTTTTCAAAATATCTCAATTTTCCACAAATTTTTTGAATTCGTAAAGGCATCCAAATCAATTCAAAGCTTCTCTCTTCGTATCCCAATTTTCAGATTTTTTTAATTTAAACGTGAGAGCAAATTTAGAAATTACACATCAGTAGAATTTAATGCTAACTCTCTAATATTGCGACATTGAGTTAAATGTCAAAAATGCCCTTTTTTGTTGGTTAAAAAGAGATTTTATCAAAAGGGTAATATAGAGAGTTAGTGGGGTCTTATTTTAATAGATAGATATTAGATTAATTGAAAGTTCGTGTGTTTGAATTTGTTGAATATATAAAATAAATTCTTTTTTTAACTAGTAGCTTTTTTTATATTTCATCAATGAATGGTAACAACTCTTTATCCAAACTTTCAAAAATGGGCTTAAATAATCAATTATTTCTGTTGCCTAATTAATTAGCCCAAGGATCTAATCGATTAGCTAATAAATTTTTGCTCATGAATCATTACCTTTTTTGAACCTTATCTGGCATATAAATATACGCCTCCCCTTTTCCTTTTTCACGTAGAGAAATGTGAGATCTCTCTCTCTCTCTCTCTAAATATTTTATCATTTTCTAACATAGTATTATCCATATCGCTTTGAGAAAGATTTCTTCTGTTTGGTGACGAAGTTGTTCTTGAAACGAGTATTATTGTAAATTTCCCAAGAGTTATTTTGTCCTTTTTGGTGAGTTATTCTTCCTTAGGAAGTGTTTGTTTGGGTTTGGAGATAAACTTGTTAAAATCTCTTTTTGGGGGATTTAGTGGTAACTTTCCATTGGTTCATAAGTTCAGCACAATAAGGAAAAGCTCTCCATTTGGATTCGTGAAGAATAACTAGAGAAAAATATCCACTTGAGTTCGAGATCAACTTGATATAAAATCTCTCTTAATTTCTTGTATAAGGTGTTTGTGGGGTTTAACATACTAAAATTTCTCAAGAATTATTGGATACTCTCAAGATTAATTCTTTGGGACATGAATAAGTCACTACATTTAAACCAAATCTCTATGAATCGCCAATGTCATCTCTTTTCCCTCAAATTTTCAATTTATGCATATTTTCTTTATCTCAATTTTATGCTTCATATCCAAAAGATTTTTTGAAAATGTTTTTTAACTCTAATTTCGAAAATAGTTTTGTTTCAAACCAAGGTTTTTCAAACCCCCACAATTCACCTCCTCTTGTACGTGGAGTCAGATGTTCAACACCGTTATGGAAGCAAGATCAAATTTTGATGGTTGATTATGTCCTTTTATATTCCCATGATTATTTATTGTTGAGATAAATTCTCATGGTTGCCTATAAATTAAGGGTGTGTATTCAACTTCTCCTTTCGTTTCCTTTTCTCTAGAGTGTCATACACTCTTCGTCTTTCTTGTGATATCCATACCACTATAATCTTTCTACATTCTTTTATATTAATCCCTATTTGCATGTTATTTCATAGTTATTTGGTGATACTGCTTCTCAATCCGTCAAAACCTACATTTTTTAAGTTACCACTCTTTTCGTTTTATCATTGCAACTTCTTGTGTTTGTTTCTAGATCTGGATGATATATGAAACCCAAACATTTCCTTTATGGACTTTCTCAATTATGATTATATAAGTGACGCATCCTATCTAAATGAAGTGATAAACCCATAAACATTAGAAGTGTCTCCTTTAGAGTTAAGGCACTTGTTATTAGACTTTGTAGAAATTATAAAATATTTTAATGATGTAATGGATCCTATTATGAATGTTGCCGAGTTGAAAAAAATCCATGGAAGTGAGAAATGTTGAGGTGTTTGTAATTAGAGAGGTAGAAACCTTTCTCTTCAAGATTTATATTAGATAGGCCATTATTTATTTCTTCTTTCCTGAACTCCCCAAACCAAATCCTAAAAGTGTAGAAACACACAAGAACGAATTGAAGGAACGACTTTACAATAAATCTTTATGTAAACCTAGATATAACAAGGATAGGTGGAAGAATATTACCAATCATGATCCTGTATTCACATTTGTAATTTTTTTCTATTGATAGTGAGAATGGGATGATATGATGGAGGAAGACGACTTTTAAGTTCCCCATAGATGTAAATCAATTTCCTTGGGTGAAACTAGGCATTTTAGGTATGACATTCGTTTTCAATGGGTGCGCCAGATAGAGAATTCTTACTAGGATGTAGTCTTTCCCCATGAATGGATAGTTCTACATTCTAATCCTAGCACAATATTGTATAGTCGTTTGTATGGGTGTGAGATACCTCTCTATGAGATCCTACTTTCTTGAAAGGTGTAGCGGTAAAATCATGAGAGTAAGCTATTGGTTAACTTAACTCAAAGTAAACAGAGTCGCCACCGCGCTTTTATTTTATTCCAAATGGAAAATGGAAAAAGAGCAAATAAAACCTAATGAATCTAAAAGAAAAAAGCTAAAAGAATCAAGCAGAGAACGGGTAAGGGGATAGGTTACAAATTGGGAAGGTTTTATGCACCCAAAATGTCTGTGGTACTCCATGGGAGCCCTTTCAAATATTTATTGCTTTTTTGGTTTGAAAATGGTTTGTTTGAATGAGATTGAAGAGATGATAAGAGAAATGTTTTTTAAGATTTTTGTGTTTGAAGAGACGATCATCTCATGCCTACGTACCCACAAAGTGCAATGCGAGATCAAAACCTCATAGTTCCTGGTATAAAATGTGAAAAGAAACAATGTGTTGAATTGATTTTAAAATGTGAAGATAAGTCATCATTCTTTAGCGAATAATTCTGCTATAAAGAATGAATCATATCTAAACATAAAAATGGATAAAAAGAAAAGTGCACGAGGGCACAAAAAACAATTGAATGAGTTTTGAATTTTTTAAATTATTTTTGAAAAGAAAGTTTCGATATGCTTATTTGGTTTAGCATTTATTAAGAAATGAAATGAAAAGGTAAAACCACTTGACCTAAGTCAAGGTTTGATTATGAAAACGTTTGAAGTTTCAAAACAAAGAAGGTTTTGAAAATAGGAAGAAGATTTGAAAATTTAAGAGGTTGGGAGAGATGAAGGGACTATCCTAAGACTTGAAAGTGAAAGTTAAAGGAAGAACGATCAAACCGTATGGTGAATCTTCTTCAAAGCAATAGGATTTCCATCTTCATAAACAAGTGAACCAAATCGGCTAAGATCTTCAATCCATAATGACTTGAGCAAAGGGAGAGATCCTAAAATCTAAGTCCAAACTCCAAGTCCAATGCTAAGGATAGTGGCCATAGTCCAAAGTTAAAGTCACAAGTCTTTTAGATGTTTAATCCTTTATTAAAGTTTCGTGTCCAAATGGACAAAGTAAAAAGCACAAGGATAACAATATAAACATAAACACTATGATGAATGATATAGTATAATAAAAGCATAATAAAAGAGATAAGGAGCGAGAGATTAAAATAAAGAGGATAAGGTGCGAGAATGAATTAATATGTTAGTATATTAATAGTATAATAATATTTACATAATAATGGATGGTGAACTTAATCAACCATAACACAAAAGAGATAACCAAAATCGCAAGGCAACCGGATCCAATTGGATCTTATTCCGAATTCGGGACACGTTTAGGTCTATGTTAAGCAATCGCCGAGTAACTTACGAAGTAATTCCCCTAAAAATGAGGCTGGCCGCCACCAATTAAGGTGGAAAATATTTGTGCTAATACATGTTAGAGAAATGATATAGTGGATCATCCTCCGAAAACATGTCGCACGAAATCAAAAAGTGGTAACGGTCTAATCTTAATCGAGATTTCACATTGATTTATCAAATGCAAACCTTTTACGATCCCAAAGTATGGAGAATGATCCAAATGATCATTCATCCATAGATTTGAAATAATGAAGATTAAACATATTCGAAAATCAATAATCGTTGAATCGGAGATCTCATCGACCAAAAATAAAATAAAAAAGATGAAGAGAAATGGATCTAAAATTGAAATCCATAAAAAAACAACTAAAATATTTTTAAATATTTTTAAAAATTCTTTCAATTTTAAACAAGAAGAATAGAAAAATAAAATATGGAAAAACAAAGGGGGGATGTCGCTGAGATTTAGGTGGTAAGTAGAAAAGACTGGTTCCATTACACTAAAAAGCCCAAATAAATTTATGAAAAGAAAAACAATGAGAAAAAGATAAGCTGAGGGAGGTGGCGCAGGCTTTGTGGTGTGAAACGAAATCCAATGGATCAAGGCACAAGGGCCCGATCACTACAATCAGCTTTCCCTTTTTATATAAAAAAACAAAAAAAAAAGAATGTAAAAAATAATAAATAAAAAAACATCAGATGCACAACATGCACACTTCTTCTTCTTCATAGTGTCGTCACACTGTACCTTCAACATTATTCCTTCTTCTTCAATAAAACACCGACACTATTCACCGAGAGTTTGCAACAAACACCACTGTTGACCCATGATATTTCGGTCTCCCTCTCTCTCAGTTTAGGTTTGAACGAAATTGAATTCTCTTCTTCTCAAAATTCTGCTCGCGAACCTCATTTGTGAAGTTTTTATGTGTGTTTGGTTTCGAATGTGAAGGTATGAAATAGTTATGGAGTTGAAGAAAACTGAAGATGATGAGTGACTGAGAAATATTGATATGAATTGAAGATGAACTGATGATGCGGTTGCGAGATTAACGATTTGTGATGTTGAAGGTTTTGTATGATTTTTGAAAGATTAAAGGTGAATTAAAGCTTTGAGGTTTGATTTTGGCAGGGAGATTTTAGCTCTTCAATGCTTAAATTTAGAAGGAGAGGAGGTCTGTATTTATTGCGAAAGAGATGAATTTGGTGATGTCGTTTTGAACTGAATTTTTGCGTTTTGCAATATGTAGAACGCATGCTGCATTTTTGTTTCAGGAGTGTGCACTTTGCAGCATTTTAAAATCTCGTGTGAATTTTCTTATTTTTCAGCTTGCGGCTTGGACAATTTCCTTCTGCATTTGGCGAGTGTTTTGGCGTGATGGCTGAGGTGGAATTCAGCTGCATTTTGTTCAGAGCCTTTGTGCGTGCAGTGCTTTAATTTGCTGCATTTTGTTCAGCGGATTCGTGCGTGCAGTCCGCGTTTTAGCTTGTGGCTGAGTCGGCTTATCGTGAAGCATAATGGTAGCAGCGGCTTGGAGTTTAATGTGTGGAAAATGATTGGAGTTGATGACGTGTTCAGTGATGAAAACAACTTGGTGTCGTTTTACTCCCAAGAAGTTTGCGTTTTGCTCTTTGTCGCTCCCGGGATTTTCATCCTAGTACAAACGCGAAAGTGGCGCGGAAAGGTTAGAGTCGCCAGCCAGACATTTTTATCCCGAATGAATGGGAAAGGTAATGTTGCCCAAACCTGAGGAAGAAGGAAAGGACGAGGCCTTGCGAACCAAAGATCGGGGTTCGGGAGTCGGTTACGACCTGGGAAGGTATTAGCACCCCAGATCGTCCGTCGTACCCGACGGGATCCACGCTTGCTTGCTTGCTTTAAAGGGTGAGAAGAATAACTGCTGCTGAATAAAACCGCTAACTGGAATGGGAATGAGGAATAAAATGAGAAAGGAATAAGAAAAGAGAATGAAAAGAATGGGGAAAATGTAGGGAAAATAAAGAATGTGCTCGAACGGGCCCTACCCCGCTGCCTACGTACCTCATCGGGATAATGAGGATCAGAGTCGACGTAGTTCGCCTAACTAAGGCGGGAACTATTTGTTTGTGTTTTTTACAGCTGGAACTGCGTATGTCTATGCTCAGGTGTTGCAGGCTCGTCTGGTACGAGTGCGTTTACCGTCTTGCATGTGTGACAAGTCGCCGCGAGTTCGCGTTGTGAGTGAATGAGATGAGAAGAGAAGTTCCCGCAGGATAGTCGCTTGTTATTTGTTTTTGTCTTTTAAAAGAAGTGTTTTGAATTTGTTTGTGAACGGTCTTGTACTAAGACCTATCCATCGCGGGAAGTGTCTACACCTCGCCCCGAAACAGGACGCGTATAAACACTCCGCAACAAAGTCTCGTGTCGTACAAGATTGTTCGGTTTTTTTATTAAGTGTTTTATTGCTTTTCTTTATGAGATGAGAAAGAATGACTCAAGTTGATAAAGGAAAAATCTAAAGGACTAAGACTCAATCCTAATTTTGTTTATTTATTTACAAGTGGTCCTAATGGCTTGTGAGGTTTTCTATTCCTAATGAGAAACTAGAAACTAATAGAATTCAACTTACTTCTTAATGAAGTTAAGTTGATTCTAAGAACAATGGGGAAGCCTATACAAGTTATAAAATCAAGATAAAGCAAAACAATAGAAATGGACATAAGAAATAAAATCCTAAAATGCATTAAAGGCATGAATTAAAAAATAGTCCTATTTTTATTTATTCTAATCCTAATGATAATGAAACTTTAAACCTAAGTTCTAAATCTAAGTCAATCCTAATATTCATTCTAAAAAAATCAAGTTTTAACTAGCCTAAGTCTAAATTAAATTCTAATGCTAAATCTAATCTAGACTATTATTTTTTGTACTTTATTTTTTTAATGGCCTAAACTAATGGGAATTATATGTAACTAAGTCTAAGAACTAATATTCTAAAAAATATCTAAACTTCTGGAAAAATTATGAAAATTAAACTATAGGGACCTAATACTATCTATAATATTGTATTAAGAGGGATCCTAAAAAATCTTATTTTTCCTATGTCTAAAAATTATTTGTTTTCAGCTAAGAATTAATCACTAATTCCTAAGGACTACACCACTAAGACCTAAGATAAAAGGTCCTAAAAAATCCACAAAAAATATCCTAAACACTATTATGAGTCCTCTAATTACAGAAAAAAGAATGGCTCAAAAAAGTTGCTGGAAGTCATAAAAATAAAATGAACAAAAACAAGTGTAGTTAAAGAAATTCAATAAAATGCTAATTAAGTGAAAAATCGAAATTAAATCAAAAATAACCAAATTTCAGAAAATAAAATTGTCACAAATTTCTAATTGGATCTAAAAAGCTAATTAATTTTTTATGGAATTTTTCTAATCTTTTACTATTTTTATTGGATTTATTTCTAAACTATATTAACTAAGAAAATAAAATCCTAAAGAAATAATACAGGGGTGTATTTAGAGATTTATTTAGTTGTTATTTTCACTGGGCCTAAAAGTGGGTGCGAATATCAATAGGAACAAGGCCCAAATGCTGGAATAGGAGGGGGAGTGCAGGAAGTAGTTTTTCTATGTTGCTTAATTAGGGGGCTTAGAAATGGGGTGTGTAAATAGCAATTATAACAAAAGCCTACCGGACGGTGACAAGTGTCACCGCCGGTATGGCTGGGGAATCTAAAGATCAACCAAACCTTATCAATATTGAAACGGTGGATTATAGGGAAAATTGAAAATTAAACATAATTAATAGCGGATTAATTACATTTATTTGCTCTTAATTCTCTTAATGTTTTCACTAAACTAACTTAATAATTAAAATTATAAAAAAAAATGCTGAATGAACATAACCCTAGTTTTCTTCTCCTTCTCCCTTTACCGCCGCTGCTAACTTCTCACCCTACACCTCCTTCATCTTTTTCGCCGATTGAAACCATACCACCTTCATCTTCTTCGTTTCCATCTCATCTTTTACCCTCCATCTCAAACTCACACAATCCAAATCCTATTCTTGAATCTAAGGAGAATCCCCTTTCTAACCCTAACAACACCGAAATCCAAAGCCTCAACAAAATAACTACATAATCAATCTTGGAATGAAATTTACGTTTGCACCTTGATAATTGATGAAAAACGAACTCGCGGCGGAGATATTAACCGAACAATCCGTGGCGGAGGAAGACGAATTGATTTTCTTAGCTCCTTCAAGAGTCTTGCGAATTTTAGTCACGGACAACACGAAGAGGATAACGAAATGGAGATAGGCGTGACGTTGCTGACGAATTCAAAAACCACGGATGAAACCTTGATAGTCTCGGTAAGTTCTGTTTCAACGATCCTTCCTCGTGTACGGTCCTATTTCGTTACTCAAACTTTGCGATTACAACTGTTGCTGTTATCAATTGATGCAGATGAAGATGCTACGAAGAAGCCGTATTCTTGTTGCGGTTATGTTATTGATGAAGAATGCGTTGAGAAAAGGGATGGCGGTTGATACAGGGTGATAGTAATGAACGTGCGGATTCGGTGAAAAAACGAAGAAAATGGTGATGGTGTGGACGGAAGGAAATGCGAAGAAGAAGACTGAAGGAGACTTGGTTGCAGAAAATTGAAGGAGGTTGAGGGAAGTGTGTGAAGAATGGTGAAGAGAAATCGGAAAATGGTGAAGAGTTTTTGAGAAAAAATGGTTGAAGAAGAAGTGAGAAGAGAGGATGAAGCTCTGATTTATAGGGATGAATTCAGTTTCTGGAATCTTCCCTCAGGTAAAATCAGTTATTAATTTCTGTTATGGTATAACCGAATTCGGTTTTATGATTTTGATTCTTTTTGAGCTATGTATATGATATTCTCCTGAGTTTTTTCTTTGTCAACTTTGGTGTAGGTTATTAATTAAATATAATGGAGAAGGATATAGCTGAGGGTGTGGTTAGCTGAAGCTCGCAATCGTAGAAGTTTTTGAACCTTTTGTCTCAGATTATATCTTCATTCACCTTTAATTCCCTTTGTTGATCCGAATCTGAGTTCTGTTTTATTGCGTTGCGCTCTGTTGTTGATGTATCAAATTTTTGCAGGTTATTTGACCGAGACCGGAATGATGATTGATGAGGAGTTTTTGAGAGAGTTAGAAAATGGAGATGATGATAAAGGTATGACGATGAAGATGGAAGTTCTTGTTGATCTTCTGCAAGTTTGGGGCGGTAAAGTTTCAGTAGTGATTCACTTCTTTCCTTCCACAAGCAATCACCATGATGAATAATTACAAGCTCATCATTTTTGGTTCTGTTCGCAGTTATTAAAGCCAAATTTTCCTCCCAATCGTCAAGTATGCTATTAGATCCAAACTGAATTTGTGCAGGATGCTGAGGCCTGTTAAAAGCACTAAGATCTCCACTATTTGAACTGTCGGACGAGAAAGCTTCAGCTGGTTGTCCAGCAATTAGAAGGCATAATGTGCACAAAGGAGAAAACCATGTACTCCCTCAGTGAAGTGGATGGATTGATGTAACCATTCTTAATACATATGGCAGTGTACCAAAGTAGAAGGGCATTACAAGCGAAAAGTAGAAACTGTGAAAACCCAAATGCAAAACCAATCCCCATCCCATGAAGAAAGCTCTGCTTAAATATTTTCTTTAACTGCAGCCTATAGAGCTCCATTACCTTATTCCTGGCACAAAATGCAACAACAGTGTATATATTTCGAACTGCATCTTCAAGAACCAACGATGCTTTTCTGTGCATTTCTTGTATGCCTCTTGAAAATCCATCCAGCCTCAATTTCTGGGCAACTGCAGAAATACAGAGAATTGGAAGGGTTGCAAAAGCCACCAGTGCTAACCGCCAGTGCAACACAGCACCAATGAGAAGGCCAACAATAACTGCAGCACTGTCTTGTATTTGATATGTATTTTGGACTTGATCTAACATTAGCATGTAATTAATACCATGCAGCTATAAGCATAATTTGTAAGTTTATTTTGATATGAATACAATGATAATTGATGATTGCACAATTATTTGGGTAATGGTACCTTTGGTAGGAAGACAATATGAAGCTATTGAGAAATTGGAAAACTGTGATGGGCTAGAGAATTTAATCTAAAAAGGATTAAAAGAATGATTTAATATAAAGAGAAAATGGATTAAAGGAACTAAGAATAACATAAAAATTCAACAATTAATTAGTAGAAAAGAGACATGAGTTGAGAGTTTAGTCTTAGAATGGATTAAAATGGGCTTGAGAATTAACCACTATCCTAACATGGATTAACAATAGAAAATTGGTTCGAAATAGAAGAGAAACGAATTCCAAAATGGGTTTTAGATTTACAAATGAATAAATGGGCGAAGATAAAATTTGAATTTGTGTTCGGATCTTGAATAAGTTTGAGGAATGAATATGGCCATTGGCTTTGAAACTTGAATATGGTTTTAGGCAACTAGACTTTAAAAGGTGATTCACAATGGATTATGGACAAAATGAAAGAAAACTAACAATGAACTGATGGAAACGTATTGAAAAAGAAAGATGAGGATGGAATGGAATAATCAAGAGTGGTTCATAACAATGAGAACAAAGCAATGAATGAAATCCTGATTTTATCCCAAAACCTATTTTGAATTCTTTCCACAAGTCTGTAAACATAACCACTTCTGAGCCACTGAATAATTTTCCAGATAAATTACACCCCCTTTGAATCGTCTGAACCATGCCATGATCATTTGAATCCGGATGCGTCACTGATAAAATGAAAATTCAAACCAAACTTCATACAAAACACTGCTCGATAAACCGATGAATTTCAAAACACGACAACCTGAACTTTAAATATGCATTGTTTAAGAAACCGTCCAGTGGCCCAAAATAAATCTTGCAGTTGCCACCATCTTTTGATAGTTTGGCCCTAACTAGGTCAAACTCCCATCTGAATCGAAACACAACTGAACAACCGCATTTGAAGTGGAATCATCGTCCAGTGAATATCCTCTATCATTTCAATCTCTGACAGATAACATATGAAACCCTAATTTCCCTGGGTCCTGATCACATGCCTTATGAATCCATGCAATGCACTATTATGATGTTAATGACCTAATGAGAAATGCAGATGAATGCGAAGCGATAAGCTAGTTAAGGTAATAAATATGAGGGCAAATTTTGAGGTATTACAGCTGCCCCTATTCAATCATCTGCAGACTTGAATGAATAATTGCAACGGCTTTTAGACATTCAAGGTATGGAGTGATTGAATACTCGAATTAAACCTAAAAATTTGCACACTGAGTGTAATGGAAATGCCATCTGCCCATTTGCTTATTTATGTATTTTTTGATTTTGACCTCTGAATAGGTAACGGGGATAAAACCAGGTGGAATAGAGTCAATGCAATCACTGCGACTGCTGAGCGAATCAAAGCCACACCGAGGGTGCCTGTTATTGAAACAGGACTTAGCGCAACATCAACCGATTTGCGAATCAAATAAGATCAACCGATCTAACACGGAGATGGTATCAACCGATCCACCCCGGAAACGCGAGAATGTAATATCATCTGATTTACAACTCGAAGAGAAATGATATCAACCGATTCATAACTCAAATAAGATCAACCGATCTAACACGGAGATGGTATCAACCGATCCATAACCAAGAAACACGAGAATGTAATATCATCCGATTTACAACTCGAAGAGAAATGATATCAACCGATTCATGACTCAAATAAGATCAACCGATCTAACACGGAAATGGTATCAACCGATCCACCCCGAAAAGCGAGAATGTAATATCATCCGATTTACAACTCGAAGAGAAATGATATCAACCGATTCATGACTCAAATAAGATCAACCGATCTAACACGGAAATGGTATCAACCGATCCACCCCGAAAAGCGAGAATGTAATATCATCCGATTTACAACTCGAAGAGAAATGATATCAACCGATTCATGACTCAAATAAGATCAACCGATCTAACACGGAAATGGTATCAACCGATCCACCCCGAAAAGCGAGAATGTAATATCATCCGATTTACAACTCGAAGAGAAATGATATCAACCGATTCATGACTCAAATAAGATCAACCGATCTAACACGGAAATGGTATCAACCGATCCACCCCGAAAAGCGAGAATGTAATATCATCCGATTTACAACTCGAAGAGAAATGATATCAACCGATTCATAACTCAAATAAGATCAACCGATATAACACGGAAATGGTATCAACCGATCCATTATCTTCGCACTGAAACGAGACCATTGTACTTAAATGGAGACTCGAAAGGAACGGGATCGTTGTACTTAAACGAGAGCCCAAAACGCGACCGTTGTACTGAAACGGAGACGCGGAAAAATGAGACTGTTGTACTGAAACAAGACTCAAAGACGAGACCATTGTACTTAAATGGAGACTCTGAAGGAACGGGATCGTTGTACCTAAACGAGAGCCCAAGACGCGACCGTTGTACTGAAACGGAGACGCGGAAAAATGAGACTGTTGTACTGAAACAAGACTCAAAGACGAGACCATTGTACTTAAATGGAGACTCGGAAGGAACGGGATCGTTGTACTTAAACGAGAGCCCAAGACGCGACCGTTGTACTGAAACGGAGACGCGGAAAAATGAGACTGTTGTACTGAAACAAGACTCAAAGACGAGACCATTGTACTTAAATGGAGACTCGGAAGGAACGGGATCGTTGTACTTAAACGAGAGCCCAAGACGCGACCGTTGTACTGAAACGGAGACGCGAAAAAGTGAGACTGTTGTACTGAAACAGGACTCAATTGGGGATAGCAACAAGACTTGGTGGGAGCATCCACCCTGGGAAACGAAGTTGTATTCTGTGGGTAACACTTCAATCTGATTGGAGATGTAACGGATCTTATGTAATATACCTCAAAACTGGCCCATGCTAGTATGCATATGCTTGAATTTATGGCGTAATGCTCCATGAGGATGGAAGTGCTATGCTTTGGAGGATGCAAATGTAATGATGATTATGCAAATGCAAAGGGGGGTCTCCTGACGAGGAGACTGCAGGCATCCCAGATAGCTTGACTGGGGAGGAACGATGATCATTGCATTGATCGGGTTAATCCTGATGAAGAGTAGACAATTCTGCGGGGAAAGCTGTCAATAATTCACCGGCTCCGAACAGCCGCCACTGCCAAAAATAAATTGGACTTTGAGATTGGAGTGCCAAGACCCTGCTGGAGATGGACCCTTCTTGAACTCTGGTGGGGAAGTGAGGACCCCCTGGCTTGGCTGGGAACCAAAGGCATGACACTGCCGAGGAAACAACTGCTGGGGAGGAAAAGACTCCTTGTACTGCTGGGAATTGCCCCCGTCTGAAGGGAACTTTCTGCTTGGGGACGACTCCCACTCTCTGCTACCTTGTTGGGTGAAATTTCAACTTCCAACTCTACTGGGGATGATGGAGGATGTCAATGATGAAGCTTCCTGTTGAAGATAAGAGCTCAAGTTGCCACTTGCTAGGGATAAAAGATAAATCCTCTCATGTTGGGAATGAGAGATGTAAGGCGTCTCATGCCGGTGATGAGAGACGATGATACCCTTCTTTTCAAGAAATAACCTCCCATGAGACTTGCTAAAGAACCTTGATCGATGAAGTCCGCAGATGAAACAACTCTTGCAGTACTGTGCCGACACTGGCCTTGCCCCTAGCCCTGGGTTGATAGGTTACCGACTAATCATGAGTGAACAATGGTTCTTTGCAATTTTCGACTCGCCTCAGATTAAAGTCCATCAGAATTAAATGTCTCAAGAGGATTTTACAGAAAACATGGCATATGAAATTCCTCAGTGTCTTCAAACTCTTGGAGAGATTCATCGGATCTCGAAATAACTGCCCCAGACTGCATGGTCCGTGCAAGAATTTGCCTCGCAAGGGTTCATGAAAAGCCTCATATCACTGTGAGATATTCTGCCCCAGTATTTTGAACTTCGGATGGGCGCTTTGAATTGACGGTCTTCGGGAGAGAGTGACTTCTCATGCCCTTGAAGTGATCACCTCTGAATGACTGTGCTTTGAAGAAAACACTCAGATCAACTGTTCTCTGAGAGATTGGATCTTGAAGTGATTGCCCCAGTTTGGCTAAAATTTGAATGCATGCATCAGACTCATGGATCTTTGAGAGATTTGAATCTCGAAGTGATTGCCCCAGATTGGTTGTGTAAACACCCCAAATTTGCCCTCACCCCTTCACACCATGGCTTATGATCATTTCATATGCATAAACACAATCATAACATCTCATACCACAATTTTGATTCTTTGCATTGGTTCTAAGTCATCTGCATCTAGGGTTTGTGATCTGAGCAATCCAAGAGCTTCTTGAGCCACTCCAAAGGTCAACAATCACTTCAAAGGGGTCTATGTGTGTTCAAGCATCATGTTATATCCTCTCAAAGTCAATAATGCCAAAGAATCACAAGAACTGTAAATGGTGTGGATGCAGAGCCAGGTTTAACTACACAGTTGACCTAAAATTAGGGTTTTGGTTTCAGAGGCCATAACTTCAATTTTTTTGGTCATTCTTGTTTCTATGGGTCTCTATATGGTATAGGGAGTATGCATATCAATTTTCATGAAGAAATTCCATGGGGAAGTCATCTGATCAAGAGTTGACTTTTCAGACAAGTCAGTGCAAAATCAGGGCATCTGAGGCCCCCAATGACCCAACCAAGGGGTGATCTTCATCATTTTGAGTGTATATGATCTTTATTTGATCATGGAAGAAGGTTGAAGTTCACAAAATTCAAGAATTACAAGTTTTTGCAAAGTTGACTTTTTAGGGCATGGTTGACTTTTAATGAAATGTCATTTTATGCAACTTTTTCAACCCTTGCTTTTTTTGATCCAAAAATGCTTCAAATGGAAAAACTTTGGTCATGAAAGTTGTAGATTAGATCTTTCCCTTTTCAAAAAGTACAAGAACATGACCTAATTCATTTTGGATCAAAAGTTATGGTGTGTCAAAGTTGACAAAAATCACTAATTTTCAAAATATGCACCAAATGGAAAACTTGCAAAAACTTTGTACCAAGGCATTTGTAACTTCTAATTCATGTCTAACCATCACACAAACATCACATGTGCCCTAAAGTTCAGAATGGACTAAGAATTCCTCATGTTTCATGGCTTGTATAGCAAGATCTTTCCATATGAACCAAAAGGGAACCAAGTTGCAAAACCATCATAACACTTCCATCCACTTGTTGCCTTGGATGCTGAACCAACCCTAGCCTTTCCCCTCACCATGCTGCGCCAGCCCACACACTTGTACTAGCCTAGAACACAACCCATGCTTCTCTTACACAAGAGTGGACTTTTTGCAAAAGCTAACTCACCTATCACAGCAGGCCAAGTCACATCATCTGACCAATGGCATTTGTTTATGCAAAGAAAATGCTAGCCATTTCACATAACAAGCCAGCCTGAAAACTCACCACAACTCACATTCACAAACTCCCTCCAACTTGCAAAAGCCTTCGAATCTGTTTCCACAAGCCAAAAACACTCAAACAAACTCCACTAATCATCTCACCATGCTTCATTGATCCCAAACCAACAAGACATAGGCCTGAAACCAGCAAGAACTCAACTTCACCATTCTTCACTCTCAAAGCCAAAACCTTCGAAACTCAGAAAACAAGCCACAAACACACAAACCCACTTCATAGATCAACTCAACATGTTCCTCTGATCAAAAAGCATCCATCACCATAGCCTAAAACCTCCAGAATCACAAATATGATTCCTGCCCTCCATTGAACAGAACTTGTTCAAACCTCAAAACCAGCCATCACAAACTCCGCCCAAGTATTGAAAGCTTCCCAGGAGGTCAAGTGGAGTTGATTGCAAGCAGGAAAGCACCCAGAAAGCTGTGAACTGAAAGCTTCGAAACTCAGGTAGCTCAAGAACATTTTTTCCAGAAATCATTTTTTAAGTTCTTAAGTTGTTCTATATGCCTCCCTGATCATGAATATGTCTTTGGTTTTGAAAATGGTGGAGAGATGAGAGTTTAGCATGCTTCTGAAACTTTTTGCCCTAGATTTTGTTTGCTTCGATTCAGCCATTTCTGGAATGATAAATATGTTTTGATTGGGGGTTTTGGTTCGTGAGTGAGTGGGGATCATTCCTGTGTTTTTGGATTTCGTTTTAGATACGTATGGAGTGAGATTGGGTTTTGAGGTGAACGGAGAAGATGACCGGAACACTGTTCCGGTCACCTGAAAGTAATTAACGGCAGGATTAGGGCATAAGCATTGATTAGCTGAGTTTGAATTTGGTCCGTTCATTTGCGCGCGTGGTCAGCTCCCGCGTCCTGGGGTTTGAATCTCAGCCATTAGATTGGCTGACTTTTTCCTTTTCCATTTAATTTCATTTTATTTTCATATTTATTTCATTTGTTTTATACAATTTATTAAAAATAGCAAAAATGCTTTAAAAATTATGAAACTTTTTGTCAAGAGTTTCATTAATTTTTAAAACACAAAAATATTTTTATTTTCATTTTTAGCATTAAAAAAGTATTTTTAAATATTTAAAAGTTTATTTTTAATTGATTAATGAAAATTAATTTATTAAAAATACTTTTAGGTATTTAAAAATCACCAAAAAATTCATGAAATGTTCTAAGACATTTAGAAACATTGTCCAACCTTCAAACCAAATTTCTTTTTTGATCTTGATGCATTTTGAGAATTTTTCATTGAATTAAAATCATTTTGATGCATTATTTTGATCCATACTTCAAAAAATCACTTCTGCCTATCCATGAAGAGTTGGACCTTGATTCTTTTTTCATTGCATTGTGTTTAGCATGTAGTTTGTGAGATTAAATGGCCATGATTTGATCTCTCATTTTCATTTTGTTTGATAATTTTCTTGTTTAGGAACCCTAAAACCCTAGAAAACTTAGAAAAACCATAACTTGAAATTGGTTAAGAGTTGAGACCTCTCCTTTGGGCAGTGGTTTAGTATAGGATTAGGGGTCCTTTTGAGGGCCTTTTCAATTTTTTTATAATGTTGTTTGCTTCTGATTTTGGTTTTTGTTTGTTGCATTCTTCATAAACCCTAATTTGGGCTTCCATATGCATCCATCTTGCATTTTCTTGCATAACATGACTTGCCATGACATTCCATGTCTCCATTTGATTCATTGAACATCATAAGACATATTGAAAGCATGTTTGATCATTGCATCTTTCATTTGCCATGTTGTATGCCATATGCATCTCATAACTTTTCATGTATGTTTTTGGTTCTTAACTTGCTCCATTTGCATCCATGAGCTTGTATGATCATCTCCATGTTTTGTTTCTGGTTTGTAGCATCTCATAGCATCATTAACATCACATATATGCTTATGGTTTTGGTTTGCATCATGTCATTCCACCCCATTTTACATTGCATTGCATTTCTTCTCTAACCTTTCAGGTGGTAAGTGATTTTGAGAAGTGAATTTGTCTTCACTTCTCATACTTTCTTCTCATCTCTCTCTTGCATCCTTGCTGCATTTTGGATATGTGTTTGAGATTGAGCTTGCTCATTCTTCTTCTTCTTACTTTCTTTCTTCAAGTGACTTGACTTCTTGAATGAAGCAAGTTGCTTTGCTTCTCCTGATCCTTTCATCTGCTTCCTGGTGGTTCCATTGAAGACTTCTCTTGAAAACCTCACAAACCTTAGGAACAACCAAGCATGACAATGATTAGGGTTTTGATTAGTTTCCCCTCTTAGTTTTACCTTTGTGTCTCTTTTGAGTCTTCTCTTCTCACCTCATAATCAGGGACTAAACCCTAAAGGCTTTAAAGCTTTGTGATTAAGCTTATGCCTGCATCCTTCTCTTAGGATGGAGTGTATAACTTTAATCCTAAGTGTTAAACCCTTAATGTGTTTAACTCCCTTAATCAATTCACTTAATAATCATCAAGACATCACACTTGTAACTTGGGCCTTGCATTAGGGTTCTAATTCTTCCTTAATTGGTTAAGAAGGACTAACCCTAGTGTTAATGGACAAGTCCCCCTCAAGTTGTCTTACAAACCCTAAAAAACACTTCTTCATCATATCATTAAGTAAAATCCATCTAATAAAGGCTTTGTTTTATCATGAGTTTAATCCCTAATCATGGATTAAGTTGAGGAGCTTTCCTCAGCTTAAACATTCTCATCTATTATCCTTCTATTAGGATGGTGTAATGAGTCTGTTAAATCCCTGATTATGGCTTAACCTTATTACTTAACACTAAACAAAAACACCAAAAACATCTAAATAATCACAAGTAGGTTAATGATCTTAATCCTACACCAAAGGTGATTAAGTGTGAGAATCTGACTTCACACTTAAGGTACTCTCATTACCCCTAATCAGAGGGAAGATGTGATGAGTTTACTATATCCATTGGTTTAGACTTAAGCTCATTAACTTATGACAAACATCCAAAAGCAATAAAAGACTGAAAACTCAAAAACAAACAATAATCGTCTCCTCCGGGATTCTTTTCTCATCTCATTCACTCACAAACGAGAACTCGCTTCTTCCGTCTAATGCAAGACAGTTTGTATCTGTGCCAGACAGATCATACACTTGAGCATAGGCAAGTAAGCAGTTCACAAGTCAATTCATCTTTCAGTCTCTTTGGGTCGAACTACGGTGTTCTGACTTCCTCATTGCACGAGAGGATACGTAGGCATAACTTAACAGTTATCGAACAAAAGTCTCTGTATATTCCCCCTCCTTCCAGCACTATTCTTTAAGCCTCATGATCTTGAGCATATTATTCTTGTTCTTACACTGACACTGTACATACTGCACTTCACACTTCTTTTACACAGACACCTGTACATCCTTTTCCAGTTCATTTATACACAAATTGCACTGACACTACCCCTTTAAAACACAAATCTTTTAAGCGTGGATCCCGTCGAGTACGGCGGACAATCTGGGTGCTAATACCTTCCCAGGTTGTAACCAACCCCCTTTCTCAGTCTCTCTGGTTCGCAACCGTCTTATCCATGTCTTTCTAGGTCTATGCAGCATTGCCTTTCCTCCGGGATAAAAATGCCTAGCTGGCGACTCTATTCATTCCCTGTGAGTTCACTCCTGCGTGTCCTCGCATCCCCCTTTCGCCGACCGTTCGCGTCTGTACCCCATTTGACCCGGCTTCATTTGGTGGGAGCGACAGCTTGGCGACTCTGCTGGGGACCCTTATACTGCAACCAGGGCTTCTGGTTCTTTTTGTGGGTTCCTCCTAGCGCTTGTTTGATTTGTGTTTACTGGGGTGTTATGTGCTTATTGGTGTTTATATATTTGTGTTTATTTTTGCTTCATGTATAGTTGCTTTACTGCTTTCTTTATAGCTTTGCATTATATCATACTGTCATGCTGTCTGGCTGGATCTGTTTGTTTGCTTTGGTGGGTGGGTGTTCCATTGAGAGTTAAGGTCCTATACCTGGGACCTGAGTGACACCTAGGCTAGAGTGGTTCATATTCTTTCCCATTCCATCTCGGTCTGGTGCGGGAATATGAAACACAGTTCAGATATGGGTTTCTTCTTGAGAACTCTGTGTTGCAGATTTCCTGCAATGCTAGGGCTATCTGGGAAGCCTGCTAAGTCTGGATGACCTTTTAGTATTGACCTTCAGAAACTGAGGTGAATTAGAGGAGGGACTTTTATGGTTATTGTAAACACTGTACCTCCGGGTTAGAAGTGTTTACACTTCTCATAACTGATCCAAGTCTGAGGATCCTTGTTTTAGAACACCACCTGTGAGGGGGTTGGGCTGTTTACAGGTTTGAAGGTACCCTTGGCCTCAACATACCCTGTTACTTTGATTTGATTAAGAATACTCCATGTTGGAACAGTTCTTGTGATTCTAAACCCTGGACATGTGACTCTTTATTTGAGTCCCCCACCTTGGTTACTGGACCTATAGACCTCCATCTGGATTTCTTGAACACACCTGGACCTATATCAGGGCACTTGATCAGATCCAGCTCAGTCACAAACCCTTGCATATCATTTGCATACATAATCATTGCATCATTTTGACATTTTCTTATTTGTTTCAGGGTATCCATCTTCATTTTTGGCTTAGGTTTTGACCCCCATCTTCAGTACAGACCTATCTTCATCAGCATCTGCTTCAGTTATCAGCTATCTGCTTCAGTCACCTGCACCAGCCAATCAGTGGCCCATCCTTCAGTGTTATCATCAGCACCTGTCTCTACTCATCCTCAACATCATGGCACCTAAAAAGAGTAACATCACCTACCACTTCTTCCCGCCAGAGCTATCTGACATCAGGAGGATTCAGACCCTGATCACTCCAGACCATATACCACTGTTCAGGGAACACTATGGAGATATACTTGATGTGGTTATGGATCTGGACCCTTCGCAGAGAAGCCTGATTCACACCTGCCTTCAGTTTTATGATCCCCCACTGAGGTGTTTCACTTTTCAAGACTTTCAGCTGGGCCCTTTATTGGAAGAATACTCATCATTGGTTGGTATACCTATCAGGGGTGGAGTCCCTTTCAACCATGAGATGGTCTTTCCTGGTATTGAAGAGGTAGCAAAGGCTTTGCATCTGGAACCTGTTCTGATTGGGCAACATATGACTTCTAAGGCTGGAATCCCTGGCCTGCATCTGGATTTCTTGATCTCTCAAGCTACCCTGAAAGCTTCTCTAGGAGAGTGGAAAGCAGTCTGTGCTTTATTGGCCCTGAGCATATATGGGATCATATTATTTGCAGATGAGCCTCGATTCATTAGCAAGAATGCAATCCATCTTTTCATCCTAAAGAACCCAGTGCCCACTTTATTGGGGGATCTCTACTATTCAGTGCATCAGAGGAATGAAAAGCAGAGGGGAAGATTAGTGAGGTGTTGCGCTCCTTTGTTCCATACTTGGCTTCTCAAGCATTTGCCCAGGACAGATGCATTTTTGAATCCTCATCAGCAGAGAAACTGGGCTAGAAGACTCACTGCTCTAACTTCAGCTGATATCAGGTGGTGCACTCAAAGCACCAAAGGAAGGGATATCATCACCAGCTGTGGGCATTTTCCCAATGTGCCCCTAATAGGAGTTAAGGGTAGTATTAATTACAACCCTCTGCTGTTCAGAAGACAACTGGGCTATGCACTGGTCCACACTCCTAAGGCACAAGACTTGGTTGAGACTCTTTATTGTGAGAACAAGCCTAATCTGGCTATTGTTAGACAGGCAGCCTGGGCCTGGGAGAATGTTCAAACTAAAGGAGTAACCATTCTAGGGAAGTGCAACAATGTGGCGTCAGTACAGTATTATGAATGGTCCCATGCCAGGGCTCAATTTTCTGGAATGCCCTTTACCATGGAGGATATGCCTGAATCATCCTCAGCACCACCCCCTGCCACTGTCAGTTTGGAGAGTTTGAGGGTTTGAAAGAAAGAAATGAGAAGTTGACTCAGGCTTTGCAGAAGACCCTCCGGGAGAGAAGTGATGGTAGGAGGGATATTGAGAAGTTAGAGAAGTTGAAAGTAGAGCATCTGGCTAGAATTGAAAAGTCTGAAGATTATATCAAGAAGTCTAGGGCTGGGGAACAAATTCTGAAGAATGCTTGCAAGGAAGCCCAGTTCCAGAAGGCCAGGACAGACTTGTATCTGAAGGAGAGTCAGGCTAGGTGGGTCAGGATCACCGAGGCTCGTACTCTGGAGGACAAGAGGGTCCAAGACAAGATAGAGCAACTGGAAGCTAGAGAGCAGCAGGAAGCCCTGGCAGCAGCCCAGAGGGAGATATCAGAGCTGAAGATCAGAGCTGGAGTGAAGAGGTCAAAGGACCAAAGTCAGCACAAGAAGCTAACTTCAGCTGTCACTACCCGGAATCTCCTCATCAGGAATCTCACGGAGCGTCCAGCTGATCCTGTGACCGAAGCACTTCTCAAGGAAGTTCGGGAGGATGAGTTTGGTCTTGGTGTTTGACCATTTGCTTGTTGTTGTTTTTATTCCATGTACTTTTATTTTCTTGTGATGTATTTTTGACCCCTCAGAGGGTTTGTATTTGTAATCAAACTATGTACCATTTGTCTTTTGTAATATATGTACCAGTTTGTTCCATCCGAGTTTACTTCAAAAAAGCAACATCAACAGCATCTTCAAGGGTCTGGAAGGGTCAAAACTGAATGCCAAGCCGGATACCTTGAAAGCAAATAAGCATACTGCATTGCATGCTAACCCTTTGTTTGTTTTGTAGGTTTTTGTTTTATTGTTGCTAACTCTGTTGTGATGTTCAGGAACTATTGCTCGACGCCGGGTATTTCCCCTCAACCGTCCGCACCGTTATCCAACCCGTAACAACCTTCCGGGCATACAAATGGATCAGGTACAACAGGACCTTGCAGAGGTTAGAAATCAAATGGCAAACGAAAGATTGGAAATGAGAACGCAGATGACTCAGTTTATGGAAGTGATGAACAACATGGCTCAGAGCCAAGAAAGATTGAGAGCCATGGTGGAAAGGCAAAATCAAGAGGATCCACATGTAGGGACTGCTGGCACAAGTAACAACGAGAGGGTCCAACCTCATGTCAATCCCCCTGCGTTTGGTCCCCACCTTCATCCAGAGGTTAATATTCCTGCAAATGTTCAAGGGACTGCCACTGCAGGTAGGGTGCTACAAGAAGACCCCCAGGAGGATCAGTTCACAGTAATGGGTGCTGGGGAGGAAGCTTATGACAGAAGGCTGGATGAGATAGCTGAGAAATTAAGATCCTTGGAGTCCCAAAACTCTTTGGGTTTTGACGTTATGGACATGGGCTTGGTAGACGGGGTCAGGATTCCCCATAAGTTTAAGCCTCCTTGTTTTGAAAAATACAACGGGACTTCATGCCCCCGGACCCATTTACAATCATTTCTGGGGAGGTTGAAGGCCTACACCATGGACGAGAAGCTCTGGATGTTCTATTTTGAGGATAGCTTGACGGGAGCTTCAAGAGAATGGTACTCTCATCTGACAAGAGCAACTATCAGGTGCTGGAAGGACCTGGCAGAGGCCTTTATCAGACAGTATCAGTAAAACTTAGATATGGCACCCAACAGGACCCTCCTAATGGGAATGTCACAGTCGTCAAGAGAAAGTTTCCGAGAGTATGCCCAGAGATGGAGGCAATTGGCTGCTGCTGTTCAGCCACCTATGTCAGATAGGGAAATGGCAGATATGTTTATGAACACCCTCCAGGGAACATATATTGACAGGCTAGCTGCTTTCTCTTCCACTAGCTTTGCAGATGTTGTCATAGCTGGAGAGAGAATTGAGAGCTTGTTGAAGATGGGCAAGATTTCTGACAATGGTGCCAGCTCGTCCAGCAATGCAAGGAAGCCTTTTGCAGGCCCAAGAAGAACTGGCGAGACCAATGCCATCCACACCAACAGGGGCAGACCCCAGTATGTTCACAGGTCTGTGGCAGCAGTCACCATTCCCGCTCCAGCTCATCCTCAACCAGCTTATCAACCTCCGCAACAAAACTATCAGCAACAACCTCAGTACCATCAACAAACTCAGTATCCTCCGAGAAACTACAACAGCGCCAACAACAACAATCAGCAAAGGCCATTCCAACAGAGGCCATCTCAAGCCAATAGGGTGATCGATCTGATCCCTATGCCATATGCTACATTGCTGCCACAACTCTTGAAACTCAACCTAGTTGAGCTAAGGACGTTGGCACCTCCGGATCCTAATAGTCTACCCAGGAATTACGACTCCAACGCCAGATGTGCTTTTCACTCAAATGCACCTGGCCACAGTACAGAAAAGTGCAGAGCCTTGCACATGAAGGTACAAGACCTGGTAGACTCTAAGGCCTTGAATTTCGCACCACCACCCAATGTCAATAAGAACCCTATGCCGCACCACGGTGGTCCCAGAATTAACGCTATTGAAGAAGACAAGCCGTCTTATTTAATAACCAGTGTGGGTCAGATTCGGACACCGTTGGTAGAGATTAAGGCTCAACTCCTCGAATGTCAAATGTTCCCGGGGTGTGAGTTGGGGTGTGCTTACTGCAATATTTCGGTAAATGGGTGCGATAACTTGAGGAACGGCATAGATGGTCTCATTCAGAGTGGCCGACTTCAAATCACCACATCATTTCCCACAAATCCAGCAATCTCATCAGCAACAATTCCGGTATCTCCTACAACTGCAACGACCATTGTTCCCGACAACTCTTCGGCTTCATCAACAAATATTTCATCTGTCATTTCAACTGACCAGGTATCAGCAAATATTCCTGCTACAACTCCAGCACCACATCATTTTGAAACTCCTACAACAACAACACCCATCCTTCCAACAATGTCTCCTACAACATCAGCAACAAATCATGAAGATGTCTCCACCGTTACAATCTATTACGATCCAGAGAACAATTCAGCCTACAACTCCCAAAGTGCTACTCCCATCAGAGCACCAGTCACGATATACTACGATCCACAGACTATCACAATTCCTTCCGCAACTGCAGTCAGTCCAGTCACTATCACAGTGCCTGGACCGATACCTTATGAAAGTAGTAACGCCATCCCGTGGCATTACGGCTCTGACCTGTACTGCGAAGGACGAAAAATCACTTTTGAATCATTAACCCCTGCACCACAAATAGACAATGTGGGAGGAGGCGGAGGCTTCACTCGAAGCGGGCGTCTCTTTGCTCCACAAACCCAAAGACCCACTTCCGAAACAGAAGCTGCTGCCAAGGCAAAAGGGAAAGGCTTGGTGCAGGAAGAGCAGACTGTTAAAGAAGCTTTGAAAACACCCTTTGACCAAGAAGTTGATGAGTTCATGTGAATCATCAAGAAAAGTGATTACAAAATAGTGGATCAGCTTCACCAGACGCCTTCCAAGATCTCAATCCTATCATTGCTTATGTGCTCCGAAGCCCATCGGAACGCACTGCTCAAAGTCTTGCACGCAGCTTATGTGCCTGAAGAGATCACCGTCAATCAGTTGGAAGTTGTAGTTGGAAATGTTAATGCTAGTCATGGACTAGGGTTCACCAACACTGATTTGACCACGGAAGGCCGCAACCATAACAAGGCTTTGCACATAACCATGGAATGTAAAGGTGCAGTCCTTTCCCATGTGCTGGTAGACACGGGGTCATCCCTCAATGTCTTACCTAAAAAGGCCCTTGTGAAGCTAGAGTATGACGGATTGGCGTTAAGACCCAGCAACCTGGTGGTGAGAGCCTTTGATGGTTCAAAGAGATCGGTTCTGGGAGAGATTGAGTTGCCCATAACGATTGGCCCGCAAACTTTCAAAACGACCTTCTACGTGATGGATATACAGCCTGCCTAAAGCTGTCTATTGGGTAGGCCATGGATTCACGCCGCTGGCGCCGTGACCTCTACCCTTCACCAGAAGTTAAAATTCGAGTGGGAGGGTCAAGTCGTTACAATCTGTGGAGAGGAGGATATTTTTGTCAGCCACCTGGCTACCTATAAATACATTGAGATGGATGGGGAGATCCATGAAACAATGAGCCAAGGTTTCGAAGCCTTGAACGTGAATGAGACTTCTTCTGTACCTGGAACTTCAATGACATCATACCAACAAGCCCGGAAGGTTGTTGAGGAAGGAAATGCCCAAGGCTGGGGCAAACTACTACCGGTGGAGAAGAAAGAGGATAGATTTGGGTTGGGTTACAAACCAACTCAACAAGATCAAGCAGAGGCTGCGAAAGAGCCCAACTTTGTTAGTGGGGGGATGCTCACCCCTGATGCTGTCAACAATTTGGAAGACGAGCTGGAAGAAGAATGCAACCTGGAAAGCTGGATTCGTCCAAAGATCCCGGGGAGCAGTATCTCGAACTGGTCTTCCCAGGAAATTATAAGAGTTACTCATGCAGAGTAATTATTATTTCCTGTATTTTATAGCATGCATCAAAGTCTTGCATCTTTCCCAAGATGACAAGACTCATTTTGTAATCGGGCCATCTGTACTTTTTGTGCAACAAGATTAATCAATGAAATATTAGACATCTTTTTGCAAACGAGTCTTTTTCTTTTCTGTTCCTTGTTTTTCCATTTTTCTTTTTGTACAAAAAATAAATGGCAGTATTTTCAAAATGACAACTTTATTTCACTTTTCTAAACAAGATTAAAATCAAATCACTAAAATGAACAAACTGAACCCTTGCAGAGTATGCCTTCCAGACAGCACCGACAACAGCACGGCTATGACTTCGTATGACTTTGACAATCCAATCAATCAAGCTGATGAAGGGGTTGAAGAAGAATATGAGCTTCCTGAAGAGCTAGCCAGGTTGTTGAGACAAGAGGAAAAGGTTATTACTCCTCACCAGGAGGAAGTTGAGGTGATCAATCTTGGTACAATGAAGACGTGAAAGAAGTTAAAATCAGGGCCTGCTTACAAGACTCAGTGAAGAGACAACTGATTGACCTGCTTCAAGAGTATGTGGACGTGTTCGCTTGGTCTTATCAAGATATGCCAGGGTTGGATACCGACATTGTTGTGCACAAGCTGCCTTTGAGAGAAG
This sequence comes from Lathyrus aphaca, assembly GCA_963966055.1. NCBI lineage: Eukaryota > Viridiplantae > Streptophyta > Magnoliopsida > Fabales > Fabaceae > Lathyrus > Lathyrus aphaca. The sequence goes on from OZ014520.1 coordinate 503,671,845, forward strand.
AATGCCCGCCGGTTAAACAGAAACTGCGCCGTACTCGCCCGGACATGGCAATGAAAATCAAGGAAGAGGTACAAAAGCAGTGGGACGCCGGGTTCCTTGCTGTAACTAGCTATCCTCCGTGGGTTGCTAACATAGTACCTGTACCCAAGAAGGACGGCAAAGTGAGAATGTGTGTTGACTACCGGGATCTGAACAGAGCTAGCCCGAAAGATGATTTCCCATTACCTCACATTGATGTATTGGTGGATAATACGGCTCAGTTCTCGGTATTCTCCTTCATGGATGGATTTTCAGGATACAATCAGATTAAAATGTCACCTGAAGACATGGAAAAGACAACCTTCATCACACCCTGGGGCACGTTCTGTTACAAGGTGATGCCATTCGGATTGAAGAATGCTGGTGCAACATATCAACGGGCTATGGTGACATTATTCCACGACATGATCCATAAAGAAATTGAATGTTATGTGGATGACATGATTGCCAAGTCCCTCACTGAAGAAGACCACCTGGTAAATCTGCTAAAGCTATTCAAGCGTCTGAGGAAGTATCAACTAAAGTTGAACCCCAACAAATGCACATTCGGGGTGCGATCTGGTAAGCTGCTGGGATTTATTGTAAGCGAAAAAGGGATTGAAGTTGACCCTGATAAAGTCAAAGCTATTCAAGAGATGCCTGCACCGAAGACAGAAAAGGAAGTTCGAGGGTTCTTAGGTCGATTGAACTACATCTCAAGGTTCATATCTCACCTTACAGCAACCTGTGAACCCTTGTTCAAATTGTTGAGAAAAGAACAGACGGTCAGGTGGAACGAAGACTGCCAGAGGGCTTTTGACAAGATCAAGGAATACTTACAAGAACCTCCAGTCCTTATGCCTCCAGTTGAAGGAAGACCTCTGATAATGTACTTGACAGTATTAGAAGAGTCAATGGGGTGTGTGTTGGGCCAGCATGACGAGTCTAGTCGAAAAGAGTATGCAATATACTACCTAAGCAAAAAGTTTACCGACTGTGAACAACGTTATTCACTGCTCGAGAAAACTTGTTGTGCTTTAGCGTGGACTGCTCGCCGACTGAGACAGTATATGTTGACCCACACTACCTTGTTGATCTCAAAAATGGACCCAGTCAAGTACATATTTGAGAAGCCAGCACTTACCGGACGGGTTGCAAGATGGCAAATGATCCTCACAGAATATGACATCTAATACACATCTCAGAAAGCCATCAAGGGCAGTGTATTGTCTGAATATCTTGCTGAGCAACCCATTGATGATTACCAGCCGATGAGATTTGACTTCCCTGATGAAGACATCATGTTCATAAAAGCAAAAGATCATGAAGAGCCTGTTCACACTGAAGGGCCTGACCCGGAAGAAGAATGGACCATGATGTTTGTTGGGGCTGTTAACATGAATGGTCGTGGTGTTGGTGCAGTACTCATTACACCTAAAGGAGTTCACATGCCTTTCTCGGCAAAACTCACTTTCAACTGCACTAACAACGAAGCTGAATACGAAGCTTGCATTATTGGTCTTGAGGAAGCCATTGACCTCAGGATCAAGACATTAACTGTATTCGGAGATTCAGCTCTGGTAATCAATCAGACCAACGGCAAATGGTACACCCATCAGGATCATCTGGTACCTTGCAGGGACTATACAAGGAGGTTATTGACTTTCTTTACAATAGTCAAGCTCGAGTATATCCCTCGAGACGAGAATCAGTTTGCAGATGCCCTGGCTACCATTTCGTCCATGATCAAAGTTCAGGCTGCCAACTTTGTGCCGCAGATCTCAGTGTCCAGACTTGACAGACCAGCATATGTGTTCGCAGCAGATGTTGTCAAAGATGATAAGCCTTGGTTCCATGACATTAAGTGCTTCTTGGAGGATCAAACATACCCACCTGGGGCATCTTCCAATGATAAGAAGACTTTGAGAAGGCTTGCTGGTAGTTTCTTCTTGAACACTGATGGTTCCCTGTACAAGAGAAACTTTGATATGGTACTCCTCAGATGCGTTGATAGAACGGAAGCAGATCTGTTGATGCATGAAGTGCACGAAGGATCCTTTGGTACCCATGCTGGAGGACATGCCATGGCTAAGAAATTGCTAAGATCAGGCTATTATTGGATCACAATGGATGCTGATTGTTGTGCCTACGCCAGAAAATGCCATAAATGCCAGATTTATGCAGATAAGGTGCATGTTCCTCCCAATCCTTTGAATGTGATGTCTTCACCTTGGCCCTTTGCAATGTGGGGTATTGACATGATTGGTAAGATTGAGCCAACTGCTTCGAATGGCCACAGATTCATCCTGGTTGCCATTGACTATTTCACCAAGTGGGTCGAAGCAGCATCCTATGCCAATGTTACAAGACAAGTGGTAGCTAGATTTCTGAAGAGAGATATCATCTGTCGATATGGAGTGCCCGAGCAAATCATTACTGATAATGGTTCCAATTTAAACAATAAAATGATGGCAGAACTGTGCCGGGACTTCAAGATCCAACACCACAATTCTTCTCCTTACAGGCCAAAGATGAACGGCGCTGTTGAGGCAGCAAATAAGAATATCAAGAAGATTGTGCAGAAGATGGTAGTCACCTATAAAGACTGGCACGAAATGCTACCGTTTGCCTTGCATGGGTACCGCACGTCAATCAGGACATCCACTGGGGCAACACCGTATCAGCTTGTGTATGGTATGGAAGCAGTCCTACCTGTCGAAGTTGAATTACCCTCCTTACGGGTATTGATGGATGTTAAATTGAGTGAAGCAGAATGGGTTCGGGCCCGATACGAACAACTGAGTCTGATCGAAGAGAAGAGATTGGCTGCAATCTGTCATGGGCAGTTATATCAGAAGAGAATGAAGAAAGCCTTCGATCAGAAAGTCAGGCACCGAGAGTACCAAGTAGGAGATCTTGTGCTGAAGAGAATCCTCCCTCCTCATACAGACCACAGGGGCAAATGGACTCCAAATTATGAAGGGCCGTTTGTGGTAAAGAAAGTTTTCTCTGGCGGAGCACTGATGCTTAGCACCATGGATGGTGAAGATTTCCCATCCCCTGTGAATTCAGATGCAGTTAAAAAATACTTCGCATAAAATGACCCGCTGGACATAAAAACAGAATGTAAGTCCAGGCAAAAATAGGGCATCCCGGCGAGTCAAAAACAGAATAAAAGACTCGGGCAAAAATAAGGGAAAATAAAAAATGTACACCCGCTGAGTTGAAAAGCCGCATTGGACAGCTCAGGCAAAAATGGGTATCCCGATGGATTGAAAACCCGAAAGGGCGATCCATGCAAAATAAGGGAATAAGCGAACAACTGCACTCTGAATTCGTCTGTATCACCTACAACTTGGTAAGCTTCGAAAGGATCAAGCTTCAATCAGAATCAACATTCTTCAGAAAGCCAGATGAGAAGAACGTCAAAAGTCATACGAGTCATAGTAAAGAGGAAGCTCCATAAAGCGTCATCAACATTGCCAGCATTTTGTTTCTCAATTTGTAACGATCTCCTCATTTCAGGGGACTTGTTTCTTTGACTGTATCTCGCCAATTCAGGGCATATGAATTAATAAAAATCAGATTTTCAGTCATGTCTCGTCTTATACATTTCCATTTGTTTGCAAAAAATGTCTGATGTCTTAAAGAAAAAGCTGATTGCATGAATACAGATGTGTATCTTCAAATAAAAACGTGCTTGCAGGAAATATACTTACTCTCAGAAGTATCTAAACTCCTATGACGGAATCCGGTAAGGGATACCTCGGGATCATTTGTACGTTTCTATATTTTTGCAGGATTGCGGGTATCCAGAGTGCAACTTGGGGCATGAAAGCTTCACTCCGGCAAGCTGACAAATCGACACTCAGTCTTAACACTCAAAGTGTTTCCTCCCCAGCTGAGTTGCCACTTATTACTTTCCCCCATCAGAGTTTCCAGGGCAATGCCAGAAGGCGCCCATATCCCTGGATGAGTCAAGGATCCTCTTCAACAGAATCCCTAGGGAGGTCTTTCAGTGATCTCTCTTTCTCCCCAGCCAAGTTGCCATTTCATCCTCAGCCGAGTACAAAGGATAGGGAACCATTTCCCCACAGAACTCCAGCCTCTATCCAGAAGAGCAGCGCATAGAAGATCACAACAGAGTGAAGAAAGCTTCTACAAACCCCAGCTGGGTCCCTCATTGTCAGGATAGGTCTATCAGTGACCCGAATCCCCAAGCAGATAGCATCTCATCAGATCTACCAATGATCTCACCCCCAACTGGGATGTCCATTTTAAGCAGATCGGCCGAAGATCTTCGTAGCAACGGGATCCGAATCCCGGTTTGGTATCTTTGCATAATCATAGCATTCGCATCATATTCACCCACAAAGCGTAGCATTCCGTTTTAACACGGAGCATTACGGCAAAAAATCAAACACATAGCATAATCATAAGCCATGTTTCGAATCAACACTTGTGAATAATGACACTTCAACAGTATACAGAATACTTTCCCCAAAATCCCCACCAGAGTCCCCAGCAAAAGCAGTTGCCTCACCATCACCAAACACCAGTATATACTCTCTTTGGCACCCGTCCGTGTCATAACCCCAGCAGAGAGCCAAAGACGTCCTCTTTGCACTCACATATACTAACATATGACAATCCTTTGACACCCGTCCGTGTCATTTTCCCCAGTACAGTAACATAAACACTTTGTATATCAGATACTTGTTTATACTATACTCTTCTCCTTTTGACACTCGTCCGTGTCGCTCTCTCCAGCAGTTAAACACTCATCTATACACCACTCATACTTATTTCTCTTATACAGATACTCGTCTGTATCTTGTATATACCACTTATATATCCCCGCAGATTCAATGCTAGTCCTTGTTCTTTGTTAACTCGTTGGTACTCGTCTGTACCATCATTTCAGAACATGCGTCTAGAGTTTGTTTCTACATGATACTTGTCCGTATCATAAGTCTTAAGGATGCTCGTCCGCATCTTTAATCTGTACACTGTGTCAAACACTCGTGTCTTCTTGAATATAGACACTCGTCGGTGTCTACCATTCCCCAGAGGAGTCCCTTCAGATTCAACATTCGTCCGTGTTCTTTGTTAACCAGTTGATACTCGTCCGTATCATCATCTCTGAACACGTGTCGGTATTTGTTTCTACCCGATACTCGTCCGTATCGTAGTCTTAAGGATGCTCGTCCACATCTTTAATCTATACACAATACCAAACACTTATACCTTTTGTTTCTTGGATATAAACACTCGTCCGTGTTTACTACTCCCCAGTAGATCGCCAACAAAGCATTTTTATCTGACACTCGTCCTGTGTCATGATAAACCTTTAGCAGCCGTCCCCTGCTAGGTGGTCGTCCTCCACCTCTTGATGGTCGTCCTCTATCATGCTCATCCGATGGCCGTCCCCATCGTTGATATTTAGCAGCCGTCCCCTGCTAGGTGGTCGTCCTCCACCTTTTGATGATCGTCCTTCATCATTTTATCCAATGGCCGTCCCCATTGTTGATTTTGGTTATCTGGCATTCGTCCTGTGTCATGATAAACCTTGAGAGCAGCCGTCCCCTGCTAGGTGGTCGTCCTCCACCTCTTGATGGTCGTCCTCCATCATGCTCACCCGATGGCCGTCCCCATCGTTGATCTTTTATCCGACATTCGTCCTATGTCGCGATATTTTCGGCAGTCGTACCCTGCCAGGTGGTCGTCCTCCACCTTAGATGACCGTACCTCATCTTATACCCAACAGAGCAGCCGTCCCCTGCTAGGTGATCGTCCTTCACCTTTGATGACCGTACCTCATCATCTGTTTTATTTCATTTATTCTTTAACCCGATGGCCGTCCCCGTCGTGGTCCCTTTTCCTTTCAGTTTAGCCTGATGGCCGTCCCCATCGTTGGTTACTTTACTTTATGAACTTGATGGCCGTCCCCGTCATGTTTCGTTAGCCCCCAGAGAATTTTACAGCTTTATCTTGATGGTCGTCCCCGTCATAATTCTTTTATCACCGGCATGTCGGCCGTCCCCGTCATTGCTTTACTTTCCGCACTTTACCCAGCATGTCGGCCGTCCCCGTCATTGCTCTTTACCCAGCAGTCGTCCTCTGCTCGACGGTCGTCCTCCGTCGCCCGCACTTTACAATATACTTTATTCTTACTTTACAATCTATATCCCTTTTCTTCTTCATTCTGTGAGTGCAAATTTTGGACTGTCTTTGGTATTCAACCACAAGTTATCTTGTTTGCCTGTTAAGCCGTTGCTTACATCCTGCACAGCTAACTCATGTTTGAATAGGGGCAGCTGTAAACACCCCAAATTTGCCCTCACCCCTTCACACCATGGCTTGTGATCATTTAATATGCATAAACACAATCATAACATCTCATACCACAATTTTGAGTCTTTGCATTGGTTCTAAGTCATCTGCATCTAGGGTTTGTGATCTGAGCAATCCAAGAGCTTCTTGAGCCACTCCAAAGGTCAACAATCACTTCAAAGGGGTCTATGTGTGTTCAAGCATCATGTTATATCCTCTCAAAGTCAAGAATGCCAAAGAATCACAAGAACTGTAAATGGTGTGGATGCAGAGCCAGGTTTAACTACACAGTTGACCTAAAATTAGGGTTTTGGTTTCAGAGGCCATAACTTCAAATTTTTTGGTCATTCTTGTTTCTATGGGTCTTTATATGGTATAGGGAGTATGCATATCAATTTTCATGAAGAAATTCCATGGGGAAGTCATCTGATCAAGAGTTGACTTTTCAGACAAGTCAGTGCAAAATCAGGGCATCTGAGGCCCCCAATGACCCAACCAAGGGGTGATCTTCATCATTTTGAGTGTATATGATCTTTATTTGATCATGGAAGAAGGTTGAAGTTCACAAAATTCAAGAATTACAAGTTTTTGCAAAGTTGACTTTTTAGGGCATGGTTGACTTTTAATGAAATGTCATTTTATGCAACTTTTTCAACCCTTGCTTTTTTTGATCCAAAAATGCTTCAAATGGAAAAACTTTGGTCATGAAAGTTGTAGATTAGATCTTTCCCTTTTCAAAAAGTACAAGAACATGACCTAATTCTTTTTGGATCAAAAGTTATGGTGTGTCAAAGTTGACAAAAATCACTAATTTTCAAAATATGCACCAAATGGAAAACTTGCAAAAACTTTGTACCAAGGCATTTGTAACTTCTAATTCATGTCTAACCATCACACAAACATCACATGTGCCCTAAAGTTCAGAATGGACTAAGAATTCCTCATGTTTCATGGCTTGTATAGCAAGATCTTTCCATATGAACCAAAAGGGAACCAAGTTGCAAAACCATCATAACACTTCCATCCACTTGTTGCCTTGGATGCTGAACCAACCCTAGCCTTTCCCCTCACCATGCTGCGCCAGCCCACAAACTTGTACTAGCCTAGAACACAACCCATGCTTCTCTTACAGAAGAGTGGACTTTTTGCAAAAGCTAACTCACCTATCACAGCAGGCCAAGTCACATCATCTGACCAATGGCATTTGTTTATGCAAAGAAAATGCTAGCCATTTCACATAACAAGCCAGCCTGAAAACTCACCACAACTCACATTCACAAACTCCCTCCAACTTGCAAAAGCCTTCGAATCTGTTTCCACAAGCCAAAAACACTCAAACAAACTCCACTAATCATCTCACCATGCTTCATTGATCCCAAACCAACAAGACATAGGCCTGAAACCAGCAAGAACTCAACTTCACCATTCTTCACTCTCAAAGCCAAAACCTTCGAAACTCAGAAAACAAGCCACAAACACACAAACCCACTTCATAGATCAACTCAACATGTTCCTCTGATCAAAAAGCATCCATCACCATAGCCTAAAACCTCCAGAATCACAAATACGATTCCTGCCCTCCATTGAACAGAACTTGTTCAAACCTCAAAACCAGCCATCACAAACTCCGTCCAAGCATTGAAAGCTTCCCAGGAGGTCAAGTGGAGTTGATTGCAAGCAGGAAAGCACCCAGAAAGCTGTGAACTGAAAGCTTCGAAACTCAGGTAGCTCAAGAACATTTTTTCCAGAAATCATTTTTTAAGTTCTTAAGTTGTTCTATATGCCTCCCTGATCATGAATATGTCTTTGGTTTTGAAAATGGTGGAGAGATGAGAGTTTAGCATGCTTCTGAAACTTTTTGCCCTAGATTTTGTTTGCTTCGATTCAGCCATTTCTGGAATGATAAATATGTTTTGATTGGGGGTTTTGGTTCGTGAGTGAGTGGGGATCATTCCTGTGTTTTTGGATTTCGTTTTAGATACGTATGGAGTGAGATTGGGTTTTGAGGTGAACGGAGAAGATGACCGGAACACTGTTCCGGTCACCTGAAAGTAATTAACGGCAGGATTAGGGCATAAGCATTGATTAGCTGAGTTTGAATTTGGTCCGTTCATTTGCGCGCGTGGTCAGCTCCCGCGTCCTGGGGTTTGAATCTCAGCCATTAGATTGGCTGACTTTTTCCTTTTCCATTTAATTTCATTTTATTTTCATATTTATTTCATTTGTTTTATACAATTTATTAAAAATAGCAAAAATGCTTTAAAAATTATGAAACTTTTTGTCAAGAGTTTCATTAATTTTTAAAACACAAAAATATTTTTATTTTCATTTTTAGCATTAAAAAAGTATTTTTAAATATTTAAAAGTTTATTTTTAATTGATTAATGAAAATTAATTTATTAAAAATACTTTTAGGTATTTAAAAATCACCAAAAAATTCATGAAATGTTCTAAGACATTTAGAAACATTGTCCAACCTTCAAACCAAATTTCTTTTTTGATCTTGATGCATTTTGAGAATTTTTCATTGAATTAAAATCATTTTGATGCATTATTTTGATCCATACTTCAAAAAATCACTTCTGCCTATCCATGAAGAGTTGGACCTTGATTCTTTTTTCATTGCATTGTGTTTAGCATGTAGTTTGTGAGATTAAATGGCCATGATTTGATCTCTCATTTTCATTTTGTTTGATAATTTTCTTGTTTAGGAACCCTAAAACCCTAGAAAACTTAGAAAAACCATAACTTGAAATTGGTTAAGAGTTGAGACCTCTCCTTTGGGCAGTGGTTTAGTATAGGATTAGGGGTCCTTTTGAGCGCATTTTCAATTTTTTTATAATGTTGTTTGCTTCTGATTTTGGTTTTTGTTTGTTGCATTGTTCATAAACCCTAATTTGGGCTTCCATATGCATCCATCTTGCATTTTCTTGCATAACATGACTTGCCATGACATTCCATGTCTCCATTTGATTCATTGAACATCATAAGACATATTGAAAGCATGTTTGATCATTGCATCTTTCATTTGCCATGTTGTATGCCATATGCATCTCATAACTTTTCATGTATGTTTTTGGTTCTTAACTTGCTCCATTTGCATCCATGAGCTTGTATGATCATCTCCATGTTTTGTCTCTGGTTTGTAGCATCTCATAGCATCATTAACATCACATATATGCTTCTGGTTTTGGTTTGCATCATGTCATTCCACCCCATTTTACATTGCATTGCATTTCTTCTCTAACCTTTCAGGTGGTAAGTGATTTTGAGAAGTGAATTTGTCTTCACTTCTCATACTTTCTTCTCATCTCTCTCTTGCATCCTTGCTGCATTTTGGATATGTGTTTGAGATTGAGCTTGCTCATTCTTCTTCTTCTTACTTTCTTTCTTCAAGTGACTTGACTTCTTGAATGAAGCAAGTTGCTTTGCTTCTCCTGATCCTTTCATCTGCTTCCTGGTGGTTCCATTGAAGACTTCTCTTGAAAACCTCACAAACCTTAGGAACAACCAAGCATGACAATGATTAGGGTTTTGATTAGTTTCCCCTCTTAGTTTTACCTTTGTGTCTCTTTTGAGTCTTCTCTTCTCACCTCATAATCAGGGACTAAACCCTAAAGGCTTTAAGGCTTTGTGATTAAGCTTATGCCTGCATCCTTCTCTTAGGATGGAGTGTATAACTTTAATCCTAAGTGTTAAACCCTTAATGTGTTTAACTCCCTTAATCAATTCACTTAATAATCATCAAGACATCACACTTGTAACTTGGGCCTTGCATTAGGGTTCTAATTCTTCCTTAATTGGTTAAGAAGGACTAACCCTAGTGTTAATGGACAAGTCCCCCTCAAGTTGTCTTACAAACCCTAAAAAACACTTCTTCATCATATCATTAAGTAAAATCCATCTAATAAAGGCTTTGTTTTGTCATGAGTTTAATCCCTAATCATGGATTAAGTTGAGGAGCTTTCCTCAGCTTAAACATTCTCATCTATTATCCTTCTATTAGGATGGTGTAATGAGTCTGTTAAATCCCTGATTATGGCTTAACCTCATTACTTAACACTAAACAAAAACACCAAAAACATCTAAATAATCACAAGTAGGTTAATGATCTTAATCCTACACCAAAGGTGATTAAGTGTGAGAATCTGACTTCACACTTAAGGTACTCTCATTACCCCTAATCAGAGGGAAGATGTGATGAGTTTACTAAATCCATTGGTTTAGACTTAAGCTCATTAACTTATGACAAACATCCAAAAGCAATAAAAGACTGAAAACTCAAAAACAAACAATAATCGTCTCCTCTGGGATTCTTTTCTCATCTCATTCACTCACAAACGAGAACTCGCTTCTTCCGTCTAATGCAAGACAGTTTGCATCTGTGCCAGACAGATCATACACTTGAGCATAGGCAAGTAAGCAGTTCACAAGTCAATTCATCTTTCAGTCTCTTTAGGTCGAACTACGGTGTTCTGACTTCCTCATTGCACGAGAGGATACGTAGGCATAACTTAACAGTTATCGAACAAAAGTCTCTGTATATTCCCCCTCCTTCCAGCATTATTCTTTAAGCCTCATGATCTTGAGCATCTTATTCTTGTTCTTACACTGACACTGTACATACTGCACTTCACACTTCTTTTACACAGACACCTGTACATCCTTTTCCAGTTCATTTATACACAAATTGCACTGACACTACCCCTTTAAAACACAAATCTTTTAAGCGTGGATCCCGTCGAGTACGGCGGACAATCTGGGTGCTAATACCTTCCCAGGTTGTAACCAACCCCCTTTCTCAGTCTCTCTGGTTCGCAACCGTCTTATCCATGTCTTTCTAGGTCTATGCAGCATTGCCTTTCCTCCGGGATAAAAATTCCTAGCTGGCGACTCTATTCATTCCCTGTGAGTTCACTCCTGCGTGTCCTCGCATCCCCCTTTCGCCGACCGTTCGCGTCTGTACCCCATTTGACCCGGCTTCATTTGGTGGGAGCGACAGGTTGAACTTTGGAGAGATTGCTCGACATGATTGCCCCTGATTAATTGGCTCTTACCAGGAATGTTGGGAAAGTCCCTACTCGATGGAGTTTTCTTAAAAAGTGCACCTGACAGATTGTCCTTCGGAAGTTTCAGACTTCTCAACTTGGCAAGATTAAGCTTCTGGACTGAAGTTTCGTATGTGAATTTTTATGATGCCCAACAAATATATGTAAGCAGAAAATGTTTATTCTAAAAATGAAAATTCTAATGCGACACACATGTTAATCTTAAAGTTTTACTGTAAAAAGATGTCGCAAACCTTTGTGAGCGAATCACTGTTTAAGATACGACATTAATTTTTTTTTTGAATAATAGAAAGCATGCACATGCAACACCAACAAAGATCTTTCAACACCACTCATAGGAGTCAGGAACGCGGTCTCGTGGTAGTACGTTCTCAAAAATAACCCTGTTTCAGTTAGGACTTTTGAGGGTTGTAGTGTGGTCTGGTTCATGGTTATAGAAACAAAAGATATAGGCTCGAAATTTATTTGTGCCCACCCATCTTCGTGATGTTCTCCATTCCTATGTTCAGCTAGCTTTCACAAGCGCTCACCTCTCAAAAAGGGTTTTGTGATGGTTGAGGGACCAATGACACTAACAGTTTAAGCACCAATCAAGTTGTTTGGAGTCAGTCACCCCTTCGCCTTCCGTGTCTGTATCACACGACTCTGTTCTTGTTTGAGGATCTTTCTTGTGTAATCCTTTTCGTTTTTCACTTTTGCATTCTTTTTCTTATCCCTAACTTTTGCCTGGACTAATTCTTGTGAATCTTTGATTGTGAAGTCCAGCGGGATGCCCTAATTTTTGCCTAAGTCGCTTGTTTTCAAGTTTCGACTTAGTGGGCTTTCTCATTCATTTTTTTTTATTCTTTTTTTGAACAAATCGTGTGACACTGGTTGTCTTGATTGCTTTGGAAGGGTCGTGATTGTCTCACTTTTCAGTTGATGAGGGATAACCATTGTGGTTTCCGATCTCTGAACCTCTTGCTTGGGATAACCATTGTGGTTTCTGGTCATTGGACCTCTTGATTTGGTAAAACGAAAGGTAACGGATCCTCAGATGTACACTCCTTTTTTAAAATTTGAACGCTCGGTCAAACTAACTGACACCTACCCTGCCCCTGGGTTAAGTGCGAGGGTTTTTTCATGCAAAAAGAAACTCCTACTTCAAGGCTCAAATGGGTTGGCGAGGGTCTATCTCCCTTATATCTCCGGTGTTTAGGATTTGAAACAATGCATGTACATCGTCAACAGGGTCTTTCTCAAAAGCACACAATTAGAGTGTTTTTGCGTTTTCATTTCGTCATCCTCCATGATAGAGTTTAAGCACAACAGTTGGTATTGCAATGCACATACACAAAATCATGAGTGAATACGAATGGATTACTTCAAGAAAAACATGTGCATTTTATTATGGTTAACATTCAAAAACAAATAAGTTTCATGCATGCATACAAATGTTTAAACAAACAATATAAACTACAAATGAAAATGCAGTAAAGAAGCTGAACATTGCCATCATTGAGGAGACTTGACTCCGTCTGGACTTATTGCTTCTGAAGATGCCCTTGAAAACTAGGATGCCAATTTGATGAGGAGACTTCAATATATGGGCAGACTTTCTGGCATGATGACCTTTGAGTCGATCAAATTTTGCGCCTTGTGCCTGAACACATCACAGTTGTCAATTGTATGCCTAAATGCCCCTGAGTGGTACTTGCATCTAGCCTTCATATCATGGTTGCCATTATTGAGGAGGTCTGACTCCGTATGGACTTATTGCTCTCGGAGACTTTCAGCAGTCAGTAGTCTGGATGTTTACTCAATCAAATTCGTGACCTTGTTTTTACCTTTGTCTCTGAAAGACTTTCAATCTTCAATTAAATGGCCAGGTGCCCCAGAATGGTAGTCAGACTTGGCATTCGGAATTGAAACCCCAAAGGAAGATTTATCGGAGATGATCCTGATGTGACTAGCTCAATCAGCTTGAATCTGAGCAAATGAGGAAACTTGTTGCGTGTACTACCTCGGAATATGATCAAACTTCTTCTCCAGTTGTTTTGGCCTTTACCCTTATGCTCTGCCCTTAGGACTCTCTTGGGAAGCTGAAATTGGATCCTGACAAACGACATCTGAAGGGAAGAGGTTGATAAATGAAGTTAATAAATAAGGTTGCTCGGAAAGATCTTGCACGATCTCCTGCCTACGTATCTCCATTGACCAATGGAGAATCAGAGCAGCGTAGTTCCCCTCAATAGGGATGAAAATAGCTTCGTTCAAAATTCCCATAACCAAACTCATCTGAGTCTTCATCTGGTTGACTTCCTCTTTCAAAAGTTTCTGATTCTGAAATAAAGTTTATAGCTCTGCCCTGAATGGCCTTAGCTGGGTCTTCCTTCGATTACCTCCGCCTGGAGTTGCTTCAAATATATACTTTGATGAATGTGATTCAAGTTGTCCATTGTGAAGGGAAATCAAGTCAGGAAAATAATTTGTCTCTGAACACCTGTCAAGAATGCAAGGATGTATGCAAATTCCATGTTCAATTATTTCTGAGGAATCTATCTGCTTTAATTCAAGTTTTGATACAGAAAAATCCAACAATGATTCAGATATGTGATCCTTGGAAATAACTGAGCATGTGTGCAGGAATGCTATGATTTCATGTATGCAACAGGCATGTGATCAAGGGTCTGATGTTGGTGTCGGTGTTGAGCAATGAGTCAAGTGTCTGAATAGAACCATAATAGTAGCACCATCTCTGTATAGAACCCCATAACTGAGAACCCAATAACTGTAGAACTGGATCACATAATTGAACAATCACTGATGGTGTTGAAGTTGAACAACGAGCCAAGTGTCTGTGGAGAGTCATAATAACAGTCACAATGTCAAGGTTGCAATGGTAATCACAGTAACAATTTCTCTGAATAGAAATCCCGAATCTTAGAATCAGAGAACCATAGAACACTGAACAATACTGACAAAGTGGGTATGTTGAAGTTTAGGGTTCCTGCAAACCTGTAAACCCCTCCCAATCTCACGGGTGTGCTACTCGGGTCAACATCACGGACTCTCAAAGCCGAATAGCAATAATACGTTCACCATTTCCGAGAAATGGCTCATGACCAAATCAGGGAATCGGTTTGGTATTATGTACTACGCAGGGAGGTCTCAGTTGAGTCCGGAAAAACAAGCATCCCTCACAAGTCTCCAGCTTCAAGCACTGAATCGAGAAACAATAGTACATTCATCCCGAAGGGTACAATACTATCGTCATACGAACAGTTTGCTTTAACTGAATTCCTATGAGAGAACCAGGCCATCCTATGTGAGTTCCCAATGGACCCTCGGATGCGAGTGGGTTTGCCAACAAATGTGGTCTGCCACTGTCATCACTGGAGAGGGTTGTTTCCATTAAGGTTCTCAATGATCGGTCCCCAGCTGCACATAACCATCAAGGTTGTACCCTGAAGTGGGGAAGAACCCCCACACAGAATAGTCCCAAGACAGTCGCAACCTGGGTGTGGAACACATCACCACTCATCATGTAACCATGCGAGCACAACGTGTCCACGCTAATCCTATGGTGCACTCAAGCCGGGTAGTTGGCTTATCTCACAGTAACTCCCATCCCACAGAAAAAATGAAAACCAGCACAGCCAGACAGTCCAGTATAATATGATGCATGGAAAATAAAATACTGAAAGCGGTAAATAAATGCTGTAAAGTAAAAACTGTAAATAAGAACAGTAAAGCTAAACTAAAACACACAACCACAAACAGATAAACATCCAAAGAAACGAAACCAAACAGGCGCTAGGATTGACTCTACAAGGGAAACCAGAGATTCTGGGTTCGGTCCCCAGCAGAGTCGCCAGCTGTCGCTCCCGGGATTTTCATCCTAGTACAAACGCGAAAGTGGCGCGGAAAGGTTAGAGTCGCCAGCCAGACATTTTTATCCCGAATGAATGGGAAAGGTAATGTTGCACAAACCTGAGGAAGAAGGAAAGGACGAGGCCTTGCGAACCAAAGATCGGGGTTCGGGAGTCGGTTACGACCTGGGAAGGTATTAGCACCCCAGATCGTCCGTCGTACCCGACGGGATCCACGCTTGCTTGCTTGCTTCAAAGGGTGAGAAGAATAACTGCTGCTGAATAAAACCGCTAACTGGAATGGGAATGAGGAATGAAATGAGAAAGGAATAAGAAAAGAGAATGAAAAGAATAGGGAAAATGTAGGGAAAATAAAGAATGTGCTCGAACGGGCCCTACCCCGCTGCCTACGTACCTCATCGGGATAATGAGGATCAGAGTCGACGTAGTTCGCCTAACTAAGGCGGGAACTATTTGTTTGTGTTTTTTACAGCTGGAACTGCGTATGTCTATGCTCAGGTGTTGCAGACTCGTCTGGTACGAGTGCGTTTACCGTCTTGCATGTGTGACAAGTCGCCGCGAGTTCGCGTTGTGAGTGAATGAGATGAGAAGAGAAGTTCCCGCAGGATAGTCGCTTGTTATTTGTTTTTGTCTTTTAAAAGAAGTGTTTTGAATTTGTTTGTGAACGGTCTTGTACTAAGACCTATCCATCGCGGGAAGTGTCTACACCTCGCCCTGAAACAGGACGCGTATAAACACTCCGCAACAAAGTCTCGTGTCGTACAAGATTGTTCGGTTTTTTTATTAAGTGTTTTATTGCTTTTCTTTATGAGATGAGAAAGAATGACTCAAGTTGATAAAGTCAAAATCTAAAGGACTAAGACTCAATCCTAATTTTGTTTATTTATTTACAAGTGGTCCTAATGGCTTGTGAGGTTTTCTATTCCTAATGAGAAACTAGAAACTAATAGAATTCAACTTACTTCTTAATGAAGTTAAGTTGATTCTAAGAACAATGGGGAAGCCTATACAAGTTATAAAATCAAGATAAAGCAAAACAATAGAAATGGACATAAGAAATAAAATTCTAAAATGCATTAAAGGCATGAATTAAAAAATAGTCCTATTTTTATTTATTCTAATCCTAATGATAATGAAACTTTAAACCTAAGTTCTAAATCTAAGTCAATCCTAATATTCATTCTAAAAAAATCAAGTTTTAACTAGCCTAAGTCTAAATTAAATTCTAATGCTAAATCTAATCTAGACTATTATTTTTTGTACTTTATTTTTTTAATGGCCTAAACTAATGGGAATTATATGTAACTAAGTCTAAGAACTAATATTCTAAAAAATATCTAAACTTCTGGAAAAATTATGAAAATTAAACTATAGGGACTTAATACTATCTATAATATTGTATTAAGAGGGATCCTAAAAAATCTTATTTTTCCTATGTCTAAAAATTATTTGTTTTCAGCTAAGAATTAACCACTAATTCCTAAGGACTACACCACTAAGACCTAAGATAAAAGGTCCTAAAAAATCCACAAAAAATATCCTAAACACTATTATGAGTCCTCTAATTACAGAAAAAAGAATGGCTCAAAAAAGTTGCTGGAAGTCATAAAAATAAAATGAACAAAAACAAGTGTAGTTAAAGAAATTCAATAAAATGCTAATTAAGTGAAAAATCGAAATTAAATCAAAAATAACCAAATTTCAGAAAATAAAATTGTCACAAATTTCTAATTGGATCTAAAAAGCTAATTAATTTTTTATGGAATTTTTCTAATCTTTTACTATTTTTATTGGATTTATTTCTAAACTATATTAACTAAGAAAATAAAATCCTAAAGAAATAATACAGGGGTGTATTTAGAGATTTATTTAGTTGTTATTTTCACTGGGCCTAAAAGTGGGTGCGAATATCAATAGGAACAAGGCCCAAATGCTGGAATAGGAGGGGGAGTGCAGGAAGTAGTTTTTCTATGTTGCTTAATTAGGGGGCTTAGAAATGGGGTGTGTAAATAGCAATTATAACAAAAGCCTACCGGACAGTGACAAATGTCACCTCCGGTATGGCTGGGGAATCTAAAGATCAACCAAACCTTATCAATATTGAAACGGTGGATTATAGGGAAAATTGAAAATTAAACATAATTAATAGCGGATTAATTACATTTATTTGCTCTTAATTCTCTTAATGTTTTCACTAAACTAACTTAATAATTAAAATTATAAAAAAAAAATGCTGAATGAACATAACCCTAGTTTTCTTCTCCTTCTCCCTTTACCGCCGCTGCTAACTTCTCACCCTACACCTCCTTCATCTTTTTCGCCGATTGAAACCATACCACCTTCATCTTCTTCGTTTCCATCTCATCTTCTACCCTCCATCTCAAACTCACACAATCCAAATCCTATTCTTGAATCTAACGAGAATCCCCTTTCTAACCCTAACAACACCGAAATCCAAAGCCTCAACAAAATAACTACATAATCAATCTTGGAATGAAATTCACGTTTGCACCTTGATAATTGATGAAAAACGAACTCGCGGCGGAGATATTAACCGAACAATCCGTGGCGGAGGAAGACGAATTGATTTGCTTAGCTCCTTCAAGAGTCTTGCGAATTTTAGTCACGGACAACACGAAGAGGATAACGAAATGGAGATAGGCGTGACGTTGCTGACGAATTCAAAAACCACGGATGAAACCTTGATAGTCTCGGTAAGTTCTGTTTCAACGATCCTTCCTCGTGTACGGTCCTATTTCGTTACTCAAACTTTGCGATTACAACTGTTGCTGTTATCAATTGATGCAGATGAAGATGCTACGAAGAAGCCGTATTCTTGTTGCGGTTATGTTATTGATGAAGAATGCGTTGAGAAAAGGGATGGCGGTTGATACAGGGTGATAGTAATGAACGTGCGGATTCGGTGAAAAAACGAAGAAAATGGTGATGGTGTGGACGGAAGGAAATGCGAAGAAGAAGACTGAAGGAGACTTGGTTGCAGAAAATTGAAGGAGGTTGAGGGAAGTGTGTGAAGAATGGTGAAGAGAAATCGGAAAATGGTGAAGATTTTTTGAGAAAAAATGGTTGAAGAAGAAGTGAGAAGAGAGGATGAAGCTCTGATTTATAGGGATGAATTCAGTTTCTGGAATCTTCCCTCAGGTAAAATCAGTTATTAATTTCTGTTATGGTTGTTATGGTATAACCGAATTCGGTTTTATGATTTTGATTCTTTTTTAGCTATGTATATGATATTCTCCTGAGTTTTTTCTTTGTCAACTTTGGTGTAGGTTATTAATTAAAGATAATGGAGAAGGATATAGCTGAGGGTGTGGTTAGCTGAAGCTCGCAATCGTAGAAGTTTTTGAACCTTTTGTCTCAGATTATATCTTCATTCACCTTTAATTCCCTTTGTTGATCCGAATCTGAGTTCTGTTTTATTGCGTTGCGCTCTGTTGTTGATGTATCAAATTTTTGCAGGTTATTTGACCGAGACCGGAATGATGATTGATGAGGAGTTTTTGAGAGAGTTAGAAAATGGAGATGATGATAAAGGTATGACGATGAAGATGGAAGTTCTTGTTGATCTTCTGCAAGTTTGGGGCGGTAAAGTTTCAGTAGTGATTCACTTCTTTCCTTCCACAAGCAATCACCATGATGAATAATTACAAGCTCATCATTTTTGGTTCTGTTCGCAGTTATTAAAGCCAAATTTTCCTCCCAATCGTCAAGTATGCTATTAGATCCAAACTGAAGTTGTGCAGGATGCTGAGGCCTGTTAAAAGCACTAAGATCTCCACTATTTGAACTGTCGGACGAGAAAGCTTCAGCTGGTTGTACAACAATTAGAAGGCATAATGTGCGCAAAGGAGAAAACCATGTACTCCCTCAGTGCAGTGGATGGATTGATGTAACCATTCTTAATACATATGGCAGTGTACCAAAGTAGAAGGGCATTACAAGCGAAAAGTAGAAACTGTGAAAACCCAAATGCAAAACCAATCCCCATCCCATGAAGAAAGCTCTGCTTAAATATTTTCTTTAACTGCAGCCTATAGAGCTCCATTACCTTATTCCTGGCACAAAATGCAACAACAGTGTATATATTTCGAACTGCATCTTCAAGAACCAACGATGCTTTTCTGTGCATTTCTTGTATGCCTCTTGAAAATCCAGCCAGCCTCAATTTCTGGGCAACTGCAGAAATACAGAGAATTGGAAGGCTTGCAAAAGCCACCAGTGCTAACCGCCAGTGCAACACAGCACCAATGAGAAGGCCAACAATAACTGCAGCACTGTCTTGTATTTGATATGTATTTTGGACTTGATCTAACATTAGCATGTAATTAATACCATGCAGCTATAAGCATAATTTGTAAGTTTATTTTGATATGAATACAATGATAATTGATGATTGCACAATTATTTGGGTAATGGTACCTTTGGTAGGAAGACAATATGAAGCTATTGAGAAATTGGAAAACTGTGATGGGCTAGAGAATTTAATCTAAAAAGGATTAAAAGAATGATTTAATATAAAGAGAAAATGGATTAAAGGAACTAAGAATAACATAAAAATTCAACAATTAATTAGTAGAAAAGAGACATGAGTTGAGAGTTTAGTCTTAGAATGGATTAAAATGGGCTTGAGAATTAACCACTATCCTAACATGGATTAACAATAGAAAATTGGTTCGAAATAGAAGAGAAACGAATTCCAAAATGGGTTTTAGATTTACAAATGAATAAATGGGCGAAGATAAAATTTGAATTTGTGTTCGGATCTTGAATAAGTTTGAGGAATGAATATGGCCATTGGCTTTGAAACTTGAATATGGTTTTAGGCAACTAGACTTTAAAAGGTGATTCACAATGGATTATGGACAAAATGAAAGAAAACTAACAATGAACTGATGGAAATGTATTGAAAAAGAAAGATGAGGATGGAATAGAATAATCAAGAGTGGTTCATAACAATGAGAACAAAACAATGAATGAAATCCTGATTTTATCCCAAAACCTATTTTGAATTCTTTCCACAAGTCTGTAAACATAACCACTTCTGAGCCACTGAATAATTTTCCAGATAAATTACACCCCTTTTGAATCGTCTGAACCATGCCATGATCATTTGAATCCGGATGCGTCACTGATAAAATGAAAATTCAAACCAAACTTCATACAAAACACTGCTCGATAAACCGATGAATTTCAAAACACGGCAACCTGAACTTTAAATATGCATTGTTTAAGAAACCGTCCAGTGGCCCAAAATAAATCTTGCAGTTGCCACCATCTTTTGATAGTTTGGCTCTAACTAGGTCAAACTCCCATCTGAATCGAAACACAACTGAACAACCGCATTTGAAGTGGAATCATCGTCCAGTGAATATCCTCTATCATTTCAATCTCTGACAGATAACGTATGAAACCCTAATTTCCCTGGGTCCTGATCACATGCCTTATGAATCCATGCAATGCACTATTATGATGTTAATGACCTAATGAGAAATGCAGATGAATGCGAAGCGATAAGCTAGTTAAGGTAATAAATATGAGGGCAAATTTTGAGGTATTACACTCTTACGTGTGTTTTGGATGTTTACACAACTCACATGTTCATCATGTTCATGACTTGCTTGCTGATGTAGCTGAGTTTTGTGATGTTATTGAACTTGTGAAGTTGGAAGTTATTTTGGCTGAATTTCCAAATTTATAATTTTTGTATGGGCTTCTCCTTTATAAGGATAAAAAATGGGCTTTAATAAAAACCATAATAATAAGGTTTTTAGAAATAAGAAAAATGGAAATTGGAAATGGATATTTGATTAAAAAAATGGAAATAATAAAAAAATGATAATGAATATGGGATAAAATTGGAAAATCGGAAATCGGTTAAAATGGTAATTTGGATGGTTGAACTAAAAAAGTGTATGAATCGAATAATTGAGAAAAAATGGAAAAGAGATGATTATTGAATAATAATGGATGATAGAAATTGGAAAATAAAATGGTTTGATAAAAAAAGGGTGATGGATATATTTTGTAAATGGATGAGAATGGATATGAAACGAAAATTTGGAAAATCAAACGGATTGAATATAGAATAATGGAAATGATTATTGAAAAGGGAATGATTTAATAAAAAAACAGATGAAGTGATGATTTTAAGCCCACAACCAACTTCTGATTTTTCTTTCACAACCCACTGAACACGACCACTCCTGAACTATTTAATAACTTGCAACTTAAACCACAACCACTTGGATCGTCTGAAAATTGCCCGAATTATTTGAATTCATGATGAGGAAAATAAATCCACAGATGAACTGCTGATGAACTGATGAACACTGATAAATCGGAAGATTCAAACCGAACTTCATACGCAACATTGCTCGATAAACTGATGACTTTTTGCACACAACACAACTTGAACTTTGAACACGCATTGTCTGAGAAATAAACCACTGCCACAAATAACTTGCAGTTGAAAAATCTTTTGATAGTTTGACCAAGATTAGGTCAAATGTTCATCTGAATCGAATCATAATTGAACAACCACATTTGAATTGAAATCATTGCCATGTCTTTGAAATCCTGCAACACAAAGAAGAAGAAGAAGAAGAAGAAGAAGAAGACTACAACATATATTTGGTATTTTGGTTAGAGGTTAGTAAATATAAACAAATAAAAGAAAGTAAAAAACATGGTGATCCCCTATGAGGCATATACTTGCACCTGAGAAGGATAAACGAACCCATGCGTGATCTTGTTTGTATGCAAGATACAGATGAGATGCGAAAAATCTTAGGGTCAAAAATTAGGGTATGACAGATGCCCTTATTTAAGTTTCTTCAATCCAGAGATAATGAAGATTGAAATCTTCGTTCCGACAAGATGGAAGATTCTTAAATATTAAAAACCCAATTTTTGATCCTAAGATGCCAAAAAATGGAATGGAATGAAATGAAATGAAACGAACAATATGAAATGATATGGAAATGATATGAGAATGATACAAAAATGTTATGAAAATGCAGAGAAAATGTTATGAAAGCATATGAAATGCAGAGAGACCTGTGAGGAACAAAACGACACATAAAATAGAATAAACGCTGGGGATAAGGAGCATAAAACTCCGACAAGGAAAAGAAACATGCTAGAGACCTACACATGGCTCAAATGAGACGAAAAATGTCCAAGAATGGCAATTGGACAGAAAGGATCACAACATCCAAGAATGGCACTGAATGAAGTGAGAAGACCCGAAAAAGTACATCAGAAGCATCCAAGAATGACATTACTGACTTTACTAGGGATATCCGAGAATGGCAATCGAAAAAAGGTAATCACAACATCCGAGAATAGCAATCAGATAGAATATGAATCACGACATCCAGGAACAAAACTGAATGAAATGGGAAAAGTTCGGGAAATTACACCAAATCAATGATGACTCCAACATGGAAATCCGAGAATGGAAATCGGAGGGAAAGTGATCACAACATCCGAGAATATCAATCAGATAAAAATGTGAATCACAACATTCAGGAACGGAACTGAATGAAATGGGAAAAGGTCTAGGACAGTACATCAAATCAATGATGACTTCACTATGGACATCCGAGAATGGTAGTTGGATAAAAGGGTGTAAGAGTCTGAGAAGAAACATCTGGTAAGAAAAGATTCTGGAGAGACATCAAAGCAAGGTATATCTGGACAAACATCAGATAAACAAAAAAAGGTTTTGGAAAAACATCAGAACAAAAGATTACCATCATATCTGGAATAACATCAGATAAAAGGTTCAACATATCTGGAACAACATCAGATAGAGGTGAAAGTTCTAGGAAAACATCAGAACAAACAAGGATATCCGGAATAACATCGGATAAAAGAGACAGACAAGTATTTTTTTTAAGTGCCAAGTAAGTTGGACTTTGATCACAAGGTAAGATGTTGAAAATAACAGGACCTCGAGAAACGCATAATGAGGACTAACACACTCATATATGCCAAGGAAAGTGGGGAATAACACACCCAAGAAATGCATAATGAGGAATAACACACTCAAATATGCAATCTTTTAAGAGAGTGTAGAATAACACACCCAACAAAACGCATAATGAGGAATAACACACTCAAATATGCCAATGTAAACGAAACTAGGGAATAACAGACCCAGGAAACACATAATGAGGAATAACACACTCAAATATGCCAAGGTATACGGAAATGGGGAATAACACACCCAAGAAAACACATAATGAGGAATAACACACTCAAATATGCAAACTTTAACAAGAATGGGGAATAACACACCCAAGAAAACACATAATGAGGAATAACACACTCAAATTTGTCAACATAAACGAAACTGGGGAATAACACACCCAGGAACCCCATAATGAGGAATAACACTCTCAAATATGTCAAGGTATACGGAAATGGGGAATAACACACCCAAGAAAACACATAATGAGGAATAACACACTCAAACATGCAAACTTTAACAAGAATGGGGAATAACACACCCAAGAAAACGCATAATGAGGAATAACACACTCAAATATGAAAATGTTTTCGAAAATGGGGAATAACACACCCAAGAAACGCATAATGAGAAATAACACACTCAAATATGCAAAAGTTAACAAGAATGGGGAATAACACACCCAAGAAAATGCATAATGAGGAATAACACACTCATATATGCAAACGTTAACAAGAATGGGGAATAACACACCCAAGAAAATGCATAATGAGGAATAACACACTCAAATATGCAAACTTTAACAAGAATTGGGAATAACACACCCAAGAAAATGCATAATGAGGAATAACACACTCAAATATGCAAACATAAACGAAAATGGGGAATAACACACCCAAGAACATAATATGTTATAAAATGTTTGACAACCAGTTTAGACTCTTAGAGGAGTGGTGAGATGGAAGACTGATTCCTCAACACAGAGATCACTTCCATTCTGCTCAGAGATTAGAGATGTTATTGTTGAACAAATCTCTGTCACACCAGTAAACTGTATCAAGGTGAACATCTTTTGAGAAAAGTCATGAAACGCTGCTTGGAGATTCTTGAAGAAGATTGCCCTAAGTTCAATGACCGATGAGCATAAACTGATAATGGATTCAGTTCTTGAATACTATCGGAGAAAATTAATCACATCTTTGAAATGATTGTTGAGAAGAATAAACTGATCATGGCTTCAGTTCTTGAAATGAATGTTGAAAAGATAAACCCAGTATGAATCTTGCAGAGAATCTTCTAGTTAACCAAATCTGAGAACAACTTGCATTGAGCAACAACTTTTGAACCATAGGATCTAGGAAGAACTTTCCCCTGATAGGATCACTGACCAAGTTTCTCAACTGTTTGAAAGTTCCTTGATGAAGAAAGTTTGTTTGCAAATAAAAAGTGTTTGTACAAACCTGGTAATTTTAATGCAAAGTTCATGCAAAATTTTGAAATCAAAAGAAATTTATTGTGGTAAAGTAAATGAAAACATTGTTAAAACACGACGGTTGAGACAAAACTGAAAGATAAAGCAAATATAAGAAACAAATGATTGGTAACAAACTTGGGAGTCAGTTTACGCAACCTTGTTGTAGTATGCTTTTCAAATGAAACCTGAATTCAATTAGGACTTTTGAAGGTTGTAACGTGGTCTGGTTCACGGTTTATGAAACAAAGGATATATGCTCAAAGTTTATTTGTACCCAACCAAACTTCTTGATGAGTTCCAGTCCTACATTCAATTAACTCAGCTTATGCATTCAAGTTCCAAGACATCTGGGATTGCACAGATGAAGATGGTTCATAAGCCAAAGGATTTTGAGATAGCAGTCACTCCTCCCTTTTGTTATTTTTGGTGAGGACTTTGATCTACT
This sequence comes from Lathyrus aphaca, assembly GCA_963966055.1. Taxonomy (NCBI): domain Eukaryota; kingdom Viridiplantae; phylum Streptophyta; class Magnoliopsida; order Fabales; family Fabaceae; genus Lathyrus; species Lathyrus aphaca. The sequence continues at coordinate 503,697,046 of OZ014520.1, forward strand.
CATCTTATTTTTGATGAGGATTTGATGACCTCTTGATAAATCTTTCTTTTTATTGTCCCTAACTTTTGTCTGAACTGTGCCATTTGAACTTACAGTCAGCGGGATGCCCCAGTTTTTGCCTAAGTCTCCTTCATAGATTTTGACTTAGCGGGCTTTGATTTTTTTTATCATCACCATTTTTTTCAATATCATTTTTTTTAAAGATAATGACTTTCTGGCTTAATGATTACGGTGAACCATCATTGGCTTTTGAATTGAGAGACATCTTCGACACTTCTTGATGTGTGTGAAGGAAATCTTGAGATTACAACCTTTATTGAAAGGTGTCTTGAATTATTATCTTGTACTTGAATGCACATTCGAATTAATTGAGAACTACCCATCCCTAGGTTAAAATTGAGGGTTTTTTCGAACAGAAAGAAACTCCAACTTCAAGGCTCAAAGGGGTTGACAAGGGATTAACTTCCTTATTTCTCCAGTGTTTGGGATTTGAAACAATGCCTATATATCATCAGTTAAGTCTCAATTTAAAGCATATCAACAACAAATATGGGTATCTTGTTTTCATCATTATCTCTCCAATCATTGCAAAATCTTGAGAAAGAAAAATGAACTTAAGATATAAAGCATAAAGATGCAAATAATAAATGAAATTGAATCAAAACAAAGCAATTCTCTTTCCATTAAAATCAACATGAAAGTACAAACAAAGTTTGAAAGCAAACAAGTCAATACAATTGAAGAAAATTGAAAACATAAAGAAACAATGGCCTAGTGATCCATCAGCAACAAGGATGAGTTGTCCCGTCTGATAATCTGGCCTTGAAGATAATCCGAAAGTTGAAATCTTCTGAAGATTCACTTCTCATGCTTCGGCAAAGGATTGTTGACAACATTAGGATCTGTGTCATGAAAGGAAAGGGTGTTGTTCCTCATAAGTTCTTGCACTTTAGCCTTCAGCGCAAAGCAGTGTTCCAAGTCATGACCAGTTCCACCTTGATGAAACTCAAAATGAAGATCCATTCTATAACCAGTTGGAAAAGGATCTGGAACAGAAGGTGCATGCCTAGTAGTGATCCAACCATTATGTACCAAGTAAGGATACAACTCAGTATAAGTCATCGAGATAGGATCAAAGTTTGGCCTGTTCCTAACATTACGATTTTGGTTCTGGCCAACATTCCTTTGAACTGATGGACCATTAATCATAGGAGCAACTGCAGCATGGTATGATTGTTCATGGTATTGTTGTCTGCGATGAGTTCTCCCAATAACACTTGCTTCACCGGATAAGACATTAACCTGAGGCATGACAATCCTCTAGGATGGAGTTTCCCTAGTGGTCAAAGCCTGTAGACTCTCCATGATCTGAATCACATTACTTTTCAGCTCATCAAGGTCTTCCCTAACTCTCTTGTTGTGTTGGGCTTGATTTTCCATTCTCAATCTGATAGCAACTCTAGTTCTGTATTTGTGGTGAGGAGACAGCTTGACGGACAAACAACTGAAGAAAGAAACAACCGGGATGAGTTCCCACACAACTCGGATGAACGCAAGAATATGCGAGGATGCAATGATATGTAATGTTCACTTCCATTTTTAGAAAAACAACTCGATTATTGCAAACATGGTCAACATCGAGAATGCGATCATGAAAAATCTTGACAAAAAGGAATATTTGCTTTTTCCAATATTTGCAATAATCATAATTGTTTTCTTTGAGAAATGTTAATGATGATGATCATGATGAATATGAGGATGCAACAACCACAAACAAGATCACGCAAAGCACACAGGTTCAAAGTTTCGAATCACGAGCATGGAGTCAAGGATAAGAACCAACAACCCACAAAGGCATGTACTAAGGTTTGTCTTCAGTGTACCTGCAGAAAACCAAAAGGGTTCTAACAGAGGTTCCCAGAGTTAATAGCCATCTTTAGAATATTAACGGTACGTTGGATTACTCCCCAACCGATAACATTCTTAAAATAGACCTCGTCCAAGTGTAGTATCGCGTGACAACCACCTTAGATTTAGACTTGGATAGTTTTCGCACTATGTTCCTAAATTGGCTTGGATGTGTTAAGGGTTCTACGGTCCTCAGTATGATCAGCTCAAGGTAGGAAAATAATGCCACGTATGATTACTCATCATGACATTGATAATCCAAGAGAGTCTAACCGAGTTAAGATTATCAAATTGATATCACTTTGGACTACTCCATCGCGTATCGCTTCGAATATTGTCGTCCTATCATAAGTTCAACTCAAATCTGGGTTAGAATCTATCTCACTCACAGAGGATCACCAAAACTGAAACATAACAAACAAATAACAAACAAATCAAACCAAAGAAGTAAATAAATCAAAGTAGGCCGAATCCACTTAGAGATTGACTCCCCAGCAGAATCACCACTTTTCTGTAGCGGTAAGATCATGAGTGTAAGCTATTGGTTAACTTAACTCAAAGTAAACAGAGTCGCCACCACGCTTTTATTTTATTCCAAATGGAAAAGGGAAAAAGAGCGAATAAAACCTAATGAATCTAAAAGCAACAAGCTAAAAGAATCAAGCAGAGAACGGGTAAGGGGATAGGTTACAAATTTGGAAGGTTTTACGCACCCAAAATGTCCGTGGTACTCCACGGGATCCCTTTGAAATATTTATTTCTTTTTTGGTTTAAAAATGGTTTGTTTGAATGAGATTGAAGAGATTAGAAGAGAAATGTTTTTTAAGATTTTTGTGTTTGAAGAGACGATCATCTCATGCCTACGTACCCACAAAGTGCAATGCGAGATCAAAACCTCGTAGTTCGTGGTATAAAATGTGAAAAGAAACAATGTGTTGAATTGATTTTAAAATGTGAAGATAAGTCGTCATTCTTTAGCGAATAATTCCGCTAAAAACAATGAATCATATATAAACATAAAAATGGATAAAAAGAAAAGTGCACGAGGGAACAAAAAACAATTGAATGAGTTTTGAATTTTTTAAAGTATCTTTGAAAAGAAAGTTTCGATATGCTTATGTGGTTTAGCATTTATTAAGAAATGAAATGAAAAGGTAAAACCACTTGACCTAAGTCAAGGTTTGATTATGAAAACATTTGAAGTTCGAAAACAAAGAAGGTTTTGAAAATAGGAAGAAGATTTGAAAATTTAAGTGGGAAGAGATTAAGGGACTATCCTGAGACTTCAAAGTAAAAGTTAAAGGAAGAACGATCAAACCGTATGGTGAATCTTCTTCAAAGCAATAGGATTTCCATCTTCATAAACAAGTGAACCAAAAATCGGCTAAGATCTTCAATCCATAATGACTTGAGCAAAGGGAGAGATCCTAAAATCTAAGTCCAAACTCCAAGTCCAATGCTAAGGATAGTGGCCATAGTCCAAAGTTAAAGTCACAAGTCTTTTAGATGTTTAATCCTTTATTAATGTTTTGTGTCCAAATGGACAAAGTAAAAAGCACAAGTATAACAATATAAACATAAACAACCGAATTTGGGACAAGTTTATGTTTATATTAAGCAATCGCCGAGTAATTTATGAAGTAATTACCCTACAAATGAGGTTGGCCACCACCAATAAAAGTGGAAAATATTTGTGCTAATACATGTTAGAGAAATGATATAGTGGATCATCCTCCGAAAACATGTCGCACGAAAAGAAAAAGTGGTAACGGTATAATCTTAATCGAGATTTCACATTGATTTATCAAATGCAACCTATCACGATCCCAAAGTATGGAGAATGATCCAAATGAGCATTCATCCATAGATTTGAAATAATGAAGATTAAAAATTTTCGAAAATCAATAATCGTCGAATCGGAGATCTCATCGACCAAAAATAAAAATAAAAAGATGAAGAGAAATGGATCTAAAATTAAAATCCATAAAAAAAAACAACTAAAATATTTTTAAATCTTTTTCTAAATTCTTTCAATTTTAAACAAGAAGAATAGAAAAATAAAATATGAAAAAACAAAGGGGGGATGGCGCTGAGATTTAGGTGGTAAGTAGCAAAGATTGGTTCCATTACACTAAAAATCCCAAACAAATTTATGAAAAGAAAAAAAAATGAGAAAAAGATAAGATGAGGGAGGTGGCGCAAGCTTTGTGGTGTGAAAAGAAATCCAATGGATCAAGGCACAAAGGCCCGATCACTACAATCAGATTTCCCTTTTTATATAAAAAACAAAAAAAGAAGGTAAAAAATAATAATAAAAAAAACATTAGATGCACAATACGCACGCTTCTTCTTCTTCAAAGTGTCGTCACACTGTACCTTCAACATTATTCATTCTTCTTCAATAAAACACTGACGCTATTCATCGAGAGTTTGCAACAAACACCGTCGTTGACCCATGGTATTTCGGTATCCCTCTCTCTCAGTTCAGGTTTGAACGAAATTGAATTCTCTTCTTCTCAAAATCTTCTCACGAACCTCATCTGCAAAGTTTTGATGTTTGTTTGGTTTCGGATGTGAAGGTATGAAATAGTTATGGAGTTGAGGAAAACTAAAGATGATGATTGATTGTGAAAGATTGATGTGAGTTGAAGATGAATTAATGATGCGGTTGCGAGATTTACGATTTGTGATGTTGAAGGTTTTGTATGATTTTTGAAAGATTGAAGGTTAATTAAAGCTTTGAGGTTTGATTTTGGTAGGGAGATTTTGGCTCTTCAAAGCTTGAATTTAGAAGGAGAGGAGGTCTGTATTTATAGTGAAAGTGATGAATTTGGTGATGCCGTTTTGAAATGTGTAGAATGCGTGCTGCGTTTTTGCTTCAGGAGTGTGCACTTTGCAGCGTTTTGAAATCGCGTGTGAATTTTCTTGTTTTTCAGCTTGCGGCTTGGACAATTTCCTTCTGCGTTTGGCGAGTGTTTTGGCGTGATGGCTGAGGTGGAATTCAACTGCATTTTGTTCACTGGCTTTGTGTGTGCAGTGCTTTAATTTGCTACATTTTGTTCAGCGGCTTTGTGCGTGCAGTCCGCGTTTTAGCTTGTGGCTGAGTCGGCTTATCGTGAAGCATAATGGTAGAAGCGACTTGGAGTTTAAAGTGTGGAAACTGATTGGAGCTGATGACGTGTTCGGTGATGAAAACAACTTGGTGTCGTTTTACTCCCTGGAAGCTTGCGTTTTGCTCTTACGTGTGTTTTGGATGTTTACGCAACTCACGTGTTCATCATGTTCATGACTTGCTTTCTAATGTAGTTGAGTTTTGTGATGTTATTGAACTTATGAAGTTGGAAGTTATTTTCGCTGAATTTCCAATTTTATAATTTTTTTATGGGTTTCTCCTTTATGAGGATAAAAAATGGGCTTTAATAAAAACCATAATAATAAGGTTTTTAGAAATAAGAAAAATGGAAATTGGAAATGGATAATTGATAAAAATATGGAAATAATTAAAAAATGATAATGAATATGGGATAAAATTGGAAAATCGGAAATCGGTTAAAATGCTAATTTGGATGGTTGAACTAAAAAAGTGTATGAATCAGATAATCGAGTAAAAATGGAAAAGAGATGATTATTGAATAATAATGGATAACAGAAATTGGAAAATAAAATGGTTTAATAAAAAAAAGGGTGATGGATATATTTTGTAAATGGATGAGAATGGATATGAAACGAAAATTTGGAAAATCAAACGGATTGAATATAGAATAATGGAAATGATTATTGGAAAGGGAATGATTTAATAAAAAAAATAGATGAAGTGATGATTTTAAGCTCACAACCAACTCCTGATTTTTCTTTCACAAGCCACTGAACACGACCACTTCTGAACTATTGAATAACTTGCAACTTAAACCACAACCACTTGGATCGTCTGAAAATTGCCCGAATTATTTGAATTCATGCTGAGGAAAATAAATCCACAGATGAACTATTGATGAACTGATGAACACTGATAAACCTTAAGATTCAAACCGAACTTCACACGCAACATTGCTCGATAAACTGATGACTTTTCGTACACAACACAACTTGAACTTTGAACATGCATTGTCTGAGAAATAAACCACTGGCACAAATAACTTGCAGTTGAACAATCTTTTGATAGTTTTACCAAGATTAGGTCAAACGTTCATCTGAATCGAAACATAACTGAACAACCACATTTGAATTGAAATCACTGCCATGTCTTTGAAATTCTGCAACACAGAGAAGAAGAAGAAGCAGACTGCAACATATTTTTGGTATTTTGGTTAGAGGTTTGTAAATATAAACAAATGAAAGCAAGTAAAAACATGGTGATCCCCTATAAGGCATAAACCTGCACCTGAGAAGGATAAACAAACCCATGCATGATCTAGTTTGTATGCAAGATGCAGATGAGATGTGAAAAATCTTAGGGTCAAAAATTAGGGTATGACAAAAGGGGTTCAAGATTTCTTTTAATGAATTTGAAGTTAGGGTCATAAATCACTTATGAATTGCTCTCTCATAGCTTCACCTCATGAGTTGAATGTATGTCAAGGTTTTTCATAATTGATATGAGCAAAAGAATAATATCCCCACTCGGACGATATTTTTGTTTTTTTTTTTCATTTTTCATCATTCAATGTACCTCTACTAAGTCAGGCATGGATCAAGGATTTATTTCCTTTAGGTAGGGGAATAAGATTTTCAAATTCTATATGGATAATTTCAATAATTTTAAGGATAAATATTAATCTAGTTACTCCCTTTAGTTGTGGTGCTCATGAAAGCCTCCACATGATACCTATCTCAGTGAGAATCAGGAGACCAATTTATTGGATTAACTTGACTCGCAGAAACATAAATTTATCATCAAACTTTAATTTATCCAAGGGAAGGGGAAACATCAGAATAAACCTGTAAATATGAAATGTGAAACAATACAATAAGAGATCTAAGGTTCGGGGGGTAGTTATACTAAGGGAAGGTACTAGAACCCTAAGTATCGACAATATCCTATAGAAACCTCTTGTAATATTTGTGTTTTTATTGATTACATTATTTGATATTTGATTGGGGGAGTTAATTGCTTTTGGGTGAGTGAGAGGGAAATTCTTTCTTTTTGTTTCTTTAATGTGTACGAATAAAGGGGGAGGGGAGTAAAAAGGTAGCTCGCTAGGATCTCGCAATCCTATGCCTACGTATCCTATAATAGAAAGTTAGAACGTTTGTAGTCCCACTGACTAATGAGGGAAACTGGGTTTGTTGGATTTGAGAAGAGAATAGTTGTCATCTTTAAGAGATATTTTTCACCTATACCAGCAAATATTTTTTAAGAAAGAAGAAAATAAGGGAAGAATATTTAAACTTGGAAATAGAAGATCCAGAGTAATGCCACATTTTTCCTTTAAATCAGTCTTTGCATAATAACAGAAGAACCTCCTCATGGATGTAGAATCAACAAGTGTGCCACTTAAATCACTTAAATGAAAAATAGTTTCAAAAGTTTGATTTATTTTGTGGGGATAGAAGAGACATCTCTTCTACAGAGATGACTCATGTCTCATCTCTGGGGGGGAAAATTGAGTATGAAGCCAATAATGGCTAAGATTTGACTTGAAGTTTTGAATTTTAAAACATAGAAGTGGCTAGGGGATTCTAAGGTTTTCACTAAGTATAAACTAAGGATGAGGGGAAATTCAACAGTTATATGAATGCAAATTACTAAATAGTCACAAATATCCTTTCCTTTGGATTGAGCAATAATTGAAAGCATAAGATTTATCAGAGGAAAATCACATAGAAATATTATTCTATCAAATTAGGGTTTAGTGTGAGATGACATAAACATAAATGTCAAGAGAAACTTAAAAAGACAAAAATTCGATTAAGCTTTAAGGAAATGTAACATCAAGGTTGAACATAACAATGATTAAAAATGGTATACCAACATGTGAACAAGACAAATACAAATAGACATGTTTATCAATGTGGAAGTTTATGAAGGAGATAATTGAATATGTGGTAAAGAATGTTTACAATGTAAACATAAACAAGACATTTAGCACATGGTTTAATCAAGGTTTGAAGGAGAACCAAACTCAATTGGAACAAAGTATTTTTCAAAAGAAACAACACTTAATCATGGAATCTAAATGGTGTAAGCCAAGAAAACATGTTATGTACATCAAACAAGACTTGAACAAGGCATATCATGACCATACAAACACATGTGATCAATTAGGTTAAGAAAATATTTAAAAGAAAGTCATTAAAAGCATAAAATACTTAAAAATTGACTACTTTAGGCCTAATAAAAATAATTTAAATAAAAATATTTTTAAATATTTTTTGAAGGATTCATAAAATAGGATATATAAGTAACATGTGTGTAAAAAGAATTAAAAATAACGAATTTTGCTTGGTGAAATAATTAAATGAATTTGTGAAGAAAAACATGAAAAATAGTGATAAAAAAAATATGAGAATGCCTCCCATGGGTGTTTAACATGCGCCCTCAAGGTGATGGGCCCAAAATCTTACCACTGGGCCACTGTCGCTCCCGGGAATTTTATCCTAGTACAAACACGAAAGTGGCGCGGAAAAAGAAGAAGAGTCGTCATCCATACATTTTTATCCCAAGGAAAGGGAAAGGTAATGATGCACAAACCCGGGGAAAGGATAGGACAAGGTCCTGCGAACCAGAGAGAAGGGGTAAGGGAGTTGGTTACGTGAAGGGTAGGTATTAGTACCCCCTTCATATCCTCTGTACTCGACAGGATCCATGCTTGCTTGTAATGCTCAAAGGGTATAAACATCCATTTCATTTGCTGCTAAATTGGAACTAGAGAAAGAACGAGAACGAAAAGAAAATGAAAAATAATGTAGGGAAAAGAAAGAGTTATGCTCGAACGGGCCCTACCCCACTGCCTACGTATCTCATCAGGTATGATAATTAGAGTGACATAGTTCCCCTAACTAAGGAGGAAACTTCTTATTTGTGTTTTTAGGGAACAACCAATGTCCTAGCTCAGGTGTTCAGGCTCGCTGAATCGAGTGTGTTACCGTATTGCAAGAAAACAGGAGAAGCACATTCTTACGTTTGAGAGTGAATGAGATGAGAAACGAATTCCTGAAGGAAAGACATCTTTGTTTGTTTTGAAGTGTTTTAAGAGTCTTTTATTTGAAGTGTTTTGCGTAAGAGAGTGTACTGAAGTCTCTAACAATGGAGTGTGTACTACATACATCACTCCAAGATAGAATGATAATGAAGCACATTAAGTATGAGGAAGACCCTCACACTTATCTCCAATGCTTGAGGCCTAAGCACACTAACTTACTTCCTTTATTATTTATTTGTTTTAGAATGAAGAAGTGTTTTTGAGGTTTCTTTGTAATACCACTTCATGCTAAAGACTTGTTCATCATGCTAGATGACTTACAATGCATTCCAATATGAAATGTTTTCAAGCACCCCATGGTATAATGCTCTTGGTACATGAAGAGGTATCAACCATTATTAAGTGTTTTTGAAATGTTTTGAGATGACAAGAGAAGACTCAAAGGAGAAAGCAAATGTAAAAACTAAGGGGAAACTAAGAATCACCCTAATGTTATCATGCTTGGAGATCCTAAAGGTTAAGTGTGGTATGATAATTCTAATCCTAAAATAATAGAGAAGAAGAACAATTTCTAACTCACTTCAAAGATTGAAGATGAGATAAGAACTTGAAAGGGATGGAAGGAGGTTATTTGTCAAAGAAGCACCAAGTGCTTATCAAAAACACAAGTTGAAAGCTTAAAAGAGATTAGGGAAGAGGTTGTATGTGCAAGCACATCCACACATTTGACTTACCATTATTCCCTTAAAAGTTTAGCAAAATAACCAGACATGAAATCAAAAGTGAAGGAAAAAAGACCAAAGTAAGATAACACAAGTCCTAAGGTGAAACTATGGTTCAAACCAAACTCAAACCTAAAGCTAATGGAACCTAAGTGTTACATGACTTATAAAGTCAGTATCTAAACAATTATAAGGTTAAATAAGGATAAGAGATCAAACACAAAAAAACTATGCACAAACTATATCTTAAACACACAAGAAATGCATCATGGAGGTAATTGATGAAGAACGAACGATTATGCAAGATGAACATGTATCAATGCTTAATTAATGATCAAATTCAGTAGCCTATATCATATATGAATTTCCTATAATGCATATGAATAAGCATATAAGTTATGAGAATGAATGTTCAAGTGTAAGAGATTATATGGAGAATAAGAGAGGAGAAGTGAACATGTATCACACAAGGAAAAGAGGTGACTTGTAACACAAGTTAAAGTTTGTAAACCACAAATGGAGGATCATGAATAAGGTCTTACTGTAACACCCCAAAATTTTCTCTCTTATTTATTACCATCTAACTGGCTTATGCTTCATTCATATGCATCTGCATTAGGTCATATATAACACCTCATGCATTCATCGTCATAGGCTTGTCACTTGAATCAGTGGTTGTGGAGGAGTGGGGTTTGTAATGCCACGCGACTTCCCTATCAAGGAAGTATGGTTCATCAGGTATGACAAAGGGTTTATTTCCCTAATATCACCATCAATGCACCTCATCACCTGAAGGGTTTCATCATTGGTCAAAGACTAAATCGTGGAAGAGATATGGATGTGCTCATGGTAATTGAAATAGTTAGTTCAAAGAGATTGCAATGCAAGGAGGCCATCCATAAAAAAGGATCATATTGTTTAAGCAGGAGATTAAAGTCTCATCCTATTTCAAATGAATTTTTGGCTTCTTTTTGGATTTGTGATTAAGATTGGAGATTAGGTCATTGTGATCAAGGCATCCTATTCTCTCAATTACTTGATGGTTTTAATATAAGTTGAGATTGATTCGAGAATTGAAGTGGTGGATTCATTGTTGTGGAGCATTCATTCGAGAGATTACTCGATACCACGTGTTTGAATTGTTCAAATTGTGGAGCAAAAATTAAGCATACAAAGGGAGAAGAAGGTTTGTGTGATTTTCACAAAAGGCAAGACATTCGGAATTTGAGACATACATCATCGTCATTCAAAGTCATCCAAAACTTATCATAATTGCTAAGCCAAAATTCCAACTCGTCCATTTATCACATCCATTATTCATTTCCTTAAACATAAATCCATTAAACCAAAATTTAATCTAATTCCAAGTTTTATTACATAATTTAAACTCATGGCTCATGTTATAAGGCCCACTGGTCTTTTGTTTATCTTACTTTATAATAAAATATGAATTTAAAGAGGGAAAGAAGTTGTTGTGGAGCAAACGGTTTACATCAGTTAGAAGCCAAGCCGTCCCAAACGTGACCCCAATTTCAGCTAGCACAACCATATAACTGGAAGCTCGTTGGAAGCAAGTACACACCTTAATTGGAAATATTGTTGACATTGATATTTCACATAGAGGTCTTACATGTGCTACAAAAAGGCTAAGTTAAAAGCTAAACGCAAATATAGACGCAATGACTAAGACAATGACATAAACTTAACAAATTCTCCATTCTTCATAACAGAATCTCAATAACCGAAAACAAGAATAACAAAAAAATTCAGATTTAAAAAGAGGCTGAACAAAGGAAAACTCAGGGAGATCAATTGATAGTTCATCTGCAGAATCGGTCACAAGTTGAGAATTCATCTACAATTAGTGACATAATAAAAAAAAACTAACAAGTAGAGAAAAGTTATATCTTGATCAGAAAAAACTCAGAACAAAAAGCTCGATTCCAATTTCACTTTTCATCTTCACCAGCTTCATCAACCATTCATTACCTTCAAATATTCAATTCTCCTACAATAACAAACCTTCAAAGAAAAAAAACTCTCATAAGAAAATTAGAACTCAGAAGAATAACATAACAGAAGGAAAAAACAATTATAAAATCCTAACAAACTCTAACAATTCATAACCGAGTTCTAACTAACTTTACCTAGAAATCTCATTTTAACCCTCACCATTCATCCTCTATAAATCTGCAACTTCATCTACATCTTGAGCTCCTTGATTCTTCTATTTTTCAGTTTGCAGTCTATTCCTCATTCTCTCCTTTTCATAGATTTAACACCTTCAAGTTTTCTCTGATTTTGATTCTTCAGAATTGAATCTTGATCCATTTCAATCACCATTTGATCCTCACCACCTTCAGTGAACTCTGCGTGTTCTTCTTCACATGTGCATCGATATCCATCACTCTGAGTTTCAACCTTCATCATCTTCGATCCTCATCCTTATTCTGAAAACTCAACAACCTGCAACAGAAAGCAAACTTCATCATCGAAGCGTCTACAACTTGAAGGGACGTAAAACACAAGGAAGGGGGGTTGGAATTGGGTTTTCAATAACTAATAAAAAATGACTTAAAATACTCTTTAATTTATCCTGGTTCGTTTGAACTCAAACTACATACACTCCACCCGCCAAGGTGATTTTTCCTCTATCGATGAGGTCTTAATCCACTATTCAATATTTGAATACACACAATGACCTACAGTCAATGTCCTCTTGAGTCTTCTGACTTAAACTAGTCACTCAAGGAAATATACTTATCTTTTACAATGATAACAAAATGTAACTAACTTGCTTCTAATAAAGCTATAATCACAAGGTGATTTGTTACAAGAAATGTATGGCGCAATATGAACAAATGTGGGATAAGTCGTAGGAGCCAGAGCTTTTACTCTTCAAAATGATTCTTTTATATAATGCTTGATTTGATAAGACCGTTGGAGACATCTTGAGCCAATTATGGATATTAGTTAATACCATAAAAACCTTCCATAATCAAAGATATTTGTTCCCAACATTAATTCAGATATTCTTTAATTAAAGTTTTAATGAAAGAATCACCATCTTCTAGACAACAATCCGAGTGAATTAATTCTTTGTACGCAGCTTTTAATACTGTCTTTAATGAAGGATTCTCTTTAACTTATATAGCTTCTATTTGATAGCGCAAGTATTCTTTTATTGAAGCAAGCCTTCTTTTCAATAACTTCCTTTTTAAGAACTTCTACAATACATAAATAAGTAAGTTATTCTCAGCATAAGTTAGAACTTCTATTCTTGCATAATAATAATTGTTATCATCAAAACTCTTAGAGGATTAGAATCAAAATTGTTCTAACAATATCCCCCATTTTGATGATGACAAAACATTTATTTTGATTTAAGAATGGAGTTAAAAGTATTAGAAGGACTCCTTTTGGTTTATGAGAATTATCCTTTCAGAGATTTTTCATTAGAAGTTCTTTCAACAAATTTAGTTCTTCCATCAGAATTTCTTTGCTTTAGCTCCCCCTGAGTTGATTACTTAATCTATTTCTATTTAGAATAACAACTCAAACAGTTTTATCAGAATATTAATATGTTAGAGGTTAATCTTGATACACTGCTATAGATCAAAATCTTCTATGTTTCTCCCCCTTTTTATCAATAATCAAAAAGTTAAAAAATGCAGAAGTAAAACATGATTATAGAGAAACAAAACAGAGAAAGGTTTTCATTAATAGGCAGCAAGCCCAAAAACAAACAGAAACAGATGATCAAAAAGAAAACAAGAAACAAATTCAGGGAATTGGGTTTATCTTAGTAATTAATGCTTCCAGAAGGGACTTGATTTCAGAAGATGACTCCACTTGCTTGCCAATCATAGTCTTCAGTTTAGCATTAGTTTCATCATGCTTGTCCAACCTCTGCTTGACCATTTCATTTTCATTCTTCAATTCTTCTAAGGTCTTCAGCACGAGAGATGTTGGTAGAGTTTCTTCAGTAGTAGCAACAGCTTGATCTTCAGAGTTTTCTTCAGCAGAAGGTACTGGAACAGATTCATTTTCCTGAACTTCTTCAGAAGGAACTAAAACCATTTGAAGATCAGAGTATGATTCCACTGGTTCTGGTTCAGTCCAGGGCTTGTCATCCAGAAGTAGAGGTTTGTTCTTTTCAATGTTGGAGACCATTTCTTTGAGATACTCGCAGAAGTTCTGGTGAGCGATATCATAGCAGATATCTTTAAGCTTTTTGGTCTCCATGTTGAACCATTTTCTTAATGTTGCCCATAGAAAGTCAGAAGCAGCTGGATCAAGAAGCTCTGACCAGGATACCTTCAGATTCTCAAGTCTGATTTTCATTTCTGCTTCAAAAGCTAGCAGAAGTGAATCAATGTCTGTTTTGGTGGGTTTAGGTTTTGGAGAAGGAATAGCAGTTTTGTTTGTGATAGAAGATAATTTTTGGAGAGCCTCTATGTCAATGGAAGTTCTAAGTGGGTCTTCTGGTTCAGAGTTTTCTGGAGGAGTATCTGGAATTGTGATGAATGTGCGTGAGTTTGGTGGAGTGGATTCATAGGAGGACAATGATTTTTCTCTTATTGGTGATAGGTCAAAAACAAGTGTGTTTAAGTCAACATGCATAGGTTGGAAGGCACTGGTTTGTTTTGTTTCAGAAGTTTGAATAGGATTATTTTGGTGAGATTCAAATGGTTGGAATGCATCAATATCATATAGAACATTTTGAAGTTCTATATGTGTTTCAACAAGTTGGAGTGTGTTTATATCAGAGGGTGGAGTTGGATCAATGGGTATGTCAAAATAATCTAGAGTTTGTGGTTGATTGTGATCAATTTCTGGTTGATTTAGTGGTGGTATGATAAAAGGTGTGGCAGCAGATGTAAGTATCACATAAGGATTTGGATCAGAAGCAATGTTGGGTTCAGAAGAAGGGATGGGTTCAGAAGGAGTTAGTTCAGAAGGTGTTGGTTCAGACATGACCACTTTTACAGCTTCTACAACAGAAACGTAATCAGATTAAGAAGATGAAGAGTTACCTTTCTTTTTGACTGTTTTAGCAGCCTTCTGAGAAGTTCCTTCCCCAACTTTCATCTTCTTGTTCTTCTTTAAGACAACTTCTGGAGCTGTCTTCTTGAGTTCTTCTGGCTTGAATAGAGGGTCCACCCCATCCAGCTTGCATGATTCCAAATATTTGACAACAACCTCTGGAGGTGTGTCAGAAGAGAACATTGGAAAGTTCTGTAGAGGAATCTTCCTAGTAGTGATTACCTCTCTGGAGTGAAGAGTTGGGTCCTTCTTGATAGAGTCAATGAACTTCATTTTCTTTAGATTCTTTACATTCAGAGGTTTCCCAACGTCTGTTTCCAGCAACTCAATTTGTTGTGCTGCAGCCAGATGATCCACAAGTTTGTTTTCAGTCAGAATGTCTGAGATTAATCTTCCTAGAGGTATCCAATCCCTCTTGGTCTTTTCTCCTTCTCTGGTTTCCTTGACACTATTTTTCAGATGGTTGAAGAGAGAATGTGCTAGATTGACTTTCTTCTTCTTGGAGATGAAGTAAAGGAGAAACTGCTAATCCATGTTAATGTAATCAGGAGAGTTTGTTGCTTTCCTGTGACATATGCTTCCCAGAATGATTTTTGCCCAGATCCTCAGATGATCCTTCAGATCTTTGATTTTGTTTGAAGATTGTCCATGGGTGAAAATCTCTTTAGCCACCAGTTTTGTGTCTTAGAGTTTATCCATTTCACTACACTTGATTCCATTTCAATCAGATTGTATGAGTCTTGCAATATGATCTTCTGAGATGATGATTCTCTTCCCCAGAACGTAAGAGGTAACATGGGAATTTGAAGCACTAGCAAATACCCAGAATTCTTTAACCAGCTTGGGAAAGACTAGTCCCATGATACGATCAAAGTACTTTTCCCACCCTTGAGCTTTGACGGCAGGATGAAGATCAAAACCATTCTCTTTTAAACTTTCAAATTCCACGAACAACTCACATAAGACTTCAAGTTTTTCAGTAGAGGTAGGGAGTGTTTTGACAGGAGAGACATGTAGCATTTCTGTGGATGAATCCTTTTCTGGTTGAGAGGTTGAAGCCATGGTTACTAAGAAGAGGGTTTTAGAGTTTACAAAAAAATTTGCAGAGTAAAAGTAGGAAAATTTAGGGTGAAAAGGAAAGAGTTAAAACAACGTGAATGGTAAAAGTGAAAAAGTGAAGGTGAAAGTGAGTTTAAATAGAAAAAATTGCATTTAATAATAAAACATAATTAGTGGAAATAATAAATGCTGAAAACATCATGATTAGAAAGTAATAAATGCTAGCTGAAAAAAGGGGAAGGCGTAGAGATCTTGGTACAGTTACCAAAAAGATTTGCGCCTCTATTGTGTCAATTCAGCCTTTTCAGTTTCCCAGAAGTTGAACGTGTGTCCTTCTGCAGAAGACAGTTGTCTGATTGCATGTTTTGTCCTGCTTCAGAGTTAGAACACGTATTCTGAGCTTCTAGGGGTCCTCAGAGGTTGAGTGACACGTGTTGGTGTCAGAATATGCATGTTATTCTTTTGAAACAGAATTTCTCAGAGATAAACAGTCAGATCATTAAACTAACTTCTGAATAAATAAAATAACCAGTTCAGAACTTCTGAGAGATAAAAACATGTAATTAAACATTTTTTCTGGACATAATTTCTTACTAAGATTAGTTAGAATAAAATTAAATCTATCTTCAGCAAGGGGTTTTGTAAAAATATCAGCCCATTGGTGATTAGTATCTATGAATTTTAAAAATAATATTCCCTTCTGAGTATAGTCCCTAATGAAATGATGTTTAACTTCTATGTGTTTAGCTCTAGAATGTAAAATGGATTTTTAGAGAGACAAATAGCAGAAGTATTATCATAGAAGATAGGAATGTTACTCTCATAAATATTGAAGTCCTCAAGCTGATTTTTCATCCAGAGCATCTGAGTACTGCATCCAGCTGCTGCAATGTATTCAGCTTCTGCAGTTGATAATGCTATGGTTGACTGCCTTTTGCTTGACTAGGAAATTAGATTGTCTCCCAGAAATTGACAACTTCCAGAAGTACTTTTTCATTTTGTTCTGTCTCCAACAAAATCAACATCACAGTAACCTAAAAGCTTGTAATGTTTGGATCTTCTGTAGCATAGACCAAGATTAATAGTACCTTTCAGATATCTAAAGATTCTCTTAACTGCTGTTAAGTGAGTTTCTCTAGGATCTGATTGGAATTTGGCACATAAACATACACTGTATAGAATATTTGGTTTAGATGCAGTTAGATAGAGGAGAGAGCCAATCATACCTCTGTAGATCTTCTGATCTATTTTCTTACTTACCTCTTCCTTCTCCAGAATACACGTAGGATGCATAGGAGTCTTAGAGGTCTTACTTTCGGATAAGTCAAATTTCTTCAGAAGTTCTTTGACATATTTTCTTTGATGGATTTAAGTTCCTTCTGATGTTTGATTGATTTGGATTCCCAGAAAGAACTTTAGTTCTCCCATCATGCTCATCTCAAATTCTGCCTGCATAGACTCAGCAAATTCCTTTCCCAAGGAACTTTTAGTGGAACCAAATATAATATCATCTACATATATTTGGCATATCAGAATATCATTTTTAATGTTTTTACTGAAAAGAGTTGTATCCACTTTCTCTCTGATGAAATTATTTTCCAGAAGAAAATTACATAGTCTTTCATACCAAGCTTTGGGAGCTTATTTCAGACCATATAAGGATTTTTTAAGTTTAAAGACATGTTCTGGAAAATTTGTATTTTCAAAGCCAGGGGGTTGGTGCACATACACTTCTTCATCAATATAACCATTTAGAAATGCACTCTTGACATCCATTTGATATAGAATGATATTATGATTGACAGCAAATGAAATTAGAAGTCTAATAGATTCTAACCTGGCGACTGGTGCATAGGTTTCTGTATAGTTTATTCCTTCTTGTTGACTATAACCTTGTGCAACAAACCGTGCCATGTTTCTGACAACTTCTCCTTGTTCATTAAGCTTGTTTCTGAATACCCACTTGGTGCCAATGATGTTGAATCCTCTGGGTCTAGGTACTAAGTCCCACACATGATTTCTGGTGAATTGATTGAGTTAATCTTGCATTGCAAGTATCCAATCATTTTCCGAGAGAGCTTCTTCTACAGAAGTTGGTTCAATTAGAGAGACAAGTCCCATTAGAGATTCTTCAGAATTTCTGAATGATGACCTTGTTCTGATTGGATCATCCTCCCAAGATTTTATCTTCTGGATGATTCAATGTGCTTCTGGATAGTTTCTTATGAGTGGGTTCTTCAGAACTTGTTGGAGTGATTGTCTTGTCTTGTTTTGTAGATGGTTGTTCTTCAGATGTTCTGTTTGTGATTATTTCAACTTCTATATCTGCAGGAAATCCATTCTGCTTTGGTTTTGCAGGACCAAGCTTATCATCAAATTTGACATAGATAGATTCTATGACAATTCGTGTTTCTGTATTGTATACTCTGTATCCTTTAGAACGTTCAAAGTATCCTAACATATAACACTTTTGTGCCTTAGAATCAAACTTATTCAGAGGATCATTAGTATTCAAAATAAAACAAGTACATCCAAAGGGATGAAAATATGAAATGTTGGGCTTTGTGTTCTTCCACAATTCATAAGGAGTCTTTTCCAAAATAGGTCTTATAGATATTCAATTCTGAATATAACATGTTGTATTTACTGCTTCTGCCCAAAAGTGTTTAGCCACGTTAGTCTCATTGATCATGGTTTTGGCCATCTCTTGCAATGTTCTGTTCTTACGTTCTACAACTTCATTTTGTTGTGGGGTTCTAGGGCAAGAGAAATTGTGAGAGATGCCATTTTCATTAAAAAAATGATTCTAATTTTTTGTTTTCAAATTCTCCACCATGATCACTTCTGACTTTGACAATTCTAAACTCTTTTTCATTTTGAACTTGTTTGCAGAAGTTTGGAAATACATCAATTGACTCATCCTTGTGTCTAAGAAACTTTACCCATGTCCATCTGCTATAGTCATCTACGATCACTAATCCATACTTCTTGCCACTTATTGAAGCAGTTTTCACTGGTCCAAATAAGTCAATGTGCAGAAGTTCTAATGGTCTAGAGGAAGATACAACATTTTTAGATTTAAAAGCAGGTTTTGAAAATTTGCCTTTCTGCATGCTTCACACAGAGCTTCTGAGTTGAACTTCAAATTTGGAAGTCCTCTGACCAGATTGAGTTTGTTAATTTGAGATAATTTTCTCATATTAGCATGTCCCAATCTTTTGTGTCAGACCCATTGCTCAGTTTCCACAGACATTAGACATTTTACATTCTGACTTTTCAGTTCAGAAAATTTTATTTTATATATGTTGTTCTTTCTCTTTCCACTAAAGATGATTGTTCCATCTTTTTGACTAACAGCTTTACAGAACTTTTGATTGAAGATTATGTCATAACCATTATCACTTAATTGACTTATGGATTGTAGATTATGCATTAATCCTTCTACTAATAGAACATTTGAGATAGAGGGAAGAATGCCATTACCAACAGTTCCAGAGCCAATAATTTTTCCTTTTTGGTTGCCTCCAAAACCTACATAGCCTCCAGCTTTCAACTCAAGACTTTGGAACATATACTTTCTTCCCTTCATCTGTCGTGAGCATCCAGAGTCCAGGTACCATGATTGGTGTTTCAGTTTGGCTGTTAAAGACATCTGCAACATACACAATTTTATCTTTGGGTACCCATATCTTTCTAGGTCCTTGTTTGTTAGTTTTTACAAACTTCTGATTGATCTTACGTTTCATATCAGAACTTGTAGAACAAGATGACTCACTGGTGTATATTAGATCATGATTATGACCATAGGTAAAGTGAGAACTTAAGGGAGTATTAACTTTTATGACTAAGTCATCAATCTTTTTAAACTTCAGAGTTTCCTCTCCTTTGATTTTCACATACCCTATACCTCTTCTACCATTTCTGCTAACTCCATAGATCATAGAGGCAATTTTGCTCCTGTCTATGTTTTTAGCTAGAAATTTTTGAAAACTATAATCATATTGCTTTATGATATTATCAGAATTAAGCAGAACTTATGATTCAGATTCCTTCTGAGCTTTAAGTTTTTCAAAAGAATTTTTACATTCAAAAATATTTTCCTTCAGCTCAGAGTTTTCTGATTTAAGTTTTCTAACTTCTTCTAATTCAGATACTAGACTTTGTTTCATGTCTTTGTATTTGAATTGAAGCTTCTGATATTTTTCAAGAATTTCTGAAAGGCTATCTTCTAATTGAGATCTAGAAAATTTAGAGAATACCTCTTCTGTGTCAGAATCTGACTCTGATTCTGATACTTGAACATCTTCTGATATTTTTGCCATTAGTGCAATGTTTGCATGTTCATCTTCTGAGTCTGAATCAGCTTCAAATGATTCTGAGTCATCCCATGTTGCCATGAGACTCTTTTTCTTTTCTCTGTTGAATTTCTTTCTGGGTTTCTCTTTCTGGAGTTTTGGACATTCACTTTTATAGTGTCCATGTTCTTCGCATTCGTAGCATACTACTTCCTTGCTTCTGGGTTTTCTGTGACCAGAGGATGCTTCAGAATGGTTACTAGATCTTCTGGTATTTCTGAACTTCTTCTGACGATGCTTCTAGAGTTGTTGAACTCTTCTAGATAGAAGAGACAATTCATCTTCTTCTGATGAGCCTCGTGAGCTTTCTTCTTCTTCTGTCTGCAACACTTTAGAATCAGATTTGTTAGATTTAATAGAAATAGTCTTACCTTTCTTCAGGGGTTCATCTTCTTCTAGTTCTATTTCATGACTTCTCAAGGAGCTGATCAGTTCTTCTAAAGATATCTCATTCAGATTTTTTGATAGCTTTAAAGCAGTGACCATGGGTCTCCAAGCCTTTGGCAAGCTTCTGATAATCTTCTTCACATGATCTGCTGTTGAGTAGCCTTTGTCCAGAACTTTCACTCCAGCAACCAGAATTTGAAACCTTAAGAACATCTTCTCAATTGTTTCATCTTCTTCCATCTTGAATGCTTCATACTTCTGGATAAGAGCCAGAGCTTTTGTCTCCTTGACTTGAGTGTTGCCTTCATGTGTCATCCTCAGGGAGTCAAACATGTGTTTGGCTGAATCTCTGTTAGTGATCTTCTCATATTCTGTATATGAGATAGCACTCAGAAGTATGGTTCTAGCTTTGTGATGATTTCTGAATTCCTTCTTCTGTTGAGCTGTCATGTTCTTTCTTTCAATCTTCTAACCATCTGCTCTAACAAGATGAATGTATCCATCTGTCACCATATCCCAAAGATCTCCATCTAGAGCCAGAAAGAAACTCTCCATAACATCCTTCTAGTAATCAAAGTTGTCACCATTGAACACTGGAGGTTTTGCATTGATCTTGTCATTTTGGTAGTCATTGTTGTTATTGCCAGCGTCTGCCATGTGTTTTAACTTCTGGATCTTTTACTGACACGGTTAAGTGTATATCTCAGAACCTAGCGCTCTGATGCCAATTGAAGGGACGTAAAACACAAGGAAGGGGGTTGGAATTGGGTTTTCAATAACTAATAAAAAATGACTTAAAATACTCTTTAATTTATCCTGGTTCGTTTGAACTTAAACTACATCCAGTCCACCCGCCAAGGTGATCTTGTCTCTATCAATGAGGTCTTAATCCACTATTCAATATTTGAATACACACAATAACCTACAGTCAATGTCCTCTTGAGTCTTCTGACTTAAACTAGTCACTCAAGGAAATATACTTATCTTTTACAATGATAACAAAAAGTAACTAACTTGCTTCTAATAAAGTTATAATCACAAGGTGATTTGTTACAAGAAATGTATGATGCAATATGAAAAAAATGTGGGATAAACTGTAGGAGCCAAAGCTTTTACTCTTCAAAATGATTCTGTTATATAATGCTTGATTTGATAAGACCGTTAGAGACATCTTTAGCCAATTATGGATATTAGTTAATACCATAAAAACCTTCCATAATCAAAGATATTTTTTCCCAGCATTAATTCAGATATTCTTTAATTAAAGCTTTAATGAAAGAATCACCATCTTCTAGACAACAATCAGAGTGAATTAAATCTTTGTACGCAGCTTTTAATATTGTCTTTAATGAAGGATTTTCTTTAACTTATATAGCTTCTATTTGATAGTGCAAGTCTTCTTCTATTGAAGCAAGCCTTCTTTTCAATAACTTCCTTTTTAAGAACTTCTACAATACATAAATGAGTAAGTTATTCTCAGCATAAGTTAGAACTTCTATTCTTGCATAATAATAATTGTTATCATCAAAACTCTTAGAGGATTAGAATCAAAATTGTTCTAACACAACTTTCTTCATCTTCAAAAATCTCTCACAATCTCTCCACTTTCATTCGTCTCCATCATAACTATAACCTAATTCATCATTTTCTTTATAGATAATCAAAACCAGATTTCAACCATTTCTCTTTACCATAACTGGATTATGCAATCTACATCAAACCTCATCATCATCTTCATACATCACCACCGTTTTCTTCAATCTTAGACCTGCAGAAATAAGAAACCGAAGGAGATCACATAACAAATTTTGGTAATCACAATTCCAAGAATATCAACGGAAATGCAGATACAACACGAGAAAGGAGAGAAATATAACGACGTGAATAATTTCGGAAATAATAGATTTGAAATCGAAAAGAGGAGTTGGACGCTTGTTATCATCTCACCTTTGGTTTTTTTTGTCTCCGCCGATTCGAAAAAGCACCTGACCTTTCTCTGATAGGTACATAGTCATTGGGCTCTGATTGTAAGTCCTTTGGTTTAACTGTTTAGAGGTTAAGTTTATTACGATTTCTTTTGTACTTCTTGGTTGCATGTTCGATCCTGTCGTTTTGTTGATCTTTTGGAGAAATCGATACTGGATTCTTAACGAGGAGAGATTTTGAGTTAGGGTTGGTGTAGAATTATTTGTGGTTGGACGTTCGGACGTGATTGTCCGGCGAGGTGCGGCGGCGGTGTGTATTAAAGAAGATGAAGAAGGAGTAGTGCGGTGTGAGAGAGACGGATTCATGTGAGAGTTTTTTTTTGTGATAAGAGTTTAATTTTCATAAGGATATTAAGATTGAGAGATAGGTTAATGGATAAGGATTGTGAGATTTGTTTCAATTTCCACCATACCGGTGGTGACATTTGTCACCGTCCAGTAGGTATTCTCCACCGTGATTCCATGTGTGCTTATACACTATAATTTCATGCACCTTCACTTCATAATCCACATGATGAGAACACTTTGTGGAGATTTTGATTCAACAATCCTGATGGAGGTCAACTCTATTGACCAAGCCACACCATACTCCCTCATTCTTTCTACGCTTGTGGGCCTCACTCTCATTACTAGTAGCACCACCTATCCAAGCCCATTCCTATTTTCAGCTTCATGTTTATTAGTGTTGCACCCCCTTCTTCTTTTCCTAGTTTTCTATTTCTTTTTCACCTAGTTTCCATTTAAATCCATAAAAAATACTAAAACTCTTGATAAAATTCTACAAAAATTACACAAACATCATAACTCATTCCATAATTTTTGTGTGTTTTTACTTTCTGATTTCAGTGTTTTTTCATTTTTATTTTGATTTTTCATTTAATTTCGTTTTCATTGGATTTCCATATTAACACTTGAGTTTGTCCAATTTAATTCTTCCACCTCAAGTAACATCTTCACACCATTCTTTTTACATATTTTTAAGGATCCATGAAAGAACCTAAAAATTATTTTTTCATATTTTTAAACTCAATTTATCCCTAGTTTTAGGAGTCATGTTTGTGTGAGTTCTTTAGTTGTTCTTAAGCGAATTTGTGTGACCATTTGGTGGAGTTTTATTGTGAATTTTTTAGAGCCATTTTGATACATTATTTGCTTCTGGTTGTTGACTCTAGAGACTTAATTTCATAATTTTCTCATTACCTTTTCTATTTATGTTGGTGCCTTGCTTTTCAAGTAACTTTTTCGTTATGCTTCTTTCTTCCCTAACCCTAAAGTGGCAAATGCTCGCTCATTTGTGGTCGATTGGTGCCTATAATCTTCATGTGAATATCCTTTTTAGATTATTACTTTTGTATGGAAAATTCATCTTTGCTTGTTCATGTTTTACTTTCGTTCCAAGTCACTTCTTTTCTTATGAAACCATTTGTTCGTTCCTCCTCATTCATTCTCCATTCAATCTCTTATACTTGAATCTCTTTGATCACACTTTTGTTCATCTTTTAAGACACTTATAATTGATTTTAGGTTATTACTTTAACATTTAAATATGGTTTAATTCATGTTTACTTTGCACTTTCATTCAAACTTCTCCATCTAACTTCACCTTGAACTTCTTTGGTGTTTGGCACTTATTTAGGGCATAGTTAGTTAGTGTTTGATTTGGTAAACTTAGAACATTTTAATATGTCTTAGCTACTGAATTTAGAAGCTTTTTATCATTTAAGACCCTTTACTTTTAGGACTTAGCTTTAGGGAACCCTTAGTACTTCTTCTTAGCTAGTTTGAGCTTTACTTGTGTTTATGCTTTCAATATACCTTGTGAAACTAACCTTTGTTTTGTAGGGAGGGTTGAGGTAAGCTTGTTTATACAACTTCTTTCCTCATCTTCTTTATGCTTTCAATTTGTGTTTGTATAATCCGTTTAGGCTTTGTTTGCATAACTTTTTTCTTCCCCTCTTTAGAAACAACTTAACTTCTTTAGAGAAGTAAGTTGCTTTCTAGTTTCCGCTTATTTTCCTTCCTTATTTTTTATGATTAGAAAACTTCATAAACCATAGGATATCCCTTGAATAAAAAACTTAGGGTGAGTCTTAGTTCCCCTAGTTTTTGTCCTTTCTCAACTTGAGTCCCTCTTTCTCATCTCAAAGAAAAACAACAAAACACCTAATAAAGGTCGAGCTTTCTCATGCGCTAGGAGACTTTGCCATGAGGTACTTGCACACGTCCCATGTCGGGGAGAGGTGTAAGGAATCTATCATGATGAACAAGTCTTATCATGAGAATGTTTCACAAACAACAAAAGCAAACCATTTCTCTAAAAGACAGTAAACAAACAACAAACGACTTTCCTGCGGGAATTCTCTTTTTATCTCATTCACTCTCAACGAGCGAACTTTCTACGACTTGTCTCTTTGGCAGACGGTAACGCACTCATACCAGAAGAGCCTGCAACACATGAGCATATGCATAAGCATTTCAATTCATAAAAAACACAAACAAGTTTTCGCCTTAGTTAGGCGAACTACATCGACTCTGATCCTCATTTTCCCGATGAGGTACGTAGGCAATGGGGTATGGCCCATTAGAGCACATTCTTTATTTTCCCTACATTTTCCCATACCTTCTTTTTTTCCAGTTCCCTCTCTCATTCCTGTTCCAGTTCTTTTATTCAGCAACAACTTTATTTCTTACCCTTTGAAACAGACTAAAAAGCGTGGATCCCGTTGGGTACGGCGGACGGTCTGGGGCGCTAACACCTTCCCAGGTCGTAACCGACTCCCAAACTCAGTTCTTTGGTTCGCAAGACCTTGCTCTTTCCTTTTCTCTTCGGTTCGCAAGACCTTGCTCTTTCCTTTTCTCTTCGGGATAAAAATGCATGGCTGGCGACTCTACCTTTTCCGCGTCACTTTCACGTTTGTACTAGGATGAAAATATCGGGAGCGACAACTACCAAATGAAATTTAAGATTCAAATACAATGGAAGAATTAGTCATACCAAATGCCTATGCAAGTCACCTTGAAACTAGATAAGAAAGGGATGCAAACTAGGTCAAGGTAGTTCAAGTAAGCATATAAGTGATGAATGAATGAGCTTTGAATGTATGAAATGGTTATGGGTCAGTGGCATACTCAAGATGAAATGCAAATTTGGTGTATGAATGAGCACTGATGATTCAATTACAAGTTATGTTGATGATTAAAGTAGAAGAGAACAAGCTTCAAGTCTAACTAGTTCAAATAAGGATGCACTTATATCACATACACAAACCAAATGACAACACAATGCAAATGACCTATAATTTTACACAAAGGACCTATAATATTCTAATGAGGACCTATAATGTCCACAAATTGATTCTAATATGATGGCACAAGTGCCCTACCTAAACTAGGGTTTAGAGGTTAAGAAAAGATCAAAAAATGTCTCATATTCTAACCAACACCAACAATTAGAAAAATACTTATAAAAAATATAAAAGTAAGGTACCAAAGCACTAAGTGAGAAACCAATCAAGTGGAAAAAGCTCATGTTAATACTCATCAATTATCAAATTCAAACAAGCCATCAAAGTCACATTAGGTAAAGAAGGAGAAAGCACAAAGATGAATTCCAAATACTATGCAAAAATGACTTAAAAATTGCAAAATAAAATTGGTTTACAGGCCTTGAGATGTTGTATGAACAAGGTAAAACGATTTGCGGCAAAAACATTGAGGAACTATGGCAAAGAAATTGGTGAATGCACAAGTATCATGAAGAAATTTATTTGAAAAGAAATTAAGTGGAAATTATGAAAATAAATGCAAAATGAATGAAAATATGAATTAAAAATTATAGAAAATTAATTAAACGTGTTTTAATGCTATATGAATTTATTTGGAATTTTTAGGAATCATTTGGTATATTTAATAAAAGAAAATGGAAACTATAGGAAAAATAAAATGAAAATGAAGAAAAATGGGTGAGGGGTGTGAAAATAGAAAAAATGCAGTTATAATGTTAATTTGGGCCTAAGTTGGGGCATGGAAAGAACATGGATGCCCAGTCCAATAGCATTGAGGTTCACAGGTTTATACAATACACCCTAGTCAATTATTTGACTCAATGTAAACTACTGGATCAAGTCAAGATCAAGGATTAAGCAAAGTACATAAATCATGTGGATAAGAAAGCATGCATATCATAGTAACTAAGAACACGCACACTCAGGAAAAGTCAAAGTCAGCATTATAAAAGAGAGAGAGGGTCATATGAGGGGGAGGGTGATCATTAGTGCACTGACATGTTCTGGAGCCTTAGATTAAAACACATCCTACGATCATGTTATAAACTGGATACCAACTAGGGTTCATGACCTCAAATGGGTGTCACCGGCCAGAGAAGATTAAGGTCATCTTCTCCGGCCATCCTTCAGTGGAATCAAACTTACAAATTAAATAAAATGAGCATGTTGTACATCAATCGAAAGCTGAAGTCAAGTAGAACATGGATCCGACCTCCAAATCAAAATATCAATCATACACAACAAGAATCAAAGTAAAACATTTTGCCCTAAATTTTGCAACTAAGCACATATGGTTCCTATCAACTAGCCAGAGGTCACAATGCTCCTATTGAGCTATAATCAGCATGAAACGAGCTCAAAATTCATGAAACCAAAGCAATAAAAATGGAGATGATTCAAACCTGAAACTGAAATATCTTGAACCAAAAAGAATACCAAAGATGCTTGCTTGATTCTGAGCTTCCAAAGAGAAAAATAAATGCTCTTAATGCTTCAAATCTTGATGAAAATCAATGAGATGATCTTGATGTTGATGACGATTTGAGTTATGTTTCAATGCACCAATGCTCTGAGCTTGTGTAATGATGAAAGTTGAAGAATTCGTGGCAATGAGAGAGAATTTAGAGAAAAATTGCAAAGTGTTTTTTGAGAGAATGATGAAAATTAAGAATCTAACTCAAAATTCTATTATGATTTGCTTTTATATGGATGGTTAACCTCTAACCACTATGTTTGAAGGTTAGAACTAGAGTTAACTTTCTTTGGTTAAAGGTTTTTGCCAAAATGAATCTCAAGCTTCAAAAACCCAAGTGATCTGTGTGATGGTTTATATTCAAGTGTGGTGTACTCACACTTCTTATGGTGATGCCAATGATAGTATGAATGATGATAGAGTGATCTATGGTTGCTGCATAACCTTTAACTTGTCACATACATGGATTATTTTTTGGATTTTCTCATTCTCATGCATGATCATCCATGCTTTTATGTGTGTGTAAGAAATGTGTGCACAAATGGATAAAATAATGGATGGTGAGATCTCATGTGTGTGAAATGGATGAACCAAGGCATAAGAATCAAACAAAACTTCCACACCAAGCAATCAAAGTGCAATGAAAAGTGTGGAGTTTAATGATGAAATTCTTTCAAACTAAGGGATAAAAATATGCAATCTTGGATACAAATGATCCAGAACATTTGATATATCAATTTTTCATTGAAATCAAAGCCAAATAACGCTTCTAAGATGGTGAGAAATGATCAAAACTGAAATATCCAAAACCGCCCCCATGGGCGTGTCAGCTTGGGCCAGGCCTTGGGGCAAATATCAGTTTTGAGGACCCCTCTTTGAACCATCATATCTCCTTATCCTTTGATCAGATGAAAAATAATTCAACATCAAAGTTGTAGAGGAGATGAAAACAAACAACCTTTATGTTTAACAATGTTTCATTTGGAGCTTTCTTGATGGAGAAAATTGCTTGACATTTGTGTAACACCCCAAAATTTTCCCTCTTATTTATTAGCAACATCAAATAGCTTGTGCTTCATTGCATCTCATTTAGGTCATCATGCGCATACATGCATATCATTCGGCTTTATGGTTATGGGATCAAAGTTTTACCTTTCAAGCCTCAGTAGAATGAAAGATGATTATTTGTCAGTTAACGAGCTCAAATCATCCTCCCGAGAGGTATTGTAGGATGATTCTTCAGGCATTGGAACCGTTTGGACATCTCCTACATGTTATATGTTTGGCTCTAAAGCTGATTCCCATCGGCAGACCTTGCTTGGTGATTATTACTGGAAAGTCGGGGTCACTGGTTCACTGATCCACGAACATTGAAATATTCATAATCCCTGCTCAGATCAACATTTTTGAATCGTTCATTTTCCAAAAGAACTGGATTGATGTCTCATCCAACACGAGTGGCAAAACCGAGAGCCAATTCTTTAAAGAAGATATCTGAATACGCGAATTCTCAGAGTCGATACGGTGGAAAAACAGTGAAAAAACAGTGTTGAACTGGTGTATTTCGGACCTTAAAAAAATTCATAACTTTCAGCCGGAATATTTCTTTGAACTGCACTTTCACCAAAAATTATGTTTTATTATCCTCTTCATGCCGTATGTTTTCTCCGAAACCCAATTCTGATCAGAAGGACTCCAAAAATGCAAATTACATGAGGAATTTTGTGAAGTGTTTCACTCTTGACTCAATCTTGCAAAAATCATAACTTGGTCGATTTTTATCATATCGGGTCCGTTCTTGAACCACAAGATCAAAAATTTTGTTATCTTCAGGTTCACAGGCAACTGAGAGTTCGAACGGTATTCCGAAGACTTCCGTTTTTGGTTTATTTCGCAAATTGGAAGTGCTAAACCGGAAAAAAAAAAAGGCTGAACGTCGCCCCACCGTAAATCTCATAACTCGGTCAATTTGTACCATATGATGCCCGTTCTTTTTGGGTTGCATCCCTGACTCATAGATCTAAAACTTTGTTGACAACGCCGAGTCGAGATTCTGCTCCAAAAGGCATGAGCTTGTAACGTTTCCGAGTAGCGGACGATAAAAAAAGATGAAAAAAGATGTTTGTCTCGTCGTTAAAAAAATCATAACTCGCTCAATTTTGATCGTATCGCGTCCGTTCTCAAAGCGTTGTGTCCACGACTCGGTCACGGACAATTGCATGTGAAACGCAAAGTCGAAAATTAGCAACGAGCTGGGGTTTATTTTTTATTAACTTTTCGAAACGTTCGGATTTTACGACAAAGCCTCAATTCCCTTGCCACTATTTATTAAATTTTGAACTTCGTTACCCTCCAATTATTCTCACAAACACTCAAAAAATGGATTTTCTCTCAAAAAAATATCAAGGCTCATGATTTTGAAGCTCTCTCAACTTGTTTATCAAGATTCATCAAAACTCAAGAAAACTATCAAGGATCATCACCTCCGGTAAACTCCGACCACCGCACGACCTCCATCTGGCCACCTCGGAACGCCGCACGCCCTGCCCCTCTCCATCTGAATTTCCGCGCACCTCACTCCCTCCGTCTTTGCGACTTTGTTTCGATTCTTTATTCGGTAATTGTCTCTTGTTTTTTGATTTTTGGTTAATAGAATAATTGATTTTATCATTAAGTGTGAATTTTTTGTTGAATATTCTTGAATAATTATTGTGTTTTTGATTAATTGATAGTGAATTGGGATGAGTTAATTAGTTCTTGAAATAATTAATTATTAACTTGCGAAATCTGATTTATTATGTGTGAATTCATTTACCTTTTGTTGATTGATTTTCATAAGTGTTTTAACATGATAATTGTGTTCTCAATATTCTCCTTTGGTCAAAACTATACCTTTATAAACATCATACCCATAACTACATTTTTGCCCATTTCCAGCAAGTATCCTCAATCTTCAATTGCATTTTTCTCCTTCATTACATAACCCATGAACATGAAATCATATACCAAAACATAGGGAATTTCATGTAGATTCATGAACTTCAAGAATTTCTCAAATTGGAGTTATGAGTAAAAACTTATGACCTGTTTAGTGG
Source organism: Lathyrus aphaca (assembly GCA_963966055.1). Classification (NCBI taxonomy): domain Eukaryota; kingdom Viridiplantae; phylum Streptophyta; class Magnoliopsida; order Fabales; family Fabaceae; genus Lathyrus; species Lathyrus aphaca. The sequence continues at coordinate 503,727,503 of OZ014520.1, forward strand.
AGCTGCACCATAAAATACGAAAATGGGTTTGAACATGATGAATTTAAGTTGTTTTTCTGTTGTCTCTATCTCTTGCTTCCGCAAAAATTTTGAGTTACTAATTGTGAATTATTGATTTACTTTCCGTGTGTCGAGAATGATGCTTAAGTGATTAATTATTGATTTACTTCTCGCGTGTCGAAGTTTAATCTTGAAGTGCTAATTGTTGAGTTGTTGTGCATGATTGAATCATATTTTGACTCTTATTTGTTGCATCAACTCATGGAACCTTGTTGTATGTTTGGTATATAACACTTTTTTTGAGAATTCTTACATTATTATACATGTATATGTTGGAATTTCACTTGGTTATGTTTGAATGATCATCTAGTGACATCTGTGCGAGTTTCAAGCGTTTTCGAGCACATTTTTCATATGGTTTCGGTTCTGCCCCAATTTTGAAAGTCATACTTTTGCATGGACTTAATTCAAACCGATTGCATATTTGAGTCCTTTGGCACGTTTACAAGCTTCCATGTGATTTTCGTTTAATTTTGAGTCGGTGATTTTTGACATGTATTTTCCATTTTGAGGCTTTTTAAGCTCAATTTGGTGTGATTTTTGTGCATTGATCTTGTTTTGACTTGTACTTATGTTTGTTGATCATTTGTCATCCATTGTGAATGAAATTGTTTGATTCTGGTTTGGTTTCGCATGTGATTTATGTTATTGCATAGTTGCTGCCCCATTTTGAAACATGTGTTCTGATGCACATGCATGACTCGTATGCTAATTATTGTGTTTGGTTTTGAGATGTGATGCATAGGTGCAACTTTCAGTTGCGCCTCATTGTGGTTTCTAATGATTTTGTTGAGTTTATGCAAGGATTTGCAAGGTTTCGATGACAGTGGTTCTTCATTGATTAATTATGGAAGACTAATAATTTATTTTGCTTATTGGAGATTACAAGATCTTGCACGAAGTTTTTGGTTTTCTTTTTATGCGAGGAATCTTCACATCAACCAAGTAAGAAATATCGACTTTAATGTATCATTCTAGCTTGTATGTGGCTTAGGATCATATAATGTAAGTGTTCTGGGCAGGCCCAATTCCCATAATTGGGCCAAGCAAACCAACTTGGCAGAAGCGCTCGACGTCGAGCGACGTTAAGGATAATGGTCTCTGTCGACCAAAGATATACCGACCAAGAGAAAGCCCTCCAACGGCTAGTTTTGACCGTTACCTATCTTTACGGATTTCGCGATCCGCGCCCAACGGTGTGGACCAATAATCTTCCATTTAATCCCATATATAAACCCTCTCATTTGAGAGGGTCAGGTATTCAATTCTCTGACCTTAATTCTTGTACTTGCTCACTCTTTGCTCAGTATCTGACTTCAACATCGGAGTGCCTTGCTGGTACACCCCCCTCCTATCCTCATCAGTCGTCCTTCAACAACGCTCGAAGTCAGCCGTATCGAATCCTGATCTCCAGGTACGATCAGGTGGCGCCGTCTGTGGGAATCTGATTTCCCCGTTCTTCTCTCTCAAAGTCTTCAAAGAACCAAAAATTTTACCAAGATCCATGGCTGCTCGAGACAATCCGGACAACCGATCAAACGACGGCATAATCCTCACGCTACGTGAGAGCAACATTCACCATCCTCCGCACGAAGAAACCGTGCAAGATCACCCAGACGGGAAGACGGCCTCGCCTTCTCCCGACCGCGATCAACCTCTGGAGAGTCGCCCGGAAGTCATTTTTCCCGCGACTCCTTCGGGATCCGACTTCACCGCACTGGCCAAAATCCTGAATCAGACAAATCTGCTGCTCCTCACCCATGGCGAGAAAATTGCTCGTCTCGAGGATAATTACTGTCGACCCCAGTCTCCCGCGAGACACCAGAGAAGGCACAGTCCCTCTCCTCCCATAAGAAAGAGGAAGGGACACATCGACGAATCTATTGGCGACAAACGACCTCGTCAGTCTCCCCCGCGGTCTTCCCCTTCAAGAAAGTCAAGAAGGAGTAGATCAAGATCTGCGTCTCCCCGGCGAACAAAGAAGCGCGCTCCCAGATCCCCTTCGTTCAACTCCAGCAACGACGAAGACGCCCAGGGTCCTCTCTCGTCGGAAATCATGGCGGCTAAACTTCCAAGAGGTTTAGAGAAACCCCCATCGTTAGGCTCGTATGAAGGAACTACAGATCCAGATGAGCATATCGAGAATATCGATGCGCTACTCGACTACCGAGGAGTACGAGGAGCGATCAAATGTCGCCTCTTTCCTACAACCTTGAGGAAAGGCGCGATGACATGGTATAAAAGCCTTGAAGCTGAATCCATCACTTCCTGGAAACAACTTGGACGCACGTTTTCCAGGCACTTCACCGCCTCAAGGCGGCACCCAAAAACAGAAGCTTCGCTCGAAGCGATCATCCAAGGGAAAGACGAGCCTTTGCGAACTTACATCGAAAAGTTCAACAAAGAGGCAGTCCAGGTGTCCACAACCGACGATATGAAGAAGTATTTGTTTGAACGAGGATTGCGCCCGTCAACAGATTTCCACCGGGCAGTCGACATCGAGACCCCTGCCACCCTCGACGCATTCTTGCTGAAAGCCCAAGCTTATATCCAGTATGAGGAAAAGCAGGCTGCCAGCTCCGTACGAGACGCTCAACGTCGTGAGGATGCGAAGCCCCACCGAGTCGATGAGCTCTCGACATCTCGTCGAGGAGGAGACAAAAGAAAGGATGACCACTCCCGTGAACCGCAGGAGCACAGAGGACCCGTCGGTCGATTTCACGAATATACTCCACTCCTGGCATCCAGGAGAAAATCTTGTTTGAATGTGCCAACTCAGAATTCAGGCAAGCAGGGGTACGCTTTCCGAAGCAGCAACCTAGCAAACCGGGCACAGACAAAACAAAATATTGCAGATTCCACAAAAGTCATGGCCACAATACAGAAGACTGCATCCATCTCAAGGACGTAATCGAAATACTTATCAAGGACGGGCACCTTAAGCAATTCACCAAATCCAGGGATACTCCTCGACAAGAAGCACAGGAAACTCAAAAGATCGAGGAGGCTATACCCGTTCCTGCAGATGCAAACATGCAAGTTGCTTTGAGCATCTATCGCCCGGAAGATTTCTTCTTACCCGATCACACTGGGAATCCGGGGTACCTTTCCTCCTATAGCCCATGGGAAACCTTTCCATCCGCAATGGTCATCTCAGGGGGAGGGTTCAACAAAATCACGGTCGGATCCGTAAAGCGAAAATTCGACCAGCTGATTGCGAAGGGGCCCGCGCAGAACGCAACCCTGGACCCACCAAGAGAAGGCTCGATACCCCTTGCCTTTTACCGAGAAGAACTCTTGGGATGGGCACCAAACGCAAGCATCCCACTACTCATCCGGGCGCGAATGGCGAATTTTGATGTGAGAAGAATCTTGGTGGACCAAGGCAGCTCCTGCGACATTATGTACTCCCAGTTATTTTCAACACTCCAGTTGAACGAAACACACCTGACTCCATACGTCGGGTCAGACTTGCAAGGTTTCAACGGGGCGGTCTCTCGACCATGGGGCTACGTCGATCTGTTTGTCACCTTCGGAGCGACCGAAACAGCCATGACGGTCCGAGTCCAGTTCCTAGTCGTGGATTGCCCGTCGCTATACCAGTGCATTCTGGGACGACCGACACTAGCCGAGCTGATCGTCGTTCCATCCACCGTCCACTTGAAGATGAAATAATATACTACTTGGGGCAAGGTTGCCACACTGCACGGAGACGTCGATGCTGCTCGTCGGTGTTTCGAAGCAGCATCTAAAGGTCTTAGCTCAATATTTTACCAACCAAACCCTTCAGCATTGACTTCACCGGATGCTCCACAAACATCCAGGGCCTTCCCTCAGGCAGACTCAATCGATCTGGACTGCAGGTTCTCAGACGACAACGAGGGCATTCAGAAGCCAACAGATTCACTGTCCCGACCAGTCCCAGACGGAGAGTTCGAGCTGATTCCCCTGGGAGATGACCCAACCCGGTGAGTTAAGATTGGAGCACATATGCCCGACTTGGCAAAACGACAGTTGGAAGCTTGGCTCAAAGGGAACGCATATCTGTTTGCCTGGAGCGTCGTAGAGATGCCAGGACTCGACCCCGAGACAGCCTGCCATCACCTCTCCATCGACCCAACACACAAAGCGGTCGCCCAACGCAGGAGGAAGCAGTCGACCGAAAAAACTGAAGCAGTTGAATCTGCTGTTAAAGACCTCCTAGAGGCAAAATTTGTAACCGAGGCCAGGTATACAACCTGGCTCTCAAATGTTGTACTTGTGAAGAAATCTAATGGAAAGTGGAGAATGTGTGTTGATTATACTGATCTCAACCGAGCGTGCCCGAAAGACGCATACCATTTACCTAACATTGATAAATTGGTCGACAATTCGTCCGGCTTCAAACTATTGTCCTTCATGGACGCCTACTCAGGGTATAATCAAATACCCATGGCCGTGTCCGACAAAAACTACACGGCCTTCATGACCAAATCGGGCAACTACTATTATAACGGCATGCCCTTCGGTCTAAAAAACGCAGGCGCGACATATCAGCGCATGATGAATAAGGTATTCCGGGCAGAAATCGGGGACATGCTCGAAGTATATATGGACGACATGATCGTCAAATCTCAACAAGAAACGGACCACGCGTCCCACTTACGAAAAGTGTTCGATCAGGCACGAAAATGCAAAATGCGTTTCAATCCCGAGAAGTGCACATTTGGGGTCCGAGCAGGGAAGTTCCTCGGATTCTATCTGACCGAACGAGGCATAGAAGCCAATCCCGACAAATGTCGGGCATTCGCAGAACTTCCAACTCCTACTTCTAAAAAATCCATACAATCATTAAATGAGGTCCTCACTTCCATCGCTCGGTTTGTGGCGAAATCCGCTCAACATGCTATCCCCTTTTACAAACTCCTCCGCAAAGAGGCCACTTTTGAATGGACGAAGGAGTGCGAGCTAGCGTTGTCCCACCTGAAGAAGGCACTAAGTGAACCCCCAGTTTTGTCGAGACCTAAAGAAGGGGAGATACTTTATCTTTATCTTGTCGTTGCAAACGAAGCCGTGAGCGCGGCCCTCATACGCGACTTACCCGAGGGGCAGAAGCCTGTTTATTTTACGAGCAAGGCACTCCATGGCCCTGAATTTCGGTACCTCCAGGTAGAAAAGGTGGCACTGGCCCTCATTTTTGCAGCCAGAAGGCTACGCCATTATTTCTTGGCCCACACCATCATCGTAAGAACAAATCAACCCATAAGACAATTGCTCGGTCAACCAGACATGGTCGGGCGAATGTTAAAATGGTCGTTGGAACTATCAGAATTCGACATCAAATTCGAGGGAAGACAAGCCCTCAAAGCTCAAATGTTGGTTGACTTCGTGGCAGAACTCACTTTCACTGAACAGGAGCCAAAATCTCCATCCAAATGGACCATCTTCGTGCACGGAGCATCTGGTCCAGCAGGTAGCGGAGCTGGGGTCATTTTAGAAAACGAAGAAGGGAACATCATCGAAGTATCCTTAACCCTATCTTTCCCCACTTCCAACAACCAGGCAGAATACGAGGCCTTCCTAAGAGGCATACGACTCGCTACCGACCTAGAGGCAGAAGAAATCACAATCTGCACGGATTTTCAATTGGTCGCTAGTCAAGTCCGAGGAGATTTCCAAGCCAAAAACGATAACATGGCACAGTACTTAGCCCTCGTAAAAAGCGAGCTAAAGCGATTCAGAAACGTAGAAGTCAAACACGTCCCGCGAGAGAACAATACCCGAGCCGACATCCTTTCCAAGTTGGCAAGCACTAAAAGGAAGGGAAACAACAAATCCGTCATACAGAAAACGCTTCCCCGACCAAGCATTGGGCAATCGTCAATCCATCTAGACGTTAATCTTGTGGGCGACACGAACTGCTGGATGGCCCCAGTGTTTAACTACCTAACTAAAGGAGAGTTACCGGCCGACCCGAAAATGGCCAGCATAATACGACGAAGATCATGCTCATATTCTCTAGTGGGTGGACGTATGTATCGTCGAGGATTCTCTACACCTCTCCTCAGGTGCGTAGAAGAAGAGAACATCCCACACGTACTAAGAGAAGTCCATGAAGGAATTAATGCGCAACATCCACGCGAACGGTCGTTGGCCCGAAAGATCCTCCGAGCAGGATACTATTGCCCACACTCCAACACGACGCAAAGGAGCACGTGAAAAGGTGCGGCAAGTGCCAACGACACGGGGACGTACACGTAGCACCCCCTTCCGAGCTAAAATCACTATCGTCGCCTTGGCCATTCGCATGGTGGGGGATGGATATCTTAGGACCATTCGTCGTCGGATCCGGCCAAAATAAATACCTAATTGTAGGCGTCGATTATTTCACCAAGTGGATAGAAGCTGAGGCCTTAGCCAAAATTACTGCACTCAACATACTACGTTTCTTCAAGAGGAACATCCTCGCCCGGTTCGGGGTACCGCTCGCCATTGTGACCGACAACGGCACTCAGTTTACAGATAAACACTTCAAAGAATTTGTTGCATCAATAGGAACGAAACAGCACTTCGCTTTGGTGGAGCACCCCCAAACTAACGGGAAAGCAGAGGCCGCGAACAGGGTAATCCTAAGAGGCTTGAAACGAAGACTGGACGAACACAAGAAACATTGGGTCGAGGAGTTACACAGCGTGCTGTGGGCATATAAGACCACCCCCCACTCAACAACCGGGGAGTTCCCATTCCGATTGGCGTATGGGACCGAGGCAGTGATCCCTATAGAAATGCACGTCTGATCCAGACGCACAGAGTCCCCAATGGACCAGGACACCAACTCCGAAGCTTTGAGGGACGAGCTTGATCTGGTCAAAGAAGTTCGATCAGAGGCTGCTCTCCCGGAGGTCGTTCTCAAATAAAAAATAGCCGCTCGATACGATTCTAAAGTCATAAGACGAACGTTCGCTGTGATTTCTGACGAACAACCTCTGGTTAACCAATCTTTTACAGGATTGGGTTACTTGCAGGACCAACCAAACAAGTCTTAGGACACATGTGCAATTTTGTTGTCAGATTACTCTTAGTGTTTGATAATTGTTTGTGGTTTGTTTTGTCAATGATATTAAAATCTTGAATGTTTGAATGTAAAAGTAAAGTAAACTAAAAGTTGAACAAAGAGTAAAGAAAAATGGCAAAAATACCATAAATTTTGCAGAAAAGTAAAGAAACTGGAAGTAAAAGAATTGGACGAAAAAGACTTGTAATTTAAATAACTTGAAAAAAATTGGTGTTCAACACGTACATTTCTCCAAATATCAAACTCGTTTCTCTCACATTGGGTACTTCGAGTATTTTTTACAGGATTATTGTACAAGTTTTCACCCCTGATTCTACAACAACTACCCTATTTATATACAAATAAAATAACTGCCTAAAACGGAAAAATCCTAACTATTTGACACTTGTCAATCTGCATGTATTCTTCTTTTCCTGAAGCTTCCACGCGTCCAACTGCCAAATGTTGTAACTTTTGAATTTGAATTCTTCCTCTTTGTGACGAAACGCTGCATCTCTTCGTTTTGTCAAATTGTCGAAGAGAACAAAACTCTTCAAACTTTATAGGATAATGCCTTTGTCGAAATCTCTTCCAACCTATCTTCTTTCGAAATGTCGAAAAGCACACCAATTCTTCAAATTCTGTTAAATGTTGAACTGTAATGAAAGTTCTTCAAACTTTGTCTGCTGAAACATTCCTCATATTCCCGTCGAAGTATTTGAACATCTGGTCTTGTCGAAAATATCAAAACTTCTTCTGAATATCTTTATTTTCTTTCTCCTTTATTTGGTGACCATTTCCTTAGTAAAAACATGATTTTACATCTTAACTCATGGTGTCGAAATTATGTGCCTACAACCCCCAAGACCGAAGTCGCGTACTCATACATAGAGAATTTTCGACCGCCAAAGTCCGAGAAGATGCGGTCGTCATCCCCTGGGCAAGTTACGATCCAGTCAGCAGGGTCGCCAACAGCGGGCAGCGGCTCCGCGCGAGGCCTTGAAAACGAGGACACTTTGTCCAGCAGGTCCTCCACCACCCATTCTTCGGGCGAGGTCCTTATTTCTTAAGGGCATCGAGGCGAATCTGTCGAAGCCCCCTCCTCCATGGTGCTCGCGTCCGATTCTCCTGAAGAACTCCCGGAGTCGGAGTGAACTGATGCAGAAGATCCAGAGTCTTCCGAGGACGTTTCTTCCGAGGAAACCTCCAACGGGTCCATGAGCGAGTTTTCACCTGAAAAAGCAGAGGAAAGGTGTCAGTGAATTCGATTAAGAATATCAAATTCACCCTTCCACCGCTCGACAAGTGAAAGGGCGCACATCGACCCAGGAACAGGGTCCCGAGCTATAGCCCTGGCTGACCATCGCTCAGAGCGATGGCTAACGCCCAACGTCAGAAATTACAGAATCTAAGTCTAAATACTTATCAGATCCCAAGTCAATGTCGACCAACACCTACGTCGACCATGAGCTAGGGTTTGTAGCCGACCAACAACGGTGGCATAAATTCTAGGGCTTACTGGTTTTAATCTAAAACTACCGTAAAAACTACCCTAAACCACATGCATTTATAAGATATCTAGCCTATAACTACCGTAAACACGAAAAAGAAGTTGTACCTTGTGCTTGAGAAGCCATTTGTAGAAGAGGTAGAGTATGGAAACGGTGGTCGACGGTAGGATGCGGTGGTCGACGGCTGTGAATGGCGGTTGATAGACGAGCAAGACGTCGGAGAAGAAGACGAAACGAAAAAGCTTAAAATAAAGCCTTGGGATCCTATTTATAGGGAAGGAAACACGTGCAGACGCGCGTGACCCCTACCCCTAGCCAATTATTACCTACGCACTAGCCCCCAAGCTAGCCGTCAGGTCATTAATAGGTGCGAATTCTCCAAGCGCTTCAACTGGCTCTCTGATGAAAAATCACAAGTCCGCAGTGACTGTGGATCTGACGGCCAACGCTCCTCCCAAGCCGAAGCATGTGTTGCCTCCGTGCTTCGTGAAGCGTAACTTCTTCGAAGGGACGAGCATGGAGGTGGACCGTGCAGACTCCCTGTACCTAGAAGCTATGAATCATCCTGCCCGGTGACTATCTCTGGCTCAGGATGCAAGTGCTGTCATGCGGGTCTTGTTGATGGCCTGGCAGACGGCTGAAGGAAATCCCGGGCAGGAGAGGGAGATAGTGAAGCTGAAGGAGCAGCTGGCTGCAGCTGAGGAGAAGTTGAAGACGGCCACTAAAGAAGCCACTGCCACGGCCAAGGAGCTGACCGAGCGGGGCAGCATTATTGCTAAACTGGAGGTTGACAAGAGGAGAGCTCTGGAGCAGAACAAAAGGTTGAAGGATGCCTTCTGCCCAAAGGAGGATGAAGATGCTGAAACCAAGAGCATGGTGACTAGGGCATATTTCCTTGCTCGGATCGACCAAGATATGGAAGATCTGAACTCGTCGACTGAGCTCAGTTTCCAGAATGTTGTGGATCAAATAAGGGCTCTTCATCCTGACCTGGCTTTGGACACCAGTCGGATCAGCTACCTCTACAAAGTCGAGGATGGCCAGATTGTGGTTCCCTCGGATTTGGTAGTGGAGGATTCTCAGCCTGGGGCGATTGTTCAGCCTGGTCAACCTGAAGCACAGCCGGACCAGGGCGAGGCTCGACAAGGAGAGGGTCAACCTGATGGCGAGGATGATTAGTTTTTGGCCTGCGTGCCTTGTAATTTATTGTGTTTCTTTATGGGGGCGTGGTCCCCTTTGTAAGTAATTATGAACAAGTCGGCCCCTCGAGGTCGCATTTTTGTATCGGAAATTGATGTTATTAATGCTCGTTTGTTTCACTATATTTTCTGTTCAACTGCTCATCCGTCGGAGGACTGTTTTCTTTATATTTCAAACGCTAAGTGTTTGTCGTGCATTTCTACACTAATTGGATATGATCGAATGAATACGGGGTGTGTTTGTGATCTATTGGTTTGGGGGACCAATCAGATTTTGGAGTTTTACTCCTAGTCGGTGCCCGGGCCAAGGTAATGGCCCGAGCTCCGTGGCTTGAACGTCCCATCGCGAGCTGGGGTTCTGCCTGGTCGTGGTACTTAGGCGACGTCGGACTCGTTTGAGTATCCGCCCATGCGACAGGTTTCTCCTTCTCTTGGAGGGAGACCCTGATGATCATGTTATTTTTGGGCTGTCGTGCTTGTACCTGGGCACGCAGTTCTTAGTCAGTCTCATCGCTCCTCGCTTGAGAGTTGAGCGAGGTGACTTTGTGAGTTAGTTGTAATATTGCTTGAGCTTTTCGGCGTTCCATGGCCGAGCAAGTTCTTCCCCGTGTAGGTTTTCTAAATAATAGGCTCCGTTTTCGGTTTTTTCTCGGACGCGATATGGGTCCTCCCAATTGGGTGTAAGTTTTCCCTCGCGGGGGTCCCTGTGATTTCTTCTAAGAACAAGACTGTCCACCTCGAAAGTTCGTCTTATGACTTTAGAATCGTATCGAGCGGCTATTTTTTGTTTGAGAACGGCCTCCCGGAGAGCAGCCTCTGATCGAACTTCTTCGACCAGATCAAGCTTGTCCCTCAAAGCTTCGGAGTTGGTGTCCTGGTCCATTGGGGACTCTGTGCGTCTGGATCGGACGTGCATTTCTATAGGGATCACTGCCTCGGTCCCATACGCCAATCGGAATGGGGACTCCCCGATTGTTGAGTGGGGGGTGGTCTTATATGCCCACAGCATGCTGTGTAACTCCTCGACCCAGTGTTTCTTGTGTTCGTCCAGTCTTCGTTTCAAGCCTCTTAAGATTACCCTGTTCGCGGCCTCTGTTTGCCCGTTAGTTTGGGGGTGCTCCACCGAAGCGAAGTGTTGTTTCATTCATATTGATACAACAAATTCTTTGAAGTGTTTATCTGTAAACTGAGTGTCGTTGTCGGTCACAATGGCGAGTGGTACCCCGAACCGGGCGAGGATGTTCCTCTTGAAGAAACGTAGTATGTTGAGTGCAGTAATTTTGGCTAAGGCCTCAGCTTCTATTCACTTGGTGAAATAATCGACGCCTACAATTAGGTATTTATTTTGGTCGGATCCGACGACGAATGGTCCTAAGATATTCATCCCCCACCATGCGAATGGCCAAGGCGACGATAGTGATTTTAGCTCGGAAGGGGGTGCTACGTGTACGTCCCCGTGTCGTTGGCACTTGTCGCACCTTTTCACGTGCTCCTTTGCGTCGTGTTGGAGTGTGGGCCAATAGTATCCTGCTCGAAGGATCTTTCGGGCCAACGACCGTCCGCCTGGATGTTGCGCATTAATTCCTTCATGGACTTCTCTTAGTACGTGTGGGATGTTCTCTTCTTCTACGCACCTGAGGAGAGGTGTAGAGAATCCCCGACGATACATACGTCCACCCACTAGAGAATATGAGCATGATCTTCGTCGTATTATGCTGGCCATTTTCGGGTCGGCCGGTAACTCTCCTTTAGTTAGGTAGTTAAACACTGGGGTCATCCAGCAGTTCGTGTCGCCCACGAGATTAACGTCTAGATGGATTGACAATTGCCCAATGCTTGGTCGGGGAAGCGTTTTCTGTATGACGGATTTGTTGTTTCCCTTCCTTTTAGTGCTTGCCAACTTGGAAAGGATGTCGGCTCGGGTATTGTTCTCTCGCGGGACGTGTTTGACTTCTACGTTTCTGAATCGCTTTAGCTCGCTTTTTACGAGGGCTAAGTACTCGGCCATGTTATCGTTTTTGGCTTGGAAATCTCCTCGGACTTGACTAGCGACCAATTGAGAATCTGTGCAGATTGTGATTTCTTCTGCCTCTAGGTCGGTAGCGAGCCGTATGCCTGCTAGGAATGCCTCGTATTCCGCCTGGTTGTTGGAAGTGAGGAAAGATAGGGTTAAGGATACTTCGATGATGTTCCCTTCCTCGTTTTCTAAAATGACCACAGCTCCGCTACCTGCTGGACCGGATGCTCCGTCCACGAAGATGGTCCATCTGGATGGAGATTTTGGCTTCTGTTCAGTGAAAGTGAGTTCTGCCACGAAGTCGGCCAACGTTTGAGCTTTGAGGGCTTGTCTTCCCTCGAATTTGATGTCGAATTCTGATAGTTCCAACGACCATTTTAACATTCGCCCGGTCATGTCTGGTCGACCGAGCAATTGTCTTATGGGTTGGTTTGTTCTTACGATGATGGTGTAGGCCAAGAAATAATGGCGTAGCCTTCTGGCTGCAAAAAGGAGGGCCAGGGCCACCTTTTCTACCTGGAGATACCGAATTTCAGGGTCATGGAGTGCCTTGCTCGTAAAATAAACAGGCTTCTGCCCCTCGGGTAAGTCGCGTATGAGGGTCGCGCTCACTGCTTCGTTTGCAACGGCAAGATAGAGATAAAGTATCTCCCCTTCTTCAGATCTGGACAAAACTGGGGGTTCACTTAGTGCCTTCTTCAGGTGGGACAACGCTAGCTCGCACTCCTCCGTCCATTCAAAAGTGGCCTCTTTGCGGAGGAGTTTGTAAAAGGGGAGTGCATGTTGAGCGGATTTCGCCACAAACCGAGCGAGGGAAGTGAGGACCCCATTTAATGATTGTATGGATTTTTTAGAAGTAGGAGTTGGAAGTTCTGCGAATGCCCGGCATTTGTCGGGATTGGCTTCTATGCCTCGTTCGGTCAGATAGAATCCGAGGAACTTCCCTGCTCGAACCCCAAATGTGCACTTCTCGGGATTGAAACGCATTTTGCATTTTCGTGCCTGATCGAACACTTTTCGTAAGTGGGACGCGTGGTCCGTTTCTTGTTGAGATTTGACGATCATGTCGTCCATATATACTTCGAGCATGTCCCCGATTTCTGCCCGGAATACCTTATTCATCATGCGCTGATATGTCGCGCCTGCGTTTTTTAGACCGAAGGGCATGACGTTATAATAGTAGTTGCCCGATTTGGTCATGAAGGTCGTGTATTTTTTGTCGGACACGGCCATGGGTATTTGATTATACACTGAGTAGGCGTCCATGAAGGACAATAGTTTGAAGCCGGACGAATTGTCGACCAATTTATCAATGTTAGGTAAATGGTATGCGTCTTTCGGGCACGCCCGGTTGAGATCAGTATAATCAACACACATTCTCCACTTTCCATTAGATTTCTTCACAAGTACAACATTTGAGAGCCAGGTTGTGTACCTGGCCTCGGTTACAAATTTTGCCTCTAGGAGGTCTTTAACAGCAGATTCAGCTGCTTCAGTTTTTTCGGTCGACTACTTCCTCCTGCGTTGGGCGACCGCTTTGTGTGTTGGGTCGATGGAGAGGTGATGGCAGGCTGTCTCGGGGTCGAGTCCTGGCATCTCTACGGCGCTCCAGACAAACAGATTTGCGTTCCCTTTGAGGCAAGCTTCCAACTGTCATTTTGCCAAGTCGGGCATATGTGCTCCAATCTTAACACACCGGGTTGGGTCATCTCCCAGGGGAATCAGCTCGAACTCTCCGTCTGGGACTGGTCGGGACAGTGAATCTGTTGGCTTCTGAATGCCCTCGTTGTCGTCTGAGAACCTGCAGTCCAAATCGATTGAGTCTACATGAGGGAAGGCCCTGGATGTTTGTGGAGCATCTGGTGAAGTCAATGCTGAAGGGTTTGGTTGGTAAGATATTGAGCTAAGACCTTTAGATACTGCTTCGAAACACCGGCGAGCAGCATCGACATCTCCGTGCAGTGTGGCAACCTTGCCCGAAGTAGTATAGTATTTCATCTTCAGGTGGACGGTGGATGGAACGGCGATCAACTCGGCTAGTGTCGGTCGTCCCAGAATGCACTGGTATAGCGACGGGCAATCCACGACTAGGAACTGGACTCGGACCGTCCTGGATGTTTCGGTCGCTCCGAAGGTGACAAACAGATCGACGTAGCCCCATGGTCGAGAGACCGTCCCGTTGAAACCTTGCAAGTCTGACCCGACGTATGGAGTCAGGTGCGTTTCGTTCAACTGGAGTGTTGAAAATAACTGGGAGTACATAATGTCGCAGGAGCTGCCTTGGTCCACCAAGATTCTTCTCACATCAAAATTCGTCATTCGCGCCCGGATGAGTAGTGGGATGCTTGCGTTTGGTGCCCCTCCCAAGAGTTTTTCTCGGTAAAAGGCAAGGGGTATCGAGCCTTCTCTTGGTGGGTCCAGGGTTGCGTTCTGCGCGGCCCCTTCGCAATCAGTTGGTCGAATTTTCGCTTTACGGATTCGACCGTGATTTTGTTGAACCCTCCCCCTGAGATGACCATTGCGGATGGAAAGGTTTCCCATGGGTTATAGGAGGAAAGGTACCCCGGATTCCCAGTGTGATTGGGTAGGAAGAAATCTTCCGGGAGATAGATGCTCAAAGCAACTTGCATGTTTGCATCTGCAGGAACGGGTATAGCCTCCTCGATCTTTTGAGTTTCCTGTACTTCTTGTCGAGGAGTATCCCTGGATTTGGTGAATTGCTTAAGGTGTCCGTCCTTGATAAGTATTTCGATTGCGTCCTTGAGATGGATGCAGTCTTCTGTATTATGGCCATGACTTTTGTGGAATCTACAATATTTTGTTTTGTCTGTGCCCGGTTTGCTAGGTTGCTGCTTCGGAAAGCATACCCCTGCTTGCCTGAATTCTGAGTTGGCACATTCGGACAAGATTTTCTCCTGGATGCCAGGAGTGGAGTATATTCGTGAAATCGGCCGACGGGTCCTCTGTGCTCCCGCGGTTCACGGGAGCGATCATCCTTTCTTTTGTCTCCTCCTCGACGAGATGTCGGGGGCTCATCGACTCGGTGGGGCTTCGCATCCTCGCGACGTCGAGCGTCTCGTACGGAGATGGCAGCCTGCTTTTCCTCATACTAGATATAAGCTTGGGCTTTCAGCAAGAATGTGTCGAGGGTGGCAGGGGTCTCGATGCCGACTGCCCGGTAGAAATCTGTTGACGGTCGCAGTCCTCGTTCCAACAAATACTTCTTCATATCGTCGGTTGTGGACACCTGGACTGCCTCTTTGTTGAACCTTTCGATGTAAGTTCGCAAAGGCTCGTCTTTCCATTGGATGATCGCTTCAAGCGAAGCTTCTGTTTTTAGGTGCCGCCTTGAGGCGGTGAAGTGCCTGGAAAACGTGCGTCCAAGTTGTTTCCAGGAAGTGATGGATTCAGCTTCAAGGCTTTTATACCACGTCATCGCGCCTTTCCTCAAGGTTGTAGGAAAGAGGCGACATTTGATCGCTCCTCGTACTCCTCGGTAGTCGAGCAGCGCATCGATATTCTCGATATGCTCATCTGGATCTGTAGTTCCGTCATACGAGCCTAACAGTGGGGGTTTCTCTAAACCTCTTGGAAGTTTAGCCGTCATGATTTCCGACGAGAGAGGACTCCGGGCGTCTTCGTCGTTGCTGGAGTTGAACGAAGGGGATCTGGGAGCGCGCTTCTTTGTTCGCCGGGGAGACGCAGATCTTGATCTGCTCCTTCTTGACTTTCTTGAAGAGGAAGACCGCGGGGGAGACTGACGAGGTCGTTTGTCGCCAATAGATTCGTCAATGTGTCCCTTCCTCTTTCTTATGGGAGGAGAGGGACTGTGCCTTCTCTGGTGTCTCGCGGGAGACTGGGGTCGACAGTAATTATCCTCGAGACGAGCAATTTTCTCGCCATGGGTGAGGAGCAGCAGATTTGTCTGATTCAGGATTTCGACCAGTGCGGCGAAGTCGGATCCCGAAGGAGTCGAGGGAAAAATGACTTACGGGCGACTCTCTAGAGGTTGATCGCGGTTGGGAGAAGGCGAGTCCGTCTTCCCGTCTGGGTGATCTTGCACGATTTCTTCGTGCGGAGGATGGTGAATGTTGCTCTCACGTAGCGTGAGGATCATGCAGTCGTTTGATCGGTTGTCCGGATTGTCTCGAGCAGCCATGGATCTTGGTAAAAACTTTGGTTCTTTAAAGACTTTGAGAGAGAAGAACGGGGAAATCAGATTCCCACAGACGGCACCACCTGATCGTACCTGGAGATCAATATCCGATACGGCTGGCTTCGAGCATTGTTGAAGGACGGCTGATGAGGATAGGAGGGGGTGTACCTGCAAGGCACTCCGATGCTGAAGTCAGATACTGAGCAAAGAGTGAGCAAGTACAAGAATTAAGGTCAGAGAATTGAATATCTGACCCTCTCAAATGAGAGGGTTTATATAAGGGATTAAGTGGAAGATTATTGGTCCACACCGTTGGGCGCGGATCGCGAAATCCGTAAAGATAGGTAACGGTCAAAACTAGTCGTTGGAGGGCTTTCTCTTGGTCGATATATCTTTGGTCGACAGAGACCACTATCCTTAACGTCGCTCGACGTCGAGCGCTTCTGCCAAGTTGGTTTGCTTGGCCCAATTATGGGAATTGGGCCTGCCCATAACAGTAAGAAATTTGGATTTTTGATTCAAAGTTGTCCCGAAAGACATTGTTTTGGTTTAAGGAACCGAAAAGTAATTTTTTCCAATAGGTGTGAAACTAACTTTTAATGTGTGATTAACCACTAGAATATATGACATTTTTATGCTCTTTGGGATTTTTTTTCATTATTTTTTGTCATTTTGAATCCACTTTGTGGAGTTGTTTTTTGGCGATCATGCCTTGTTATCTTGCTCATTGAGTGAAATGTTTCGACACTTTGATGGATAATTGTGTGAATTCCTTTTAGTTCAAGTAAGCTACTGACTTCATCATTCCATGATTAAAATTTAATATTTTTTCAAACCTTTTTGCTATTTTTCCTTTCTCTTGGATTATAGGTCACAATTAGAGATGATTTGGTTTGTGCATTAGATCATAAGGAGGCATTCATGCCATTTGCTTGAGATAATTTAAGGTCACCTTTAGGGATTATTTATAAGTCCTATTTAGAACATTAGAGGTCATTTGTTTAGAGTTATAGGTCATATGCATTGTGTTTTCATTTGGTTTGTGTTTGTGTTCAAAATGCATTCTTAACTTGAAAGTTTTGACCTAGTTTTGTTTCTCTCTTCTTCTAATGCTTAACATGACTTGTGTTTGAATCATCTATACTCATTCATACATATCATTTGAATTTTATCCTTGGAATGCTACTGACCTAGGTTCTTTATCATTCATATTCACATGACATGCATCTTTAAAGCATCTTTGATCTTGTATGATACTTGTAATACTTGCCTCACTTCTTCTTCATCTTTCTTCCTATACTTGAACATTCATTCTCATATCATGTATTATCATTCATAGGTATCATAAGGCATTTATAATTGACATATGATACTGACTTTGACCTTTCATCATGCATTAATACATGTTCATCTTACATAAATATTCATTTTTCACTAACTACATTCAACTTGCATTCATGTGAACTTGTGTGAACTTTTTGTACATAGTATCAAATAGCTTGAATTTGTGAGGTACCCTATAATCCTTAGAGACCTATAACATGTAGCTACTGACTTTGGAAGTCGTGTAACCCTTAGGGTCCTTTAGCTTTAGGTTTGAGCTTTGTGTGAACCCTAATTTCCTTTTAGGAGTTATTTGATCCTTCTTTGTTCTTCTTTCCTTATTACCTTACTTGTAAATTGTTTTGATAATATTTTTAGGGGCTAACTGTAAGTCAAGTATGTGGATGTGCATCCATATACAACTTTTTCTCTTGTCTCTTTTAAGATTTCAACTTGTGTTTGTGAAATGAATTTGGTGCTTCTTTGACAAGTAACCTCTTTATATCCCTTTTCAAGTTCTTATCTCATTTTCAATCTTTGAAGCAAGTTAGAATTTGTTCTTATTCTCTCTTCTTTTAAGATTAGAATTCTCAAACCACACTTAACACTTAGGATCTCCAAGCATGATAACACTAGGGTGAGTCTTAATTCCCCATTTAGTTTTACCTTTGTTTCCTTGAGTCTTCTCTTCTCATCTCAAAACAAAAGCTAAAAACACCTAATAAAGGTTTATACTACTTCATGTGCCAAAAGCCTTATACCATAGGGTGCTTGCATTCATCCCATCTCGGGGTGATTTGTAAGTCATCTAGCATGTTGCACAAGTCTTTA
This sequence comes from Lathyrus aphaca, assembly GCA_963966055.1. Classification (NCBI taxonomy): domain Eukaryota; kingdom Viridiplantae; phylum Streptophyta; class Magnoliopsida; order Fabales; family Fabaceae; genus Lathyrus; species Lathyrus aphaca. The sequence continues at coordinate 503,745,633 of OZ014520.1, forward strand.
GCATGAAGTTGTATCACAAATAAAACCAAAAAAACTTTTTCATTCTAAAACAATAAAACTACTTAATAAAGAAAGTCCGTTAGTGTGATTAAGCCTTGAACATTGGAAATAAGTTTGAGGGCCTCTATCATACTTAGTATACTTCATTGTCATTCCATCTCGGAGTGATGTATGAAGTACACATTCCTTTGTAAGAGACTTCAATACATTCTCTTACGCAAAGCATTTAAATAAAAACCTCATAAAACACAACAAACAGACAACATGTATTCTCTCTTCTCAACTTAAGATCATTTGTGGACGCTTTGACTTGTTACTTCAATTCAATAACAAGACGGTAACACACTTGATTCAACGAGCCTGTGACACCCGAGTTAGAACTTTGGCAATGTCATCATAAAAAACACAAAACAAACAAATTGTCACCTTAGGTTAGGGGAACTACGTCGACTCTGATTCTCATTCCCGATGAGATACGTAACCAGTAGGGTAGGGCCCATTCAATCACAATTATTTCTTTTCCCTACATTGTTTATGTTCCTGTTGTTTTTCCAATTCCAGTTTAGCAGCAGATGAAACATATCACATCACCCTTTGAGTTGTGCAAGCAAGCGTGGATTCCGTCGAGTACGACCGATGTGAAGGGGTGATATTACCTTCCCTTCATGTAACTGACTCCCTTACCAGTTCTCTCTGGTTTGCAAGACCATGTTCTTTCCTTTTTACCAGGTTTGTGCAGCATCATCCATCCTTCTCCTTGGGATAAACATGTATGGCTGACGACTCTTCTTCTTTTTTCGTGTCACTTTCGCGTTTGTACTAGGATGAAAATCACAGGAGCGACAATTTGGCACACCATATGTTTGATGAAATGAAAGGATTCTGGCTCGTCCATGACCAAGTTGCCCAGCCAATTTGCCATAGTTTTGCTTCATTTTGATTGATAATATATCTCTCAACTTTGATCCAGTGGAGATTTTCTTATTATGGATTTGAAGTTTAGGATGTGAACTTTTGATAGGCATATCTATCCATTAAGTTTGAAGCTTTTATCATAAAGAAAGAATGCTTAGAACATGACCTCTCAAGTGACCAAAAGTTGCCCTTTTTGAAAACCCTAACCTTTCTATTTTTGGCAGTTTTGGGATTTCGGGATTTTTGTATGAGTCTTTTGACTTTTATTAATCAAATCTTAACCATTGATCATATTTGACTTGTGGACCATGAATTTGACCTCAAAAAGTCAGGAGTTGACTTTTTGCTCTACACAATTGACCTTTCCCCAATTTCTTGATTCTCAAGTAATTAATCAATTGAAGACCTTATGAAATGATCCAATGGGAAATATTTCATCCCTAGATACTTGATAGCATATAGAAACACTTGTGATAAAGTTTGAACCAAAATTTCATCAGGAGACTGCTTGAACCTTAAACCCTAATTTTGGACCATTTTTGCTAGGAGGTGATGCACTACTTCAGTTTCTTGATCAATTCTCATCTCTAAATGGCTTGAGGGATCAAATGAGGTGATATAAGATGTAAGATACCATTGAGGCTTGTTGGGAGACACTTGGATCTATTTTTCTTACTTTGGATGATGAATACTTTGGGAATCACCTGATCACAGACCCTAGGCTTCAACCAATGATGTATGCTTTATTTTTATATGAATTGAATGCAATGCATGAAAGTGTATGCTAAATGATATAAAAATGAGAGGGAAAATTTTGAGATATTACAGAAGCCCCTAATCAATCATTGTAGACCTGAATGGATGATAGCGATTCTTTTTAGATGTTCGAGGTATGGAGGGATTGAATACCAGAAATAACTAGAAAATTTGCACTTTGTGGAGAGGAAGAAAAGAGATATAAACCCAACCAAATGAAATTTGATTGGATATAACTCTAATGAATAGTAACCATGGAACTTCCTTTGAATGATATCCAATGACCACTGAATGCCATATTGGGATGGACTTTTGCCAATTTGCGGTTGGAATTTTCTCTTTTTCTTTCTTTTTCTTATTATTTTTCTTTTTTATATTTTTTCTTTTCCTTTTTTTTATACTTTTCTTCTCTTTTGAACGACGCCAGAAGACTACTGGCTTGCCACCCCGAGGATGGACTTTCGCCTTTCTGCGGTTGGACTTCAAACATGTCTTTAGTACGACGTCAGACGACTGCTGGCTTGCCACATTGTGGGTGAACTTTCGCCAATTTGTGGTAGGACTTCAAACCTGTATTTTGTACGATGCTAGGAGTCTACTTGTTTGCCACAAGCTCTTGCAACTAATAATACCTGGGAGGTAGTTGATCTTCCTGCATGCAAACATCCTATTGGATGTAGATGGGTATACAAGGTCAAATACAAAGCAGATGGTTCTATTGAGAGACATAAGGCTAGGCTAGTTGCCAAAGGCTATACCCAATTGGAAGGTATCGACTACTTTGATACCTTTTCTCCAGTGAAAAAACTCACTAATGTAAGGGTTATTTTTTCTATAGCAGCTATAAAAGGGTGGCATTTGGAGCAACTGGATGTCAATTATGCTTTTTTTTGCATGGTGATCTCCATGAAGAAGTGTACATGACTCTTCCACCTGGTCTTCAAGCTTCTAACTCTTCTAAGGTTTGTAAGTTACATAAGTCCTTGTATGGTTTGAAGCAGGCAGTGGTATTCCAAAATGTCTTCATTTCTTCTCTCTATTGGTTACCAACAATCTCAAGCAGATCATTTTCTCTATGTTAAGTCTACCAATACCAACTTCACTGCACTATTAGTATATATTGATGATATAGTTCTAGCAGGCACATCTATGAATGAGATTTCACAGGTCAAAAAGTTGCTTCATTATTCTTTTCAGATCAAAGATCTTGGTCAATTGAGATTTTTCCTTGGCTTTAATATTGCTAGAAGTACAACTGGTATTTTTCTTAATCAAAGAAAATACACCTTAGAGCTTCTTGAGGACAGTGGTATGTTAGCCTCAAAACCATCCCCAGTTCCATTTGATCCAACTGTCAAACTGTCTATTCATGAAGGTCAACCCCTAGAAGATCCTTCTATCAATAAAAGACTTATTGGGAGACTCATCTACCTCACTAATTCAAGACCAAACATTGCCTGTGTTGTTCAACACCTCATCCAATATGTCTCAAAGCCTCTCACTCCTCACTATCAGGCTGCAATAAAAGTCCTAAGATACCTAAAATCAGTGTCTGCTAAAGGATTGTTCTATCCTGCCTCCAGCCAGCTCAAACTTTCTACCTTTGCTGATTCTGACTGGATAAGATGCTCAGACACTCGAAAATCTGTTACAGGCTTTTGTGTATTGCTTGGTTCTTCCCTCATTTGCTGGAAATCTAAGAAGCAGAAAACTGTGTCCAGATCTTCCACTGAAGTTGAGTATAAAGCACTAGCTTCTCTTTCTTGTGATTTTCAATGGTTGAAGTACATCTTACAAGATTTGCAAGTTCATCCTCCTCAGCCTGCTGCAGTGTTTTGTGATAGCAAGTTTGCCATTTACTTAGCTCATAATCCAGCTTTCCATGAAAGAAGCAAACATATCGAGTTAGACTGTCATGTCATTAGAGAGAAAATTCAATCTAAGCTCCTGCACTTACTTTCTATCTCCACTACTAATCAACTAGCTGACATGTTTACAAAACCTCTACATCTCCCTACTCTTGCTAGCATCTTAGACAAATTGGGACTTTGTAGCATCCATAATCCAACTTGAGGGGGGATATCAGCATATTGTATTTTCTACTGGTTATGTATATAGTATTGTATTTTAGTGCCACTTGTATAGTTCATTATTGGTTGATCCTCTTATGTATATATAGCTTGTAATCCTTTATCAAGAGATAAGATAAGATTTCATTTTCACACTTCTGCTAGCTCTGCATTTCTCTCTCAACTGTTTTCTTCCAACTGTTGTAACTGAATTCAGTTACAACAACTCCTTCTTCTCTCATCGAGCTCTATTAATGGAGAATACTCATGAATGCAGTATTGCAATACAAGTTCAATTAGCGATAGATATACATTAGGCTCCCATCTAAGAGTGATATCAGTAGCACTGAAAAGAGAACAAACAACAATTAAACATCAAACAGAATCAAAGATTAAGAAGTTGTATCAGAATCTACATGTGATATTTTGAAAATGAAGTTCAGAATCCTAAAGTTTTGTCATTATTATCAGGAAAAATGGCAATGACCAAGTCGGGCTCCTTTCCCTACAGCTTGGTCTTGTCATCATGATAACGCATTCTGAGAACCTTCTCTATAATAAAATTTCTTTATTCGCATACTCATCATCTTGAGGGAAATACTTGTGCGAATAAACTCCCATCTCATGGTACCTCTATTGTATTTTAGCTTTTACTATGTTAGTGAATATAATTTAGATGAAGGTACAAATATTACTAACCTGTTGATATAGACGGTATTCGAGCATCAAGTTGTTGGTGATTTTGTTTCACACACAAACTAAGAAATTCTACTAAACAAGCCAGACCAAGACACAAAGATTGCCTTTGTGTTTAGATCCATGTCATTCAAGCAGAATTATCGCATAACATATAACCTTCGACCAGAAATACTCAACGACAGGCGGGCGGGCCAATATAAGTATTTATGTAATAGCCAAAGCTGAATAACAAACCTGAAGGTGGAGGTGGTGCACCACGCCCCATTGCTGCCAATTTAGAACTTACTCTCTGTCCAGCTTCTTCAAGTATGCTAATAAGTTCCTTTGCAAATCTGGCATTAGCTGTTGTGAAGAATATGTATGCATTTCCTTTTGCACCAGCTCTCCCAGTCCTTCCAATGTTGTGAACATAATCCTCTAGTGATCCCGGGAAGTCATAATTTATCACGTACTTCACATCCTTCACATCTGTTAGTAATAATAAAATAAAAGAAAAAATCAATATAAACAAGCGCAACTAATCATGTAAGTTAATAAGTGACACTTCCTAAGTAGTGCAGCCAAACAAAAGGACATTTTTCAAAATAAAAATAAAAAATCCTAATGCACACTTGGATACAAAGATTACATTGATAAACAATTCAGAAATAGAACTCGAAGTCTTCAGTCACAATAACAATGGTTAGCTATTCACCACATATAGTTAAGGCTGACTAATACATATATGTTACTGATTAGCAATAGAAGGAAATTTTAACTCAAGAAGGCAAATTTATCCGTGAGAGAAAATTGTCAATACGAGCTAATGACTGCATAACGACGAAAAATTCAATGGCAATGCCGCCAAACATTGTTTGGTTCACAATAAATATCTCCCTTACATGGAAGAGTAATAAATGAACATAAAATCTAGTGATTAAAAGTGGTTTAAATAGTCATATTCATAAATAAGTTGGAATGAACTGAGCCATTGATTAACTACAAAATTATCTTTTCTGACAAAGTTACTGACAATTTCCAAATCACAGTTCTATCTAAAACTACTTCAATTACCTACACTAATACGAATATCTAGAACAATTGATCACAAATTTTGTACCTAAACCATGAGCTGCAACATCTGTTGTAGTCATTATAGGACTCTTTCCAGATTTAACCTCTGAAAGAACATGCGGAGCTGCCTAGTAATCTGATCACACCCTTTTTTAGTATCCATGAATATCAATATTCGGCTTCCGTCCATGATGTCCTCTAACAACTTCACCAATCTGTAATAAAACGACTCTATTAAATTATTCTACATGACAAGTTATTTAAGTTAGGGATTGAAAATAATGTAGATTATATCCTAATTATCATATTTTTGCTTTTCAGGAACAATGTCAACATATTGCTTTATAGCATGGTTGGCTTTTAAATCTTCAGAACCTATAATTACCTGCACAATTGTTAACAGAAGTTGTCAATTCAGTTTTCAATATAAAATAATTCTGACAAATATAATGCTATACATAAACAAATAAACACCCAAGATTGTCAAATTCGAGAAGTTGTGCAAACTAATGAAGTCAAAAGTTAATAAAGTATGCAGAGATGGCTTTTTAGAGCCAGTGCGCAGAGGCGGGTGATTTCATTCATAGGATGGCTTGTTGGTGTTAGGATGGTTCTAATTGCCGACATAAATGGATTGCTGCACTGAAAACAACAACTTCACCAATCTCGCGATGTTAAATTCCAATTGGTTTCACACTGGAAACAACATAGATTATGTAGTTTTTCATCTTTTGGAAAATGGTTATGCTAGTTAATACAACATTCCCAATCACACTTAGACCTGGCTCTGTCAAAACAATGTCAGAACTCAGAATCACTTCTTGTAGTATCAGTTGCATCAGCAACAACGATACCAATGTCTGCTTTCTTCAATGCGGGTGCATCATTCACACAATCATCAGTCATACCACATATGTGTTTTATAACATGTATCCTTCATCATCTCTTCCTAGTGATAATAGGGAACCTGTCATTGCATATTGTTGGTTCCCATTCCGAGTTTGTGACCGGTTTCTCTTCTAATGGCAACTTAGGTCCAAGAGTGGCATGAGAACCGAAAACTCCCATGCGTCTCCTTCACTCTCCTTGATCTTTTCTGAAACAATAGAAATCATATATTTAAACATGTAACTTCAAAGAGTGAACTTACAGTTTTTCCAAAAAGCTATTAGTCATATTAACTCGACTTGAATCCTTGGAGGGACTAAATTCCTCATACTTCTAAGTTAAAAGAAATTAAAAACCATGACCATATTATGAAAATTATGCAAACCAGTCATGAAATCATAAAGTATGTAACAGAAGAAAATAACAAAAAAAATTAACAACTACATACATTAATTTTTTCATTTTGCAATGCTATAAAAAATCAGAAGTGGAATTGAGTGATTAGGTAGAGGTATATGAACTTATAATTATACAAGCATATGCAATTATATAAAATAGAAAGTCTTGGTGCAACAATTATAGTTGCTTCTACTGTCTTATCATTTTTTATTAACAAGAGGCAACATGAAATACTCATGCTTTCTTATATATAATACAATTTCTTTTCTTCATATTTTTATTTATGGGATGATGTTGTCAAAAATCTTTATACAAATTACAAATTAAAAGAAAAAGAAAAAGAAAAGAGAGTCAGTATATTACCTAATCATTAACTAAGGCAGGAAGCTAGGAATGTTGGAACCAAGGTCCCTAGAACTAATACTCTACAACTGTTGCTGTTGTTTCTCATGATGAACAAATGTATACATTTGAGAGCTCATTAGGGATGTTGTTCAACACTTACTAGACCAAGGTCCTTAGAACTAATACTTCGCAACTGTTGTTTCTCGCGTTGAGAAAATGCAGACATTCGAGGGCTCATTGGGGAGTTTGGTTCAACACTTCTAGGTGACATCCTACCCAAAGAAGGGACACCAAATGAAGCCTGTAACAGAGGATACTCTACATTTTATGAGATATCATGTTAGTATTTATAGGAAATAACATACTTTGATGATGTTTAAAATGATTCATATTAGCTGATTTATGTTAGGGGAAAACACAGAAGGCATTGGTCGGTCAGAATACCGGGGAGTTCACAAAATCTCAGTAGAAAAGAGCTCTTCAAGATTTAATGGTGTTAAGAATAACTATTAAAACACTCTTTTCAGGTTCCTCTCCACTTCATTGGGGAAATTAGTAGATAAACCTACAAAAAGCACAAATTTGGTTACAAAAACACAAACAAACGTAAGCAACAATGCTAAAACGAAAACGAGATCGAACTATAGTAAAAAGGAACACCCATATAAAAGATTTATCTACAAAACTATTATATGTCAGGTCACACCATCAAGAAACCAATATCACTACTAAAAATAACAACAATAGATTATAGAGGTGGCAAATAAGAATGAAAGTATGCAGTAGAAAATAGAAGAGAGGGTGAGCAGACATACATCTTTTTCATATTAGTGTATACAACACTTATTATTCCTTAAGAAAAAAAAAGTTTTCAATAAACGAACTTAGGATTTTCAAGGGAATTAGGAAATGATGAAAAACTATGGTTTAAAGGAACTTAGGGTTTACAACCTTCAAATGTGTTTTTTTTATGAATACCCTTCAATTTCGTATTTAAACTTGTGCACTGCGAAAAACACTCTCCAAATCTCTAACATGAACAACAGACAATTCGTTATGTATGAACAATACCCTTCAAAATTGTGCTTCCAAAAGACCCTTCAAATTTGTTTTTGGAGAAGAAGAAAATTAGAAAATTTGTTTTTAGTAGAAAATTAGAAATTGTTGAGATTAATATTTGAAGAAAGAGGAAAATGATAAGGTTTTGATTTGGGGGAAAGAAAGAGCGCGGTCATGTGAAATGAAGAGAGAAGGTAAATTGCGACCTAAATTTTAGAAGGGACAGTTGTTTACCCGTCGTGATCTAGATTTTACGGTGGTTCAATGAATCAACCGTCACCATCTTTACTAAACTTTTAAAAATAAAAGGACGGTTGGTATAAACCGTCGTGGCAACCGTCGCTATAGGAAAGTTACGACAGTTATCAAGTAACTGTCGTGATTTTTGTGTCGTAAAATTCTAATTTTCTTGTAGTGAAAGTCGCTAACTAGAGGCAAACAATGTGTCAAAATGTCTCTCAAAAACTCACAATTAAACTCCACCAAATTGTCACTAAAAGTTACCTAAGGATGACTAGAGAACTTGCACAAACATGACTTCCAAAACTATGGACAAAATGAGTTTAAAAAAAGTGGAAAAAAATATTTTTAGGTTCTTTTCTAAGTCTTTTAAAAGATGCAAAAAGAATGGTGTGAAAATGTTACTTGAGGTGGAAGAAATAAATTGGACAAGATAGGTTGTTCCTATGGAAATTAACTGAAGAAGAAATCAAATGAAAATTCGAAATAAAAATAAAAATCAACGAAATCAGAAAAATAAAAACACACTAAATTTCTAAAATGTGTTGAGATGTTTTTGTAATTTTTTTGGAATTTTCTAATGCATTTTAATATATTTTTATGAATTAAAATGAAAAGTATGTTGAAAAAATTAAATGAATCGAAAGAAAATTGAGAGGGGGATGCAACACAAGTAATTGTTTAGTAAAAACAAGGCACTGGGCCTGAAGAATGGGGTACAGATAGAAAGAAATCTAAGCCATAATGCAGGTAAGCTTGAGTGAGCATGGTATGGGAACTAGTCAACGTTGTTAACTACATACAAGCCACACGATCTGAAGACTCTCCTAGTAGTTACATCAAACGGATCATGAAGCAAGGGTGTACGTGGTTATGATGTACCTACATGTGTGTGATTATCATGGAAGGGTCATACCGGACGGTGACAAGTGTCACCGCCAGTGTGGACGGGAATAAAAAAAGCTTATCCAATCTACCTAATCCTCATCTGAATCTTTTATACCTTTCTCTCATTTTTCTTAATGTCAAAACAAATGGAACAAAAAACACTCACATATAACTCATGGTCTCTCTCTCTCTATGCTCTATCTTCTGCTTCCTCTAACCCTAGTTATCGTTCACCCTTGCCGGAGAACGCGGTGGCGTGCGATGGCCTCCGCCGTCCTTCTCCGATGAACCACTCCCAAATCTCAAGACCCAAACATAAACCCTAACCTATTCTCTCATCTGAATCCAAACCTGTAATCACTTTATCCTAAACTTCTCTCAAACTACCAGATCAGTGCAATCAAAAATCACAAAAACACAACAATAAAATTACCAAACAAGATCCAACAAGAAGCGAATAAACCAACGGTCTCACATTAGATCCTATGTCCAAAGGCCATAGCTATGAGGGAGGGTGAGCAATTCGTACCTGTGATTTTGATGATGACGAAAAACATGAATCATATATGGATTCTGTTACGATGAAAAATGTTGAAGTTTTTTTGTTGTTGATGAAGAAGCACGACGAAGAAATGGATCAAGTTCTTCTTTTTATGATGAAGTTGGCCGAACTTTGATGAAGAAACGATGAGCGTCGGTTTCGTTAAAGATGAATAATTAAAGACTTCAAATAGTTGATGAAGAAGTCTTGATGATGGCTACGATTCAGAGAATGATGAATATTAGGGAGGTTATTGTGATGTGAAGAGTGATGAATTCTGATTATCTGTTATGGTTTTGCAGGTGATTCGAAGATGATGATGGTGATGTATGGAGTTCTGTTGAAGTTTTTTGATGCTGATTTGTAGGTCCTTGGTTCAATTTGCAGGTACTTGGCTCAATTTGCAAGTTGAAGATGAATGTCGATTGGTTGAGCCGAAGAAGATGAGGATGAAGATTTGAAGAGTGAGATCGAAGAATGAGGTTGAAGATTATGCAGAGCCCGATGTAGGTGATGAATATTCGTGGTGATTGAAGAATATTAGTGAAGGCACAATTCGGAAGAAATGATCAAAGAGAAGAGAGAGTCCAATTTGCAGCAAGCAAACGTCTTTATAGAAGCTGAATTCAGAGGGCATTTTTGTGATTGCAGGTGAAAACAATTGGAGTTTGTTAGAAATTATGTTAGAGTTAGTTGGAATTCTGTTAGGAGATGCAACTGAATTTTTGGTTATATGATTCTGACGGATTTTTGTAATCTACTTTCTTTTGGAATATTATGTATGTTTCTTCTGATTTTCTGTTATTGATGAGTGTCTGAATTTCTTTTGTTACTGATTCATTTTGTCAGATTTTGTTATCCGTTTGTGTTGTAACTTCTTCTTTTTTTCCAACTGATATCCCCCTGTAGCTATCTTTTATTACCAGTTTGTGTTGTAAATATTTTTTTCGGTTTGCTTCTGAGTTTTCTAACTGATTTCTCTAAAAATTATCAATGGATGCCTTGTAAATCTCCATTTTCATCTTGTTATGAGTGAACTTGTACGACTCGAGAGCTCTTCGATGTCTTAGGAGGTTCAAATCCATTTAAAGCTTTCCTTCTGAATATACAACCAGATCTAATATAAACAGGTCCTTAAATTCTATTTAGACGCCTCAGGGTAATATCAAATGAAATGGTGTTTTTATTTATGTAACGACCGTTCTTATCAAGGCTATCGAATCTTAGAGAAAACTGGATAAAATCCATATTATTCCCAAGTTGAATATCTATAAAGAAAAACATGGCTTCTCTCACAACTTTGTTGTTGTTCTCATAATGATTGCAATCCAAGTTAAGGAAAAAAGGAGAATTGCTCAACGCCGTCGATGCGTGAAGCATAGTGTTCATTGCACTGGCTTTCATATGATGTTGAAATGCAGGCCTTTTCTCTCTAGAGATATAGACATGAGATGGAAGTTCATTCCCTTCATTGTCCCCACCATTATGACCAAGAAGGATTTGAATCATACTTGAATGATCTTTTGTATTGTTTCCTAGCCACGGTGTTTCGTCTTTCATACTCCACCCTTTGGACAGAACTCTCATGGATTTGGCCACAAGTGCATTTATTCTCACCTTAACTTGAATCAAATCCTTCAACACAATCCACTCTTGAGAACTTTGATGCCATAATAAGCTCCGCACAATCCCGAATCATTGTTCCATAAACAAATGGATCCAAACCAATCTTTAATATACCCGACCTTAATTGGTAAAGTTCCCTCAAGTCAACTCATGAACAAGAATTCCAAATTCTCCTTGAGATGTTAAGAAGAGCTCAAAACCCTGATCCAAAACGAACCTAATTAAACACCTGGACTATGGATTGGATGCACCCGTGATTACTCTCTATAACACGGTGGGAGAACTGACTTTTTAGTCATGTTGCCGATAGCAAGAGTCGCCACCGACTTTTATTTTATCCAAGTGGAAAGGACATAAAAGAATAGGAAAGACTTATTTTAAAAGACTTGAGTTAGGGGATAGGTTATACAAAGGGAAGGTATTAACACCCTTTATATCCATGGTTATCCATGGGATCTTAGTTACTTAGCTCACTTAAATTGTTTTTGAAAAAGTGTAGTGTGTGATTAGAAATTTTATAAGTACTTTGTAAATGATCCTCGTATGGATGTATACAAAGTCTTGTTTGAAAATGTTTTGAAAGTGAGGTGTAAAAAGTATTTTGAAATGTGAGCAAGCAACTAAGAGGTACCTACCCTAGATTAAGTCTTTCATGTTCTCGTATGTTCTTTCAATGGTAAGACTATCCCTATTATTAAGGAATAGGCAGTCTTTACCTTGGATGTGTTAAGGGACAAGCGTAGGGTCATCGTATGGTCATAGAAGACAACATTAAGGGATGTCTTTAGCAATTCGTAGGGACTATCATCATTTATTCGAAGGGACAAGATCATTATTCCGTAGGCAACCTCGAAGGGACTTGATTTTTTAAACTGTAGGGACTATGATGATTTATACTTGAAGGGACTTTGCTTAAGACATCCTTATATTCGAGGGACTTGACCATTTTAAAGGAAACCAAGAGGAATACCCTAGGAAGTGCAAGATGACAATCAAAGATCGACTTACGTGTGTGAGTGTTTGTTTTCAAATATTTATCTTTTTTAATTAATTTTCTAAGTTAATTTTAATTACAAATAGTTTCCACACCCTATTTACTAACCACACAGTAAAATATTTATAGTAAAATAAAGACGGAAAATAAATATATAATTATTACATGGCTTTTGGACAATTACAATATAATCAGATAATAATAAATAATAAAGCAAATAAATAGAGCAATAATAATAATAAAGGAAATAAATAGAGAAATAATAATAATAAAGCAATAAATATTAGGATATTAGAAGAAAATAATAATGAAGTAATAAAGAAAAATTAGAATTTTAAAAGAAATTAAGTAAGTTAAATAAGTTAGAATTTTTTTTAGAGTTTATAAGAAAAATAATAAGTTTAAATAATAATAGTAATAAGAGAATAAAGTATTTATACAAAAAATAAAAAGTTATTTATAAAAATATTTTAATTATGGTTTAGGAAAATAAATTAAGTTTTTAGGGTTAATGGAAAAATTTAGGGTTAGTTAAGGAGATTAGGGTTTGATAACATAATTAAAATAAATTAGTTTTTTATTTACAAAATATATATATAATAAAAATTATGTGTAAAAATAATATTAGGAAAATAAGTTTAATCTAAATAAATATTAAGAAAATTATGAAGTTAATAAAAGCATAAAGTTTAATTATTTATAAAAGCAATATTGGTTTTAAATTAAACAAATTAAATAGTTATTAATAATTATACATATATATATATATATATATATATATATATATATATATATATATATATATATATATATATATATATATATATATATATATATAAAATAGATAAGAAATAAAATATGTAACAAAAATAAAAGTGGGGAGGCCTGGTTTTGACCCTAGGACCTCCCCCTTACCAGAACGAAGGCCTTGCCACTGGACTAGCGCGCGCTAGTGATGAATGTATGAGAAGCCATTATCATATGATGGATCTGCAAAATAGATGGATTAAAAGGAAAAAATTGCTTCAAGCCAGAATCGAACCCAAGCATTCTACCTCCATACGCATACAACCAACCAACTAAGCTAAGCAACGCATCTGAAATATAAATACAAGCAAAATCTAATAAAATAAACAAAGTTTTAAAAATCAAAATTCGCGCCAGACTTCATCTTCTTCCTCTAGCTGTCCAGTTAGGTTATAGTGACAGTCGTTCGTCACTAAAGTTTGTAGTGACGGATTTTCTCCATCACTAAAGGTCATGCGCATTCAAACATCACAAATAACAAGAATAAATTGCTTTTAATGGTTCAAATAAGTTAATACGAGGTCCCTAACTCCAATTGATCCATCAATTTCAAATGAAATTGCTCTTAGCAGTGGTTCCCAATTTCAAGTTTATAAAACCCTAGCAATGGCATCGTGCGATTCCTGCATCAAAGCTTAAAACCAAATATCCAGAATCCATCTACACAATCAAACAAGCAATATTATATAGTTCAAATCAATTAGTTATGAATAAATCAATGTAATCGGAAAAAAAGACCAAGAACATGAATTCGGTGTATGCTTGTATGAGTCAATGTGATGCTATTGATGATTGTGAAAGGTTTAGGAAGCATCCAGAAATGATTTTACACCTTAAAACCTTTGATAAGCAGCCTAAATGATGAAATCCGAATTTCACTTTTCCTTGGAATTTTTGACTTTTGTCCTTGGTGTTCTTGGCTGCCAAATTCGTCCCATTGTGTATGCTTTTGTTTATGTATATATAGTGATTGAATTTAGGTCAAAAACTTTTGGATTTGTGGGCTTGTGAAGATTGCTTGATCATGAAGTTTCTTCACTTTCAAATATTCAAAAAATCTCATCTAACCTTTCTATTTTTGATCCAATCTTACTTTAGTTGATTTCCAATCATTCCAAATATAATCCAACTAATTTTCAATCAAAGATTTCATTCTTCATTTGACTTTTCATATTTTATATATATTTAAATTGAATTTTAATGAATAAAATCCAAATAAATATAATATAAACTATAAAAATCTGAAAAAATAATCATTGGGTTGTTCATGATGTCATTGTAAGGATTGGATTACAAAATTGCAAGCCCATTTGGAAAGATTTGGTTTTAAGACCTCATTTGCTCAATATACCCCTCAAAACTTTCCAAACTTTACCAAGGCACAAATCCTTCAATTTTAAGGCTATGAAGGTGTTCTTGAACATTTTGGAAATCTTAAAGAGTCCTCTAACCAACCTCTTTGGTCTCATGTCCATATCCTTTACCATTTTCAAATTATGCCCTTTGGAAGATGTTGACTTTTTGTTGACTTTTGAAATGACCTGTAATGTTTTAGCTCATACCTTCCAAATGAAGCATTTTTAGGCTTGGATTGTGATACAAAAAGTTGTAGAGAATTAAATATCCTTCAAAATGAGATTTGGATGGGAATTGTTTGATGAAGCATGTGAAAGTTATGGCTGGTCAAAGTTCAGTTGACTTTCCTTAAGAAAACCCTAATTTAGAAACTCCTGATTCTTGATGATCTGAAACTTCCTTGATGAATCATGATCAACACTTGATCAAATGATGAATTTTACTTCATAAACTTGATGTTGGCAAAAAATCTTGAAGTTTGACTTTGCTTTGACCACAGTTGACCTCAGTTTGACTTTTTAACTACTTTGACTGATTTTTGCATATCTGATCATCTGACTGGGAAAACTTATTGGGAAAGACTTGAAACTTGACATGGGGATTCTTGAATACATGTGGGATATTATAAAGCTTACTTGAGGTCTTGAAACTCATTTTAACCTGAGGAAACACAAAACCCTAGTTTTGAACACCTTGCTTAGGAGGAGACATTGTCTGAGGAAACTTTCATACTTCTTGACCAATTGGGAGTCTTGAGGACCTTATGATCATTTAGGAATCTTGAGAGAGATTGTCTTGATTGTGGGAGGGCAAATTTTGGGGTACAATAGCTGCCCCTTGTTCAATTTTCTAGAATCTGAGGAGTTAGATTGGCATGTACGCCATTCGTGACTTGAAGATTGAAGAGGATTGAACACAAAAACCCAAAAATTTGCACTTTCTGTTATGTAGAATGACATTGTTGGTTGACTGTAATGCTTGAATGGGCTTAAAGATGTCATTTGAATAAAGAGTCTTCTGATATGCTTCTTGAATATGGAGATGACATTTTTGGGAAGAATAAACGACGACCCAAAAATGAGATAACCTGCGGGAAGAATAAACGACGGCCCGAGGTAACAAGGTAACCATTATGAAGAATAAATGACGGCCCAAGGTAAGTTGATTTCTGGGAAGAATAAACGACAGCCCAAAAATGAGATAACCTGCGGGAAGAATAAACGACAACCCGAGGTATCAAGGTAACCATTGGGAAGAATAAACGACGGTCGAAGGTAAGTTGATTTCTGGGAAGAATAAACGACGGCCCAAAAATGAGATAACCTGCGGGAAGAGTAAACGACGGCCCGAGGTATCAAGGTAACCATTGGGAAGAATAAACGACGGCCCAAGGTAAGTTGATTTCTGGGAAGAATAAACGACGACCCAAGGTAAGTTGATTTCTGGGAAGAATAAACGACGGCCCAAAAATGAGATAATCTGTGGGAGGAATAAACGACGGCCCGAGGTAACAAGGTAACCATTGGGAAGAATAAACGATGGCCCAAGGTAAGTTGATTTCTGGGAAGAATAAACGACGGCCCAAAAATGAGATAACCTGCGGGAAGAATAAACGACGGCCCGAGGTAACAAGATAACCATTGGGAAGAATAAACGACGGCCCAAGGTAAGTTGATTTCTGGGAAGAATAAACGACGGCCCAAAAATGAGATAACCTGCGGGAAGAATAAACGACGGCCCGAGGTAACAAGGTAACCATTAGGAAGAATAAACGACGGCCCAAGGTAAGTTGATTTCTAGGAAGAATAAACGACGGCCCAAAAATGAGATAACCTGCGAGAAGAATAAACGACGGCCCGAGGTAACAAGGTAACCATTGGGAAGAATAAACGACGGCCCAAGGTAAGTTGTTGATGAAGTTTGTTTGCTGGAGACTTAACCTGAAAAACAAGGTTAGTTTGGTGCAAGTATAATGATATATATAACAATCTGCAAGATAATATTTTATGAGAATGTGTATGATATGATGTATGTACAAATGAATTATGCCGGGAAGCTGATCAGTAGCTTCATATAACAACTGTTGGCTGGGGAAAATAAATCCCGATTTGTTGCTGAGGAGTATGAAAACTTCGTTTTCGTCTTGTTTAAGAATATTGTACTTAGAACCTTCTCGTTTTTGTTCGCCATACTTGCTTATTGAAGGAATAAGTTCCTGAATATCCGGACTGGGGATAAAAGAGATGGACATAGATCCGGGAGACTTAATTCTTCGGAGGATATGAAACTGCTTGGAGACTTTGTTGAGTGGGAAGTATAAGATATTACTTGAAGTATTCCGTAAGGATATCCGTAAAGATTAACCTGTAGGGATGAACCGGCGAAGCTTCGTTGAATTCCCACCTCCGTTCATTCTTAGTAAATGCTATTATTGTATTTTATGCATTTCTGGTAAACATCAATCATATTCAAAAGCATATATTCATTCAAACATAATCAATGGACGTTTTTCTCTTTAGTAAAAGGGGAAAAGTAAATTTGAATAAAGAGGGTAAAGTAAAACTGAATAAAGGAGGAAACGTAAAGCTGAATATAAAAAATGGAATTTTTCTTATTCTTAGAAATAGACCTATAACTAGACATGTTTTAATACGAAGACGAAAATCCTAGTAAGAGGAATTCGTCAAAGAAACTTTTACAAGGAAAAATAGCTATGTGTACATGACCCTATTGAGTTTCAACTTTTCTATTGCCATTATCTTCAATTATCTCATCTTCAGCTATTGGAGAGGAAACAATTGGACTGATCGGTATCTGTTGAACTTGACATTGATAACACAATTAGTAGAGGTTGCATGGGTGATCTAATGAGACATAGTCATGCGCTTTAATCCCTAACTTTTGCCTGGATTTCCCTTTCAGGTTTTCAATCCACCGGGATACCCTTTTTTGCCCAAGCTGCCTTTTCAGGTTTTCGACTTGCCGGGTGTACATTTTTTTTATATATATCCTTAATTTTTGCCCGGACCCTTTTGGTTCGCCGGGATGCCCTTATTTTTGCCTAGGCTAGTCAACCTAGCGGGTCTCTTTTCATGCATAGTATTTTTTAACTATGTCTGCGTTCACATGTTGTGGGAAATCTTCATCATCCATAGTGGTAAGCATCATGGCACCTCTAGAAAATATTCTTTTAACAACAAATGGCCCTTCATATGTGGGAGTCCATTTGCCCCTGGAATCACCCTGTGGTAATATAATACGCTTGATTACCAAATCACCAACCTGATACATCTGCTGTCTAACTTTCTTATTGAAGGCTTTAATCATGTGTTTCTGATACATCTGACCATGACAAACAGCTGCTAGTCTTTTCTCATTAATCAAGTTTATCTGGTCAAGTCGAGTCTGAATCCATTCATCTTCATATAAGCCTGCATCCTTCATAATTCTCAAAGAGGGAATCTGAACTTCAATGGGTAAAACTGCTTCCATACCATAGACAAGGGAAAATGGGGTTGCCCCTGTTGAGGTACGCATGGTGGTACGATAACCGTGAAGAGCAAATGGTAACATCTCATGCCAATCCTTATATGTAACTGTCATCTTTTGTAAGATCTTCTTAATATTCTTGTTGGCAGCTTCCACTGCGTCATTCATCTTTGGACGATATGGAGAAGAATTGTGATGTTTAATCTTGAACTGCGTATAGAGATCAGTAATCATATTGTTGTTCAAATTAGTACCATTATCTGTGATAATCCTTTCAGGGATGCCATATCTGCATATAAGATTATATTTGATGAATCGAGCCACAACATTCTTAGTAACAGAGGCAAATAAAGCTGCCTCTACCCATTTTGTGAAGTAATCAATAGCTACAAGGATGAAACGATGTCCATTAGAGGCAGTAGGTTTGATTTCACCAATCATATCAATGCCCCACATTGCAAAAGGCCATGGAGCAGTTAGAACATTCAACGGAACTGGATGCACGTGAACCTTATCAGCATAAATCTGGCATTTGTGACAAGTTTTGGAGTGTTGATAGCAGTCAGCTTCCATGGTAGACCAATAATAACCTGCTCTCAGAATCTTCTTAGCCATTGTATGCCCACTAGAGTGAGTACCAAAGATCCCATCATGCATGTCTTCCATAATCTATACTGCTTCTTTCTTATCCACACAGCGAAGCAAAGTTGAATCGTGGTTGCGCTTGTACAAAATTCCATTACTCAGGAAGAATTTAGCAGAAAACCTCCTTAGAAACTTTTTATCATTGACAGATGCCCCTTCAGGGAACTCTTGAGCTTCAAGATACCTCTTCACTTCATGGAACCAAGGCTTTTCTTCTACTCCTTCAGTACTCACTTCATTGCAGTATGCAGGTTTGTCAAATCGATCAATAGTAATTCTCAATGCTTCATCCTCCCAACTGATTTCAAACATAGATGCCATGGTAGCTAATGCATCTGCCAACTGATTCTCTTCTCGTGGAATCTGTCCAAAGGTAATATCTTCAAATTAAGGGATCAAAGACAACGCATGCTCTTTGTAAGGGATGATATTAGGATGCCTGGTATCCCAATCTCCTTTAACCTGACTGACTACTAAGGCTGAATCTCCATACACATCCAAAAATTGGATCTTCATTTCAATAGCAACCTTGATACCCATGATGCACGCTTCATACTCAGCCATATTATTGGTACATTTAAAACAAAGCTTTGCAGTAACTGGTGTATAACAACCTTTAGGATAGATAATCACAACACTAACACCATTACCAAGCGCATTAGAAGCTCCATCAAAAACCATAGTCCATCGGGATCCTTGTCCAGGTCCTTCATATTGTCTAGGTTCTTTAGTAACAATCATAATATCCTCATCTTGAAACTCAAAATTCATAGATTGATAGTCATCCACTACTTGATGAGCCAAATGGTTAGCTACTACACTTCCTTTGATTGCTTTCTGAGTAGTATACTGTATGTCATATTCCGTCAAGATCATTTGCCATCTTGCTATTCGTTCGGAGAGAGCAGTTTTCTCAAATATATACTTGATTGGATCCATTTTTGAAATCAATAAAGTGGTATGAATCAACATATACTGTCTTAGTCGGCGAGCAACCCATGCCAAAGTGCAACAAGTTTTCTCGAGCAGTGAGTATCTTGTTTCACAGTCGGTGAACTTTTTTCTAAGGTAGTATATTTCCTGCTCTTTTCAACCAGACTTGTCATGTTGTCCCAATACACACCCCATTGAGTTATCCACTACTGTCAAGTACATAATCAAGGGTCTTCCTTCAACTGGTGGCATCAATATAGGAGGTTCATGTAAGTACCTTTTGATTTCATCAAAAGTTGTATGGCATTCATCATTCCATTCCAACACCTGATTTTTCTTTAATAACTTGAAAATTGGTTCGCAAGTAGCAGTCAATTGGAAAATAAATCTTGCAATGTAATTCAGTCGTCCCAGGAAACCTCTAACTTCTTTCTCAGTACGAGGAGCAGGCATCTCTTGTATAGCTTTTACCTTTGCAGGATCTACTTCAATACCTTTACCACTGACAATAAAACCCAAAAGTTTACCAGATATAACTCCGAAGGTACATTTGTTTGGATTTAACCTCAACTTGTATTTCTTCAACCTCTCAAACAACTTGTGCAGGTGATCAAGGTGCTCTTCTTCATTCTGAGATCTGGCTATCATATCATCCACATATACCTCTATCTCATGGTGAATCATATCATGGAACAAAGCTACCATAGCACGCTAATATGTTGCCCCAGTATTCTTCAAACCAAATGGCATTACCTTATAGCAGAAAGTGCCCCATTGTGTAACAAATGTAGTCTTCTCCATATCTTCAGGTGCCATCTTAATCTGATTATACCTAGAGAAACCATCCATAAAAGATAATACCTTATGTTGAGCAGTGTTGTCTACCAGAACATCAATATATGGAAGTGGAAAGTCATCTTTGGGGCTGGCTCTATTCAAATCCCTGTAATCTACACACATGTGTACTTTACCATCTTTCTTAGGTACTGGCACCACGTTTGCAACCCATTATGGATAAGAAGTAACAGCTAGAAATTCTGCATTGAATTATTTCATCACCTCTGCCTTAATCTTTTCTGACATATCAGGACGCATACGACGAACTTTCTTCTTTATCGGACGACAATCCTCTTTCACTGGTAGACGGTGAACCACAATATCTGTATCCAACCCTGGCATATCTTCATAAGACCAAGCAAAAACTTCCACATAGTCATGTAACATCTGGATCAATCTGTCCTTGATACCATCCTCTAGTTCAGCGCCTATCTTGATTTCTTTCTTGTTTCTTCGGTTCCTAAGTTCACGACTTCAATTGGTTCCTCATGTGGTTGTATAGTTTTCTCTTCTTGTTGTAGTAATCTAGCCAACTCTATAGGTACTTCACAATCTTCCTCCTTTCCATCCTCGACTTGATAGATTTGATTTTCGAAGTCATAATTGGCAATAGCATAATTGTTATCAATAGGATCCAGAGTGGATGAAGATCTGCATTTAGTGATGTGGGTATGTGTAAGAACACATAGCTTTATTTTTGATAAAAGGAAAAAATAATAGAAAGACAAAGAGCATAATATTTACGAAAGCGAGAAACGTCCATTGGTTTTATTGAATGAAAATATGAAAATGAAATGACAACCCTAATAAGCATACCATTGTGCCCCGGGCAAGGCGTAAGGCTCAAAAGTTTTTAATTATTCAAAGTTACAAAAATAAATTTAGAAAAAAAATGAAATAACATTTACTCCTGACTAAAGGAGATAGGAATAACGTCTTCAGCCTTCCAATTGTTGAGTCCATCCCCTATGGTAGGAAAAATCCAATCGTCCAGGTCATAACTTTCATCATAATCTTCCACAGCATTGACTTGGTCTTTTATGACTCCTCCATGAGTGATACGAGCGGCGCGAGCACGACGAATAGCCTTCTGAGATTCTGCAGTAAAACCCAAACCAAACTTGTCAGACTTGTAAGGAATGTCAGGAAGCTGACCCCAAATAGTATAACCATCTTCTTCAACCACAACTCTAGCATCTTTGAGGGAGGCCATTGTAGGAGGCACTCTAGTAATCACATGAACTCTTTTGACAACAGGGGGAGCTTCAATAGCAAGAACGACCCAAGGAACTACTTCAAATATCTGGTAAGGAGTCTCAACAAATTCACCCTCCATCTCAACATATTTAAAAGTGTTCACATGACTGACCATGTATTCTTCTTCACCATAAACAGTGACAACCTTTCCTTTCATAAGATATTTCAGCTTCTGATGTAAAGTGGAAGTCACAGCACCTGCCCCATGGATCCAGGGGCGCCCAAGCAAACAGGAGTACGCAGGACTAATATCCATCACATAGAAAGTGGAATCAAAAACTTGAGAGCCTACTTTGACTGGAAGATCCAACTCTCCATGCACCATTCTTCTTGAACCATCAAAGGCCCTCACCACCACATTACTTGGTCTTAACACTACATCATTCAAATTGAGTTTGTCTAGAACCTCCTTAGGTAATACATTTAATGAAGAACCATTATCCACCAATACATGAGACAAAGTAGTGCCCCTACACTCAACGGAGACGTGCAGAGCTCTATTATGGTTTCTGTTGGCAGGAGTCAGATCAGCATCATTAAAACCCAAGCCATTATCACTAGTTAGATGAGCAACACAATTTTCAAATTGGTCCACAGAGATTTCATGTGGCAGATGAGCAGTCTTCTGGAATTTGATTAAAGCCTTGGCATGGGCTTCAGAACATAATAGTAGAGATAACATGGAGTTTTTGGAGGGAGTATGCCCCAACTGGTCAACAATATCATAATCACTCTTGCGGATGATCTTAAGTACTTCTTCCATCTGTTTAGAGAGATATTCACTAACTGGTGCCTCAGCTTGAGCAGGTTCAATCAATGGTCCTTTGCCCCAAGCCTCAGTACTTGGCCTAGAGTCAGAGATATGAATTGGAGTAGTAGCAACTTTTGAGGTGTCTTCTGGAGAGAAAATTCTTCCACTCTTGGTAACCTTACTGGATCCAGCAATATTATCCACATCAAGATTAACATCAGTAACAGGTGCATCAGTCAAAGGTTCTTGTTAGACACCATGGATATAAACATCAGAACCATAATTCCAGGGTATAGTTTTATCATAAGTGTATGGGATAGGACCAGAAGTAGTAATAATCATTGGAGCCACCTTTGGCTCAGCGGTAATCTTCACAGGACCTTTGGAAGTGATCCTCACTAGACCATTGGACATAATCTTCATAGGAATCCTGTTAACCATAGCCACATCTTCAACTTTAAAATCTTGAGCCAAACCTCCACACAGACTCTCTATAGAAGGGGTCCTCTCAAATAGTATAGTATAGTTATCTATCAGGCGTTGAATACCTGACCTCAACCTCCAACAACTATCAGGTTTATAGGCACAGTAAAAACAATCTTCCCTGCAACCCGGAAATAAACTGGCTTGCACAAGCTTCTTCTTGACAATAGCTAGAGGAGTAGTTATTTCAGCCACAATACGAATATAAACAACCTCATCAACATCATTGACAGTCTTATCATGTTTAGGCATAGGAGCAGTGATCACATTAGGAGTCTCTGGAGGGTCAAACTCAATTTCTCGATTCTCAATCATATCCTGTATTTTGTTCTTCAATGACCAGAAAATGTTAGTATCATGGCCAGGACTATTAGAATGGTATGCACACCTTGCATTGGGATTGTAAAGAGAAGAGGAGGTATTGATATTCTGTGGTGGATCCTTCAAAGTAATCAATTCTCCTTTCAACATATGCTGCAAAGCCTGAGCAAATGACATATTGAGCTTGGTAAACTGCCTCCTAGGCTTGGGATGATTATTCTGTTGTTGCTCTTGTGGTGGGGGTGTAGGATTAGAAATCAAAACAGCTCCCATGAATTGGTTACGATCATTACGACCACACTGGATATACACAGCATTGGATTCTTTCTTCCCATGAGAGGGTTTCTTGGTGATACTTGAAGAAGCAACTATCTGAATCTTTCCACTTCGTATCCCGCTTTCCACACGCTCTCTAGTCATTATTAGCTCAGTGAAGCCAGATGATGAGCTTCCAATGAGATGACTATAGAAAGGACCAGTCAACGTACTCATGAATATATCAACTAATTCCCTGTCAGTCAAATGGGGTTGAACTCTACTTGCCAGATCTCTCTATTTCTGAGCATACTCTTTGAAACTTTCTTTGGCATCCATGGATATGCTTTGGAGTTGCATGAGAGTTGGTGCTAAATCAGAATTGTATTGGTACTGCTTATAGAAAGCCTCAACAAGATCATTCTAGTTGCGAATGTTGGTACTCTCCAGCTGATAATACGAATCTAGTTGGGATCCAGACAAACTCTCTTGAAAGAAATGTATCCATAACTTCTTATCAGGAGTATGGGGTTGAATTCTTTTGACATAAGACCTTAGATGCAATTTTGGGCAATACACACCATCATACACCATAAAAGTAGGAACCTTGAAACTTATAGAGATGGAGACTCCAGAAATCAAACTCAAATCTTCAAAGTCAAACACATAATTCTTTTGTAGTTCCATGGCATTCATTTTGTCTACCAACATCTTATACTTTTCCTCACTAGCAGGATCATGATAATAATTCTCCTCAAAATCAGAATCTTCCACAATGTCATGAAGGCTGCCTCCTTCTCCCTCAAAATTTTCAGACTCAAGATTCTCAACCTCTTCTTCTGTTTTGACAGGACCTTTGAATCTTTTACCCAGGTTGATGAGGCCCATTGACTTTCTAGTCTTCTTCTTTTTCTTAGTCAAAAATGTCTTCAGCTCATCTTGTCCCTTGGACAGGTTCATGATCATTTCTTGAAATTGTGCATTCTGAGTCTGGAGATCTTTAACAGTTTGTTCGAGAGCCATTTCTGCTGAAATAAACAGCGAGAAGATAAGATACCTGTTCATAAGAAACCTATGATGCAATGATATGGTATGTGTATGCATATGCAATGTTTTCAAGGACCGCATGATTTATATTTGTTTAAACAAGAACAAAATTTTATTAGTATATACTTAGTATAAGTTTTGCCCTTTGGGCTTACAAATAAATAACAATAAAATACAAAAGATAGATATATGGGGTTTTAAGTCTCCCATGGACGCTTCCTTTTTGGGTTGAGGTATGTGTTGAGGTTCCGCTCCTCGTGAAGTTGCCTTGTTAGCTCTAGAATTCTTTCTTGACCAGCTCTGAAATGAGTCTCAAAAGTATCCCTTTGCTTCTTCAACTGAATCCAGGACTTTTGCAATTCTTCCAAATCAGTGGGCATGTCTGGATGAAGGATGGTATAAGGAACATCTCCTTTAGCAATAGGCTCCATAGTGACTGGTAAAACAACAGGATATGTCATCATAAGAGTCTGAGCACGAGATCGCACCCATCTGAGATAAGGCTCCATAGGTATAGAATACTTTGGCTCCAAAGTGTTGCTGTCAATCCTGTTCACCTTGTTCCAAGCTCGTATAAACCTTTGATGGTAACCCTGAAGATCGTTATCGTAGTCGAACACAATACCCTGAATAAGCATGTCATGAGGACCATTACTCCGAGCATAACCAAACTGACGTAGTGCTAAAGAAGGGTTGTAAGTGATGCCCCCTCTTATGCCAAGGAGTGGCACATTAGGGAACTCCCCACAACGGTCAATGATAGTAACATTCTCCATAGATTGAGAGCACCAACGAATGTCTGAATGAGAAAGTGACATGATCCTCTTAGACCACCTGAACCCTTGTTCATTCTTCATCACTGATCGAGGAAGGTGAAAAATAAACCACCTAGACAATAAAGGTATGCAGCACATCAGAGTCCCTCTCGCCTTTGTAGTACGAGTGTGAAGAGAATGTAGGATGTCTCCAAGTAATGTAGGCACTGGATTGTGAGTCAGAAATATGTTGATGGCGTGTACGTCTATGAACTGGTCTGGATTAGGGAACAATACTAAGCCATAGATCAATAGGGCTAGGATCTCCTCAAAAGCATCATAACTCATAGCCTTCAAGAACACTTGAGCTTTCACCATCAATACCTTAGCAAGAATACCCTTAACTCCGCTTCTCGTTTCTAGGACAATGTCTGATTTCTTCAGATGTAGGGCTGCAGCAATGACTTCAGGTTTAGGCTCTTTCTCTAAGCCTGTGAAGGGTCTCTGGTCAAGGATAGGTATACCCAGTAATTTGGAGAACTCTTCCATTGTAGGAACCAGCTAATAGTCGGGGAATGTGAAGCAATGATGTTTAGGATCAAAGAACTGAAATAGGACACTCATCATGTCTTCATTAAACCCTGACGTGACTAGATCCAGTAGGTGACCATGCTTCTTGATGAATTGGGAGTTTTCAGAAACTCGAGAGACAAATTCTTTAAGCAGAAGCCATGACCTATAACAAAGAACAAAGATAAATCCTTTGGTCCTTGAAATGGTTAGTGAAAATGTTATGCTTATGATGCATGATGTCATGATGTTATGCTCACTCACAAACATGTGGCACATACAAATAAGTCACACAATAGCCCTAGGTTTGAAGGCTTGCATGAGGTTTAAAGGTAAGTACCCTCCCCTGAAGTTTAGTTGGTTCATCCTGTCCTACAAAAGTAACCAGGTTCTAAGGGATCTCAATATCACTGATCCTTCCCAAGGGTGGTTGTTCAGTAGGCAACTCACTTGCCAACCAAAACCCTCCAAGTTTAGGATCTCAATGAGTGTAGTATCGAGTATCAACCAACTTTAGTCTTCACCAAAGCTGGCTATCTCACTACTTTCTAAAGGCCAAGATGGGATAACTAGGGTTCTATAAGTCAGTTAGTGTATTGACAACATATGGCAGCCTCATATTATCCTTAACTTACATAAGGAACATAAGCACCAACCAAGAAGTCACACTAACTATGGCCACCATATCAACCATATCGGTATACGCCGTATAGTTTCCTTGGTTTATTGCCATTTACCTAGGGTACACTAGATCCGGGTTAGGATCTTTCACACATAAAGCCCAACAAGAAATATAAAGCAAACAAAGCAAACAATTAAGTGATCTAATTCCTAAGGGTACCCCTCTTTTACTTAGTAAGTCCCAAGCAGAGTCGCCAGTTCTGTAACACGGTGGGAGAACTGACTTTTTAGTCATGTTGCGGATAGCAAGAGTTTCCACCGACTTTTATTTTATCCAAGTGGAAAGTACATAAAAGAACATGAAAGACCTATTTTAAAAGACTTGAGTTCGGGGGGTAGGTTATACAAAGGAAAGGTATTAACACCCTTAATATCCATGGTTATCCATGGGCTCTTAGTTACTTAGCTCACTTAAATTGATTTTGAAAAAGTGTAGTGTATGATTAGAAATTTTCAAAGTACTTTATAATGATCCTCGTATGGATGTATACAAAGTCTTGTTTGAAAATGTTTTGAAAGTGAGGTGTAAAAAGTATTTTGAAATGTGAGCAAGCAACTAAGAGGTACCTACCTTAGATTAAGTCTTTCATGTTCTCGTATGTTCTTTCAATGGTAAGACTATCCCTATTATTAAGGAATAGGTAGTCATTACCTTGGATGTGTTAAGGGACAAGCGTAGGGTCATCGTATGGTCATAGAAGGCAACATTAAGGGATGTCTTTAGCAATTCGTAGGGACTATTATCATTTATTCGAAGGGACAAGACCATTATTCTGTAGGCAACCTCGAAGGGACTTGATCTTTTAAATTGTAGGGACTATGATGATTTATACTTGAAGGGACTTTGCTTAAGACATCCATATATTCGAGGGACTTGACCATTTTAAAGGCAGCCAAGAGGAATACCCTAGGAAGTGCAAGATGGCGATCAAAGATCGACTTACGTGTGTGAGTGTTTGTTTTCAAATATTTATCTTTTTTAATTAATTTTCTAAGTTAATTTTAATTACAAATAGTTTCCACACCCTATTTACAAACCACACAATAAAATATTTATAGTAAAATAAAGACGGAAAATAAATCTAGAATTATTACATGGCTTTGGGACAATTACAATATAATCGGATAATAATAAATAATAAAGCAAATAAATAGAGCAATAATAATAATAAATCAAATAAATAGAGAAATAATAATAATAAAGCAATAAATATTAGGATATTAGAAGAAAATAATAATGAAGTAATAAAGAAAAATTAGAATTTTAAAAGAAATTAAGTAAGTTAAATAAGTTAGAATTTTTTTTAGAGTTTATAAGAAAAATAATAAGTTTAAATAATAATAGTAATAAGAGAATAAAGTATTTATACAAAAAATAAAAAGTTATTTATAAAAATATTTTAATTATGGTTTAGGAAAATAAATTAAGTTTTTAGGGTTGATGGAAAAATTTAGGGTTAGTTAAGGAGATTAGGGTTTGATAACATAATTAAAATAAATTAGTTTTTTATTTACAAAATATATATATAATAAAAATTATGTGTAAAAATAATCTTCGGAAAATAAGTTTAATCTAAATAAATATTAAGAAAATTATGAAGTTAATAAAAACATAAAGTTTAATTATTTATAAAAGCAATATTGGTTTTAAATTAAACAAATTAAATAGTTATTAATAATTATATATATATATATATATATATATATATATATATATATATATATATATATATATATATATATATATATATATATATATATATATATATATATATATATATATATATATATATATATATATATATATATATATATATATATATATAAAATAGAAACGAAATAAAATATGTAACAAAAATAAAACTGGGGAGGCCTGGTTTTGACCCCAGGACCTCCCCCTTACCAGAACGAAGACCTTGCCACTAGGCTAGCGCGTGCTAGTGATGAATGTATGAGAAGCACTTATCATATGATGAATCTGCAAAATAGATGGATTAAAAGGAAAAAATTGCTTCAAGCCAAAATCGAACCCAAGCATTCTACCTCCATACGCATACAACCAACCAACTGAGCTAAGCAACGTATCTGAAATATAAATACAAGCAA
The DNA here is from genome assembly GCA_963966055.1 of Lathyrus aphaca. Taxonomy (NCBI): domain Eukaryota; kingdom Viridiplantae; phylum Streptophyta; class Magnoliopsida; order Fabales; family Fabaceae; genus Lathyrus; species Lathyrus aphaca. The sequence continues at coordinate 503,774,398 of OZ014520.1, forward strand.
AATCTAATAAAATAAACAAAGTTTTAAAAATAAAAATTCGCGTCAGACTTCATCTTCTTCCTCTAGCTGTCCAGTTAGGTTATAGTGACAGTCGTTCGTCACTAAAGCTTGTAGTGACAGATTTTCTCCATCACTAAAGGTCCTGCGCATTCAAACATCACAGATAACAAGAATAAATTGCTTTTAATGGTTCAAACAAGTTAATACGGGGTCCCTAACTTCAATTGATCCATCAATTTCAAATGAAATTTCTCTTAGCAGTGGTTCCCAATTTCAAGTTTATAAAACCCTAACAATGGCATCGTGTGATTCCTGCATCAAAGCTTAAAACCAAATATCCAGAATCCATCTACACAATCAAACAAGCAATATTATATAGTTCAAATCAATTAGTTATGCATAAATCAATGTAATCGAAAAATAAAAAATAAAAGACCAAGAACATGAATTCGGTTTATGCTTGTATGAGTCAATGTGATGCTATTGATGACTTGGAAAGGTTTAGGAAGCATCTAGGAATGATTTTACACCTTAAAACCTTTGATAAACAGCCTAAATGATGAAATCCAAATTTCACTTTTCCTTGGAATTTTTTACTTTTGTCCTTGGTGTTCTTGGCTGCCAAATTCGTCCCCTTGTGTATGCTTTTGTTTATGTATATATAGTGATTGAATTTAGGTGAAAAACATGTGGATTTGTGGGCTTGTGAAGATTGCTTGATCATGAAGTTTCTTCACTTTTAAATATTCAAAAAATCTCATCTAACCTTTCTATTTTTGATCCAATCTTACTTTAGTTGATTTCCAATCATTCCAAATATAATCCAACTAATTTTCAATCAAAGATTTCATTCTTCATTTGACTTTTCATATTTTATATATATTTAAATTGAATTTTAATGAATAAAATCCAAATAAATATAAAATAAACTATAAAAATCTGAAAAAATAATCATTGGGTCGTGCATGATGTCATTGTAAGGATTGGATTACAAAATTGCAAGCCCATTTGGAAAGATTTGGTTTTAAGACCTCATTTGCTCAATATACCCCTAAAAAATTTCCCAAATTTGCCAAGGCATAAATCCTTCAATTTTAAGGATATGAAGGTGTTATTAGACATTTTGGAAAGCTTAAAGAGTCCACTAATTAACATTTTTGGTCTCATGTCCATATCCTTTACCATTTTCAAATTATGCCCTTTGGAAGATGTTGACTTTTTGTTGACTTTTGAAATGACCTGTAATGTTTTAGCTCATACCTTCCAAATGAAGCATTTTTAGGCTTGGCTTGTGAGACACAAAGAGTTAGAGAATTAAATTTCCTTCAAAATGAGCTTTGGATGGGAATTTTTTGATGAAGCATGTGAAAGTTATGGCTGGTCAAAGTTTAGTTGACTTTCCTTAAGAAAACCCTAATTTAGAAACTCCTGATTCTTGATGATCTGAAACTTCCTTGATGAATCATGATCAAAACTTGATCAAATGATGAATTTTACTTCATAAACTTGATGTTGGCAAAAAATCTTGAAGTTTGATTTTGATTTGTCCACAGTTGACCTCAGTTTGACTTTTTAACTACTTTGACTGATTTTTGCATATTTGATCATCTGACTGGGCAAACTTATTGGGAAAGCCTTGAAACTTGACATGGGTATTCTTGAATACATGTGGGATATTATGAAGCTTAATTGAGGTCTTGAAACTCATTTTAACCTGAGGAAACACAAAACCCTAGTTTTGAACACCTTGCTTAGGAGGAGACATTGTCTGAGGAAACTTCCATACTTCTTGACCAATTGGGAGTCTTGAGGACCTTATGATCATTTAGGAATATTGAGAGAGATTGTCTTGATTGTGGGAGGGCAAATTTTGGGATACAACACTCTCCCTAAGTGAAATCCTTGAAGATCTCTTAATTAGGGAAATAAACCATAGGGTGCGAAGGCCTAATTGCATAATATATGAAACAAACTCCAGTGAAGTAGAAACCACAAACCAATGAAATAACATGGTTTTTAAGAGTAAAATGATCACATTCCATAGGAGCCTAATGAAATGCATGATTGTGAGCATTATGACCTAATGGAATATGCATATGAATGAAGCATAGCCGGTTAGGGTAATAAATAAGAGGGCAAATTTTGAGGTGTTACACTAGGGATAACGAAACTGAAACACAACATGTTGGGGGAAAGGTTTCAAGGTGTCTTGTGTGGAGAATCACTTGCTTCTTGCCCCGGACCATACCTCAAAAGGATTTTACAAAAGACCCGACGTCTTTAAACTCTTGGAGATATTCACTAGGTAGCGTAGCAATTGTATGAATTAGCATATTGACCTTGCTAGGGAAATAACCGTTATCAACACAAAAAATTCTGTAGCTTTTGTAAGCACTGAACAGGCGAATCGGTTTGATGAGCGACCGTTGGTTGGGCGGTGAACTCAATCAGTGAAAGTTGTGACAAAATGGGTGACATAAACCCTTCTCTGGGGATAGCTTCCCTAGTATTTTGACCCTGAATAAGTGGACTGGATCATCGAGAGGAATATTGTCCCACACTCTGGAATAGGCTTCGATCTTTCTTTTGAGCATTCTGTTAGATTGATACCTACAAGCAAAAGGATATACACATATGCCTCGGGTATTAAATGGTTTAAATTCACCACTCGAATTGCTCAACATTCAAAGAAATTTTCAATGTTTTCTTACACATGTTATTACAAAGCCACCATTTTTTCAAATGAAATTTTTATCAAAAATTCAGACGTTTTTACAAACGTAAAATGAAAATAAGAATGAGAATCTGTTTTTTAACTGAATTTCTATTTATTGATTGGAATGCCTGAAGTCGGAAATACATCGGGAAGCAAACCCTAGAAAGCGGTGAATGTTGTAAATTGAGAAAAGAAACTATCCTAATGGTAGTATGAAAATGACTTTCCATTGAGTTTCGATCTCAATATGACCAGTATGTCTTCAACAGTCTCCGAATTTTCCTTCTGATGAGTGATTGGACCGATTCCTATCCTTCAAAATACCAGTTTGATGAAATGGTAATGAAGTAAATATAACTAAGATCGCAGTCGTTCGCTTTAATCACTCTTTTTCCTGGATCGCCCTTTCGGGTTTTCAATCCACCCGAATACCCCCTTTTTTCCCCTTAGTTTCCCTTTCGGGTTTTCAACTTACCGGGTGTACATTCTTTTTAGTTTATATCCCTAATTTTTGCCCGAACCTTTTATTCTATTTTATGGTTCGTCGGGATGCCCTTTTTTTTTCCTGGACCATCTTTTTTTGTCCAGCGGGTCTCTCTTATGCGAAGTATTTTTTACTGCGTCTGAGTTGACAGGGGATGGAAAGTCCTTACCATCCATGGTGATAAGCAATAAGGCTCCGCCCGAGAAGACCTTTTTAACCATCAATGGAACTTTATAATTGGGAGTCTATTTTCCTCTGTGATATGTGTTAGGAGGAAGGACGCACTTTTTTGATTGAATACCTTTTTCATCCTCCGTTGATACAATTCCCTATGACATATGGCCGCTAGAAGTTTTTCTTCAATGAGGCTCAACTGATTAAACCTGGCATGAACCCATTCAGCTTCGTCAAGTTTGACATCCATCTTTACCCTCAAAGAAGGAAGATCCAATTCGATTGGTAGGACTACCTCTATACCATATACAAGTGAGAACGGTGTTGCTCTAGTAGATGTGTGTACTGACATTCGATACCCATGCAAAGAGAAAGGTAGCATCTCATGCCAATATTTATATGTCACCACAATTTTTTGCACAATATTAATATTTTTATTGACCGCCTCGACGAAACCATTCATTTCTGGGCGATAAGGAGAAGAATTGTGATGTTCAATCTTGAAGTCCCGACACATCTCAGCCATCATTTTGTTATTAAAATTAGAACCGTTGTCAGTAATAATTCTCTCGGGCACTCCATAAAGACAAATTATGTCTCTCTTTAGAAATCAAGTGACCACCTATTTGGTGACATTGGTAAAAGACGCTGCTTCAACCCATTTTGTGAAGTAATCAATGGCGACCAAGATGAAACAATGGTCGTTAGAAGTAGTAGGTTTGATCTTTCTGATCATATCAATGCCCCACATTGCAAGGGGTTAAGGGGAATACATGATACTCAACAGATTCGGAGGCACATGCACCTTATTCTAACATCCCAAAATTTGCCCTCACATTTTCATGGCATAAAGCATATCATTTGCATACATAACCTTGCATTCCTAACATAGGAAGATGAAGCATAACATCCACAATTTAGAGCATAAGGCATGTGGTCAATGACTTGCAAATGTGTGATCACCAAAGACAAGGACCAGGTTCAAGTGTCTCTTAACAAGGTTCAAAGGTATCCTTGCTTCACACACGAGCTCAAATGATTCCCTAAGTCCATGAAAGATTGGAATTGCTTAAGAATCTGGCTTAGGGTTTCACTTCCTATGCAAATAGCCCAAACTAGGGTTTTGGTTGCAAGGGTGTTTATTGAAGATTTTTAGTTATAACTTGTGGTCATGTTCTTATATATGTTCTCAAGGGTTCATGGATTGGTTATGGTGCATTGGTTCAATGAGTAAGGTCTTCAGGCATGCAGTTACTTGTGGTCTAAGCAAAAGTCAATTACGAAAGAAGAAAAGTCAACTATAACGTTTGAGGTTTGAATCGTGATTTTCAAGGTCCCATATCCTCATATGGTCCTAAAATGTCAAGATTTACATCAATCATCAAGAATCAAGGTTCATGACAAAAGTTACTAAAAATGGAAATGACTTGTAATTTAAAACATCCATTTTTGGAAGCTTTTTAAGTCACATTCAACTTGACTTTTCATCATTAAAAATGCTTCATGAAATTTGAAGATCTTTCTCTCCCCTTTCCAAAAAGTACTAGATCATTTTCATATCATGTGTGAATCTCAAGTTATGATAAAAAGACCACAAGGTGTGTTTTAGGTTTTTTTTCATGTGAACCAAAGTTTATACTTTTGAAAAAAGGCTTCAAAAGTGACTTGCATTGATTTCATTTGATAAAATCAATTCATAAACTTCAAGTGCACTTATTTTAGTTTGGAATTGGCTTTGGAATTATGTCATTGCATGAAGAATTTCTCACTTTCTCCATAAAATGCAAAATTGCAAATTGATCCAAAACATGAAAACCAAGCTACTACAAGCTACAAGTCCAATTTAGTTCTAATTAAGGGATCAAGGGAAGGCAACATATGTGCACAAAGAGCTCCATGCACCTGTGAATCATGAGTTACATCATAACTTGCAAATTTTCATTTCATTCAAATCCTCTTAACCACACTTCCATTGGGCAAATTAACTATGGTCAGGCCTAAAATCCATCCCATATAAGCTTCATTTTCCTATAGGTAAGGAGGGTTTTCCTCTCATTTGCTCAGATTCAAGAATTTTCTCAAAATATTCCTCTCTTTGAAACTTTCTCTACCTAGGGTTTCACTGAAAACGTTTTTCATATTCTTAATATAGAAGGTCCATAGAACACAAATCCACCATTGGTTTGAGCTCATAGCAAGGAATTTGTCAGATTCGAATTTGGTTGCATCTTCTTCAAATCTTAAGATCTAGACCAGATTCAAGCTCTAATTGCATTTATTTTGCAATTAGAGGTGCAAAGTACTTGATCTACAACTTCCATATGGATTTCTAGGAGTAATTTCCGTTATGCAAAATCTCAGGTTAGTGCAATTTTCAACCTCTTGGATCTTGATTCTTTGATGTTCATTAGATTCTTTGAGTGTTGCTGAGCATGATGATGTGTTTAGAATCAATTTTGGACGTATATCACGCATGTAATCTGTATTTGAAATTTCCAGATCCAAAATGTTTGGATTCGATTTGATCAATTGGTGCACTATATGATGTTTTTGATGTGATATTTGGAATTAGGAAGTGAATTAGAGTCAATCAGTGTGTTTAGTTTGAATTTCTAGAAAAAATTGTGATAGGTTGGCCGTAGGTGGTGACCGGAGCTAGGGCTCCGACACCAGATCTTGTTTATAGGTTACCGAAGGCTGAATGAAGAAGATGACGTTTTAACCGTCTGATTGTTTGATCTAAGGGATACGAGCGTGCCAGTGCATTAAAATTAGTGTGGCCTGGAACATGATTTAATTATTTCATATTAATGTGAGTGTGTGTATGATCATGTATATTTGTGTGTGTGTGTGTGCAATCATGAACGTTGATCTTGTATACTTGTTGTTTTGTTTGACCAAATACCATGTGTGTGATTCATCTGGTGGACCTGATTGAGTCAAATATATTGACTTCTGACTATTGTATGTGTTGACTGTGCTCTTGACTAGACCTAGACCTATGTTGCTTTCCCCACCCCCTGTTTGAGCCCATCTTCCATTATGAACGTGGATTTTGCTATTGCTTCACCCCCTGACTTATTTCTTTCATTTTTCATTTTATTTTACATAGTTCTTGCATTTTATTTGATAATGCATTAAAATAATTTTGTGCAATTTTTATTTCTGATTTCATGCTTTTTTGATATTATTTTCACATTTTTCTTTTATTTCTTTTTCAAATGGTTTCTATTTTCATACCTTAACTTCAAATAATTGTTTCTCATAGCATACCAAACATTTTTAAGTCATTGTTTTTGCATTCATTCAATAACATCCAAAAGTTCATGAAAATATTTTTTTTTCATTTTTAAAACTTTTTTTAATTGCATTTTAGTCCTTGTGTTTTGCATGTTGATCAATGTTTCTTACTTGACCTTTGCCTAATTGTTTGAGGTAGTTAAACTTTGAATTTTTGTTTAATATTTTAACATGTGATTGGTCTCTGGATTAGGTCATTAGAGTTCTATTCTTACATTTTTTTGAATTCCATTTGATGTATGGTTGCTTGCTTGTGATTGAAGGAACTTTGCATGATTTTTTACTTGACATTCCTTAACCCTAATTGCTTGAAGGCATTTATGCCACCATTTAAGATCTCTTGTTTGAGTTTTATTGATTTGTTTAGACTCTTAGAAGTCTTGTGAGATCATTGTTGAGTCCATTTGGTTTGAGTTGATCATTTGGTTTGTGTGATGCATCTTATGTGAACTTTTGACCTAATTCTTCCCATGTCTTCATCATATGCTTCTCATGCTTACTTATGTGCCACTAAAATGGCCATATCATCATACAATTTTCATTTCATATTTGATATGCTAATGACTTCATACCCAAGCATCCATACTTGTATGACATCTTGCATCTTTTGCATTCCATTTCATGTATGAAGCATACTTTGCCTAATGTTTTAATCTTTTGCATCTTTGCTAAGTTGTTTGAACTTGTTTGATATGTGATTTTTCCATGATAATTTGTGCATCTTTAACATGTAATTTTATGCATTTTCTTCTGATTTTGAACATCTCATGTCATCTTTTCATCTTTGATTTTCACCTTCATCATACTTGTTTCTTCTTACTTGAATATGTATTTGTCTTCTCTCATTCATCTCTCATTTTACCATGAAATAATTCATGCACTTTGGTATGTTCATTTAAGATAACATTAGGCATTCTAATATGATGTTTGAATTCTGACTTTGAAGTTTCTCATGTGTCTTCATCCATGGTTGTGCTTATTTTCTTTCTTACTTTTTCTTTTGCAACTTCTTTGAACTTCTTCATCTCTTGTGTGCTTCTTTGAATTTGTTTGATCTTGATTGAGTTCCTTGAGATTTTAAAGTTTTGTTATATGTGATTTTTGACTTGTAAGGTATTGGTACCATTGGATCCATTTATTTTGTTCCCTTTGTTTGATTGGTTTCTATTTCATTTCTTATGAAAGTTTGTGTTTCATCTGCTAACCATTTCATGGGCTTAGCTAAGTCTTAGGAGTGAGAATGTGCTTCCACATTCCAACTTTTCCTTTCTCTTTTACACTTCATACTTGTGTTTGTGCAAGAATTTAAGATTCTTTGGTTTTGTACAATTCTTATCCTCCCCCCTTTAGAAGCAACTTAACTTTCATCTTGGAAGTAAGTTGTCTTCTAATCCTTTTCTTTTCCTCTCTTTCTTCTTCTCTTTCCCTTCTTTTTCATTAGGATAGAGATCTTGAACCCAACTAACTTCGGATATCCAAGCATGACAACTTAATTAGGATTTTTTTAGTTTCCTTTAGACTTTTACCTTCTGAGTATCCTTTGAGTCTTCTCTCCCTCTCTCAAACAAAAGCTAAAAAACATATTAATTAAGGTTGAAATGACTTCTTGTGTCATAGACTTATTCCATGAGGCATTTGCATCTATCCCATATTGGGGTAATGTGAACTTGTCTAGCATGATATACAATTCTAAACTTGAAGTCATCTTCACAAAGAAAAGCCTAAAAAGCATTTCTTCACTTCAAAATACAAAAACACTTAATAAGTAAAATGGGTTAGTATACTTGATCCCTAATCTTTGGAACCAAGTCTTGGGGGTCTTCTCCTTTCTTTTGTGTGATTCTTCCTCATTCAATATTGGAGTGATGCAAGAAGTACATACTCTATGGAAATAAGCGTCATTCCTTTGGGAATTATCTTCTCATCTCCTTCACTCTAAACAAAAAAACTCGCTTCGACTTGTCTTTTGAAAGACGGTAAACGAACTCATTCCAGACGAGCCTGCAACACCTTATCATATGCATAAGCAATTCAATCCCAAAAACACAAGCAAGTCGTGTCAGTTTGATTGAGTCGAACTATGGTGTTCTGACTTTCCTATTGTACAAAGGGAATACGTAGGCATAAGCGACAATGCTTGGCGAACACAATCCTTCAGTCTCTTTCCTTGTTCTTCGTGTTATTTCATATCCTTATCCTTTCATCTAATTCTTACCTATTTATTTTCAGTCCTTTCTAGTAGCAGTTGCAGCAGTAGCAGATACCCTCACCCTTTAAAACAGTGCTAGCAAGCGTGGATCCCGTTGGGTATGACGGATGTTCTGGGGTGCTAATACTTTCCAATTTGTAATTGTCTCCCTTACCCTTTCACTTTGGTTTGCGAGACCCCGCTTTATCCTTCTTCCGGGTTTATGTTGCATTACCCTTCCTTCGGGATAAAAATGTCTGGCTGGAGACTCTTCCTTTTCCGCACCACTTTTGCGTATGTACCAGGATGGAAATCCTGAGAGCGATAGATGGCGAGTCTGCTAGGGACCTCCTAACCAGAGTTTCTCTGGTTCCCTATGCGAGTCAATCCTAGTGCTTGTATGTTTATATTTATTTGGGTGTTTATCTGTTTGCTGTTGTGTGTTTAGTTTACTATTTTTATTTATGGTTTTACTTTACAGCTTTATTTACTGCTTTCAGTATTTATTTATCATGCATCATTATTATATTGTCTAAGCTGTCTGGTTTTTTTTGGTGGGATGGGAGTTACTATGATATGAGCCCAATACCAAGGCTCGAGTGCACCCTAGACTTTAGCGTGGGAAGTCACTTTGCTTTCATGATATCTTGTTATGCGAGTAGTAGTGAGTACCACACCCAGATTGCGACTATCTTGGAAATGTTCTGATATAATGGTCTTCCCTATTTCAGGATACAACCTTGATAGTTATGTGAATCTGGGGACCGATCATTAAGGACCTTTATGGAAAATCCCTCTCCAGTGGTGATAGTGGCAGACCCCATTTGTTGGAAAACCCATTCACACCCGAGGGCCCACTAGGAACTCACATAGGATGGCCTTTTTCTCTCTAAAGAACTCAGTCAAATCACTTTTCTAAACAACAGTATTGTACCCTTTAGGATGAATGTACTATTGTTTCTTGATCTTAGTACTTGAAGCTAGGAACTTATCGGGGATGCTTGTTTTTCAGGACTCAGCTGAGACCTCCTCTCTTAGTGTATAATGTGAAACCGGAAGCAGTGAACGTATTATCGCTTCTCGACCTGAGAGTTCGTGATGTTGACCCGTAGTAGCACACCTGTGAGATGGGGAGCTTGTTTACAAGTTTGCAGGAACCCTGGCTTTCTACGTACCCACTTTTTCAAAGATGTTCTATTAATTGGATCATGTCCTATGTGGTTCTTTAGTTCTCAGTTCTGGGGTTCTATTCAAATATCCTGTTATTGTGGCTATTTAGACACTTGGCTCTTGGCTCAGTACCAACACCAGACACCTGTCATTGATCACATGCCTTGATTTGCATTGCATCATATCATCATTAACTTTTGTGTTTTTCATTTCTTAGGTCATTCTCTGTCATTCCTAGTTCCGGTGGTTTTTATACTCTTATTCCAGATGGCTGAAGATATTCCTTGGAAAAACAATGTACATTACACTCTCTCAAGGATAGATACTGAAGACATTCAAAATTTGGTTGGTCTGATGAATGAAAAGGTGATAGATGATTTCATAAAGAAGTATGGTTTGATTCTGAGTTACATGGACAAGGCTACTCAAGAACAACATGATGGACTTCATACACTTCTTCAGTTTTATGATCCTCAGCTGAGGTGCTTCATCTTTCTTGATTATGTTTTGGTTCCTTCCTTAGAGGATATTTCTAGTATCCTGAAGGTTCTGGTTAGAGACAACCCTTCGTTCTACAGTTCAGATAGGGTTCCCTCAAATGAAGATATTGCTAAAGCTTCTCACATGAATTTGGGTTTAGTCATAGAAAACATTAAAAACAAGAGAGGGAGTAAAGGGTTTCACTTGGCCTTCTTGATTGCTGAAGCTAGAAGGTGTGTTGAAGAGCAAAGGTGGATAGATTTTAATTCAGTGTTGGCTCTGATCTTGTATGGGATCAATTTGTTTCCAAATGAGAAGGAATTTGTGAGTATGGATGCAATAGCCATCTTCATTAAAAGAAACCATGTTCCAAACCTACTGGGAGATTTCTGTTATTCTGTTCATTACAAGAATGAAAGAAAGAGGGGAGGTCTGGTACACTGATGTGCACCCTTATTTTACACTTGGTTTGCTCGACACCTTCAGAAGTTAGGCCCTTTCTTAGAGTTTAAAGGAGATGTTAAGTAGTCCAAGAGGTTTATGGGCTTGACCTCAGATGACATTACCTGGTGCTATAACAGAGAATTGGTTGGGAAAGAGTTGATTACTAGTTGTGGTAACTTTTCTAACATGCCCTTGCTTGGGAGAAAAAAAGGAATTAACTATAATCTAGTGTTATCTATTAAACAATCTGGGTATCCTTTAAAGACTCCTCCCATTGAAGAAGATGTTGTAGAATCCTTATACTTTCCAGCCAAAAGAAATGAACACTTGTCAATCTAGGTTTCTCAAACTTGCACTGTGAAAGTTAAGAAAGGGAAGAAAGAGTTTGTAAGAATAGATCCTAATACCTATGCACCCTATACTGATTGGCTAAGACATCGCGTCGAAGTTATGCTTCTCCCATTTTCAGTAGAACCTCCCTTGTATCCCAAGGTGGTCGAAATTCAAACCAAAATTCCTATTAAAGAATACCAGAAGCTAGAAGTTGAACTTTAGAAGGCCAGAATTGAAAATTCTGAGATCAACAGTTTCTATCAGCATTTGGTGCACACTAACAAAGAATTACAGGAAAAGGTTCACCTTGCTCAGAAGGCTATGGAAGATAAGGAGAAAGAGTTTGCACACAGGGAGCTCTGCTTCAAGAAGAAGGGTTTGGATGAGATTAGCAAAGCTGGTGAGCATAGAAGGATCAAGAAGTATTTAGAGGAGGAAAATGAGAAATCAGTTGAAGATTAAAGATTTACAAATGCAAGTAGAAAGTCAAACTGAAGAACTTCAGAAAGCTCATGAGCGGCAAAAAGACTATTTCCAAAGGCTAGATTAAAGTCAAAAATTAATGGAGGCCGCTCAGAAAGAAATTGAAGAAGTCAAGATCCATGCTGAAACCAAGAAGGCTAGATTGGAGCCAAGTTCCAATAGGGAGAATGAAAAGGTGCTCTTGCAACAAATCAGTGAGTTGCATGCTTCCTTTGATCAGAGAGACTTGCTTATTTAGAGGCTAATTGAAGACCCGGGGCATCCAGATTCCTCTCAAATGTTCGAGACCGTCAAGTAGTTTAACTGAAGGCTGAAAGATGTGGAGTTTCGTAGAGCTTAGTTTCTTATGTTGTACTTGCATTACCCATAAGCTTATTGTGGGAATCTTTGCTTTATCTTTATGTTTATTTTCTTTGCTGATGTAAAACTTGTAACCCTTCGGGAAGATCTTTTGTTGCACTATGAGTGCATTTTATATTATTTGTTCCTTTCTCATCTTCCTGATTGTTGTCTATGCACCGACACTTATTCATCTAGACCAACCATATTTGAGCTTCGCAAGAATACTTCTTTTCAAAAGTCGGGTTCCAAAAACCATCTAGATTTCTCTAATTGTTATTGAATACCAGAACTGGGACATAAATGATCTTGAGAATGAAAAACACAACATTTGCATAGCATGCATATCAACCTTCTTTTTGTTTTGCAGGTGCAAGTCCCATATTTTTTACTTTTCTTCCTTTTCATGCACTATATCCAATCAGAGAAAACATATCATGTATCATGGAACAACTCCAAGTGGAGGTGACTGAGATGAAGGCCCATATGGAGCATTTTATGATGGACATTCGAGCGTTGTCCCAGGATTAGAAACTACTGAAGAAAGATGTCAACGAGATGAAGGCTCAGATGGTCCGAATTATAGAAATGTTGGAAGTTATATTGAAGAAGGAAATCAATAAGTTGTCTGTCGCTGCAACTGAAGTGATGAATCCTCCCCTTTTTTAGGATCTGTGTTTGATCATGGATTGCTTTCCAAATCTCCTCCACTGTTAGAGTTTTCTCATCAGCCACTATCTCCTAATAAGTTCAAGATAGGAAAGTCAAAGAGGAAGTTCTATCTAATCTCGATGCCATATGCGCAGTTGCTTCAACTTTTGCTGGAATTGAAGCTGATTAAGTTGATTGTTGTGGGACCTCAACAAACAAGATATTCTATGGGTTCTAATGTAAATTCTAGGTGCGATTTCCATTCAAGAGCATTTGGTCATAATGTGCAAAATTGTAAGATGCTCAAGCATAAGGTCCAAGAACTCATCAATTCAGGAGCAATCGGGTTTGCACCCATCCACGAGGCCAAGTAAAGTGATGTTCCTCCACATGCAGCAAAAGAGAAGGATGTTTTTTCCCTCGTTCAAGGATCTTCTTCTTGTCGTAAGCCTTGGCTTTTGAAACTACCGCATAAATAGATTATAATTGGGACTTCCCCGGTTGTATCACTTCACCATCTGCAAAAGCGAGAAAGGTTTTTTGATCCTTTACCAATGTCTCTTGTAAATCTACCTCAGCGATTGCTCCATTTGAGATTGATTGAGATGCGCAAGTTGTCTCGACCTCTTTTTATGCTCCCATAGGGATGGGATGCCAATCCCCGTTGTGATTTTCATTCAGGGGCATCAGGTCTTGATATTGAAGGGTGTAAATCTTTCCAGCATAGAGTGCATGACTTTATTTACTTCAGAGTAATCGAGTTTGGACCAGTTGGCGTGAAGGTAATTGGTAATCTTGCTTTAGTGGCCGCCAAAGAAGTGGGTATTACTTTCCCTTCTCCAGGATTTACCCCAGGTCATGGGTACACTCCTCAGGTTGAGGTTTCCAACGCATCACATCAAAAACCTGTGCCAAATACGGGAAGAAAGGTACACGGGCAGTTTGGGTGCCGTAATCAATATCGTCAACAATAGAGACGAGGGCCTGAGATATTTGAGTGAGTGCTTTCTCAAGTTTCTGTTTCTCGAAGACAACTGCTTGCTCGCCTTCTTCAAGGCTCTTTGATTAAGTTGAGTCATGTTATGCCAATGCCATATCCTTTTCCTCCTGACTACGACATGACTGCTAGGTGCGAGTTCCACTCAGGAACGTTTGACATTTGGTTGACAATTGCAGAGAGTTCGAACATAAGCTGCAAGGTTCGATTGATGAAAAGGTCATTGCACCCAATGGTCTGCCTTTAAGCTGAAGTCTTCAGATTATTCACCCAGTTTGAAAGGGCATCTTCAGAAGCATTAAGTCAAGACAGAATCCAGTCTCCTCAATGATGGCAATGATTTAGCTTCTTTACCGCATTTTCATTTGTAATTTCTTTTGTTTGCTAAGCATTTGTAAGCATGCATGAACTTATTTTTTTGAATGATTAATCATAATAAAGTGCACATGTTTTTCTTGAAATAATACATTTGTATTCACTCATAATTTGGTGTATGTGCATTGCAATACCAACTGTCGTGCTTAAACTCTTGAGGGACAATGACAAAATGAAAACACATAAATCTCTAATTGTGTGCTCTTGAATAAGACCCTATTAACGATGTACAAGATTTGTTTCAAATCCCAATAATTAGAGATATAATGGAGATAGACCCTCGCTAACCCCTTTGAGCCTTGAAGTAGGATTTTTTTTTCGCAGAAGAAACCCCTTGCATTAAACAAAGGGGCAGTGTAGGTGTTGGCTAGTTGGACCGAGCATGTAGACTTTCATAAAAGAGTGTATCTGAGGATCCATTACATTTTAGTGTACCAAATCAGGAGGTCCAAAGACCAAAAACCACAATAGTTATCCTAATTGTCACTCCCAGGATTTTCATCCTAGTACAAATGAAAAAGTGGCGCGGAAAAGGTAGAGTCGCCAGCCAGGCATTTTTATCTCGAATGAATGGGAAAGGTAATGCTGCACAAACTGAAGAGAAAAGGAAAGGACAATGTCATGTGAACCAGAGAACTGGGTTCGGGAGTCAGTTATGACTTGGGAAGGTATTAGCACCCAGATCGTCCGTCGTACCCGACGGGATCCACGCTTATTAGTCTGTTTTAAAGGGTGAGAAATAAAATGTTGCTGAATAAAAGAACTGCTAACTAGAACTGGAATGAGAAAGGGAACTGGAAAAAGAGAACGAAAAAGGAAAAATGTAGGGAAAATAAAGAATGTGCTCAACCGGGCCCTACCCCGCTGCCTACGTACCTCATCGGGAATATGAGGATCAGAGTCGACGTAGTTCGCCTAACTAAGGCAAATTTGTTTGTGTTTTTTAGGATGACGTTGCCATACCTCTAACTCAGGTGTTGCCGACTTGCTAAATCAAGGGCGTTACCATGTTGTTGTCGAACTTTTGAGACAAGTCATAATCGTCAACAAAGAATGGGAGATGAGAAGAGAAGACATGGTGTCTTTGTTTATTGTATTTTAGAAGAAGTGTTTTGATGTTGGTATTTATCGTATGCACATTATTAAATGTTTTTATTTTTTTCTTTAAAGACGAGAGGTGAGACTCAAGTTGCAAAAGGAAAACTCTAAGGGAACTAGACTTACCCTAAGTTATTGTATTCAAAGGAGATCTTAGGGTTAGTGAAGTTTTCTAATCCTAATGAAGAAGCAAAGAATAGGGAATTAGAAAGCAACTTACTTCTCTAAAGAAGTTAAGTTGTTTCTAAAGAGGGGAAGAAAGAAGATGTACAAACAAAGCCTAAAGGGCTAAGACAAACACAAATTGAAAGCGTAAAAAGATAAAGGAAGAAGTTGTATGAACAAAGCGTACCTTAACCTCCCTACAAAACAAAATTATCTACACAATTCATATTGAAAGCATAAGCAAATACAAAAGCTAAAAAAGTGATGAAAAAAATTAGCAAATTAAGTTCCTAAGGTCACCACCCAGAAGGCAACAACACTCTAAAAAATCTTACAAAAAATCATAATTAAATCCCTCCAAATGATTATGCAAAGTCAAGTTAGGGTTTCAAGGCATTAGGCTAAAATAAGAGGTTCAAAAGGATACCTAAAGTGACCTAAAAATTATGGAAAAAATGTTTTTCAACACTTCAACATAAAAATGAAAAATCTTAATAGAAGATATTAATTGATGAAAACAATATTTGGATTAAGAGAAATAAAATGGACAAGACAAAGTATTCATAGAAGATCTTAATTGAAAAAGAAATTCAATGAAAAATCAAAATAAAAATGAAAAACCAATGAAATCAGAAAATAAAAACACAAGTTCTGGAATGTGTTAATATGTTTGTGTAATTTTTAGGGAATTTTATCACAAATTTTAGTGTGTTTTATGGATTAAAATAGAAGTTATGTAAAACAAAGAAATAAAAAAAACAAGGAAAGGGGGGAGGGGTGTAGACATAGCAAAAAAAAAACAGTTAGAAAACACATGGGCCAGGAAATGTAGGGTGCATATAGTATTTGGTTTAGGCCCAAAATGCATGGAAAGCCTGGGGGGCACCGTGGTCCTTCAGTCAATTTAGTTGACTAATCTGGACCATTGGACGATGGCTTGATGATGAGGATTATGATGAAAGGTTGTGATTGCGATGGTGCACAGATGTTATGGTGGGGAGCCACGCAAAACTGAATCCGGTGGTCCTACCGAACGGTGACACTTGTCACCACCGGAATGGACCACCCCAAGGGAATCTTATCTTCTCACAATCTTGTATTTTCAACATCCAAGTGGCGATGGTGATTAATTGAGACTTTATGAATTTTTTTAATGATTTTAATGGTGGAATTAGTGAGGGTTATGAACCTTTTAATATATTTTTCAATTCATCAATTAAAAAAATAAATAAATCCATTCATAAAGTGAAACAAGAAACTCAGGTTTCAAAAGAACATATCTCTCCTCAAAACACGCTATTTTATTTCATCTTCCTTTCCACGAACCCTAAAAGTCGCCGGAAAACACACCACTGGAGAAGGTAAACCTCCACCGCGATATACTCGCCTTCATCAACATTCCACGGTCAATATCCCTCTAGCCAACACCTATACCTCAAATCCGAAATCAAAACATACTATAACCTAATCTCTTTTCTAACTCAAATCCAAAATCAAACTCTCACACTCTCCAATCGGTATGTTCGAAACCTAAATCACAAAAATCACAACATGGAAAGCACCTACCACGCAAGAACAACGTAAGAGCGATTCGTACCTTGCGATTTCGCCGACGATGAAGACGTTGATTGATGAATTAGGATGAAGACGCTTATGTTGCTTCAATGTCGAAGCGAAGCGAAATTCCATTCAGGTATGTGCGATTTCACCTCTTCTTCCTCTATCTTTGATTTCGAATTGTTGTGGTTGATGGATGCTCATTGCGTGTCTATGAATCTTGTAGGTGTAATGTTGATTGATCTTGTGTCAGTTGTGATTGAAGGTTATTGCGTGAGTAATGTTGTTGCAACACTTATGCAACAATCCGGAGAAGATAACGGTGGTGATGTCGATGATTTGTTGCTGATGAATGTATTGGTGAATTTACCGGTTTTAGAGAATTGGTGATGATGAAGTGTTGTTGAAGACTGAAGGAGATAAAGGCTAGGGTGAATATTGGTTATGGCATCGTTTTGCAGAGAGTGATTGTTAGAGATGTTGATGGAGGATTATGAAAAATGGAGGGAATGAGGGAGATTTCTTGGTAATTGAAGATTATGGTGATGAAGATTGATGAGTGGATTGAGGAAAAAGAGTGTATGAAGATGAAGAATGGATGAGAGAAGTAAAAAATGGGGGAGAATCTGAAAGTGAGAAGAGTGAATGAAGAAGGTGATGAATGAGGAAGAACCTGAATAACAATAACAATCTGGTTCTTATAGATCAATGGTGAGGGTAATCTCGAGATTTCAATTGAATTTGGTTAGAATTCAGTTAGAAGTTGTTTGTATTTGTAACTGTTTTCAATTTGTTTTCTTCTGAGTTTTTTTTCTTCATTTTTTCGTTCTTCAACTCTGATGTAACTATACCATAAGTTATCAATTGAAGAATTGTTTTATAGAATATTTCTGGTGTATTGAACTTTTTTCATACCAGTTTTCTGTTGTGATCTTGTATTGGCGAAGGCATTGCAATAGACTCACAAATGAGGAAGAACAAGAACCATTGGTATTGCAATTGAGTGACTACCACACACTAAATCAACTTCAAGCCAAGCAATTGTAGCAACCTATTTGTTTACCATTTTATAAACCGAACGCTCAAAATCTGAAACACCTTTGCCATGGAGGTTAAAATATCAGCCAAGAAAATGTCGGGAAACGAAATTGGTTACAAAGGGAAAGCTATCCTTAATAGTGTCCTAATAAAGAAGTACAGAGAGGATAAATAGAAAATATCGAAGGGACAAGGTTGAGATGCAACCAATGATACTTCCCCATGAGAATAGAGATAGATATAAGAAGTCATGCTTGTAGGGACAAGGATTGTCATCCAAGTTCTACACTTCCATATCTCTTTATGAGTAAGGGGATTTTGATCAATATCAAAAACCTTGGGATATCTTACATTAGACGGTAGAAATACCCACACATTCACCCCCAAAGCCAGACCATAATAGTCACAAGAAGGAGAGGATTGATCATGACACGGAGGAGGATGTTCCGTTAATTCCATGGAAAATTGAAATTATAGAAAAATGATCAAATCTGAGATGGTGGTGTTATGATCATGAGACTAAATTGATTTTGAACGAATATTGTTACAGACAATTGAACTCACTGACTTGAACATGGACATTGAATAATCATGGAAATTTAAATGTAGTTTTGAATGATGATTTTAAGAATGGAATTAATGAAATGGTTTTAAATTTGGAATTTAAATAAAGAGGTGAAAATGGATTAATGAACCAAGTTTATTCTTTTAAAAGTAAAATAGGCTTAATAATCGGATGCAAAAGGTTAAACATTATGCCTTGATAACCTGAACTCAAGCGACCCTCAATTGATGAAATGCTAACCCTAATTAAAATAAAATAAGCCAATATTTATTTTGAAACTTCCACTTTACACAACGATGGAATCCATTGAGTGACAAGATGCCCTAGTGCCATACTTCATAAGGAAACTCTTGATGGCCAAATGATCAGAGAGATAAACCCTAATCAAATGTTGACGGTGAGTATCAAAGAATAATACCCTTGATTTTTATACTAGCCAATCCTTGAAAATTCACCTAATAATACATATCCACAAGAGACAAACCATAACCATTGATCTTTGTATTTTCCAATGAACCGCGCCTGCCAAAGAGATAAATCACAAGGTACTGCAAAACCCTGATTCTTCAAGCTTCTAACCCAAGTTACAAGCCTATGACGATGAATGCATGACATATTATAGATGACCTAATGAGAGATGTTGTGAATGTGAAGCGCAAATCCAGTTAGATGATTATAAATAAGAGGGAAAATTTTGGGGTGTTACACCAATCAAGAGGTCCAAAGACTGGAAGCCGCAATGGTTATCTTTCATTGACCAAAGAACAAGGCAGTCACAACCCTCACAAAGCAATCAAGACAAATAGTGTCACACGATTTGTTCAAAAAATAGAATTGAAAAAAATAAATGAATAAGTTAGGGATAAACAGAAAAAAGAATGCAAAAGTAAAGGAGAAAAGGATTACACAAGATTTGCATCTTGTCCCGTAACACGAGCTATAACTTTAATTCATAATAACAAAATATTCCAACATTTTGCAGCGGATCAAAAGTCAACTTGTTTAAATATTCTTAATTAAAAGAAACGTACATTTACGGTCAAACATACTCAAGTAGTTTAAATACAACATAACAACTAATTAAAAACAATCGTTCCCCAGTGTTACATGACTCAGAGCAGGACACCACCTAACTCTATACACAACATAACACACACCAAGCTACCTCTGAAATCTCCAACTAAGCTTCAGAATCTGCAGGATGGCATAATAGACCATCACAAATGGCATGCAGGGTGAGTAATCCAAATTCAATAAAAATAATACAAGAATGAATCATAAGAAACTAAATCATTCAACCACTACATATCATCAAACAACAAATGCGGTCATGCTATGCCACATAGAATTCAATGAAACCTCATAAATGCATGTGGTACCGGTTTCAACATATGATGGACACTTGCCATCTACCCTCCACAAGGGAGTACAACATAATCAACAACACCTCAATCCACACAATGGGATTGAAACCTCAAATCAACATAGGGGATGCCATGAATGCAAGATACACAATAACATCATCATCATCATCATGTTTCATCAATACGTGTATCCGCATTCATCTTTTATCATCATACTAGTTTATTCATACTATCGTTACGTCATTTCATCATTATGTCAACTCATTTCATCTTTTTATATCATAAAGTCACTATTACTATTAAGCCTAGCATACTTAAACATGTAATAATTCTCCAGCAATAACATAGCAATATGGCACGAAAGATCAGAAATCAAAATCAGCAATAGAAGAAACATTATTTTCTGGAAATACAATGTTCGCTAAGCAGCGAACTCCCTGACTCTTCTCGTTAAGTGATCCCCAACTCGCTAAGCGAGAAACGTGATTCTAAAAAATAAACCCTGCGATTTCTGCAGAACCAAACCATTCTCAGAACAACCCTAAACCCCTCAAAACATCAGAGAAACAACAAAAAACGTCCAAATACCACATAATCATCATAAATCCATCATTATTAACAACATACAACAACTAATTAACACTAATCTACCAACAATTATTCCAAATACTCAAGTTTTCATCCTAAAACCCCTAATTCTCATAAAACGTTCCTACCTTGATTGATGTAGCTTCTCTTTCACTCTTGAGCAAAACCCTCTCAGTCTCCTTGTCCTTTAGACCAACCTTCACCTTTTCCAAAAACACGATTGTGAGAACTCTTTGATTGTAACCTCTATTTCATAAACTTTTCAAAAGAAAAACTTTCCCCGTATACTTCCAAACTCTTTTATTTTATTTTCTTAATAATAATAATAATAATAATAATAATAATAATAATAATAATAATAATAAAATAATTCCCAATATTATTGTTTCATTGTCCCAAAAAGAATAATCCTTTATTTTCCACAAATCACCACATATTTCCACTTATTCATAAATAATTTCTTAATTAATTAAATTATGAAATTGGGGTGTTACAACTCTCCCCAACTTTAGGAATATTTGTCCTCGAAAATCTTACCTGAAGTAAACAGAGTCGAATACGACTCCTTCATTTGATCTTCAGGTTCCTAAGTCCAACTTTCACCCGTTGGTTTTCCCCACAATACCTTTACTAAGGAAATATCTTTTCCTCGTAACCACTTTATTTCTCGGCCATCTATTTGGAACGGTAAAACTTCAACAGTTAGATTATCCCTCACCTGAATATCATCCATCTGAATCACATGCGATGGATCACACACATACTTCCTCAACTGTGACACATGGAACACATCATGCAAATTCACAAGCGACGGCGACAATGCAATACGATATGCTACCTCTCCGATTCTTTAAGAAATTTGATATGGTCCAATAAAACACGGAGTAAGCTTCCTAGACTTTAAAGCACATCCGACACCCATTACCGGAGTAACCCTCAAGAATACACGATCTCCCTCTTTAAACTCAAGTGCTTTTCTTCTTTTGTCATGATAACTCTTCTGTCATTTTTGAGAAGCCTCCATTCTTTCACGTATCATCTTAAACTTCTCAGTCGTCTCTTGCATGATTTAAGGTTCAAGTACTGCACTCTCGCCTGACTCATATCAATACAATGGAGTCCGACATCTTCTACCATACAACACTTCATACGGTGTCATTCCAATACTAGCATGATAACTATTGTTATAGGTGAACTCAATCAACAGAAAATGACTATCCCAAGATCCTCCTTGATCCAACACATAAGCCCTCAGTAAATCCTCCAAGATTGGATAGTTCTCTCAGTTTGACCATCTTTCTGCAAATGATAAGGATAGATCATCCTCAACTTAGTACCAAAAGCATCTTGTAACCTCTTCTAAAATATCGAAGTAAACTGCAGATCTCTATCTGATACGATACTTGATGGTATCCCATGAAACTTCACAATTTCTTCAATATATATCTCAGCTAGTTTCTGCATAGAATGATTAATCTTCATCGGAAATAAATGGGCCGACTTAGTCAATCTATCTACGATTACCCATATATAATCATTTTCTTTAACATTCTTTGGCAAACCTGTTACAAAATCCATGGAAATTCTATCCCACTTCCACTCTGGAATATTCAATGGTTGCATCATACCTAACAGTTTCTCATGTTCAATCTTTGACTTCTGACAAGTCAAACACACATACACAAATTCAACAACATCCTTCTTCATACCGGGCCACCAAAACAATTTCTGCAAATCATGGTACATCTTTGTAGCACCAGGATGAATACTCAATCGACTATGATCTCCTTCTTCTAAAATACTCTTCTTAATTTACGGAACATCAGGAATACACATTCTACCCCGAAATCTCATCATACCATTGTCATCAACTCGGAATTCACCTCCACTACCTTGGTTAATCAAGGTCAACTGATCAACCAACTTCAAGTTAGATTGTTGTCCTTCACGGATCCTTTCCACAAATTTGTTAGTCAACTTCATCATTCCCAACTTTACACTTTCAGACGTAGCTTCACACAACAAGCTTATATCTCAGAATTGTTTGATCATTTCGAGTTCCTTCAGCAACAACATCGACATATGCAATGTCTTCCTACTCAAAGCATCTGCAACCACATTTTCCTTACCAGGATGGTAATTCAAATCAAAATTAAATTCTTTCAACAATTCCAAGCATCTACTCTGCCTCAAATTTAGTTCCTTCTGATCAAACAGGTATTTCAAACTCTTATGATCACTAAACACCTCAAATTTCGAACCAAATCGATAATGTCTCTAGATCTTCAACACAAACACCACAGCTGCTAACTCTAAGTCATGCGTAGGGTAATTCCTTTCACGAACCATCGATTGCCTGGAAGCATAAGCAACCACCTTACTGTTTTGCATAAAAACTCCTCCAAGTCCCATCTTCGACGCATCACAATATACTACGAACGACTCATTCGGACTCAGAAAAATCAACACCGGAGCAATTGTTAACTTCTTCTTCAACTCCATAAAACTCTTTTCACACGCAACATCCCACACATAAGCTTGGCTCTTACAAGTCAACTGATTCAAAGGTAGCACCAACTTTGAAAAACCCCAGATAAAATTCCTGTAGTAACATGCTAAACCCAGAAAACTTCTAATCTCGGTAGCAGACTTAAGAGTTTCCCACTGCAATACTGCATCAATTTTTGACAGATCGACCACAATTCTACCAATAGAAATTATGCCCAAGAAAACTCACTTCTTGTAACCAGAACTCACACTTCCACAGTTTAGTAAATAACTTCTTTTCTCGCAACACTTGCAATTCAATCCTCAAATTGTTTTATGATCCTCTTCAGTATTGGAATAAATCAGAATATCGTTGATAAAGACTACCACAAATTTATCCAAGTAATCATGAAAGATTCTATTCATGTACTTCATGAACACATCGGGTACATTGTACACACCGAACAACATCACCTTACACTTATAATAACCATACCTCGTTCTGAAAGCTGTCTTCGAAATATCATCACACTTAACACGAATCTGATGGTAATCAGATCGTAAATCAATCTTGTTGAATACACAAGCTCCTATGAACTGATCCATCAAATCATCGATCCTCGGAAGTGGATACTTATTCTTGATAGTAACCTTGTTCAACTTTTGATAATCAATACACAACCTCATGCTACCGTCTTTCTTCTTAACCAACAACATTGGAGCACCCCATGGAGAAACACTAGGTCGAACAAACTTCTTCTCTAACAACTCTTCTAGTTGCTTCTTCATCTCACTCAACTCTACAGCAGACATCCGATACGGAGCCATAGACACAGGACTAGTACCAAGTAATAAATCCACTGTAAACTCAACTTTATCTTCTGGAGGTAAATCACTTATATCCTCCGGAAATACATCAGGAAACTCGTGAACAACCAGAAATTCCATACTCGAAGATTGCAAAGGTAAATCACTTATATCCTTTCGGTTTGCAACGATGCAAAGATTGCAAACATATGAGCCTCATCTTCTAATAATTCCTCTACCTATCTAGCTGTCAAGAACAACAACTTACCATGATCACCAATTTCAAGGAATTCAACAGTCTTCACATAACAATTGATATGCACAAAATTGAACTCTAACCAGTTCATTCCAAGAATAACATCAATTTGGTTCAAAGGAAAACACACCAAGTCCATCAGGAAATCCTTCTAAAAAATTATCAAAGGACACTTCAGACAAACAAGGGCATTAGTAACAGAAACATTAGTTGGCGTCTCTATTACCATATCACCATTCATACTAGACAACTTCAAACCCAACTTATTATCACATTCGAGAGAAATAAAAGAATGCGTAACGCCAATATCTATAATAACAATCAACTCAACGTTGTTAATAAAACAAGTACCTCGGATTAAATTGTCCTTCTTTGGAGCCTCAGAACCAGTCAAAGCAAACATTCTACCTTTGGTTTGAGCAGCAGTAGCAGTCCTCTTAGGCTTTTGGCATTGGGTACTGATATGTCCTTGGTCATCGCAATTAAAGCAAGTTGTACCTTCATTCGGACAATCACCAACCCTATGACCTCTCTTGCCACATCTATAGCATCACACCATCGGATTAGTGTAAATATTTGCCTTGTGACCAAATTCACCACACTTATGAAAGTTGGGAGGATTAGAACTTTCTCCCCCATATGGCTTCTTCCCATCTGAACCCTTCTACTTCCCCTTCTCAGATGAAGTCACATAAGGCTTTCCTCTTAATTGACCTTTCTCTTTCTTCTCACTCAGCTACTTGTAGTGATTAGATCGAGCTCGACTATCTTCATCATAGATTCTGCTCTTATCCACCAATTCAACATATCTTTGGATTTGTTGACATCCAATTCCTTGCTTGATCTCCGATCTCAACCCATTCTTAAACTTGAGACTCTTCGACAATTCAGCATCAACACGGTCGTAGTAAGGAAAATACTTCACCAACCTCTCAAACTTGGCAGCATACTCTGCCACCGTCATACTTCCTTGTTTCAGCTTAAGGAATTCTATTTCCATCTTACCATGAGCATATTCTAGAAAATACTTCCCCATAAACTCTTTTCTGAACACTTCCCAAGTCATTGCAGTACCAACATCCTCTAAATGCTGATGATTATTATCCCACCAGTCTTCAGCCTCTTCAGACAACATATGTGTATCAAACTGCACCTTCTGTGCATCTGTACACACCATTACCCTAAAAATATTCTCAATAGCCTTGAGCAACTTCTGAGCATTAAGCGGTCCATGGTCACCTTCAAACACCGGGAGATTGTTACTCTGGAACTACTCCAAAGCACGAAACCCATCTTGTTCATTGTTCCGAGCAGTAGCCTCCGCTAATGCCGCAACAGCTTCCGCAAGCGCACACTTGTTGTATCCAGCCATTTTGCACAACACTCACACATAAGATAAGAATAATCGTTAATAATAACGACCGAAGAAGACTAATAACAACGACACATGACCCGACCTGCTTTGATACCACTAACACCGTTTCAACCCACAACACATTTAATCATATTATATAATAAAATCAGAGTTCTACACGAAAGGGTATCACATTTTCAATATTTCATCATATAAAGAACAAGATTTGTGTCATGTCCCGTAACACGAGTTACAACTTTAATTCATAATAACAAAATATTCCAACATTTCGCAGCAGATCAAAAGTCAACTTGTTTAAATATTCTTAATTAAAAGAAACGTACATTTACGATCAAACATACTCAAGTAGTTTAAATTCAACAAAATAACTAATTAAAAACAATTGTTCCCCAGTGTTACACGACTCAGAGCAGGACACCACCTAACTCTTTACACAATGGAACACACTCTAAGCTACCTCCGAAATCTACAACTAAGCTTCAGAATCTGCAGGATGGCATAATAGACCATCACAAAAGGCAAACAAGGTGAGTAATCCAAATTCAATAAAAATAATACAAGACTGTATCATAAGAAACAAAATCATATAATCACTACAACAAACTCACCCACATATAATCATCAACAAATACACATCATCAAACAACAAATGCAATCATAATATGCTACATAGAATGAAATGCAACCTCATAAATGCATGTGGTACTGGTTTCAACATGTTATGGACACTGGCCATCTACCCTCCACAAGGGAGCATAACATAATTAACAACACCTCAATCCACACAATGGGATTGAAGCCTCAAATCAATATAAGGGATGCCATGAATGCAAGATATACAAAATAACATCATCATCATCATGTTTCATCAATACATGTATCTGTATTCATCATTAATCATCATACTAGTTTATTCATACTATCGTTACGTCATGTCATCATTATGTCAACTCATTTCATCTTTTTATATCATAAAGTCATTATTACTATTAAGCCTAACATACTTAAACATGTAATAATTCTCCAGGAACAACATAACAACATGGAACGAAATATCAAATATCAAAATCAGCAACAGAAGAAACATTATATTCTGAAAATACAATGCTCGCTAAGCGGGGATCATAGCTCTCTAATCGGAGAACTCCCTGACTCATCTCGTTAAGCGAGAAACACGATTCTCAGAAATAAACCATGCGATTTCTGCAGAACCCAACCACACTCAGAACAACCATAAACCCCTCAAAACATCATAAAACGTCAAAATACCACATAATCCTCACAAATCCATCATTATTAACAACATACAACAACTAATTAACACTAATATACCAAGAATTATTCCAAATACTTAGGTTTTCATCCTAAAACCCCTAATTCTCATAAAATGTTCCTATATTATGATTATTGAACAAGAATTCTCCCCATACCTTGATTATTGTAGCTTCTCTTTCACTCTTGAGCAAAACCCTCTCAGTCTCCTTGTTCTTCAGAGCAACCTCCACCTTTTCCAAAAACACGATTGTGAGAACTCTTTGATCATAACCTCTATTTCATAAACTACTCAAAAGACAAACTTGCCCCTTAGACCTCCAAACTATTTTATTCTATTTTCTTAATAATAATAATAATAATTAAATAATTCCCAGTATTATTATATCATTGTCCCAAATAGAATAATCCTTTATTTTCCACAAAACACCACTTATTTCCACTTATTCATTAATATTTGCTTAATTAATTAAATTATAAAATTGGGGTGTTACACACGTTTTCTTTTATTCAAAAAAATAATGTTGTATCTTAACCAGTGATTCGCTCATAAAGGTTTGCGACATCTTTTCAGTAAAACTTCAAGATTAACATGTGTGTTGCATTAGAATTTTCATTCCCAGAATAAAACATTTTCTGCTTGCTTACTTTTGTTGACATTAAAAGAAGCTTACATCTAGAATCTCAGTTCAGAAGCATAATCTTGCCAAGCTGAGAAGTTTGAAAGGCCTGAAGGACAACTGGGGCAATCACGTCGAGCAATCCCCTCACATTTCACCCAAACTGGGGCAATCATTTCGAGACAAAATCTCAAAGAGCCATTAGTTAGGGGAAATTACTCAATGGCTCGTACTGGGGCAGGCTACCCCAAGATCATGAGAAGTCATTCTCTTACGAAGATGGTCAATCAGAAGTACTTATCTAGGGTTCAGATACTGGGGCAGGTTATCTCATAGTGATAAGAGGTTTTTATTGAAACTTCGTGAGGTGAATTCTTTGATAGATCATACCGTTTGGGGAAGTTAGTTTGAGATTCGACGAATCTCTCAAAGAGTTTAAAGAAAATAGGGCATTTTGAATGTTAAGTCTTCTATAAAATCCTCTTGGGATGAGTTTCTTGTGAACAATATATTCAGAAACTTGAAATTCAAAATCATTTTCAACACAAAGCATTGTGAAGATCTGTTTCTCCAACCATACTGGGTACAAGATTATTGATCAATCTCAAATGCCTCTCATGACAAGGTATTAAGGGGTGGCATTCTCCAAGCAGATATTATTCCCAGCAAGAGATGCCTTACAACTCTCATCTTGACAACGTGACTTTATCTCCAGTGGAGTCTAGGGTTACTTGTTCATCCGCAATTTACATTATCTCCATATGGGGCTTGGTTATGCAATTATCATCTAGCCTTATATCACTCGTTTGTGTTGGTCCTTTGTTCATTCACTCGTCTGTGTCTGATTGGTACCCTTTGATATGTGTTGATATCATGGTTCATTCACTCGTCTATGTTCGATATTATCGTTGAAATGTGTTTGTATCATTCTCCAACACTTGTTTATGTTAACCTTTTGTTTCAGACACTCGTTTGTGTTTGATTTAAATCTTTTGATACTCGTCTGTATCATTTTTCATTGACCCATCTGTGTTTGATTTTAAACTTTTCAATACTCGTCTGTATCTTTGTTCAGATACTCGTCTGTATTTGATTTCATATTTTTTGATACTCGTATGTATCATTGTTCAATCAATCGTCTGTAGTTGATTCCATACCCTTTGATACTCTTTTGTATTTGTGTTCAATCACTCATTTTTGTTTGATGTTATCTTTTGATACTCATTAGTATCATTGTTTAATCACTCGTGTATGATTGATTCTCTACCTTTTGATACTCTTTTGTATCATTGTTCAATCACTTATTTGCGATTGGTTCTTTACATTCTTGATACTCGTTTGTATCGTTCTTCTACACTCGTTTGTGTTAACTTTCTGTTTCAGAAACTCTTCCGTGTTTGATTATTACCTGTTGATGCTTGTCTGTATCATTTTTTGTTCACTCATCTGTGATTGACTTCATAACCTATGGTATCCGTCTATCTCATTTTCTAATGATCTTTTGATACTCGTTTGTATCAATGTTCAATCGCTCGTTTATGGTTGATTCTCTCCCTTTTTGATACTTGTTTGTATCATTTTTCAATCACTTGTCTGTGTTTGATTCCATACCTTTTGATACTTATTTGTATCATTGTCAAATACTCGTTTGTATCAGTGGCCAGTACTCGTTTGTATTGTTTCCAAGAGCACTCGTTTGTGTCTCTTTGATCGTTGTCTGACACTCGTTTGTATCGTTGACTAAGGCACTCGTCTATGTTTCCTTGATGGTCATCCAATACTCGTTTGTATTGAAGAGGTTTGAAGTCTTGATGGTGGGATTAAATGTCAAAACAGTGCAATTTAGAACAATAGACCATATGCATTCTTACCACATATCCATGTAGGACATGTGAAGAGGATTCATTTATCCTGATACCATATATCTAAGTAGGATATGTGAAGAGGGTTCATTTATCCTGATACCGTATATCCGCGTAGGATATGTGAAGAGGGTTCATTAATCCTGATATCGTATATCTCCGTAGGATATGTGAAGAGGATTTGTCTATCTTGATTAGTGCATTTCTATCTGTCGCTCCCCAGATTTCCATCCTGGTACAAACGCGAAAGTGGCGCAGAAAGAGGTAGAGTCGCCAGCCAGGCATTTTTATCCCGAAGGAACGGGAATGGTAATGCTGCACAAACCAGAAGAAAAGAAGAGGAAGGACACGGGTCATGCGAACCAAAGAAAATGAGTTCGGGAGTCGGTTACAACCTGGGAAGGTATTAGCACCCCAGATCGTCCGCCGTACCCGACGGGATCCACGCTTGCAAAGAAATCTGTTTCAAAGGGTGAAGAAATGAAAGTTGCTGCAAAACTGACACTGGAACTGGATAAAAGGAAAGAAAAGGGAACTGAAAAAAGAAATGAAAAGGAAAAATGTAGGGAAAATAAAGATTGTGCTCGAACGGGCCCTACCCCGCTGCCTACGTACCTCATCTGGACAATGAGGATCAGAGTCGCCGTAGTTCCCCTAACTAGGGGTGGAAAAGATTGCTTGTGAATTAAGGCTTGAACTGCCTATGTCAATGCTCAAGTGTTGCAGGCTCGGACGACGAGTGCGTAACCGTCTTGCAAAGTGACAAGTAGGAGCAAGTTCGCGTACGGAGCGAAGGAGATGAGAAAAGAATTCCCGAAGGGAAGACGCTTATTGTTTGTTTGTGTTTTTTAGAAGATTTTAGGAGTGTGTCACAAGGAAGTGAACTCAAGCTCTTTTCCATGGAATGTGCACTTGTTACTACATTCCAAGATGGAATAACAGAACAAGCACACTCAAGTAAGGAGAAGATCCCCAAAACTTGAACCCAGAGATTAGGGCTTAAGCTCACTAACTCATTAACTTATTAAGTGTTTTTTTTGTATTTACAATGAAGAAGTGTGTTTTATGATTTTCTTGGTGAAGATGATATCCTGATCAGACTTGTGCATCACAAGACAAGCTTGTACTATCCCAAGATGGGAAGACTAGAAGTGTCTCATGGAATAAGGCTATTGCTCAAAATGTCACTTCATTCTTTATTAAGTGTCTTTTTAGGGTTTTGAGATGAGAAGAGAACAGAACAAAAGGATCACAAAGGTAAAAGTCTAATGGGGGACTAATGAATCCTAACTGCTGTCATGCATGGAAAATCCTAAGTTAGTGA
Source organism: Lathyrus aphaca (assembly GCA_963966055.1). NCBI lineage: Eukaryota > Viridiplantae > Streptophyta > Magnoliopsida > Fabales > Fabaceae > Lathyrus > Lathyrus aphaca. The sequence goes on from OZ014520.1 coordinate 503,804,910, forward strand.
GGTTTATTATCCTAAAGAAGGAAGAAAGAAAAAGAGAAGAAGAAAGAAGAATAGAAGAGGGGGCAAGTAAGGCCTAAGCCCAACAAACACAAGGTTAGAAGAAATAATGATAAGAAGAGAAGAGATAAGATTTGGAGATGTGGGAATCACATCCACACCTCTCACTTACCTAAGCCCCTGAAAAGGTTAGTGACACAAGTATAAGGCAATCCAAAATGAACAAAATGCCATACTAAAGCCATACAACCAGAAGTGAAGTTATACACATAAACATCCAATGCAAATACAAGTCACAAGAATGAGAAGAGAACCACACAACTCAAAATGGAACCACATGAATCACTATGGCAAAACAAAACAAACATGAGAAGATGCAAAGCAAAATGAACAAATCACAACCCCAAGGTACAAGACCAGAACCCTAATCATGTTAGAAGAATGCATAAGAAGCAAGAGAGATGAAGAGAAGAGGTGCATATAGCCAAGAAATTACATTATGAGAAGAAATAAGCAAAAGAAGTGAGGTGGATATACATAAGTATGGAAGAACTCCAAAGGCAAACAAATTACAAAATTTCCAAGACACAAACCACAACCCAAGATCAGAGAGGTATTAGCATCCTAATAAGGCTCTAAACAAGTTGAAGAAGTTGGCACAAGTGCCCTTCTAAGCTAAGGAGAGGACAAAAGATCCAAAAGAAACAAAATGGGACAAGTCAAGAACAAAAATTCAAAACAAATCAAATGAGCATTCAAAAATTCCACAACCTTGCACAAATGACCTTCAACCATACCATAACAACATGACAAAAGGAAGGAGAAAGAATCAGAAGCTTGATCATTCAAATGAGGGTTCAAACATGGATTAGGGTTAGATGGCTTCACTCACAAGTTAGAGACCAAAATCAATTAACCAAGATTCTAAAAATCAGGACAAAAATCACCAATAAACTACACTCCAACATGAATCCAGAGCAAAAAGAATCACTCAAAAATTCCAAATAATGACCAAGATATAAAATGGACAAGTCAGCATGGTTCAAAATGAAATAAAATGAATTAATTAAAGGAAAGAATTAATTTCTGTGTGCCAATTAAAAATAAATGGAAAATAAAAATATCAAAAATTAGAGAAAACTAAAAAGAACATTGAAGAATTTTTTTATAAGTTTTGGAGACCTAAAACTATTTTTAAAAATTGAAAATCAAAATAAAAATAAAATGCAAACAAAAATAAATAAAATAAAAGGAAATGGCCAAGGGGTGCATTCAGCAACAATCTCAGTTCAAAATTATTGGGCCTCAAAGTCAGGGGGGTGGGATTAGCAAGTCAAGCCCATGAAAAGTCAGCGTAGCTCACATTAATTAAAATGGATATTCAATAAATCAGAAAAAAAACAAGGACCAGAGGATCAATTGGACACGTGAGATTGGTCAACTCATTAAACCTAGTATGCACATTCATTGGTCAGGGTTGAGGGAACATGTTATTTATGGTGAGGTGAGAGACACAGGGCATTATTCAGATATAAAAAAGAGAAAGAAACACGTGAGAGGAAGCACACATTTTTAATGCACTGGCATGATGAGAGACGTCCAGATCCTGCATCATACGGCTATAACATCATCTTCTTCAACAAAACTCAGATCAAACAATTCCAGAATCCGGTGACCGGAGCTAGGGCTCCGACACCGGAAAATACAAACCATGAACAAATCTCAACAGAAATGATTCAGAAGCTCCAAATCAATCAATTAAACTATGCTGAATCCAAAAATGGCCATGAAATTCACCATGGATCAATGAATCAAACGGATCGAAGCAAAACAGATCTAACCATAAAACTTCAAATCATCAATACAACTTCAATATTCATCCATTTTCAAAATCAAACATCATAGAATCATCAGCATATCTCACAGATCACAATGCATACATCAAAAACCATTTCTAGATCCATGGATTCAGAAGATTACCTGAACTTGTAGAGCACGAAATAGGTCAAGACAAGCCTCTAAACACTGCAGTTCTACCTCTTCTAACCTCTCTTTGCAAAATAAATGCAAGAGAGAGCTTGAATTGCTCTGGATCTTGAAGTTTGAGAGCAACTGCACTTGAATGGCACCACTTGAAATCTTGAGCTTCAGCTTAAACCAATGGTGGATTAATGATCCTTAAGCATCAATGATTCAGAATATGTAGTTTGTTTGTGAGGAGAGTGAGGGAGTGATGAGATTCGAAGAAAATTTCTCTTGTGCAAGAAACTTTGAAGTGATGAAAATGTGATGATCTGGGGTGAAATGAAACCCTAGTTTTCTTATATATGATCTCAAAATGCAATGCTGAAAGAATGAGGGAAAGTGCACGTGAGAGGAGAGTGTGAGAGTGAAATTGCAAATTTGGCAAGATTGGTGTGAAGTCATGCTTGGCTCGTGCATCCCTCTCATTCTTTGCACATGTGTGATCAATATCCCACCCTTGATTCAAAACAGAAATCATTTTGGCCCTTGGATGTGAAGATCATGCATTTCCCATGTTCATGCAAATTTGCAACTTATGAATTACACCACATCCTATGCACGAATTTGCTTGCTTCCTTGGGCAAAAATTCTTCTTATGCCCTGCATTGAAACATTATGACCTCATTTTGTCCATCAAACCACTTGGAAACAAGTTAAATGAGATTTTGCCTTTGTGAAAGCTTGAAAATCATGTCATGCCCTAAAAATCCATCAACTTTTGAAGGGCTTTCCTCTTAAACATTGAGGGCTATGAAAATGCTCTTGTACTTTTTAAAAATGGGAGACTTTAATTTTCAACTTTCATGTTTGGTTGCAATCCATTTGAAGCTTTTTTCACCAAGTTATGCTTACTTGAAAATTAGGGCAAAATGTTACTAAAAATGGAAATTTTCATGACCAACCATATGCCAATTTTGCAAAACACCTCAAAACCTCATGATTGTTGATATTTGGTCTTTCCAAACCTCTTTTAAGGTTATAAGAATATTCCTTGGCTTGAAAACTAGGGTTGGACCCTTTGAAATCTCACAGTTGACTTTTAGAATGCACAGTTGACCAATTTCTTCATTTACAAGCAACTGAAGAAATATCTGACTTCCACAAGGAATTTTCTCACCAAATTTCATCCCTAGGGTCCTCTTAACATATAATAGACTTTTCCCAAATGAAATGGCCAAAGTCACAAGGTTTTCATGCTTGAAACTCAAACCCTAATTTGGGATCACTGTGTAGGAGCTTTGCCCTAGCTTGAATTTCCTGATGATCCCTCAACCTCCTGGGCTTTTGTGAATGATCTTAAGCTTGTGAATGCAATGTAGACTCCTCATAGGACTTGGACAAATCCATTGAGCCTCTTGTTATAGCTTGTGATGCTTCAAAACCCTCCACAGATGATCATATGCCTAATGCTAGGTCATGAGAATGTTATGCCTCATCTTTCCATGCTAAGATGCCAAAAATATGATATGTTTATGATGAATATGATGTGATATGATGCTTAAAAAGAAGAGGGCAAATTTGGGGTGTTAAACTATCCCACAAACTTAAGTGCACCAAGTCCATTGTCGCTGTGGCAAGCCATTAGTCGTCTGGCGTCGTATAAAAGACAGGGTTCTAAGTCCACCGTCGTTGTGGCAAGCCAGTAGTTGCCGGGTGTAACACCCCAAATTTTCCCTCTCTTTTTCATCGCATTTAGCATATCATTTTCATATTTTTGCATCACATCTCTACATAGAAAGATGAAGCGTAAATTAAAGCATAACATGGAGCTGGCAATGATTTCACTCCAGGTGCGGTTGTTCAGTTCACGATTCGATTCAGATGGACGTTTGACCTAATCTTGGTCAAACTATCGAGGATTGTTTTAATTGCAAGTTATCTGTGCATGTGAAGTTTCTCTGGCCGTCAAGTAAGGGTTTATTTTCTCAGAGAATGGTTCAGGAGAATTCGAGGTGATTCAGGTTTATTTGTTCAGAGACTCGGAGATTGATTGATTCAGAGGATATGTCTCAAGAGCAGTAGCAGTTTTGTTCATTTTATCAGAGATTTAGGAGACAATGCAAGTTGTTTTATGGTTGTGTAAGCGTGTTGGGGATAGCTGATTCCTTCCCTAAAAAAATTACTCCAGACCCATTTTCTTATCCGATCCTTTTCAATCATTCACTATTCCTTTCAAAAGTCATTCTATAACCCATTTTTGACCCATTTTATCCATTTCTTTTTAATTATTCTTCTTTTTTTCCTAACCATTTTATTTCTAAAGAAATCATTTACATTTTTGTTATCCAAAGCCCATCCTTTTATTTTTATTAAATCATTTTATTTTTATTAAATCCCACGTTTATAGTCCAAGTCATATCACAAAGTCTTTTGGCCTTTGTTGACTTTACAAAATTGTAGTGAAAATGAATTTCAATTTTTGTTCTCTCAAGATTTTGTAATACAAGTTGGGATCACCTTTAGCTTTCACACGTGAGTTAACTAGCCTAATGCATTCCTATACACACCCATAGCACTTGATAACATGCAGGAAACGTCACCCAAAACGCAACAAGCATGAGAATTAAACGCAAAAATATCACCAACAAGCAGAAGTGAACACACACATAATCTCATATCAAAACGCGTTCAGAAGTTACACGAAGCGCAAGACAAATGTTCAGTATGTATCACAAATTATTCATGAACAAAAGGAAATAACTTGGAAAATTTTCAGTTAAGAATAATAACAAATTGAGTAACAGAATGAGAATAAAAAAGACTCAATAACAAAAAAAAAAAAATTCATTCATTCTTCATCACAATTGAAAAATTCGATCTCCTTCATCACACAAAAACAACAAAAATCCAATTTGTTTTCTTCATGACGTAAATCCAAAACCATAAGCCTTCACCATCACAAAAACAAGATTGAATTTCGTGACCTTCATCTTCATCAAATAACCAAAAATCATCCACATCAATAAACCTCATCTTTTTCAATTGAATCAGAATCGAATTCAATCTTCTTCACCATAATTGAGTTCATCATCCTGCTTCATCAAACAAAATCAACCTTGAACCTCCAATAAACTTCAAGCGAATATGCATCTACATCCTTCTCTGTTAAACCAAATCCGCAGCATCCTCACCATTCATCAATTGGAATCATCATCATCATTGCTTGGTATCGATCACATATTTTTCGTATTCATCGGTCATCATCAACGATTGATCTCTATCTGCTCCGATTTGTAATCAATGCAAGCTACGACGTTGTAGGTTGGTGATTATTCTACCTTTGATTTTTGCTGTTGCGGTTGAGTTTTTGTTTCTGAATCTTTGATCCGTGTGTTGAACGTTTGTTTGATTTTTGTTGTTGTTGTTGGTTACGGATTCGTGATGTGGGAGTAGATTTAGGTAAGGTGTGTGTTTATTGTGCGGTGGTTAGGGGTGGTTCTCCGGTGAAGGTTGGTCGGCATTAGGTCGAAGAAGATGAAGATCAACGTGAAGAAGGGAGTGCGGCGAGGAAGAAGAATGGAGGCGGTTATGGTTAAGAAGGAAGAAGCTCTGGCACCGTTAGGTTATAAGAGGACGATGAACAGGGTAGCATGAGAGAGAGGCGGAAGTTGCATCTTCCTTTTTTTTGTTTTCTTTTCTTTTTCGGTTTGTGATTGTAATACCTCAAAATTTGCCCTCCTATTTATTTCCCTCTACTGGTTCATCGCTTCGTATTCATCTGCATTGTTCATCGGTCCATTAACAACATGCTAGTGCATTTCATTGTTTCATAGGGCATGTGATCAAGGCCCTGGGAAATTAGGGTTTTGTACCTTATCTGTGTCTGTCAGGGATTGAAATGATGGAGAATATTCACTGGGCAACGATTCCACTTCAAATGCGGTTGTTCAGTTGTGTTTCGATTCAGATGGGAGTTTGACCTAATCTTGGTCAAACTATCAGGAGATTATGGCAACTGCAAGATTAGTTGGGCCATTGGTCTATTTCTTAGACAATGTTTAGGCTGCCGTATGTTGAAATTCATCAGTTTATCAAGCATTGTTTTGTGTGAAGTTTGGTTCGAATCTTCAGTTTATCGGTGATTCATATGAATTCGAATGGTCATGGCGTGTTTCATACGATTCAAAGAGTGGTGATTAATTTGGAAAATTGTGCAGTGGTTCAAAAAGAGTTGTGTTCATGGGCTTGTGGAGAGAATTTAAAATAGGCTTTGGGCTAAAATCGAGACGTCGTATCCATCCATTCTCATTGTTGTAAACCATCCCCGATTATTCCACTCCACTTCCGTTCTTTTCCAATTTCCATTTCTTTTCAATTTTTAGTATTATATATGTTTTCATCAATTCATTTTCAGTTTCTTTCATTCACCTGTCCATTTATGTTTGTCCTTAATCCCTTGTGAATCACCCTTTTAAAGTCTAGTTATCCAAAGCCATAGTCAATTTTCAAGCCCATTATCCATTAACCATTTTTCTAATCTGTTTACCCATTTTTACCTTGTTTACATTTCTATCATTCACTGTGAAAGTCCACTTATCCATATATGAATCTCTTCTATTTGAACTGATTGTGCATTGCACAGTTTTCTTCCTCAAAATAACTCCACTTGAAAACTAAGGAAAAATTTGAAATCTTGTTCTTGCAAGTGATGTACCTACGGTAGACAGTGCTTGGAAAGAATATTCTTTTATTTAGCAAATCAAGCTCAAAGTTATTAGTAGTTCCATGTTTGTGAAGTCATTGGAGATGCTTTGTAAGATGATTTGGTTTGATTAGTTTTGGGAGTGTTATTTCTGCATGTGCTGCTTTGGAGGCTCCACCATTGGGTATGCGAGTTTGTTCACTTCTTATGAGAAACGGTTTTCTCTCAAGTGGTTATGTTCAGACTCAAATGGTGGATATGTTTTGCAAACAAATTCAAATTCCATCTTTATCCATTTCTCCATTTTTAAATTAAAATCCCATTTTGGAATGTCTTCATCCATTTATTCATTTTTAAATCAAAAGCCCATTTATGGAAATGAGGCCCATTACCATACACCAAAAGGAAAAATGCACCAGAGATATGTTTATCAGGAAAATCATGTTAGAGAGGAGAAAAATTTCATCATAAAAAATATATTAAAAAAAACAGTTACAAGTTGATTCCAAAAGAAATTATGTTACACCAAAATGAAAAGTTCAATTATGACAACCAATAACAGATAACAGAAAAAGTAGATGAACAAGAACTCTGACATCCCAATTTCTCTTCACGGTTCTCTCACAGCTTCTACCACCGAACTGACAACGCCACAACATCAAGAGCAAACTCTTCAACTCATCAGTCTCCTCCCTCTCCCAATTCACAAAAACCTGCATATCAAATCAACAACAAAAATGAAACATCATTGATTCTTCGAATCCGCGGTTAACTCCCCAATCTCCATCCCGCATTAATCACCAACCATGAGTCTATAAATAAAAGAGAGGAAGAGATATCAGTTGTGTTTAGTTACATAAATTAATAGTTTTTTTAGAGAAGCAAGAATTCAGTTAGAAGGAAAAAACAGAAATTCTGCATTTGTTGAATAGACAAAAAAAAAATCAGAACGGGGGTATAGAGAATTCCTCACTTCTTCAATTTCTTTCTAATGATCAACTTCAATACCTCACATCTTCAATCCTCATGGCTCTTCAAGGTCCTTGGCATTAAAAACGCAACACGCAAAATTGAATCCTCATTCCTCATCATCATCAATACCGCGGTTTCATCTTTATACTTAAGCTTCTACCATTCTGGTTTAAGTCAACACAGGTCCAGTGTTACGCCTCGGGTCTCCTACAATTCCATTGAAAGCTCTTTCTTTTGAGTTTGATTTCGAGGCAGTGTGAGTTCGCAAATTTCTAATTTCATTCTCGTGGCTTCTGTGTCCTTATGCAAATCTTCACAGTCCTGCAAGTGCACAAAAAAGGAAACCATCAAAAGTCTCAGCTACTGAACTCACAAAGAAAAAGAAGAAGGCCTCTAACAGGGAGGTTATCAGTTTATAACTGAATCACAGAATAGCAGGACCTTCATAACAAAATTCATCAATCTCAAAACAGAAATCAAAAATCATAACTGAATTCACCAACCTCATAACCAAACTCTAACTGAATTCTAAAAAACGGTATAACTGAATCCTAACCAAAACTCACCCGAAAAAAGTTCCAGAATTCGAACTCAGCTCTATAAATCAGAGGACATCTTCATTCATTGAAGCTTCTTTAATCTCTTCACAATTTTCCTCAATCCTCCATCACAATTCTTCTCTTTTTCCATTTCTTCACCATTTTTCCTCTTCCACTCTTCATCATTCTCCAGCTCCATTCTTCAATCACTTCTCTTAAAACCTTCTCCTTCACAAAGCTTCACAAGCTCATTCATCGTTCTCTTCAATCTCCATCAAGAACAACCCTTTGCAACCTTCTTCTATTCATCTTCAAGAACCTGTAATTTCAGGATTCAGAAACATCAATCTTCTTCTGTTTTCAATCATCACACTTCAATTCATGGACAGACTCCGAGTGCCATCATCATCACCGCGATCGTCATCTCCATTCTTTTCCTGATCCTTCACCAACACCTTTATTCATTTGTCATCTTCAATCTTTAACTCAGCTTCCTTCGATCTTCGTTGGCGTCGAATCAGCTCGTCGTCTTCGACATAAAAATCCTCTGCGACTGTATCATCATCTCCAATATTTCCTGCAAGGTTCAACAACGCGTTTAACAAAAAAATCACGCAAGAGAAAATTCAGCAAAAAAGTAAGAAAAGCGCAGACTCGGGAGGGATCGAAACAGAACCGGTAAGAGGCGAAATCGAAACAATTGCTTGGACGGTTCAAATCGCTCATCATCGTTCCTCAATCACATACATCATCAGTCTCGCGGCGGGCCTGAAAGAACGACAACAACAAAACCAGGTTCGAGTTAGCTTACATGAATTCGGAAAAGAGTCAGGAAGAGAGTTAGGACGAGTGGAGCGCCGAAGCTTACTTGAACGGAATCTTGAATCGTGACGGCACCGAAGTCACGGAGGATTTCTCTCCACTAGCATCATCCTTACAGCTTCGATTCAAGGTACGAAATCGTCTCCCTCTCGTGCGAAGTGGTTGCTGTGTTGTTAGGTTGTTCTTGATGTGCTTGAATGTCTGAAATTTGGGATTTAGGGTTAGGAGAAGGTTAGGCTTTAGAAAGAGGATCCATGTTATGTTCGGATTGAGATGCAAGAGCAAGGTGTGGAGTTCAGTTTTCAGTTTGCCGGTAGGTGATGGTGGCGGAATGAAGAAAAGGAAGGAGTCAAAGTGAGGAGGAGAGAAGAGAGGTGGCGGCGCGGGATGTTGAGAAGAAGGGGATTAGGGTTCATGAAACTCTTCAGCCCTTGTGTTTCCTCATTTAATTTTAATTTTAATGTTAATCATAATAGGTAATTAATAGAAGGATTAGGAGGATTTTCAAGAGATTGCTGAGAAAATTAAGGCGAATTAAGAGCCATTAATCCATTAAATCCCATTTAATTGTTACCGTTAGAGATTTCCATGTGAGGAGGCTAGGTTTTGTGGACGGTTGGCCATAACGGCGGTGACACTTGTCACCGTCCGGTAGGCTCTGGATATTTTCGCTATTCACACCACCCTCATTTAGGCCCGTTAGAGAAAACAACATAAAAAGATAGCTCTCTGCACCTCCCATTGTTTCAGCGAATTGGGCCCATATGAAATGCTATTAACACCCCTGGATGAAGCCCATCAAAGAAAAACAGCATAAAAGACTTTATTTCTACACCTCCCACAGTCCTGCGAGTTGGACTTTTTTGTTTTGCTGTTAACACTCCTGATCAGTGATATTTAGTGGTAATATTCAAGCCGGTTTTCAGCGTCTTTTGAGTCTAATTCAATTTGTTTGTAGTGTCTCGTTCATGTTTTGTCTTAGTTTTTTCATTATTGCGTGCAAGTTAGTGTTTATCGTTTTTACTTTGTTTTTATCAGTGGAATGGGTTATGTGGTTGTTTCTTTGTGGTGTTTCAGGTAAATATGTAATCGGTTGTTCGAGGCGTCCGAAAGATGGTCCAAGCTTTTAAAAAACGACAGAAAATGAGAGTTCAGAGACACAACACGGGTGCCAGTGTTGTACAACACGACCCGTGTTGTAAATACCAGAAGAGACAAAGATTTTACTCAGAAAAGAAGAAGTCAGGGTTGTGACACGAGCGCCCGTGTTGTACAACACGGCCCGTGTCATGGCAGCTGGGGAAAAAGTTGTTTGGTAATGATCCAGAGGCACAACACGGGTGCCCGTGTTGCACAACACGGCCCGTGTTGTGAAGACCAGAAGGAATCTTATGTTTTGCTGCTTCAAGGGTATTCCGGACATTTCGCGATGCTTTTTGAAGACTGATTTATATTTGACCATTATGACTGTGAGAAGGGAACTTTTTGATTTGGGGATTTTTGGGATAGAACGAACACTGGAGAAGAAGGATTGATCAAGAACGGAAGCAATTGACGATCCGACAAATCCAACGTTAATTGTAATGTCTCAATTTTCTTGCTCTGTTTTTATTTCCAGTTTGAACATGAGTGGCTAAACCCCCCAATGTCAGGGGGGTGTCCCTGATTTGCTTTTTGTAATGACTTTTTGAATTCTTCAATTTGGGATTATGTTTTTAGTTACGTTTCTTTATTTTATCGCAACGTCCTTAATGCTTTATCGGTATTGGAAAATAAGATAACTGATCGTGGTTAGGATTTGGTCTGACCAACCATCCTAACCTTGTTGCATAATTTTATCGTAAAAAATATTACTGAGGAATTGGGATATTTTTATGAGAACCTTTTTTATGTCAGAATTATTGCTTGATATTCTTCTTTGACCATTGAGGAATCGCGGTCTATGAAGAATACCAAAGGTTTTTCTTTAAAGGAATTTTGGAAAAACATTATAAACTTAGGAAAGACACGTTCTAAAGCATATCTCTAAAATTAAGGAACTTATGAGTCATTGCATTGCGAATCATACACCATACCTGGCATTACTTTCATATTAGTGAAATTATCTGTTTTAAGTTTACGTTTTATTCTGTTCAATTTATATAATTTAATCTCAAACCTTTAAACCATGAGTTTTGTCCAATTGAAATTAATCACTAAGAACTTATTTTAATACGCAGTCCTTGTGATCGATATTTGGGCTTAATACCTTCTTTTACTACATCGGTAAAAATAGTACACTTGCTATTTTCCGATCAAGTTTTTGGCGCCGTTGCCGGGGACTGCCAAAGATTTAAGTTGTTGTGTTATATCAATTGGAATTTTGTTGCTCTGCGACTAAAATTTTTCTTTACTCTCTGTATATCATTTTAGTGTTATTGAAATTTTGTTTTCTAACTCGTGTCTAACTGTTTATGCGTGTCAGGCCTCAGCTAAATTTTCTTTTGACACAGAACCAGAAAGAGCTTTGCACGAGAGACGCCACAAGGCAAGAATTGATAGTCTGGCTAAGACTGGTTCAAGTGTCCCGTATCAGGAAATTGAGGACTATATTTCCGTTCACTCGGAGCACAGTGACTCTGATTCAAACAGAGAAACTGACCCTGAATTCAACGACATGGCAGGAAATCAACCTGCTGCAGAGAGGCTCTTAGGTGATTACGGAGGGGCAAATGCTCAACCTAACAGGATGACGATTGTTAATCAACCGGTGAATGTAGCACACTTCCAGTTGCATCCATCTACTATCCGCCAGTTAGAGAGCAAGCCTTTCTCAGGAAGAATTAATGAGGATGCAAATAAGCATCTACAGAGATTTCTTACTACCACCACTTCTTTGAAGATCTAAGGTCATTCAGAGGAGGTAAAACGACTGGTGATGTTTCCATTCACACTTACTGACGATGCTGAAGAGTGGTTCTATTCTCTTCCCGCAGCAAGTATCACAACATGGCAAGAGATGGAAACAACCTTCCTAAACGAATACTTTCCTGCTTCAGTGTTCATCCGGAAAAGATATGATATAGTCAATTTTAAACAAAAAGAGGGTGAATCACTTGGAGATGCTTATAAAAGATTCAAAAGGTGTTTGACTTCGTGTCCGACTCATAACATGGACGCAACAGAGCAAATGCAAAACTTTGTGAATGGGTTGCGACTCAAGACGAAGCAACTTATTGATACTGCTGCAGGTGGCTCAACAAACTTTTCAACAGCCACAGGTATTAAGAGAATCATAAAAGCTATTGCTGCCAATGAACACCTTGAGTTATATGATCGCACCGTGAGTCAACCAGACGGGAAGATCGATCTTAAGCTGACAGAACAGGTTGTAAAAATGGAAGATCAAATAGCCGCAGAAGTTGAAAGAAGGTTAAAGAAGATGAATCTGGGAACTCACACAGTTGCTCAGGTTGAACCCGTTCAAGCGGTGATCTGCGAGATATGTTGTGGTCCTCACTTTGCCATGCACTGTTTGGCAACTCAAGAGCAGGTTGAGCAGATTAATATGTTGAGGCAGAACAATCCTTATGCCAACACATATAATCCGGGGTGGAAAAATCACCCAAATTTCTCTTGGAAAGATCATCAAGGGAACATCCAAAAACCGGTTCAAGGCCAACAACAGTATCAGCCCCAGCAACAACCTTATCAGCCTCCTGTGTCAAGAAAAGCTGATTGGGAGATTGCCATTGAAAAGATGGCAGCTCACAATTGTCAATTTCAAGAAGAAACAAGAAGTAATTTCAAGAACACTGGGGCATCTATAAAGAATCTTGAGGTGCAAATGAGCCAAATTGCCCAACACCTTGCTATTCCACAAACTCCTGGGACTCTTCCTAGTGCTACTGTAACAAATCCTAGAGATAATCACAAAGTAAATGCAGTCACAACGCGAAGAGGTAAAGTTAGTGAAGAGGTTCAAGAAAATTCTGAAGTTGAAAGTCAATTGATTGAGGTTGAGCTTGAAATCAAAGAAAATGAAGAAGTGTACAACGAAAAAGAAGTTACCCCAACACCGGTCATCAAAGAAAAAGCGGTTGAACCAAAACCGGTGGTCAAACTTCCGTATCCTACAAGAAATAAGAAGAAAGGGCAGCAAGAGAAGAATTTTGAGAAATTTCTTGACTTGTTCAAAAAGCTGGAATTGAATATCCCATTGCTTGAAGCTCTTGAACAAATGCCCACTTATGCCAAATTCATGAAAGATATAATTGCTAAAAAGAGGACTATAGGAGCTGAACCTATTATTCTAACCGAAACTTGTAGTGCTATTTTGCAGGGACTAAAGATTCCGGTGAAGAAAAAAGATAGAGGAGTTGTCACCATTCCTTGCACTATTGGTGACCGATCGTTCAAGAGAGCTCTCATCGACTTGGGAGCGAGCATCAGTTTAATGCCTTTATCTATCTACAAAAAGTTGGGTATTGGTGCTGTACAAGACACTAGGATGACTCTCCAATTCGCGGACCATTCTGTGAAGCGACCGTATGGAGTTGTCCATGATGTCTTGGTTAGAGTGGACAAATTTGTGTTCCCGGTTGACTTTGTGATCCTTGAAATGCCAGAAGATGAAGAAATTCCCTTGATTTTGGGATGACCTTTCCTAGAAACCGGGAGAGTAATGATAGACATGGAAGGTGGAACACTAACGTTGAAGGTGTATGATGAAGAGTTAAAAATTGATGTTAGGAACACTTTAAAGTATAAAGATGATGTGGGCACTAGTAGTAACATACAAGTGTTAGAACAAATGGAAGCTAGTGAGCATTTAGAAAGTGTGTCCAAATTACCTTTAGAGAGGGTGTTGAGTATGTCCATTTTTGAAGGTGATAAGGAAGTTGGAGATAATGATATGGAAGTGGTTGCGATGCTTGAAACTCAACCTATCTTTAAAAGAGTTAGAATGCACCGGTGGGAAGAGTTGCGGCAGCCTATAACGGTTGATGAAGGCAAAGACAAGCCAAAAATATCCGAATTGAAGCAACTTCCTGAGAATCTCAAATATGTCTTTCTTGACACGGAAGAAAAATGTCCCGCTATTATTAGCGCTAATTTGAAAGACATGCAAGAAGGCAAGTTGATTGAAGTTCTTAAAAAATTCAAGGGAGCAATTGGGTGGAAGATTGAAGACCTTAAAGGTATAAGTCCCACGGTGTGTATGCATAAAATACTGATGGAAGAAGATCACAAACCGGTTGTGCAACCACAAAGGAGATTGAATCCGGTGATGAAGGAAGTAGTGCGAAAAGAAGTTGTTAAGCTATTGGATGCGGGATTAATTTATCCTATATCCGATAGTGCTTGGGTGAGTCCGGTGCATGTGGTGCCCAAAAAGGGGGGAACAACTGTTATAACAAATGAAAAAAATGAGTTGATTCCTACTAGAACCGTTACTGGGTGGAGAGTGTGCATTGATTATAGAAGATTGAATTTGGCTACGAGAAAGGACCATTTTCCGTTGCCATTCATTGACCAAATGCTGGAAAGACTAGCGGGACATGATTACTATTGTTTTCTTGATGGCTATTCCGGGTACAATCAAATTGCTGTTGCACCGGAAGACCAAGAGAAAACGGCGTTTACATGCCCCTATGGCATTTTTGCTTATAGAAGGATGCCATTTGGGCTATGTAATGCCCCCGCTACATTTCAAAGATGCATGACATCCATTTTTGCGGATATGCTAGAAAAACACATGGAGGTGTTCATGGACGATTTTTCCGTGTTCGGATCCTCATTTGATCATTGTTTATCTAACCTTTCACTTGTTTTGCAGCGATGTCAAGAAAGCAACTTAATATTAAACTGGGAAAAATGTCATTTCATGGTGCGAGAAGGCATTGTTCTTGGTCACAAGATCTCACAAAAAGGGATCGAAGTTGATAAAGCCAAAGTAGAAGTGATCTCTAAGTTACCTCCGCCAATCAACGAAAAGGGCATAAGAAGTTTTTTGGGATATGCGGGATTTTACCGCAGGTTCATAAGAGATTTCTCGAAGATAGCCAAACCTTTAACTACTCTGTTGGTTAAAGATAAGGCTTTTGTTTTCAATAAGGAATGCAGCGACGCTTTTGAAACACTAAAAAAAGAATTAGTCTCTGCACCTATTGTTATCGCCCCTGATTGGTCCCTACCCTTTGAGATTATGTGCGATGCTAGTGACATTACGGTGGGGGCTGTTCTTGGACAGCAGAGAGGAAAATTGCTTCATGTGATTTACTATGCTAGTCATGTTTTGAACCCTGCACGGATAAACTATGCAACTACCGAGAAGGAGTTGTTAGCAGTTGTGTATGCCTTCGATAAATTCAGGCAATATCTGTTGGGTTCAAAAGTGATTGTTTATACTGACCATGCTGCTTTGAAATATCTTTTTGCAAAGCAGGATTCAAAGCCCAGGTTGTTGAGGTGGATTTTACTCCTCCAGGAATTTGATGTGGAGATCCGTGACAAGAAAGGGTGTGAAAACACTGTTGCCGATCATCTTTCTCGAATGTCACCAATTGAGGAGACGGAAGAGCAACGCCCTATAAAGGATGAGTTCGCTGACGAACACATCCTAGCTGTTATAGGGGTGCCTTGGTTTGCAGATTATGCAAACTATCTCGTTGGCGGTATTATACCCGACGATTTTGATTCTAACAAGAAAAAAAAGTTTGTTCATGACTGCAGGTTTTATTTATGGGACGATCCGTTTCTCTACAAAAGATGGGTGGACGGCCTGTGAGAAGATGTGTACCTGAAGAAGAACAAAAAGATGTGCTGAAAGCATGTCACGACTCTGAGTATGGGGGACATTTCAGTGGTGATCGAACAATTGCTAAAGTCCTACAATCAGGACTTTATTGGCCATCTTTATTTAAGGATGCGCAAGAGGTAGTGAAAGAGTGTGACAGATGTCAGAGGACTGGGAATATATCAAAAAGAAACCAGATGCCTGTAAACACCCCAAATTTTCCCTCACCCATTCACACCATGGCTTGTGATCATTTCATATGCATAAACACAATATCACATTTTTAAGTCTTTGCATTGGTTCTAAGTCATCTGCATCTAGGGTTTGTGATCTGAGCAATCCAAGAGCTTCTTAAGCCACTCCAAAGGTCATCAATCACTTCAAAGGGGTCCATGTGTGTTAAAGCATCATATTACATCCTTCCAAAGTCAAGAATGCCAAAGAATCACAAGAACTGGGATTGGTGTGGAGGCAGAGCCAGGTTTGACTGCACAGATGACCTAAAATTAGGGTTTTGGTTTCAGAGGCCATAACTCCAAATTTTTTGGTCATTCTTGTTTCTATTGGTCTCTATATGGTATAGGGAGTATGCATATCAATTTTCATGAAGAAATTCCATGGGGAAGTCATCTGATCAAGAGTTGACTTTCTGGACAAGTCAGTGCAAAATCAGGGCATCTGAGGCCCCCAATGACCCAACCAAGGGATGATCTTCATCATTTTGAGTGTATTTGATCTTTATTTGATCATGGAAGAAGGTTGAAGCTCACAAAATTCAAGAATTTGAAGTTTTTTGCAAAGTTGACTTTTTAGGGCATGGTTGACTTTTAATGAAATGTCATTTTATGCAACTTTTTCAACCTTTACTTTTTGATCCAAAAATGCTTCAAATGGAAAAACTTTGGTCATGAAAGTTGTAGATTAGATCTTTCCCTTTTCAAAAAGTACAAGAACATGACCTAATTCATTTTGGATCAAAAGTTATGGTGTGTCAAAGTTGGCAAAAATCACTAATTTTCAAAACATGCCTCAAATGAGAAACTTGCAAAAACTTTGCACCAAGGCATTTGTGACTTCTAGTTCATATCAAACCAATGTGCAAGCATCACACAAGTTCTAAAAATCAGATTTGAACCAAAATTTCTCATGTTTCATGGTTTGTATAGCAAGATCTTTTCATATGAACCAAAAGGGAACCAAGTTGCAAAATCATCATAACACTTCCCTCCACTTGCTGCCTTGGATGCTGAACCAGCCATAGCCTTTCCCCTCACCATGCTGCGCCAGCCCACACACTTGTACTAGCCTAGAACACAACCCATGCTTCTCTTACACAAGAGTGGACTTTTTGCAAAAGTTAGCTCACCTATCACAGCAGGCCAAGTCACATCACCTGACCAATAAGCTTTGTTTATGTGGATCAAATGCCAGCCATTTTCATACAACAAGCAAGCCTGAAGCAAGCCCTAAGAACACATTCCCATTTTCACTCCCTCAAGCATTTTCCTTCGAATCTGTTTCCACAAGCCATAAGCACTCAAACAAACTCCACTACTCATCTCACCATGCTTCATTGATCCCAAACCAACAAGACATAAGCCTGAAACCAGCAAGAACTGAGCTTCTCCATTTTTCACTCTCAAAGCCAAAACTTTCGAAACTCATTCCACAGGCCACAAACACTTGAACAAACTTCACAAACCTTCTCAAATCATCATCCTGATCACAAAGAACCCCTCACCTTTGCCTGAAACAGCCAGAATCACAAACACCATTCTCACCTGAGCTTGAACAAAACTTGTTCAATCTCCCTAACCAGCCAGCATAAACTTCTTCTAAGCATCCAGACATCATCAAGGGGTCATAAGGAGTGGTTTGCATCAAAGGAAGGGGTCAGAAAGTTGCAAGATTGAAAGCTTCGAAACTCAGGTAGCTCAAGAACATTTTTTCCAGAAATCATTTTTTAAGTTCTTAAGTTGTTCTTCATGATTCACTGATTGCTCTGATGTCTTTAGTTTTGAAAATGGTGAAGGGATAAGAGTTTAATCATGTTCTGAAACTCCCTGACCTCAAAAATGTTTTGTTTCGATTCGTGTGATTAAGGAAAGATAAATGAGTTTTAGCTTGGGGTTTTGATTCAGTGAAGGGTGGGAATCATTTCTGTGTTTTTAGATTTCATTTTTGTTGCGTTTTAAGGATTTTAGGGATTTTCAGGTGGGGTTCCCACCGGAGAAGACGACCTGAGGTCTTCTCCGGCCACCTGAAAATCATTAGGGTTTTAATCAGGTCATTAATGAACATTTGAATCTGGAGCGTTGGATGCTTGGACCAGGTTGACTTCGCGCGCGTGTGTGTGGCTGAGATTCACCATTAGAAACCCTAACCATAATTAATTAATTCATAATTATGTTTAACTCAGTTTGAATATGGGCCACTGGATTGCGCGCGTGGTCAATCTTTTTTCTCCCAGAATGCATCTTGGCCCTCCATTCAGTTGACTTTTCTTTTTCTTTGTTTTAATTCATTTGTTTCATATTTATTTTCTTCCATTTATTTAAAATAGTAAAAACCATTTAAAAATTATGAAACTTTTTGTCAAGAGTTTCATTAATTTTTAAAACCCAAAAATATTTTTATTTTCATTTTTAGCATTAAAAAAGTATTTTTAAATATTTAAAAGTTTATTTTTAATTGATTAATGAAAATTAATTTATTAAAAATACTTTTAGGTATTTAAAAATCACCAAAAAATTCATGAAATGTTTTAAGACATTTAGAAACATTGTCCAACCTTCAAACCAAATTTATTTTTTGATCTTGATGCATTTTGAGAATTTTTCATTGAATTAAAATCATTTTTATGCATTATTTTGATCCAAACTTCAAAAAATCATTTCTGCCAAACCCTAAAGAGTTGG
This sequence comes from Lathyrus aphaca, assembly GCA_963966055.1. NCBI lineage: Eukaryota > Viridiplantae > Streptophyta > Magnoliopsida > Fabales > Fabaceae > Lathyrus > Lathyrus aphaca. The sequence continues at coordinate 503,823,603 of OZ014520.1, forward strand.
ACCTTGATTCTTTTTGCATTGCATTGTGTTTAGCATGTAGTTTGTGAGATTAAATGGCCATGATTTGATCTTTCATTTTCCATTTGTTTGATAATTTTCTTGTTTAGGAACCCTAAAACCCTAGAAAACTTAGGAAAATCATAACTTGAATTTGGTTAGGAGTTGGAACCTCTCCTTTGGGCAGTGGGTTAGTATAGGATTAGGGGTCATTTGAGTGCATTTTCAATTTTTTTATAATGTTGTTTGCTTCTGGTTTTGGTTTTTGTTTGTTGCATTGATCATAAACCCTAACTTAGGCTTCCATATGCATCCATCTTGCATTTTCTTGCACAACATGACTTGCCATGACATTCCATGCCTCCATTTGATTCATTTAACATCATAAGACATATTGAAAGCATGTTTGATCATTGCACCTTGCATTTGTCATGTTGTATGCCATATGCATCTCATAACTTTCCATGTGTGTTCTTGGTTCTTAATTTGCTCCATTTGCATTCATAAGCTTGTATAATCATCTACATGTTTTGTCTCATGTTTGTAGCATCTCATAGCATCATTAACATCATAAATATGCTTCTGGTTTTGGTTTGCATCATGTCATCCCATCCCATTTTGCATTGCATTGCATTTCTTTTCTAACCTTTCAGGTGGTAAGTGATTTTGAGAAGTGAATTTGCCTTCACTTCTCATACTTTCTTCTCATCTCTCTCTTGCATCCTTGCTGCATTTTTATATTTGTTTGAGTTTGAGCTTGCCCATTCTTCTTCTTCCCACTTTCTTTCTTCAAGTGACTTGACTTCTTGAATGAAGCAAGTTGCTTTGCTTCTCTTGATCCTTTCATCTGCTTCCTGGTGGTTCCATTGAAGACTTCTCTTGAAAACCTCAAAAACCTTAGGAACAACCAAGCATGACAATGATTAGGGTTTTGATTAGTCTCCCCTCTTAGTTTTACCTTTGTGTCTCTTTTGAGTCATCTCTTCTCATCTCATAATCAGGGACTAAACCCTAAAGGCTTTAAGGCTTTGTGATTAAGCTTATGCCTGCATCCTTATCTTAGGATGGAGTGTATAACTTTAATCCTAAGTGTTAAACCCTTAATGTGTTTAACTCCTTTAATCAATCCATCTAATAATCATCAAGACACCACACTTGTAACTTGGGCCTTGCATTAGGGTTCTAATTCTTCCTCAATTGGTTAAGAAGGACTAACCCTAGTGTTAATGGACAAGTCCCCCTCAAGTTGTCTTATAAACCCTAAAAAACACTTCAACATCATATCATTAAATAAAATACATCTAATAAAGGCTTGTTTTGTCATGAGTTTAATCCCTAATCATGGATTAAGTTGAGGAGCTTTCCTCAGTTTAAACATTCTCATCTATTATCCTTCTATTAGGATGGTGTAATGAGTCTGTTAAATCCCTGATTATGGCTTAATCTCATTACTCAACACTAAACAAAAACCACAAAAAACATCTAAATAATCACAAGTAGGTTAATGATCTTAATCCTATACCAAAGGTGATTAAGTGTGAGAATCTGACTTCACACTTAAGATATTCTCATTACCCCTAATCAGAGGGAAGATGTGATGAGTTTACTAAATCCATTGGTTTAGACTTAAGATCATTAACTTATGACAAAATCCAAAAACAATAAAAGACTGAAAACACAAAAACAAACAATAATCATCTCCTTCGGGATTCTTTTCTCATCTCATTCACTCACAAACGAGAACTCGCTTCTTCCGTCTAATGCAAGACAGTTTGCACCTGAGCCAGACATGTCATACACTTGAGCATAGGCAAGCAAGCAGTTCACCAGTCAATTCATCTTTCAGTCTCTTTGGGTCGAACTACGGTGTTCTGACTTCCTCATTGCACGAGAGGATACGTAGGCATAACTTAACAGTTATCGAACAAAAGTCTCTGTATATTCCCCCTCTTTCAGCATTATTCTTATAGCCTCATGATCTTGAGCATTTCACTCCTGTTCTTACACTGACACTTTCATACTTCATATCACTTCACACTTCTTTTTACACTGACACCTGTACATTTTCTTCCAGCCTCTTTTATACACAGATTGCACTGACACTACCCCTTTAAAACACAAATCTTTTAAGCGTGGATCCCGTCGAGTACGGCGGACAATCTGGGTGCTAATACCTTCCCAGGTTGTAACCAACCCCCTTTCTCAGTCTCTCTGGTTCGCAAACCGTCTTATCCATGTCTTTCTAGGTCTATGCAGCATTACCTTTCCTCCGGGATAAAAATGCCTAGCTGGCGACTCTATTCATCTCCAGTGAGTTCACGGCTGTGTGTTCTCACTGTCCCTCTCGCCGACCGTTCGCGTCTGTACCTTTATCTGGGCCCGGTCCCACCTATCGGGAGCGACAGCTTGGCGACTCTGCTGGGGACCCTTATACTGTAACCAGGGCTTCTGGTTCTTTTTGTGGGTTCCTCCTAGCGCTTGATTGATTTGTGTTTACTGGGGTGTTATGTGCTTATTTGTGTTTGTATATTTGTATTTATTTTTGCTTTATGTACAATTGCTTTACTGCTTTCTTTATAGCTTTACATATATCATACTATCATGCTGCTGGCTGGATCTGTTTGTTTGCTTTGGTGGGTGGGTGTTATATTGAGAGTTAAGGTCCTATACCTGGGACCTGAGTGACACCTAGGCTAGAGTGGTTCATATTCTTTCCCATTCCATCTCGGTCTGGTGCGGGAATATGAAACACGGTTCAGATATGGGTTTCTTCTTGAGAACTCTGTGTTGCAGATTTCCTGCAATGCTAGGGCTATCTGGGAAGCCTGCTAAGTCTGGATGACCTTTTAGTATTGACCTTCAGAAACTGAGGTGAATTAGAGGAGGAATTGTTATGGTTATTGTAAACACTGTACCTCCGGGTTAGAAGTGTTTACACTTCTCATAACTGATCCAAGTCTGAGGATCCTTGTTCTAGAACACCACCCGTGAGGGGGGTTGGGCTGTTTACAGGTTTGCAGGTACCCTTGGCCTCAACATACCCTGTTACTTTGATTTGATTAAGAATAATCCATGTTGGAACAGTTCTTGTGATTCTAAACCCTGGACATGTGGCTCTTTATTTGAGCCCCCCCACCTTGGTTACTGGACCTATAGACCTCCATCTGGATTTCTTGAACATACCTTGGACTTATATCAGAGCATTTGATCAGATCCAGCTCAGTCACAAACCCTTGCATATCATTTGCATACATAATCATTGCATCATTTTGACATTTGCTTATTTGTGTTTCAGGGTATCCACCTTCATTTTTGGCTTAGGTTTTGACCCCATCATCAGTATTGACCTATCTTCATCAGCATCTGCTATCAGCTATCTACTTCAGTCACCTGCACCAGCCAATCAGTGGCCCATTCTTCAGTGTTATCATCAGCACATGTCTCTACTCAGTCTCAACAACATGGCTCCTAAAAAGAGTAACATCACCTACCACTTCTTCCAGCCAGAGCTAGCTGACATCAGGAGGATTCAGACCCTGATCACTCCAGACCATATACCACTGTTCAGGGAACACTATGGAGATATACTTGATGTGGTTATGGATTTGGACCCTTCGCAGAGAAGCCTGATTCACACCTGCCTTCAATTTTATGATCCCCCACTGAGGTGTTTCACTTTTCAGGACTTTCAGTTGGGCCCCTTATTGGAGGAATACTCATCATTGGTTGGTATACCTATCAGGGGTGGAGTCCCTTTCAACCCTGAGATGGTCTTTCCTGGTAATGAAGAGGTAGCAAAGGCTTTGCATCTGGAACCTGTTCTGATTGAGCAGCATATGACTTCTAAGGCTGGAATCCCTGGCCTGCATCTGGATTTCTTGATCTCTCAAGCTACCCTGAAAGCGTCTTTGGGGGAGTGGAAAGTAGTCTGTGCTTTATTGGCCCTGAGCATATATGGAATCATATTATTTGCAGATGAGCCTCGATTCATTAGCAAGAATGCAATCCATCTTTTCATCCTGAAGAACCCAGTGCCAACTTTATTGGGGGATCTCTACTACTCAGTGCATCAGAGGAATGAAAAGCAGAGGGGAAGATTAGTGAGGTGCTGTGCTCCTTTGTTCCATACTTGGCTTCTCAAGCATTTGCCCAGGACAAATGCATTCTTGAATCCTCATCAGCAGAGGAACTGGGCTAGAAGACTCACTGCTCTAACTTCAGCTGATATCAGGTGGTGCACTCAGAGCACCAAGGGCAGGGATATCATCACCAGCTGTGGGCATTTTCCCAATGTGCCCCTAATAGGAGTTAAGGGTAGTATTAATTACAACCCTCTGCTGTTCAAAAGACAACTGGGCTATGCACTGGTCCACACTCCTAAGGCACAAGACTTGGTTGAGACTCTTTATTGTGAGAACAAGCCTAATCTGGCTGTTGTTAGGCAGGCAGCCTGGGCCTGGGATAATGTTCAAACCAAGGGAGTAACCATTCTGGGGAAGTGCAACAATGTGGCATCAACACAATATTATGAGTGGTCCCATGCCAGGGCTCAATTCTCTGGAATGCCCTTTACCATGGAGGATATGCCTGGACCATCCTCAGCACCACCCCCTGCCACTGTCAGCATAGAGGAGTTTGAGAGCTTGAAAGAGAGAAATGAGAAGTTGACTCAGGCTTTGCAGAAGACCCTCCGAGAGAGGAGTGATGGTAGGATGGACATTGAGAAGCTAGAGAAGCTGAAAGTAGAGCATCTGGCTAAAATTGAGAAGTCTGAGGATTATATCAAGAAGTCTAGGGCTGGGGAACAGATTCTGAAGAATGCTTGCAAGGAAGCCCAGTTCCAGAAAGCCAGGACATACTTATATCTGAAGGAGAGTCAAGCTCGGTGGGTCAGGATCACCGAGGCTCGTACTTTGGAAGATAAGAGGGTCCAAGACAAGACAGAGCAACTGGAAGCTAGTGCAAAAGAGCAGCAGGAGGCCCTGGCAGCAGCCCAAAGGGAGATATCAGAGCTGAAGATCAAAGCTGGAGTGAAGAGGTCCAAGGACCAAAGTCAGCACAAGAAGCTAACTGCAGCTGTTACTACCCGGAACCTCCTTATCAGGAATCTCACAGAGCGTCCGGCTGATCCTGTGACCGAAGCACTTCTCAAGGAAGTTCGGGAGGATGAGTTTGGTCTTGGTGTTTGACCATTTGCTTGTTGTTGCTTTCATTCCATGTACTTTTATTTTCTTGTAATGTATTTTGGCCCCTCAGAGGGTTTGTATTTGTAATCAAACTATGTACCATTTGTTTTTTGTAATATATGTATTAGTTTGTTCCATCCGAGTTTACTTCGAAAGCAACATCAACAGCATCTTCAAGGGTCTGGAAGGGTCAAAACTGAATGCCAAGCCGGATACCTTGAAAACAAATAAGCATACTGCATTGCATGCTAACCCTTTGTTTGTTTTGTAGGTTTTTGTTTTATTGCTACTAACTCTGTTGTGATATTCAGGAACTATTGCTCGACGCCGGGTATTTCCCCTCAACCGTCCGCATCGTTATCCAACCCGTAACAACCTTCCGGGCATACAAATGGATCAGGTACAGCAGGACCTTGCAGAGGTCAGAAATCAAATGGCAAACGAAAGATTGGAAATGAGAACGCAGATGACTCAGTTTATGGAAGTGATGAACAACATGGCTCAGAGCCAAGAAAGATTGAGGGCCATGGTGGAAAGGCAGAATCAAGAAGATCCACATATAGGGACTGCTGGCACAAGTAACAACGAGAGGGTCCAACCTCATGTTAATCCCCCTGTGTTTGGTCCCCACCTTCATCCAGAGGTTAATATTCCTGCAAATGTTCAAGGGACTGCCGCTGCAGGAAGGGTACTGCAAGAAGACCCCCAGGAGGATCAGTTCACAGTAATGGGTGCTGGGGAAGAAGCTTATGACAGAAGGCTGGATTAGATAGCTGAGAAGTTAAGATCCTTAGAGTCTCAAAACTCTTTGGGTTTTGACGTTATGGACATGGGCTTGGTAGACGGGGTCAGGATTCCCCATAAGTTTAAGCCTCCTTGTTTTGAAAAATACAACGGGACTTCGTGCCCCCGGACCCATTTGCAATCATTTCTGGGGAGGCTGAAGGCCTACACCATGGACGAGAAACTCTGGATGTTCTATTTTGAGGACAGCTTGACAGGAGCCTCAAGAGAATGGTACTCTCATTTGACAAGAGCAACTATCAGGTGTTGGAAGGACCTGGCAGAGGCCTTCATCAGACAGTATCAGTACAACTTAGATATGGCACCCAACAGGACCCTCCTAATGGGAATGTCACAGTCGTCAAGGGAGAGTTTCCGAGAATATGCCCAGAGATGGAGGCAATTGGCTGCTGCTGTTCAGCCACCTATGTCAGAGAGGGAAATGGCAGATATGTTTATGAACACCCTCCAGGGAACATATATTGACAGGCTAGCTGCCTTCTCTTCAACTAGTTTTGCAGATGTTGTCATAGCTGGAGAGAGGATTGAGAGCCTGTTGAAGATGGGCAAGATTTCTGACAATGGTGCCAGCTCATCCAGCAATGCAAGGAAGCCTTTTGCAGGCCCAAGAAGAACTGGAGAGACCAATGCCATCCACACCAACAGGGGCAGACCCCAGTATGTTCACAGGTCTGTGGCAGCAGTTACCATTCCCACTCCAGCTCATCCACAACCAGCTTATCAACCTCCGCAACAAAACTATCAGCAATAACCTCAGTACCATCAACAAACTCAGTATCCTCCAAGAAACTACAACAACACCACCAACAACAACCAGCAAAGGCCATTTCAGCAGAGGCCATCTCAAGCCAATAGGGTAATCGATCTGATCCCTATGCCATATGCTACATTGCTGCCACAGCTCCTGAAACTCAACCTGGTTGAGCTAAGGACGTTGGCACCTCCAGATCCCAATAGTCTGCCCAGGAATTATGACTCCAACGCCAGATGTGATTTTCACTCGAATGCACCTGGCCACAGTACAAAAAAGTGCAGAGCCTTGCACATGAAGGTACAAGACCTAGTAAACTCTAAGGCCCTGAATTTTGCACCACCACCCAATGTTAACAAAAACCCTATGCCACACCACGGGGGTCCCAGAATAAATGCTATTGAAGAAGACAAGCCGTCTTATTTAATAACCAGTGTGGGTCAGATTCGGACACCGTTGGTAGAGATTAAGGCTCAGCTCCTCGAATGTCAAATGTTCCCGGGGTGTGAGTTAGGGTGTGCTTACTGCAATATCTCAGTAAATGGGTGTGATAACCTGAGGAATGGCATAGATGGTCTCATTCAGAGTGGCCAACTTCAAATCACCACATCATTTCCTACAAATCCAGCAATCTCATCAGCAACAATTCCAGTATCTCCTACAACTGCAACAACCATTGTTCCCGACAACTCTTCAGCTTCATCAACAAATGTTTCATCTGTCATTTCAACTGACCAGATATCAACAAACGTTCCTTCTACAACTCCAGCACCACTCCATTTTGAAACTCCTACAACAACAACACCCATCCTTCCAACAATGTCTCCTACAGTATCAGCAACAAACAATGAAGATGTCTCAACCGTTACAATCTATTACGATCCAGAAAACAACTCTGCCTACAATTCACAAAGTGCTACTCCCATCAGAGCACCGGTCACGATATATTACGATCCACAGACTATCACAATTCCTTCCGCAACTGCAATCAGTCCAGTCACTATCACGGTGCCTGGACCAGTACCTTATGAAAACAGTAATGCCATCCCGTGGCATTACGGCTCTGACCTGTACTGCGTAGGACAAAAAATCACTTTTGAATCATCAACCCCTGCACCACAAATAGATAATGTGGGAGGAGGCGGAGGCTTCACTCGAAGCGGACGTCTCTTTGCTCCACAAATTCAGAGAACCACTGCCGAAGCAGAAGCTGCTGCCAAGGCAAAAGGAAAAAGATTGGTGCAGGAAGAGCAGATTGTTAAAGAAGCTTTGAAAACACCCTTTAACCAAGAGGTTGATGAGTTCATGAGAATCATCAAGAAGAGTGATTACAAAATAGTGGATCAGCTTCACCAGACGCCTTCCAAGATCTCAATCCTATCATTGCTTATGTGCTCCGAAGCCCATCGGAATGCACTACTAAAAGTCTTGCACGCAGCTTATGTGCCTGAAGAGATCACCGTCAATCAGTTGGAAGCTGTAGTTGGAAATGTTAATGCTAGTCATGGACTAGGGTTCACCAACACTGATTTGACCACGGAAGGCCGCAACCATAACAAGGCTTTGCACATAACCATGGAATGTAAAGGTGCAATCCTTTCCCATGTGCTGGTAGACACGGGGTCATCCCTCAATGTCTTACCTAAAAAGGCCCTTGTGAAGCTAGAATATGACGGATTGGCGTTAAGACCCAACAACCTTGTGGTGAGAGCCTTTGATGGTTCAAAGAGATCGGTTCTGGGAGAGATTGAGTTGCCCATAACGATTGGCCCGTAAACTTTCAAAACGACCTTCTACGTGATGGATATACATCCTGCCTACAGCTGTCTATTGGGTAGGCCATGGATTCACGCCGCTGGCGCCGTGACCTCAACCCTTCACCAGAAGTTAAAATTCGAGTGGGAGGGTCAAGTCGTTACAATCTGTGGAGAGGAGGATATTTTTGTCAGCCACCTGGCTACCTATAAATACATTGAGATGGATGGGGAGATCCATGAAACAATGAGTCAGGGGTTCGAGGCCTTGAACGTGAATGAAACTTCTGCTGTACCTGGAACTTCAATGACATCATACCAACAAGCCCGGAAGGTTGTTGAGGAAGGAACTGCCCAAGGCTGGGGCAAACTGTTACCGGTGGAGAAGAAAGAGGATAGATTTGGGTTGGGTTACAAACCAACTCAACAAGATCAAGCAGAGGCTGCAAAAGAGCCCAACTTTGTTAGTGGGGGGATGCTCACCCCTGATGCTGTCAACAATTTGGAAGACGAGCTGGAAGAAGAATGCAACCTGGAAAGCTGGATTCGTCCAAAGATCCCGGGGAGCAGTATCTCGAACTGGTCTTCCCAGGAAATTATAAGAGTTACTCATGCAGAGTAATTATTATTTCCTGTATTTTTATAGCATGCATCAAAGTCTTGCATCTTGCCCAAGATGACAAGACTCATTTTGTAATCGGGCCATCTGTACTTTTTGTGCAACAAGATTAATCAATGAAATATCAGACATCTTTTTGCAAACGAGTCTTTTCTTTTCCGCTCACTGTTTTTCCATTTTTCTTTTTGTACAAAAAATAAATGGCAATGTTTTCAAAATGACAACTTTATTTCACTTTTCTAAAGCAAGATTAAAATCAAATCACTAAAATGAACAAACTGAACCCTTGCAGAGTGTGCCTTCCAGACAGCACCGACAACAGCACGGCTATGACTTCGTATGACTTTGACAATCCAATCAATCAAGCTGATGAAGGGGTTGAAGAAGAATATGAGCTTCCTGAAGAGCTAGCCAGGTTGTTAAGACAAGAGGAAAAGGTTATTACTCCTCACCAGGAGGAGGTTGAAATGATCAATCTTGGTACAGATGAAGACGTGAAAGAAGTTAAAATCGGGGCCTGCTTACAAGACTCAGTGAAGAGACGACTGATTGACCTGCTTCAAGAGTATGTGGACGTGTTTGCTTGGTCTTATCAATATATGCTAGGGTTGGACACCGACATTGTTGTGCACAAGCTGCCTTTGAGAGAAGAATGCCCACCGGTCAAACAGAAGCTGCGCCGTACTCGCCCTGACATGGCAATGAAAATCAAGGAGGAGGTACAAAAGCAATGGGACGCCGGGTTCCTTGCTGTGACTAGCTATCCACCGTGGGTTGCTAACATAGTACCTGTGCCCAAGAAGGATGGCAAAGTAAGAATGTGTGTTGACTACCGGGATCTGAACAGAGCTAGCCCGAAAGATGACTTCCCTTTACCTCACATTGATGTATTGGTAGATAACACGGCTCAGTTCTCTGTATTCTCCTTCATGGATGGATTTTCAGGATACAACCAGATTAAGATGTCACCTGAAGACATGGAGAAGACAACCTTCATCACACCCTGGGGCACGTTCTGCTACAAGGTAATGCCATTTGGGCTCAAGAACGCCGGTGCAACGTATCAACGGGCTATGGTAACATTATTCCACGATATGATCCATAAAGAAATCGAATGTTATGTGGATGACATGATTGCCAAGTCCCTTACTGAAGAAGACCACTTGGTAAATCTGCTAAAGCTATTCAAGCGTCTGAGGAAGTACCAATTGAAGTTGAACCCCAACAAATGCACATTCGGGGTGCGATCGGGTAAGTTGCTGGGATTTATTGTGAGCGAGAAGGGGATTGAGGTTGACCCTGATAAAGTCAAAGCCATCCAAGAGATGCCAGCACCGAAGACGGAGAAGGAAGTTCGAGGGTTCTTAGGTCGATTGAACTACATTTCACGGTTCATATCTCACCTTACAGCGACCTGTGAGCCTTTGTTCAAGCTGTTAAGAAAAGAACAAACGGTCAGGTGGAACGAAGACTGCCAAAGGGCTTTTGACAAGATCAAGGAGTACTTGCAAGAACCTCCAATCCTTATGCCTCCAGTTGAAGGGAGACCTCTGATAATGTACTTGACAGTATTAGAAGAGTCAATGGGGTGTGTGCTGGGCCAGCATGACGAGTCTGGTCGAAAAGAGTATGCAATATACTACCTAAGAAAAAAGTTTACAGACTGTGAACAACGTTATTCACTGCTCGAGAAAACTTGCTGTGCTTTAGCGTGGGCTGCTCGCCGACTGAGGCAGTATATGTTGACCCACACTACTTTGTTGATCTCAAAAATGGACCCAGTTAAGTACATATTTGAGAAGCCAGCACTTACCGGACGGGTTGCAAGATGGCAAATGATCCTTACAGAGTATGACATCCAATACACATCTCAGAAAGCCATCAAGGGCAGTGTATTGTCTGAATATCTTGCTGAGCAACCTATTGATGATTACCAGCCTATGAGATTTGACTTCCCTGATGAAGACATCATGTTCATAAAAGCAAAAGATCATGAAGAGCCTGTTCACACTGAAGGGCCCAACCCGGAAGAGGAATGGACTATGATGTTTGATGGGGCTGTTAACATGAATGGTCGTGGTGTTGGTGCAGTACTCATTACACCTAAAGGAGTTCACATGCCTTTCTCGGCAAAACTCACTTTCAACTGCACTAACAACGAAGCTGAATACGAAGCTTGCATTATGGGTCTTGAGGAAGCCATTGACCTCAGGATCAAGACATTGACCGTATTCGGAGATTCAGCTATGGTAATCAATCAGACCAACGGCAAATGGTACACCCACCAAGATCATCTGATACCTTACAGGGATTATACGAGGAGGTTGCTGACTTTCTTCACAATAGTCAAGCTTGAGTATATCCCTCGAGACGAGAATCAGTTTGCAGATGCTCTGGCTACCATTTCGTCCATGATCAAAGTTCAAACCGTCAACTTTGTACCTCAAATCTCAGTATCCAGACTGGAAAGACCAGCATATGTATTTGCAACAGAGGTTGTTAAAGATGATAAGCCTTGGTTCCATGACATTAAGTGCTTCTTGGAGGATCAAACATACCCACCTGGGGCATCATCCAATGATAGGAAGACATTAAGAAGGCTTGCCGGTAGTTTCTTTCTGAACACTGATGGTTCCCTCTACAAGAGAAACTTTGATATGGTACTCCTCAGATGCGTTGACAGAACAGAAGCAGACTTGTTAATGCATGAAGTGCACGAAGGATCTTTTGGCACCCATGCGGGAGGGCATGCCATGGCTAAGAAATTGTTAAGATCAGGCTATTACTGGATCACAATGGATGCTGACTGTTGTGCCTATGCCAGAAAATGCCATAAATTCCAGATTTATGCGGATAAGGTGCATGTGCCTCCCAATCCTTTGAATGTGATGTCTTCACCCTGGCCCTTTGCTATGTGGGGCATCGACATGATTGGTAAGATTGAGCCAACTGCTTCGAATGGTCACAGATTCATCTTGGTCGCCATTGATTATTTCACCAAGTGGGTCGAAGCAGCCTCCTATGCCAATGTTACAAGACAAGTGGTAGCCAGATTTCTGAAAAGAGATATCATCTGTCGATATGGAGTTCCCGAGCGAATCATTACTGATAATGGTTCCAACTTGAACAACAAAATGATGGCAAAGCTATGCCGGGACTTCAAGATTCAACATCACAACTCTTCTCCTTACAGGCCAAAGATGAATGGCACTGTTGAGGCAGCAAATAAGAATATCAAGAAGATTGTGCAGAAGATGGTAGTCACTTACAAAGACTGGCATGAAATGCTACCATTTGCCTTGCATGGGTACCGCACGTCAATCAGAACATCCACTGGGGCAACACCGTATCAGCTTGTGTACGGTATGGAAGCAGTCCTACCGGTTGAAGTTGAATTACCCTCCTTGCGGGTATTGATGGATGTTAAACTGAGTGAAGCAGAATGGGTTCGGTCCCGGTACGAGCAACTGAGTCTGATTGAAGAAAAGAGATTGGCTGCAATCTGTCATGGGTAGTTGTATCAGAAAAGAATGAAGAAAGCCTTCGATCAGAAAGTCAGGCACCGAGAGTACCAAGTAGGAGATCTTGTGCTGAAAAGAATCCTCCCTCCTCATACAGACCACAGGGGCAAATGGACTCCAAATTATGAAGGACCATTTGTAGTAAAGAAAGTTTTCTCTGGTGGAGCACTGATGCTCAGCACCATGGATGGTGAAGACTTCCCGTCCCCTGTGAATTCAGATGCAGTTAAAAAATACTTCGCATAAAATGACCCGCTGGACATAAAAACAGAATGTAAGTCCAGGCAAAAATGGGGCATCCCGGCGAGTCAAAAACAGAATAAAAGACTCGGGCAAAAATAAGGGAAAATAAGCAAAAAAATGTACACCCGCTGAGTTGAAAAGCCGCATTGGACAGCTCAGGCAAAAATGGGTATCCCGATGGATTGAAAACCCGAAAGGGCGATCCATGCAAAATAAGGAAATAAGCGAACAACTACATTCTGAATTCGTCTGTATCATTTACAACTTGGTAAGCTTTGAAAGGATCAAGCTTCAATCAGAATCAAACTTAGCCTCCTTCAGAAAGCAAGACGAGAAGAGCGTCAGAAGTCATACGAGTCATAGCAAAAGAGGAAGCTCCTTAAAGCGTCATCAACATTGCCAGCATTTTGTTTCTCAATTTATAACAATCTCCTCATTCCAGGGGATTTGTTTCTTTGACTGTATCTCGCCAATTCAGGGCATATGAATTAATAAAATCAGATTTTCAGTCATGTCTCGTCTTGTACATTTTTATTTATTTGCAAAAAGTGTCTGATGTCTAAGAGAAAAGCTGATTGCATAAAATACAGATGCTTATTTTCAAAATAATAATAATAATAATAAAAACGTGCTTGCAGGAAATATACTTACTCTCAGAAGTGTCTAAACTCCTATGACGGAATCCAGTAAAGGATGCCTCGGGATTACTTGTGCGTTTCCCTATCTTTGCAGGATTGCAGGTATCCAGAATGCAACTTGGTGCATGTAAGCTTCATCCCAGCAAGCTGGAAAATCAACACTCAGTCTCCGCACCCGAAATGCCTTCTCCCCAGCTGAGTTGCCACTTGCTACTTCTCCCCATCAGAGTTGCCAGGCATCACAGAAGGCGCCCATATCCCCGGCTGAGTCAAGAATCCACCTCAACAGAATTTCTAGGGAGGCCTTTCAGTGATCCCTCTCTTTCTCCCCAGCCGAGTTGCCATCTCACCCTCAGCCGAGTACAAAAGTCAAGGAGCCATCTCCCCACAGAGCTCCAGCCTCCATCCAGAAGAGCAGCGCATAGAAAATCACAACAGAGTGACGAAAGCTTCTACAAACCCCAGCTGGGTCTTTCATTTATTGGAATAGGTCTATCATTGACCCATTTCCCCAAGCAGATACTGTTTCATTAGATCTACCAATGATCTCACCCCCAGCTGGGATGTCCATTTCAACAGATCGATCAGAGATCTTCGCAGCAGCGGGATCCGAGTCCCAGTTTGGTTTCCTCGCATGATCATAGCATTCGCATCATAATCACCCACAAAGCGTAGCATTCCGTTTAATACGGAGCATTACGGCAAAAATCAAGCATATAACATATTCATAAGCCATATTTTAAACCAACACTTGTGAATAATGACACCTCAGCAATATACAGAATACTTCCCCCGTATCCCCAGCGGAAGTTTCCCCAGCAAAAGCAGTTGCCTCACATCCACAAACACCAGTATATATACCCCCTTTTGACACCCGTCCGTGTCATCACTCCCCAGTAAAGTCACCCGAATACCCTGTGCAAACACAACACTCGTATTACGGATACTTTTTGACACCCATTTGTGTCATAACTCCAGCAGAAAGCCAAGGACGTCCTCTTTGCACTCACATATACTTACATATGACAATCCTTCGACACCCGTCCGTGTCATATCCCCAGCACAGTCATCTATACTTTGTATATCAGATACTTGTTTATATTACACTCTTCCCCTTTTGACACTCGTCCGTGTCACCCTCACCAGCAGTTAAATACCCATCTATATACCAATCACTCTTATATAGATACTCGTCCGTATCTTGTATATACCACTTATATATCCCCGCAGATTCAATGCTAGTCCTTGTTCTTTGTTAACTCGTTGGTACTCGTCCGTACCATCATCTCAGAACATGCGTCGAGAGTTTGTTTCTACATGATACTCGTCCGTATCATAGTCTTAAGGATGCTCGTCCGCATCTTTAATCCATACACTGCGTCAAACTCTTCTGTCTTCTTGAATATAGATACTCGCCTGTGTCAACTATTCCCCAGAAGAATCCTCTCAGATTCAGCACTCGTCCGTGTTCTTTGTTAACCAGCTGATACTCGTCCGTATCATCATCTCTGAACACGTGTCAGTATTTGTTTCTACCCGATACTCGTCCGTATCGTAGTCTTAGGGATGCTCGTCCGTATCTTTAATCTATACACAATACCAAACACTTATACCTTTTGTTTCTTGGATGTAAACACTCGTCCGTGTTTACTATTCCCCAGTAGATCGCCAACAAAGCATTTTCTTCTTATCTGACACTCGTCCTGTGTCATGATAAACCTTGAGAGCAGCCGTACCCTGCTAGGTGGTCGTCCTCCACCTCTTGATGGTCATCCTCCATCATGCTCATCCGATGGCCGTCCCCATCGTTGATATTTAGCAGCCGTCCCCTGCTAGGTGGTCGTCCTCCACCTTTTGATGATCGTCCTTCATCATTTTATCCAATGGCCGTCCCCATTGTTGATTTTGGTTATCTGGCATTCGTCCTATGTCATGACAAACCTTGAGAGCAGCCGTCCCCTGCTAGGTGGTCGTCCTCCACCTCTTGATGGTCGTCCTCCATCATGCTCATCCGATGGCCGTCCCCATCGTTGACCTTTTATCCGGCATTCGTCCTATGTCGTGATATTTTCGGCAGCCGTACCCTGCCAGGTGGTCGTCCTCCACCTTAGATGACTGTCCCTCATCTTAACCCAACAGAGCAGCCGTCCCCTGCTAGGTGATCGTCCTTCACCTTTGATGACCGTACCTCATCATCTGTTTATTTCATTTATTCTTTAACCCGATGGCCGTCCCCGTCGTGGTCCCTTTTCTTTTTAGCCCGATGGCCGTCCCCATCGTTGGTTACTTTACTTTATGAACTTGATGGCCGTCCCCGTCATGTTTCATTGATCCCCAGAGAATTTTACAGCTTTATCTTGATGGCCGTCCCCATCATAATTCTTTTATCCCCAACATGTCGGCCTCCCCCGTCATTGCTTTATTTTCCGCACTTTTTCCCAGCATGTCGGCCGTCCCCGTCATTGCTTTTTACCCAGCAGTCGTCCTCTGCTCGACGGTCGTCCTCCGTCGCCCATACTTTACAATATACTTTACTTTCTTTTGCAATCTATATCCCTTTTCTTCTTCATTCTGTGAGTGCAAATTTTGGACTGTCTTTGGTATTCAACCACAAGTTATCTTGTTTGCCTGTTAAGCCGTCGCTTACATCCTGCACAGCTAACTCATGTTTGAATAGGGGCAGCTGTAAACACCCCAAATTTGCCCTCACCCATTCACACCATGGCTTGTGATCATTTCATATGCATAAACACAATATCACATTTTTAAGTCTTTGCATTGGTTCTAAGTCATCTGCATCTAGGGTTTGTGATCTGAGCAATCCAAGAGCTTCTTAAGCCACTCCAAAGGTCATCAATCACTTCAAAGGGGTCCATGTGTGTTCAAGCATCATATTACATCCTTCCAAAGTCAATAATGCCAAAGAATCACAAGAACTGGGATTGGTGTGGAGGCAGAGCCAGGTTTGACTGCACAGATGACCTAAAATTAGGGTTTTGGTTTCAGAGGCCATAACTCCAAATTTTTTGGTCATTCTTGTTTCTATTGGTCTCTATATGGTATAGGGAGTATGCATATCAATTTTCATGAAGAAATTCCATGGGGAAGTCATCTGATCAAGAGTTGACTTTCTGGACAAGTCAGTGCAAAATCAGGGCATCTGAGGCCCCCAATGACCCAACCAAGGGATGATCTTCATCATTTTGAGTGTATTTGATCTTTATTTGATCATGGAAGAAGGTTGAAGTTCACAAAATTCAAGAATTTGAAGTTTTTTGCAAAGTTGACTTTTTAGGGCATGGTTGACTTTTAATGAAATGTCATTTTATGCAACTTTTTCAACCTTTACTTTTTGATCCAAAAATGCTTCAAATGGAAAAACTTTGGTCATGAAAGTTGTAGATTAGATCTTTCCCTTTTCAAAAAGTACAAGAACATGACCTAATTCATTTTGGATCAAAAGTTATGGTGTGTCAAAGTTGGCAAAAATCACTAATTTTCAAAACATGCCTCAAATGAGAAACTTGCAAAAACTTTGCACCAAGGCATTTGTGACTTCTAGTTCATATCAAACCAATGTGCAAGCATCACACAAGTTCTAAAAATCAGATTTGAACCAAAATTTCTCATGTTTCATGGTTTGTATAGCAAGATCTTTTCATATGAACCAAAAGGGAACCAAGTTGCAAAATCATCATAACACTTCCCTCCACTTGCTGCCTTGGATGCTGAACCAGCCATAGCCTTTCCCCTCACCATGCTGCGCCAGCCCACACACTTGGACTAGCCTAGAACACAACCCATGCTTCTCTTACACAAGAGTGGACTTTTTGCAAAAGTTAGCTCACCTATCACAGCAGGCCAAGTCACATCACCTGACCAATAAGCTTTGTTTATGTGGATCAAATGCCAGCCATTTTCATACAACAAGCAAGCCTGAAGCAAGCCCTAAGAACACATTCCCATTTTCACTCCCTCAAGCATTTTCCTTCGAATCTGTTTCCACAAGCCATAAACACTCAAACAAACTCCACTACTCATCTCACCATGCTTCATTGATCCCAAACCAACAAGACATAAGCCTGAAACCAGCAAGAACTGAGCTTCTCCATTTTTCACTCTCAAAGCCAAAACTTTCGAAACTCATTCCACAGGCCACAAACACTTCAACAAACTTCACAAACCTTCTCAAATCATCATCCCGATCACAAAGAACCCCTCACCTTTGCCTGAAACAGCCAGAATCACAAACACCATTCTCACCTGAGCTTGAACAGAACTTGTTCAATCTCCCTAACCAGCCAACATAAACTTCTTCTAAGCATCCAGACATCATCAAGGGGTCATAAGGAGTGGTTTGCATCAAAGGAAGGGGTCAGAAAGTTGCAAGATTGAAAGCTTCGAAACTCAGGTAGCTCAAGAATATTTTTTCCAGAAATCATTTTTTAAGTTCTTAAGTTGTTCTTCATGATTCACTGATTGCTCTGATGTCTTTAGTTTTGAAAATGGTGAAGGGATAAGAGTTTAATCATGTTCTGAAACTCCCTGACCTAAAAAATGTTTTGTTTCGATTCGTGTGATTAAGGAAAGATAAATGAGTTTTAGCTTGGGGTTTTGATTCAGTGAAGGGTGGGAATCATTTCTGTGTTTTTAGATTTCATTTTTGTTGCGTTTTAAGGATTTTAGGGATTTTCAGGTGGGGTTCCCACCGGAGAAGACGACTGGAGGTCTTCTCCGGCCACCTGAAAATCATTAGGGTTTTAATCAGGTCATTAATGAACATTTGAATCTGGAGCGTTGGATGCTTGGACCAGGTTGACTTCGCGCGCGTGTGTGTGGCTGAGATTCACCATTAGAAACCCTAACCATAATTAATTAATTCATAATTATGTTTAACTCAGTTTGAATATGGGCCACTGGATTGCGCGCGTGGTCAATCTTTTTTCTCCCAGAATGCATCTTGGCCCTCCATTCAGTTGACTTTTCTTTTTCTTTGTTTTAATTCATTTGTTTCATATTTATTTTCTTCCATTTATTTAAAATAGTAAAAACCATTTAAAAATTATGAAACTTTTTGTCAAGAGTTTCATTAATTTTTAAAACCCAAAAATATTTTTATTTTCATTTTTAGCATTAAAAAAGTATTTTTAAATATTTAAAAGTTTATTTTTAATTGATTAATGAAAATTAATTTATTAAAAATACTTTTAGGTATTTAAAAATCACCAAAAAATTCATGAAATGTTTTAAGACATTTAGAAACATTGTCCAACCTTCAAACCAAATTTATTTTTTGATCTTGATGCATTTTGAGAATTTTTCATTGAATTAAATTCATTTTTATGCATTATTTTGATCCAAACTTCAAAAAATCATTTCTGCCAAACCCTAAAGAGTTGGACCTTGATTATTTTTGCATTGCATTGTGTTTAGCATGTAGTTTGTGAGATTAAATGTCCATGATTTGATCTTTCATTTTCCATTTGTTTGATAATTTTCTTGTTTAGGAACCCTAAAACCCTAGAAAACTTAGGAAAATCATAACTTGAATTTGGTTAGGAGTTGGAACCTCTCCTTTGGGCAGTGGGTTAGTATAGGATTAGGGGTCATTTGAGTGCATTTTCAATTTTTTTATAATGTTGTTTGCTTCTGGTTTTGGTTTTTGTTTGTTGCATTGATCATAAACCCTAACTTAGGCTTCCATATGCATCCATCTTGCATTTTCTTGCACAACATGACTTGCCATGACATTCCATGCCTCCATTTGATTCATTTAACATCATAAGACATATTGAAAGCATGTTTGATCATTGCACCTTGCATTTGTCATGTTGTATGCCATATGCATCTCATAACTTTCCATGTGTGTTCTTGGTTCTTAATTTGCTCCATTTGCATTCATAAGCTTGTATAATCATCCACATGTTTTGTCTCATGTTTGTAGCATCTCATAGAATCATTAACATCATAAATATGCTTCTGGTTTTGGTTTGCATCATGTCATCCCATCCCATTTTGCATTGCATTGCATTTCTTTTCTAACCTTTCAGGTGGTAAGTGATTTTGAGAAGTGAATTTGCCTTCACTTCTCATACTTTCTTCTCATCTCTCTCTTGCATCCTTGCTGCATTTTTATATGTGTTTGAGTTTGAGCTTGCCCATTCTTCTTCTTCCCACTTTCTTTCTTCAAGTGACTTGACTTCTTGAATGAAGCAAGTTGCTTTGCTTCTCTTGATCCTTTCATCTGCTTCCTGGTGGTTCCATTGAAGACTTCTCTTGAAAACCTCACAAACCTTAGGAACAACCAAGCATGACAATGATTAGGGTTTTGATTAGTCTCCCCTCTTAGTTTTACTTTTGTGTCTCTTTTGAGTCATCTCTTCTCATCTCATAATCAGGGACTAAACCCTAAAGGCTTTAAGGCTTTGTGATTAAGCTTATGCCTGCATCCTTATCTTAGGATGGAGTGTATAACTTTAATCCTAAGTGTTAAACCCTTAATGTGTTTAACTCCTTTAATCAATCCATCTAATAATCATCAAGACACCACACTTGTAACTTGGGCCTTGCATTAGGGTTCTAATTCTTCCTCAATTGGTTAAGAAGGACTAACCCTAGTGTTAATGGACAAGTCCCCCTCAAGTTGTCTTATAAACCCTAAAAAACACTTCATCATCATATCATTAAATAAAATCCATCTAATAAAGGCTTGTTTTGTCATGAGTTTAATCCCTAATCATGGATTAAGTTGAGGAGCTTTCCTCAGTTTAAACATTCTCATCTATTATCCTTCTATTAGGATGGTGTAATGAGTCTGTTAAATCCCTGATTATGGCTTAATCTCATTACTCAACACTAAACAAAAACCACAAAAAACATCTAAATAATCACAAGTAGGTTAATGATCTTAATCCTATACCAAAGGTGATTAAGTGTGAGAATCTGACTGCACACTTAAGATATTCTCATTACCCCTAATCAGAGGGAAGATGTGATGAGTTTACTAAATCCATTGGTTTAGACTTAAGCTCATTAACTTATGACAAAATCCAAAAACAATAAAAGACTGAAAACACAAAAACAAACAATAATCGTCTCCTTCGGGATTCTTTTCTCATCTCATTCACTCACAAACGAGAACTCGCTTCTTCCGTCTAATGCAAGACAGTTTGCACCTGAGCCAGACATGTCATACACTTGAGCATAGGCAAGCAAGCAGTTCACCAGTCAATTCATCTTTCAGTCTCTTTGGGTCGAACTACGGTGTTCTGACTTCCTCATTGCACGAGAGGATACGTAGGCATAACTTAACAGTTATCGAACAAAAGTCTCTGTATATTCCCCCTCTTTCAGCATTATTCTTATAGCCTCATGATCTTGAGCATTTCACTCCTGTTCTTACACTGACACTTTCATACTTCATATCACTTCACACTTCTTTTTACACTGACACCTGTACATTTTCTTCCAGCCTCTTTTATACACAGATTGCACTGACACTACCCCTTTAAAATACAAATCTTTTAAGCGTGGATCCCGTCGAGTACGGCGGACAATCTGGGTGCTAATACCTTCCCAGGTTGTAACCAACCCCCTTTCTCAGTCTCTCTGGTTCGCAAACCGTCTTATCCATGTCTTTCTAGGTCTATGCAGCATTACCTTTCCTCCGGGATAAAAATGCCTAGCTGGCGACTCTATTCATCTCCAGTGAGTTCACGGCTGTGTGTTCTCACTGTCCCTCTCGCCGACCGTTCGCGTCTGTACCTTTATCTGGGCCCGGTCCCACCTATCGGGAGCGTCAATGCCCCAAAACTCTATGCTCGAGGTTGAGTTATTTGATGTTTGGGGGATAGACTTCATGGGGCCGTTTCCACCGTCGTTCGGAAAAAACTATATTTTGGTGGCTGTGGATTATGTGTCCAAATGGGTGGAAGCTGTTGCATTACCCACCAATGATGCTAAGGTTGTGGTAAGATTCCTAAAAGAGAACATCTTCGCAAGGTTCGGTGTCCCGAGAGCATTAATAAGTGACGAAGGGACACATTTCTTGAATCACCTTATGGAGAAGCTGCTGCAAAAGTACAATGTTAAACACCAGATAGCTACTCCATACCACCCCCAAACGAGCGGCCAAGTTGAGGTATCCAATAGACAACTGAAACAAATCTTGGAAAAGACAGTGAATTCATCCAGGAAGGATTGGTCTATTAAGTTGGATGTCGCTTTATGGGCATACCGAACGGCTTTCAAAACGCCTATCGGTATGTCACCATATCAATTGGTTTACGGAAAGGCATGTCACTTACCTTTGGAACTTGAACATAAAGCTTTTTGGGCATCTAAGTATCTTAATATGGATTTGTCAAAAGCGGGAAGTTCGAGGATTCTTCAACTTCATGAGTTAGAAGAATTCAGGAATCGGGCATATGAGAATGCCAAGGTCTACAAAGAGCAAACGAAAAAATGGCATGATAAAAGGATTCAAAGAAAAGAGTTTTGGGAAGGACAAATGGTCCTTCTGTACAATTCAAGGCTGAAGCTATTCCCAGGCAAATTAAGGTCTAAATGGTCGGGACCTTTTGTTGTTCACAAGGTATTTCCTCACGGAGCTGTTGAGATTAAAAATCAGACCAACGGAGATATTTTCAAAGTGAACGGGCAGAGATTAAAGCATTATTTCAAAGGCCAGACCACTGGTGATGTACATGTCACTCGTCTTACTCAGTAGTACGACGGACCGTCGAGCCATGCGACGTTAAACGCAGCGCTACGTGGGAGGCAACCCACGAGTTTTTCATTCTTACTTTTGTTTGTTTCTGTTTTGTAGGTTTTGTTTATCATTGATTATAAGAAGGAATGAATGAGGTTTGAAGTCGGGGTAGGAAGATCAGAAAAGCAAGAAAAACTGAAAATCAGAGGTGCAACACGGGTGCCCGTGTTGAGCAACACGGCCCGTGTTGCATGGTGCAGAAACATGTGTTTTTTAGTGAAGATTTGAGGGAATCCAGGGATGCAACACGGCCGCCCGTGTTGTGCAACACGGCCCGTGTTGCAATGTCTGGAGATGTGTTTGGTTCAAGGCATTTTTAGAAGGAAACCAGGGATGCAACACGGCCGCCCGTGTTGTGCAACACGGCCGCCCGTGTTGTGCAACACGGCCCGTGTTGCAAGTGCTGTAGGAGAGTATTTGTGGAGTTGATAAATTGGAACATCCAGGGGTGCAACACGGGTGCCCGTGTTGCGCAACACGGCCCGTGTTGCTCATGCGGGAATCTGAAAATTCAAATTTTTAGTTTCCCAACCTTATTCTGTGGGCCCCACGTGTTTATTTTTCATAATTTTTAATTAAGTGCTCATTAACCTAGCAATTATCACTTTTCCTTCATCTTCTCCAACCTCATTTCTCTCTCAAAAACCCTAACACCATTTTTATACTTCACAAAACCTCCATTTTCTCAAGCACCCACTCACCGAAACCTACTACTCCGTTCACAAGAATTGTTCCCCATCACTTTCTTGTCACTTCTACGGTGACCGATTTATCTAATCTTTCAATTTTTTTTCGTGTGCTTCATTGGTGCAGGTTGGAAAAATGCCTCCTCGAAGAGATACAGGTAAGAATGTTGCTGAATCTTATCGTCCTCGCAAGAGAGCACACCGGATGCCGAATGCTCATGGCATTTTGTTCGAGGACCCGGAGCATCAAGCCAAGTATGCAAAGTTGGTAAGGCGTAAGTTGATACCGGCCCGGTACATGTGCAATGAAACTCTTGAAAATCTAGGGCTCAAATTTGAAGTCCATAGAATGTTTCACAGTATCGGGATGTTAAATTTTATGCAATATGAAGCGCCAACTTTTGAGCGCATAACCTTGGAATTTTTGAGTTCTTTACAGTTTCAGCTCAAGCATACCTGGACCGGATCCGACACTGAGTACTTCGGTACTTTGAAGTTCCGCCTATTTGACAATGATCATGTGATGTCGGTGGCTGATCTGGGGAAGATTTTAGATCTCCCAGTTTATGGGCCTGGTGCACCGCCGAGTACATTCGACGCAGGATCATTCTGGAAGGATATCACCGGCAATACCGAGTATGTCGCGTCTGCTGCAAAAGCCTCATGCATCCATAACCCGTCCTTTCGGTACGCTCAAAAAGGGTTACCTTATACCCTTTTCTGCCGAGGCGATAGCACAGGAGTTGCAACTCTGCGAGAGTTATACTTCCTGTATGGAATGGCAAACAATGCGCTGATTAATGTTGCGGCCTTCGCAGCAGACCACCTGAAGCGGGTAACCAATGCTGCCTCAGGTGAGATTTCTGTTGGAGGGATGATTACACAGATTTCTCAGCATCTTGGGTATAATGAGAGGTTGCTTGAAGTGCCTGCAGTGGCAGGTAAGACCAAAATTGATCTTGAAACATTGATCAACCAAGGTATGATTAAAACCGCTCATAATTATTATGCTGTGATGTCTCGTAACAAGCATTTGATTTTGTTGCCTGCGCCTAATATGATTACTATAGATAATAGATCTAATTGGCTGTATGAGGACCCTATGCTGGGTGGTTCCGATCAGTTTGATGAGTATTTTTCAGATGAGGAGGATGCAGGGAACCAAGCTGAAGAGGCCCCGGTGCAAACTGCTGGTGGTTCATCTAACCAAGCAACCGGTCAGTGGAATGTGTCCAAGGACCAGTGGGACGAAATGATCAGAGAGCAGACCCGGCAAGGGGACTTAATCGATGAGCTGCATGCATGGATGCAGCAGATGAAGCTTCATGGATTTCCTCCCGAGGAGTGATAGTTGTGAGTCCCCTCCGACATTGGTTCTTCAACAGTGAGGACACTGTTGAGTTCAAGTGTGGGGGGGTTTAGTTTTTATGTTTTCGTTTGTTTTATGTTAATCTTTGTTTATTTTTAATAGTATCGTAGTGTCGGCTTGAAGATTATAGCTATGTGTTATCTGGAAAAAAACACCCCTGAGTTAACCTGTTGTGTGTTACAAGTGAATTATGAGAAAGTATATAGGATGAGAGTGAAAAAGAATCCCGATGAGAAAATATGGAAAATTTTGATGTATAGGTACTACATGAGCACACTGAGTCTTCGGAATTAGGAACGAGTTCGACATGTAGATTCGTGCCATGGTGCTTTGATTTGAGAAGTAAACCCGAAGTAGTTTATATTGATATATCTGGCTTTATCTATAATAATTGTGTGTGCAAAGTTGATCCAAAAGAAAAAAGGCTTGAAGGCACCGGAAAAAAAATGAATAAAAACATTAGAACGATCGATCCTTCTAAGTTGGGTAACCCTCACAAGGTTATTCAACCTAACGGCGGTTGAACATAAATGTTTCCCGAAGGGACAAAAAAAATCGGTGCCAACGATAAAAAAAGGAATCAATCTTGTACACATAGTGAAAATCATTAAAAGCCTTAAAAGTGATTGTCCGAATGAAAAGGGTTGAAAATCGGAAAAAAATAAGACCTAAGCACGAAGCATAGTCGGAGAGGTTACCGAAAAGGGAGATTCGGATCCGTGGTTTTCCATGGTGTAGTGTTTGTGTGATATCTATACTGAGAGAAAAGTACAAAAAAAAGAACTCATTGGGTGAATTGGAATGAAGGATCCACGTATGAGTATCATAATTCATATTGCTAGTTTTTAAGGTGTAAATACAGGATTTTTGCTTGAGGGCAAGCAAGAATTCAAGTTTGGGGGAGTTTGATCAGTGATATTTAGTGGTAATATTCAAGCCGGTTTTCAGCGTCTTTTGAGTCTAATTCAATTTGTTTGTAGTGTCTCGTTCATGTTTTGTCTTAGTTTTCTCATTATTGCGTGCAAGTTAGTGTTTATCGTTTTTACTTTGTTTTTATCAGTGGAATGGGTTATGTGGTTGTTTCTTTGTGGTGTTTCAGGTAAATATGTAATCGGTTGTTCGAGGCGTCCGAAAGATGGTCCAAGCTTTTAAAAAACAACAGAAAATGAGAGTTCAGAGACACAACACGGGTGCCAGTGTTGTACAACACGGCCCGTGTTGTAAATACCAGAAGAGACAAAGATTTTGCTCAGAAAAGAAGAAGTCAGGGTTGTGACACGGGCGCCCGTGTTGTACAACACGGCCCGTGTCATGGCAGCTGGGGAAAAAGTTGTTTGGTAATGATCCAGAGGCACAACACGGGTGCCCGTGTTGCACAACACGGCCCGTGTTGTGAAGACCAGAAGGAATCTTATGTTTTGCTGCTTCAAGGGTATTCCGGACATTTCGCGATGCTTTTTGAAGACTGATTTATATTTGACCATTATGACTGTGAGAAGGGAACTTTTTGATTTGGGGATTTTTGGGATAGAACGAACACTGGAGAAGAAGGATTGATCAAGAGCGGAAGCAATTGACGATCCGACAAATCCAACGTTAATTGTAATGTCTCAATTTTCTTGCTCTGTTTTTATTTCCAGTTTGAACATGAGTGGCTAAACCCCCCAATGCCAGGGGGGTGTCCCTGATTTGCTTTTAGTAATGACTTTTTGAATTCTTCAATTTGGGATTATGTTTTTAGTTTCGTTTCTTTATTTTATCGCAACGTCCTTAATGCTTTATCGGTATTGGAAAATAAGATAACTGATCGTGGTTAGGATTTGGTCTGACCAACCATCCTAACCTTGTTGCATAATTTTATCGTAAAAAATATTACTGAGGAATTGGGATATTTTTATGAGAACCTTTTTTATGTCAGAATTATTGCTTGATATTCTTCTTTGACCATTGAGGAATCGCGGTCTATGAAGAATACCAAAGGTTTTTCTTTAAAGGAATTTTGGAAAAACATTATAAACTTAGGAAAGACACGTTCTAAAGCATATCTCTAAAATTAAGGAACTTATGAGTCATTGCATTGCGAATCATACATCATACCTGGCATTACTTTCATATTAGTGAAATTATTTGTTTTAAGTTTACGTTTTATTCTGTTCAATTTATATAATTTAATCTCAAACCTTTAAACCATGAGTTTTGTCCAATTGAAATTAATCACTAAGAACTTATTTTAATACGCAGTCCTTGTGATCGATATTTGGGGTTATCCCTTCTTTTACTACATCGGTAAAAATAGTACACTTGCTATTTTCCGATCAACTCCCCTCTTAGGCCCAGTATAAAAAATAAACTCAAAAAATTACTAATTCACCCCTGTTATTTTTAATTTAGAATTTATTTTTTGTTTTACATTAGTTTAGAAATAAATCATATACAAATAGTAAAAATCATTAGAAAATTATACAAAAATTTCAGTAGTTAAATAATTCAATGTAGAAATTTGTGACATTTTTGTTTTCTGAATTTTGGTTATTTTTCGATTTAATTCTGATTTTTCTTTTAATTAGCTTTATTTGGTTTTCCTTTAATTGTGCTTGAGTTTGTTCATTTTATTTTTATAACTTCCAGTAACTTTTTTTAGCCCATTTTTTTACTGTAATTAGAGGACTCATAATAGTGCTTAGGATATTTTTAGTGGATTTTTTAAGACCTTTTATCTTAAGTTTTAATGGTGTAATCCTTAGAAATTAGTGGTTAATTCTTAGGTGAGAATAATAATTTCTAGGCATAGTAAAAATATGATTTTGTAGGATCCCTTTTAATACAATATTATAGATAGTATTAGGTCCCTATAGTTTAATTTTCATAATTTTTCCAGAAGTTTAGATATTTTTTAGAATATTAGTTCTTAGGATTAGTTATGTGTAATTCCCATTAGTTTAGGCCATTAAAAAATAAAGTACAAAAAATATAGTTTAGACTAGATTTAATCCTAGAATCTAATATAGGCTTAGGTTAGTTTAAATTGAGTTTTAGAATGAAAACATTAGGCTTGATTTGGATTTAGAATGTAGGTTAGAATTCCCTTTTCATTAGAATTAGAATAAATAAAATAGACTATTTTTAAATTCATGCCTTTAATGCATTTTAGAATTTTATTTCTTAATTCAATTTTATTGTTTTGCCTTGTTACTTGATTTTATAACTTGCATAGGCTTCCCCATTGTTCTTAGAATCAACTTAACTTCATTAGGAAGTAAGTTGAATTCTAGTAGTTTCTAGTTTCTCATTAGGAATAGAAAACCTCACTAACCATTAGGACCTCTTGTAAATAAACAAAAATTAGGATTGAGTCTTAGTCCCCTTAGATTTTGCCTTTTTTGCAATTTGAGTCATTCTCTTCTTATCTTAAAACAAAATAAAAAAAAAACACTTAACAAATAAATGAAAGGATTCCTTGTGTATAGCCTTATTCCATGAAGCACTTGCATTCATTCCATCTTGGAGTGGTGTAAGTTTGTCTATCATGATGCACAAGTCTCATCAAGGAGTTGTTCACAAAGAAAAACTTAAAAGACACTTCTTCACAAAAGCAACAAAAAACACTTAATAAAGTTCAACAAGCTAGTGAACTTAAACCCTAATCCTAGGAAACCAGTCTTGGATAAATTCTCCTTGCTGGGTATGCTTGTTCTATTATTCCATCTTGGAATGTAGAGTCAAGTGTACATTCCACGGAAAAGAGTTTGAATTCACTTCCTTGTGCCAAATTCATACAAAACTCATAAAAGACAAAAACAAACAATAAGCGACTATCCTGCGGGAACTTCTTTTCTCATCTCACTCAATCACAACACGAACTCACGGCGACTTGTCACACATGCAAGACGGTAAACGCACTCGTACCAGACGAGCCTGCAACACCTGAGCATAGACATACGCAATTCCAGCTGTAAAAAACACAAACAAATAGTTCCCGCCTTAGTTAGGCGAACTACGTCGACTCTGATCCTCATTATCCCGATGAGGTACGTAGGCAGCGGGGTAGGGCCCGTTCGAGAACATTCTTTATTTTCCCTACATTTCCCCCTTTCTTTCCATTTTCTTTTCCGATTCCCTTTCTCATTTCATTTCCATTCCAGTTAGCGGTTTTGTTCAACAACATTCTTATTTCTCACCCTTTGAAACAAACAAGCAAGCGTGGATCCCGTCGGGTACGGCGGACGATCTGGGGTGCTAATACCTTCCCAGGTCGTAACCGACTCCCGAACTCAGATCTTTGGTTCGCAAGGCCTTGTCCTTTCCTTCTTCCTCAGGTTTGTGCAACATTACCTTTCCCCTTCATTCGGGATAAAAATGTCTGGCTGGCGACTCTAACCTTTCCGCGCCACTTTCGCGTTTGTACTAGGATGAAAATCCCGGGAGCGACAGCTGGCGACTCTGCTGGGGAATAACCTGATTCTTCCGGTTTCCCTTGTAGAGTCAATCCTAGCACCTGTTTGGTCTTGTTTCTTTGGGTGTTTATATGTTTGTTGTTGTGTGCTTTAGTTTAGCTTTATTGTTTTCATTTACAGTTTTACTTTACAGCTTTACTTTATCGCATTTATTTACCGCTTTCAGTATTTTATTTTCCATGCATCATATTATACTGGACTGTCTGGCTGTGCTGGTTTTCATTTTTTCTGTGGGATGGGGTTACTGTGAGATGAGCTCGTAACCGGGGCTCGAGTGCACCCTAGGACTTAGAGTGGTTCCACTTTGGCTTCATGGCATCTTGCTATGTTGGTAGTAGTGAGTTCCACACCTTGACTTGCGACTTTCTCGGGAATGTATTGATACCGGAATCTTTCTGGGTTGATGCGCTACCTTGATAGTTATGTGCAGGCAGGGGACCGATCATTGAGAACCTTTGTGGAAACATCCCTCTCCAGTGATGACAGTGGCAGACCACATTTGTTGGCAAACCCACTCGCATCCGAGGGCCCACTGGGAACTCGCATAGGATGGCCTGGTTCTCTCATAGGAATTCAGTTAAAGCAAACTGATCGTATGACGATAGTATTGTACCCTTCGGGATGAATGTACTATTGTTTCTCAACTCAGTGCTTGAAGCTGGAGACTTGTGAGGGATGCTTATTCTTTCCGGACTCAGCTGAGACCTCCCTGAGTAGTACATAATGCCAAACCGATTCCCTGATTTGGTCATGAGCCATTTCTCGGAAATGGTGAACGTATTATTGCTGTTCGGCTTTGAGAGTCCGTGATGTTTGACCCGAGTAGCACACCCGTGAGATTGGGAGGGGTTTACAGGTCTGCAGGAACCCTGATACCTTCAGCATACCCACTTTGCCTTTGGTTCAGTATTGTGATCTGGATTTCTGTTCTTAAGATATGGATCCCGGATCAGAGGGATGATTATTGTGATATCTGGATTTTGATACCTGGCACCGACACCTGATTATATGATTGGCACATCACAGACACTTCACTGATCACATGCCTGTTGCATACATAACATCATAGCATTCTATCATACATGTTCGGCTATTTCCAAAGATCCTATGTTTGAACCATGTCATTATATGTTCCTGTATCCCAACTGGCATTAAAACGGATGGATCCCTTGGAAATAATCGAACATGGCATTTGTATGCATCCTTACTCTCATTACAGGTGTCCGGGGACAGATTCTCATCCTGATTCGTTTACTCTTCAAAATGGCCAATTTGAATCACAGTCATCAAGAGATGGATATGGAACAATGCCGAGCAGAAATCGCTGAAATGAAAGTCCGAATGGATCAACTTTCGGAGGACATGCAGACCTTGTGCCATGACCACATGCTATTGATGGAGAAGGTTTACCAACTGAAGAAACAAGAGAACCAGAACAGAGAAGCCCCAAAGCTCCAAGAAGGGCACCATCTCCCCTTTATTACTGCAGAAGTTGTTGGTCATCCTAGTTCAGTGATTTTGTTCCAAGATCAGGAAGCGTTTCGCGGGAATTCTCCTCAACTTTGGGATCCTAAGCCTCCCAATTTGCAGACTCTTCCAGTTCATCAAAGGGAAGATAAGGCCAAAAGCGGCAGACAAATGCCAAAGACATCTGAAGCCAAATTTGATTTGATCCCGGTGTCATATGCACAGTTGCTTGTTTGTTTGCTCGAGCTTAATCTGGTTGAACTTGTCACCGTAACAACCACACCCAAAAAGCTTCCCCCAGATTTTGACGCCAATGCCAGATGTGTTTTCCATTCTAGGGCACCTGGTCATCATGTGGAAAACTGCAAAAGGCTTAAGCATCAAGTTCAAGAGCTCATTGATGCAAAAGTAATCGAGTTCGCACCGATCAGCGGGGATGTGTCAAAGGATTTCATATCACTAGGAGGAACTTCTCCTTTCCTTACCACAAGAATTATCCCTAATCAGGGGTGTGTGCCTCCGATCTGGGTTTTAAAGACATCGTGCCAGGCACCTTTACCCATTCACCGATCCGACATAAAGAAGAAAGTGCAGAAGAACTCTAGGTGTTCGAATTCATCTCAGCATCAGAATTATCAACAACGGGGGAGACTCAAGCTCAAGCAAGCTGAAGAAGTGTTTGCTCCTAGTCAAGTGTTTGCACGTTTGCTCGAGAATTCTTTGATTCAGCCAGGGAATGCCTTGCCAATGCCCTACCCCATTCCCCCAGATTACAATATGGATGTTAGGTGTGAATTCCACTCTGGAACATTTGGACATACCATCGACGAGTGCAAAGCCTTCAAGCAAAATGTCCGATATCTAATTGATTCAGGGATCATTACACCAGAAGGGTACCTCAGGAGCTGAAGCCTTTGATCCAGCTGGCCATGCAGACTGCACGAAGCTCAAATCAGGAGATGTAGATTTCTTTGATACATGTATTTTGCTTTATTGTGTTTCTAGATTACCTTCAGAGATGTTGAAGGAATCTTTTGTTTTTCTGTTGTGGATTGTGACATTTTCCTGTATTTCAGTAGTATTGGCAAATAATTGTATAAGGTTTCGCATGTTGGTGTATCCTTTGCTTTATGGAAGTGTGTCGGTACCATTGTTGCAACTCTTTTATCCTGGCAATTTTATTTTTGAATTCCCGATACTCAGCACTTTCTCCCTGTGCACTCACAGAGTTTATCTTATGATGTGGCATTCCGTGGGTATCTGTCCCCTGATCTGAATGAAGTGGGATCAGTGACATGGCATTTTCACGCATATCATTTTTTGCATACTAACAAGTTATCTGTATTTCCTAATTTATTTGACCATTTCCAGGAGAAGTATCAGCCATACCAGTACGCTACCCGAGTCAAATCATGAATACAGTACAAGCCGAGTTGAATGATTTTCGCACTCAGATGGGGGAGTTCATGGTAACAATGCAGAGTATAGTGCAGGGGCAACAAGAAATGAGAACCGCCATGATGAGGCTTAATCGTCCACAGGTTGGTCCTCAAATGATCACCTTGGACGCTGAAGGCAATCCGATCAACACAGTCATCCCATCTACGGATAATAGGCCTCCTATCCCTGAAGGCGTTAGTCCAATTCATGTTCGTGTAGGAGACCGACAGGAAGATCAATTTACTTCTCTCAATGAAGATATGGGATTTGGTTCTGGGGCCAATAACCAGGACTTTCAGATGCTAACCGAGAAGGTAAAGGCTTTAGAATGCAAAGATACCCTTGGCATTGACGTTGCTGATATGGGGATGGTTTCAGGAGTGGTCATCCCTCCAAAGTTCAGACCTCCCGTTTTCGACAAGTACAGTGGTAGATCTTGCCCGAAAACTCACTTGCAGGCCTTCTATCGCAAAATCGCTGCACATACGAAAGATGAGAAGCTTTGGATATACCACTTCCAGGACAGCCTTTCCAGGGGTTCGTTAGAGTGGTATATGAAGCTGGAAAAGAACTCTGTCCGTAATTGGAAAGAACTTGGGGAAGCCTTTCTCAAGCAGTACCAGTATAATATTGACATGGCTCCCAACCGAACCCAGCTTCATAGCATGTCACAAAAGAAATCCGAGAGCTTTATGGAGTACGCGTAGAGGTGGCGCGAGGTCGCAGCCAGAGTACAACCATCATTGCAGGAGAGAGAAATGGTAGACCTATTCATGGATACCCTCCCGGGGCACTTCATAGAACGTTTGGCAGGCTGTTCAGCTAACGGTTTTTCTGATATCGTCTTGACTGGTGAAAGAATTGAAAATTGGATGAAGCGAGGAAAGATTCAGGTCAACGGTGCCTCCACTTCTGGAACTAAGAAGTTGTTGTCCAATGAGAAAAAGAAGCAGTACGAAGAAGCAGGGGCAGTTTGTGTCCAACGAAAGAAGAGAAATCAAGGTTCGCGTTACCAGACAGCATCCATGATCATCCCAAGTGCCACACGTTCACAACAGCAAAATCATCGTCAGCGTAATCCTCAACAGGGTCGGCAACAAAGGAAAGAAAGATTTTTTGACCCTTTGCCAATGTCTCACACTGATCTTCTCCAGCATTTGCTTCAGTTGAATTTGGTTGGGCTTCGCAAGCTGTCTCCACCCCCTTTTCCACTACCGGAGGGATGGGATGCCAATGTCAACTGTGATTTTCATTCTGGGGCGCCAGGGCATCATATTGATGGGTGTAAAGCTTTTCACCACACATATAAGAGAGAGGACACTTTCTTTGATTTGAAGCCAGAAGTAATTCGGATACTCTTGTTTTGGTAATGGAGCGTCTTTGCAATGCAGTTTCATCCCTATTGAGGGGAACTACGTCGCTCTGATTCTTCATTGGTCTTGGGTCAATGGAGATACGTAGGCAGAAGATCGTCAGGTCTTTCCGAGCAACCTTATGAGGCAACTTTACTCCTCAGCTTCACTTCTCCCTTCAGATGTCTCGTGTCGGAGTCAGAATAAATAGAAAAAGAGGTATAATTGTCGTGGTTAGTTATGCCACTGCGAATTGAAGACTACAAGTCCGCGAAAGAGCTGTTGATCGCTGAAAGTATCCAAGACTGACAGGTCCAGACGGAGCCAAGCCTCCTAAACTACAACAATATTCATTTTCTTTAATGCATTTACATTTGTAGTTCTTTTATATGCTAAACATTTGTCTGCTTGTATGAAATTTGTTTGCTTTTGAATGTTAACCATAATAAAATGCACATGTTTTTCTTGAAGTAATCCATTCGTATTCACTCATGATTTTGTGTATGTGCATTGCAATACCAACTGTTGTGCTTAAACTCTATCAGGGAGGACGACGAAATGAAAACGCAAAAATCTCTAACTGTGTGCTTTTGAGAAAGACCCTGTTGACGATGTACAGGCATTGTTTCAAGTCCTAAACACCGGAGATATAAGGGAGATAGACCCTCGCCAACCCATTTGAGCCTTGAAGTAGGAGTTTCTTCTCGCATATAAAAAAAAAAACCCTCACATGTAACCCAGGGGCAGGGTAGATGTCACCTAATCGGACCAAGCGTTCAGGCTTTCATAAAGGAATGTATTTGAAGATCCATGGCATTCTACTATGCTAATCAAAAGGTCCAAAGACCCAAAACCACAATGGTTGTCCAAGTCAAAAGGTCCAAAGATTGAAAACCACAAGGGTTATCCTTCGTCGACCAAAGAATGAGGCAGTCACAACCCTCGCAAAGCAATCAAGACAAACGGTGTTACACGACTTGTTCAAAGTGCAAGAAGGAAAAAGAATGAAAAAGCCCGCTAAGTCGAAACTTGAAAACAAGTGACTTAGGCAAAAAAATTAGGGCATCCCGCTGGACTTCACAATCAAAGATTCACAAGAATCGGTCCAGGCAAAAGTTAGGGATAAGAAAATAATGCAAAAGCGAAAGACGAAAAGGATCCTTGAACAAGAACAAAGTCGTGTGATACAGACACGAAAGACAATAGGGATGACTGACTCCAAACGACAATCTGATTGGTGCTTAAACCATTAGTGTAATTGGTTCCTCAACCATCACCAAGACCTTTTTCGAAAGGTGAGCGCTTGTGTCAAGCTAGCTGAACATAGGAATGGAGAACATCACGAAGATGGGTGGGCACAAATAAATTTTGAGCCTATATCCTTTGTTTTTATAACCGTGAACCAGGCCACGATACAACCCTCAAAAGTCCTAACTGAAACAAGGTTATTTTTGAGAGCGTACTACCACGAGACCGCGTTCCTGACTCCTATGAGTGGTGTTGAAAGATCTTTGTTGGTGTTGCATGTGCATGCTTTCTATTATTCAAAAAAATTAATGTCGTATCTTAACCACCAGTGATCCACTCACAAAGGTTTGCGACACCTTTTTCAGTAAAACTTCAAAATTAACATGTGTGTTGCATTAGAATTTTCATTCTCAAAATAAACATTTTCCGCTTGCATACATTTGTTTGGCATCATAAAAGTTTACGTATGGAATCTCAGTCCAGAAGCTTAATCTTACCAAGTTGAGAAGTCTGAAACTTCCAAAGGACAATCTGTCGAGATAAACCTTTCTAAGAAACTCCATTGAGTATGGACTTTCCCAACAGTCGTAGCAAAGAGCCAATTAATCTGGGGCAATCATGTCGAGCAATCTCTTCAAAATTCAGCCAAGCTGGGGCAGTCACTTCGAGATTCAAATCTCTCAAAGAGCCATCAGGCGGAAGCATTATTCAAATTTCAGCCAAACTGGGGCAATCACTTCGAGATCCAATCTCTCGAAGAATAGTTGATCTGGGTGTTTTCTTCAAAGCAGTCATTCAGAGGTGATCACTTCAAGACTTGTACTGGGGCAGGCCACCCCAAGAGCACTGGAAGTTACTTTCTCCTGAAGAAGGTTAATCAGAAGCACCTACCCAAGGTTCAAAATACTAGGACATACTATCTCACAGTGATATGAGGTTTTTCATGAATCCTCGCGAGGAAAATTCTTGCACAGACCATGCAGTCTGGGGAAGTTATTTCGAGATCCAACGAATCTCTCCAAGAGTTTGAAGACACTGAGGCATTTCATATGCCATGTTTTCTGTAAAATCCTCTTGAGACATTTACTTCTGACGGACCTTAGGCGAGTTGAAAATTGCAAAGAACCATTGTTCACTCATGATTAGTTGACAACCTATCAACCCGGGGCTAGGGGCAAAGCCAGTGTCAGCACAATACTGCAAGAGTTGTTTCATCTGCGGACTTCGTCGATCAAGGTTCTTTAGCAAGTGTCATGGAAGGGTACTTCTTGAAAAGAAGGGTATCATCGTCTCTCATCACCAGCATGAGACGCCTTACATCTCATTCCCAGCATGAGAAGATTTATCTCTTATCCCCAGTAGCAGAAGGTGGGTGTCATCCCCAAGCAGGAGTTTCCCTTCAGACAGGGGCAATTCTCAGCAGTATAAGGAGTTCTTTCCTCCCCAGCAGGTGCTTCCTCAACAGTGTCATGCCTTTGGTTCTCAGCCAGATCAGGAAGTCTTCACTTCCCCACCAGAGTTCAAGAAGTGTCCATCTCCAGCAGGGTCTTGGTTCTCCAATCTCAAAGTCCAATTTATTTTTGGCAGTGGCGGCAGTTCAGAGCCGGCGTATTATTAACAATTTTCCCCGCAAAGTTGTTTCCTCCTCATTGGGATGGACCAAATTAATACATTGATCATCAGTTCCTCCCCAGTCAAGCCATATGGGATACTTGCAGTCTCCTTATCAGGAGATCTCTTTGCATTTGCATGCGCATAATCATCATTACATTTGCATCCTCCAAAGCGTAGCATTTCCATCGTCATGGAGCATTACGCCATAAATCCAAACATATGCATGCCAGCATGGGCCAGTTTTGAGGTATATTACATGAGACCCGTTACATCTCCAATCAGATTGAGGTGTTACCCACAGAATGCAACTTCATCTCCCAGGGTGGTTACTTTTACCAAGTTTTGTTGTTATCCCCAGTTGAGTCTTGTTTCAGTACAACAGTCTCATTTCTTTTTGCATCTCCGTTTCAGTACAACGGTCGCGTCTTGGGCTCTTGTTTAAGTACAACGATCCCGTTCCTTTCGAGTCTCCATTTAAGTACAATGGTCTCGTCTCTGAGTCTTGTTTCAGTACAACAGTCTCATTTCTTTTCGCGTCTCCGTTTCAGTACAACGGTCGCGTCTTGGGCTCTCGTTTAAGTACAATGATCCCGTTCCTTTCGAGTCTCCATTTAAGTACAATGGTCTCGTCTCTGAGTCTTGTTTCAGTACAACAGTCTCATTTCTTTTCGCGTCTCCGTTTCAATACAACGATCGCGTCTTGGGCTCTCGTTTAAGTACCTCGATCCCGTTCCTTTCGAGTCTCCAATTAAGTACAATGGTCTCGTCTCTGAGTCTTGTTTCAGTACAACAGTCTCATTTCTTTTCGCGTCTCCGTTTCAGTACAACGGTCGCGTCTTGGGCTCTCGTTTAAGTACAACGATCCCGTTCCTTCCGAGTCTCCATTTAAGTATAATGGTCTCGTCTTTGAGTCTTGTTTAAGTACAACTGTCTCATTTTTTCGCGTCTCCGTTTCAGTACAACGGTTGCGTCTTGGGCTCTCGTTTAAGTACAATGATCCCGTTCCTTTCGAGTCTCCATTTAAGTACAATGGTCTCGTTTCAGTGCGAAGATAATGGATCGGTTGATACCATTTCTGTGTTAGATCGGTTGATCTTATTTGAGTCATGAATCGGTTGATATCATTTCTCTTCGAGTTGTAAATCGGATGATATTACATTCTCGCGTTTCTTGGTTTTGGATCAGTTGATACCATCTCCGTGTTAGATCGGTCGATCTTATTTGAGTTATGAATCGGTTGATATCATTTCTCTTCGAGTTGTAAATCGGATGATATTACATTCTCGCATTTCTTGATTATGGATCGGTTGATACCATCTCCATGTTAGATCGGTTGATCTTATTTGAGTCATGAATCGGTTGATATCATTTCTCTTCGAGTTGTAAATCGGATGATATTACATTCTCGCGTTTCTTGGTTATGGATCGGTTGATACCATCTCCGTGTTAGATCGGTTGATCTTATTTGAGTTATGAATCGGTTGATATCATTTCTCTTCAAGTTGTAAATCGGATGATATTACATTCTTGCTTTCCGGGGTGGATCGGTTGATACCATCTCAGTGTTAGATCGGTTGATCTTATTTGAGTCATGAATCGGTTGATATCATTTCTCTTCAAGTTGTAAATCGGATGATATTACATTCTTGCTTTCCGGGGTGGATCGGTTGATACCATCTCAGTGTTAGATCGGTTGATCTTATTTGAGTCGCAAATCGGTTGATGTTGCGTTAAGTCCTGTTTCGCCAACAGGCACCCTCGTCGTGACTTTGATTCGTTCAGTAGTCGCAGTGATTGCATTGATTCTATTTCCACCTGGTTCTATCATCTCTACCTATTCAGAGGTCAAAATCAAAAAATATATAAATAAATAAATGGGTAGATGGCATTTCCATTACCCTCAGTGTGCAAATTTTCAGGTTTTATTCGAGTATTCAATCACTCCATACCTTGAACGTCTAAAAGCCGTTGCAATTATTCATTCAAGTCTGCAGATGATTGAATAGGGGAAGCTGTAATACCTCAAAATTTGCCCTCCTATTTATTTCCCTCTACTGGTTCATCGCTTCGTATTCATCTGCATTGTTCATCGGTCCATTAACAGCATGCTAGTGCATTTCATTGTTTCATAGGGCATGTGATCAAGGCCCTGGGAAATTAGGGTTTTGTACCTTATCTGTGTCTGTCAGGGATTGAAATGATGGAGAATATTCACTGGGCAACGATTCCACTTCAAATGCGGTTGTTCAGTTGTGTTTCGATTCAGATGGGAGTTTGACCTAATCTTGGTCAAACTATCAGGAGATTATGGCAACTGCAAGATTAGTTGGGCCATTGGTCTGTTTCTTAGACAATGTTCAGGCTGCCGTATGTTGAAATTCATCAGTTTATCAAGCATTGTTTTGTGTGAAGTTTGGTTCGAATCTTCAGTTTATCGGTGATTCATATGAATTCGAATGGTCATGGCGTGTTTCAGACGATTCCAAGAGTGGTGACTAATTTGGAAAATTGTGCAGTGGTTCAAAAAGAGTTGTGTTCATGGGCTTGTGGAGAGAATTTAAAATAGGCTTTGGGCTAAAATCGAGACGTCGTATCCATCCATTCTCATTGTTGTAAACCATCCCCGATTATTCCACTCCACTTCCGTTCTTTTCCAATTTCCATTTCTTTTCAATTTTTAGTATTATATATGTTTTCATCAATTCATTTTCAGTTTCTTTCATTCACCTGTCCATTTATGTTTGTCCTTAATCCCTTGTGAATCACCCTTTTAAAGTCTAGTTATCCAAAGCCATAGTCAATTTTCAAGCCCATTATCCATTAACCATTTTTCTAATCTGTTTACCCATTTTTACCTTGTTTACATTTCTATCATTCACTGTGAAAGTCCACTTATCCATATATGAATCTCTTCTATTTGAACTGATTGTGCATTGCACAGTTTTCTTCCTCAAAATAACTCCACTTGAAAACTAAGGAAAAATTTGAAATCTTGTTCTTGCAAGTGATGTACCTACGGTAGACAGTGCTTGGAAAGAATATTCTTTTATTTAGCAAATCAAGCTCAAAGTTATTAGTAGTTCCATGTTTGTGAAGTCATTGGAGATGCTTTGTAAGATGATTTGGTTTGATTAGTTTTGGGAGTGTTATTTCTGCATGTGCTGCTTTGGAGGCTCCACCATTGGGTATGCGAGTTTGTTCACTTCTTATGAGAAACGGTTTTCTCTCAAGTGGTTATGTTCAGACTCAAATGGTGGATATGTTTTGCAAACAAATTCAAATTCCATCTTTATCCATTTCTCCATTTTTAAATTAAAATCCCATTTTAGAATGTCTTCATCCATTTATTCATTTTTAAATCAAAAGCCCATTTATGGAAATGAGGCCCATTACCATACACCAAAAGGAAAAATGCACCAGAGATATGTTTATCAGGAAAATCATGTTAGAGAGGAGAAAAATTTCATCATAAAAAATATATTAAAAAAAACAGTTACAAGTTGATTCCAAAAGAAATTATGTTACACCAAAATGAAAAGTTCAATTATGACAACCAATAACAGATAACAGAAAAAGTAGATGAACAAGAACTCTGACATCCCAATTTCTCTTCACGGTTCTCTCACAGCTTCTACCACCGAACTGACAACGCCACAACATCAAGAGCAAACTCTTCAACTCATCAGTCTCCTCCCTCTCCCAATTCATAAAACCTGCATATCAAATCAACAACAAAAATGCAGCATCATTGATTCTTCGAATCCGCGGTTAACTCCCCAATCTCCATCCTGCATTAATCACCAACCATGAGTCTATAAATAAAAGAGAGGAAGAGATATCATTTGTGTTTAGTTACATAAATTAATAGTTTTTTTAGAGAAGCAAGAATTCAGTTAGAAGGAAAAAACAGAAATTCTGCATTTGTTGAATAGACAGAAAAAAAATCAGAACGGGGGTATAGAGAATTCCTCACTTCTTCAATTTCTTTCTAATGATCAACTTCAATACCTCACATCTTCAATCCTCATGGCTCTTCAAGGTCCTTGGCATTAAAAATGCAACACGCAAAATTGAATCCTCATTCCTCATCATCATCAATACCGCGGTTTCATCTTTATACTTAAGCTTCTACCATTCTGGTTTAAGTCAACACAGGTCCAGTGTTACGCCTCGGGTCTCCTACAATTCCATTGAAAGCTCTTTCTTTTGAGTTTAATTTCGAGGCAGTGTGAGTTCGCAAATTTCTAATTTCATTCTCGTGGCTTCTGTGTCCTTATGCAAATCTTCACAGTCCTGCAAGTGCACAAAAAAGGAAACCATCAAAAGTCTCAGCTACTGAACTCACAAAGAAAAAGAAGAAGGCCCCTAACAGGGAGGTTATCAGTTTATAACTGAATCACAGAATAGAAGGACCTTCATAACAAAATTCATCAATCTCAAAACAGAAATCAAAAATCATAACTGAATTCACCAACCTCATAACCAAACTCTAACTGAATTCTAAAAAACGGTATAACTGAATCCTAACCAAAACTCACCCGAAAAAAGTTCCAGAATTCGAACTCAGCTCTATAAATCAGAGGACATCTTCATTCATTGAAGCTTCTTCAATCTCTTCACAATTTTCCTCAATCCTCCATCACAATTCTTCTCTTTTTCCATTTCTTCACCATTTTTCCTCTTCCACTCTTCATCATTCTCCAGCTCCATTCTTCAATCACTTCTCTTAAAACCTTCTCCTTCACAAAGCTTCACAAGCTCATTTATCGTTCTCTTCAATCTCCATCAAGAACAACCCTTTGCAACCTTCTTCTATTCATCTTCAAGAACCTGTAATTTCAGGATTCAGAAACATCAATATTCTTCTGTTTTCAATCATCACACTTCAATTCATGGACAGACTCCGAGTGCCATCATCATCACCGCGATCGTCGTCTCCATTCTTTTCCTGATCCTTCACCAACACCTTTATTCATTTGTCATCTTCAATCTTTAGCTCAGCTTCCTTCGATCTTCGTTGGCGTCGAATCAGCTCGTCGTCTTCGACATAAAAATCCTCTGCGACTGTATCATCATCTCCAATATTTCCTGCAAGGTTCAACAACGCGTTTAACAAAAAAATCACGCAAGAGAAAATTCAGCAAAAAAGTAAGAAAAGCGCAGACTCGGGAGGGATCGAAACAGAACCGGTAAGAGGCGAAATCGAAACAATTGCTTGGACGGTTCGAATCGCTCATCATCGTTCCTCAATCACATACATCATCATTCTCACGGCAGGCCTGAAAGAACGACAACAACAAAACCAGGTTCGAGTTAGCTTACATGAATTCGGAAAAGAGTCAGGAAGAGAGTTAGGACGAGTGGAGCGCCGAAGCTTACTTGAACGGAATCTTGAATCGTGACGGCACCGAAGTCACGGAGGATTTCTCTCCACTAGCATCATCCTTACAGCTTCGATTCAAGGTACGAAATCGTCTCCCTCTCGTGCGAAGTGGTTGCTGTGTTGTTAGGTTGTTCTTGATGTGCTTGAATGTCTGAAATTTGGGATTTAGGGTTAGGAGAAGGTTAGGCTTTAGAAAGAGGATCCATGTTATGTTCGGATTGAGATGCAAGAGCAAGGTGTGGAGTTCAGTTTTCAGTTTGCCGGTAGGTGATGGTGGCGGAATGAAGAAAAGGAAGGAGTCAAA
Source organism: Lathyrus aphaca (assembly GCA_963966055.1). Classification (NCBI taxonomy): domain Eukaryota; kingdom Viridiplantae; phylum Streptophyta; class Magnoliopsida; order Fabales; family Fabaceae; genus Lathyrus; species Lathyrus aphaca. The sequence goes on from OZ014520.1 coordinate 503,865,203, forward strand.
GTGAGGAGGAGAGAAGAGAGGTGGCGGCGCGGGATGTTGAGAAGAAGGGGATTAGGGTTCATGAAACTCTTCAGCCCTTGTGTTTCCTCATTTAATTTTAATTTTAATGTTAATCATAATAGGTAATTAATAGAAGGATTAGGAGGATTTTCAAGAGATTGCTGAGAAAATTAAGGCGAATTAAGAGCCATTAATCCATTAAATCCCATTTAATTGTTACCGTTAGAGATTTCCATGTGAGGAGGCTAGGTTTTGTGGACGGTTGGCCATAACGGCGGTGACACTTGTCACCGTCCGGTAGGCTCTGGATATTTTCGCTATTCACACCACCCTCATTTAGGCCCGTTAGAGAAAACAACATAAAAAGATAGCTCTCTGCACCTCCCATTGTTTCAGCGAATTGGGCCCATATGAAATGCTATTAACACCCCTGGATGAAGCCCATCAAAGAAAAACAGCATAAAAGACTTTATTTCTACACCTCCCACAGTCCTGCGAGTTGGACTTTTTTGTTTTGCTGTTAACACTCCCCTCTTAGGCCCAGTATAAAAAATAAACTCAAAAAATTACTAATTCACCCCTGTTATTTTCAGTTTAGAATTTATTTTTTGTTTTACATTAGTTTAGAAATAAATCATATACAAATAGTAAAAATCATTAGAAAATTATACAAAAATTTCAGTAGTTAAATAATTCAATGTAGAAATTTGTGACATTTTTGTTTTCTGAATTTTGGTTATTTTTCGATTTAATTCTGATTTTTCTTTTAATTAGCTTTATTTGGTTTTCCTTTAATTGTGCTTGAGTTTGTTCATTTTATTTTTATAACTTCCAGTAACTTTTTTTAGCCCATTTTTTTACTGTAATTAGAGGACTCATAATAGTGCTTAGGATATGTTTAGTGGATTTTTTAAGACCTTTTATCTTAAGTTTTAATGGTGTAATCCTTAGAAATTAGTGTTTAATTCTTAGGTGAGAATAATAATTTCTAGGCATAGTAAAAATATGATTTTGTAGGATCCCTTTTAATACAATATTATAGATAGTATTAGGTCCCTATAGTTTAATTTTCATAATTTTTCCAGAAGTTTAGATATTTTTTAGAATATTAGTTCTTAGGATTAGTTATGTGTAATTCCCATTAGTTTAGGCCATTAAAAAATAAAGTACAAAAAATATAGTTTAGACTAGATTTAATCCTAGAATCTAATATAGGCTTAGGTTAGTTTAAATTGAGTTTTAGAATGAAAATATTAGGCTTGATTTGGATTTAGAATGTAGGTTAGAATTCCCTTTTCATTAGAATTAGAATAAATAAAATAGACTATTTTTAAATTCATGCCTTTAATGCATTTTAGAATTTTATTTCTTAATTCAATTTTATTGTTTTGCCTTGTTACTTGATTTTATAACTTGCATAGGCTTCCCCATTGTTCTTAGAATCAACTTAACTTCATTAGGAAGTAAGTTGAATTCTAGTAGTTTCTAGTTTCTCATTAGGAATAGAAAACCTCACTAACCATTAGGACCTCTTGTAAATAAACAAAAATTAGGATTGAGTCTTAGTCCCCTTAGATTTTGCCTTTTTTGCAATTTGAGTCATTCTCTTCTTATCTTCAAACAAAATAAAAAAAAAAACACTTAACAAATAAATGAAAGGATTCCTTGTGTATAGCCTTATTCCATGAAGCACTTGCATTCATTCCATCTTGGAGTGGTGTAAGTTTGTCTATCATGATGCACAAGTCTTATCAAGGAGTTGTTCACAAAGAAAAACTTAAAAGACACTTCTTCACAAAAGCAACAAAAAACACTTAATAAAGTTCAACAAGCTAGTGAACTTAAACCCTAATCCTAGGAAACCAGTCTTGGATAAATTCTCCTTGCTGGGTATGCTTGTTCTATTATTCCATCTTGGAATGTAGAGTCAAGTGTACATTCCACGGAAAAGAGTTTGAATTCACTTCCTTGTGCCAAATTCATACAAAACTCATAAAAGACAAAAACAAACAATAAGCGACTATCCTGCGGGAACTTCTTTTCTCATCTCACTCAATCACAACGCGAACTCGCGGCGACTTGTCACACATGCAAGACGGTAAACGCACTCGTACCAGACGAGCCTGCAACACCTGAGCATAGACATACGCAGTTCCAGCTGTAAAAAACACAAACAAATAGTTCCCGCCTTAGTTAGGCGAACTACGTCGACTCTGATCCTCATTATCCCGATGAGGTACGTAGGCAGCGGGGTAGGGCCCGTTCGAGAACATTCTTTATTTTCCCTACATTTCCCCCTTTCTTTCCATTTTCTTTTCCGATTCCCTTTCTCATTTCATTTCCATTCCAGTTAGCGGTTTTGTTCAGCAACATTCTTATTTCTCACCCTTTGAAACAAACAAGCAAGCGTGGATCCCGTCGGGTACGGCGGACGATCTGGGGTGCTAATACCTTCCCAGGTCGTAACCGACTCCCGAACTCAGATCTTTGGTTCGCAAGGCCTTGTCCTTTCCTTCTTCCTCAGGTTTGTGCAACATTACCTTTCCCCTTCATTCGGGATAAAAATGTCTGGCTGGCGACTCTAACCTTTCCGCGCCACTTTCGCGTTTGTACTAGGATGAAAATCCCGGGAGCGACAGTGATGTATTAAGAAGAATAAGGTTTAATGAGAATTTAAAAAATATAATAAGGATTTGTTAAGAGATATTGATAAGGTATAAGATAAGAAGAGATAAAGTTGTAGAGATTTTAAGATAAGGTGGTAGCTTTTGAGATTCCTGTACATACCGGCGGTGACACTTGTCACCGTCCGGTAGGACCTTTATTTTTCTTTCTCATTTTTCTTTATGATGTGCCTTATGCCATCTTGTGATTCACTAAAATCTCTCCCCTTTTGGAAAAAACTTAACTTTTTTGGAGAAGTAAGTTGTCTTCTAGCGTTTTCCGCTCCTTTCTTCTTTTCATCTTTCTTTCTTCTTCATTAGGATAGAATTCAAACCACACTAACCTAGGACTCCCATGCATGACAACATTAGGAGTAGTCTTCCCCATTAGATTTTACCTTTGAGATCCTTTTGGTGCTCTCTCTTCTTATCTTCAAACTTAACTTTAAGTCATTTTAATAAATGACGAGTCTTCTCATGTGACACGAGACTTTGCTATGAGATACTTGCACGCGTTCCGTTTCGGGGTGAGGTGTAGGATATCCCTTGTGGTGGATAGGTCTTAGCATGATATTACTTACAAAGAAAAGCTAAAAAACACTTCTTAATCAAAAACCACAAAAACACGTAATAGATGCCAGTAGGTCAGTGTGTCTGAGCCTTCACTTGTGGGAATAGATTTGGGGATTTCCTCCATAGCCAGGTGTGCCTCTTGAATATTCCATTTTGGGATGATGTAAGAAGTACACATCCCATTGAGTAAGACTTAGGTACACTTACCTATGCAAACCTCAAAGTAGAAAACTCATAAAAAACACTAGACAAACAATAAGCGTCTCCTTCAGGACTTCTCTTCTCATCACCTTCACTCTTTTCGTGTGAACTTGCTTCTACTTGTCATTTTGCAAGACGGTAATGAACTCGTCGTCCGAGGTACGTAGGCAGTGGGGTAGGGCCCGTTCGAGAAATATTTTATTTTCCCTAAATTTCCCCCCTTTCTTTTCATTTCTTATCCAATTCAGTTCCTTTTCTTTGCAGCAGCTTTCATTTCTTCACCCTTTGAAACATTTTATTTGCAAGCGTGGATCCCGTCAGGTACGGCGAACGATCTAGGGTGCTAATACCTTCCTAGGTCATAACCGACTCCCGAACCCAGTCTCTTTGGTTCGCAGGACCTGTGTCCTTTCTTTTCTTTTCTCTGGTTTGTGCAACATTACCATTCCCGTTCCTTCGGGATAAAAATGCATGGCTGGCGACTCTACCTCTTTCCGCGCCACTTTCGCGTTTGTACTAGGATGTAAATCCAGGGAGCGACAGTTGGCGACTCTGCTGGGGAAATTCTAACCAGAGTATCTCTGGTTCCCTTGAGAGTCTCTCCTATCGCTTGCATGTTTCTGTTTCGTTGGGTGTTGATTGTTTGCTGTTGCCTGTGTATTTTACTATTATTTTATTTACAGTTTAATTTATAGCTTTATTTACAGTTTTCAGTATTTTATTTTCATGCATCATATTATTACTGGACTGTCTAGACTGGATTTGTTCTGTTTGGTGGGACTCGGGTGATACTGTTACTGAGAGATAAGCCAAATACCCAGCTTGAGTGAACCCTAGGATTATCATGGACACATTGTACTCGCATGTGGCATGATGAGTGGCGATGTGCTTCACACCCAGACTGCGACCGTCTTGGAAATATCTTGTGTGGGGATTTCCTCCACTTTGGGATAAGACCTTGATAATTATGTGCATCTGGGGACCGATCATTGAGAACCTTTGTGGAAACAACCCTCTCTAGTGGGGACAGTGGCAGACCACATTCTGTGGCAAACCCATTCGCACCCGAGGGTCCACTGGGGACTCACATAGGATAGCCTGGTTCTTTTATAGGAACTCAGTCAAAGCATCTGGTCGTATGACAATAGTATTGTATCCTATGGGCTGAATTTACTATCGTTTCTCGATTTCAGCTCTCGAAGCTGGGGACTTATAAGGGATGCTTTTTTTCCCGGACTCACACTAAGACCTCCTTGAGTAGTACATAATGCCAAACCGATTCCCTGATCTGGTCATGAGCCATTTCTCGGAAATGGTGAATGTATTATTGCTATTCGGCTTTGAGAGTCCGTGATGTTTGACCTGGAGCACACCCGTGAGATTGAGAGGGGTTTAAAGGTTTGCAGGAACCCTTGACCTCAACATACCCTTCATCATGAGTGTGATCTTATGTTTTGATCCGGTTACTATGGTTCTAGAGTTCTTGATCTATGGTTCTGAGTTCTTATCTGGGGGTTATTATTTAGAGGACGTTTGGTTTTAGACACTTGGTTCTCAGCTCAGTGTTCCGTATCCGGACAGACACCAGTTCTCGTTCACTTATCAACTGCATACATGCCATCATATCATTTTAGCATACATGTTCAGTTATTTCCGAGGATCCAATATCTAAATTATGCTGTTGGATTTTCCTGTATCAAAATATGAATCAAAATAGACAAATTCCCCAAAGATAACAGAACATGGCATCTCATAGCATTAGCATTGCATTTCTGTTCCGCAGGAAGGGCTCATCCATTCTTTGTTCACTATCTACAGTTGAGATTCCAACTCTTTTATCAGACTTGAAGCAACTTTTTGGACAGATCATGGACCCTGGAGAGCAAGGCCAGTGTGCAAGTGTTGGGTTGACGAGAGATCAGTGGGACCAATTTTTGGAGGCTATGACGACCTTGGCAAGACAAGATGGCCGCAATTCTGCCCAAGCATAGCCTGCACATATTCCTATTGAGAACCTAGATGTTCAAGAACGTCTGGTCACCCGGAGTGGACATTCTTCTTCTATTTATGCTGCAGATTATGACAGGTTTGCTTTCACCATGCCAGGTTCCCAAGAGGCAATCCTTGTGGTGAAAATCCAAGATCCACGAGTTATGGAGAGGGAAGAAAGATTTCGTGCGTTGGAGGAAGAGATTAAGGCCCTTCAAAGTCGTAATGTATTTGATCTAAGTGCTGCAAACATGTGTCTGATACATGGACTTGTAATACCTCCAGAGTTCAAAGTACCGAAGTTTAAAGAGTACAAAGGGGATAGGTTCCAAGGCAGCATTTGGTGAGGTTTTGCAGAAGGATGAATTCATATGAGCATAATGACAAATTGATGATTCATTATTTTCAATATAGTCTGAGTGAGGCATCATCGAGTTGGTATGTGCAGTTAGAGAGTAGTCGCATCCAGTCATGGTCAGATCTAGCCAATGCCTTTGTGAAGCAGTATGACTATAATCTTGACAGGGCTCTTAGCCGCATGTATTTGCAAGGTTTATCCCAAGGAGATGGTGAATCTTTCAGAGAGTATGCTCAGAGGTGGAGAGTAGTAGCTTCTCGGGTGTGTCGCTCCCGGGATTTCCATCCTGGTACAAACGCAAAAGTGGCGCGGAAAGAGGTTAGAGTCTCCAGCCAGGCATTTTTATCCCGAAGGAACATGAATGGTAATGTTGCACAAACCAGAAGAAAAGAAAGGAAGGACAAGGGTCCTGCAAACCAAAGAGACTGGGCCCGGGAGTCGGTTACGACCTGGGAAGGTATTAGCACCCCAGATCGTCCGCCGTACCCGACGGGATCCACGCTTGCAAAGAAACTGTTTAAAAGGGTGAAGAAATGAAAGTTGCTGCAAAACTGAAAATGAACTGGAATGAGAAAAAAGAACTGAAAAGAAAACAAAGAGGATAAATGTAGGGAAAATAAAGATTGTGCTCGAACGGGCCCTTGTCGCTCCCAAAGATTTGCATTCCGGTACAAGCGCGAACGGTCGGCAAACAGAGAAATGAAATGAAGATGAATAGAGTCGCCAACTAGGCATTTTTATCCCGAAGGAAAGGTAATGCTCCATAAACCTAGAAAGATATGGATAATACGGTTGTGAACCAGAGAAACTGAGAAAGGGGGTTGGTTACAACCTGGGAAGGTATTAGCACCCAGATTGTCCGTCGAACTCAACGGGATCCACGCTTAAAAGATTGTGTTTAAAGGGGTAGGGTATGTGCTATCTGTGTGCAAAAGCTGGAAAAGAATATACAAGTGTCAGTGCAAAAGGGTGAATGCTTAGGAACTGAGGCTTGGAAAAGAATGCTGAAAGAGGGGGATGACAAAGAGACTTTTGTTTGATAACAATTAAGTTATTCCTACGTATCCTCTCGTGCAATGAGGAAGTCAGAACACCGTAGTTTGACTCAAAGAGACTGAAAGGTAAATTGACTGTGAATTTCTTACTTGTCTATGCTCAAGTGTATGACTCGTCTGGCTCGAGTGCTACCTGTCTTGCATTAGACGGAAGAAACAAGTTCTCATTTGTGAATGAATATGATGAGAAAAGAATCCCAGAGGAGACGATTATTGTTTATTTTTGTGTTTTCAGTTTTGTTATTGTTTTTGGTGTTTTGCATAAGTTAATGAGCTTAAGCCTAAATCAAAGGTTTGTAAGCTCATTATATCCTCCCTGATTAGGGATAGTGAACCTACTTAAGTATGAGATAAGCATCTCAACTTAATTACCATGATGATATAGGATTAAGATAATTAACCTACTTGTGATTATTTAGATGTTTTTGGGTTTTTGTTTAGTGTTAAGTAATGAGTTTAATCTCTAATCATAGATTAGTGGGCTCATTAAACCATCCTAATAGAAGGATAATAGATGAGAACACTTAAGCTGAGGAAGATACCTCAACTTAATCCATGGTTAGGGATTAAATTCATTATATAACAAATCCTTTATTAAGTGGATTTTAATTAAGGGATGGGATTAAGAAGTGAATTTTATGGTTTGTAAGATAACTTGAGGGGGACTTGTCCATTAAACACTAGGGTTAGTCCTTCTTAGCCATAAGGAATAATTAGAACCCTAATGTAAGGCCCAAGTTACAAGATAAAGTCTTGATGGTTATTAAGGTGATTTAATTAAGAGGTTTAAACAAATTAAAGGTTTAAAACTTAGGATTAAAGTTATACACTCCATCCTAAGAGAAGGATGCAGGCATAACCCTAATTCCAAAGTCCTAAAACTTTAAGAGTTTAGTCTCTGATTATTGAGATGAGAAGAGAGACTCAAGGAGACTCAAAGGTAAAAATCTAAGGGGAAACTAATCACAACCCTAATTATTGTCATGCTTGGATGTTCCTATGGTTTGTAGAGCTTGAGAAAGATCTTCAAGGAAGCCACCAATGGAAGAAACAAGAGAAAGGAGGAAGAAGCAGAAGAATAAGTTACTTACTTCATTGAAGAAGATAAGTAAGCTTAAGGAAAGAAAGTAAGAGGAATGGAACACAAGTGAACAAGATTCACTTCAAAGACAAGTAAAATGCATATGAAAGATATGAGATGAAGTGAGAGGTGAAGGAAAATTCACCTCCCAAAATAACTTACCAAAACCTGAAACGTTAGTATGGATGCATAAAGTATAAGGCATAAGGAAATGAAATGAAATGAGATGAAATGTCAAAAATCAGAAGTGTTTATGCCATGTAAATGTCATGTGAAATGATGCAAAGGCATATAAAATGAATATGAATGATCATACAAGAATGAGGTGCAAATGGAAGCATGCTTTGAAGTTTGAAAACACATGAAAGTTAATGAAATGGAATGAATGCAAATCATGGCAAATGAATGAAGAAATGACAAAGCATAGTTCTAACATGTCCTAATATGTCTAAGATGACATATGAATGCATGCAATGTCATGGCAAGTTCATGTATTGATGCATATGCAAGGTGAATGCAAGTGAACATGAGAAATTAGGGTTATATGGAAGTATGAGATGCAAATGAACAAAATAGAAGCATATGACATGATAAAAATTTGCAATCAAGCTCAATCAAACCCTAATCCGATACTAGATCACACCCCAAAGGAAAAGGTCAGAAGCCTAACCAATCAAAAGTTATGATTTTTCTAAGTTTTATAGGGTTTTTGGGTAGTTCAAAGGGAAAAATGCAAATCAAATTGAAAATGCAAGATAAATTCATGAGGAAGAAGGCCTATAAACTACATGCAATATGCAAAACAATGCAAAAAGAATCAACTTCAAACTCTTCTTGGTTAGGCAGAAATGATTTTTCAAAGTTAGGGTTCAAAAATATGATTTTAATGACCCTTTATTCAAAGAAAATTGACAAACTATGATCAAACCTAAAAAGAAATTTGTGTGGAGAGTTTGAAATTGTTTCTAAATGCATTGGGATGACTCATGATTTTTTTTTTGGTGATTTTTAGAAACCTAAATGTATTTTTAATTAATTAAAAGACTTTAATTAATAAAAAATAACATTTAAATATTTTAAAAATACTTTTTTTATGCCAAATATAAAATAAAAATCATTTTTGGAATGAGAAAAATATTTAAAGATAGAATGCAAAAGAAAATATTTGTGTGATGCTTTTTGGTATTTTAAATAAATTATGCAAGAAAAATGAATTTAAATGAAATAAAAATGATTTAAAATGGAAGTATGCTGATCCTAAGGCTGAGATTCAAATTCAGGGGGAAGGGGTTGACTGCGCGCGCAGATGAAAGGCTGAGATTGATTCTGATAATTTTAAATTAATTAATTTAATTAATCAGGATTAGGGTTAGGGGAAAGGATCAGGACCATCCAAACACGCGCTAAGACACATCCAAGGGCTGATATTCAAACTGGGCAACTAAACCCTAATTAGGGTTCTAATCATTTTCAGGTGACCGGAGCAAGCTCTGGTCATCTTCTCCGGCCACACCAAAACCTCAACTTCTTCCCTAGGCTAAATCAAAAGCTTTAAAGCTCCAGAAATGATCTACTAACCCCCCTCAACAAGAATCCATCATCAAAACACATTTATCATTCACACAAATCATGATTCGAAGCAAATCGTGAAAATATTCAAAACTTTCAGAAGTTCAATACATGCTCATTTCTCACTCATTTTCAAAACTAAACATATCAGGATGATCAGCTAAACATGTAGAATCATTTAGAAACTTAAATAGCAAGTTCTGGAAAAAAAGTTCATCAAGCTACCTGAGTTGAAGCTTCATGTTCTTGAGCTTTCTGGCCTCCCTATTGGTTCAAATTCACCCCCATGAACTCCCTGATGATGATGAGGAGCTTAGAGCAAGCTTATGATGGCCATTTTGAGGTGTTTGGTTCTGAATATGCAGAAATCGTATTTCTGATTGAGGGTGTTTTAGGCTATGGTGATGGGTGGGAAATGATCCTTAGGTCATGTGGAGATGATTGGTGAAAAAAGATTGAAGTTTCAGTGGTTGTGTGATGAGTTTCGAAGAGAGGAAGTTTTTGACAAAATTTGTGGATTCTGAGTGTGTGTGTGTTTCAGGCTTCATTGTTGTGTTCTTTTGAGTCCTTAGGGTTCACATAATGTATGTTGATTGGCCAGAGAGTTGTTGTGGCACAAGTTGATTGGTATTGGGTGATTTGCAAAAAGTCAATATTTGTGTACTTGAGGTATGGGCCATGGCAGGTCTGATTTCTTGGGGTGTCTGGCCTCAACAAGTTTCATGGAGAGCCATAGAATGGTTTTGATGCAGCTGGCACAAGTGGATGAGAGGATCCAATGCATTTTGCAATTCTTGAGAGTTTTGGCCCTTTTGTGATTTCTTGAAGTTCAAGCCATGAAAACACTTGGTTCAATGCACAATTCTGATGTTTAGAGGCTCAATTGACATATTGTGAAGTGTTTGTGTACATTTGAAGTCATTAGAATGCTTGAACATGCCAATTTGCAAAATCCCTCTTTGACATGAAACTTGAAATTATAGGATTTTTGCCAACTTTGAAAGGCCATATCTTGAGTTCTATGATGAATCAAGACATGTTCTTGTACTTTTTGAAAAGGGAAAGACCTAATCTACAACTTTCATGACCAATAATGTTTCATTTGAAGCATTTTTGATCATGAAAGAGGAGGTTGAAAAACTTTCCCAAAATGGAAAGTTTGCATTTCAAGTCATTTCCAAAAATGGCAAGTTTGCAATTGGCTTCAAATTCTTCAATCTTGTGAACTCCCAAACTCTACTAAGATCAAATAAAGATCATATAACTTCAATTTGATGAAAATACCCCTTTAGTTCCATTGTTGGGGGCCTCAGATTCCCTGATTTTGACTTAACTTGCTCAGCAAGTTACCCATTGATCAGATGACTTCCAAAATGAGTTTCTTCATCAAACTTGGTACACATGATCCTTATAACATATTAAGAACATTAGAAACAAGAATGGACCAAAAATTTGGAGTTAAGGTCTCTGAAACCAAAACCCTAATTTTAGTCATCTGTGTAGGAAAACCCTAGCTCTGCTTCCATGCCTTTCCCATTCTTGTGATCCCTTGACTTTCATGAACTTTGAGGAGCATAATATGATGATAGAACACACATGGACCCTCTTGGAAAGCTTTGAGGCCTTTGGGATGACTCAGATGGATTCTTGGATTGCTCAGATCACAAACCCTAGAAGCAGATGAACTTGAACTATGCAGATGAAACTAATATGCAATATGAGGTGGTATGCTTATGCTTATGCAAACATGAAAGATCACAAGCCATGGTATGATAAAGAGTGAGGGAAAATTTGGGGTGTTTACAGCTGCCCCTATTTAAACATGAGTTAGCTATGCAGGGTGTAAGCGCATGGCTTAACAGACAAACAAGATAACTTGTGGTTGAATACCAAAGACAGTCCAAAATTTGCATTCACTGGATAGAAGAAGAAAAGGGATATAAATTGTAAAAGGTAATATAGCATGTTTATCAAATGAAAGTGATGGAGGACGACCACCGAGCAGAACACGACTGCTGGGGATAAAGCAATGACGGGGACGGCCGACAAGTTGGGGAAATAAAGAGACCATGACGGGGACAGCCATCAGGTAAAGAAACAAGATTCTCTGGGGATTAAAGTAAAGGCAATGATGGGGACGACCATTAGGCTTGGAAAGTAAAATAAACAACGATGGGGACGACCATCGGTTTAAAGAATAAATGAAATGAATGATGAGGGACGGTCATCAAAGGTGAAGGACGATCACCTAGCAGGGGACGACTGCTCTTTATCACGACATAGGACAAATGTTGGAGTGGAAAGGTCGACGTTGGGGACGACCATCGGATAAGCATGATGAAGGACGATCATCAAGAGGTGAAGGACGATCACCTAGCAGGGTACGGCTGCTCTCAGGGTTTATCACGACATAGGACGAATGTCAGATAACAAGATCAACGATGGGGACGACCATCGGCTAAAATGATGAAGGACGATCATCAAGAGGCGAAGGATGATCACCTAGCAGGGGACGATTGCTCTTTATCACGACATAGGATGAATGTCGGATAGAAAAGGGTTCCACTAATGGGGACTCCACTGGGGAAAGGATGAAGGATGGTCATCCAAAGGTGAAGGACGATCACCTGGCAGGGTACGGCTGCCAAAAGTATCACGACATAGGACAAATGTAGGATAGAAGAAAGTTGTTTTGTTGGTGACTTACTGAGGAGTAGTAAACGCGGACGAGTGCTTACGCTCAAGAATAAAAGGTATAAGTGTTTGACGCTGTGTATAGATTAAAGATGCGGACGAGCATCCTTAGGACCATGATACGGACGAGTATCGGTAGAAACAAACGCTGACGCGTGTTCAGAGATGATGATACGGACGAGTATCAACTGGTTAACAAAGAACACGGACGAGTGTTGAATCTGTTAAGGAGTGATATAAACCAGATACAGACAAGTATCAGAGACTTCTATATATAAGTATGAGTGAGTATAGGTTTATTGGTGAAGTATGGGCAGGACACAGATGAGTGTTTGACCTGCTGGGGAACGTAGGACACGGACGAGTGTCAAATATATACTATATAAACAGGCATTTGTAAATGATATGTTTTGGCTTTCTGTGGGGATAGGATGACACGAACGGGTGTCGAAAAGGGTGTGTTATAAACAAATATCTGTTTGCAGAAGGTGTTCTGGCAACCTTGCTGGGGAAGTATGACACGAACGAGTGTCAAAAAGAGTATGTAGGTATCTGTATTTGAGAGTGCAAAGGGGACGCTTTGGCTTTTATTTGCAGGGGATGTGTTTGTATATTGCTGATGAAATACTGATAGTAATTGCAGGTGACTGGCTCGAACCTGGCTTGTGATCATGCAAATGTTTGATTTTTGTCGTAATGCTCTGTATTAGACGGAATGCTACGCTTTTTTGGTGAATATGATGCAAATGCTATGATTATGCAAAGAGAAACCGATCCGGGATTTGGATCCCGCTGGGATAAAGATCTCTGGCTGATCTGCTCGGAGGGATGTCCCGGCTGGGGAGGAGATCATTGATGGATCTGTTAGGAGGGAGAACTCTTCTTGGGGAAATAGATCGTTGGTAGATCTATTCGTAAGGAGAACTCAGTTGGGGAGAAAGAAACTTTAGCAATTCCGCTGGGAAGGTATGCATGCATTGTTTTCCTGGGGAGACAAAGGAGACTCTGTGGGGAGTAGGAGATTCCTTAACCACCTTGCTGAAAATGAAAGATCTGGTACTCTGGTAGGGAATAGGAAATTCCTTGCTCATCTTGCTGTGGAACAGTTGTCAGGCACTGCTCGGGGAGGTGATAACTCCTGGGAAGTAGCATGCTGGGGATTCAATGCCTGACATGCCCCTTGCTGTGTATTGAATATCTGCAACCTATTAAGACAAAAAGAAACGCACAAGTATCCTGAGGTATCCCTTACCGGATTCCGTCGTAGGAGTTAGTTCTTCCTGAAAGTAAATATATTTCCTGCAAGCATTTATTAAAAACGGCTCATTTGTTTTATGCAAGTACCGTATCATGAATATTGGACATTTTGCAAACGAAACAAAAATGTACAAAACGAGATGTGACTGAAAACTCTGATTTTATTAATCTGGGTGCCCTGAATTGGCAAATACAGTCAAAGAAACAAATCCCCTGAAATGAGGGGGTTGATATAAATTGAGAAAATAAAAGTGTTGACAATGTTGACGATGACGTTCCAGTGTACTTCCTTTGCTATGACCTGTATGACCTTGACGTTCTTCTCATCTTGCTTTCTGAAGAAGGCTGATTCTGACCAATTCCTTGTCCTTTCGAAGCTTTCCATGTTGTGAATGATACAGACGAATTCAGAATGCAGTTGTTAGCTTATTCCCTGATTTTGTGTGTATCGCACTTTCGGGTTTTCAATCCACCGGGATACCCATTTTTGCCTGAGCTGTCCAATGCGGCTTTTTAACTCAGCGAGTGTATATATTTTTTTATTTTTTCCCTTATTTTTGCCCGAGTCTTTTATTCTGTTTTTGACTCGCCGGGATGCCCTATTTTTGCCTGGACTTACATTCTGTTTTTATGTCCAGCAGGTCATTTTATGCGAAGTATTTTTTAACTGCATCTGAATTCACAGGGGATAAGAAATATTCACCATCCATAATGGTGAGCATCAGTGCTCCACCAGAGAAAACCTTCTTTACTATGAATGGACCATCGTAGTTTGGAGTCCACTTGCCCCTGTAGTCTGTATGAGGAGGAAGAAGTATTTTCAGCACAAGATCTCCCACTTGGTATTCCCGAAGCCTGACTTTCTGATCGAAGGCTTTCTTCATCCTTTTCTGATATAACTGCCCATGACAGATTTCAACTAATCTCTTTTCTTCGATCAGATTCAATTGATTGTACCAAGACCGGACCCATTCTGCTTCATCCAACTTTACATCCATCATTACCCGTAAGGATGGTAGCTCAACTTCAACAGGTAGGACAACTTCCATACCGTATACAAGCTGATAAGGTGTTGCCCCAGTAGACGTTCTGATTGAGGTTCGATACCCATGCAAGGCAAATGGTAGCATTTCATGCCAGTCTTTATAAGTAACCACCATCTTCTGCACAATCTTCTTGATGTTTTTATTAGCTGCCTCAACAACGCCATTCATCTTTGGCCTGTAAGGAGAAGAGTTGTGATGTTGGATTTTGAAGTCCCGACACAGTTCTGCCATCATTGTGTTGTTCAAATTGGAACCATTATCAGTAATGATCCTCTCGGGTACTCCATATCGACAGACGGTGTCTCTTTTTAGGAATCTGGCTACCACTTGTCTGGTGACGTTTGCATACGAAGCTGCTTCGACCCATTTGGTAAATAATCAATGGCTACCAGGATGAATCTGTGGCCATTTGAAGTAGTCGGTTCGATCTTTCCAATCATGTCAATGGCCCACATGGCAAAGGGCCAATGTGAAGACATTATGTTCAAAGGATTCAGAGACACATGCACTTTGTCTGCATAGATCTGGCACTTGTGGCATTTTCTGGCATAGGCACAACAGTCTGCATCCATTGTGATCCAGTAGTAACCTGATCTTAATAATTTCTTAGCCATTGCATGTCTCCGGCATGGGTACGGAAAGAACCTCCGTGAACCTCGTGCATCAGCAAGTCTGCTTCTCCCTTGTCAACACACCTGAGCAGAACCATGCCAAAGTTTCGCTTGTATAATGAACCATCAACATTAAGGAAGAAACTATCGGCCAGCCTCCTTAATGCCTTATTATCATTGGATGATGCCCCAGGTGGGTATGTTTGATCCTCTAAGAAGCATTTGATATCATGGAACCAAGGGTTGTAATCTTTAGCAATGTCCACAGAGACAACGTATGCTGGTCGGTCCAATCTGGATACTGAAATACGAGGCACATAATTGGCAGTCTGAACCTTGATCATAGAGGAAATGGTAGCTAAAGCATCTGCGAACTGATTTTCGTCTAGAGGGATGTACTCAAGTTTGACTGCTATGAAGAAAGTCAATAATCTCCTCGTATAGTCACGGTATGGGATCAAATGCTCTTGGTGAGTGTACCATTTGTCGTTGGTCTGATTGATTACCAAAGCTGAATCTCCGAATACGTTCAATGTTTTGATCCTGAGGTCAATGGCTTCCTCAAGACCCATGATACAGGCTTCGTATTTAGCTTCATTGTTAGTGCAGGCAAAGGTGAGTTTTGCCGAGAAAGGCATATGAATTCCTTTAGGTGTAATGAGCACTGCACCAACTCCACGACCATTCATATTGACAGCACCGTCAAGCATAATTGTCCACTCTTCTTCTGGGTCAGGCCCTTCAGTGTGAACAGGCTCTTCATGATCTTTTGCCCTTAGGTTCATGATGTCTTCATCAGGGAAGTCAAATCTCATGGGCTGGTAATCATCAATGGGTTGCTCAGCTAGATAGTCAGACAACACACTGCCTTTGATGGCCTTTTGAGATGTGTACTGAATGTCATACTCTGTCAGAATCATTTGCCATCTAGCAACCCTTCCGGTAAGTGCTGGCTTCTCAAATATGTACTTGACGGGGTCCATTTTTGAGATCAACAAGGTAGTGCAGGTCAACATATACTGCCTTAGTCGGCGAGCAGCCCACGCTAAAGCACATCAAGTTTTCTCGAGCAGTGAATAACGTTGTTCACAGTCGGTAAAACTTTTTCTTAGGTAGTATATTGCGCACTCTTTTCGACCAGACTCGTCATGCTGGCCTAACACACACCCCATTGATCCTTCTAATACTGTCAGGTACATTATTAGAGGTCTTCCTTCAACTGGAGGCATAAGAATCAGAGGTTCTTGCAGGTACTCCTTAATCTTGTCAAAAGCCTTCTGACAATATTCGTTCCACCTTACCGTTTATTCCTTTCTTAACAATTTGAACAAGGGCTCACAGGTTGCAGTAAGATGAGATATGAATCTTGATATGTAGTTCAATCTACCTAAGAACCCCCGAACTTCCTTTTCAGTCCTAGGTGCAGGCATCTCCTGAATGGCTTTGACTTTGTCGGGATCAACCTCAATTCCCTTTTCACTTACGATAAATCCCAGCAACTTACCGGAACGTACCCTGAATGTACATTTGTTGGGGTTTAGCTTCAACTGATACTTTCTCAGACGCTTAAACAACTTCAGCAGATTTACCAGATGGTCTTCTTCAGTAAGGGACTTGGCAATCATGTCATCCACGTAGCATTCAATTTCTTTGTGGATCATATCATGGAATAACGTTACCATAGCCCGTTGATAAGTCTCACCAACATTCTTTAGTCCAAAAGGCATTACCTTGTAACAAAATGTGCCCCAAGGTGTGATGAAGGTTGTTTTCTCCATGTCTTCGGGTGACATCTTGATCTGATTATACCCGGAAAAACCATCCATGAAAGAAAACACCGAGAACTGAGTTGTGTTGTCAACCAATACATCAATGTGAGGTAATGGGAAATCATCCTTCGGGCTAGCCCTATTCAGATCCCGGTAATCCACACACATACGTACTTTTCCATCCTTCTTAGGCATTGGTACAATGTTAGCGACCCACGGTGGGTAACTAGTTACAAGTAGGAAACCGACATCCCACTATTTTTGTACTTCTTCTTTAATCTTCATGGCCATATCTGGACGAGTACAACGTAGCTTTTGCTTCACTGGAGGACAATCTACTTTTAGTTGCAGCTTGTGCATAACAATATCCGTATCTAAACCTGGCATGTCTTGATAGGACCAAGCAAAGACGTCGACGTATTCTCGAAGCATGTCAATAAGTTGTTCTTTTACTGAAGCTTGCAGACCGGCCCCAATCTTCACTTCTTTCAAATCCTCTTCGGTACCAAGATTAACTGTTTCAACCTCCTCCTGATGAGGAGTAATCACTTTCTCTTCTTGCCTCAACAACCTGGTTAACTCTTTTGGTAACTCATAGTCTTCTTCAACCCCTTCATCAGCTTGATTAATTAGATTGTCGAAGTCATACAAGGTCATAGCAGTGCTGTTGTCGGTGCAATCTGGAGGGTAATCTCTGCAAGGGTTAAGATTTGTTCGTTTTAGTGATCAATTTTAATCTTGTTTAGAAAAGTGTAAAATGAAGTTATTAATTTGAAAACATTGCCATTTTATTGTTTTATACAAAAGTGAAAAATGAAAAGACAGTGAACGAAAGAGAGAATTGTTTACAAAAGATGTCCGATATTCATTGATATTCCATTTGCACAAAATTACAAATATGGCCCTATTACAAAATGAGTCCTGACACCTTGGGCAAGATGCAGGACTTGATGCATGCTGAAAAAAGCAGGAACTAATAATTACTCTGCAGGAGTAACCCTTATAATTTCCTGGGAAGACCAGTTAAGGACTTGGTGACCCAGGATCTTTGGACGTATCCAACTCTCCAGGTTGAGGTCGTTTTCCACCTCGTCTTCCATGTTGTTAACAACATCTGGTGTGAGCATCCCCCCACTGATGAACTTGGGCTCCTTAGCAGCCTCTGCTTGATCTTGTCGGAATGGTTTGTAACCCAAACCGAGTCTGTC
Organism: Lathyrus aphaca; assembly: GCA_963966055.1. Lineage (NCBI taxonomy): Eukaryota > Viridiplantae > Streptophyta > Magnoliopsida > Fabales > Fabaceae > Lathyrus > Lathyrus aphaca. The sequence goes on from OZ014520.1 coordinate 503,883,277, forward strand.
TTCCTTCTTCTCCACCGGTAGCAGCTTGCCCCAGCCTTGGGCATTTCCGTCTTCAACAACCTTTCGGGCTTGCTGATAGGAGACAATTGAAGTACCCATCCTATCCTCCCGGGATGCAGCAAATACTTCAGTCGTCGCCTCATTGATGTTCAGAGCTTCGAACCCTTGGCTCATGGTTTCATGGATTTCACCATCCATATCAATGTATTTGTATGTAGCCAGATGGCTAACAAATATGTCCTCTTGACCACATATGGTGATAATCTGTCCTTCCTACTCATATTTCAATTTCTGGTGAAGGGTCGATGTAACCGCGCCAGCGGCGTGAATCCATGGTCGACCCAACAAACAGCTGTAGGCCGGTTGAATGTCCATCACATAGAAAGTAGTCTGAAAGACCTGCAGACCGATTATCACAGGCAGCTCCACCTCTCCAAGAACTGACCTCTTGGAGCCATCAAAAGCCCTGACCACCAGATTGCTTGGTCGGAGAGCTATTCCGTCATATTCGAGCTTGACAAGAGCCTTCTTTGGCAAGACATTGAGCGAAGACCCAGTGTCAACAAGAACATGAGAGAGCACATCCCCTTTACACTCCAAAGTGATGTGTAAAGCTTTGTTGTGGTGACGTCCTTCCGTTGTCAAGTCAGCATTGGTGAAACCTAGCCCATGGCTAGTATTAACATTAGATACTACTGTCTCAAGCTGATTCACTGTGATTTCCTCCGGCACGTAGGCAGCGTGCAAGACTTTAAGTAGTGCATTCCGATGAGCTTCGGAACACAACAACAAGGATAAGATGGAGATCTTGGAAGGGGTCTGGTGAAGCTGATCCACAACCTTCTAGTCGCTTCTTTTAATTATCCTCATAAATTCATCTACATCTTGATCAAAGGATGATTTATGGGTCTCTTTTGGTATAGGTTCTTCAGGTGCCACACTTTTCCCTTTGGCTTTGGAAGCAGCCTCTGCCTCAATATTAGTTCTTGGAGCTTGTGACGCGAAGAGGCGTCCGCTTCAGGTGAAGCCTCCGCCTCCCCCGACATTATCCACTTGGGGAGTGTGAACTGAAGAATCAAGAAGGACTCTTTCTCTGTTGCAGTAAAGGTCTGAACCATAGTGCCATGGTACAACGTTGTCTTTGTCATATGGAATAGGCCCTGGCACCGTGATGGTGACTGGGCTAACTGCAGTAGAGGTGGGAACCGTTATTGTTTGCGGATCATAAAAGATAGTGACAGGACTTCTGGTTGATGGTGGTGGTGATTGATTGAAGCTTGGTTGTTGCTGAAACTGTTGTTGAGATTGTTGTTGATATTTGGTTGAAATAGGGACCGTTGCAGGGTCATAATAGATAGTGACTGTGGAGATGTTGTTGTTGGTGGTTGCTGTAGTTGTAGAAGTAGATGCAATGGAACTGTTGTTTGTTAAAGTGATGGAAGAGGTGGTTGCTGATTTTGTAGACGAGTCTGTAGGAACAATTGTCTTTGCAGTTGTAGGAGAAACACTTGTTGTTAAAAAAGGAGTTGCTGGTGTTGTAGAAGCTGTTGTTGTTATTTACATAATACCTTCTTTGATCAGGCCATTGATGTCATTCCTCAAGCTTGCACACCCATTCATGGAAACCTTGCAAGATTCACAACAGGCCTCACAACCTGGAAACACTTGGCATTTCAAAAGCTGTGCTTTAACCTCTGCCAGAGGTGTCTGAATACTTGAGGTGTCTGAATACAAACTCATGGGTGAGTCCTCCTCTATTGCATTTATCCTTGGCCCACCATGGCTGGGCATAGGATTCTTTGTGACATTAGGAGGTGGTGCGAAATTTAGGGCCTTTGAATCTACCAGATCCTGGACCTTCATGTGCAGAGCCCTGCACTTTTCTGTGGAGTGACCAGGTGCATTAGAATGAAAAGCGCACTTGGCGTTGACGTCGTAATTTCTCGGAAGGTTCTGAGGATCTGGCGGAGCCAATGTCCTTAACTCGACAAGATTGAGCTTTAGGAGTTGTGGCAGCAATGTGGCATATGGCATTGGTATAGGGTCAATCACCCTGTTGATCTGAGATGGCCACTGCTGAAAAGGGCGTTGTTGTTGGTTATTGTTATTGTTGTTGTAGGATCTTTGTTGAGGAAACTGTGGCTATTGAGGAAAGTGCTGTGGTTGTTGAGTATATTGAGGAGGTGGAGTAGGAATAGTGACGCCGACAATTGATCTTGGCAGATATTGGGGTCTTCCTCTTCCCATATATACAAAATTTGTCTCACCGGATCTGCGGGGTCCTGCAAATGGTTTCCTTGTACTGCTTGAACTGGCGCCGTTGTCAGAAATCTTTCCCATCTTTAGGAAGCTCTCAATTCTTTCCCCATCTATAACCACGTCTGCGAAGCTAGTGGAAGAAAAAGCAACCAACCTGTCAATATAAGTCCCTTGGAGGGTGTTCATGAACATATCTGCCATTTCCCTTTCAGACATCGGGGGTTGAACAGCAGCAGCTAATTGCCTCCATCTTTGGGCGTACTCTCTAAAGCTTTCACGGGAAGACTGTGACATTCCCATCAGAAGGGTTCTGTTTGGAGCCATGTCCAGATTATATTGATATTGACGGATGAAAGCTTCGACCAAGTCTTTCCAATTTCTTAATATGGCCCTGGTCAAGTGAGAGTACCATTCCCGGGATGCCCCTGTCAAGCTATCCTCAAAGTAAAACATCCACAGTTTTTCATCCATGGTGTAGGCTTTCAATCTCCCCAGGAAAGATTGGGGATGGGTACGTGGGCAGGATGTGCCATTGTATCTTTCAAAACAAGGAGGTTTGAATTTGTGAGGAATTCTAATCCCCTCCACTAACCCCATATCCATGACATCAAAACCCAGAGTGTTTTGGGATTCAAGAGACCTTAGCTTTTCTGCTATTTCATCTAACCGACGATCGTAGACTTCGTCTCCAGCCCCGACCACAGTAAATTTCTCTTCCTGAGGGTCCTCCTGCAAGGCCCTCCCCCGAGTGTTACCTTGGGTGTTTCTTATAGCATTGATTTATGGGTTCAGATGAGGTCCAAACTCTGGGGGATCAGTACGAGGCTGTACATGATCGTTGTTGCTGGTACCCCCGGTACCTGGGTGGTTTTCCTCGGGATTTTGTCGCTCTACTAACTCTCTCAGTCTCTCTTGGCTCTGAGCCAAACCAGTCATCACTGCCATAAATTGATTCATTTGGGCCCTCATCTATGTCCTTTCATTAGCCATTTGGGTCCTCACATCAGTCAAATCATGTTGAACCTGATCCATTTGTAATCCCGAAAGGTTGTTTCTTGTCGGATATCGGTGCACTCTATTGACGGGGAACACTCTTCTACGAGCAATGTTTCTTGAAACCACAACAAAGTGAGAAACAACAAAAACAAAAACCTACAAAACAAAGAAATAATGTCAGTATGCAATGCAGGATGCCTATTTTTCTTCCAAGGGTATCCGGTTTGGTTCTTTGGTTTTGACCTTCCAGACCTCGAGGAAATGATGATGTTGTAGAGAGACAAAGCCCATGAAATAATACAAACCATATATTACAAAAATGTAAAGATACATAGTTTGATTACAACAAATTTCCCATGGTGAGTCGAAATACAACAACAAAAATATAATCAAAATGAAGTACAAACAAAAGAGTCAAACATCCAATCCATAAACATCCTCTCTGACTTCTTTCAGGAGAGCCTCAGTCACTGGGCCAACTGGGTGCTCTGTGATGGTCCTGATAAGAAGGTTCCTGGTGGTGATGGCACTGGTCAACTTTTTGTGCTTATCCTGATCCTTTGACCTCTTCAACCCCGCCCAGAGTTTCAACTCAGATATCTCCTTCTTTGATGCTAACAAGGCTACCTGATTCTTCTTCTCACTAGCCTCCAGCTGCTCTATCCTAGCTTGGGTTCTCTAATCTTCCTGTGCACGAGCCTTAGTCATCCTGATCCACCTAGCCTGACTCTCCTCTAAGTAATGCTCAGCTCTGGCCTTCTGAGTCTTAGCTTCCTTGCAAGCATTCTTCAACACTAACTCTCCTGCTCTAGCCTTTCTGATGTAGTCATCTGTCTTCTCAATCTTGGTCAAGTGCTCAATCCGGAGCTTCTCTAACCTTTCATTATCCAGACGGCTGTCATTCCTCTCCCAGAGGGTCTTCTTCAAAGCTTCAGAGAGCTGAGCATTCCTTTCCTTCAATTTCTCAAACTCCTCTAGGCTGACAGTAGCTGCAGGCTCCACTGCTGATGGTCCAGGTACATCTTCTAAGGTGAATGGCATGCGGGTGATCTGGTACGAGACTAATAGAGATACTGAGCTGAAGCTATGTTGTTCCACTTGCCAAGAATAACTGTCCCCTTAGTCTGAATATTGTCCCAAGCCCAGGCAGCTTGTCTGACAATGGCAAGGTTGTGCTAGATGTCACAATAGAGGGTTTCCGTCAAATCTTTCCCTCTTGGGGGATTACTAAAGCATACCCTAATTGCCTCTTGAAAAGCAAAGGGTTGTAGTTGAGGCAACCTTTCACTCCAATCAAGGGTACATTGGGATACTGCCTACAGCTGGTGATGATATCTTTGCCCTTGGTGCTCTGAGTGCACCATCTGATGTCTTCTGAGGTAAGGGCAATCAATCTCTTAGCCCAGTTCCATGGTTGATGAGGATTCGAGAAAGTGTTTGACTTCGACAAGTGCCGTAACAACCAATAGTAGAAGAGAGGTGCACAACATCTGACTAATCTCCCTCTCTACTTCTCATTCCTTTGATGCACTGAGTAGTAAAAATCTCCAAGCAAGGATGGGACTGGATTCCTTAACATGAAGAGGTGAATAGCATTATTGCTTACAAACTTAGGCTCGTCTGCAAACAAGATGACTCCATATATGCTGAGGGCCAGAAGAGCTCAAACAGTCTCCCACTTTCCTGCTGCAACATGCAGGGTGGCCTGAGTAACCAAGAAATCCAAGTGAAGGCCTGAGATTCCAGCCTTAGTGGTCATGCTCTGGTCAATGAGGGTGGGCTCCAAGTGCAAAGCCTTATCTATATCTTCATTCTTGGGAGCAACCATCTCAGGGTTTAAGGGAATACCTCTCTTGATAGGAACACCCAACAACATGGAGAACTCTTCCATCAATGGTCCCAACTGAAAATTTGGGAAAGTGAAACATCTGAGAGGAGGGTCATAGAACTGGAGACAGGTGTGGATCATACTCCTCTAGGAGGCATCCAAATCCATGATCATGTCCATAATGCCACCATAATGTTCCCTGAATAAAAGGACATGATTAAGAGTGATGAGTGCCTGCATCTGTCTGATGCCTGTCAAAGTGGGCTCAAAGAAGTGATAAGTGATGTTGCTCTTCCTGGATGTGTCCATGCTGATAATGGATGCTGGTGAAGAAGACTGAGGATAACTGTTGATAAAGGAAACTGAAGAAGATGCTGAAGAAGAGTCTCTGATGAAGAAAACTGATGAAGGGAGCTGAAAAGAATCTCTAGTGAAGATAACTGATGCAGAGGCTGGTGCAGATAGCTGAAGGAATCTGAGCAGCAGAACAGGTCAAAACCAAACCAAAGATAGGATGTGGATACCCTGTAAAACAAATAGACAAATGTTAAATGATGCAAAATGATGTATGCTGAATGATATGCAAAGGGTTTGTGATCAAGTGCTGGATCTGTTATCTGCCTTGATAGGGTCCATGTGTGTTCATAAGTCCGGATGAAGGCTTAGAAAACCAGTAACCAGGTTGGGGACTCAAATAAAGAGTCACAAGTCCAGGGTTTCACAAGAACAGTCCAAAATGATACAACCTTAAAACAATATTAGTAACAAGGGTATGATGAGGCCAAGGGTTCCTGCAAACCTGTAAACATCCCAACCCCCTCACATGTATAGTTCTAGAACAAGGATCCTCATACTTGGATCAGTTATGAGAAGTGTAAACACTTCTAACCCGGAGGTACAGTGTTTCCAATAAACATAAAGGATCCTCCTCTAACTCACCTCAAATGCTGAAGGTCATAAAAGGTCATCCAGACTTAGCAGGCTTCCCAGATAGCCCTAGTACTACAGGAAATCCGTAGCACATAGTTCTCAAGAAGAAACCCATATCTGAACCGTGTTTCATATTCCCGCACCAGACTGAAATGGAATGGGAAAGAATATGAAGCCACTCTATCCTATGTGTCACTCAGGTCCCCGATGTGGAACCTTACTCACTCAATAACCCTCCCACCAAAGAAAACAACAGATCCAGCACAGATGATATGATGATAATAGTATGAAATGCATATAAACAGTAAATAAAAGCAATAAATAAAACTGTATAGAAAGCAATAAATAAAGCAGTAAACAAATAAGCACAAGTAGCACATAACACCCCCGTAAACACAAATAAAACAAGCGCTAGGAGAAACCCACAAAAAGAACCAGAAGCCCTGGTTGCAAGATACTTTCCCCAGCAGATTCGCCAAGCTGTCGCTCCCAAAGATTTGCATCCCGGTACAAGCGCGAACGGTCGGCGAAGAGAGAAATGAAATGAAGATGAATAGAGTCGCCAGCTAGGCATTTTTATCCCGAAGGAAAGGTAATGCTGCATAAACCTAGAAATATATGGATAAGACGGTTACGAACCAGAGAAACTGAGAAAGGGGGTTGGTTACAACCTGGGAAGGTATTAGCACCCAGATTGTCCGTCGTACTCAACGGGATCCACGCTTAAAAGATTGTGTTTAAAGGGGTAGGGTATGTGTTATATGTGTGCAAAAGCTGGAAAAGAATATACAAGTGTCAATGCAAAAGGGTGAATGCTCAGGAACTGAGGCTTGGAAAAGAATGTTGAAAGAGGGGGATGACAAAGAGACTTTTGTTCGATAACAATTAAGTTATGCCTACGTATCCTCTCGTGCAATGAGGAAGTCAGAACACCGTAGTTTGACTCAAAGAGACTGAAAGGTAAATTGACTGTGAATTGCTTACTTGTCTATGCTCAAGTGTATGATTCCTCTGGCTCGAGTGCTAATTGTCTTGCATTAGACGGAAGAAGCAAGTTCTCGTTTGTGAATGAATGTGATGAGAAAAGAATCCCGGAGGAGACGATTATTGTTTATTTTTGTGTTTTCAGTTTTGTTATTATTTTTGGTGTTTTGCATAAGTTAATGAGCTTAAGCCTAAATCAAAGGTTTATAAGCTCATTATATCCTCCATGATTAGGGATAATGAACCTACTTAAGTATGAGATAAGCATCTCAACTTAATTACCATGATGATGTAGGATTAAGATCATTAACCTACTTGTGATTATTTAGATGTTTTTGGATTTTTGTTTAGTGTTAAGTAATGAGTTTAATCTCTAATCATAGATTAGTGGGCTCATTACACCATCCTAATAGAAGGATAATAGATGAGAACACTTAAGCTGGGGAAGATACCTCAACTTAATCCATGGTTAGGGATTAAATTCATTATATAATAAAGCCTTTATTAAGTGGATTTTAATTAAGGGATGAGATTCAGAAGTGAATTTTATGGTTTGTAAGACAACTTGAGGGGGACTGGTCCATTAAACACTAGGGTTAGTCCTTCTTAGCCATAAGAAAGAATTAGAACCCTAATGTAAGGCCCAAGTTATAAGATAAAGTCTTGATGGTTATTAAGGTGATTTGATTAAGAGATTTAAACCAATTAAAGGTTTAACACTTAGGATTAAAGTTATACACTACATCCTAAGAGAAGTATGCAGGCATAACCCTAATTCCAATGACCTAAAACTTTAAGAGTTTAGTCTCTGATTATTAAGATGAGAAGAGAGACTCAAGGAGACTCAAAGGTAAAAATCTAAGGGTACACTAATCGCAACCCTAATTATTGTCATGCTTGGATGTTCCTATGGTTTGTAGGGCTTGAGAAAGATCTTCAAAGAAGCCACCAATGGAAGAAACAGGAGAAAGGAGGAAGAAGCAGAAGAATAAGTTACTTACTTCATTGAAGAAGATAAGTAAGCTTAAGGAAAGAAAGTAAGAGGGGTGGAACACAAGTGAACAAGATTCACTTCAAAGACAAGTAAAATGCATATGAAAGAGATGAGAAGAAGTGAGAGGTGAAGGCAAATTCACCTCCCAAAATAACTTACCAAAACCTGAAAAGTTAGTATGGATGCATAAAGTATAAGGCATAAGGAAATGAAATGAAATGAGATGAAATGTCCAAAATCAGAAGTGTTTATGCCATGTAAATGTCATGTGAAATGATGCAAAGGCTTATAAAATGCATATGAATGATCATACAAGAATGAGGTGCAAATGGAAGCATGCTTTGAAGTTTGAAAACACATGAAAGTTAATGAAATTGAATGAATGCAAATCATGGCAAATGAATGAAGAAATGATCAAGCATGGTTCTAACATAACGTAAGATGTATAAGATGACATATGAATGCATGTAATGTCATGGCAAGTTCATGTATTGATGCATATGCAAGGTGAATGCTAGTGAACATGAGAAATTAGGGTTATATGGAAGTATGAGATGCAAATGAACAAAACAGAAGCATATGACATGATAAAAATTTGCAATAAAGCTCAAACAAACCCTAATCCCATACTAGGTCACACCCCAAAGGAAAAGGTCAGAAGCCTAACCAATCAAAAGTTATGATTTTCCTATGTTTTCTAGGGTTTTTGGGTGGTTCAAAGGGAAAAATGCAAATCAAATTGAACATGCAAGATAAATTCATGAGGAAGAAGACTTATAAACTACATGCAATATGAAAAATAATGCAGAAAGAATCAACTTCAAACTCTTCTTGGTTAGGCATAAATAATTTTTCAAAGTTAGGGTTCAAAAATAAAATTTTAATGACCCTTTATTCAAAGAAAATTGGCAAACTATGATCAAACCTAAAAAGAAATTTGTGTGGAGTGTTTGACATTGTTTGTTAATGCATTGGGATGATTCATGATTTTTTTGGGTGATTTTTAGAAACCTAAATGTATTTTTAATTAATTAAAAGACTTTAATTAATTAAAAATAACATTTAAATATTTTAAAAATACTTTTTTTATGCAAAAAATAAAATAAAAATCTTTTTTGAAATGAGAAAAAGATTTAAAGATAGAATGCAAAAGAAAATATTTTTGTGATGCCTTTTGGTATTTTAAATAAATTATGCAAGAAAAATGAATTTAAATGAAATAAAAATGATTTAAAATGGAAGTATGCTGATCCTAAGGCTGAGATTCAAATTCAGGGGGAAGGGGTTGACTGCGCACGCAGATGAAAGGCTGAGATTGATTCTGGAAATTTTAAATTAATTAATTTTATTAATCAGGATTAGGGTTAAGTGAAAGGATCAGGACCATCCAAACACGCGCTAAGACACATCCAAGGGCTGATATTCAAACTGGGCAACTAAACCCTAATTAGGGTTCTAATCATTTTTAGGTGACCGGAGCAAGCTCCGGTCATCTTCTTCGGCCACACCAAAACCTCAACTTCTTCCCTAGGCTAAATCAAAAGCTCTAAAGCTCCAGAAATGATCTACTAACCTCCCTCAACAAGAATCCATCATCAAAACACATTTATCATTCACACAAATCATGATTCGAAGCAAATCGTGTAAATATTCAAAATTTCCAGAAGTTCAATACATGCTTATTTCTCAATCATTTTCAAAACTAAACATATCAGGATGATCAACTAAACATGTAGAATCATTTAGAAACTTAAATAACAAGTTCTGGAAAAAGTTCATCAAGCTACCTGAGTTGAAGCTTCGTGCTCTTGAGCTTTCTGACCTCCCTCTTGGTTCAAATTCACCCCAATGAACTCCCTGATGATGATGAGGAGCTTAGATCAAGCTTATGATGGGCATTTTGAGGTGGTTGGTTCTGAATATGCAGAAATCTTATTTCTGATTGAGGGTGTTTTAGGCTATGGTGATGGGTGGAAAATGATCCTTAGGTCATGTGGAGATGATTGGTGAAAAAAGATTGAAGTTTCAGTGGTTATGTGATGAGTTTCGAAGAGAGGAAGTTTTTGAAATTTTTTGTGGATTCTGAGTGTGTGTGTGTGTGTGTTTCAGGCTTCAATGTTGTGTTCTTTTGAGTCCTTAGGGTTCACATAATGTATGCTGATTGGCCAGAGAGTTGTTGTGGCACAGGTTGATTGGTATGAGGTAATTTGCAAAAAAGTCAATATTTGTGTACTTGAGGTATGGGCCATGGCAGGTTTGATTTATTGGGGTGTCTGGCCTTAAAAAGTTTCATGGAGAGCCATAGAATGGTTTTGATGCAGCTGGCACAAGTGGATGAGAGGATCCAAGGCATTTTGCAATTCTTGAGAGTTTTGGCCCTTTTGTGATTTCTTGAAGTTCAAGCCATGAAAACACTTGGTTCAATGCACAATTCTTATGTTTAGAGGCTCAATTTACATATTGTGAAGTGTTTGTGTACATTTGAAGTCATTATAATGCTTGAACATGCCAATTTGCAAAATCCCTCTTTGACATGAAACTTGAAATTATAGGATTTTTGCCAACTTTGAAAGGCCATATCTTGAGTTCTATGATGAATCAAGACATGTTCTTGTACTTTTTGAAAAGGGAAAGACCTAATCTACAACTTTCATGACCAAGAATGTTTCATTTGAAGCATTTTTTATCATGAAAGAGGAGGTTGAAAAACTTCCCCAAAAGGGAAAGTTAGCATTTCAAGTCATTTCCAAAAATGGCAAGTTTGCAATTGGCTTAAAATTATTCAATCTTGTGAACTTTCAACCTCTTCTAAGATCAAATAAAGATCATATAACTTCAATTTGATGAACATACCCCTTTGGTTCCATTGTTGGGGGGCCTCAGATGCCCTGATTTTGACTTAACTTGCCTAGGAAGTTACCCATTGATCAGAAGACTTCCACAATGTGTTTCTTCATAAAACTTGGTACACATGATCCTTATAACATATTAAGAACATTAGAAACAATAATGGCCCAAAAATTTGGAGTTAAGGTCTCTGAAACCAAAACCCTAATTTTGGTCATCTGTGTAGGAAAACCCTAGCTCTGCTTCCATGCCTTTGCCACTCTTGTGATCCCTTGACTTTTATGAACTTTGAGGAGCATAATATGATGATAGAACACACATGGACCCTCTTGGAAAGCTTTGAGGCCTTTGGGATGACTCAAGTGGATTCTTGGATTGCTCAGATCACAAACCCTAGATGCAGATGAACTTGAACTATGCAGATGAAACAAATATGAAATATGAGGTGGTATGCTTATGCTTATGCAAACATGAAAGATCACAAGACATGGTATGATAAAGAGTGAGGGAAAATTTGGGGTGTTTACAGCCCTACCCCGCTGCCTACGTACCTCACTGGACATGAGGATCAGAGTCGCCGTAGTTCCCCTAACTAGGGGTGGAAAAGATTGCTTGTGAATTAAGGCTTGAACTGCCTATGTCAATGCTCAGGTGTTGTAGGCTCGGACGATGAGTGCGTAACCGTCTTGCATAATGACAAGTAGGAGCAAGTTCGCGGACAGAGCGAAGGAGATGAGAAAAGAATTCCCGAAGGAGATACGATTATTGTTTGTTTGTGTTTTTTAGAGCTTTTTTTTATTGGTGTGGCACAAGAGAATGAACTCAAGCACTTTTCCATGGAATGTGTACCTGTTACTACATTCCAAGATGGAATAATAGAACAAGCACACCAAGTAAGGAGATTTTATCCAAGACTTGTTTCCTAGGGCAAGGGCCCAAATTCATTGACTTGTTGAATTTATTAGGTGTTTTAGTGATTAAAAATGAAGAAGTATTTTTTATGATTTTCTTGATGAAGATGACCTCATGATCCGACTTGTGCATCATGTTAGACAAATGCACTATTCCAAGATGGAATGAATACATATGCCCCATGGAATAAGGTTATAACACAAGAAGTCACTTCTTTCTTTATTAATGTTTTTTTTAGGTTTTGTTTTGAGATGAGAAGAGAAAAAAAATTAAAGGAGAAAAAAGGTAAAAGTCTAAAAATGGGGAAAGACTAAACCTAAAGTTGTCATGAAAAAGTGGTCCTAAGGTTAGTGAGGTTTCAACTATCCTAAGAGAAAAGAAGAACCAAGGAGAAACAAAAAGAAGAGGAGGAAAGCTAGCAAGCAACTTACTCCTCTAAAGGAGATAAGTTGCTCCTAAAGGGGGAAGAAAAGAGTTGCCTCACATGATGGCATAAGGCACATCAAAACACAAGGAGAAAGCAACTTAAAAAGGAAAAGGATGAAGAGTTGAAATGTGGATGAACATCCACACTTCTCTTACCATGCGCCCCTGCAAGGTTAGAAAAAAACCAGCATATGTTCATCAACACAATCATGGAATTAGCATGCTCATAGTTCTAGAAAACCAAGTTAAACCAACATGCGACATAGCGCATACAAGAATTTACGTATCGATAACATGAAGACATGCATCAACCAGCAAGCAAATCACCCTAAATAATCATATTCAATGATCATACAATGATCCATGTCATTTAAAACAAGTAAAAGGATCAAACAATCCCAAAACAACTCAAATATGGCACACTGCATCAGTGTTAACCGGTTAACCAAAGCGTTAACCGGTTAACCAATCCAAACCTGCAGCAATTTACGCAGAAAACAGGTGCGTTAACCGGTTAACCAAAGCGTTAATCGGTTAACACTGAAAAAACAGCAACAATTTCCTGCAGAAAATCAGTTCAAACCAGCTTATCCAATTAATCTCACACCAGACCAGCAATCAATTAAGCATGAAATAAATGGATCAATTCACATTAAATAGCATTATTAAGCTCATGAACATTAACACATGGATCCGGTTACAAATCAATTAATCAATTCAAGCGACACAAGCCAATATATAAGCACATGGTGGATCTAAAGCACAAGCATGCAAATAAGCTAAAACAGAGTTAGATCTGAATTTAACCAACCTACAAAGCTGAGGTATGCTTTGGTAGTTGTTGATTGAGCTGGAAATAAGAGATCTCGTGGAAAACTTTGAAGATCCGGTGCTAAGCTTCACACTCCGTGCAAAATAAATGCAAGAATAAGGTCTTGATGCAAAATTTTGGATCCAAAAGCACTTCCAATTCCCAAACCAGATCTGAATCACCAATTAAACCAGTAAAAAGATTCAAAGAAGCTATGGATGAAGGTCTAGTTCCAAGATCTACACACCTTAAGGCAAGGTTATGTGATCTTCAAAGAGGAACTCTTAGTGAATTTGGAAAATGTGGGAGAGAAAATGAGAGAAAAGTGAGAGAGAAGAGTGAAAATTCAGAATGAGAATGAAAAATGAGAGAGCTCTCCCTTGGTTTGGAGAGAAATGGATTAAATATGGTTTAGGTTTAGGGCCCAAAATTTAGGCTTGGGATCCAAAAAATATGGTTTGGTAAAGTGATTAGGATTTAGCAATGGAATTAGGCTTGGGTTAATGATCTAGATCCTTCTCCACAATTCAAATGAATAAAAAAATCAGAAAATTGGAAATTTGGAGCCAAATCACAAGCTGAATTTGCTGCTGGAATTAAAAATTCGCAGCCGTTAACCGGTTAACCAAAGCGTTAACCGGTTAACGCCAGTGAATTTTGAATTTTCCCTCCTTTTGGGGGGAAACCTAAGGAATAAACCGGCGCCAACCGTCCTGACCTGATTTTGATCCTCAATCCCTTTTTAGGTCCTTGACCATGATATCAAACTTGTAACAGGCCTTGTGAGCTTTGAATTTCCCTGATGATTGATCACATGCCTTATGCTAGAACATGCAAGTGTTATGCTTCATTTTTCTATGCACAATGTTAAGGACATGACATGCTGATGATGATTATGATATAATGATGATGCTAAACAGGAGAGGGAAAATTTGGGGTATTACAGCTACCCCTATTCAAGCAACTGCTAATCTGAAGAGGACGGTAGCACGGCTATCGACCGTTCAAGATAAACTGTGATTGAATACCAAGAAGACCTGAATTTTCACTTTGCTGGAGAATGTAAGCAATGAGAAATAAACCCAACCAAATGACGCTTTGGCGACTGAGATGGGGACAAAGCAGACGAGCTCCTTCCAACCTGAATTGTTACTTTTGATAGAAAAACCCAGACATACGAGTCTTCCTCGAACAAACCTGTTACGCTAGAGACTGGACATACGAGCCCTCTTCAAACAAACCTGTCACGCCAGGGACTGGACATACGAGCCCTCTTCAAAAAAACCTGTTACGCCAGGGACTGGACATACGAGCCCTCATACATTCTGCAATATATGATCTGAGACAGACGAACCTCCTTCGGATAAACATGTTATGCCAGGACAGGTGATGCACTTAAGTCTGTGGGATATACATGCATAATCAGGATAAACGAACCCTCTTCATATATTATCCGTGGATATATGGTCTAAGACAGACGATTCTTCTTTGAGCAAACCTGTTACGACAAGTGCAGCATTAGGATTTGACGAACCCTCTTCACGAATCTTGTGTAGATAAGTGGTCTCTAAGACAGACAAACCTCCTTCGGATATACCTGTTACGCCAGGACCGGTAACCATTTTGACTTTTAATCCCACAGTCAGGACTTCAAACCTCTTCAATATAGATGAGTATTGGATGATCATCAGAAGAACACAGACGAGTTCCAAAAGTCAATGATACAAACGAATATCAGACGATGATCTAAGAAATGTTGAAGAGTGCTTCAGGTGATGATACAAACGAATATCAGCCACTGATACAGACGAATACCAGAAATCCAACACAGACGAGCACTTGGAGTAGAAATACAGATGAGTACCAAAGATCCGATACAAACGAGTATCTGGAGTAGCAATATAGGAGAGCATCAGAATAATTATCAAATCAGAATTCATATGGATATAAGTTAACACAGACGAGTGTGAGGGAATGCAGACGAGCAACGAGTAGATATCAAACACAGACGAGTGTTGGGGAAAACATACGAGCAATGAATGCCCAGTAAGAAACAAAACTTTGCCGGGGAGAATCGAATGAAGAATATTTCACAAACGAACGAGCGTTGGGAATGCAGACGAACATCAAACGGATTGCAAACACATATGAGTGCCGAGGAGTGTAGACGAGCAACAAACAAAGTGTGAACACAGACGAGTGCTAGGGATGCGGATGAGCAACAACAAAGATACCCAACACAGACGGCTGCTGGGGAAAGCATACGAGCAATGACAAAGTGTAAACACAGATGAGTGTTGGGGCGATGCAGACGAGCAATAAACAGATGCCAAACACGGACGAGCGCTGGAGAGTGTAGACGAGCAATCAACAAACATCAAACACGAATGGGTTTTGAGAATTGCAGACGAGCATCAACCCAATCAAACACGGACGAGTGTTGGGGATGCAGACGAGCATCAAACAAATTCAAACACGGACGTGTGTTGAGAATTGCAGATGAGCATAAAACGGATACCAATCATAGACGAGTGCGAGGAAATGCAGACGAGCACAAAACAGATACAAACGAATTACCCTGGTTGGCAATAATAATCCCGACTCTGCAGGGGAACCTGGTCAAGAGGCTTTGACGATGCCTAACTCTGACTAGGGAGATGAATGATGGTTTGTATCATCACATGGCCAAAATAGATTGGCAACTTCCCTGGGGAATACTCCAATGATGGGAGTGAATCTCGATCATGAACTCTGTGGGGAAACAAGCATTTAGTTGCTTGCTGGGGATAGCCCATTCTGACACAAAGACTCAGATTGGGGACAGACCTCTTCGGTCGGGTTTTGAAACTCCGCTGAGGATTCCATTTGCTCTAGCTCAGCTGGGGGAAGGTTCCATCTGAACTCTACTGGGGAGAACTATGTCTTTCTTATGAAGAACAAACATAACTTGGGGGTGACACCATCTCTGATTAGATTTGAAATTCTGCCTGGGGTTCCAATTTCCGTAGCTCTGCTGGGGAGCATTCTTTGCTTGGGGAAGTGCAACATCGCCCTGCAAAACCTGCAACAACAATATACACACATGTGCCCCGGGGACTTGCATGGTATGATCTGTTCATCCATTGTCACCTGACACTCAAAGCTTTTTTTTAGATGTTTCCCTACCATGTCATTATTTTGGAAAATCACCATGTTTCAGATGCAATGCTCTTTTTGCCAAAAATTCAGGACATTTTTGCAAACAAAGTAGACAGACACAACACAGTTTTTTGACTGAATATTTATTCATTGAATGGCCTCTGAATAGGCAAAGCTTTACATCAGGAAGCAACTACCTGGAAAGTGGTAGCTACCATAAAATTGAGAAAAGAAACTATCCTAATGGCAATGTACACGGCATTCCAATGAGTTTCCTTCTTGCTATGACCAGCATGTCTTCAAGACTATCTGTTCTTGCCTTTGCTTTTTGAAGAAGATGAAAGGACTGATTCCTATCCTTCTGATATTGTCAGACTGCATGAAACGGTGATTTGGTTCAGATTACCCGGACCGCAGTTGTTCGCTTATTCCCTTGTTTTGCGTGGATCGCCCCTTCGGGTTTTCAATCCACCGGGATACCATTTTTTGCCTGAGCTGTCCGATGTGGCTTTTCAACTCAACGGGTGTACATTTTTTTTCCATTTATTTCCCTAACTTTTGCCAGAGCTTTTTATTCTGTTTTTAGCTCGTCGGGATGCCCTTTTCTTGCCTGGACTTTAATTCTGTTTTTGTGTCCAGCGGGTCTATTTATGTGAAGTATTTTTTAACTGCGTCTGAGTTAATAGGAGACTGGAAATCTTCTCCATCCATAGTAGTGAGCATCAGCGCCCCACCTGAGAAAAATTTCTTTACTATGAATGGGCCTTCGTAGTTTGGGGTCCACTTGCCCCTGTGATCTGAACCTGGAGGAATGATCCTCTTGAGCACAAGCTCGCCTACTTGATATTATCGAGTACGTACTCATTGGTCGAATGCTCGCTTCATTCTCCTCTGATAAAGCTGACCATGACAGATAGCCACTAATCTCTTTTCCTTAATTAGGCATAACTGATTATATTGGGCACGTACCCACTCAGCCTCATCAAGCTTCACGTCCATCATCACACGCAATGAAGGAATTTCTACCTCAATAGGCAAGACTGCCTCCATTCCGTACACCAATGAGAAAGGAGTTTCCCCTGTTGACATCCTGATTGACGTTCGATACCCATGTAGTGCGAATGGTAACATCTCATGCCAATCTTTGTAAGTGACAACCATCTTCTTCACAATCTTCTTAATATTCTTGTTAGCCGCCTCTACCGCGCCATTCATCTTTGGCCGGTAAGGAGAAGAATTGTGATGTTGAATCTTGAAGTCCCGACACAGTTCTGCCATCATCTTGTTGTTTAAGTTGGAACCATTATCAATAATGATTCGCTTGGGCACTCTGTATCTGTAAATAATGTCTCCCTTCAGAAATCTAGCTACCACTTGACGAGTGACATTGGCATAAGATGCTTCTTCAACCCATTTGGTGAAGTAATCAATCGCCACCAAAATGAAATGATGACTGTTTGAAGCAGTCGGCTCTATCTTCCCGATCATGACAATGCCCCACATAAAAAAGGCCAAGGAGATGACATGACGTTGAGCGGGCTAGGAGGAACATGCACTTTTTTTGCATAAATCTGGCACTTGTGGTACTTACGGGCGTACGAACAACAATCTGCATCCATTGTTAACCAATAATACCCTGATCTCAATAACTTCTTAGCCATATCATGTCCTCCTGCATGAGTACCGAAAAATCCCTCGTGGACCTCTTGCATTAACAGGCCTACTTCGTGTCTATCCACGCATCTGAGCAAAACCATGTCAAAATTCCTCGTATACAAAACCCCATTTGTATTCAAGAAGAAGCTAGCAGCAAGTCGTCTCAAGGTCTTCTTGTCATTGGATGATGCCCTAGCTGGGTATTTTTGTTTTTCTAGGAAACACTTAATATCAAAGTACCAAGGTTTCTCATCAGACACTGCGTCTATAGAGAAAGCATAAGCTGGTGCTTCAAGCCTGGAAATGTCAATCCTGGGCACATAGTTCCGACATAAAACTTTGATGGACGAAGAAAGAGTAGCCAATGCATCGGCGAATTGATTCTCATCTCGTAGTATGTACTGAAGCTTAACCGTTGTGAAGAACGTCAACAGTCTTCTGGCATAATCCCTATAAGGAATTAAGTGTTCTTGATGTGTATACCACTTGCCGGTAATCTGATTGATAACGAGGGCTGAATCTCCAAATATATCGAGAGTCTTAATCCGAATATTAATAACCTCCTCTATTCCCCTTATGCACGCCTCGTATTCCGCTTCATTGTTAGTGCAACCAAAAGTAATTATGGCAGCGAAGGGAAAGTGAACACCTTCGGGAGTGATAAGAACAACACAAACTCCACTTCCGTTGATATTGACTGCCCCATCAAGCATCAACTTCCATTTGGAT
Organism: Lathyrus aphaca; assembly: GCA_963966055.1. Lineage (NCBI taxonomy): Eukaryota > Viridiplantae > Streptophyta > Magnoliopsida > Fabales > Fabaceae > Lathyrus > Lathyrus aphaca. The sequence goes on from OZ014520.1 coordinate 503,901,787, forward strand.
TCAGGGTCTGGCCCCTCCTCTAGAAGAGGTTCCTCGCAATCTCTTGCCTTGAGGTACACGATGTCCTCATCAGGGAAATCAAACTTCATCGGATGATAGTCGTCTTCAAGCGGTTGTTGTGCAAGATAATCTGACAATGCACTTCCTTTGATGGCTTTCTGGGCAGTATACTGTATGTCATACTCTGTTAAGATCATTTGCCACCTTGCAAACCTTCCGGTTAATGCTGGCTTCTCAAAAATATACTTGATAGGGTCCATTTTTGAGATTAGCAATGTGGTGTGGGTCAACATGTACTGCCTCAGTCGGCGAGCATCCCATACCAAAGTGCAGCAAGGTTTCTCGAGCAGTGAGTAACGGGATTCACAGTCGGTAAACTTTTTGCTAAGGAAGTAAATAGCATGCCCTTTTCGACCAGACTCGTCATGTTGGCCTAAAACACACCCCATCGACCCTTCTAACACAGTCAAGTACATGATAAGCGGTCTTCCTGGAACTAGAGGCATTAGAATCGGAGGCTCCTACAAATATTCTTTTATCTTTTCAAAGGCTCTTTGACAGTCTTTGTTCCACCTGACCGTTTGCTCTTTTCTTAACAATTTGAATATTGGCTCGGATGTGGCAGTTAGATGAGATATAAACCGAGAAATTTAGTTCAAACTCCCTAAAAACCCACGCACTTCTTTTTCTGTTTTTCGGTGCAGGCATGTCTTGTATTGCTTTTACTTTTGCAGGATCTACCTCGATTCCTCTCTAACTAACAATGAAACCCAACAGTTTACCGGAACGCACTCTGAATGTGCACTTGTTAGGATTCAACCTCAATATGTACTTTATCAACCTATCAAACAACTTTTTGAGATTGACCAGATGCCCTTCTTCGTCCCGGGACTTGGCAATCATATCATCCACATAACACTTAATTTCTTTGTGTATCATGTCGTGGAACAGAGTTACCATAGCCCGTTGATACGTTGCCCCGACGTTCTTTAATCCAAAGGGCATAACCTTGTAAGAGAACGTACCCCACAGGGTAATGAACGTCGTTTTCTCCATGTCTTCTGGTGCCATCTTGATCTGATTATACCCGGAGAAGCCATACATGAAAGAAAATACCGAGAACTGAGCGATGTTATCTACCAGCACATCAATGTGAGGTAATGGAAAGTCATCCTTTGGACTTTCTCTGTTTAGATCCCGATAATCGACGCACATCCGGACCTTGCCATCTTTCTTTGGTACAGGCACAATGTTATCTACCCAAGGCGGGTGACTAGTTACGGTAAGGAACCCGGCATCCCACTGCTTTTGGACTTCCTCCTGATCTTCATAGCCATATCAGGGCTAGTTCTTCTCATCATTTGTTTCACGGGAGGAGAGTCTTCCTTTAGTGGCAGCTTGTGCACAACGATGTCAGTATCTAACCCTAGCATATCCTAATACGACCAGGAAAAGATATCCACATATTCACGTAGCATACCAATCAATTACCTCTTTACCTCGGCCTGTAGACTGGCCCCAATCTTTATCTCTCTCTTTACATCCTCAGTCCCGATGTTGATGATCTCTATTTCTTCCTGATGAGGCTGAATGACCTTTTCCTCTTGTTTCAACAACCTAGCCAATTCTTTCGGGAGTTCACAGTCTTCCTCAACCCCTTCATCAGCTTGGTATATAGGATTTTCGAAGTGATGCATAGTCATAGCAGGAACGTTGTCACATGAATCTGAATGATCAACACTGCACAAGTGATGTGCTTATTTCAGAATTGGGGTTTTCTTCAAAGGAGACACAAACACATAAAAACACAGGAAAGAAAAACATTGCCATTTTATTTGTGAAATTTTTTTATAAAAAAAAGAAAGAGATCGCAATTTGCTTGAAAAATGTCCTTTATTTCATGGAATAAGCATAATGCATTAAAACATGGTGGCCCTACATATGGATCCATGCACCTTGGGCAGAGTACAGGATTTGACATGCAGTATGATAAAAATGGAAACAAAGAAAATTACTTTGACTGCCAAGTAACTTGAACAAAATCTTCAGCAGACCAATTTCGAAGCTCCTCCCCAGGTACGCATGGGTGAATCCAGTTATCCAAGTCGCAGTCACTATCCCCATTTGCATCTGTTGCACAAACATTATTGTAGTCAAGCATTCCAGCGCTAGAGAACACTATGGGCTTACCGCCATGAGACTGGCTGGACTGACCAGGTTGATATCCAAGACCGAACTTGTCATCCTTCTTTTCCACTTCTAGCATCTTGCCCTAGCCCTGGGCATTTCCAGATTGAACTACCTCCTTAGCTTGCTTGTACGAGTAGATAGGAGTCCCTTCCTTCTCATTGCTCTGAACTGTTGGAGACAAAGTACTGACATTGACCGTCTCAAAAGCCTGGCAAAGTGTTTCATGGATCTCCCCGTCCATTTCTACATACTTGAAGGTTGACAGATGGCTCACGAAAATATCTTCTTCTCTGCACACAGTAACAACCTGTCCGTCTACCACATACTTCAACTTCTGATGCAACGTGGATGTCACTGCGCCAGCAGCATGAATCCAAGGACGTCCCAGCAAACAGCTATAAGCGGGTTGAATATCCATAACAAAGAATGTAATCTTGAATATCTGAGACCCCATCTTCACTGGTAACTCTACCTCCCCAAACACAGATCTTCAGGACCCATCAAAGGCTTTCACAATCAAATCACTAGGTCACAAGACGATGTCATCAACGCTCAGCTTCATTAAGGACTTCTTGGGAAGCACATTGAGAGAAGAGCATGTATCTACCAGGACGTGTGATAGAACAACGCCCTTACACTCCATAATGATGTGTAAGGCTTTGTTGTGATTGCGTCCTTCAGACGTGATATCTCTATCTGTGAATCCCAACCCATGGCTGACGTTTACGCTTCCTACCATAACCTCTAACTGGTTGACTGTTATCTCCTATGGTACATACGCCATTTGCAACACTTTCAGCAAAGCCTCCCGGTGAGCTTGGGAACACATCAACAGTGACATAATAGATATCTTGGACAGGGTCTGATTCAGCTGTTCAACCACCTTATAGTCACTTTTCTTAATTACTCTCATGAATTCCTCGACTTCCTTTTCAAAAGTGCCCTGACCGGCAGCAGGAGTTGTCACCTCTTCAGTTGCTATCTGTTTACCCTTAGCCTTTGTAGCAGCTTCAGCTTTGGGATCACCTCTAAGAGCTTGAGGAGCAAAGAGACGCCCACTTCATGTAAATCCTCCAACTCCTCCGACATTCACAACAGTCGGGTTAATTGTCATTGCTTTACTCTCCACCTTCTGGCCTTCTACGTACACATCTGAGCCATAGTGCCAAGGGATGGACTTGTCATCAGCATAAGGAACTGGTCCCAGAACAGTAATGGTCACTGGACTCACTTTGGGAACATAGATGGTTACCGACACTCTCCGGGCAGGAACTTCAGCAGGATCAAAATAAATTGTTATGGTAGACACGCAATCACTTCTATGGCTGACTCTATCAAACTGTAGAGACCCCTCGTTGATCAAACACTGTAGCCCAACTTTCAAATCCCCACAACCATTAACGGAATTCATGCAACCCTCACATTCAGAATCACAAACTGGAAAAACCCGCCCTTTCAACAATCTGTCTTTCACGACCAGCAATGAAGTCTTCACTTCATCCACCTTCAAGATTAAGTTCAACCTCTCGCCACTGTCAATAGCGTTTATCCTAGCTCCTCCATGATTTAGAATGGGGTTTGATGTAACATTTGGAGGCGGTGCGAAGTTAATTGCCTTTGAATCAATCAAGTCCTGAACCTTATGATGCAATTCCCTGCACTTCTCCGTTGAGTGCCCGGGAGCTCCTGAATGAAATGCGCATCTTGAACTAGCCTCATACCCCACTGGAAATTCTCCAGGTGGAGGTGGTGCTAATGTCCTCAACTGAACCAAGTTCAAATCTAACAATCTATGGAGCAGTGTCGTGTATGTCATTGGGATGGCTTTGAGAACCCTGTTAGCTGGACGAGCTTGTCTTTGTTGATAACGCCTTTGCTGATAGTTGTTGCACTATGGCTATTGCTGTTGTTGCATAGAACCTGTGGGGATGGTGACAACTACCACCTGCTCATAGGATCCTCTGTATCCATAGCCCCAACCTCGACCATACACATCATTAGTCTCTCCCTCCCTTCTTCTTGGAGGTCCACTGAAAGCCTTTCTCACGCCGCTTGAGCTACTCGCACCAGTGTCTTGAATCTTCCCCATTTTCAGCAGAGTTTCAACCCTTTCTCCGGATATCACGATGTCATTAAACTTTGTTGCTGAACACGACGCCAGTCTATCAATAAACAACCCTTGCAGCGTTCCCATGAACATGTCTGCCATTTCATTTTCCAACAAGGGAGGTTGCACTCGAGCAGCAAGCTGACGCCACCTCTGGGCGTACTCTTTGAACCCTTCTTTAGCACTCTGAAACATTGTCTGCAACTGGGTACGATTTGGAGCCATATCCAAATTATACTGATACTGTTTCACAAACGCCTCAGCTAAATCCTTCCAGCTTTGAATATTGACCCTACTCAGCTTCATGTACCATTCCAAGGAAGCTCCTAAAAGACTATCCTAGAAGTAATACATCCACAACTTTTCATCATCTGTATGCACATCAATCCTTCCCACAAAAGACTGGAGATGAGTTTTCGGGAAAGCTGTACCATTGTACTTATCAAAAGTGGGAACCTTGAACTTGTAGGGAATTCTCACCCCTGGCACCAAGCCCAAATCAGTGATGTCAAACCCTATAGAACTCTGAGATTGAATAACACGAATCTGCTCAGCCATTTCTTTGAACCTTCTGTTCATGTCAACCCCTTGGCCTTCTGCCTCATCCAGCAAGGTGAACTATTCATCTTACCCATCCATCTGCAGGTTATTCACTCCATCATTGACAATAGTGACCCCTGGTTGCACCACAGGGATTTCAATGTGACGGGCGCCAGCCCCATTGCGATTACCTCCATATACTGTCCAATTATTCCTGACTTGATTGTTCTCTACCATTTCACGCAGGCGCTATTGAGTTTGACCCATCCCAGTCATGAGGGTCATGAAATTTTCCATTCTCGTCCTTAAGTCAGTCAGATCTGCTTGCATCTGATCCATTGCTCTCTCTCTGTCCACCTTTGTAGGGTATCTGTGCACCGTTGACTGTCTCTGAACCTTCTTGGGTGCTATAGTGCCTGAAAGTGACATGAACATTAGAACACTGGAGAAATACCTGCAAAATAACAAACATGTTATATGCATGCAATGCAACTATTCATGTTTCCATGTTTAGGCATTAATATGCCCCAGTTCTGGTATTTTGACAGAAAATACTCCAGATGACCTCGGAAACTAGTTTTTCAAACTCTTTCGAGGAGTATTTAGATCCTGGTGTCTTAAGACCAACAACTTTGCTCGTTCAGAAATGGTAACTGGAAAGTATCATTACATAGCATGAACAAACTACCAACAATCAGAGTCATAGATATAAACAACATTCCCAACAAGGTGACAATTCAGTACAAATGACAGAAAGATAAAGCAAGACTCCTACAACAAGCCTGTAGGTAGTTCGGATACAATCAACAATAAACTAAAACCCTAAGCTAAAAGGAAGATCTAGGCTCCTCTTCTGCAGTCTCCACCTCTGTTCGGTTCTTCTTGACGCCTACTCTCAACTTAAGATCTGCAATCTCCTTCATTGCTTCCTCCAAGGCTAGCTGGCTCTGTACCAACTGTTGATTCTTTTCCCTTCGTATCTTGTGAACTTGTTCGACCTCTTCTTTCTTGAATGCCATCTGCGCTTCAAAGAATTATTCTTTTTCTTTGTATTTCTTCTACTTCTGTTCTCTTTGGCCATGTAACCAAGTAATGGACTGACGAGCTTCTCTAAGAGTCTTCACAATTTTATTATGCTCCACTTCTCTCTTTGACTCTATTAAAACCAATCTCTGAAAATGAGCTTCTCTCCCAGCAAACTCCTCTTCTTTAGCTTCTAAGGTAGCCTGCGTCAACTGTAGCTTTTCTTCGGCTTCTTGCTTAGCATGATTGGCACGGTGATACAAACTAGCCATTTCAGAGTTCTCTACCCGAACCTCGTGCAACTGAGCTTCCAATTTCTTGTAATCTTCAAGAGAAACAGTAGTTTCCACCGGTACCTCCTTTGGATATAGTGGGACCTCAACCGAAAATTGAAGGAAAAAGGTATCAACCCTCCTTTGTATCCAAGCAGCAAAAGAGGGATAAGTCTTAGGGTCTACCTTTCCGAATTCTTTCTTACCCTCTCTAACATTCATTTCCCAAGCTTGAGATACTTGAATAACCAACTGCTCATTATCTTCAGTTGGAAAATACAAAGTCTTAACTATTTCTTCATCTGATGGAGGATCCTTCAGTGGATAACCAAATTGCTTTCTGGATAGCACATGGATATGACTTATCACTCCTTTTCTACCTAACAACGACACATAGGGAAACTCACCACACCTTGTAATAAACTCCTTCCTTACTAAGCTTCTGATACATCCCCAATCTATATCATCAGATGTTAACCCCATCAATCTACTAGCCCACTTCCAATCTTGCTTAAGATCTTTGAACGGTCTTGACTTTGGAAGCTTCTTAGAAAACCACTCAGCAAACACGGGAGCACAACAATTTACATACCCCTTTCTCTTCTCATTTCTGTGATGGACACCGAAGTAAAAGTCTCCCAACAACGTAGGCACTAGGTTCTCTTTAATGAACAGGGTGATAGCCTCCACACTTACCCATCCTTTCTCTCCTGGGAACAAACTTATCATTAATGCTAACAGCGCACTGAACTCTAACCACTTCCCTCCCAAAGCAAACATGTGGGCTTCTGTGATAAAAAAATCCAGATTAAATCCCTTCCCTTTACTGGCTTCTAACTCCATCTTCACTCTAAGCATACTCAAATGACAAGCACTTGCAATGTCCTTGTACGGGGGACACTTCTCTGCAGCATAATAGGGAACACCATTCTTGATAGGAATCTTCAGGATGTCAGAAATCTCTTCCATTGTAGGAGCCAAGACGTAGTCAGCAAGCACAAAAATTCTCAACTGAGGGTCATAAAAATTCAACAAAGAATGAAGACTATCTCTCTGATCGACTATAGGTTTGTTCATGTAACCCAAGATCTTCCCATACCGGCTTCTGAAATCGTCTGAAACCTTGTCACTCATCAAGTCCACCAGTTTCTGAATACTTTCAATTTCGGGTTGCGGGAAAGTATAATGAGCATTCCTTTTTCTGGGTATCTCTTGGACTTCTGTCATCTAGAGAAACAATGAATACCAGAACTGGGTACAGAGGCTAAATGCTAACCTGAAATGGAAACACAAACAATTAATGCAAGTATGATGCGATGCAAATGCAATGCAGGCACATGATCAACAACTGGGACTGTCTGGATACGGAACACAGGACCCAAGTGACCAAGAACCAAGATCCTCTGAATAAATCCCCATGAACGAGAATTCAGTCTCAAATAAGCCCCAAAATCAGATATCAGATGACTTAAGAACTCCAAAATCCATGTAGCCTTATCAAATCATAGAACTGTACTGGCAATGAGGTATGATGAGGTCAAGGGTTCCTGCAAACCTGTAAACCCCTCCCAATCTCATGGGTGTGCTCCGGGTCAAACATCACAGACTCTCAAAGCCGAATAGAAATAATATGTTCACCATTTCTTAGAAATGGCTCGTGACCAGATCAGGGAATCGGTTTGGCATTATATACTACTCAGGGAGGCCTCAACGTGAGTCCGGGAAAAAAAGCATCCTTTATAAGTTCCCAGCTTCAAGCGCTGGAATCGAGAAACAATAGTACATTCATCCTGAAGGGTACAATACTATCGTCAGACAACCAGATGCTTTGATTGAGTTCCTATAAAAGAACCAGGCCATCCTATGCGAGTTCCTAGTGGGCCCTCGGGTGCAAATGGGTCTGCCACAAAATATGGTCTGCCATTGTCACCACTGGAGAGGGATGTTTCCACAAAGGTCCTCAATGATCGGTCCCCAGATGCACATAACTATCAAGTTCATGTATTACCCCAGAAAGATTCCAGCATAAATACATTTCCAAGACGGTCGCAAGTCTGGGTGTGGAACTCACTACTACCAACATAGCAAGATGCCATGAAGCCAAAGTGACAGTTCCCCATCCCACAGAAAAAAGGAAACCATAGAAAGATGAACTTTGAGGAGAATAATATGATGATAGAACACACATGGACCCTCTTGGAAAGCTTTGAGGCCTTTGGGATGACTCAGGTGGATTCTTGGATTGCTCAGATCACAAACCCTAGATGCAGATGAACTTGAACTATGCAGATGAAACAAATATGCAATATGAGGTGGTATGCTTATGCTTATGCAAACATGAAAGATCACAAGCCATGGTTTGATAAAGAGTGAGGGAAAATTTGGGGTATTTAAGCCCCTACCCCGCTGCCTACGTACCTCACTGGACATGAGGATCAGAGTCGCCGTAGTTCCCCTAACTAGGGGTGGAAAAGATTGCTTGTGAATTAAGGCTTGAACTGCCTATGTCAATGCTCAGGTATTGTAGGCTCAGACGACGAGTGCGTATCCGTCTTGGATAATGACAAGTAGGAGCAAGTTCGCGGACAGAGTGAAGTAGATGAGAGAAGAATTCCCGAAGTAGATACGATTATTGTTTGTTTGTGTTTTTTAGAGCTTTTTTTTATTGGTGTGGCACAAGAGAATGAACTCAAGCTCTTTTCCATGATATGTGTACCTGTTACTACATTCCAAGATGGAATAATAGAACAAGCACACCAAGTAAGGATAATTTATCCAAGACTTGTTTCCAAGGGCAAGGGCCCAAATTCATTGACTTGTTGAATTTATTAGGTATTTTAGTGATTAAAAATGAAGAAGTGTTTTTTTTATGATTTTCTTGATGAAGATGACCTCATGATCCGACTTGTGCATCATGTTAGACAAATGCATTACTCCAAGATGGAATGAATACATATGCCCCATGGAATAAGGCTATAACACAAGAAGTCACTTCTTTCTTTATTAATGTTTTTTTAGGTTTTGTTTTGAGATGAGAAGAGAAAAAAAAACAAAGGAGCAAAAAGGTAAAAGTCTAAAAATGGGGAAAGACTAAACCTAAAGTTGTCATGCAAAAGTGGTCCTAAGGTTAGTGAGGTTTCAACTATCCTAAGATAAAAGAAGAACCAAGGAGAAACAAAAAGAAGAGGAGGAAAGCTAGCAAGCAACTTACTCCTCTAAAGGAGATAAGTTGCTCCTAAAGGGGGAAGAAAAGAGTTGCCTCATATGATGGCATAAGGCACATCAAAACACAAGGAGAAAGCAACTTAAAAAGGAAAAGGATGAAGAGTTGAAATGTGTATCAACATCCACACTTCTCTTACCATGAGCCCCTGCATGGTTAGCAAAAAACCAACATATGTTCATCAACACAATCATGGAATTAGCATGCTCATAGTTCTAGAAAACCAAGTTAAACCAACATGCCACATAGCGCATACAAGCATTTACGTGTCAAGAACATGAAAACATGCATCAACCAGCAAGCAAATCACCCTAAATAATCATATTCAATGATCCATGGCATTTAAAACTAATCATATTCAATGATCCATGGCATTTAAAACAAGTAAAAGGATCAAACAAGCCCAAAACAGCTCAAATATGGCACACTGCATCAATGTTAACCGTTTAACCAAAGCGTTAACCGGTTAACCAATCCAAACCTGCAGCAATTTACGCAGAAAATATGTGCGTTAACCGGTTAACCAAAGCGTTAACCGGTTAACACTGAAAAAGCAGCAACAATTTCCTGCAGAAAATCAGTTCAAGCATGCAAATAAGCTAAAACAGAGTTAGATCTGAATTTAACCAACCTACAAAGCTGAGGTATGCTTTGGTAGTTGTTGATTGAGTTGGAAATGAGAGATCTCACGGAAAACTTTGAAGATCCGGTGCTAAGCTTCACACTTCGTGCAAAATAAATGCAAGAACAAGGTCTTGATGCAGAATTTTGGATCCAAAAGCACTTCCAATTCCCAAACCAGATCTAAATCACCAATTAAACCATCAAAAAGATGCAAAGAAGCTATTGATGGAGGTCTAGTTCCAAGATCTACACACCTTAAGGCAATGTTATGTGATCTTCAAAGAGGAACTTATAGTGAATTTGGAAAATGTGGGAGAGAAAATGAGAGAAAAGTGAGAGAGAAGAGTGAAAATTCAGAATGAGAATGAAAAATGAGAGAGCTCTCCCTTAGTTTGGAAAGAAATGGATTAAATATGGTTTAGGTTTGGGGCCCAAAATTTAGGCTTGGGATCCAAAAAATATGGTTTGGTAAAGTGATTAGGATTTAGCAATGGAATTAGGCTTGGATTAATGATCTAGGTCCTTCTCCACAATTCAAATGAATAAAAAATCAGAAATTTGGAAATTTGGAGCCAAATCACATGCTGAATTTGCTGCTGGAATTAAAAATTCGCAGCCGTTAACCGGTTAACCAAAGCGTTAACCGGTTAACGCCAGTGAATTTTGAATTTTCCCTCCTTTTGGTGGGAAACCTCAGGAATAAACCGGCGCCAACCGTCCTGACCTGATTTTGATCCTCAATCCCTTTTTAGGTCCTTGACCATGATATCAAACTTGTAACAGGCCTTGTGAGCTTTGAATTTCCCTGATGATTGATCACATGCCTTATGCTAGAATATGCAAGTGCTATGCTTCATTTTTCTATGCACAATGATAAGGACATGACATGCTGATGATGATTATGATATGATGACGATGCTAAACAGGAGAGGGAAAATTTGGGGTATTACAGGGTGCAACCCCCGCTATCAGACAGAGAATTGGTTGATCTTTTCATAGAGACCTTGCAGGGACCGTACTTGGAGAGGTTGAGTGGCAGTGGAACTTCGAGTTTCTCAGACTTGGTGATAATTGGAGAATGCATTGAGAGTTTTATCAAGATGGGAAAGATCCAAGGTATTTCAGAGATCCCGACTGATGAGAATGAATCTTTTGTCGGTTCACAAGAAAAGGATGTAATTGATGCAATCTGGGAAGATCCTCAAACTCCATTGACTTATAAACAGTACCTGTGCATCCCAACTGCTCAGAGTCAACAAGCTTCTGAATTCGTATGTCAGATGTCATTGAATATTGAACCTCCTCAGTACCAACAACGACCATGCCAACAGAAATATGCTCCGTAAAGGCGTCGTTACTACACTAAGAGACCAAAAAGGTATTTTGATCCATTGTCAGTGTCATACAGTCAGATACTTCCACGCCTGATCGATAGTGGGTTGATAGAGCCAAAGAAACCAGGTCCGGTGCCTTTTCCATATCCACCAAGTTTTGATCCCAGTGTTCGATGTGGTTTCTATGGCAATGCACCAGGTCATTCATCTGAAAAATGCAAGTCTCTCAGGGATAAGGGTCAGGATTTGATTGAGTCTGGATTGATTTCAGTGACGCCTCTGGGCATTCAAGTTAACAAGTCTTCGCTTGGTCATGTGGGTTCATCAACTCTTGTTATGGAGGAAATTATTGAGGATAGGTGTGAAGGTGATTCTCAGATTGATTCTGGAGAGCGACTATGGGGATGGTTAGTTTACGTACTGCATTTTCATCCCTACTAAGGGGAACTACGTCACTCTGATTCTTCATTGGTCTTTGGTCAATGGAGATACGTAGGCAGAAGATTGTCAGGTCTTTCCAAGCAAACTTATGTGACAACTTCATTTTATGTGTCACTCTTTTCTCCAGACGTCTCGTGTCAATGTTTGAACGTCGAAAGCTTCAGGTCAGAATAATTGAGAATGAAGCTGACATGTGGCCATTTGATTGAAGACTGTAAATTCCATAAGGAAAAGGTTGCTGACTACTGAAAGTATTCAAGACCAACAGGTCCAGACGGAGTCAAGTCTCCTCAATGATGGCATCGCTAAGTTTTCTTTACTGCATTTTCATGTGTAGCTTTTATATGTTTGTTTGAACATTTGTATGCATGCATGAATCTTGTTTTTTTTAATGTTAATTAATGAAATGCACATGTTTTTCTTGAAGTAATTCATTCGTATTTTACTTTTAATTTTGTGTATGTGCATTTTTGCAATACCAACTGTCTTTCTTAAACTTTGTGATGGAGGATGACGAAATGAAAATTCCAAAATCTCCATTTGTGTGCTCTTGAATAAGACCCTGTTGACGATGTACAAGCTTTGTTTCAAATTCCTAAACACCGGAGATATAAGGGAGATAAACCTTCGTTAACCCCTTTGAGCCTTGAAGTAGGAGTTTCTTTTCACATGAAAAAAACCATAACATTTAACCCGGGGTAGGGTAGGTGTCAGCTAGTTGGACCAAGCGTTCAGACTTTCACAAAGGAGTGTATTTGAGGATCCATTACCTTTCCTTCCAGCACATCAGGAGGTCCAAGGACTAGAAACCACAATGGTTGTACCAAATAAAGAGGTCCAAAGACCGGAACCCATAACGGTTATCCCTCATCAACTGAAAGTGAGATAGTTACAACCCTTACAAAACAATCAAGACAAACTTGTGTCACACGATTTTAAAAAAAAATAAAAAGCCCGCTAAGTCGAAACTTGAAAACAAGCGACTTAGGCAAAAGTTAGGGCATCCCGCTGGACTCCAAAGTAAAAATAAAAGATTCAAAAGGATCATCCAGTAAAAAATTAGGGATAAATAAAAAATGAAAGCGAAATGCGAAAAGGATTGCACAGGAAAAATCCTTAAACAAAAACAAGTCGTGTGATACAGGCACAAAAGACAATAGGGGTGACTGTTACGCCGACAATCGAAGTGGTGCTTAAACTATTAGAGTCATTGGTTCCTCAACCATCACAAAAACCTTAGGAAAGGTGAGCGCTTGTGAAAACTAGATGAACATAAGAATGGAAGGACATCACAAAGATGGGTGGGCACATATAAACTTTGAGCCTATATCTTTGTTTCTATAACCGTGAACCAGGCCACGATACAAACCCCAAAAGTCCTAACTGAAACAGGGTTAATTCGAGAGTGTACTACCACAAGATAACGTTCCTGACTCCTATGAGTTATGCTAAAAAGATATTTGTCGGTATTGCATGTGCATGTTTTCTAAAAAAAAAATCCATGTCGTATCTTAACTAGTGAGTCGCTCATAAAGGTTTGCGACATCTTTTCAATAAAAGCTTCAGGATTAACATGTGTGTTGCATTAGAATAATCATTCTCAGAATAAAACATTTTCTGCTTGCATACATTTGTTTCGCATTAGAGAAGTTCACATATGGAACCTCAATCTAGAAGCTTGATCTTACCAACTTGAGAAGGCGGAAACTTCTGAAGGACATTCATGTCAAGGGGCATTTTTCCAAGAAACTTCGTTGAATAGGGACTTTTCCAACCAGTTGGGTTAAATGCATCCAATCCGGGACAATAACGTCGATCAATCTCTTCAAATTCTAGCCAAACTGGGGTAATCACTTCAAGATTTAAATCTCTCACAGAGCAGTTATCCTGGGCGTTTTCTCCAAAGCAAGGCTCGTACTTGGGCAGGTCACCCTAGAAGCTCTTGAAGTTACACTCTCCAGAAGACGGTTAATCAGATGCATCTACCCAAGGTTCAGAATACTGTGGCAGAACACCTCATGATTATGCAAGATCTTGAGGCAAATTTCTTCATGGACCATACAATTTAAGGTGATTACTTCGAGATACCCAAGAGTTTGAAAACACTGAAGCATTTCGGATGCCAGGTTTTCTGTAAAATCCTCTTGAGACAATCTTACAGTATGTAAGACATTTCACATAATGAATGTCTGATGATTAATCCCAGTAAGGCGCGAGAAGCGTGTTTCCCTGATCATAGAATTTCTCCTCAATTATTATGGTCTCTTCATCTGATCATCATACACGACTAAACTCTAGTAGTCATTAGCATCTTCGTGGTTAAAGTCCAATCTCTGTTGGCATCTCCTCAACCATGACCAGTTGGCATCTATATGCATCCAACCTCTCACTTCAGTGGAGTGTGGCAATCTTCGCTTTGTTTTCCTTCGGCCCTTGAGTCGATATTGTTGTTTTCTTCGGCCCTTGAGGCGATATTGGTGTTTTCTTCGGCCCTTGAGTCGATATCATCAATTCTGTTTATCGACCTTTGAGTCGATGTCATTGCTTGCATTGCCTCGGCCCTCGAGTCGATATTGTTGTTTTCGTTTCTTCGGCCCTTGAGTCGATATCATTACCTTTGTTTCCTCGACCCTTGAGTCGATATTGGTACTTTGTTTCCTCGACCCTCGAGTCGATATTGTTGCTTTCATTTTCTCGACCCTTAAGTCGATATTGTCATTTTGTTACCTCGACCCTTGAGGCGATATTTTAATTTCTTACGACCTTTGAGTCGATGTCATAGTCTTCACTTCTTTAACCCTTTAGTTGATACCCAGTGAGTTTTTCATAAAAAAAATCAAAATCATATCAAGGTTCAACCATACTTGGTTCATTTCTACCCAGGGCATGTGTGCATATCCTTTTGCTTACAGGTAACAGTTTCAGACTGAATTCGAAAGCGAGATTAGAGTTTCTTCGGGAGTACGAGACGTTCTTCCCTCTTGACAATTAATAGACCTATCCATGATTCAAAATAAGGTGCATAATATCTCATATGGGATATGATGTTTTTCAGGAACCCTCGCGAGAAAAATTCTTCCACAGTCTATGCAGTCTGGGGCAGTTATGTCAAGATTCAGCGAATCTCTAAGAGTTTGAAAACACTGAAGCGATTTGGATGCCATGTCTTTTGTAAAATCCTCTTGGATTGATCTTCAAGCAGTCAACTAGTCCAGAAAATACAAGATGTCACTAGATGATATTCCCC
Organism: Lathyrus aphaca; assembly: GCA_963966055.1. Taxonomy (NCBI): domain Eukaryota; kingdom Viridiplantae; phylum Streptophyta; class Magnoliopsida; order Fabales; family Fabaceae; genus Lathyrus; species Lathyrus aphaca. The sequence goes on from OZ014520.1 coordinate 503,916,788, forward strand.
TGTAGAGTTGTTACTCTTTTCTCGAATCATAGTTAGGTTTGATCACGTGGTCTAATGTCAAGTGACTAATCAAATTGATCGCCTTGTCCCGTGTCAATGAACTTATTGTGGATGGATTTCTTGATACCATTCTCTCATTAGATTGTTCGATGTTGTTTTGAGTCGTAAATCGCTTGATATTACGTGCTCGTCTTCCTGGTTATAGATCATTTGATACCATTTCCTTAGAAGATCGCTTGATCTTGTCTGGTTTGTAAATTGCTCAATATTACAATACCATAAAAGTCTATCGTCGCTATGGCATGCCAGTAGTCATCTGGCGTTGTTCAAAAGACAGTTTCAAAGTCCACCGTCGCTGTGGCAAGCCAATAGTCATCTGGCATTGTTTAAAAGACATCTTCTTGGTTACTAGTTACTTGTTACCTCATCAGGGTTTGCGGTAGCTCTTCTTTGGTTGGGTTTATTTCCCATTTCTTTTGTTTATCCAATAGAGTGCAAATTTCAGGGTTATTTTAGTATTCAACCATAGTTCATCTTGAACGACCGACAACCGATGCTTTCGTCCTTTTCAGATTAACATATGTTTGAATAGGGGCAGCTGTAACACTCCAAACTTGCCCTCTCTTTTTTATCTCATTTAGCATATCATTTTCATATTTTTGCATCACATCTCTACATAGAAAGATGAAGCATAAATTGAAGCATAACATGGAGATGGAAATGATTTCACTCCAGGTGCAGTTGTTCAGTTCGCGATTCGATTCAGATGGACGTTTGACCTAATCTTGGTTAAACTATCGAGGGATTGTTTTAATTGCAATTCATCTGTGCATGTGAAGTTTCTCTGGCCGTCAAGTAAGGGTTTATTTTCTCAGAGAATGGTTCAGGAGAATTCGAGGTGATTCAGGTTTATTTGTTCAGAGACTCAGAGATTGATTGATTCAGAGGATATGTCTCAAGAGCAGTAGAAGTTTTGTTCATTTTATCAGAGATTCAAGAGACAGTGCAAGTTGTTTTATGGTTGTGTATGTGGGTTGGTGATAGCTGATTCCTTCCCTAAAAAAATTACTCCATACCCATTTTCTTATCCGATCATTTTCAATCATTCACTATTCCTTTCAATAGTCATTCTATAACCCATTTTTGACCCATTTTATCCATTTCTTTTTAATTATTCTTCTTTTTTTCCTAACCATTTTATTTCTAAAGAAACCATTTCCATTTTTGTTATCCAAAAGCCCATCCTTTTATTTTTATTAAATCCTTTTATTTTTATTAAATCCCACGTTTATAGTCCAAGTCATATCACAAAGTCTTTTGGCCTTTGTTGACTTTACAAAATTGTAGAGAAAATGAATTTCAATTTTTGTTCTCTCAAGATTTTGTAATACAAGCTGGGACCACCTTCAGCTTTCACACGTGAGTTAACTAGCCTAATGCCTTCCTATACACACCCATAGCACTTGATAACATGTGGGAAACGTCAGCTAAAACACAACGAGCATGAGAATTAAACGCAAAAATATCACCAACAAGCAGAAGTGAACACACACATAATCCCATATCAAAACACGTTCAGAAGTCACACGAAACGCAAGGCAAATGTTCAGTATCTATCACAGATTATTCATGACCAAAAGGAAATAACTTGGAAAAATTTCAGTTAAGAATAATAACAAATTGAGTAACAGAATGAGAAGAAAAAAGACTCTAACAAAAAAAACAAAATTCATTCATTCTTCATCACAATTGAAAAATTCGATCTCCTTCATCACACAAAAACAACAAAAATCCAATTTGTTTTCTTCATAACGTAAATCCAAAACCATAAGCCTTCACCATCACAAAAACAAGATCGAATTTCATGACCTTCATCTTCATCAAATAACCAAAAATCATTCACATCAATAAACCTCATCTTCTTTAATTGAATCAGAATCGAATTCAATCTTCTTCACCAAAACTAAGTTCATCATCCTGCTTCATCGAACCAAATCAACCTTGAACCTCCAATAAAATTCAAGCGAATATGCATCTGCATCCTTCTCTGTCAAACCAAATCCACAACATCCTCACCATTCATCAATTGGAATCATCATCATCGTTGCTTGGCATCGATCATAGATTTTTCGTATCCATCGGTCATCATCAAAGATTGATCTCTATCTGCTCCTATGTGTAACCGACGCAAGCCACATCGTCATAGGTTGGTGATTATTCTACCTTTGATTTTTGCTGTTGCGGTAGAGTTTTTGTTTCTGAATCTTTGATCCATGTGTTGAACGCTTGTTTGATTTTTTTGTTGTTGTTAGTTACGAATTCGTGATGTGGGAGTAGTTTTAGCTAAGGTGTGTGTTTATTGTGCGGTGGTTAGGGGTGGTTCTCTGGGGAAGGTTGGTCGGCATTAGGTCGAAGAAGATGAAGATGAACGTGAAGGAGGGAGTGCGGCGAGGTGTAACACGGTGGGAGAACTGACTTTTAGTTATGTTGCGGATAGCAAGAGTCGCCACCGACTTTTATTTTATCCAAAGGAAAGGCATAAAAGAACAGGAAAGACCTTTTAAAATATTTTTGGGTCCAGGGGGTAGGTTATGTAAAGGGAAGGTGTTAGCACCCTTTACATCCATGGTTATCCATGGGCTCTTAGTTACTTAGCTCACTTTGAATTGTTTTTGAAAATGTGGAGTGTGTGAATAGAAATTTTCATAAGAGTTTGATAATGATCCATTTACGGATGCGTAAAAAACTTGTGTTTGAAAATTGTTTGAAATTTGTGAAGTATTTGAGAAATTTTGAATAGTGAGCAAGTAACTATGAGGAACCTACCCTAAAGTTTAAGTCTTTCTGTTCTTTATCCTTTAAATGGTAAGACTATCCCTATTATTAAGGAATAGGTAGTCATTACCTTGGATGTAAGGGACTAATAAGGGTCATCTGTTAATGTTGGCAACTGTGGGGTGTATTAAGCAATTTTTGGAGGGACTGTCATCATTATTCGAAAGGGACAAGATCATTACGAAGGCAACCGTTTAAGGGACTTAATCTTTTATTATGAAGGGACTAGATGACTTTTCTTTTAAAGGGACTTTTGCTTTATACACCCTACTTGACCTTTTAATTAGGCAACAATGAGGGGTAACCCTAGAAAGTGAGATGGCGATCAAAGATCGACTTACGTGTGTGAGTGTTCAATTTAATATTTATCTTTTGAATTAGGTGATCTAAATTAATTTTAAATAACATACATGTTTACACTCCCTATTTTTACTAACCATGGCATAAAATTAAATAATTTAAACATTATAAAAATATTTACACCAAGGAGCAATTACAAAATAATAATAAAGCAATTTAAATATAATAAGCAAAAATAATAAATAAGCAAGAATAAATAAATAATTATAATAGGGGTTAGTGAAAATAATAATAATAATCATAATTTAAAAATAAATGGGGTTAGTAATAAACATGGTTAATAATAATAATAAACAAAAAGATTATAATAAACAAAATTTTAATGGTTAATAGAAAAAATTATAAACAATTATATCAATTATTATAAAATTTAAAATTATAAACAAATTAAATAAATTATGAACCTATTATGAAAAATAAATTATCATTAAAAGTTAAATTAGCAATTTTTTGAACATATAATAGAAATTATTTACATACAAAATTACATTATAAATAATTTATAGAATATTTACATATTATGAAAATTGGATTAATTATAATTATATTTTTAAAAATTAGAAATTAAAATCACAAAATAAAATTAGGTTTTTTAATTGTTTAGAAAAAATAAATTAGGGTTTGTAAAATATTAGGGTTTCTTTTAGAAAAATATTTTAATGTTTATAACTTAATATACAGTATTATTTAAATACATAATAATAAAAACAAAACTAATTTTAGAATTTTTAGAAAATAATTTTTAGAATTTAGAAAATATAAGATATATATATATATATGTATTATTTTAGAATTATTTAAATATATATATATATATATATATATATATATATATATATATATATATATATATATATATATATATATATATATATATATATATATATATATATACATGATTAATTCTAATTAATAATAAGAAAACAATTAAACAAATCAATTAAACAAATTAAAACAGAAAAAGAAAAAAATTGAAACTTACCTGGGGCAGGGATCGAACCCACGCCCTAGGCCTCATTCTCCTTGTACCAGCAGTCTAACCACTGGGCTGCGCATGCCTTGTGAACACTGTATGAGTACTGATCAATATATATCAAACCTGAAAAATACAAAGAAAATGAACAAAAAAACGCTGAAGCAGGGATTCGAACCCCTGCCCTGGTCTTCACACGCGCGCAAGCTTACCACTACACCATCAGCATCATTCAACAAATTAAATACAAATAAAACTATATAATATAAAACAAAATTCGAATCCCAGGCTGCGCGCGAAAACTTCATCTTCCTCGTTTGAATTTCCTGCGAAAATAGCTAGGGATTTTGCTGCACATTTTCCTGCGAGTTTCAAAATACAGAAACCTACGAATTTGAACAAGCACCAAAACAGTGAAATTTCTCAAAATTAATTTGTGAATTATGATTCCCAGAATTCACATGATTATGCTGTGTTCTTAGAATTCATTTATTTTAGGTTTATCATGGAACCCTAAAAGCTTGGCCGAAACCCTAGCAATGGTGATTCCTCCATCTTGGACCTAAAATCAAATTAATTTATCCAGAAAGCATCCAAACATCATCATAAACACAAACCAACAGTTAGTTTTCATTAACAATATGTAAATCATTCAAATCGAAATTTTTTAAAACATGAACAAAGTGCATTCGATTTTCACAATTTAGGGCATGAATGAATGATGTTATGATCCAAAATCAATCACTGAACTTCAAGGAACAAATTGCAACCTTTGGTTTGTCTTGAAAAGGGCTATAAGTGCCAAACCGAATTGGAGTTTTTGCTTGAATTTTTGAAGTGTGAAACTTACTCTTGGGAGGCAGAAAAATCGTGGCTTGCATTAGGTTTGTGTCAAGTACTTATAGGATGATATATTAGGTCAGAAAAATTGATCATTTGTGTGGAAGATTTGATCTAAAAAGATTCAAAAAGATGGCCTTTGAAAATCAAATTTTTTTGCATAAACATTTGCTATTTTGGTATGATTCTCATTACTCTTGTATCAATCAAGTCTAAATATAATTTAAGACCTTCTAGAAACCAAATCAAATTTAATTTTCATTATTTTATATTTTATTTGATTTTACAATGATTTTTTAATATAAAAATCATAATAAATAAAAACAAAATGAATAAAATTATGAATAAATCAATTTAATTTCGTGCAAGATGTTTTGATGTGGATTGGGTCATTATTTGGCAAGCCCATTTGGAAAAAATTGGTTTTAGACCTCCATTTTCTTCATAAACCAACCCAAAATTTCCCAACTTTGCAACGGCACACATCCTTCAATTTTAAAGCTATGAGGGTGTTCTTGGACATTTTGAAAAGCTTGAAGAGTCCTCTAAACAACCCCACTGGTTTCATGTCCATATCATTTACCAATCTCAAGTTATGCCCTTTTGAAGTTGTTGACTTTTTGTTGACTTTCAAAAGGACCTATAATGTCTTAGCTCATACCTTCCAAATGAAGCATTTTTGGGCTTGGCTTGTGAGACACAAAGTTGTAGAGAATTCAATTTCCTTCAAAATGAGCTTTGGATGGAGACTTGGTGATGAAGCATGTGAAAGTTATGGCTGGTCAAAGTTCAGTTGACTTTTACTGAGGAAACCCTAATTTAAAAACTCCTGATTCTTGATGATCTGAAATCTCCTTGATGAATCATGATCAACCCTTGATCAAATGATGAATTTTACTTCATATACTTGATGTTGGCAAAAAATCATGAAGTTTGACTTTGGTTTGACCACAGTTGACCTCAGTTTGACTTTTTAACTGCTTTGACTGATTTTGACTTATCTGATCATCTGACTGAGCAAACTTCTAAGAAAAGTCTTGAAACTTGTCATGGGGGTTTTTAAACACATATAAGATGTTATGAAGCTCACTTGAAGTCTTGGAAGTCCATTTAGCCTGATCAAAGTCAAAACCCTAGTTTTGGATACACTGCTTAGGAGGTGCATTGTCTGAGGGAATTGTTAACTCTTCTGACCAATTGTGAACCTTGTGAACCTTGTGAACCATCATAAAATGTCTTGTTAACCTTATGGGAGGTATTGTGAACCTTGTGAACCTTGTGAACCTCATAAAGTGACTTGTAGACTTCATGAACCTCATGAAAGGTCTTGTAAGTGTTGTGAATCTTGTGAACCTCATAAAGTGACTTGTAGACTTCATGAACCTCATGAAAGGTCTTGTAAGTGTTGTGAATCTTGTGAACCTTGTGAACCTTCTTAGCACACAAAGTCTTGTATTGTGAGGGCAAATTTTGGGGTGCAACAGCTGCCCCTGTTCAATTATTTGAAACCTGAGGGGTTAGATTGGTATATTTGCCAGTCATGACCTGGAAGGTTGAAGGGGATTGAACACAAAAGCCCAAAAATTTGCACTCACCAGTGCATAGAGTGATACAGGTGACTAGTTGAATATGCTTGAGTGGGCTTAAATATGCCACTTGGAGAAAAAGTTCTTCAGATACGTTTCTTGGAGGATAAAGCAGTCCAAAATATGAAGGTATGATGATAACTTTCAGGAGGATAAAGCAGTCCTGATGGATGGTATACTTTCAAGAGGATAAAGCAGTCCTAATGTGATAATAAGCTTTCAGGAGGATAAAACAGTCCTGAAATATTTGATAATATGCTTTCAGGAGGATAAAGTAGTCCTGAGATATTGATAATATGCTTTCAGGAGGATGAAGCAATCCTGAGGTAATGATGATAGCTATCAGGAGGATGAAGCAGCCCTGAGGTAATAATATGATTTCAGGAGGATAAAGCAATCCCGAAGTACAAGAAGCTGTCAGGAGGATAAAGCAGTCCTGAGGTAATAATATAATTTCAGGAGGATAAAGCATTCCTGAGGGATAAGAAGCTGTCAGGAGGATAAAGCATTCCTGATGTAGTAATAATGATAGCTTTCAGGAGGATAAAGCAATCCTGATGGAATAATAAGCTTTCAGGAGGATAAAGCAATCCTGAGGAATGATAACTTTTCAAGAGGATAAAGCAGTCTTGATAATCACAAATTGTTGATGAAGTTTGTTTGCTGGAGCATTAACCTGAAAACAAGGTAGCATTCTGTATGATAGTATTAGCTTATGCATTATGTATGCATGTATAATATGATGCCCTTAAGTAGTGTATTATGTATGTATGGATATGTATGTTATGGTATGATGTAAATGATGTATGTATGATATGATGCTGCCGGAAGCGTCTGGATATCTTCGTATAATAACTGCTGGCCAGGGAAAATAAATCCCGATTCGTTGTTGAAGAATATGAGGAACTCGTTCCCGTCTTGTTTTGATAATATATTATACATAACCTCCCGTATGCTGGGGATAGCAAGGTATATATAACCTCTCGTCTGCTGGGGATAGCAAGGTATATATAACCTCCCGTCTACTGGGGATAGTAAGGTATACATAATCTTCGTCTTCGTTTGATGGTAGGATAGATATAACATCCCATCTTCGTTCGTCGTACCCTTATTGGAAAGTAAATTCCCGAATATCCGTATGAGGATAAAAGATATGGATATAAATTCCAGGGGAGATGTGACTTTATGAAGATGGACTTATCCTACTGAGGGTTTTGTAACTGTCTTGTGGAGATGAACTAGTGAAGCTTCGTTGAAATCCTCCCCTCGTTCGTCTTTAGTAAATACTATTACTGCATTTTCATGCATTTCTGGTAAACATCAATCATATTAAGCATACATGCATTTCTTGTAAACATCAATCATATTCAAAAGCATACATACATTCAAACACAACCAATGGACGTTTCGCTTATGTAAATAGGGTAAAAGTAAATCTGGATTCAAAAGATGGAATTTATTTATATCAAAAAGTGACCCATACACGGGTAAGTTTGTACAAGGAGACATAAATCCTAGTAAGAGGATTTTGTCATAAAATTTTATAAAACAAAGAGAATCAGCTATGTGGGAAATAATCCTATTGAGTTTCAATTCTACTATTGCCATTATCTTCAAGTATCTCATCTTCTGCTGTTGAGACGGAAACGATTGGATTGAGCTTTATCTGTTCGAGCTTGAGTAAGTAATACAACTGGTTGTAGTTTCATGGATGATCCAAACGAGACATAATCATACGCTTTAATCCCTAACTTTTGCTTGGATTGCCCTTTCAGGTTTTCAATCCACCGGGATACCCTTTTTTGCCCAAGCCGCCTTTTCAGGTTTTCGACTTGCCGGGTGTACATCTTTTTATATATATCCCTAATTTTTGCCCAAACCCTTTTGGTTTGCCGGGATGCCCTTATTTTTGCCTAGGCCTGTCAACCTAGTGGGTCTCTTTTTATGCGTGGTATTTTTTAACTATGTCTGCGTTTACAGGCTGTGGAAAGTTTTCACCATCCATAGTAGTAAGTATCATGGCACCTCCTAAGAACATTGTCTTGACTACAAATGGTCCTTCATATGTTGGAGTCCACTTGCCCCTAGGATCACCCTGTGGTAATATGATACGCTTGATTACCAAGTCACCGGCCTGATATACCTTTGGTTTAACCTTCTTGTTAAAAGCTTTGATCATCCGTTTCTGGTACATCTGGCCATGACAAACTGCTGCTAACCTCTTCTCATCAATCAAATTTATCTGGTCAAGTCGAGTCTGAATCCACTCATCTTCATCCAAGCCTGCATCCTTCATAATTCTTAAGGAGGGAATCTGAACTTCAATGGGTAGAACTGCTTCCATACCATAGACTAAAGAGAATGGGGTTGCCCCTGTTGAAGTACGTATTGTAGTACGATAACCATGAAGAGCAAATGGTAACATCTCATGCCAATCCTTATAAGTAACAGTCATCTTCTGTACAATCTTCTTAATGTTCTTATTAGCAGCTTCAACTGCCCCATTCATCTTTGGCCGATACGGAGAAGAGTTGTGATGCTTAATCTTGAACTGCGTGCAGAGATCAGTAATCATAGTATTGTTCAGATTAGAGCCATTGTCAGTAATAATCCTTTCAGGGATGCCATACCTACATATGAGATTATTCTTAATGAATCGAGCCACAACATTCTTAGTAACAGATGCAAATGAAGCTGCCTCTACCCACTTCGTGAAGTAATCAATAGCAACCAGGATGAAGCGATGCCCATTAGAAGCAGTAGGCTTGATCTCACCAATCATATCAATGCCCCACATGGCAAAGGGCCAAGGAGCAGTCAACACATTCAATGGTGATGGAGGTACATGGACTTTATCAGCATAAATTTGACATTTGTGACATGTTCTGGAGTGTTGATAGCAATCAGCTTCCATAGTAGACCAATAGTAACCTGCTCTCAATATCTTCTTTGCCATAGTATGTCCACTAGAGTGAGTGCCAAAGATCCCATCATGCATATCTTCCATAATCTCAATTGCTTCCTTCTTATCCACACAACGAAGCAAAGTTGAATCATGATTGCGCTTGTACAAAATCCCATTACTCAACAAGAATTTAGCAGAAAACCTTCTCAGGAACTTCCTATCTTTGACAGATGCCCCTTCATGGAACTCCTGAGCTTCAAGATATCTTTTCACTTCATAGAACCAAGGCTTCTCCTCTGCCCCTTCAGTGTCAATCTCATTGCAGTATGCAGGCTTTTCAAATCTATCAATAGTAATCTTGGGAGCTTCATCATCCCAGCTGATCTCAATCATGGATGCCATGGTGGCTAATGCATCTGCCAACTGATTCTCTCTTCGTGGAATATGTCCAAAGGTAATCTCTTTGAAATGTGGGATCAAAGACAACACATGCTCTCTGTAAGGAATGAGGTTATCATGCTTGGTATCCCAATCTCCTTTGATCTGACTTACTACCAGGGCTGAATCTCCATACACATCAAGGAACTGAATCTTCATATCAATAGCAGCTTTAATACCCAGGATACATGCCTCATACTCAGCCATGTTATTGGTGCAATAGAAACAAAGTCTGGCAGTAATCGGGGTATGACAACCTTCAGGGGAACTAATCACAACACCAACACCATTACCAAGTGCATTGGATGCACCATCAAAAACCATAGTCCATCGGGATCCTTGTTCAGGTCCGTCATATTGTCCAGGTTCTTTGGTAATAATCATAATGTCTTCATCAGGGAATTCAAAACTCATTGACTGGTAATCATCTACCGCTTGATGAGCCAAATGATCTGCTACAACACTTCCCTTAATGGCCTTCTGAGTAGTATACTGTATGTCATATTCTGTCAAGATCATTTGCCATCTTGCAATTCTTCCGGAGAGAGCAGGTTTCTCAAATATGTACTTGATTGGATCCATCTTCGAAATCAATAAGGTAGTATGAGTCAACATATACTGTCTTAGTCGGCGAGTAGCCCATGCCAAAGCGCAACAAGTTTTCTCGAGCAGTGAGTATCTTGTTTCACAGTCGGTAAACTTTTTGCTAAGGTAGTATATTGCCTGCTCTTTTCGACCAAACTCGTCATGTTGCCCCAAGACACACCCATTGAGTTGTCTAACACTGTTAAGTACATAATCAAGGGTCTTCCATCAACTGGTGGCATAAAAATTGGAGGTTCTGGAAGATATCTCTTGATTTCATCAAAGGCAGTCTGGCATTCATCATTCCATTCCATCACCTGGTCTTTCTTCAGCAACTTAAAGATTGGCTCACAGATGGCAGTTAATTGGGAAATAAATCTTGCAATGTAATTCAATCGTCCCAAGAAACCTCTAACTTCCTTCTCAGTACGGGGAGCTGGCATCTCTCGTATAGCTTTTACTTTTGCAGGATCCACTTCAATACCTTTTCCACTGACAATGAAACCCAGGAGCTTACCAGACCTAACTCCAAAAGTACACTTGTTTGGATTTAATCTCAACTTGTATTTCTTTAACCTCTCAAACAATTTATGTAAATGATCAAGATGTTGTTCTTCATTCTGAGATCTGGCTATCATATCATCCACATATACCTCTATCTCATGATGAATCATATCATGAAACAAAGCCACCATAGCACGCTGATATGTTGCCCCTACATTCTTCAAACCAAATGGCATCACCTTATAGCAAAAGGTTCCCCACTGTGTAACAAATGTTGTCTTCTCCATGTCTTCAGGAGCCATCTTGATTTGATTGTAACCAGAGAAACCGTCCATGAAAGAGAATACCTTGTGCTGAGCAGTGTTGTCTACCAGAACATCAATATGAGGAAGTGGAAAGTCATCTTTGGGGCTGGCCTTGTTCAAATCTCTGTAATCTACACACATACTTACCTTACCATCTTTCTTAGGAACTGGTACCACATTTGCAACCCACTGAGGATAAGAAGTCACAGCTAAGAACCCTGCATTGAACTGTTTCATTACCTCTGCTTTGATCTTCTCTGACATTTCAGGACGCATACGACGAACCTTCTGTTTCTTTGGACGACAATCTTCTTTTACTGGTAAACGGTGAACCACAATGTCTGTATCCAACCCTGGCATATCTTCATAAGACCAAGCAAAGATCTCCACATAGTCACGTAACATCTGAATCAACCTGCTCTTGACACCATTCTCTAAATCAGCCCCTATCTTGACTTCTTTCCTGTTTTCTTCAGTTCCCAGATTCACAACTTCGACTGGCTCTTCATGTGGCTGTATGGCTTTCTCTTCTTGTTGTAACAACCTAGCAAGCTCTACAGGTACTTCACAATCGTCCTCATTTCCGTCTTCAGTTTGATAGATCAGATTCTCGAAATTATAATTGGCAATAGTAGAACTGTTATCAACAGGATCCAGAGTGGATGAGGATCTGCATTTTAGTGATGTGGGTGTGTGTAAGAACACATAGCTGATAAAGCAAAAGTAAAAGAAAAGAAAGACAAGGAACACAATATTTACTAAAACGAAACGTCCACTGATTTTTATTGAATGAAATATGAAAATGAAATGACATCCCGTAACAAGCACACATTGTGCCCCGGGTAAGGCACAAGGCTTAAGAGTTCAATTGTTCAAGAAATTACAAACTTAAAAAGCAACAACACAGTGATAGTATTTACTCCTGACTAAAGGAGATAGGGATAACATCTTCAGCTTTCCAATTATTGAGTCCAGCACCCACAGTAGGAAAAATCCAAGCATCCAGATTGTAGTCTTCATCATAGTCTCCCACAACATTGATCTGATCTTTCATAACCCCTTGATTGGTGATACGAACAGCACGAGCACGACGAACAGCTTTCTGGGATTCTGCAGTGAAACCCAAACCAAACTTGTCAGACTTGTATGGGATATCAGGAAGCTGACCCCAAATAGTACAACCACCTTCATCCACCACAGCTCTAGCATCTTTAAGGGAGGCCATTGCCATTGTTGGAGGTATTCTGGTGATCACATGAACTTTCTTGGCAACCGGAGGAGCTACATAATCATTAACAATCCAAGGAACCACTTCAAATGTCTGACACGGAGTTTCAATGTATTCACCTTCCATTTCTAGATACTTGAAAGTATTCACATGGCTGACAAAGTATTCTTCTTCTCCATAGACAGTAACAACCTTTCCTTCCACCGGATATCTTAACTTCTGGTGTAATGTAGAGGTTACAGCACCTGCCCCATGGATCCAGGGACGACCAAGCAGACAAGAGTACGAAGGACGAATATCCATCACAAAAAATGTAGCATTAAAAACCTGAGGCCCAACTTTGATTGGGAGATCAATTTCCCCATGTACTACTCTTCTAGAACCATCAAAAGCTTTCACCACTATACTACTGGGCTTCAGCACAGCATCTTCAGGACTCAGCTTGTTCAGGACTTCTTTGGGCAACACATTTAGAGAGGAACCATTGTCTATCAGTACATGTGACAGGGTAGTGCCCCTGCATTCAATTGAGATATGCAGAGCCCTGTTGTGATCCCTCTTGGCAGGGGTCAAATCAGCATCAGAAAACCCTAACCCATTATCATAAGTCAGGTGGGCAACACAATTCTCAAACTGGTCAACAGAAATTGCATTGGGTACATGAGCAGTCTTCAGAAACTTGATCAAAACTTTTGCATGAGCTTCAGAACATAACAACAAGGACAACATAGAAATCTTTGAGGGAGTATGCCCCAACTGATCAACAATTTCATAATCACTCTTGCGAATGATTTTCAATACTTCTTCCATCTGCTTAGAGAGATCATCAGCAGCTGGTACATCAGTAGGTACTGGTTCAATAACAGGACTCTTGCCCCGAGCATCAGTAGTGGAGGTAATAGCAGGAGCAACTGCATTCTTGGAAGTAACTGGAGGAGAGAAGACTATTCCACTACGTGTGATCTTACTAGATCCAGCAATATTATCAATATCAACAGGAACATCAGCTAAAGGCTCCTGCTTAACACCATGGATGTAAACATCAGATCCATAATGCCAAGGCACAGCTTTATTAGACGTATACGGAATAGGACCAGGAGTAGTAATGGCCATAGGAGCCACTCTGGCTTCAGCAACAACTTTCACAGGACCTTCAGCAGTAATCTTGATTGGACCTTGATGGGTGATTTTAATAGGTCCCTTTGAAGTAATTCTCACCGGCACTTTGTCAACCATGTCAACCTCTTCAGTCTTCTTACCTTGCGTAATATGATTTATCATACTTTCCACGGAAGGTGGTCTCCTTTCAAACACTATGGTGTAATTATTCATGAGACGTTGAATTCCGTCCTTCAACCTCCAACACTTATCTGGATTATACTCACAATAAACACAATCTTCAAGACAACCCGGAAAGAACCCAGCTTGTACTAACATCTTCCTGATGACAGACAATGGTGTAGTCAATTCCGCAACTGAATGGATATGTAAATCTTCATAAATGGCATTGACAGTCTTCTCGTGATTTGGCATGGGAGCAGTAATCACATTTGGAGTACCCGGAGGGTCAAACTCAATCTCTCCAGCATCAATCATATCTTGAATTTTGTTCTTCAAGACCCAACAGTTATTAGTATCATGTCCCTGACAGTTTGAATGGTATGCACACCGTGCATTGGGATTGTACCTGGGAGAGGTAACATTGGGATTCTGAGGAGCCTCTTTCAAAGTAATAAGTTCAGCCTTCAACAAGTGTTGCAATGCCTGAGCCATTGACATGTTGATCTTCGTGAACTGCCTTCTAGCCCTCTGTTGGTTGCCCTGTGGCTGCTCTGTTGTTGCAGGAGTTGGATTTGAAATATGAACTGCACTTACAGACTGATGCCTTCTATTACGATCAGGTTGACCATAAACAGCATTGGATTCTTTTTTCCTAGTGGGAGGCTTTTTTGCAGTACCTGATGAAGAAGTGCCCACTTGGATCTTTCCATTCTTTATACCATTTTCCACGCGCTCTCCTGTCATGATCAACTCAGTGAAGCCAGATGATGAGCTTCCAATGAGATGACTGTAAAAAAGGACCATTCAGCGTACACATGAACATATCAACCAATTCCCTGTCAGTTAAAGGGGGTTGAACTCTTCCAGCTAAATCTCTCCATTTCTGAGCATACTCCTTGAAACTTTCTTTGGCACCCATAGACATGCTTTGCAGCTGCATGCGAGTGGGGGCTAAGTCAGCATTGTATTGGTACTGCTTATAGAAAGCTTCAGCAAGATCATTCCAATCCCTGATGTTGACACTCTCCAATTGATAATACCACTCCAATTGAGCTCCAGATAAGCTCTCTTGAAAAAAATGGATCCACAATTTCTTATCAGCAGTGTGAGGTTGAATTCTTCTGACATAAGACCTCAGATGCAGCTTGGGACAAGAGACCCCATCATAAACAACAAAGGTAGGAACCTTGAAACCAATGGGTATGACTACCCCAGATATCAGACTCAAATCTTCAAAATCCAGCCCAGAAGATTTCTGTAACTCCATAGCATCCATTCTATCCACCAGCATCTTGAATTTGTCTTCATTAGGCTCATGGTAGTAATTAGCCTCAGAATCAGAGTCCTCCATAGTGTTGTGGAGACTGCCTCCCTCTTTTTCAGACTCTTCAGATTCATAGTCTTCAACTGGTTCTTTGGTCTTAGCAAGACCTTTGAACCTTCTTCCCATGTTGATCAGACCACCTGATCTTCTAGCCTTCTTAGTCTTCTTGGCCAGCAGTGTCTTCAATTCATCCTGCCCCTTGGTCAGGTTCAGGATTAGCTCTTGGAACTGTGCATTTTGTGTCTGGAGATCCTTAACTGTTTGTTCAAGAGCCATTGCTGAAATAAACAGCGAGAAGATGAGAAACCTGTGCACAATTATAAACCTGTGATGCAATGAAATGATATGTGAATGCATATGCAATGTTTTCAAGGACCGCAGGATTTAAATTTGCTTAAACAAACAAGAAGGTAAACTTTTATTAGTAATAAATTTGTTTTGCCTCTTGGGCTTACAAAAAAATGAAATGAAATTAGTACAAAAGATGGGGTTTTAAGTCTCCCATGGACGTTTCCTCTTTGTGTTGAGGTATGAGTTGAGATTCCGTTCCTCGTGAAGTTGCTTTGTTAGTTCTAGGACTCTTTCTTGGCTTGCTTTGTAATGAGCCTCGAAAGTATCCCTTTGCTCCTTCAGTTGGATCCAAGATCTCTGTAAGTCTTCCATATCAGTAGGCATGTCTGGGTGAAGGATGGTATAAGCATTGTCTCCTTCAGCAACAGGTTCCATAGTAACTGGCAGGATAGCAGGATATGGCATCATGAGAGTCTGAGCACGAGATCGCACCCATCTGAGATAAGCTTCCATAGGAATAGTGTACTTAGGCTCCAATGTCTTGCTGTCAACCCTGTTTACTTTTCCCCAGGCTCGTATGAATCTCTGACGGTAACCTTGAAGATCGTTGTCGTAGTCAAACACAATGCCCGGAATCAACATATCATGTGGACCATCGCTTCGAGCGTAACCAAACTGTCGTAAAGCTAGAGAGGGGTTGTAGGTGATGCCTCCTCTTATGCCTAGAAGTGGCACATTAGGAAACTCCCCACAACGGTCAATGATAGTGATATTCTCCATAGATCTGGAGCACCAATGGATATCTGAATGAGAGAGTGACATAATTCTTTTGGACCACCTGAACCCTTGCTCATTCTTCATTACTGAGCGAGGAAGGTGAGAAATAAACCACCTAGAAAGCAAAGGTATGCAGCACATCAAAGTTCCTCTTGCCCTTGTAGTACGGGTATGAAGAGAATGTAGGATGTCTCCAAGCAATGTAGGCACTGGATTGTGACTCAGGAATAGGTTGATGGCATGAACGTCTATGAACTGATCTGGATTTGGGAACAATACTAAGCCATAAATCAGCAAGGCTAAGATCTCCTCAAAATCATCATAGCTCATGGCCTTCAAGAACAACTAAGCTTTCTCTATCAATACCTTGGCAAGAATACCCTTAACTCCGCTTCTCGTTTCTAGAACAATGTCAGACTTCTTCAGATGTAGGGCTGCAGCAATAACCTCTGGTTTAAGCTCCTTCTCCAAGCCTGTGAAGGGTTTTTGATCAATAACAGGTATACCCAAAAGTTTAGAGAATTCCTCCATGGTTGGAACCAACTGATAGTCAGGGAATGTAAAGCAATGGTGCTTAGGGTCAAAGAACTGAAATAGAACACTCATCATGTCTTCATTGAACCCTGAAGTGACTAGATCCAATAGGTGACCATATCTCTTGATGAACTGGGAATGATCAGACACTTGAGAAACCAACTCTTTAAGCTTAGCAGGTATGCCCACAAAGTTGATCCTGATGGTGTTTCTACGAGCAGGAGCCATGACCTGCAACAAAGAACAAAGATAAATCCTTTGGTCCTTGAAATGGTTAGTGAAAATGCTATGCTTATGATGCATGATGATGATATGATGTTATGTTCAATCACAAACATGTGGCACACACAAACAAGTCATACAATTGCCCTAGGTTTAAAGGCTTGCATGAGGTTTAAGGTAAGTACCCTCCCCTGAAGTTAGTTGGTTCATCCTGTCCTATAAAAGTAACCAGGTTCTAAGGGATCTCAATATCATTGATCCTTCACAAGGGTGGTTGTTCAGTAGGCAACATACTTGTCAACCAAAACCCTCCAAGTTTAGAATCTCAATGAGCGTAGCATCGAGTATCAACCAACTTCAGTCTTCACCAAAGCCGGTTATCTCACTACTTTCTAAAGGCCAAGATGGGATAACTAGGGTTCTAAAAGTTAGTTAGTGCATTGACAACATATGGCAGCCTCATATTATCCTCAACTTGACTTAAGGAACATAAGCACCAACCAAGAAGTCACACTAATTATGGCCACCAGATCAACCATATCGGTATACGCCGTACAGTTTCCTTGGTCTATTGCCATTTACCTAAGGTACACTAGATCCGGGTTAGGACCTTTCACACATAAGAACACCCAACAAGTAAGTATAAAGCAAACAAAGCAAACAAGTTTAAAGTGATCTAATTCCTAAGGGTACCCCTCTTTAATTTAATTCCCCAGCAGAGTCGCCAGTTCTGTAACACGGTGGGAGAACTGACTTTTAGTTATGTTGCGGATAGCAAGAGTCGCCACCGACTTTTATTTTATCCAAAGGAAAGGCATAAAAGAACAGGAAAGACCTTTTAAAAGATTTTTGGGTCCAGGGGGTAGGTTATGTAAAGGGAAGGTGTTAGCACCCTTTACATCCATGGTTATCCATGGGCTCTTAGTTACTTAGCTCACTTTGAATTGTTTTTGAAAATGTGGAGTGTGTGAATAGAAATTTTCATAAGAGTTTGATAATGATCCATGTACGGATGCGTAAAAAACTTGTGTTTGAAAATTGTTTGAAAATTGTGAAGTATTTGAGAAATTTTGAATAGTGAGCAAGTAACTATGAGGAACCTACCCTAAAGTTTAAGTCTTTCTGTTCTTTATCCTTTAAATGGTAAGACTATCCCTATTATTAAGGAATAGGTAGTCATTACCTTGGATGTAAGGGACAAATAAGGGTCATCTGTTAATGTTGGCAACTGTGGGGTGTATTAAGCAATTTTTGGAGGGACTGTCATCATTATTCGAAAGGGACAAGATCATTACGAAGGCAACCGTTTAAGGGACTTAATCTTTTATTATGAAGGGACTAGATGACTTTTCTTTTAAAGGGACTTTTGCTTTATACACCCTACTTGACCTTTTAATTAGGCAACAATGAGGGGTAACCCTAGAAAGTGAGATGACGATCAAAGATCGACTTACGTGTGTGAGTGTTCAATTTAATATTTATCTTTTGAATTAGGTGATCTAAATTAATTTTAAATAACATACATGTTTACACTCCCTATTTTTACTAACCATGGCATAAAATTAAATAATTTAAACATTATAAAAATATTTACACCAAGGAGCAGTTACAAAATAATAATAAAGCAATTTAAATATAATAAGCAAAAATAATAAATAAGCAAGAATAAATAAATAATTATAATAGGGGTTAGTGAAAATAATAATAATAATCATAATTTAAAAATAAATGGGGTTAGTAATAAACATGGTTAATAATAATAATAAACAAAAAGATTATAATAAACAAAATTTTAATGGTTAATAGAAAAAATTATAAACAATTATATCAATTATTATAAAATTTAAAATTATAAACAAATTAAATAAATTATGAACCTATTATGAAAAATAAATTATCATTAAAATAGCAATTTTTTGAACATATAATAGAAATTATTTACATACAAAATTACATTATAAATAATTTATAGAATATTTACATATTATGAAAATTGGATTAATTATAATTATATTTTTAAAAATTAGAAATTAAAATCACAAAATAAAATTAGGTTTTTTAATTGTTTAGAAAAAATAAATTAGGGTTTGTAAAATATTAGGGTTTCTTTTAGAAAAATATTTTAATGTTTATAACTTAATATACAATATTATTTAAATACATAATAATAAAAACAAAACTAATTTTAGAATTTTTAGAAAATAATTTTTAGAATTTAGAAAATATAAGATATATATATATATATATATATATATATATATATATATATATGTATTATTTTAGAATTATTTAAATATATATATATATATATATATATATATATATATATATATATATATATATATATATATATATATATATATATATACATGATTAATTCTAATTAATAATAAGAAAACAATTAAACAAATCAATTAAACAAATTAAAACAAAAAAAGAAAAAAATTGAAACTTACCTGGGGCAGGGATCGAACCCACGCCCTGGGCCTCATTCTCCTTGTACCAGCAGTCTAACCACTG
Organism: Lathyrus aphaca; assembly: GCA_963966055.1. Taxonomy (NCBI): domain Eukaryota; kingdom Viridiplantae; phylum Streptophyta; class Magnoliopsida; order Fabales; family Fabaceae; genus Lathyrus; species Lathyrus aphaca. The sequence continues at coordinate 503,936,296 of OZ014520.1, forward strand.
GGCTGCGCATGCCTTGTGAACACTGTATGAGTACTGATCAATATATATCAAACCTGAAAAATACAAAGAAAATGAACAAAAAAACACTGAAGCAGGGATTCGAACCCCTGCCCTGGTCTTCACACGCGCGCAAGCTTACCACTACACCATCAGCATCATTCAACAAATTAAATACAAATAAAACTATATAATATAAAACAATATTCGAATCCCAGGCTGCGCGCGAAAACTTCATCTTCCTCGTTTGAATTTCCTGCGAAAATAGCTAGGGATTTTGCTGCACATTTTCCTGCGAGTTTCAAAATACAGAAACCTACGAATTTGAACAAGCACCAAAACAGTGAAATTTCTCAAAATTAATTTGTGTATTATGATTCCCAGAATTCACATGATTATGCTGTGTTCTTAGAATTCATTTATTTTAGGTTTATCATGGAACCCTAAAAGCTTGGCCGAAACCCTAGCAATGGTGATTCCTCCATCTTGGACCTAAAATCAAATTAATTTATCCAGAAAGCATCCAAACATCATCATAAACACAAACCAACAGTTACTTTTCATTAACAATATGTAAATCATTCAAATCGAAAATTTTTAAAACATGAACAAAGTGCATTCGGTTTTCACGATTTAGGGCATGAATGAATGATGTTATGATCCAAAATCAATCACTGAACTTCAAGGAACAAATTGCAACCTTTGGTTTGTCTTGAAAAGGGCTATAAGTGCCAAACCGAATTGGAGTTTTTGCTTGAATTTTTGATGTGTGAAACTTACTCTTGGGAGGCAGAAAAATCTTGGCTTGCATTAGGTTTGTGTCAAGTACTTATAGGATGATATATTAGGTCAGAAAAATTGATCATTTGTGTGGAAGATTTGATCTAAAAAGATTCAAAAAGATGGCCTTTGAAAATCAAATTTTTTTGCATAAACACTTGCTATTTTGGTATGATTCTCATTACTCTTGTATCAATCAAGTCTAAATATAATTTAAGACCTTCTAGAAACCAAACAAATTTAATTTTCATTATTTTATATTTTATTTGAATTTACAATGATTTTTTAATATAAAAATCATAATAAATAAAAACAAAATGAATAAAATTATGAATAAATCAATTTAATTTCGTGCAAGATGTTTTGATGTGGATTGGGTCATTATTTGGCAAGCCCATTTGGAAAAAATTGGTTTTAGACCTCCATTTTCTTCATAAACCAACCCAAAATTTCCCAACTTTGCAAGGGCACACATCCTTCAATTTTAATGCTATGAGGGTGTTCTTGGACATTTTGAAAATTTTGAAGAGTCCTCTAAACAACCCCACTGGTTTCATGTCCATATCATTTACCAATCTCAAGTTATGCCCTTTTGAAGTTGTTGACTTTTTGTTGACTTTCAAAAGGACCTATAATGTCTTAGCTCATACCTTCCAAATGAAGCATTTTTGGGCTTGGCTTGTGAGACACAAAGTTGTAGAGAATTCAATTTAATTCAAAATGAGATTTGGATGGAGACTTGGTGATGAAGCATGTGAAAGTTATGGCTGGTCAAAGTTCAGTTGACTTTTACTGAGGAAACCCTAATTTAGAAACTCCTGATTCTTGATGATCTGAAATCTCCTTGATGAATCATGATCAACCCTTGATCAAATGATGAATTTTACTTCATATACTTGATGTTGGAAAAAAATCATGAAGTTTGACTTTGGTTTGACCACAGTTGACCTCAGTTTGACTTTTTAACTGCTTTGACTGATTTTGACTTATCTGATCATTTGACTGAGCAAACTTCTAAGAAAAGTCTTGAAACTTGTCATGGGGGTTTTTAAACACATATAAGATGTTATGAAGCTCACTTGAAGTCTTGGAAGTCCATTTAGCCTGATCAAAGTCAAAACCCTAGTTTTGGATACACTGCTTAGGAGGTGCATTGTCTGAGGGAATTGTTAACTCTTCTGACCAATTGTGAACCTTGTGAACCTTGTGAACCATCATAAAATGTCTTGTTAACCTTATGGTAGGTATTGTGAACCTTGTGAACCTTGTGAACCTCATAAAGTGACTTGTAGACTTCATGAACCTCATGAAAGGTCTTGTAAGTGTTGTGAATCTTGTGAACCTTGTGAACCTCATAAAGTGACTTGTAGACTTCATGAACCTCATGAAAGGTCTTTTAAGTGTTGTGAATCTTGTGAACTTTGTGAACCTTATTAGCACACAAAGTCTTGTATTGTGAGGGCAAATTTTGGGGTGCAACACGAGGAAGAAGAACGACGACGGTTATGGTTTAGAAGGAAGAAGCTCTGGCACTGTTAGGTTAGAAGAGGACGATGAACAGGGTAGCGTGAGAGAGAGGCGGAAGTTGCGTCTTCCTTTTTTTGTTTTCTTTTCTTTTTCAGTTTGTGATGTATTAAGAAGAATAAGGTATAATGAGAATTTAAAAAATATAATAAAGATTTTTTAAGAGATATTGATAAGGTATAGGATAAGAAGAGATAAAGTTGCAGAGATTTTGAGATAAGGTGGCAGCTTTTGAGATTCCCGTCCATACCGGCGGTGACACTTGTCACCGTCCAGTAGGACATTTCTCCTTCATTCCCACGCATGCAGGAACAAAATGCCACCTTACTCCCTCGCGTTTCCGGCCACACAATGAGGTTACCTTTGATAGTCTCTTGATCCAACGCCTTCCATTCATAGTCAATTCTGTTGACCGCAGTCCACCGTACTCCCTCAGTTTCCTGCGCATTGGGCCTCCATTACACTGCTATGCGCACCCCCTTCTAGCCCATTTTGGTTTATTTTAACTGCATTTTTACTATGTTGCCCCCCTCTCCATTTCTTTGTTTTTTTTTAATTTCTTTTTCACTTAGTTTTGTTTTAATTCATTTAAAATACTAAAACATTTTAGAAAATTACATAAAAAATATTTTAGTTTCATAACTCTTTTTAGAATTTTGTCATATTTTTATTTTATGTTTTTTTTATTAATTTTCATTTTTATTTCAAATTTCCATTTATTTTCTTTCTCATTTAATTTTCATAAAAACACTTTAGATTGTAGATTTTATTTCTTCCGCCTCGATTAACTTGACTCCATTCTTTTTGCATCATTTCATAGACTCAGAAAAGTACATAAAAATATTTTTGTCATATTTTTAACCTCATTTTATCCGTAGTTTTGTAAGTCGTGTTTGTGCGATTCCTTTATTTGTTCTTAAGAGACTTTGTGTGTTTATTTGATGGAATTTGGTTGTGAATTTTTGAGATCTATTTGGACACATTATTTGTTGTTGATTGTTGACTTTATAGATTTAATTTCTTATTTTTCTCATGTCCTTTGGTATTTGTTTGGTGCCTTGCTTCTTAGGTAGTGTTTCGTGCCTCTTTCTTCCCTCCTTCTAACATAGTTTGAGGAAGTCATTCATGCCATCCTATTAGGTTTTCTTGATCTTTGTTTTAGGTCACCTGTAGGGTTTAGGTACTGACTTTTTGATTGTGTTTGGTTTGTGACTTTCATTTTTGGTTTGCATATTGTTTGAATATTCTTATTTGCATCGTATACTTATGTGGTTCACTAACCTTTCCTTGTAGGGGCTCATGGTAAGTGAAGTGTGGATGATATCCACATTTCAAATCTTCATCTCATCCTTTATTTTTTCTTTCTCATTTTACTTTATGATGTGCCTTATGCCATCTTATGATTCACTTCATCTCTCCCCTTTTGGAAACAACTTAACTTCTTTAGAGAAGTAAGTTGTCTTCTAGCGTTTTCCGCTCCTTTCTTCTTTTCATCTTTCTTTCTTCTTCATTAGGATAGAATTCAAACCACACTAACCTAGGACTCCCATGCATGATAACATTAGGAGTAGTCTTCCCCATTATATTTTACCTTTGAGATCCTTTTTGTGCTCTTTCTTCTTATCTTCAAACTTAACTTTAAGTCACTTTAATAAATGACGAGTCTTATCATGTGACACGAGACTTTAATATGAGATACTTGCACGCGTTCCGTTTCGGGGCGAGGTGTAGGATATCCCTCGTGGTGGATAGGTCTTAGCATGAGATTACTTCACAAAGAAAAGCTAAAAAACACTTCTTAATCAAAAACCACAAAAACACGTAATAGATGCTAGTAAGTCAGTGTGTATGAGCCTTCACTTATGGGACTAGATTTGGGGATTTCCTCCATAGCTAGGTGTGCCTCTCGGGCATTCCATTTCGGGATGATGTAAGAAGTACACACCCCATTGAGTAAGACTTAGGTACACTTACCTATGCAAATATCAAAGCAGAAAACTCATAAAAAACACTGGACAAACAATAAGTGTCTCCTTCACGACTTCTCTTCTCATCACCTTCACTCTTTTCGTGCGAACTTGCTTCTACTTGTCATATTGCAAGACGGTAACGCACTCGTCGTTCGAGCCTGCAACACCTGAGCATTGACATAGGAAGTTCAAGCCTTAAGACACAAGCAATCTTTCCCACCCCTAGTTAGGGGAACTACAGCGACTCTGATCCTCATGTCTAGATGAGGTACGTAGGCAGCGGGGTAGGGCCCATTCGAGCACTCTTTTATTTTCCCTACATTTTCCCCCTTTCTTTTCTTTTCTTATCCAGTTCAGTTCCTTTTCTTTGCAGTGACTTTCATTTCTTCACCCTTTGAAACAGTTTATTTGCAAGCGTGGATCTCGTCGGGTACGGCACGCGATCTGGGGTTCTAATACCTTCCCAGGTCGTAACCGACTCCCGAACCCAGTCTCTTTGGTTCGTAGAACCTGTTTCATTTCTTTTCTTTTCTCTGGTTTGTGCAGCATTACCATTCTCGTTCCTTCGGGATAAAAATGCATGGATGGCGACTCTACCTCTTTCCACGTCACTTTCGTGTTTGTACCAGGATGTAAATCCAGGGAGCGACACCTGGCATCATTCAAAAGATAGTTATCCATTGTTATTCATTGGTTACTATTCTCCATACCATAGTTCTCCAAGCAGAGGTTTTTGTTGGTTGGGTTTATGTCCCTTTTCTTCTTCTCCATCAAAGTACAAATTTTTTGGTTTATTTTGGTATTCAATCACAGTTTATCTCGAACATCTGATATCTGATGCTCTCATCCTTTTCAGATTAATAGATGATGGAATAAGGGCAGATGTAAAATGTAACACCCCCTTTCTATACCCCCAAATAATCAATTAAATCACTAAGGCACATATAAAAATTTCATCAGAGTATATTTGAAAAATGGTATAAAAGAGCAATGCCACATTATACTTGAAATTGAAAACATACAACACCTGCTCAATAAAGATATGCAACAAACGAGGTAACTAACATACACAAGGATTTCATCCTTACACCCGTATTCATCAATTCATTAAACAACGGAAACAAAACATAACAATTTCAAAATTATATACTTATCATAAATATATCTGCAAGTTTGAATCACCAAAATATTCCATGTTTACATAAAACATTTCACATAAAAATACATATACAAATGTATCCACAAAAGGCATCAAGCCAACCCTAGCTACCCGATGCTACATATCAGAGCCGACCGACCAAAAAGATGAAGACGAACTTCACAAAATATTATCCAGCAACCTACTCTGCAATGCCTCATAGAGCATCATAAAACAATAGAAGGGTGAGAAACATTATCATAATAACATTGCATATAATTATATATCTCAACATATAAAAATGCACATAAAACATATTCTCACCACACATTTCAATCCTCATCACCTATACACATCGCAACATGTACATACACAAATCAAGCATGTTCATCATGCACCAATTCATTAATTCACATAAACTCACATTATTTATGTTTATTCCTCAAATCTATTCATTCCGCATAAACATACGACTAGCTATATTTAATCGCACATATACATTACAAATATATAAATCACATACATATACATATATCAAATATGCATATATACCCGCAAGTATGTTTCATCGCACATACTATCATCTCCATAACACTCCAAATAAACATATGCACATTCATGTTTATTTCTGCATATCATAATTAAAATGATAAAAATGAAACTCATAGAGACCGACACCGACTCTATGAAGATGCAAATGCGGTACCGACTCAACATTTCAGCAGGTTCTCTCAGAAACCAAATGGAATCATCGCTTGTTACCTAAAGTAACTCCCAGTCGGGAATATGATGTTCCCCATTGCTCACACCCCACACGGGCACACAATTTTTATGGATTACTCACACCCCACACGGGCACACAATCCGATTCCTCACACCCCACACGGGCACATAATCAATATGAATGAATCACCCATCGCTCACACCCCACACGGGCACACGATGTTTCTGGATTGCTCACACCCCACATGGGTACACAATCTGATCGCTCACATCCCACATGGGCACACGATCTTGTTGTAGTCATCGCTCACACTCCACATGAGCACACGATGCTACAACAGATTCACAAAGAATCCCACAACACAAGAATGCATACATTATGCTTACATGCAAAATGACACAACATGCTTGAAAATTCATACATATTCACAATATAGTTATGCATTCATCTCATACAATTAACATACATTCACATTTAATTCAAGCAATGTATCTACTTGCCAAACAGCCACAACACAACAATCAAATCCACAATTCCATAATTAACATAATTACGTATTATCGGAAAAGTCGGGTAAAAGTAGGCTAAACATTACATATTTTAACATCATTATATTCTACATGTTTTTAGCTTCGAATCGATATAAGGATCACTAAAAACGGATACCCGAAACTCAAGTTACGAAACAAAACGTAAAAACCCAAAAATCCTCCCAGGCTCGCTGAGCGACGAACAACTCGCTGAGCGAAAATCACCCTGGAACTTTCGCTGAGTGAGGGGTAGCTCGCTGAGCGACCACTGCGATTTCAGCAACATACCAACTGCAAATAGTCCATCCTAACCACTCCAAAACTCTTCTAAACTCATACAAACATGATCAATAACATATATCTAACATCATACTTCGATTATAACAATTTCTAACCGATTAATCTACCAATTTCTCACATTTTCTCTCAAACCCTAACTATTCATCTTCTCTAAACTTCCATCAAAACCAAAACTCAACCAATCAAACACATACATAATCATACACAATATTAAGATAACAATGCTTATCACCCTTACCCGATTATTTCGCTTTCTTTGAGCAATCTTGAAGCTTTTCATACTTTCCCTCTTTTCTCTTCTTTTTCTCTTCTCTCCTTTTTCTTTCTTCTCTTTTTCTTTCTATCTATTTTTTTTCTCTTCTTACCAACTTATAACTTCTATTATCTCTATTTCTAATCTTATTCTATTATTTCTATTTCTTTCCAACCAATTACCATTTTCTCACAAAATACCAATTTCTATTAATTCCTAACTTATCATTAATTAACAAAAGTCTAAAATACCCTTTTATCCAATTTTACCCGGAAATTCATAAAATGGAAAAATCACATATCACACCAACAAATCACATAATTCATCAACATATCATATATCATCATATTAATTTCACAAAGAAAATAATAATTACTCAATTAAAATAAAAGACTCCAACAAAATGGAAATTATCGAATCGGGCCGTTACAACTCTCCCCCACTTTAGAAATTTTCGTCCTCGAAAATATTACCTGATTCAAACAACTCCGGATACGAATCACGCATCCCACTCTCCAATTCCCAAGTCATATTTCCTTCCGCAACGCCTCCCCACGCCACTTTCACAAGTGTAATATCCTTGCCTCTTAGCTTCTTAATTTCACGATCCAAAATCCTAACCGGCAAGGCTTCCACCGTAAGGTTATCTCTTACCTCAACCTCATCCATAGGAATAACATGTGACGGATCCGGAACATACTTCCGAAGTTGCGAAACATGGAATACATCATGCAAATTTGAAAGATTCGGAGGCAATGCCACACAATAAACCACAACACCAACTCGTGCAGTAATCTGATACGGCCCAATAAAATGAGAAGTCAACTTCTTCGAATTCAAAGCACGACCCACACCCGTAACCGGTGTAACTCTCAAAAACACATGGTCACCTTCCTGAAACTCAAGATCCTTCCTCCTCTTGTCATGATAACTCTTTTGTCTACTTTGAGAAGCTCTCATCTTCTCCCGAATAAACTTTACCTTTTCCGTAGTTCGTTGTACCATCTCGGGTCCAACTACCGTTCTCTCACCGGTTTCGTGCCAACACAAAGGCGTTCGACATCTCCGACCATATAAAGCCTCAAATGGTTCCATACCAATACTCAAATGAAAACTGTTATTATAGGTGAACTCAATCAACGCTAAACAACTATCCCAAATACCACCTTGTTCTAGCACACAAGCACGCAACAAATCCTCTAACGATTGAATCGTCCTCTCGGTTTGACCATCCGTTTGCGGATGGTAAGCCGAACTCAATCTTAGCTTAGAACCCAAAGCCTTTTGCAAAATTTCCCAAAACCTCGATGTAAATCTAGGATCTCTATCCGATACAATACTCTTAGGAATTCCATGTAACTTCACAATCACAGAAACATAAATCTCGGCTAGCTTTTCCAAAGAATAACTAATATCCATCAGAATAAAGTGAGCAGATTTAGTAAGCCTATCACAATCACCCCAATAGCATTATGACCTCTTTGAGTACTCGGCAAACCCGTAACAAAATCCATCGATATATTATCCCATTTCCATTCCGGAATATCCAACGGTTGCATCAAACCACTAGGTTTCTGATGCTCCACCTTAGAATTTTGACAAGTCAAACACGCATACACAAAATGAGCTACATCTCTCTTCAATACGAACCACCAAAAGATCTTCTTCAAATCTTGATACATCTTATTCGCTTCCGGATGAATACTTAAATTACTCCGGTGTCCCTCTTATAATATCATCTTTTTCAACTCCTCATCATCGGGAATACAAATACGACCACGGAATCTCAAAACTCCAAAATTATCAACCTTGAAATCCTCATTCTCATTCATCATCAAATCAACAAATTTTAAATCCAACTTTTGCTTTTCACAAACTGTTGTAAGCAAATCATTCGTAACATGAAGCATACCAAGTCTCACACTTCTTGGCGTCATCTCGCAAACCAAACTCAAGTCTTTAAAACTCTCCAAAAGTTCCCATTCTCTTATCATCAATGCGGACATATGTAACAACTTATGACTCAAGGCATCGGCCACCACATTCGCCTTACCCGGATGGTAATTCAAACCAAAATCATAATCCTTCAAAAGTTCTAACCATCTCCGTTGTCTCATGTTCAATTCCTTTTGATCGAATAAATACTTCAAACTTTTGTGATCACTAAAAACTTCAAATCTTGCACCATAAAGATAATGCCTCCAAATATTTAGAGCAAAAACCATGGCCGCTAATTCCAAATCATGCGTAGGATAATTCTTTTCATGCACTCTCAATTGTCTTGAAGCATAAGCTACAACTTTTCTATCTTGCATCAAAACATCACCTAACCCAAACAATGAAGCATCACAAAACACCACAAATGGTTCTGTCGGATTCGGCAAAATCAAGATCGGAGCCGTTGTTAACCTTCTCTTAAGTTCCATAAAACTCTCTTTGCAACGAATGTCCCAAATGAAAGTTTTTCCTTTACAAGTCAATTGCGTTAATGGAAGTGCCAACCTTGAAAATCCTTCAATAAACCTTCGATAATAACCTGCCAAGCCTAAAAAGCTTCGAATCTCCGTAACCGATCTAGGAACTTCCCATTGCATTACCGCCTCAATCTTGGATGGATCAACACTAATTCCACCATCGGAAATAACATGCCCAAGGAAACTTACCTTCGACAACCAAAACTCGCACTTTGATAACTTAGCATACAATTGCTTCTCTCTCAAAATATGTAACACAATCCTTAAATGCTCTTCATGCTCTTCTTGAGACTTAGAATAAATCAAAATGTTGTCGATGAACACAACCACAAAACGATCCAACTGTTCATGGAAAATACGATTCATGTATTCCATAAACACACCCGGCGCATTAGAAACTCCGAATGGCATCACGGAATACTCGTAATGACCATACCGTGTCCTAAAAGCTGTCTTTTGAATATTCTCTTCTTTCACACGAATCTGGTGATATCCCGATCTCAAATCAATCTTACTAAAAACACGCGCACCAACCAATTGGTCCATCAAATCATCGATCCTCGGAAACAGATACTTGTTCTTAATTGTCACTGTGTTCAACTGTCGATAATCAATACATAACCGCATACTTCCGTCCTTTTTCTTTACCAACAATGTCGGCGCACCCCAAGGAGAAACACTCGGCCTAACAAACCTCTTATCCAACAAGTCATTCAACTGCTCTTTCAATTCTACAAACTCTGAAGCTGACATACGATACGGTGCCATCGAAATCGGTCTAGTACCCGGAACTAGATCAATAGAAAACTCGACTTCTCTTTCCGGCGGTACATCCTTAATATCATCCGGAAACACTTATGGAAAATCACACACCACTAGAAACCTACTTATCTCCACTTCGCTTTCCACCGACCACGATGCAAACAAACCAAACAATTGAGCTTCGTCCACTAAAAGTTTCTTCAACTCTTTCGTGGATAGGAAACTTTCTTCTTCACCATCATCCAAAGAAGGAAACCTTACTAACTTATGATAGCAACCTATATGAACTCGATTAAATTGCAACCAGTTCATACCCAAGATCACGTCCAAACCTTCCAACGGCAAACAAACTAAATCCATAACAAAATCTTTACCATACATGGTCAAAGAACAACTTACACACACCAAAGAAGTAGTTACCGACCCTGAAGCAGGAGTCTCAATAACCATCTCACCACCCCAAGAAGACATAAACAAATTCAAATACTTAGCGCACTCAAGAGAAATAAACGAATGAGTCGCTCCCGTATCAATAATAGTAACTAAAGGCGTACTATTAATAAAACATGTACCTTTAATCAAACGGTCTACACTAGTAGTATCCTTCCCTGCTAATGCAAACACCTTTCCGCCCTCCTGAGCTTGCTTCGGCTTAGTACACTTAGTACTAATATGACCAACTTCCCCACAATTGAAGCACTTCACAACATTCCTCCCACACTCGGCAGTAGCATGTCCAAGACCTCCACAGTTTGAACATTTCACAATATTCTTCCCACACTCAAAAGACTTGTGGCCTATATCGCCACACTTGTAACACTTAATGGGACCAGAACTCCCTTCACCAGATCTCCTATCAAAGTTTCCCCTATGTTTGCCCTTATCAACGGGTCTCACATAAGGTCCACTTCTAGCTTGTTGCTTCCCTTTCCTCTCATTCACACTCTTGTAATGTGTAGAACGAGCTTTGCTATCTTCTTCAAAGATTCTACAACATTCAGTCAAATCTTAAAACCTTCTAATCCTATGATATCCCACAGCTTTCTTAATCTCAGGACGCAAACCATTCTCATACTTAATGCACTTCGAAAACTCAGCAGTAGCAGCAGTATAATGAGGATGAAACTGAACCAATTCCACAAACTTAGCAGTATAGTCAACCACTGACATACTACCTTGCTTCAGCTCCAGGAATTCCATCTCTTTCTTTCCCTTCACACTCTCAGGGTAGTACTTCCCTAAGAACTCAGTACAAAAAACTTCCCAAATTATCTCTTTATCATCCTCCTTAAGAGCTTGACTTCTACCGACGCACCAATCATCGGCTTCTTCCTTCAGCATGTGAGAACCAAGCCCCACCTTACTCTCTTCAGCACAGTCCATGACTCCGAAGATTCTTTCAATCTCCTTCAACCAATTCTGAGCACCATCAGGATCGAATCTTCCTTTGAAGACCGAAGGTTGGTTCTTCCTGAACTCATCATTCGCATTCACATTCGGCGCTCCCTGCACCGCCCTAGCCTTTGCTTCCAAAGAAACAACCATTGCATTATCGTTTCTACCAGCCATATTCTGATTATTCCCAAAGACAACAACAAGATTAAACAAAAGTTCAATCACAACAACATCAAGACAAACACAACTGACTCGAACACTGGCTCTGATACCACTTAATGTAACACCCCATTTCTATACCCCCAAATAATCAATTAAATCACTAAGGCACATATAAAAATTTCATCAGAGTATATTTGAAAAACGGTATAAACGAGAAATGCCACATTATACTTGAAATTGAAAACATACAACACCTGCTCAATAAATATATGCAACAAACGGGGTAACTCACATACACAAAGATTTCATCCTTACAACCGTATTCATCAATTCATTAAACAGCGGAAACAAAACATAACAATTTCAAACTTATATACTTATCATAAATATATCTGCAAGTTTGAATCACCAAAATATTCCATGTTTACATAAAACATTTCACATAAAAATACATATACAAATGTATCCACAAAAGGCATCAAGCCAACCCTAGCTACCCGGTGATACATATCAGAGCCGACCGACCAAAAAGATGAAGACGAACTTCACAAAATATCATCCAGTAACCTACTCTGCAATGCCTCATAGAGTATCATAAAACAACAGAAGGGTGAAAAAAATTATCATAATAACATTGCATATAATTATATATCTCAACATATAAAAATGCACATAAAACATATTCTCACCACACATTTCAATCCTCATCACCTATACACATCGCAATGTGTACATACACAAATAAAGCATGTTCATCATGCACCAATTCATTAATTCACATAAACTCACATTATTTATCTTTATTCCTCAAATCTATTCATTCTGCATAAACATACGACTAGCTATGTTTAATCGCACATATACATTACAAATGTATAAATCACATACATATACATATATCAAACAACATATATACTCGCAAGTATGTTTCATCGCACATACTATCATCTCCATAACACTCCAAATAAACATATGCACATTCATGTTTATTTCTGCATATCATAATTAAAATGATAAAAATGAAACTCATAGAGACCGACACACGACTCTATGCAGATGCAAATGCGGTACCGACTCAACATTTCAGCAGGTTCTCTCAGGAACCAAATGGAATCATCGCTTGTTACCTAAAGTAACTCCCTGTCGGGCATACGATGTTCCCCATTGCTCACACCCCACATGGGCACACAATGTTTATGGATTGCTCACACCCACACAGGCATACAATCCGATTGCTCACACCCCACACGGGTACACAATCAATGTGAATGAATCACCCATCGCTCACACCCCACACGGGTGTCGCTCCCACCAAATGACCCAGGGCCAGAAGGGGTACAGGCGCGAACGGTCAGTGACAGAGGAGAACACATGGGTGAACTGAAAAGAGTCGCCAGCTAGGCATTTTTATCCCGAAGGAAAGGTAATGCTGCATTAACCTAGAAAGAGATGGATAAGACGGTTGCGAACCAGAGAAACTGAGAAAGGGGTTTGGTTACAACCTGGGAAGGTATTAGCACCCAGATTGTCCGTCGTACTTGACGGGATCCACGTTTGAAAGTTTGTGCTTAAAGGGGTAGTGTCAGTGCTATTTTGTGTGCAAGAAGCTGGAAATGGATACAAGTGTCAGTGTAAAAGGAATGTGAAGTGAATTGCTTAGGAATGAGGCTTAAAAGGATGCTGAAAGAGGGGGGAGAGACATAGACTTTTGTTCGATAACAATTAAGTTATGCCTACGTATCCTCTCATGCAATGAGGAAGTCAGAACACCGTAGTTCGACTCAAAGAGACTGAAAGATAAATTGACTAATGAACTGCTTGCTTGCCTATGCTCAAGTGTATGACTCGTCTGGCTCGAGTACAAACTGTCTTGCATTAGATGGAAGAAGCAAGTTCTCGTTTGTGAGTGAATGAAATGAGAAGAGAATCCCGAAGGAGACAATTATTGTTTGTTTTTTTTGGGTTTTTAGTCTTTTATTGCTTTTGGAGTTTGTCATAAGAGAATGAGCTTAAGCCTAAACCAAGGGTTAGTAAACTCATCACATCCTCCCTCTAATTAGGGGTAATGAGAATACTTTAAGTATGAAGTAAACACCTCACACTTAATCACCATGATGTAGGATTAAGATCATTAACCTACTTACATTTATTTAGATGTTTTTTGGAGCTTTTGTTTAGTGTTAAGTAATGAGTTTAAGCCATAATCAAGGATTTAACGGATCCATTACACCATCCTAATAGAAGGATGATATATGAGAACATTTAAGCTGAGGAAGGCTCCTCAACTTAATCCATGATTGGGGATTAACCTCATGACAAAACAAAGCCTTTATTAAAGTGGATTTTAATTAATGGTAAGATTAAGAAGTGAATTTTATGGTTTGTAAGACAACTTGAGGGGGACTTGTTCATTAACACTAGGGTTAGTCCTTATTAACCTATTAAGGAAGAATTAGAACTCTAATGCAAGGCCCAAGTTACAAGATTGATGTCTTAGTGATTATTAAGATGGATTGATTAAAGGATTTAAACACATTAAGGGTTTAACACTTAGGATTAAAGTTACACACTCCATCCTAATAGAAGGATACAGGCATAACCCTAATCACCAAGTCTTAAAGCCTTAAGGGTTTAGTCCTTGATTATGAGGTGAGAAGAGAAGACTCAAAAGATGACACAAAGGTAAAAACTAATGGGGGGACTAATCAAACCCTAATTGTGATCATGCTTAGGTTTTCCTAGGGTTTATGAGGCTTGCAAGAGATCTTCAAGAGGAGCCACCAAGGAAGAAGAAAGATGGAGAGAAAAGAAGCAGGAAGGAAGCAAGACAACTTACTTCACTTAAGAAGATAAGTTGCTTGAAGAAATAAAGTGGGGAGGGAACATGAATGAGCAAGCTCACTCTAATTCACAAGTACAAAATGCAGCAATGAATGCATAAGAGAGATGAGAAGAGATTGTGAGAAGTGAAGGCAAATTCACTTCTCAAAGTAACTTACCACTTGAAAAGTTAGTAAAAGGAAATGAAATGAAAATGAAATGAATTCAAGGATGCAAGCCAAAACCAGAAGCATATTCATGATGAAAATGATTCTAAGAGATGGTACAAATGTATGTCAAGAGATGTGAATGGTCATACAAGTAATGAGGATGCAAATGAAGCATATAAGAAGCATGAAAGCACATGAATGCACATTAAATGAAATGAATACATAACATGGCAAATGGATGGGGAAATGATCAAACATGAGTCTAATGTGTCTTAAGATGTCTTATATGTCATATGAATGCACAAAATGGCATGGAAAGTTCATGTATGCAAGCCTATGTAAGATGGATGCCAATGAAGATGCAAATTAGGGTTTATGCATTACATGAGATGCAAAATTCAAAATCAGAAGCAAATGGTAAGATAAAAAATTGAAAATGGGATCAAAGGGACCCTAAACCTACACAATTTCACTGCCCAAAGGGGAAGGTCAGAAGCTAAACCCTAAGGGACTTATGATTTTCCTAAGTTTTTAGGGTTTTAAGGGTGATCCTAAAGGGAAAATGCTAAACAAATTGAAAATGCATAATAAAAATGAAACAAAAATGTCTTTAGATGCTTGAAAGAATGCATAACACAATGCAAAAAGAACCATTCACAAACTCAACTTGGATCAAAAGTTATGAAATTTTGAAGTTAGGGTTAAAAATATTCAAATTAAAGAACCCTAATTCAAATGAAAATTGTCAAAGTATGATCAAAACCAAAAATAAATTTGTTTTGTGAGTTTGTAATTGTTTCTAAATGTTTTAAAATGCTCTCTGAGTTTTTTTGGGGTTTTTAAATACCTAAATGTATTTTTAATTAATTAATCTTCATTAACTAATTAAAAATAATCATTTAAATGATTTAAAACTATTTTTTAATGCAAAAAATAAAAATAAAAATATTTTTGGGTTCTGAAAATTCATAAAAGATTTAATAAAAAATTTCAGAATTTTTAGACCTTTTTTACTATTTTTAATAAAATGTACAAAATAAAATAAGAAAAGTGAATTAAAAATTAAATAAAGCTGAAGTATGCCAATCCAAGGGCTATGGTTGATTCTGGGTATGGGCTGGTTGACCACGCGCCATATCCAATGGCCTACATTCAAATCAGGCTAATCTCACTTAATTAATTATTTAAACCTAAATTAATACTAATGATCTAATCCTAGCCATTCACTGCACACGGGAAGGGCAGATCCAATGACTCTAATTTAAACTCAGCCTAATCACACAATTAGCCCTAATTGTGCCCTAATAAATCTCAGGTGACCGGAACAGTGTTCCGGTCATCTTCTCCGATCAACCAAATTCATAACTTCTTCTCTAGGCAATTTTAAACCCATTAAAACTCCAGATCAGACCTTCTAGCAACCCTAAGCAAGAATTAAGCACAAAAACTCATTTATATTTCAACATAAGCAAGAATCGAATCAAACAAGTTTTTAGGTCAAACTTTCAGAGACACGGTTCAGGCTTAATACTCAACCATTTTCAAAACCAACAAGCACAGTGTGATCAATGAAGCATAAGCAACATTTCTATGGCATAAAAATCAATTTCTGGAAAAAATGTTCTTGGTGATACCTGAACTGGAGCTTTCACCTTTGGAGCTTTCTGACCAGTTCTTTGCTTCAAATCACTCCCAATGATCCTCCTGAAGAGTTTGCAAAGCTTGGTTGGAGTTTATATGGCCTCTATGTGAAGTTCAGTGGAGCTCAGGTCAAGGGAGGTGAAAATCGTGTTTTGTGTATAGAGGCTTTCAAGGAAAAATGAAGGGTGGGAAATGATCAGAGGTTGATGGTGAGTTGTTCTATGGAGTTTGTTTTGATGTTTGAAGCTTGTGTGCTGAGTTTCGAAGAAAAATGCATAAGAGGGAGTTTTGGTATGTGCTGAGTTGTGGGAGGATTCAGTCTTGCTTGTTGTGTGTGTTGAGTTGCTTTTGGTCCATGTATCAATCCTTGATTGGTCAGAGAGTTGTTGTGGAATAGTTTGATTGGTATGGCTCAAATTGCATAAAGTCAAGAAAGTTGTCCTTTGAGGTATGGGCTCATGGCAGGCTGGTTGTGAGGCATGGCTCGAGTCAGCTGGCTTTAGGGAGGTCCATGGAAACTGATTTGAAGAGCTGGCACAAGTGGATGTCAAGATTTGGGGTATTTTGCAATTTGTGAAGGTTTTGGCCCCTTTGAGAATACTTGATGATCAAGGCATGAAAATGAGTGATTCTTTGGGCCATTCCGAATTTCAGGTCATGTATCATGTTTGTGTAATGGTTAGAAGTCAATTAGAGGTCACATTTTGCCTTGACATGAGTTTTTGCAAGTTTCCCTCTTTGGTGCATAAGTGAAAATTTAGTGATTTTTCCCAACTTTGCAAGGCCATAAATTGAGTTCTAGGATGAATTAGATCAAGCTCTTGTACTTTTTGAAAAGGGAATAATCCAATCTACAACTTTCATGACCAAGAATTTTTCATTTGAAGCATTTTTGAATCAAAAAGAGGGGGTTGAAAAACTTTCCCAAAATGGAAAGTTTACATTACAAGTCATTTCCATATTTGGCAACTTTTGGTTTAGCCCACTTTTATTCAAATTTGTGAACTTCAAACCACTTCAATGTTCAAATAAAGACCATATGACTTCATTTTGATGAAAAATCCACTTTGGTTCCATGTTGGGGGGGCTCAGATGCCCTGATTTGGCTCTGACTTGCTCAAGAAGTTACCCAATGATCAGATGACTTCCACAATGAATTTTTCCATCAAACTTGGCATGGATGATCCTTATATCATATAGAGACCAATAGAAACAAGAATGACCAAAAAAATTGGAGTTATGGCTTCTGAAACCAAAACCCTAATTTTAGGTCATCTGTGCAGTTAAACCTGGCTCTGCTTCCATGCCTTCCTCAGTTCTTGTGATTTTCTGACTTTCTTGATCTTGGGAGGATATAATATGATGCTTGAACATACATGGACCCTCTTGAGATGATTAATGACCTTTGGAGTGGCTCAGATGGCTCAGGGATTGCTCAGATCACAAACCCTAGATGCAGATGACTTGAAACAATGCAGTGAACCAAAAATGTAATATGATGTGATATGGTTGAACTTATGCAAATGAAAAGATCACAAGCCATTGTGTGAAATTAGTGAGGGCAAAATTTGGGGTGTTTAAAGCTGCCCCTATTCAAACATGAGTTAGCTGTGCAGGATGTAAGCGACGGCTTGACAGGCAAACAAGATAACTTATGGTTGAATACCAAAGACAGTCCAAAATTTGCACTCACTAGATGAAGAAGAAAAGGGATATAGATTGTAAAAGAAAATAAAGTATGATTATAAAGTGCGGGCGACGGAGGACGACCGCCGAGCAGAGGACGTCTGCTGGGGATAAAGCAATGACGGGGACGGCCGACATGCTGGGGAAATAAAGAGATCCAAATGGGGACGGCCATCAGGTAAAGTAACAAGATTCTCCGGGGATTAAAAGGTAAAGTCAATGATGGGGACGACCATCAGGTTGAAGAAATAAACGATGAGGGACGGTCATCAAAGGTGAAGGACGATCACCTAGCAGGGGACGGCTGCTCTGTTGGGGATAAGGATGAGGGACGGTCATCCAAGGTGAAAGAAGATCACCTGGCAAGGTACGGCTGCCGAAAGTATCACGACATAGGACGAATGTCAGATTGAAAAGTCGATGATGGGGACGGCCATCGGATAAGCATGATGGAGGACGATCATCTGGCAGGGTACGACTGCTCTTGGGGTTTATCATGACATAGAACGAATGTCAGATAACAGAATCAATGATGGGGACGTCCATCGGGTAATAATGATGAAGGGCGATCATCAAAAGGTGAAGGACGATCACCTAGCAGGGGACGGCTGCTAAAATATCATGACATAGGACGAATGTCGGATAGGAAAGGGTTCCAATAATGGAGACTCTGCTGGGGGAATGATGAAGGACGATCACCTGACAGGGTACGGCTGCCGAAAGTATCATGACATAGGACGAATGTCAGATGGAAAAAGAAATCTTGCTGGGGACTTCGCTGGGGAATAGTAAACACGGACGAGTGTTTATATCCAAGAAATGAAAGGTATAAGTGTTTGACACTGCATATAGATTAAAGATGCGGACGAGCATCCTTAGGGCCATGATACGGACGAGTATTGGTAGAAACAAATGCTGACGCATGTTCAGAGATGATGATACGGACGAGCACCAACTGGTTAACAAAGAACACGGACGAGAGTCGAATCTGAGGGGAAATGAGTGTGTATACAAGATACATACGAGTATCTATATGAGTAATAAGTAAACATGAGTGAGACACAGACGAGCGTTCAATATGCTGGGGAGAGTATGATACAGACGAGTATCATAAGAGGAAGTGTATAAGTTATGAACTCATAAATGTAAGAGATATTCTGACGATCTGAGGGGATAAGATGACATGGACGGGTGTCAGAACACGTGTTATAAACAAGTGTTTGGTTTTCCATAGGTGTTTTGGTAATCGTGCTGGGGACTGGTGACACGGACGGGTGTCCAAGGAGTGTATAGATATCTGTTTGTGGTTTATATTTGTAGGGGAGTATATGACGCGGACGAGTATCGGAAAAAGTATATATGTGTATTAGTGAGTGCAAAGGGGATGCTTTGGCTTTCTGCTGGGACTGTGAGTCTTTGTATATATATTGCTGATGGAAACATGGCTTATGATTATGCAATATGTTTGATTTTTTCTGTAATACTTCGTATTAGACGGAATGCTACACTCTGAGGGGAAATATGGTGCGAATGCTATGATTATGCAAAAGATACCGATCCGGGATCCGGATCCCGTTGCTGTGAAGATCTCCGACTATTCCGCTTTGAAAGAATATCCCCGCTGGGGATGAGATCATTGGTAGATCTGATACAGATGATTCTGCTTGGGGAAATAAGTCACTGATAGACCTATCTTGGTAATGAGGGGCCCAGCTGGGGTCTGCGGAAGCTTCCGTCACTTTGTTGTGCGGGAAATTTAGACATTGCTCTTTTGGGAGAGGCTGGAGCTCTGCGGGGAGTTGGGGAGGAATGATCACTGAACGACCTTCCTAGTGATTTTTGTGGGGATCCTGCTGAGGATGATGAACTCAGTTGGGGAAATGAGCCCCTCCTGATGCTGTCCTTGAGAAAGTGCTGAGGAACTAATGATTTGGCATCCTGCTGGGGAGAAGCTTTCATGCCCCATGTTGCACTTTGAGCACCCTCAATCATGTTATGACAAAGAAACGTACAAGTACCCCGAGGTATCCCTTACTGGATTCCATCATAGGAATTCAGACACTCCCGGGAGCAAATATATTTCCTGTAAGCATGTAATTTAGAAAAGACGCATCTGTATTTATGCAATCGATATTTTAAGGACATCGGACATTTTTGCATATGAAAAAAATAAAATGAAATGTATGAGACGAAATGTGACTGAAAATCTGATTTTATTAATTTGTGTGCCCTGAATTGGCAAGTACAGTCAAAGAAACAGATCCCCTGAAATGAGGAGATTGTTACACATTGAGAAACAAAAAGGTGCTGGCAATGTTGATGACGCTTCAGTGTGCTTCCCTTTTGCTATGACTCGTATGACATTGACGTTCTTCTCATCTTGCTTTCTGAAGAAAGTTGATTCTGACCGATGCTTTAACCTTTCGAAGCTTGCCATGTTGTAAGTGATACAGACGAATTCAGAATGCAGTTGTTCGCTTATTCCCTTATTTTGCGTGGATCGCCCTCTCGGGTTTTCAATCCACCGGGATACCCATTTCTGCCTGAGCTGTCCAATGTGGCTTTTCAACTCAGCGGGTGTACATTTTTCTTTTATTTCCCTTATTTTTGCCCGAGTCTTTTATTCTGTTTTTGACTCGCCGGGATGCCCTATTTTTGCCTGGACTTACATTCTGTTTTTATGTCCAGCGGGTCATTTATGCGAAGTATTTTTTAACTGCATATGAATTCACAGGGGACAGGAAGTCTTCACCATCCATAGTACTGAGCATCAGTGCTCCACCAGAGAAAACTTTCTTTACTATGAATGGACCATCGTAATTCGGAGTCCACTTGCCCCTGTGGTCTATATGAGGAGGGATGAGTCTTTTCAGCACACGATCTCCTACTTGGTATTCCCGACGCCTGACTTTCTAATCGAAGGCTTTCTTCATTCTTTTCTGATATAACTGCCCATGACAAATTGCAGCTAATCTCTTATCTTCGATCAGATTTAGTTGTTCGTACCGGGAACGGACCCATTCTGCTTCATTCAGCTTAACATCCATCAGTACCCGCAAGGAGGGTAATTCAACTTCAACAGGTAGGACTGCCTCCATACCATACACAAGCTGATACGGTGTTTCCCCAGTGGATGTTCTGATTGATGTATGGTACCCATGCAAGGAAAATGGTAACATTTCATGCCAGTCTTTGTAGGTGACCACCATCTTTTGCACAATCTTCTTAATGTTTTTGTTAGCTGCCTCAACAACGCCATTCATCTTTGGCTTGTAAGGAGAAGAGTTGTGATGTTGGATCTTGAAGTCCCGACACAGTTCTACCATCATTTTGTTGTTTAAGTTGGAACCATTATCAGTAATGATTCGCTTGGTCAATCCATACCGACAGATGATGTCCCTCTTCAAGAATCGGGCTACCACTTGTCTGGTGACGTTTGCATATGAAGCTGCTTCAACCCACTTGGTAAAATAGTCAATGGCTACCAGGATGAATCTGTGGCCATTTGAAGCAGTCGGTTCAATCTTGCCAATCATATCAATGCCCCACATGGCAAAGGGCCATGGTGAAGACATCACATTTAAAGGATTCGGAGGCACATGCACTTTATCTGCATAAATCTGGCATTTGTGACACTTTCTGGCATAAGCACAACAATCTGCATCCATTATGATCCAGTAGTAGCCTGATCTTAACAACATTTTAGCCATTGCATGTCCTCCAGCATGGGTACCGAAAGATCCTTCATGCACCTCGTGCATCAACAAGTCTGCCTCTACCCTACCCACACATATGAGAAGTACCATATCAAAGTTTCTCTTGTACAAGGAGCCATCAGCATTCAGGAAGAAACTACCAACTAGCCTTCTTAATGTCTTCTTGTCATTGGAAGATGCCCTAGATGGGTATGTTTGATTCTCCAAGAAGAATTTGATGTCATAGAACCAAGGCTTATCATCTTTAGCAAGGTCTGCTGAGAATACATATGCTGGTCTATCAAGCCTGGACACTGAAATCTGAGGCACAAAGTTGGCAGCTTGAACTTTGATCATGGATGAAATGGTAGCCAGAGCATCTGCAAACTGATTTTCATCTCGAGGGATATACTCAAGCTTGACTGTTGTGAAGAACGTCAGTAATCTCCTCGTATAATCCCGGTATGGTATCAGATGCTCCTGGTGAGTGTACCATTTGCCATTGGTTTGATTGATTACTAGAGCTGAATCTCCGAATACAGTTAAAGTCTTGATCCTGAGGTCAATGGCTTCCTCAAGACCCATAATACAAGCTTCGTATTCAGCTTCGTTGTTAGTGCAGTTAAAGGTGAGTTTTGCCGAGAAAGGCATGTGAACTCCCTTAGGTGTAATGAGAACTGCACCAACACCACGACCATTCATATTAACAGCCTCATCAAACATCATAGTCCATTCTTCTTCTGGGTCAGGCCCTTCAGTGTGAATAGACTCTTCATGATCTTTTGCTTTTATGAACATGATGTCTTCATCAGGGAAGTCAAATCTCATAGGCTGGTAATCATCAATGGGTTTCTCGGCAAGGTAATCAGACAATACACTGCCTTTGATGGCTTTTTGAGATGTGTACTGAATGTCATATTCTGTGAGAATCATTTGCCATCTTGCAACCCGTCCGGTAAGTGCTGGCTTCTCAAATAAATACTTGACTGGGTCCATCTTTGAGATCAATAAGGTAGTGTGGGTCAACATATACTGCCTTAGTCGGCGAGTAGCCCACGCTAAAGCACAACAAGTTTTCTCGAGCAGTGAATAACGTTGTTCACAGTCGGTAAACTTTTTCCTTAGGTAGTAAATTGCATACTCTTTTCGACCAGACTCGTCATGCTGGCCCAGCATACATCCCATTGACTCTTCTAATACTGTCAAATACATTATTAGAGGTCTTCCTTCAATTGGAGGCATAAGGATCGGAGGCTCTTATAAGTATTCCTTGATTTTGTCAAAAGCCCTCTGGCAGTCTTCATTCCACCTGACCGTTTGTTCTTTTCTCAACAACTTGAACAAAGGCTCACAAGTTGCAGTAAGGTGAGATATGAACCTTGAAATGTAGTTCAATCTTCCTAGGAACCCCCGAACTTCTTTTTCAGTCTTTGGTGCAGGCATCTCCTGGATGGCTTTGACTTTATCAGGGTCAACTTCAATCCCTTTTTCACTTACAATAAATTCCAGCAACTTACCGGATCCCACCCCGAATGTGCATTTGTTGGGGTTCAACTTCAACTGATACTTCCTCAGATGCTTGAATAGCTTCAACAGATTCACCAGGTGATCTTCTTCTGTGAGGGACTTAGCAATCATGTCATCCACATAACATTCAATTTCTTTGTGGATCATGTCATGGAATAATGTTACCATAGCCCGTTGATAAGTGGCACCAGCATTCTTCAGTCCGAATGGCATTACCTTATAACAGAATGTCCCCCAGGGTGTGATGAAAGTTGTCTTCTCCATGTATTCAGGTGACATCTTGATCTGATTATATCCAGAAAATCCATCCATGAAGGAGAACACCGAGAACTGATCCGTATTATCAACCAATACATCGATGTGAGGTAATGGGAAGTCATCTTTCGGGCTGGCTCTGTTCAGATCCCGGTAATCCACACACATCCTCACTTTTCCATCCTTCTTAGGCATAGGTATAATGTTAGCAACCCACGGCGGGTAACTAGTTACAGCAAGGAAACCGGCGTCCCACTGTTTTTTTACCTCTTCTTTTATCTTCATGGCCATATCCGTGTGAGTACGGCACAACTTCTGTTTTACTGGAGGACAGTCTTTTTTTAGAGGCAGCTTGTGCATAACAATGTCGGTATCCAGACCCGGCATATCCTGATAAGACCAGGCAAAAACATCCACATACTCCCGAAGCATGTCAATAAGTTGCTCTTTCACTGAATCTTGCAGACGGGCCCCAATCTTCACTTCTTTCAAGTCTTCTTCTGTACCAAGATTAACCGTCTCAACTTCCTCCTGATGGGGAGTGATAACCTTCTCCTCTTGTCTTAACAACCTGGCTAGTTCTTCAGGAAGCTCATAATCTTCTTCAACCCCTTCATCGGCTTGATTAATTGGATTGTCAAAGTCATACGAAGTCATAGCAGTGTTGTTGTCGGTGCAGTCTGGAGGGCACTCTCTGCAAGGGTTTAGATTTGTTCATTTTAGTGATCACTTTTATCTTGCTTAGAAAAAGTGAAAATGAAGTTATTATTTTGAAAAACATTGCCATTTTATTTTTTTACAAAAAATGAAAAATGAAAAACAATGAGCGGAAAAGAAAAATGACTCATTTGCAAAAGATGTCCTGATATTCATTAATTGATTGTTTGCACAAAATACAAGATGGCCCGATTACAAAATGAGCCCTGACATCTTGGGCAAGATGCAGGACATGATGCATGCTTAAAGACAAGAAATAATAATTACTCTGCAGGAGTAACTCTTATAATTTCCTGGGAAGACCAGTTTGAGACATGGTTCCCCGGGATCCTTGGACGTATCCAGTTTTCCAGGTTGCGCTCGTCTTCTGACTCATCTTCCAAACTATTCACAGCATCCAGGGTGAGTATTCCCCCGCTGACAAACTTGGGCTCCGTTGCAGCATCTGGTTGATCTTGTCGAGTTGTTCTGTAACCCAACCCTAATCGGTCTTCTTTCTTTTCAAATGGCAGCAGCTTGCCCCAGCCTTGAGCGGTACCCTCCTCAACAACCTTCCCGGCCTGTTGATATGATGCGATGAAAGTCCCAGATACAACAGATGCTTAATTAATGTTAAGGGCCTCAAACCCCTGACTCATGGTCTCATGGATTTCCCCATCCATTTCTATGTACTTATACGTAGCCAGCTGGCTAACAAAGATGTCCTCCTCCCCACAGATGGTGATGATTTGGCCTTCCCACTCGAATTTTAACTTCTGGTGAAGGGTAGACGTAACAGCGCCAGCGGCGTGGATTCAGGGTCTACCCAACAGACAGTTGTAGGCCGGTTGTATGTTGATCACAAAGAAGGTAGTTTTGAAGGTTTGCGGGTCAATCAACACAGGCAGATCAATTTCACCAAGCACCGATCTTTTAGAGCCATCAAATGCTCTTACCACCAAATTACTCGGACGCAATGCCAAGCCATCGTACTCCAGCTTCACTAAGGCTTTCTTTGGTAGAACATTGAGTGACGAGCCAGTATCCACCAGTACATGAGACAGAATAACACCCTTGCATTCCAGGGTGATATGTAAAGCCTTGTTGTGGTTGCGTCCCTCCGTTGTTAAGTCAGCATTGGTAAAGCCCAGTCCGTGACTGGTGTTGACATTTGAAACCACAGTTTCTAGCTGATTAACAGTAATCTCCTCCGACACGTATGCTGCATGCAGGACTTTTAACAATGCGTTCCTGTGAGCTTCGGAACACATCAATAGTGATAATATGGAGATTTTAGAGGGTGTTTGGTGAAGCTGGTCTACCACCTTGTAATCACTTCTTTTTATTATTCTCATGAACTCGTTTACATCTTGTATAAAAAATGTCTTCTGAGTCTCTTTAGCAGGTGGCTCTTCAGATACCACATTCTTTCCTTTTGCCTTGGCAGCAGCTTCTGCTTCAGCATTAGGTCTTTGTGTTTGTGAGGCAAAAAGGCGTCCGCTTCTGGTGAAGCCTCCGCCTCCCCCAACATTATCAATTTGTGGTTAAGAGGTTGATGAATCCAAGGTGATTTTCTCCCCATTGCAGTAAATATCAGAGCCGTAGTGCCCAGGTATGGCATTACTGCTTTCATAAGGAACAGGCCCCGGTACCGTAATGGTAACTGGGCTGATTGCTGCAGAGGAAGGTACTGTAATGGTGTGAGAATCATAGTATATTGTGACTGGAGGTCTTGCAGGAGGTGCCACAATTTGTTGTTGGAAATTGCTGCTAGGAGGAACATTTGATGGGTCATAGTAAATTATAACCATTGAGACATCTTCATTACTTTTTGCTGGCGTTGTAGAAGATTCCTTTGGTAAAATGGATGCTGATGTTGTAGAAGAAACAGTTGTTGAAATTTGACTTGTTGAAATGATGGACGGAGTAATTGCTGGTGATGTTGATGAATCAGTAGGAATGATTGTTGTTGCTGTTGTAGGAGAATCTGTTGAAAGGAGAACTGTTGGTGTTGTAGGAGATTCCATTGTTGTGGAGACAAGAGTTGCTGCAGGAGCTGTTGAAGTAATTTGCAAAATCCCATCTTGGATAAGGCCATTTATGCCAATCCTTAGCTTCTCACAACCATTACTAGCTGTCTTACACAATTCACAGCAGGCCCCACAGCCTAGGAACACTTGGCATCTTAAAAGTTGAACTTTGACTTCAGCCAGTGGTGTTTGAATCTGTGTAACATTATCAATCAATGTAGATGGTTGGTCCTCCTCAATAGCATTAATCCTAGGCCCACCATGATTAGGCATATGATTTCTGTTGACGTTCGAAGGAGGTGCAAAATTGAGAGCTTTAGAATCGACTAGATCTTGTACCTTCATCTGTAAGGCCCTACACTTCTCAATATTGTGACCAGGTGCGTTGGAGTGGAAGGCACACCTGGCATTGACATCATAATTCTTTGGGAGATTGAGAGGATCTGGTGGTGCCAATGTCCTTAACTCAACTAGGTTAAGCTTCAGGAGTTGTGGCAAAAGAGCAGCATAAGGCATAGGGATAGGATCAATCACCCTATTTACCTGAGATGGTCTCTGTTGAAAGGGACGCTGTTGTTGGTTGTTATTGTTGTTGTTGTAGGTTCTCTGATGCGGGAAATGAGATGGTTGCTGATAGTGAGGTTGTTGTTATTGTTGAGGATATAAAGGTTGTTGTGGAACTGGAGCTGGGATGGTAACAGCTGCCACTGACCTGTGAGAATACTGAGGCCTACCCCTGCTTGCATGGATGGCATTAGTTTCACCCGTCCTTCGGGGTCCTGCAAAGGGTTTTCTGGGATTGCTGGAGGAACTTGCACCGTTGTCGGAGATTTTGCCCATCTTCAAAAGACTTTCAATTCTCTCACCAGCTATGACCACATCAGCAAAACTGGTAGAGGAGAAGGCAACAAGTCTATCAATATAAGTCCCTTGCAATGTGTTCATGAACATGTCAGCCATTTCCCTTTCTGACATGGGTGGTTGGACAGCAGCATCAAGCTGTCTCCATCTCTGAGCATAGTCCCGAAAGCTCTCTCTATAAGACTGAGACATGCCCATTAGAAGAGTTCTATTGGGAGCCATGTCCAGGTTGTACTGATATTGCCGGATGAAAGCCTCGGCCAAGTCCTTCCAACATCTTATGGTGGCCCTAGTCAAATGCGAATACCATTCTCTTGAAGCTCCAGTCAGAATGTCCTCAAAGTAGAACATCCATAACTTCTCATCCATGGTATAAACCTTGAGCCTTCCTAAGAAAGATTTCAGGTGAGTACGTGGACAGGAGGTACCATTATACTTCTCAAAGCATGGGGGTTTTAATTTGTGGGGAATTCTCACCCCATCTACTAGTCCCATATCCATCACGTCGAAACCCAAAGAATTATGAGATTCCAAAGATCTTAACTTTTCGGCTATCTCGTCCAATCTTCTGTCATATACCTCATCTCCTGCCCCTATAACAGTAAACTGTTCTTCCTGGGGATCCTCCTGCAGGATTCTTCCCCCAACAGTATTACCTTGACCATTCCTTGGGATGTTAACCTCTGGATTCAGATGGGGTCCATATTCTGGTGGATCAATACGAGGTTGCCCCCGTTCATTGTTGCTAGTTCCCCCTCTTCCAAGATGAGGTTCCTCAGGAGTTTGTCTTTCCACCAGCTCTCTCAGTCTTTCTTGGCTCTGGGCTAAGCCAGTCATGACAGCCATGAATTGAGACATCTGGTTCCTCATTTCCACTCTCTCATTTGCCATTTGATTTCTAACCTCATTTAGGTCCTGCTGTACTTGCTCCATTTGAATGCCGGGAAGGTTGTTACGAGTCGGGTACCGGTGTGTGCGGTTGACAGGGAACACTCGGCGATGAGCAATGTTTCTTGAGATCACAACAAAGTTAGAAACAATAATAGTAACAAAACCTACAAAACAAAAACAAAGTTAGTATGCAATGCAGTATGCTTATTCGTTTTCCAAGGTATCCGGTTTGGTTCTTGGTTTTGACCTTTCCAGACCTTGAGGAAGACGCTTGATGTTGTTGAGAGAAAACCCAAATGAAAACAAACTAAAATATATTACAAATGATGAAGCATACATAGTCTGTTTTACAATACATGCCCATGGAGGGTCAAAATACAACAAAAGGAAAAGTACATCAAAAGGAAAGAACAACAAGCAAAGAAGAATCAGACATCCAATCCAAACTCATCTTCTCTGACCTCCTTTAGGAGTGCCTCAGTCACTGGACCAACTGGGTGCTCTGTAATGGTCCTAATGAGGAGGTTCCTGGTAGCAATAGTAGTAGTCATCTTCTTATGCCTGTCCTGGTCTTTTGATCTCTTCAACCCTGATCTGAGCTTTAATTCTGAAATCTCCTTCTGAGCAGCCGACAAAGCCTCCTGCTGTTTCTTCTCATTGGCTTCCAACTGATCAATCTTGGCTTGAGTCTTCTGGTCTTCTTGTGTACGGGCTTCGGTGATCGTGACCCACCTAGCCTGGCTCTCTTGCAGATAGTGCTCAGCCCTAGCTTTCTGAATCTTGGCCTCTTTACAGGCATTCTTCAATATCTGTTCCGCAGCCCTTGCTTTCCTTATGTAGTCTTCTGTCTTTTCAATTTTGGCAAGGTGCTCAACCCTAATCTTTTCCAATCTCTCAATGTCCAAGCGACCATCACTCCTTTCCCAAAGAGTCTTCTTCAAGGCTTGAGATAGCTGCTCATTCCTTTCCTTCAACTTTTCAAATTCCTCCAGGCTAACTGTTTCTGCAGGCTGTACTGTAGATGGTCCAGGTATGTCTTCCAAGGTGAAAGGTATTCTGGTAATCTGAGCTCTGGTACGGGACCAGTCTGAGTACTGAGCTGAAGCAACATTGTTACATCTTCCAAGAATAGCTACCCCTTTTTTCTGGATGTTGTCCCAAGCCCAGGATGCTTGTCTGACAACAGATGAATTAGGTTGCACTTCACAATAAAGGGTCTCAGTTAAATCTTGTCCTCTGGGAGGGTGAACCAAGGCATAACCCAGTTGTCTCTTAAATAGTAAAGGATTGTAGTTGATGAAACCCTTTACTCCTATCAGAGGCACATTTGGGTATTGTCCATAGCGGGTGATAATGTCCTTGCCTTTGGTGCTCTGGGTGCACCATCTGATATCATCTGAAGTCAAGGTAATGAACCTTTTGGCCCAATTCCTCTGCTGATGTGGGTTTAAGAAGGCATCTGATTTAGGCAGGTGTCTGAGTATCCAAGAATAGAACAAAGGAGCACAACATCTGACCAACTTCCCCCTTTGTTTCTCATTCCTCTGATGGATGGAGTAGTAAAGGTCTCCTAGCAGTGTAGGCACTGGGTTCTTCAGAAGAAATAAATGAATGGCATTCTTACTGACAAATTTAGGCTCATCTGCAAACAGTATAGCCCCATATATGCTGAGGGCTAATAAAGCACAGACTTCCTTCCATTCTCCCAATGAAGCTTTCAGGATGGCCTGAGAAATCAAGAAGTCCAAATGTAAACCAGGAATCCCAGCTTTTGTTGTCATACTTTGCTCAACAAGGGGAGGCTCCAAGTACAATGCCCTTGCTATCTCTTCACTTCTGGGAGCAGTCATCTCTGGGTTGAAGGGGATTCCCCCTCTGATAGGTACTCCAATCAACAAAGAAAACTCTTCCAACAGAGGCCCGATCTGAAAGTCTGGAAAGGTGAAGCATCTCAGTGGAGGATCATAGAACTGTAGGCATGTGTGGATCATGCTCCTCTGAGAAGGATCAAGGTCCATAACCATATCCAAGATACCCCCATAGTGCTCTCTAAACAGTGGGATGTGGTCAGGTGTGATAAGTGACTGGACCTGCCTGATACTAGTCAACACAGGCTCAAAAAAGTGGTAGGATATGTTGCTCTTCCTGGGAGTAGTCATGAGTCCTGCTGAAGAAGCTGAAGACAATTGCTGATGAAGATCACAGACTGATGTTGGTGAGGATGGAGATAACTGAAGCAGATAGCTGATGAAGACAGCTGAAGCAGAGGTCTATGCAGAAGAAGGGGTCAAAACAAAAACCAAGATACAATGAAGTGGATACCCTGAAAAGAAAATAAACAAATGTCAAATGATGCAATGATGATATATGCAAATGATATGCAAGGGTTTGTGATCAAGCTGGATCTGATTATTTGTCTTGATATAAGGTCCATATATGTTCAAAGGTCCAGATGAAGGCTCATAAATCCAGTAACCAGGGTGGGGGAATCAAATAAATAGTCACATGTCCAGGGTTAATCACAAGAACTGTCCAAAGTGGAGTATTCTTAAACAAAATAGTAACAGGGTATGGTGTGGCCAAGGGTCCCTGCAAACCTGTAAATAGCCCAACCCCCTCACAGGTAGTGTTCTAGAACAAGGATCCTCAGACTTGGATCGGTTATGAGAAGTGTAAACACTTCTAACCCGGAGGTACATTGTTTACAATAACCATAAAAGATCCTCCTCTAATTCACCTCAATTTTTGAAGGTCATAATAAAAGTCATCCAGACTTAGCAGGCTTCCCAGATAGCCCTAGCACTACAGGAAATCTGTAGCACAGAGTTCTCAAGAAGAAACCCACATCTGAACCGTGTTTCATATTCCCGCACCAGACCAAAATGGAATGGGAAAGAACATGAACCACTCTAGCCTATGTGTCACTCAGGTCCCAAGTATAGGACCTTAAACTCTCAATGGAACCCCACCCACCAAAATAGCAAACCAGATCCAGCAAATGACAGTATGAAATATGCATAAAACTGTAAAGAAAGCAAATAAATAAAGTTGTACATAAAGCAATAAATAAAGCAAAATAAACAAACACACATAACACATAACACCCCAGTAAACACAAATCAAACAAGCGCTAGGAGGAACCCACAAAAAGAACCAGAAGCCCTGGTTGCAGTATAAGGATCCCCAGCAGAGTCTCCAAGCTGTCGCTCCCACCAAATGACACAGGGCCAGAAGGGGTACAGGCGCGAACGGTCGGCGAAAGAGGAGAACACAGGGGTGAACTGAAAAGAGTCACCAGCTAGGCATTTTTATCCCGAAGGAAAGGTAATGTTGCATAAACCTAGAAAGAGATAGATAAGATGGTTGCGAACCAGAGAAACTGAGAAAGGGGGTTGGTTACAACCTGGGAAGGTATTAGCACCCAGATTGTCCGTCGTACTCGACGGGATCCACGTTTGAAAGTTTGTGCTTAAAGGGTTAGTGTCAGTGCTATTTTGTGTGCAAGAAGCTGGAAATGGATACAAGTGTCAGTGTAAAAGAAATGTGAAGTGAATTGCTTAGGAATGAGGCTTAAAAGGATGCTGAAAGAGGGGGGAGAGACAGAGACTTTTGTTCGATAACAGTTAAGTTATGCCTACGTATCCTCTCGTGCAATGAGGAAGTCAGAACACCATAGTTCGACTCAAAGAGACTGAAAGATAAATTGACTGATGAACTGCTTGCTTGCCTATGCTCAAGTGTATGACTCGTCTGGCTCGAGTGCAAACTGTCTTGCATTAGATGGAAGAAGCAAGTTCTCGTTTGTGAGTGAATGAGATGATAAGAGAATCCCGGAGGAGACGATTATTGTTTTTTTTTTTGTGTTTTTAGTCTTTTATTGCTTTTGGAGTTTTTCATAAGAGAATGAGCTTAAGCCTAAACCAAGGGTTAGTAAACTCATCACATCCTCCCTTTGATTAGGGGTAATGAGAATACTTTAAGTATGAAGTAAACACCTAACACTTAATCACCATGATGTAGGATTAAGATCATTAACCTACTTGCATTTATTTAGATGTTTTTTTGGAGCTTTTGTTTAGTGTTAAGTAATGAGTTTAAGCCATAATCAAGGATTTAACAGATCCATTACACCATCCTAATAGAAGGATGATATATGAGAACATTTAAGCTGAGGAAGGCTCCTCAACTTAATCCATGATTAGGGATTAACCTCATGACAAAACAAAGCCTTTATTAAAGTGGATTTTAATTAATGGTAAGATTAAGAAGTGAATTTTATGGTTTGTAAGACAACTTTAGGGGGACTTGTCCATTAACACTAGGTTTAGTCCTTCTTAACCTATTAAGGAAGAATTAGAACCCTAATGCAAGGCCCAAGTTACAAGCTTGATGTCTTAGTGATTATTAAGATGGATTGATTAAAGGATTTAAACACATTAAGGGTTTAACACTTAGGATTAAAGTTACACACTCCATCCTAATAGAAGGATACAGGCATAACCCTAATCACCAAGTCTTAAAGCCTTAAGGGTTTAGTCCTTGATTATGAGGTGAGAAGAGAAGACTCAAAAGATGACACAAAGGTAAAAACTAATGGGGGACTAATCAAACCCTAATTGTGATCATGTTTAGGTGTTCCTAGGGTTTATGAGGCTTGCAAGAGATCTTCAAGAGGAGCCACCAAGGAAGAAGAAAGATGGAGAGAAAAGAAGCAGGAAGGAAGCAAGACAACTTACTTCACTTAAGAAGATAAGTTGCTTGAAGAAAGAAAGTGGGGAGGGAACATGAATGAGCAAGCTCACTCTAATTCACAATTACAAAATGCAGCAATGAATGTATAAGAGAGATGAGAAGAGATTGTGAGAAGTGAAGGCAAATTCACTTCTCAAAGTAACTTACCACCTGAAAAGTTAGTAAAAGGAAATGAAATGAAAATGAAATGAATTAAAGGATGCAAGCCAAAACCATAAGCATATTCATGATGCAAATGATGCTAAGAGATGGTACAAATATATGTCAAGAGATGTGAATGGTCATACAAGTAATGAGGATGCAAATGAAACATATAAGAAGCATGAAAGCACATGAATGCGCATTAAATGAAATGAATACATAACATGGAAAATGGATGGGGAAATGATCAAACATGAGTCTAATGTGTCATAAGATGTCTTATATATCATATGAATGCACAAAATGGCATGGAAAGTTCATGTATGCAAGCCTATGTAAGATGGATGCAAATGAAGATGCAAATTAGGGTTTATGCATAACATGAGATGCAAAATTCAAAATCAGAAGCAAATGGTAAGATAAAAAATTGAAAATGGGATCAAAGGGACCCTAAACCTACACAATTTCACTGCCCAAAGGGGAAGGTCAGAAGCTAAACCCTAAGGGACTTATGATTTTCCTAATTTTTAGGGTTTTAAGGGTGGTCCTAAAGGGAAAATGCTAAACAAATTGAAAATGCATCATAAAAATGAAACAAAAATGTCTTTAGATGCTTAAAAGAATGCATAACACAATCCAAAAAGAACCATTCACAAACTCAACTTGGATCAAAAGTTATGAAATTTTGAAATTAGGGTTAAAAATATTCAAATTAAAGAACCCTAATTCAAATGAAAATTGTCAAAGTATGATCAAAACCAAAATGAAATTTGTTTTGTGAGTTTGTAAATGTTTTAAAATGCTCTCTGAATTTTTTTGGGATTTTTAAATACCTAAATGTATTTTTAATTAATTAATCTTCATTAATTAATTAAAAATAATCATTTAAATGATTTAAAACTATTTTTTAATGCAAAAAATAAAAATAAAAATATTTTTGGGTTCTGAAAATTCATAAAAGATTTAATAAAAAATTTCAGAATTTTTGGACATTTTTTACTATTTTTAATAAAATGTACAAAATAAAATAAGAAAAGTGAATTAAAAATTAAATAAAGCTGAACTATGCCAATCCAAGGGCTATGGTTGATTCTGGGTTTGGGCTGGTTGACCACGCGCCATATCCAATGGCCTACATTCAAATTAGGCTAATCTCACTTAATTAATTATTTAAACCTAAATTAATACTAATGATCTAATCCTAGCCATTCACTGCACGCGGGAAGGGCAGATCCAATGGCTCTAATTTAAACTCATCCTAATCACGCAATTAGCCCTAATTGTGCCCTAATCAATCTCAGGTGACCGGAACAGTATTCCAGTCATCTTCTCCGATCGACCAAAGTCATAACTTCTTCTCTAGGCAATTTTAAACCCTCTAAAACTCCAGATCAGACCTTTTAGCAACCCTAAGCAAGAATTAAGCACAAAAACTCATTTATATTTCAACATAAGGAAGAATCGAATCAAATAAGTTTTTAGGTCAAACTTTCAGAGACACGGTTCAGGCTTAATACTCAACCATTTTCAAAACCAACAAGCACAGTGTGATCAGTGAAGCATAAGCAACATTTCTATGGCATAAAAATCAATTTCTGGAAAAAATGTTCTTGGTGATACCTGAACTGGAGCTTTCACCTTTGGAGCTTTCTGACCAGTTCTTTGCTTCAAATCACTCCCAATGATTCCCCTGAAGAGTTTGCAAAGTTTGGTTGGAGTTTATATGGCCTCTATGTGAAGTTCAGTGGAGCTCAGGTCAAGGAAGGTGAAAATCGTGTTTTGTGTATAGAGGCTTTCAAGGAAAAATGAAGGGTGGGAAATGATCAGAGGTTGATGGTGAGTTGTTCTATGGAGTTTGTTTTGATGTTTGAAGCTTGTGTTCCGAGTTTCAAAGAAAAATGCATAAGAGGGAGTTTTGGTATGTGCTGAGTTGTGGGAGGATTCAGTCTTGCTTGTTGTGTGTGTTGAGTTGCTTTTGGTCCACGTATCAATCCTTGACAGGTCAGAGAGTTGTTGTGGAATAGTTTGATTGGTATGGCTCAAATTACATAAAGTCAAGAAAGTTGTCCTTTGAGGTATGGGCTCATGGAAGGCTAGTTGTGAGGCATGGCTCGAGTCAGCTGGCTTTAGGGAGGTCCATGGAAACTGATTTGAAGAGCTGGCACAAGTGGATGTCAAGATTTGGGGTATTTTGCAATTTGTGAAGGTTTTGGCCCCTTTGAGAATACTTGATGATCAAGGCATGAAAATGAGCGATTCTTTGGGCCATTCCGAATTTCAGGTCATGTATCATGTTTGTGTAATGGTTAGAAGTCAATTAGAGGTCACATTTTTCCTTGACATGAGTTTTTGCAAGTTTCCCTCTTTGGTGCATAAGTGAAAATTTAGTGATTTTTCCCAACTTTGCAAGGCCATAAATTGAGTTCTAGGATGAATTAGATCAAGCTCTTGTACTTTTTGAAAAGGGAATAATCTAATCTACAACTTTCATGACCAAGAATTTTTCATTTGAAGCATTTTTGAATCAAAAAGAGGGGGTTGAAAAACATTCCCAAAATGGAAAGTTTACATTACAAGTCATTTCCATATTTGACAACTTTTGGTTTAGCCCACTTTTCTTCAAATTTGTGAACTTCAAACCACTTCAATGATCAAATAAAGACCATATGACTTCATTTTGATGAAAAATCCACTTTGGTTCCATGTTGGGGGGCCTCAGATGCCCTGATTTGGCTCTGACTTGCTCAAGAAGTTACCCAATGATCAGATGACTTCCACAATGAATTTTTCCATCAAACTTGGCATGGATGATCCTTATATCATATAGAGACCAATAGAAACAAGAATGACCAAAAAATTTAGAGTTATGGCTTCTGAAACCAAAACCCCAATTTTAGGTCATCTGTGCAGTTAAACCTGGCTCTGCTTCCATGCATTCCTCAGTTCTTGTGATTTTATGACTTTCTTGATCTTGGGAGGATATAATATGATGCTTGAACATACATGGACCCTCTTGAGATGATTAATGACCTTTGGAGTGGCTCAGATGGCTCAGGGATTGCTCAGATCACAAACCATATATGCAGATGACTTGAAACAATGCAGTGAACCAAAAATGCAATATGATGTGATATGGTTGAACTTATGCAAATGAAAAGATCACAAGCCATGATGTGAACTTAGTGAGGAAAAAATTTGGGGTGTTTACAACGGGCACACGATGTTTCTGGTTTGCTCACACGCCACATGGGCACAATCCGATCGCTCACACCCCACATGGGCACACGATCTTGTTGTAGTCATCGCTCACACTCACATGAGCACACGATGCTACAACGGATTCACAAAGAATCCCACAGCACAAGAATGAATACATTATGCTTACATGCAAAATGACACACAACATTCTTGAAAATGCATACATATTCACAATATAGTTATGCATTCATCTCATACAATTAGCATACATTCGCATTTAATTCAAGAAATGTATCTACTTGCCAAACGGCCACAACACAACAATCAAATCCACAATCCCATAATTAACATAATTATGTTTAATCGGAAAAGTCAGGTAAAAGTCGGCTAAACATTACATATTTTAGCATCATTAGATTCTACATGTTTTTAGCTTCGAATTGATATAAGGATCACTAAAAACGGATACCCGAAACTCAAGTTACAAAACAAAACGTAAAAACCCAAAAATCCTCCCAAGCTCGCTGAGCGACGAACAGCTCGCTGAGCGAAAATCACCCTGGAACTTTCGCTGAGCGAGGGGTAGCTCGCTGAGCGACCACTGCTATTTCAGCAACATACCAGCTGCGAACAGTCCATCTTAACCACTCCAAAACTCCTCTAAACTCATACAAACATGATCAATAACATAAATCTAACATCATACTTCGATTATAACAATTTCTAACCGATTAATCTACCAATTTCTCACATTTTCTCTCAAACCCTAACTATTCATCTTCTCTAAACTTCCATCAAAACCAAAACTCAACCAATCAAACACATATATAATCATACACAATATTAAGATAACAATGCTTATCACCCTTACCCGATTATTTCGATTTCTTGGAGCAATCTTGAAGCTTTTCCAACTTTCCCTCTTTTCTCTCTATTTCTATTCTTATGCTATTATTTCTATTTCTTTCCAACCAATTACCATTTTCTCACAAAATACCAATTTCTACTAATTCCTAACTTATCATTAATTAACAAAAGTCTAAAATACCCTCTTATCCAATTTTACCCGGAAATTCATAAAACGGCAAAATCACATATCACACCAACAAATCACATAATTCATCAACATATCATATATCATCATATTAATTTCACAAAGAAAATAATAATTACTCAATTAAAATAAAAGACTCCAACAAAATGGGAATTATCGAATCAGGGCGTTACATAAAACCCAAAATATTTCCCTCACATTTTCATGGAATATAGCATATCATTTGCATACATAACCTTGCATTCCTAACATAGAAAGATGAAGCATAACATCCATAATTTAGAGCATAAGGCATATGGTCAGTGATTTGCAAATGTGTGATCATCTAAAGCCAAGGACCAGAGTCAAGTGTCTCTTAACAAGGTTAAAAGGTCTCCTTGCTTCCCACACAAGCTCGAATGATGTCCCAAGTCCATGAAAGATTGAAATTGCTTAAGAATCTGGCTCAGGGTTTCACTTCTTATGCAAATGGCCTAAACTAGGGTTTTGGTTGCAAGGGGGTTTATTGAAGATTTTTGGTTCTAACTTGTGGTCATTGTCTTATATATTTTCTCAAGGGTTCATGAATTGATTTTGGTTTATTAGTTCATTGAGGAAGGTCTTCAGGCATGCAGTTACTTGTGGTCTAAGCAAAAGTCAATTATGAAAGAAGTAAAGTCAACTGTGACTTTTTGAGGTTTAAATCATGATTTTCAAGGTCCCATATCCTTATATGGTGCTAAAATGTCAAGATTTACTTCATTCATCAAGAATCAAGATTCATGATAAAAGTTACTAAAAATGGAAATGACTTGTAATTTAAAATTTCCATTTTTGGAAGCTTTTTAAGTCACATTCAACTTGACTTTTCATCATCAAAAATGCTTCAAATGATTTTTTTCCAAAAAGGAACATTGAAGATATTTCTCTCCCCTTTCCAAAAATAACTAGATCACTTCCATATCATAACATGCAAATTTTCATTTTCATTCAAATCCTCTTAACCACACTTCCATTAGGAAATTAACTATGGTCAGGCCCAAAATCCATCACATATAAGCTCAATTTTCCTCTAGTTAAGGAGGGTTTTCCTCTCATTTGCTCAGATTCAATAATTTTCTCAAAATCTTACTCTCTTCGAAACACTCTCTACCTAGGGTTTCACTGATAACTTTTTGCATATTCTTGATCCAAGAGGAATTTGTCAGATTCGAATTTGATTGCATCTTCTTCAAATCTTAAGATCTAGACAAAATTTAAGCTCTAATTGCATTTATTTTTCAATTAGAGGTACAAAGGTCTTGATCTGCAGCTTCCAGATGATTTCTAGGAGTAATTTCAGTTCTGCAAAATCTCAGGTTAGTGCAATTTTCAACATCTTGGATCTTGATTCTTTGATGTGCATTAGATTCTAAGTGTTCCTAAGTATGATTATGTGTTTAGAATCAATTTTGAACTTACATCATGTATGTAATATGTATTTGAAGTTTTAATATCCAAATTGTTTGTCTTCGATTTGATCAATTGGTGCATTGTATGATGTCTTTGATGTGATATTTGGAATCAAGAGGTGAATTAGAGTTGATCTTAGTGTTTAGTTTGAATTTCAGGAAAAAATTATGATAGGTTGGCTGTAGGTGGTGACCGGAGCTAGGACTCCGACATCGGATCTTGTTTGTAGGTCACCGAAGGCTGAATGAAGAAGATGAAGTTTTAACAGTCCGATTGTTTGATCCAAGGGATACGAGCGTGCCAGCGCATTAAAATCAATGTGGCCTGGAAAGTGATTTTATTATTTCATATTAGTGTGCTTGTGTGTCTAATTATGTTAATTAGTGTGTGTGCAATCATGAGTGTTGATCTTGTATACTTGTTGTTTTGTTTGACCAAATACCATGCGTGTGAGTCATCTGGTGGACCTGATTGATTCAAATATATTGAATGCTGACTATTGTATATGTTGACTGTAACACCCCGATTTCATAAATTATTTTATAAAATAATTATGGTGAATAATGTGGTGTTTTTGAAGTTGTAAGTAAAAGAGTTATTTTATTTAAATAATAATATAATGATAATATAAGATTATTGGAATATTATTATTAAATAAATAAAATAATAACATTGGAGGTCTAAGGGGCAAGGCAGTAATTTGTGTTGGGTTATGAAAAGAGAAGAACGATTCATTTTCTCACATCGTGGTTTTCTGACGAAAAAAAAGCGAGCTTTGGAGAAAGAGGAAAAGAGGGAGAAGAACAAAAGGTCTAAAGCTCCAAGATCAAGGGTTTTCAAAGAATCGATCTAATTAAAGGTAAGGGGGAGAAAGGGTTCTATATTGGTGATCTAACATGAAAGGGTAATTGAGAGTTCCTTACTCTCTTAGGGATTATGTGAATTTGATTGATTGTGATGAAATTGTGATATGAATATGTATATTATGATTTTGATTGTATATGTTTGAAGTTTTGATGTTGAATTGTATGTTGTATGGGGATTATGAGAAATTTGTCTATGAATGTTGTGGATGATAAAACCAATAGGGAAGATGAAGAAATCCTAAGGATTTCCTAATTTGATTAGTAAATGTTAGGTTAGGAGATTGTATAGTGTTAGAGGTATAAAATGATAATAAGAACAATAATTGGACTGTTTTGAGTAAGAAGAATGAGGTATAATTGACTGAATTTGGACTGGTATGAAAGTGGGAGAGAAAAATGATTTTTTTGAGAAAAATTGATTTTGGGCACAGGGCTCCTGACACGGGTGGCCGTGTCAGGCTACTGGATAATGATTTGGATGGAATTTTGGGGAAGTTGGATATAGAGGGCCTGACACGGGTCGTGTCATGGGACACGGGTGGCCGTGTCAGCCTTCTGTCTTGGACGAAATCTTGGTTTTTGAGAGGGAGCGTCAGGCCGTGTGACACGAGTCGTGTCATGGGACACGGGGGGCCGTGTCAGGCCTCTGTTTTGGATAATATTTCGTATTCTATGATGGTTTTGTCCCGATTTCTTATTCGATTCTTGTCCCATTAGTCTGAGATGTTAAGGATAGTATTAATGGATAGTTCCTAGGAGACAACAAGCAATAATTAGTGTTTGAGTTCTATATGCTTGTGGTGGTTTGTACGATTTTGTAAGGGATCAATGGGATCGTGTTGGTTGGGGACGTTGTTGATTGTATGCTTTGCATATACCACATGATGAAATGTTTGGTAACTTATGAGGATCGGAAGGATCGTATTCTGTTGGGTAAATATATGGGAAATAGCTAAGGATGGAATTAATGAATAATTCATAGGATATGATAACCGGTGATTAACGTGTAAAATATATGTGCTTGGATTGATTTGTATAACTTTTAATGATGAAGTATATGGATCATATTGATAATGTGTATTGACTATTATCTGATTTTTATGTGACCCATGTGATGGGGTGTGTGATAACATATATGGATCAGGAGGACCGTGTTATGTATGATTATGTTCATGCATATTTTTTCATATGTATAATCGAGTTTTGCATATGCATGTATGGTGGGATAATCATGTCTCGGATGGAGCATAAGTGACTATCCAGATTCATTGTGAATCATTGGTGCAGAGATGATCGTGTCTCAGTAGGAGCGTAAGCGATGCATCTGGGGTTAGAATCGATGAACCATTATTGAGTCAGTACCGCATTTGCATTGTGTCATTGAGTCACTTTGCATTTTATAGAATGAATGATATGTGAAACATGATATGTGATATATGTTGATGGATTGTGTGAGATTACCCTTTAAGATGTTATATGCACCGTTAAAATATTGAATTGTTTTCTCACCCTTTTGTTGTTTGGTTACGTCTGTGCTTATTCGGAAGTATAGATGATTCAGGTACTTGAGTACGCTTGGAGTACAAGTTGTTTGGTCGAGTCCTAGGAGTCGCTCTAATACGTAACACAGGAAACAGGGATATTTGTTGTCTATTTATTCATGTTAGTAATAGTTACGTATCATATTTTGTTGAAACTTATAAATCAAGAGAATTGATGAATATTGTGGATATTTGGCGAATTGTCGTATGATGAATAAAAATGAGAATTTCCGCTATTTTAATAAAGAACTATGTTTTTTGGTTTTTGTTGAAAAAGATAGCATTCCACTTTTGTTAAAACTCTGATTTTTATTAAGACAAATGGCTAATTTATGTTTTGGGTAAAATAGGTGTTACAATTGGTATCAGAGCAGGTCGGTCAGTCCGGCCAGGTTGTTGTGTGTCGTTTGTACCTGAGTATGTGATATGTGTGTGACACACTATCGGTACTTGCTTGTTTTCTAGCTGTTTCAAATGGTTTCTTTATTCATACCTTAACTTCAATGAATTGTTTCTCATAGCATACCAAACATGTTTAAGTCACTATTTTTGCATCTATTCTCTACCCATCAAAAGAGAATTGCATGATCTGACTAATTAACCCTTACAATTTTTAAATTTTATACTAACAAAAAGGTATTTATGTAATCAACAAATGTTCTCATTTATTCATCCCCTTATCCTATTACATCATGCCAAGTGTTAAGTTTTAACACTCTAAAATCAATCTTAAGTTGACACCTGGAACACTAGAGCAACTTCACTCACATTATCGCTCTCATTTATTTCACGGTTCAATTTTGAAACTATCTATCTCTCTCTCTCTTTAAACACATATTCTTTATCTCTTCGGTTTCTCTTATCTCTCTTTCCCTTCAAATCCTACACCGCTGCCTCTTTCTCCCTCGTCTTTGTTTCTCTCCTCTTCTCTCTATTTCATATTTCATGTTGCGTTATCTATATCTCCTGAGCCTTCATAGTTCAAGTTTTGAGTGAGCCTTCGTCGTTGAAGTGGCGTTGAGCTTTATCATCGGTAAATATTCATTAATATTTTTCTTTGTATTATATTTTCTATTAATCTGGAAGTCATTCATGTTTAGGTTTTAATATGTTATTTTTGTTGAAATTTCCTACTATTCATGTTTTGGTTTCAGATCTAAAATTTGGTTTTAATTTGAAGCGATATTGTTGTTTGCTGAATGTTGAACATGGCTCATTTGTCGGAGTGATAAATTTCAATGATAATCAAATGGTAGTAAAAAACATACCATGAATGATAATCATAAAGCAAGAGTTACTTGTATGAGGTCACCTGTGTTACATTTATTTACGGAAACATTGTTTTTTTTTTCCTTCCATTTTCTGGAAATGCTTAAAATTATTAAAATATATTTTCTGTAGAGCTTGATACAATGCTTCAAGCATGGAGGTAAAAAGAACCTTTAGTTTCATGTAAAATTCAGTTTATCATCATTTCTTCTTATATTATATTTAACATTGATCATTGATTGAATAGATTATGACGATGCGACAACGAGCCAATTTTCACATGAATATATACGCCTTGATAAAGCTTGATACAATGGTTATGGTAAGATTTCAAATCTTCAGCTAATGGTTAAATGCATACTGTTAATTGTTTAATTTTTTATGTTTTGATGAGATTTAACCATTGTGATCCTCGGCTCTTAGCAATTGCAGAAGCAGAACACCAATTCTTTGAAGCTGGATATGATGGATGGATATGATGCTTCTAATGTCAATAGAGATGTAGTTTTCCGCTCAAATGCTCTAATTGTAAGGCGTTAACCTCAAATATCTTTTTAACAATTAATTTTTGTGTAATTTGGTCATGCATATGCACACCAGACATGCATACAATTTCACTAAGCCCCACTATTGGATGTAATACAATGTATATGTTTAAAATTTGTATGAAATCAATTGTACTTTCAATAAACTTTAGGTTCTTCATACACAATGATTATGCTAGGAGGATAACACCTTACACTTGGACATGATTGTAAGCCTAATTCATTCTTTATATTTAGTGCATGTAATGGCCCTTTTACTCTTTAGGCACACTCTTTCTGTCAACATATGCTCATGTTGAAGATGAATCATCTACTTTTTTCTCTGTAAGTAACTTGAGTTCGTATTGGCTATGTAGTTCATCACATCATACAGTTGTTGTGTTGCTCTCAATATCAAACTTATGTTGGATAAATGTATACATATATTTATATCATCTATTTTATATTTTAATATCATAGATTTGGATTTCAAGTACTGTTGAGCATAAACTATTCAACTAAGCACTCATATTTGACGAAAAGGAAAATAAAAATAAAAATGTAGAGTTCACCCAAGAGGATATTAACTATTTACAATCAACATTATGATTTAATTTTCCCATTCTAAGAAAACATAGATACAAAGTATTTAATAAAAGAGATATATTACAATTTTTTGTTTTCTTGGTCTGTTTTGATAATTCTGAGTTTTTTTCCAGTGAATTGAAAGTCCAAAAGAGGTACATTC
This sequence comes from Lathyrus aphaca, assembly GCA_963966055.1. Taxonomy (NCBI): domain Eukaryota; kingdom Viridiplantae; phylum Streptophyta; class Magnoliopsida; order Fabales; family Fabaceae; genus Lathyrus; species Lathyrus aphaca. The sequence continues at coordinate 503,980,101 of OZ014520.1, forward strand.
TACTAATTTTCAAATTTCTTCCAATCATGGGAATGATGTAGAGAACATTCTACAATAACTCACTCCAAATGTTAAACAAGATATATACCACTTCTCAGGTACTAAAAAAATTGAGCTTCCATAGCCGGATGGGTGGGTTGCATTTCTGTTGTTGTAGTTTTGGTTGTTTGGGTGCTGCAACAACCGAACATGTTGCTAGAAAGATCTGGATGATGCAACTGTCACCTACCATGAAAACCTGCATTTCCTAGAGAACCCAATCTATAACTAGGAGCATCAGGAGACTCTCCCAAATAAGAATGTGGTCTTTCCTTGGGCGATCCTGTAACAACCGGAGCTGATCCAACATGGTGGTCTATATGTGATGGTGTTTTTTGCCAAACCAATGCAATTGATGGAGAATCCTCCAGTTTTCAAGGAAACAACGGTGAAGGACTTGGTGTTGCACCACAATGGGAAATTATTAGATGGTACTTCTGCACTAGAACCCTTCAGGTTGTAAAGCAAGAGGAATAAAAAACTACACTTCCTAATATGAATACCTCTAATTGTGAATATTAGAGTCACATACCGCATTCATGCTTAAAGCATTCTGTTTGTATATTGTTTGTAAGTTTCAAGCTTCTTACTTAGGTTGCCATCAATATAATATTGATGGATTCAAGACATCTCACATGCATCATGTCATGCAAAATCACTATTAGAAAAAACACTTCTATTAAAACACATGAAGGGACAGAGAGATACTAGAGTCTAGAAGTCTATAGACAAGATTACGTTTGTCTAAACTATTGAAGTTACTGGATTGATTGCTTTTGTATAGGACTTTTGGTGTAATTTGAATTTCATGTTGTCTAATTCAATATAAATATTAATTAATTATTTTGGATGCCTTGAATTATAAATAGATGTACATATTAATTCATTTCAATTTATATGTACATCCAAATATATTTTATACTTTCTCAATTTTATCTAATGCATGTTGTTTACTATAAAAAAAAATATCATTTTTTACTCAATAATTTTATTTGTTCTCAAATCTCAATATTTGTTGTTGAGAGATATGTTTAACTATGAGTTCATCAAATATTATTATTAGATGGATAATGAAGTCATAATTATTTAATATGAAAATTTATGAGACTTATGTTTTTAATATTTGGGATTATGTCACCATTTTTTAAATTGAATTTTTGTTTAAAATAAAGATTTATTACATGTTTAAAAATGGTTAATTATTTATGATTGTTTTAATATATTATTAATATATTATTTATTAGATATAATTAATGTATATTACACAAATTCAATTTTTTATTTCATGGGCTTAATTAATAATATATTGTATATATCAAATAATATTTTTATTTCACGGGTCATTATCATATTGTATATATCAAAAAATTATTTTTATTTTACAATAAAACAACTAATTTCAATTTTAAAATCAGATATAAATACATTTTATATTGTATCAAATAAACTTTTTATTTCACTGATCACTATAAACACAATACATATTTTATTTTAATTGATAATTATTTTAATTTAAAAGATAAAATCCTTATTTTTAAATATTAATTTTTTTTTCATCTTACGAGTCGTCCCTTTTTTTCTTCATATTTTAATTTAATTGATTTTATATAATTATTGTTCATTTTAAAATTAATAACTATTTCAAATTTAAATACGTATATAAATAAATTTTATATCATATTAAATTTACATATACAATTAAATATATTTTATATCCTATCAAATAATTTTACCCGTGCGGGCGAATGAATGGGTATCTTACTAGTTCATATTCAATAACATCACAAAGTTCATGAAAATATTTTTGTTTCATTTTTAAAACTTTTTTTAATTGTATTTTAGTCCTTGTGTTTTGCATGTTGATCCATATTTCTTACTTGAACTTTGCCTAATTGTTTGAGGTAGTTTTTTTTTTACTAAGCAAAATATATATATATATATATATATATATATATATATATATATATATATATATATATATATATATATCAAGAATACTAAGGGGTATTCAACCCGTATACAAACAAAAAGATATAACACCACCTAATCCCGAAAACTATAACAAAAATTCCGTAGGATGTGTATACCAATCATAATAATTACAACAAAATTTCTTCCTATATTTCTTTCCAATCCACCACCAAGAAGATAAGATAATATTTTGAATTACTTGCTCTTCTACCCATAAGCCTTCCTTGAATATAATTGAATTCCTACAAAGCCAAATATGCCAACAACAAACTAACCAAAGAGCGACACTAAACTTGGGTGCAATATGCTTTAACCTCAAAGCATTTACCCAATTAAATAAATGGTCAATGGTATTCATGCACATATTCTCTTCAATGTCCACCCAAGAGTATATAGATTTCCAAACTTTTTGACTTTTGCAACAACCAAATAAGATGTGAACTAATGATTCTTCAACCACTAAACATAGAGGGCATATTAAATCAAGAGAATTAGAAATGATATGACGAACCTTTAGATTGTCCCTCGTCGGAAGTCTATTGTGAAGAATCCTCCAACCAAAAATAATTGTTTTTAGAGGTGAAAAAGCACCCCAAACAAGATTAAAAGCATCCAAATGAAGGTCTTGTAAATTGATCGGGTCATCCAATGCCATTAACCAAACATAACCGAAATTTACCGTATATACTCGAGAAGCATCATAAGGCCAATGGTATTCATCATTACCTTCCATTTTCATCTCAACCGAATCAAGGAGAAAACGAAGATCTTCAAATTCTAATACCAAAATATCCTTTGCCGCTCTACTAGCTAATGATGGTACCAATACATCAACATTCCAAACCCAACGATTATCAATCCAATTTCCAAAATCGAAAATACATCCATGTTTCTTAGAAGAGACATCCCAAAGAGAAGGATATAACAGAGGGATTCATTTCCAATCCATCTAGAATCCCAAAAATATAACATTTTGCCATCATTTACTTTTCTTTTTAATTGGGCTCCAAAATGTTTATCACCAAACTTAGCAATGATCTTAAAAAGATCCCTCCACCAAAGAGATGGTCTCACCTTATATTTTGGTAATTCCCCACGAATCAAAGGGAAAACATAATCATTATATCTATATCTCAAAATATTCCTCCATAAAAAATTTTTTGACCCAACTATCTTCCACACCCATTTAACCATGAGAGCTAGGTTAAAAATCCGCAAGTCCTTAATACCAAGCCCCCCTTCCTTTTTATTCTTGCACATCAAATTCCAACTAATCCACGAAATTCCTCTTTTACAAATTGAGCCATTCCAAAAAAATCTCCTTTGAATTGTGGTAATAATCTTTGCAATTTTGGACGGCATAGTAAAGAAAGCCATGTAATGAATAGGTAAATTAGATAAAACCGAATTTATGAGAGTTAATCTTCCACCCATTGACAAAAATCTCCCTTTCCAAGAAGCTAATCTAATTTTAACCTTATCAATAACCGGCTTCCAAAAACTAATTAGCCTATGATTACCATCAACCATAATACCTAGGAACTTGAACGGACATCTATTAATTTTGCAAGCAAGGAAACTTTCTGCGGCAATCATAAATCCATCTTCCAATCCAAAACCAATAATGGAACTTTTTCCAAAATTGATGTCTAAGCCCGAACATAATTGGAAACCTTTCAAAATAATCTTTAATGACCAAATATTGTTCCAAGAGCCTTCACCTAATATAACTGTATCATATGCATATTGTAATAAATTGAAACAAGTATTTTGATCATGGAAAATACCTTTGAATGCTTGAGTGGTCACTGCTCTATCCAAAAGAACCGCTAGGCCTTCAGCTGCTATCGAGAATAGAAATGGAGAAAGGGGATCTCCTTGTCGTAAACCTCTTGAGACCCTAAAATCTTTCGAAGGGCTTCCATTAACCATAATAGACATAAAACTTTGCATGACACCACCTTTAATCCAAGATATCCACTTTTCCCCAAAACCCATATAATTCAACACCATAGCAAGATAAGACCAATCTACACAATCATAGGCTTTTGCGAAATCCACCTTCATCAACAATGCTTTCCTCTTATTTCTCTTAATAAAATCCACTGTTTCATTTAAGGCAAGAACTCCATCTAGAAGGCTTCTTCCTTCAATAAAAGCGGTTTGAGAAGTTGAGATAATACTTCCCATAACCTCTTTAATCCTATCTGCAAGAATTTTGGAGATCACTTTGTACATACACCCAATCAAACAGATGGGTCTGTAATCATCAAGATATTTGGGACTATCAGATTTGGGAATTAGAGCAAGAAATGAAGAACAAAACACTTTAGGTAAATAACCCTTTTCGAAGAATTCCAGAACACAATTAGTGAAATCCACACTAATTATCTCCCAACAGTGTTTAAAAAAATCAAAGTTAAATCCATCAGGGCCTGGAGTTTTACCACCACTACAACTGAAAACTACACGCCTGATCTCTTCCGGAGTTACTTGCTTTTCTAAGTTCAAACTATCTACCGTAGATAGTTTTTTAAAACCCTCCTGACCCAACAACATCATAGGTCTATCCACTTTTTGGAACCGAAGCCCAAAATGATCAAACACAGCTTGTTTGATACCCGCTACATCCTCCACAATCTGATTATCCACCTTAATCGATGAGATAGAATTAGAAACAAATCTTTTTTTAATAGCTGCATGGAAAAATTTTGTGTTATGATCTCCTTCTTCAATCCATTTAATACGGGCCTTTTGATATAATAGACTTTCCTTGGTTTTTAGCTTCTTCCACATCTCCTCCACAGCTTTACTTATAGTCGAAAGATCATCTTCATCCACTGTACCGTTGCGTTGATCAATCATGTCTTCAATATCATTGATAACATGAATATTTTCAGTGATATTAGTATCGATCCAACCAAAGACCTTTTTGTTCCAATCCTTTAAATTTGATCTTAGAGACTGAAGTTTCTTTGAAAAAATAAAAGATGCATTCCTGTGATATGCTGACGCCTCCCATGATTCTTTCACAAATTTCATAAAATCTGGATGATCTAACCAACAGTTCAAAAATCTAAATGGTTTTGGACCCCAATTAACATTTCTAGCAGATATCCAAACAGGTCTATGATCTGAAATGTCTCTATCTCCAACTATTTGAGTTACCGCATTCCATTCGTTTAATAAACCATTGGAAACCAGAAATCTATCCAATCTACTACATGATTTACCAGAAGAATTGAACCAAGTATAATTATTACCTGTAACCGGTAAATCAATGCATCCAGATAGCTCAATAAAGTCTCGAAATTCTTCCATATTCCTTTTATTTGCGATCGAACTCCCCACCCTCTCATTAGTACACTTCACAGCATTAAAATCTCCACCAATCACCCATTCACCAGCCGCCATAGTTGACTTGAGGTGTAATATTTGACTCCACAAGATTCTTTTCTCCACCATATTACAAGGAGAATATATATTTATGAAATAACAATTAATTCCTTTCCAAGAAGCCTTTAATCCCAAGAAACCTTTACCTTTGAAACTACATATAGGTTGAAAGAAATTGGTCCTCCATATAGTTAACATACCTCCTGATAATCCTTCTACATTTACATGTGACCATTAACATGAGCCATTTCCCCATAAGCTTGATACTAACTTATCTGTAATATTGGAATTTTTTGTCTCTTGTAAAAATAAAAGGTCCACTCCTAACTTAGATGTCAATTCCTTTATTTTCCTCCTTTTGATTTTACTTCCACACCCTCTAATGTTGTATGTCAAGAAGTTCATGATTTACCATTAGCAACAATCTTCTTGCCCTTGGATTTCTTCTTTAATTCCAAGTTACGAATGATCGATACAGCTCCCTCCTCTTCAAGACTTGTTTCCACTCCAAGCTTTTTGATAGAATCCCAAATTTTGTTAGGTAAACTATCCAGTTTCTTTTTAATTCTGGAATTGCTCTTCATAACTTTTGAATCTCCTATCGAATCAGCCATCGATACTGAATCATCCGACTGATTACAAATAGAATCTTGTGACGAACCACTGTTAGCCGAAGCCACAAATTTATCCCCAATCTGAACAAAATTCCCTTCTATTTTATTATCAGCAAGTAGCAAAGTAGAGTAATATGAAGGTGCAAAAGGAATCTTGATTTTTTGATATATTTCTTCAATCAAATTTTTTTTCCTACTTTGCTTTTTTCCTTTAATCTGAATTCCAGGACTGATAGGATCCGATTCGTCCTCCAACTCTACACATAAAGCAATACTATCACAATTAAATGCCACAGCTTGTGACCGATCCGTACAAGGTGAAACCACTCTTTTATCTTGGTTACCCACTTTGTCCTGCGCAGGGCCCACCGATTTGTAGTATTGATGAGAGAGTGTAAGTTAATATCTTTATTATATTCCATAGGTTCAGGTTCATTCATCCTCCCATTGGCAATTACATCCTGTGTACCATAATTATTTTCCTTTCCCATATGACCATTATGTGCCATCCCATCAATTGTACCATCCGCCGCTGAAAGAAGGGAAGCATTGTCCCTACTTTTTGTGCCATTAACTGACGGGACACCCTTATCCCCAGGCTTCTCATAATTATTCACCTTAGTTAAAGTATTAAGTCCACCTTCCGATGCACTTTTGATACAACCATCTTCACAAAATGCCACGTCTCCTCCTGCACATGGGGTTACAAGTGCCTGGCTTTCTTCAATAAAGCCACCTACCAATGAGTCGTTGGAACTGCCTGCCACTTGTACGTCCAGTGTTGCTTCAGTGCATGGGGTAGTGTGTGCCTGGCTATCAATTAAAAAGCCACCTGCCATACAGTAAGAGTGATGTGACTTCTCTTTATGATGCTGGCCCACCTTGTCAATGTCAACCGGCAGCACACTATCTTCTTCATCATCACGCCCCATATCATCACCACTCAGTATATTTTCCATGCCTTTTAACACTTTATCTGTTGACTTACCATTATACCCATGCACTATATCAACTTCCTCCAAACCAACTTCAAAATCTTCATCTGAATCTGAAGAGATTTCATCCGAATTCACTTCTGAATTAACTTCAAAATTCTTATATGGAAATGATTTAAAAGAACAAATACCATATGAATCTTCCACAACTTTAATGCAATAACTATCGTTGTTTATATCAATATTTATCACCTCGTTCAGATTAATGGCAAATTTCGTCCTAATCAGAAATCGAGCAACATCCAATCTTTTGTGTTTTTGAGTATCTTCATCCATCTTTACAAACACACCCACTGTAGTTGCAAGAAACTTGAAAAATTTCCCCTCCCAAACATGGCAAGGAGCTCCAAAACAGCTGACCCAAGTGAGCCTTTCTTTGTCAACATCAGAAGGAGACCAAGGATGTACATCTACAAACCATTTCTCAAACCATAATTTGTCTTCAACCACCAACTTCCTAATGTTACCAGTAATCTCTTCTTCAAGTAAAACCAAATTGGCTCCAAGAGGAGTAGCTTTAATCTTGAAATAACCTTCTGTATATAAAGCTTCTTGAACATCGAATGAAGATCCCGGATTATTCATAACTCCAACAAAAGCCTGATTGAATCTTTCCATTTGTTCAGAATTTACATTGAAACTCAGATTTGTAAATTTTGGCTTATCTCCCATAAGAAGTTTGTTGGGATTAAACTTATCCTGATTATAGATAGGATTTCCAGTTTTAGTAGCCTGAGCATATGTTTTTCCCCTCAAATTTGATTTTCCTTCGAAACTTCTCTGGCCATTAAACCTTGGATTCACCCTGCTATGATAAGGATATTCGTTTCGCACAAATGATGTTTTCAATTGATCATCCTTCTTAAATCTAGGCGTGTTCACAAAAATCTTCCTACCATTGATACTGATATTATAAAGTTCATCAGCAAATGTTTTTTCATCAGTAACCTGTTTGAACCGAACAAAACCAAAACGTCTCCTTCTTTTATCAAATCTGGCCGGAATGTAAACCTCTAAAACAGGACCATACTCTTTGAATATCCCAAACATATCTTTGGCTTCGAAATTATCCGGAAATTCAGTGAAGAAGAAAGAAGTAGCAGTAATCAAATCTCCTTCATTAACTTTACCACCAGTTGCCTTCCAAATAGATCGCTTGGGAATAACCGCAGAAAAACGTGACCTTTTCCCCACTTCCATCCAAACATTGTTCCTATATTGTTTCATTCTAATATTAAAGAAAAAAAAACCAGTTATACAACCCGGAAAGAGAACAAGCTTCTAATCAAGATTCCGACTTCAATGACCCGAACAAAATGAAACCACAATGACCTTGTCAAACCCGAATATGAACAATCCCCTTAACGAGGCCCCTAAACCCGAAAGTCTAGGAATTTAAGCCAAAGATAACAGGAATGGATATCCGAATTCTCCACCGATCATTGGAAGTTGTTTGGGCCTGAGACGAATGCTTGATATGAAACAAAGCATGTTAGCTGATAAATCACATGGTTGTAGAAATAAGCTGACCAAAGGAAAACCGAATTACGATCTATTTCGAGGTTAAAGATGGAGAAGGTGAAGGAAAAAAAAACCTAGAGAGAAGTTGGACTCTCTCTCTCTCTCTTGTGTTGGTAAGTTTGCTATTGTTTGAGGTAGTTAAACTTTGAATATTTGTTTAATCTTTTAACATGTGATTGGTATCTGGATTAGGTCATTTGAGTTCTATTTTTACATTTTTTGAATGCAATTTGATGTATGGTTGCTTGCTTGTGATTGAAGGAACTTTGCATATTTTTTACTTGACATCCCTTAACCCTAATTGCTTGAAGGCATTTATGCCACCATTTGAGGTCTCTTGTTTGAGTTTGCTTGATGTGTTTAGAATCTTATAATTCTTGTGTGATCATGGTTGAGTCCATTTGGTTTGAGTTGATCATTTAGTTTGTGTGATGCATCTTATATGAACTTTTGACCTAACTCTTCCTATGTCTTCATCATATGTTTCTCATGATTACTTGCGTGCCTCTAACATGGTCATATCATCATCCCATTTGCATTACATCTTTGATATTCTACTGACTTCATACCCAAGCATCAATACTTGTATGACATCTTGCATCTTTTGCATTACATTTCATGTATGAAGCATACTTTTCCTAATGTGTCAATCTTTTGCATCTTTGCTAAGTTTTTTGAACTTGTTTGACATCTGTTTTTGTCATGATCATTTGTGCATATTTAACATGTCATTTTATGCATTTTCTTCTAACTTTGATCATCTCATGTCATATTTTCATCTTCATCTTACTTGTTTCTTCTTACTTGAATATGAGTTTGTCTTCTCTCATTCATCTCTCATTCTACCATGAACTAATTCATTGAATTTGGTGTATTAATTTAAGATAATATTAGGCATTCTAATATGATGTTTGAATTCTAACTTTGAATTTTCTCATGAGTCTTCATTCATGGTTGTGCTTATTTGCTTTCTTACTTCTTCTTTTGCAACTTCTTTGAACTTCTTCATCTCTTGCGTGCTTCTTTGCATTTTTTTGATCTTGATTGAGTTCCTTGAGCTTTTAAAGTTTTGTTATGTGTGAGTTCTGACTTGTAAGGTCTTGGTACCTATGGATCCATTTCTTTTGTTCCATTTGTTTGATTGGTTTCTATTTCATTTCTTATAAAAGTTTGTGCTTCATTTGCTAACCATTTCAAGGGCTGATGCGTCCGCAAGCGCACGGATTTATCGAAGTAATATAAAAGATTGTCAAACCACAGAGACCAATATCAACCTATTATTATCTATTGTCACTGTGTAAAGCGAAGGCTAATAATATTTGATTAAAGGGAAACTAGAAATAACATTAAAATAGAACTAAGAAAATATAATAAAAGAACGAGGCCGAGATATGGTTTCCGTGCTCCTAAGGGACTCGTAGAATGAGGTGCTAATTACGACTATACTCGTATTCCGTAGAATATACCAACTTAAAGACTCTGTCTCACACTCTCGCGGTCTTAACTAAAATCATACTTCCTAATCCCAAGATTTTGCTCTCGCTCGCCCGGTAACTAGGAAACACTCTTTGAAAGCTAATAATATTCTAAACGTCTCTAAAGCACTCTCGCTGTTTTTAGATAAGTTGCCTAATTTCTACTATCTGGTTCGCTCCTCATGCTCTCGCGAATCTCGGCTCAAACCTTTATATGCCTCTCACTCTCATGACAAAGCAATGTTAACAAACTTCTCACTCTCATGACAATACTAATTAAATTACTCATAAAAATTATAACCAAAACATAATTGTAGTTATTAATTTGCACCTATTATTTTCTACCGAGTCCTGTTGGTAACGATGGTCCTCATACGCCGGACTCTAAACTATTTAGCAAGACATATAATTAAATGGAAATGACATAAACATAAAGATTGCAATTAAGAACAACATACTTTAACAATTAAGAGATGCAATAACAATAATAGTAATAAAGCGATAAAATAAAGAACCTGTAATACGAGAAAATAAACGAGACTTGAATTAGATGAAACTGTAAATAAAATTGATCCAAGCAGTTACATATATTTATGGCCTAAGCACTAATGCTGGAGTAGTTCCTCAGTGTAAGAAACTACCCCTTTTACAATGGTAATTTCTTCCTAAAAACTAAGAACAAAGTGAGCAGCACTTTCGCGCCCAAAAACTTGGATAATCCTAAAAACTACGAAAAATCCTATTTATAGAGTGAAATTCCCTCTGTAACTTCCATGTAGCATAATGAGTGGTGGAGAAAGTGGGAGTAGTGGGCGGTTGAAAAGTATACTGAGAAATTTGAGGGGAAAGTGGGACGACTCTGCTTCTGTTACACTATCCACGTTCTGCATAATACCAATTTAAACACAACCACGAAGGTCATGTGGCTATGATGAGCGTTTCCTCTATTCTGGACGCGTGACGGTCGTAAGGTGTGAGTGACGGTCGTCACACGCTAATTATGCATGACGCTTGTCATGAGGTTGTGACGACCGTCACAACTGCAAATTATGCAGAACTTCAGTTTGCTTGTTTCTTCTGGTGTTTCATGTTGGTTTTCTTCATTTCTTCTCTTTGCACGTTGTTGACTTGAGAAACTTATTACTTGCGGAAAACATGAAAACTCGAGGAAAATCGGGAGTTAAGTCTATAAAAATCATAATGAAACGGAGACAAAATGTAGCAAATATATGATATAATTTCATGTTATCAAACTCCCTTACACTTAAACCTTTGCTTGTCCTAAAGCAAAATCATGAGTCATAAGAAAAATAATGCACACGGATACTCATCCTAGGCTACCAACTCTACTTCGGTTAGGTTTGTGTCGATAGGTGAAATTTTGTGATCAGGTACGAGATGTCGAATGAGATGTTTAAACACTTGAAGACTTAACTAAAACTTAAAGTGCAGGAAAATTAAACAACACAGGAATTTGTTAACCCAGTTCAGTGTATAACCACACTTACATCTGGGGGCTACCAAGCCAGGAAGGAAATCCAATATAAGTAATATTAATTCTAGACTTAAACCACTCAGTTTAATCTTTCACTTAATATCTACCCAATGCAATTTCTACCTAAGACACAACTTAGATATGAGTACCAACTCACTCCCCCTCAATCACACAGTGATATGTTTACAAGTTTAATAAGATTGAAGTCATACTTCAAACAAAACAGCTTGATCTTACTTCACAGTTTCAATCAAGACACAAATACACTTTTGCTTAAAAGCTCATAAAGTGGTACAAATTAACAACCTTCTATTAAAACACAAACACCCTATTTAGTCTTCTTAATTTCGTACTCTATTCTGAGAGTTTCTGTTGCTTAAATAGGTGTTTGGATTTTGGGCTTTCTGTAGGTTTATCCAATCCTGATACGCATGCAACCATCACCTTGAATTAGGGTTTGTTACTTCCTAGATTCTAGGTGATTCAGTTCTTCTGATTATACTGAAGTCATATAACAAAACTCCCTACAGATGCGCCTTCTTCTGTTTTATCCATCCATAATTAATTCTAGATAACTTCCCTGAATTTACTCAGTTCTGTTAGTCATTAATTAATTCTGGTAGCAGGTTTGAGATGTCACAACATCTGGTGTGACATCCTGAAAACTAAACTTACTTCATTTACTGATACAATGTCACAACATCTGGTATGACATCCTGTAAACTGAACTTACTTCATTAACTGATACAATGTCACAACATCTGGTGTGACATCCTGAATTCAGTTCATTTACTTATACTCTGTTTGATAATGTCACAACATCTGGTGTGACATCCTGAACCAACTTCATTACTTCCTGTTGGTCAAAAATTCTGCCAATTCTAAACATCTACAATAGATACTTGCTCACACACTAAGGATGTCGTAACAACACAATTCCGCTTTTTGCGGTCATCAGCCTCCTTCCTATACAAACCAATCGGAATCATGTCATTATACCTAAGTCTAACTCAATCATCCTCCTTTCGTCCCTTTTCATTCGGGTGCAATCACATTAAGCCTGTTATCCTCTCACACTCATGGTAGGATAGCCTGTTAGTGACTATGATCTCATTATCATCAATTTTTCTATTTTGCACATAATAAAATAAAGAAGTTTACACCGTTGGGCTAAATGATCGGGTGAGGATCACCTAACTTAGAAGGAGCATTTCTTTTCATTCATTCACTTTTATTTTCTTAATTTACTTTTCAAGCCTGAGATCATACACTTATTTGCATCGGCTTGCTACTTAGCGTGTGCTTAGGATGGTGTTGACTGCTAAATAAACTAATTACGGACTACTAAAGGGTGAGAACTTAAGGCTATGGCATAACAAGTACTCAAATTGATTTCCATAAATGGGATCCTAATGGTGTTAAAACGATACCGATCTTGTGGGATTTTCTCAACTCTCACAATCTAACCATAATTTTGTCTGTAGCGTAAGATTTTCAAAAGAAACACTATTTTTGTAATTCATAAGTTTTCAAATTATTGGGTACGGCTCAAAAATACGGGGAGTTCGATAAACATAAAATCATGCATAAAGACTCGACAGCACATGCAAAGACGCAACGAAATACTAAAATTGAAAATTTTTAAAATGATGCTGGAAAACATTAAACCTAACTAGAAAAATGGTAAAAAGGAAGCGATAGAGTTCCTCCCCCACACTTAAACCAAACATTATCCTCAATGTTTTGATAAAAGGTGGAAAAGGGATGATAGAACCTGTATGGATGCCATTGTTTTCTACCATGACTATATTTGCTCTGATTCTTTCCTTGTTGTCCCTGTCTTTGCTGACCACTTCTACTCCAGCGTCTTATACCACGTGATATCTGAATTTGCTACAACTTCACTTTACTGAAACGCTCATCATACTACCTATTTCCGGAAGAAGTACCTATAAAAATTGTTAGAAAAATACGGTGCAGTGTATGCAGGTAGAACCATATAGTGCAAGGAACAGGGAGGAGCAGAGTTATGAAAGGGAGAGACATACCATCTCCTATCATACTCATCATCGGTGTTACCACCAGCAGTGACATTCATAGTAATGTGCGTGGGCGCTAACTCATCATAAGGGATTGTCATCTAGAGATCATTCACCTAAATGTATCTGAAATGTGACAAGCTCTACATTCTTTATTTTTTGTAAACAAAACGGAAAAACATTAAATTAAAACTCGTGGGTTACCACCCACGGGGATTTTTGTTTAACGTCGATAGCTCGACGGTTAAGAGTGTTACTCTTTGGTTTCCATGGCCATTTATCAAGCCATCTCACATATACATCACATTTCCTTTTCTTCCTTCTTTGGGGTGGTTCATTCTTTTGAACTTGTGGTGGTGGTTCTGGATCTATGCTAAGTATAAACTTTTCTTGTTTGGTCTTAGTCATGTCATCCATCACATTAAAGTCAAACCTTACCCTCTTAACATTAATGATTTCCTTAGTTTTGTCTTCAAATTTTCTCTTTTTATGCAAGACCTCAGACAAGGGTGCATCGATAATTTTCCATACATGCACATATGTTTTAGAGTTTGCAAACTTATATGCGAAAGGATATGGTAGGGTATATGGAGGGTGGTAAATAGTTCATGCTTCATTCTCTACCTCTTCGACGACCTCGTTTGTGAATGGTGTTGGTGTATTTTGCTCAATCTCAACTCTTTCCTCACCATAACTCTCATCAACCTCATTATCACTCTACTTAGCATTTTTTATTTGATTTTCACTGCTGGTTGTTATAACATAAAAATTCTCCTCAAGGGAGGGACCTATAGGTGTCAGTGCAAGCAGTAATGTTTGGGTCTTCAATGCCTCAGTATGAGTCATAAGGGACTCAACCATCGTGTTCAGCCGCCTAAGGGCGCCAAAAACTTGATGCGCCCGCAAGCGCACAAATTTATCGAAGTAATATAAAAGATTGTCGAACCACAGAGACCAATATCAACCTATCGTTATCTATCGTCACTTTAAAAAGCTAAGGATAATGAAATTTGATTAAAGGGAAACTAGAACTAAAACTAAAATAGAACTAAGAAAATATAATAAAAGAACGAGGTCGGGATATGGTTTTCGCGCTCCTAAGGGACTCGTAGAATGAGGTGCTAATTACGACTATACTCCTATTCCGTAGAATATTCCAACTTAAAGACTATGTCTCACACTCTCGCGGTCTTAACTAAAATAATACTTCCTAATCCAAGATTTTTCTCTCGCTCGCCTGGTAACTAGGAAACACTCTTTGAAAGCTAAAAATATCTTAAACGTCTCAAAAGCACTCTCGCTGTTTTTAGATAAGTTGCCTAATTTCTACTATCTGGTTCGCTCCTCACGCTCTCAAGGATCTCGGATCAAACCATTATATGCCTATCACTCTCATGACAAATCAATGTTAACTAACATCTCACTCTCACGACAATGCTAATTAAATTATGCATAGAAATTATAACCAAAACAGAATTGTAGTTATTAATTTGCACCTATTATTTTCTACCGAGTCCCGTCAGTAACGACGGTCCTCATACGCCGTACTCTAAACTATTTAACAAGACATATAATTAAATGGAAAATACATAAACATAAAGATTTCAATTAAGAACAACATACTTTAACAATTAAGAGATGCAATAACAATAATAGTAATAAGCGATAAAATAAAGAACTTGTAATACGAGAAAATAAACGAGACTTGAATTAGACGAAACTGGAAATAACTTCAATAAATTGATCCAAGCAGATACATAGATTTATGGTCTAAACACTAATGGTGGAGTAGTTCCTCGGTGTAAGAAACCACCCTTTTTACAATGGTAATTTCTGCCTAAAAACTAAGAACAAAGTGAGCAGCGCTTTCGCGCCCAAAAACTTGGATAATCCTAAAAACTACGAAGACACCTATTTATAGAGTGAAATTCCCTCTATAACTTCCATGTAGCATAATGAGTGTTGGATAAAGTTGGAGTAGTGGGCGGTTGAAAAGTAGACTGAGAAATTTGAGGGGGAAGTGGGACGACTAAACTTCTGTTACACTATCCACGTTCTGTATAAAACCAATTAAAACACAACCACGAGCATCATGGGGCTATGACAAGTGTTTCCTCTATTCTGGAAGTGTGAAAATCATAAGGTGTGCGTGACGGTCGTCAAATGCTAATTATGCATGGCGTTCATCATGAGGTTGTGACTACCATCACAGCTGCAAATTATGCAGAACTTCAGTATTCTTGTTTCTTCTTGTTTTTCATGTTGGTTTTCTTCATTTCTTCTTTTTGAATGTTGTTGACTTTAGAAACATAATACCTGCGGAAAACATGAAAACTCGGGGAAAATCAGGAGTTAAGTCTATAAAAATCATAATGAAACGGAGATAAAATGTAGCAAATATATGATACGATTTCATGTTATCTGGGGCTTAGGTAAGTCTTAGGAGTGTGGATGTGCTTCCACATTTTAACTTCTCCTTTCTCTTTTAAACTTCATACTTGTGTTTGTGCAAGAATTTAAGATGCTTTGTTTTTGTACAATTCTCATCCTTCCCCCTTTAGAAGCAACATAACTTCCATCTTGGAAGTAAGTTGTCTTCTAATCCTTTTATTTTCTTCTCTTTCTTATTCTCTTCTCCTTCTTCTTCATTAGGATAGAGATCTTGAACCCCACTAACTTAGGATATCCAAGCATGAAAACTTAATAAGGATTGTTATGTTTCCTTTAGACTTTTACCTTTTGAGTCTCCTTGAGTCTTCTCTCCCTCTCTCAAATAAAAGATAAAAAACATCTTAATAAAGGTTGAAATAACTTCTTGTGTCATAGACCTATATCATGGGGCATTTGCATCTATCCTACTTTGGGGTAATGTGAAATTGTCCAGCATGATGTACAAGTCTAAACTTGAAGTCATATTCACAAAGAAAAGCATAAAAAGCACTTTTTCACTTCAAAATTAAAAAACACTTAATAAGTACAATGGGTTAGTGTACTTGAGCCCTAATATTTGGAACCATGTCTTGGGGGTCTTCTCCTTTCTTGGGTGTGCTTCTCCCTCATTCCATCTTGGAGTGATGTAAGAAGTACATACTCCATGGAAAGGGACTTGAATACACTTTCCTGTGCCACATTCTCAAATAAAAAACTTCTAAACAACTTCAAAAAACAATAAGCATATTTCCTTCGGGAATTCTCTTCTCATCCTCTTCACTCTAAACAAAAGAACTTGTTTCAACTTGTCTTTTTCAAGACGGTAAACACACCCGTTCTAGTCATGTCAGTATTATTAAGTAGAATTAATAATATATTACACAAAGGGAATACGTAGGCGCAAGAGACGATGTTTGGAGAACACAATCCTTCATTCTCTTTCCTCGTTCTTCGTGCTATTTCATATCCTTATCCTTTCATCTCATTCTTCCCTATTTCTTTTCAGTCCTTTCCAATAGAAGTTACAGTAGTAGCGGATACCCTCACTCTTTGAAGCAGTGCTAGAAATCATGGATCTCGTCAGTTATGACGGATGATCTGGGGTGCTAATACCTTCCCATTTTGTAACAGACTCCCTTACCCTTTCTCTTGTTGGGTTTATTAATTCAGCGTCACCCTTAGGGATTCGATGGGCTTAACATCCCAACCCATGGTGCTTAATAGGTGCAGCCCCTTGAGGACTCTATACTATAAGGAAATAAAGTTGAGCCTTCACTAACATCAATTTCTTTTAGTGCATTGGTAAGCGCTTGATCTTACAAGTGGTAACAGAGCAAGGTCATGGGTTCGAATCCCCCTGGCTGACACTGGGGGAGATTGTTGGATTTATTAATTCAGCGTCACCCTTAGGGATTCGATGGGCTTAACATCCCAACCCATGGAGCTTAATAGGCGCAACCCCTTGAGGACTCTATACTATAAGGAAATAAAGTTGCACCTTCACTAACAGCAATTGCTTTTAGTGCAGTGGTAAGCGTTTGATCCTACATCTCTTTGGTTAGTGAGACCCCTCTTTCTCATTCTTTCGGGTTTGTGCAACATTACCATTCCTTCAAAATAAAAATGCCTGGCTGGCGACTCTTCCTTTTCCATGCTACTTTCGTGTTTGTAACATTACCATTCCTTCGAGATAAAAATGCATTTGCGAGCGTAGTTGCAACACTCTGATTCCATTGTTATCCAGTAGTACCCCGACCTCAATAATTTATTTGCCATAGTATGTCCTCCGGCATGGGTACCGAAAGATCCCTCGTGAACTTCTTGCATTAACATGTCTTCTTCGTGTCTATCCACACATCTGAGAAGAACCATGTCAAAGTTCCTTTTATAAAGCACATCATCTTGATTCAGGAAGAAACTACCAGAAAATCTTCTCAGACTCTTTTTATCTTTGGTAGATTCCCCAACTGGGTACTCTTGCCTTTGATGGCTTTTTGTGAAGTATATTGGATGTCATATTCAGTCAAAACGATTTGCCACCATGCAGCCCTTCCTGTTAATGTTGGCTTCTCAAAAATGTACTTGATTGGGTCCATTTTGGAGATTAATAAAGTTGTGTGCGAGAGCATATACTTCCTCAATCGCTTAGCAGCCCATGCAAGTGCATAACATGTCTTCTCATGCATTGAGTATCTGGATTCGCAGTCATTGAATTTCTTGCTTAGGTAGTAGATGGCATGTTCTTTTTTACCTGTCTCATCGTGTTGATCGAGAACACAACCCATATAACCCTCAAGCACTGTTAAATACATTATCAATGGCCTCCCTAGAACTGGAGGCATGAGAATTAGAGGTTCCTACAAGTACTCTTTTATTTTGTCGAATGCCACTTGGCAATCGTCACTCCACCTAACTCTTTGATCTTTTCTTAGCAATTTGAATATAGGTTCGTACGTGGCTGTTAGGTGAGATGTGAACCTTGCAATGTAGTTCAATCTACCCAAGAAACCCTGAACCTCTTTTTCTTTTCTCGAATTAGGAGTTTCTTGTATTTCTCTAATTATACCCATAGAAACCGTTGATAAATGAAAACACTAAAAATTGAGTTGTATTGTCCACCAGCGCATCAATGTGAGGTAATGGAAATTCGTCTTTTGGACTTGCCCTGTTGAGATCTCGATAATTAATGCACATACAAACTTTCTCGTATTTCTTTGGTACATCCACTATGTTGGGAACCCAAAGAGGATAACTTGTCACGGTGAGAAAACCTGCATCCCACTGCTTATGAACCTCTTCTTTGATTTTCATAGCCATATCCGGACGAGTTCGACGAAGCTTCTGCTTAACCAGCGGGCATTCTTCTCTCAAAGGCAGCTTCTGCTTGACCAACAAGCGAAGATATTAACCTATTTACACAACATCCTAGTCAACTCTTTCTTCACATCTGCCTATAGACTAGCCATAATCTTGATCTCTTTCTTGGCGTCCTCAGTGCTAATGTTGATGACCTTTATTGCCTCCTGATGAGGTTGAATGACATGTTCCTCTTGTTTCAACAACCTGACCAAATCTTCAGGAAGTTCACAGTCTTCCCCATCATCTTCTTTGACTTGATGAATCAGATTGTCAAAGTCATACATAGTCATAGCAGACCCGTTATCAGTGGAATCTGGAGAATCAAGTTTGCACGAGGGATGGTTCGTGCTTTATTTTAGAATTTATTTTTCGAAAAGACAAAAAACAAAATAAAACATTGGTATTTTTATGTTTTTTGTGAAAAATTAAAAAATGAAAGACAAGGAACAAAATTTGAATGCAGAAGCGTCCTTTTATTTATGATAAACTTGCAAACAAAACATGCACCATACAATGCATCGTGGCGCTTTGGGTAGAACACACTATTTTTGACATGCAATGGTATAAAGAAAAACAAGGAGAATTACTTTGTATGAAAAGTAACTGTGACGATGTCTTCAAATGACCAGTTTTACGCTTCTAACCCCATCACACATGGTCATACCTGTAAACGCCCCAAATTTGCCCTCTCTTTTTCTTACACCTTGGCTTGTGATTCTTCATATTGCATTGCATAAGCATATTATCTCCCACTGCATAATTATTTCACTGCATAAGCTGCATAGCTAGGGTTTGTGGTCAGATGAATCTTAGAAGTGGTTTGAGCTATCTCAGAGGCCATGAAGCATGCCAAGAGGGTCCATGAGTGTTCTATGATCATATTATGCCTCCAAGGGTTCTTGAAAGTCAAAAGATCACAAGGGATTACAGAGCCACACAGGCAGGCTCAGGGCTCCTACACAGATGACCAGAAATTAGGGTTTTGGGTTTGAGGCCCTTACACTCAAATTTTTTGGCCATTCTTGATTCTATTGGTCTATATATGATATGAGGAGTATTTGTATCAAATTTGAAGCAAAAATTCCTTGTGGAAGTCATATGATCAAATGGTAACTTGTTGTGCAAGAAAAGTCAGAATCAGGGCATCAGAGGCCACCAACAAGGGTTCCAAAGGGTCATCATCATCAATTTGAGGTCCTATGATATTTATTTGATCTTAGGAATGCTTGGAAGTTCACAAGATTGAAAAATTTGAGCCATTTGAAAACTTTCTATTTTTGGGCATGACTTGTAATGAAAACTTTCCATTTTGGGAAAGATCTTCAACCTCCTCTTTCTTGATCAAAAAGGTCTCAAATGAATTTTCTTCAAACATGAAAGTTATAGATAGGATCTTCCCATTTTCAAAACGTACAAGAACTCATCTTGATTCATCCTAGAACTCAAGATATGGAAAGTCAAAGTTGGGAAATTTCTTGTAATTCTCAAGTTCATGCCAAAGAGAGAAATTTACAAAATGGTATTTCAGGCCTTTATGTGACCTCTAATCCACTCAAATACATTATTCCATGATCAAACAACTTCTAAAGATCATAATTGGGCCAAGAACCTAGGGTTTTCATGCCTTGCTTCTCAAGAAATCACAAAGTTGTGAAATTGCAAAAGCCATTCAAACTCTTGAATCAAGCCATACAACTCACAACTTTCAATCCAATGGTGCTCCTTGAACTCAGCTGAGGCAGCCCAAGACCTCAAATCACTTCTGCCATGGCCCATGCTTCAAGTACACCATTTTTGACTTTTTGGCCAATGGAGCCATACCATTCCCACATTGCACAACCATTCCTCAAGACTTATCTCAATCTTTTATGCATTGCCTAAGGATCATAAAACATAACACATGAAGCCTTGAAACAAGCCAACACCCTCATATTGCAAAAATTCCTCAAAAACTTCATCTCTTCGATTCTCTCAAACCAGCCATCAAACTTCCAAAATTCTTTCACCAATCAATCACATATCATCCATAGAACAAGAATCAACCATTAAAATGGCCTGAAACACCACATATCAAAAACACGATTTCTGCTTCATCAGAACTGGACCTCAAAAACCAGCCACTTTCAAAGCATTCTAAGCACTCCACTAGCTTCAGGAGGTCCAAAGAATCCATTTTGCACAAGAGGAAGGTCCTGAAAGCTCCATTTTGAAGAACTTCAGTTCAGGTATTCATCAAGAACAATTTTTCCAGAACCTATTTTTCTTGTTATAAAATGAATCTATATGCTTTGCTGATCATTCTGATGTAATTGGAATTGAAAATGGTTGAGAAATGAGCATGTATGGTTGTTCTGAAACTTTGCCCGTTGTAAACACCCCAAATTTGCCCTCACTCATTTCACCATGGATGGTGATCTTTTCATTTGCATAGATTCAATCATAGCATCTCATATTGCATTTTTGCTTCACTGCATTGATTCAAAATCATCTGCATCTAGGGTTTGTGATCTGAGCAATCCAAGGGCTATCTGAGCCACTCCAAAGGTCTTCAATCATCTCAAAAGGGCACATGAATGTTCAATCATCATATTGCACCCTCCCAAGATCAAGGAAGTCAAAAATCACAAGAACTGAGGAAAGGCATGGAAGCAGAGCCAGGCTTAATTGCACAGATGACCTAAAATTAGGGTTTTGGTTTCAGAGGCCATAACTCCAAATTATTTGGTCATTCTTGTTTCTATTGGTCTCTATATGTTATAAGGATCATACATACCAATTTTCATGAAGAAAATCAGTGGGGAAGGCATCTGATCAATAAATGACTTCTTGAGCAAGTCAGTGTAAATTCAGGGCATCTGAGGCCCCCAATCACCCAACCAAAAGGGGTTTCTCCATCATTTTGAATGTGTATGATCTTTATTTGATCTTAAAAGAAGTTAGAAGTTCATAAAATTGAAGAATTTCAAGCCATTTGCAAAGTTGCCATTTTGGGAAAGTGACTTGTAATGTAAACTTGCCATTTTGGGAAAGTTTTTCAACCTCCTCTTTTTGATCCAAAAATGCTTCAAATGAAAAATCATTGGTCATGAAAGTTGTAGATTGGATCCTCCCATTTTCAAAAAGTACAAGAACTTGATCTAATTCATTTTAGAACAAAAGTTATGGCCTTGCAAAGTTGGACAAAATCACTTAATTTTCACTTTTGTGCCAAAGAGGAAACTTGCAAAAACACTTGCCAAAACCAAATGTGGCTTCAAATAAACTTCTAATCACCAGACAAACATAATTCATGTTCCATAATTCAGATTTGCCCAAAGAATTTCCCACTTTCATGCCTTAGATTCCAAGTAACATAAGCCATTTATCATAAAAATCACAAAGAGGGAAATCTTGCAAGAGTGGTTCTTTTGGTTTTGTTTGATCTCTAATCAATCTCAAAGTGTCATAACAACATTATATGGCACATTTTGCTGCATATTGCCCAAGGGATGTCACATGTCCATGACAAAAAATCACAAGATGCACAAAGTTGGAAATTGGCAAAATACATGCTATCTTGCAATCCAAATGTTGCAGTCCATCATAAACCATCCAAGGGTCATCCTCAAACTCAGCTGAGGCAGATACACCCTTTAGATTTCCTCTGCCATGACCCATACCTATAGTACATAATTTTTGACTTTTTGGCCAATCACACCATACCATTCCCACAGTGCATATCTGCCCTCCTGAATTGTTGGGATTGCTTATGGATTGCCTCAAGGTCATAAAACAAGAAGAAAAAAGGCTCAGAACACAGACACAATCAAATTGCACAAAAACTGTCAAAAGCTTCATCTCTTTGAAACTCTGCCCACAGCCATCAAACCTCAAAAATTTCTTCACCAACAAATCACATATCATCCATGGAACAAGAATCAACCCTTAAAACAGCCTGAATCACCACACACACAAATCTTCATTTCTGCTACACCAGAACCACACAACACAAACCAGCCATCCTCAAAGCTTTCTAAGCTTCGTATCATCTTCAGGAGGTTCATAGGAGTGGTTTTGCAACAAGGGAGAGCCCAGAAAGCCCAGAACCAGGAGGTTCCATCTCAGGTATGGCTCAATAACTTTTTTCTCAGAACCTTGTTTTTAAGTTCTTAATCGAATCCTTATGATGTGCTGATGATTCTGATATATTTACTTTTCAAAATGGTGGAATGTTGAGTATGTATGGGTTGTCTGAAAGTTTCTGACCTAAATTTGTTTTGCTTCGATTTGCATTGTTGATGAATGAAAAATGATTTTTGTTTGGGGATTTTGATTCAGTGATGTGTGGGGTTCATTTCTGGCCAGAGAGATTTCGTTTTTGTAGCCTGGGGAGTGAGATAGGGATTCTCAGGGGAGAGTGTGGCCGGAGAAGATGACCGGAGGTCATTTTCGGCCACCTGAGAGTCATTAGGGCTTTTAATCATGATTAGGGTTTTGTTTGAACCTGGGCCTTTGGATCTGATCTCCCACACGTGTTTGTGTGGTCAGGATTGAGCCATTAGTTTTAATCTTAGGATTAATAATTAATTAAGTCATATTAATGAAATTTGAATTTGGGCCGTTCAGATACGCACCAGTCAACTGGTTTAAGCCCAGATTTGATATCAGCCCTCCCTTTGGCATATTTTCCTTTATTTATTTTTTATTTCATTTTCTTTTCATTTAATTTGTTCCTTTTATTTAAAATAGCAAATCATTTCCAAAAAATCTCATTTTTTGCATCATGGTTCTAAATATTTTTCTTATCCTAAAAATAATTTTTATTTTATTTTTTGCATACTTTTCATATTTTGAAAATATTTAAATGTTTATTTTAATTAGTTAATGAGAATTAATTAATTAAAATAACATTTAGGTTTCTAAAAATCACAAAAATAATTCACATTGCATTTTGATACATTTAGGAACATTATCAAACTCTTCAAACAAATTTCTTTTTGGTTCTTGACCTATTTTGACATTTTTCTTTGGAATTAAAGTTCTTAAAAGGTAATATTTTTGTCCTAACTTAGAAAAATTCATTCTGCCTAACCATGAAGAGTTTGATGTTGTTTCTTTTTGCATTGCATTCTTCATATCATGTAGTTTCTAGGGTAAAATTTGTTTGAATTTATCTTTCATTTTCAATTTGATGTGCATTTTTCCTTTTGAGGTGCCTTAAAACCCTAGCAAACTTAAGAAAATCATAACTTCCATTAGGTTAAGAGTTAGGTCCCCTCCTTTGGGAAATGAACTTATGTAGGGTTAGGGTTCCTTTGATCCTATTTTCAATTTTTTATCTTGTCATTTGCTTCTGTTTTTGGATTTTGCTTTGTGTCTTGTGTATAAACCCTAATTTTTGCCTTCATTTGCATTCATCTCTCATATGCTTGTATACATGATCTTTCCATGACATTTTGTGTATCCAAATGACATGCTAGACATGTTAGGACACATTAGCATCATGTTTGATCATTGCATCATCCATTTTCCATGTTATGCATCCATTGCATTTCATAAGTTTTCATAAACTTTCATGCCCTCTTACATGTTTCATTTGTATCATCATCCTTGTATGATCATCCACAACCCTTGTCTTGTGTTTGCTCTATCTCATAGCATCATTTGCATCATGTTTATGCTTCTGACTTTGGTTTTCATCTTTGCATCTCATCTCATTTTCATTCCATTTCATTTTCTTGTTGTTAACTTTTTCAGGTGGTAAGTCATTGAGAAGTGAATTTTCCTTCACTTCTCATAACCTCTTCTCATCTCTCTTATGCATCCTTGCTGCATTTTGTATTTGTCTTAGAGTGAGCTTGCTCATTCATGCTCCCTCCTCCTCTTCTTTCTTCAAGCAACTTATCTTCTTAAGTGAAGTAAGTTGTCTTATTTCTTTCTGCTTCTTCTCCTTCCATCTCTACTTCTTCCTTGGTGGTTTCTTTGAAGATCTTCTTGCAAGCCTCATTAACCCTAGGAACACCCAAGCATGTTAAAAATTAGGGTTTGATTAATCCCCCATTTAGTTTTACCTTTGTTTCATCTTTGTGTCTTCTCTTCTCATCTCTTAATCAAGGACTAAACCTTAAAGGTTTTAAGGCTTTGTGATTAGGGTTATGCCTGCATCCTTCTATTAGGATGGAGTGTATAACTTTAATCCTAAGTGTTAAACCCTTAATGTGTTTAAATACTTTAATTAATTCATCTAATAAAACACTAAGACATCAAGCTTGTAACTTGGGCCTTGCATTAGGGTTCTAATTCTTCCTTAATTGGTTAAGAAGGACTAACCCTAGTGTTAATGGACAAGTCCCCCTCAAGTTGTCTTACAAACCATAAAATCCACTTCTTAATTTTATCATTAACTAAAATCCATTTAATAAAGACTTTGTTTTGTCATGAGGTTAATCCCTAACCATGGATTAAGTTGAGGAGCCTTCCTCAACCTAAATGTTCTCATCTATTATCCTTCTATTAGGATGGTGTAATGGGTCCATTAAATCTTTGATTATGGCTTAAACTCATTACTTAACACTAAACAAAAACTCCAAAAACATCTAAATAATTGCAAGTAGGTTAATGATCTTAATCCTACATCATGGTGAATAAGTGTGAGGTGCTTACTTCATACTTAAGGTATCCTCATTACCCCTAATCAGAGGGAGGATGTGATGAGTTTATTAACCCTTGGTTTAGGCTTAAGCTCATTATCTTATGACAAATACCAAAAAGCAATAAAAGATTGAAAACACAAAAACAAACAATAATCGTCTCCTCCGGGATTCTTTTCTCACCTCATTCACTCACAAACGAGAACTTGCTTCTTCCGTCTAATGCAAGACAGTTAGCACCTGAGCCAAACAGGTCATACACTTGAGCATAGACAAGTAAGCAGTTCATCAGTCAATTTATGTTTCAGTCTGTTTGAGTCGAACTACGGTGTTCTGACTTCCTCATTGCACGAGAGGATACGTAGGCATAACTTAACAATTATTGAACAAAAGTCTCTGTATATTCCCCTTTTTTCAGCATTATTCTTTAAGCCTCATAGTCTTGAGCTTCATATTCTTTCTCTACACTGACACTCCATATATTTCACTTCACTTACTTCCAGCACTGACACTTTCATTCTTTCCGGCTTTGATACACAAAATAGCACTGACACTACCTCTTTAAAACACAAATCTTCTAAGCGTGGATCCCGTCGAGTACGGTGGACAATCTGGGTGCTAATACCTTCCCAGGTTGTAACCAACCCCCTTTCTCAGTTTCTCTGGTTCGCAACCGTCTTATCCATCTTTTCTAGGTCTATGCAGCATTGCCTTTCCTTCGGGATAAAAATGCCTAGCTGGCGACTCTTTTCTTTTCAGTTCACCCTTGTGTGTTCTTCTCCTCTCGCCGACCGTTCGCGTCTGTACCCCTTCTAACCAGATGTCATTTGGTGGGAGCGACAGCTTGGCGACTCTGCTAGGGACCCTTATACTGTAACCAGGGCTTCTGGTTCTTTTTGTGGGTTCCTCCTAGCGCTTTTTTGATTTGTGTTTATTGGGGTGTTATGTGCTAATTGTGTTTACTTATTTTCTTTATTTATCTGCTTTATGTACAGCTTTATTTATTGCTCCCCTTCACAGTTTTTCATATTTCATACTGTCATTATCATTGTTGGATCTGGCTTCTGTTTTGGTGGGTGGGGTTCCATTGAGAGTTTGAGGTCCTATACCTGGGACCTGAGTGACACCTAGGCTAGAGTGGTTCATTTTCTTTCCCATTCCATTTCGGTCTGGTGCGGGAATATGAAACACGGTCCAGATATGGGTTTCTTCTTGAGAATTTTGTGCTACAGATTTCCTGTAGTGCTAGGGCTATCTGGGAAGCCTGCTAAGTCTGGATGACCTTTATTATGACCTTCAGAAACTGAGGTGAATTAGAGGAGGATCTTTTATGGTTATTGTAAACACTGAACCTCCGGGTTAGAAGTGTTTACACTTCTCATAACTGATCCAAGTCTGAGGATCCTTGTTTTAGAACATTACCTGTGAGGGGGTTGGGCAGTTTACAAGTTTGCAGGTGCCCTTGGCCACATCCTACCATGTTACCATAATCTTTAAGAGTACCTCATTTTGGACAGTTCTTGTGATTAACCCTGGACATGTGACTCTTTATTTGAGTCCCCCACCCTGGTTACTGGATTTCTGAGCCTTCATCTGGACTTTTGAACATACATGGACTTATCAAGACAGATAATCAAATCCAGCTTAATCACAAACCCTTGCATATCATTTACATATATCATCATTGCATCATTTAACATTTGTTTATTTGTTTTTCAGGGTATCCATATCATATCTGGTTTGGTTTTGACCCCTTCTTCTGCATAGACCTCTGCTTCATCAGTTATCTGCTTCAAATATCCTCATCATCACCAGCATCAGCCTGTCAGTGACTCATTTCCAGCATCAGTCTGTGATCTTCATCAGCACCTATCTTCATCTTCTTCAGCAGCATTCATGACTACTCCTAGGAAGAGAAACATATCCTACCACTTCTTTGAACCTGTGTTGACTGGTATCAGGCAGGTCCAGTCACTTATCACACCTGACCACATCCCACTGTTTAGAGAGCACTATGGAGGTATCCTGGATATGGTTATGGACCTTGACCCTTCTCAAAGGAGCATGATCCACACATGCTTGCAGTTTTATGACCCTCCATTGAGATGCTTCACATTCCCAGACTTTCAGCTAGGGCCTCTGCTGGAAGAGTTTTCTTCATTGATTGGGGTACCTATCAGGGGTGGAATCCCTTTCAACCCAGAGATGATTGCTCCCAGCAATGGAGAAGTAGCAAAAGCATTGTACCTGGAGCCTGCTTTGATTGAGCAAAGCATGACAACAAAGGCTGGGATTCCTGGTATGCATTTGGACTTTTTGATTTCTCAGGCCATCCTGAAGGCTTCATTGGGAGAGTGGAGGGCAGTCTGTGCACTATTAGCCCTCAGCATATATGGGGCTATACTGTTTGCAGATGAGCCCAAATTTGTTAGCAAGAATGCCATCCATCTGTTTCTCCTGAAGAACCCAGTACCAACATTGCTGGGATATTTCTATTATTCCGTCCATCAGAGGAATGAGAAACAAAGGGGGAAGTTGGTAAGATTTTGTGCTCCTTTGTTTTACACCTGGTTTCTCAGACACCTGCCTAAGTCAGATGCCTTCCTGAATTCCCACCAACAGAAGAATTGGGCCAAGAGGCTCATTGCCTTGACTTCAGATGATATTAGATGGTGCACCCAGAACACCAAAGGCAAGGACATTATCACCTGCTGTGGACAGTACCCAAATGTACCTCTGATAGGAGTGAAGGGTTGCATCAACTACAATCCTTTGCTGTTTAAGAGACAACTGGGTTATGCTTTGGTTCACCCCCCCCAGAGTGCAAGATTTAGTTGAGACCCTGTATTGTGAAGTGAAGCCTAATTCAGCTACTGTCAGACAAGCATCCTGGGCTTGGGACAACATTCAGACAAAAGGGATGGCTATTCTTGGAAGGTGTAATAATGTTGCTTCAGCCCAATACTATGACTGGTCCCGTACTAGAGCTCAGATTACTAGAATTCCTTTCACCTTAGAGGACATACCTGGACCATCAACAGTACAACCTGCAGCAACTGTCAGCCTAGAAGAATTTGAGAAGCTAAAGGAAAGAAATGAGAATCTATCTCAAGATTTGAAGAAGACTCTTTGGGAAAGGAGTAATGGGCGTCTGGACATTGAGAGGTTGGAAAAGCTCAAAGTGGAACATCTTGCCAAAATTGAGAAGACAGAGGACTACATAAGGAAAGCAAGGGCTGGGGAACAAATATTGAAGAATGCCTGTAAAGAGACCAAAATTCAGAAGGCTAGGACTGAGCTCTATCTGCAAGAAAGTCAGGCTAGGTGGGTTAGGATCACTGAGGCCCGTACACAAGAAGACCAGAAGACTCAAGCCAAGATTGAACAGTTAGAGGCCAATGAGAAGAAGCAGCAGGAAGCTTTGTTGGCAGCCCAGAAGGAGATTTCAGAGTTGAAGCCCAGAGCAGGATTAAAGAGATCAAAGGACCAGGACAAGCATAAGAAGCTGACCACTACCATTGCTACCAGGAACCTCCTCATTAGGACCATTACAGAGCACCCAGCTAGTCCAGTGACTGAGGCACTCCTGAAGGAGGTCAAGAAGGATGAATTTGGATTGGATGTCTGATTCTTTGTGTGTTGTTATTTCCATTCGATGTACTTTTTCTTTTTTGATGTATTTTGACCCTCCATGGGCATGTGTTGTAAAATAGACTATGTATTGTTCATCATGTGTAATATATTGGTTTACTTTCATGAGGTTTCTTTTCTCAGCAACATCAAGCATCTTCCTCGAGGTCTGGAAAGGTCAAAACCAAGAACCAAACCGGATACCTTGGAAAAAAAATAAGCATACTGCATTGCATACTAAATTTTGTTTTGTTTTGTAGGTTTTATTATTATTGTTTCTAGCTTTGTTGTGATCTCAGGAAACATTGCTCGTCGCCGAGTGTTCCCTGTCAACCGCGCGCACCGGTACTCAACTCATAACAACCTTCCCGGTATTCAAATGGAACAAGTACAGCAGGATCTGACCGAGGTCAGAAACCAGATGGCTAATGAGAGAGTGGAAATGAGAAATCAGATGTCTCAATTCATGGCTGTGATGACGGGCTTGGCCCAGAGTCAAGAAAGGTTAAGAGAGCTGGTGGAAAGACAAACTCCTGAAGAGCCTCATCTTGGAACAGGAGGAACTAGTAACAATGAACGGGGCCAACCTCGTATTGACCCACAAGTATTTGGATCTCATCTGGATCCAGAAGCTAACATCCCGAGAAATATGCAAGGTAATACTGCTGGAGGGAGAATCTTGCAGGAAGATCCCCAGGAAGAGCAGTTTACTGTTATGGGAGCTGGAGATGAAGTATATGACAGGAGATTGGACGAAATTGCTGAGAAGTTAAGGTCTTTGGAGTCTCAGAATTCTTTGGGCTTCAATGTGATGTACATGGGGCTAGTGGATGGGGTGAGAATGCCCCACAAATTCAAACCCCCATGCTTTGAGAAATACAATGGTACCTCCTGTCCTCGCACTCATTTGTAGTATTTCCTGGGGAGACTTAAAGCTTATAATATGGATGAAAAGCTGTGGATGTTCTACTTCGAAGACAGTCTGACTGGGGCTTCAAGAGAGTGGTATTCACAGTTGTCTAGAGTCACCATAAAATGTTGGAAGGATTTAGCTGAGGCTTTCATCCGTCAATATCAATACAACCTGGGCATGGCTCCCAATAGGACCCTCCTAATGGGAATGTCTCAATCTTCTAGAGAGAGCTTCCGGGAGTATGCTCAAAGATGGAGACAGCTTGTTGCCACTGTCCAACCACCCATGTCGGAAAGGGAAATGGCCGACATGTTCATGAATACATTGCAAGGGACATATATTGATAGACTGACTGCTTTTTCCTCTACCAGTTTTGCTGATGTGGTCATAGCTGGTGAAAGGATTGAAAGTCTACTGAAGATGGGAAAAATCTCCGACAATGGTGCAAGTTCATCTAGAAATCCCAGAAAGCCTTTTGTGGGACCTCGAAGAGCCGGTGAGACCAATTCCATTCATGCAAGCAGGGGCAGGCCTCAGTATGTGCACCGGTCAGTTGCAGCAGTTACTATTCCAGCTCCGATTCCTCAACAATTAGCATATCCTCAACAACAACAACCACAGTATCAACAACAGGTTCATTTTCCGCAATAGAGAACCTACAATAACAGCAACAACAACAACAACCGCGCCCGTTCCAACAAAGACCATCACAAGCAAACAGAGTAATTGACCCAGTCCCAATGCCGTATGCTGCACTTTTGCCACAACTCCTGAAGCTCAACCTGGTTGAGTTAAGGACATTGGCGCCTCCGGATCCTCTTAATTTGCCAAAGAACTATGATGCCAATGCCAGGTGTGCATTCCACTCAAACGCACCGGGGCATAATACTGAAAAATGCAGGGCCTTACAGATGAAAGTCCAGGATCTGGTGGACTCAAGAGCTCTCAACTCTACACCTCCTCCGAATGTCAAAAAATCCAATGCCTAGTCACAACGGGCCTAGGATTAATGCTATTGAGGAAGGCAAACTATCCACCTTAATCACCAGTGTTGCACAAATTCGAACACCTTTGGTTGAAATCAAAGCTCAGCTTTTAGAATGCCAAATGTTCCCCAGGTGTGAACTCGGCTATGGGTATTGCAATATCGCAATCAATGGGTGTGAAAGGCTGAGAGACGGCATAGACAGACTCATTAAGGAGGGTATTCTTCAGATTACGACAACGGCACCTACAACTCCAGCAATTCCTTCACCAGCAATCATAGATACTCCTACAACGTCAGCAACCATTGTTCCAACAGATTCTACTACAACTCCAACAACCGCTCAGTCAGTCACATCAACGGATACAAGTTCAGTCACCATTCCTGCTACAACTTCAACCCCCATCCAGTCAACAGTATCTTCTACAACATCAGCAACAATTGATGAAAACGTCTCAACGGTTACAATATACTATGACCCCGCAAATGTTCCTACCAACAACTCACAACAAAATGTTACTCCTGTCAGAGCACCAGTCACCATATAATATGATCCACACACCATTGTGGTCCCCTCTACAGCTGCTATCAGTCCGGTCACTATCACGGTGCCTGGGCCAGTTCCTTACGAAAGCAATAATGCCATCCCTTGGCATTATGGCTCAGATCTATACTGCGAGGGGCAGAAAATCACTTTGGAATCATTAACTTCTTCACCTCAGATAGACAATGTGGGGGGAGGCGGAGGCTTCACTAGAAGCGGACGTCTCTTTGCCTCGCAAATTCCAAGACCCATTTCCGAAGCAGAAGCTGCTGCTAAGGCAAAAGGGAAGAGCATGGTGCAAGAAGAAACAGTTACCAAAGAGGCTTTGAAGACTCCTTTTGATCAAGAGGTTGATGAATTCATGAGAATCATAAAGAAAAGTAATTACAAGGTGGTAGACCAGCTTCACCAAAAACCTTCCAAAATCTCCATATTATCATTGCTAATGTGCTCCGAGGCTCATCGGAACACACTATTGAAAGTCCTGCACGCAACTTACGTGCCGGAGGAGATTACCGTCAATCAGTTAGAAGTTGTGGTGGGAAATGTTAATGCTAGTAATGGACTAGGATTTACCAACACTGATTTGACAACGAAAGGTCGCAATCACAACAAGGCTTTGCATATTACCTTGGAGTGTAAGGGTGCAGTTCTTTCTCACGTACTGGTGGACACGGGGTCATCCCTCAATGTCCTGCCCAAGAAAGCCCTTGTGAAGCTGGAATATGATGGATTGGCACTTCGCCCAAGTAACTTGGTAGTGAGAGTCTTTGACGGTTCTAAGAGATCAGTTCTGGGAGAGATAGAATTACCAATAATGATTGGCCCACAGGTTTTCAAAACGACCTTCTTTGTGATGGATATACAGCCTGCCTACAGCTGTCTATTGGGTAGACCATGGATACACGCCGCTGGCGCCGTGACGTCAACCCTTCACCAGAAGTTAAAATTCGAGTGGGAAGGCCAAGTCATTACTATTTGTGGAGAGGAGGATATTTTTGTTAGCCAGCTGGCTACCTTCAAATACATTGAGATGGATGGGGAGATCCACGGAACCATGAGCCAAGGGTTTGAGGCCCTTAATATTAATGAAACATCTGCTAAACTTGGGACCTCCATCACATCATATCAGCAAGCCCGAAAGGTTGTTGAGGAAGGTACCGCCCAAGGCTGGGGCAAGCTGTTGCCCGTGGAGAAGAAAAAAGACCGATTCGGGTTGGGTTACAGACCAACTCGACAAGATCAATCAGAGGCTACAACAGAGCCCAAGTTTGTCAGTAGGGGGATGCTCACCCCCGATGCTGTGAATAGCTTGGAAGATGAGTCAGAAGACGAGCGCAACCTGGAAAGCTAGATACGTCCAAGGACCCCGGGGAGCCATGTCTCAAACTGGTCTTCCCAGGAAATTATAAGAGTTACTCCCGCAGAGTAATTATTATTTCCTGTATTTTAAAGCATGCATCAAGTCCTGCATCTTGCCCAAGATGTCAGGACTCATTTTGTAATCGGGCCATCTTGTATTTTGTGTAAAGATCAATTAATGAATATCAGGACATCTTTTGCAAATGAGTCTTTTCTTTTTTCGCTCACTGTTTTTCATTTTTCACTTTTTGTACAAAAATAAAATGGCAATGTTTTTCAAAATAAATAACTTCATTTTTCACTTTTTTCTAAATAAGATAAAACTGATCACTAAAATGAACAAATCTAAACCCTTGCAGAGAGTGCCCTCCAGACTGCACCGACAACAACACTGCTATGACTTTGTATGACTTTGACAATCCAATCAATCAAGCAGATGAAGAAGATTATGAGCTACCTGAAGAGCTAGCCAGGTTGTTAAGGCAAGAGGAGAAAGTTATCACTCCTCATCAGGAGGAAGTTGAGACGATTAATCTTGGTACAGAAGAAGACTTGAAAGAAGTTAAGATCGGGGCCTGCCTGCAAGATTCAGTGAAAGAGCAACTGATTGACATGCTTCGGGAGTATGTGGATGTTTTTGCTTGGTCTTATCAGGATATGCCAGCATTGGACACCGACATTGTCATGCACAAGCTACCTCTGAAAGAAGACTGCCCGCCGGTTAAACAGAAGTTGCGCCGTACTCGCCCAGATATGGCAATGAAGATAAAAGAAGAAGTACAAAAACAGTGGGACGCCGGTTTCCTTGCTGTGACTAGCTATCCGCCGTGGGTTGCTAATATTGTACTTGTGCCTAAGAAGGATGGCAAGGTGAGAATGTGTGTGGATTACCGGGACCTGAACAGAGCCAGCCCGAAAGATGACTTCCCTTTACCTCACATTGATGTATTGGTCGACAATACGGCTCAGTTCTCGGTGTTCTCCTTCATGGATGGATTTTCAGGATATAACCAGATCAAAATGTCACCTGAAGACATGGAGAAGGCAACTTTCATCACACCCTGGGGCACATTCTATTATAAGGTGATGCCATTCAGACTGAAGAATGCGGGTGCCACTTATCAATGGGCTATGGTAACATTATTCCATGACATGATCCACAAAGAAATTGAATGTTATGTGGATGACATGATTGCCAAGTCCCTCACAGAAGAAGACCACCTGGTGAATCTGTTGAAGCTATTCAAGCGTCTGAGGAAGTACCAGTTGAAGTTAAACCCCAACAAATGCACATTCGGGGTGCGATCCGGTAAGCTGCTAGGTTTTATTGTGAGTGAGAAAGGGATTGAAGTCGACCCTGATAAAGTTAAAGCCATTCAAGAAATGCCTGCGCCGAAGACTGAGAAAGAAGTTCGAGGGTTCCTAGGTAGATTGAACTACATTTCAAGGTTCATATCTCACCTTACAACAACCTGTGAGTCTTTGTTCAAACTGTTAAGAAAGGAACAAACAGTCAGGTGGAATGAAGACTGCCAAAGGGCTTTTGACAAAATCAAGGAATACTTACAAGAGCCTTCAATCCTTATGCCTCCAGTCGAAGGAATACCTCTAATCATGTACTTGACAGTATTAGAAGGGTCAATGGGGTGTGTGCTGGGCCAGCATGACGAGTCTGGTCGAAAAGAGTATGCAATTTACTACCTGAGCAAAAAGTTTACCGACTGTGAACAACGTTATTCACTGCTCGAGAAAACTTGCTGTGCTTTAGCGTGGGTTGATCGCCGACTAAGACAGTATATGTTGACCCACACCACTTTGTTGATCTCCAAGGTGGACCCAGTTAAGTACATTTTTGAGAAGCCAGCACTTACCGGACGGGTTGCAAGATGGCAAATGATCCTCACAGAATATGACATTCAGTACACATCTCAGAAAGCCATCAAAGGCAGTGTATTGTCTGATTATCTCGCTGAGCAACCCATTGATGATTACCAGCCCATGAGATTTGACTTCCCTGATGAAGACATCATGTTCATAAAAGCAAAAGATCATGAGGAGCCTATTCACACTGAAGGGCCTGACCCGGAAGAAGAATGGACCATGATGTTTGATGGGGCTGTTAATATGAATGGTCGTGGTGTTGGTGCAGTGCTCATTACACCTAAAGGGGTTCACATGCCTTTCTCGGGAAAACTCACCTTTAACTGCACTAACAACGAAGCTGAATACGAAGCTCGTATTATGGGTCTTGAGGAAGCCATTGACCTCAGGATCAAGACATTGACTGTGTTCGGAGATTCAGCTTTGGTAATTAATCAAACCAACGGCAAATGGTACACCCACCAAGATCATCTGATACCTTATCGGGATTATACGAGGAGGTTATTGACTTTCTTCACAACAGTCAAGCTTGAGTATATCCCTCGAGATGAAAATCAGCTTGCAGATGCTCTGGCTACCATTTCATCCATGATCAAAGTTCAAGCTGCCAACTTTGTGCCGCAAATTTCAGTATCCAGACTTGACAGACCGGCATATGTATTCTCAGCAGACCTTGCTAAAGATGACAAGCCTTGGTTCCATGACATTAAGTGCTTCTTGGAGGATCAAACATACCCACCGGGGGCATCTTCCAATGATAATAAGACATTAAGAAGGCTGGCTGGTAGTTTCTTCCTAAATACTGATGGTTCCCTGTATAAGAGAAACTTTGATATGGTACTTCTCAGATGTGTCGATAGGGCAGAAGCAGACTTGTTAATGCACGAGGTGCATGAAGGATCTTTTGGTACCCATGCTGGAGGGCATGCTATGGCTAAAAAGTTGCTAAGGTCAGGCTATTACTGGATCACAATGGATGCAGACTGTTGTACCTATGCCAGAAAGTGCCATAAATGCCAGATTTATGCGGATAAAGTGCATGTCCCTCCAAATCCCCTGAATGTGATGTCTTCACCCTGGCCCTTTGCCATGTGGGGCGTTGATATGATTGGCAAGATTGAACCGACTTCTTCAAACGGCCACAGATTTATCCTGGTGGCCATTGACTATTTTACCAAGTGGGTTGAGGCAGCTTCGTATGCCAACGTCACCAGGCAAGTGGTAGCCCGATTCCTGAAGAAAGATATCATTTGTCGGTATGGAGTTCCCGAGCGAATCATTACTGATAATGATTCTAATTTGAACAACAAAATGATGGCAGAATTGTGTCGGGACTTCAATATCCAACACCACAATTCTTCTCCTTACAAGCCAAAGATGAATGGCGTTGTTGAGGCAGCTAACAAGAATATCAAGAAGATTGTGCAAAAGATGGTAGTTACCTACAAAGACTGGCATGAAATGCTACCATTTTCCTTGCATGGGTACCGAACGTCAATTAGAAAATCCACCGGGGCAACACCGTATCAGCTTGTGTATGGTATGGAGGCAGTCCTACCGGTTGAAGTTGAGTTACCTTATTTACGGGTATTAATGGATGTTAAGCTGAACGAAGCAGAATGGGTCCGATCCCGATACGAACAACTAAGTCTGATCGAAGAGAAAAGATTAGCTGCAATCTGTCACGGGCAGCTGTACCAGAAAAGAATGAAGAAAGCCTTCAATCAGAAAGTCAGGCTTCGAGAATACCAAGTAGGAGATCTTGTGCTGAAAAGACTTCTCCCTCCTCATACAGACCACAGGGGCAAGTGGACTCCGAATTATGATGGTCCATTCATAGTAAAGAAAGTTTTTTCCAGTGGAGCACTGATGCTCAGTACTATGGATGGTGAAGACTTCATGTCCCCTGTGAATTCAGATGCAGTTAAAAAAATACTTCGCATAAAAATGACCCGCTGAACATAAAAACAGAATGTAAGTCCAGGCAAAAATAGGGCATCTCGGCGAGTCAAAAACAGAATAAAAGGCTCGGGCAAAAATAAGGGAAAATAATAAAAAAAAATGTACACCCGCTGAGTTGAAAAGCCACATTGGACAACTCAGGCAAAAATGGGTATCCCGGTGGATTGAAAACCCGAAAGGGCGATCCACGCAAAATAAGGGAATAAGCGAACAACTGCATTCTGAATTCGTCTGTATCACTTACAACACGGCAAGCTTCGAAAGGTTAAAGCATCGGTCAGAATCAACCTTCTTCAAAAAGCAAGATGAGAAGAACGTCAATGTCATACAAGTCATAGCAAAAGGAAAGCACTGAAGCGTCATCAACATTGTCAGCATCCTTTTGTTTCTCAATTTTGTAGCAATCTCCTCATTTAAGGGGATCTGTTTCTTTGACTGTATTTGCCGATTCAGGGCATGCAAATTAATAAAATCAGATTTTCAGTCACGTTTCGTCTCGTACCTTCTATTTTTCCTTTGCAAAAGTGTCCGATATCCTTAATATAATGATTGCATAAATACAAATGCGTCTTTTCTAAGAGTTACATGCTTACAGGAAATATACTTACTCCCGGGAGTGTCTAAACTCCTATGACGAAATCCAATAAGGGATACCTCGGGGTACTTGTGCGTTTCTTTGTCTTAAAAGGATTGCAGGTATCCAACGCGCAACATGGGGCATGAAAGCTCCTCCCCATCAGAATAATATCAAAAGGGGCTCATTTCCCCAGCTAAATTCATTATCCTCAGCGGGACTCACCACAGAGGAATCTCGAGGGAGATCGTCCAGTGATCATTCCTCCCCAGCCAAGTGTCAGGCAGGAAACCATCCCCCCGCAGAGCTCCAGCCTCTATCCAGGAGAGCAATGTCTAAAGATCTCACAACAAGGTGACAGAAGCTTCCGCGGACTCCAGCTGGGTACCTCATCACCAAGGATGGGTCTATCAGTGACCTATTTCCCCATACAGATTCATATATATATCATATCTACCAATGATCTCATCCCCATCTGGGATATCCACTTCAAGCAGATCAGCCAGAGATCTTCACCGCAACGGGACCCGAATCCCGGATCGGTATCTTTGCATAGTCATAGCATTCGCATCATATTTTCCCCCAGAGCGTAGCATTCCATCTGATACGGAGCATTACGGCAAAAATCAAACATATTGCATAAGTCATAGGCCATGTTTTGAATCAAACACTTGTAACTACTGACACACCGTCAGCAATATACAAGACACCTCTCAATTTCTCCGACAGAAAGCCTAAGTACAAATACATACTCCTTTTTGCACTTGTCTGTGTCATCATTCCCCGGTAAAGTCACCCGAACGTTCTCTACAGACAGATACATATGTATACAATTCCCTGACACCCGTCCGTGTCACCTTCCCCAGCATAGTTGCCTAAACACTTTGTAAACCAAATACTTGTTTATAACACACTTCTTCCGACACCCGTCCGTTTCGTGCTCTCCCCAGCAAGTTGAACACTCGCATGTGTCCCACTCTTGTTTACTTATTTCAAATACTCGTCCGTATCCTGCATACACACCTTTTTTCCCCTCAGAGTCGACACTCGTCCGTGTTCTTTGTTAAACTAGTTGGTACTCGTCCGTACCATCGTCTCTGAACATGCGTCAGCGTTTGTTTCTACCGATACTCGTCCGTATCGTAGTCTTTAGGAGGCTCGTCTACATCTTTAATCTATACATCGTGTCAAACACTTATACCTTTTCTCTCTTGAATTTAGACACTCGTCTGTGTCTACCACTTCCCAGAAGATTTCCCGACAAATCCCCACTAAAAAGATAAACTACTGACATCCGTCCTGTGTCATGATATTTTAGCAGCCGTCCCCTGCTAGGTGATCGTCCTTCACCTTTTGATGATCGTCCTTCATCATCCCCAGCGGAGTCTCTATTCATTAGAACCCCTTCCTATCCGACATTCGTCCTATGTCGCGATACTTGAGCAGCCGTCCCCTGCTAGGTGATCGTCCTTCACCTTTTGATGATCGTCCTTCATCATTTTATCCGATGGCCGTCCCCATCATGGATCTTGTTATCTATCATTCGTCCTATGTCATGATAAACCCCGAGAGCAGCCGTACCCTGCTAGGTGATCGTCCTTCACCTCTTGATGATCGTCCTTCATCATGCTTATCCGATGGCCGTCCCCATCATCGACCTTTTCATCCGACATTCATCCTATGTTGTGATACCTTCGGCAATCGTACCTTGCCAGGTGATCGTCCTTCACCTTGGATGACCGTCCCTCATCCCTATCCCCAACAGAGCAGCCGTCCCCTGCTAGGTGATCATCCTTCACCTTTGATGACCGTTCCTCATCATTTATTTCTTCAACCCGATGGCCGTCCCCATCATTTACCTATAATCCCATAGAGTCTTGTTTCTTTACCTGATGGCCGTCCCCATCATGATCCTTTCATTTCCCCAGCATGTCGGTTGTCCCCGACATTGCTTCACCCCCGGCAGTCGTCCTCTGCTCGACGGTCGTTCTCCGTCATCCGCACTTTACAAACATGCTTTTCTTCCTTTTACAATCTATATCCCGTTTCTTCTTCATTCAGTGAGCGCAAATTTTGGACGGTCTTTGGTATTCAACCACAAGTTATCTTGTTTGCCTGTTAAGCCGCCGCTTACATCCTGCACAGCTAACTCATGTTTGAATAGGGGCAGTTGTAAACACCCCAAATTTGCCCTCACTCATTTCACCATGGCTGGTGATCTTTTCATTTGCATAGATTCAATCATAGCATCTCATATTGCATTTTTGCTTCACTGCATTGATTCAAAATCATCTGCATCTAGGGTTTGTGATCTGAGCAATCCAAGGGCTATCTGAGCCACTCCAAAGGTCTTCAATCATCTCAAAAGGGCCCATGAATGTTCAATCATCATATTGCACCCTCCCAAGATCAAGGAAGTCAAAAATCACAAGAACTGAGGAAAGGCATGGAAGCAGAGCCAAGCTTAACTGCACAGATGACCTAAAATTAGGGTTTTGGTTTCAGAGGCCATAACTCCAAATTTTTTGGTCATTCTTGTTTCTATTGGTCTCTATATGTTATAAGGATCATACATACCAATTTTCATGAAGAAATTCAGTGGGGAAGGCATCTGATCAATAGATGACTTCTTGAGCAAGTCAGTGTAAAATCAGGGCATCTGAGGCCCCCAATCACCCAACCAAAAGGGGTTTCTCCATCATTTTGAATGTGTATGATCTTTATTTGATCTTAAAAGAAGTTAGAAGTTCACAAAATTGAAGAATTTCAAGCCATTTGCAAAGTTGCCATTTTGGGAAAGTGACGTGTAATGTAAACTTGCCATTTTGGGAAAGTTTTTCAACCTCCTCTTTTTGATCCAAAAATGCTTCAAATGAAAAATATTTGGTCGTGAAAGTTGTAGATTGGATCCTCCCATTTTCAAAAAGTACAAGAACTTGATCTAATTCATTTTAGAACAAAAGTTATGGCCTTGCAAAGTTGGACAAAATCACTTAATTTTCACTTTTGTGCCAAAGAGGAAACTTGCAAAAACACTTGCCAAAACCAAATGTGGCTGCAAATCAACTTCTATTCATCACACAAACATAATTCATGGTCCATAATTCAGATTTGCCCAATGAATTTCCCACTTTCATGCCTTAGATTCCAAGTAACATAAGCCATTTATCATAAAAATCACAAAGAGGGAAATCTTGCAAGAGTGGTTCTTTTGGTTTTGTTTGATCTCTAATCAATCTCAAAGTGTCATAACAACATTATATGGCACATTTTGCTGCATATTGCCCAAGGGATGTCACATGTCCATGACCAAAAATCACAAGATGCACAAAGTTGGAAATTGGCAAAATACATGCTATCTTGCAATCCAAATGTTGCAGTCCATCATAAACCATCCAAGGGTCATCCTCAAACTCAGCTGAGGCAGATACACCCTTTAGATTTCCTCTGCCATGGCCCATATCTATAGTACACAATTTTTGACTTTTTGGCCAATCACACCATACCATTCCCACAGTGCATATCTGCCCTCCTGAATTGTTGGGATTGCTTATGGATTGCCTCAAGGTCATAAAACAAGAAGAAAAAAGGCTCAGAACACAGACACAATCAAATTGCACAAAAAATGTCAAAAGCTTCATCTCTTCGAAACTCTGCCCACAGCCATCAAACCTCAAAAATTTATTCACCAACAAATCACATATCATCCATGGAACAAGAATCAACCCTTAAAACATCCTGAATCACCACACACACAAACCTCCATTTCTACTACACCAGAACCACACAACACAAACCAGCCATCCTCAAAGCTTTCTAAGCTTCGTATCATCTTCAGGAGGTTCATAGGAGTGGGTTTGCAACAAGGGAGAGCCCAGGAAGCCCAGAACCAGGAGGTTCCATCTCAGGTATGGCTCAAGAACTTTTTTCTCAGAACCTTGTTTTAAAGTTCTTAATCGAATCCTTATGATGTGCTGATGATTCTGATATATTTACTTTTCAAAATGGTGGAATGTTGAGTATGTATGGGTTGTCTGAAAGTTTCTGACCTAAATTTGTTTTGCTTCGATTTGCATTGTTGATGAATGAAAAATGATTTTTGTTTGGGGATTTTGATTCAGTGATGTGTGGGGTTCATTTGTGGCCAGAGAGATTTCATTTTTGTAGCCTGGGGAGTGAGATAGGGATTCTCAGGGGAGAGTGTGGCCGGAGAAGATGACCGGAGGTCATTTCCGGCCACCTGAGAGTCATTAGGGCTTTTAATCAGGATTAGAGTTTTGTTTGAACCTGAGACTTCGGATCCGATCTCCCGCGCGTGTTTGTGTGGTCAGGATTGAGCCATTAGTTTTAATCTTAGGATTAATAATTAATTAAGTCAGATTAATGAAATTTGAATTTGGGTCGTTCAGATACGCGCCAGTCAACTGTTTTAAGCCCAGATTTGATCTCAGCCCTCCCTTTGGCATACTTTCCTTTATTTATTTATTATTTCATTTTCTTTTCATTTAATTTGTTCATTTTATTTAAAATAGCAAATCATTTCCAAAAAATCTCATTTTTTGCATCATGGTTCTAAATATTTTTCTTATCCTAAAACTAATTTTTATTTTATTTTTTGCATACTTTTCATTTTTTAAAAATATTTAAATGTTTATTTTAATTAGTTAATGAGAATTAATTAATTAAAATAACATTTAGGTTTCTAAAAATCACAAAAAAATTTCACATTGCATTTTGATACATTTAGGAACATTATCAAACTCTTCAAACAAATTTCTTTTTGGTTCTTGACCTATTTTGACATTTTTCTTTGGAATTAAAGTTCTTAAAAGGTAATATTTTTGTCCTAACTTAGAAAAATTCATTCTGCCTAACCATGAAGAGTTTGATGTTGTTTCTTTTTGCATTGCATTCTACATATCATGTATTTTCTAGGGTAAAATTGGTTTGAATTTATCTTTCATTTTCAATTTGATGTGCATTTTTCCTTTTGAGGTGCCTTAAAACCCTAGCAAACTTAAGAAAATCATAACTTCCATTAGTTTAAGAGTTAGTTCCCCTCCTTTTTGCAATGAACTTATGTAGGGTTAGGGTTCCTTTGATCCCATTTTCAAATTTTTTATCTGGTAATTTGCTTCTGATTTTGGATTTTGCTTTGTGTCTTGTGTATAAACCCTAATTTTTGCCTTCATTTGCATTCATCTCTCATATGCTTGCATACATGATCTTGCCATGACATTTTGTGCATCCAAATGACATGTTAGACATGTTAGGACACATTAGCATCATGTTTGATCATTGCATCATCCATTTTCCATGTTATGCATCCATTGCATTTCATAAGTTTTCATAAGCTTTCATGCCCTCTTACATGTTTCATTTGCATCCTCATCCTTGTATGATCATCCACAACCCTTGTCTTATGTTTGCTCTATCTCATAGCATCATTTGCATCATGTTTATGCTTCTGACTTTGGTTTTCATCTTTGCATCTCATCTCATTTTCATTCCATTTCATTTTCTTGTTGCTAACTTTTTCAGGTGGTAAGTCATTGAGAAGTGAATTTGCCTTCACTTCTCATAACCTCTTCTCATCTCTCTTATGCATCCTTGCTGCATTTTGTATTTGTCTTAGAGTGAGCTTGCTCATTCATGCTCCCTCCTCCTCTTCTTTCTTCAAGCAACTTATCTTCTTAAGTGAAGTAAGTTGTCTTATTTCTTTCTACTTCTTCTCCTTCAATCTCTGCTTCTACCTTGGTGGTTTCTTTGAAGATCTTCTTGCAAGCCTCATTAACCCTAGGAACACCCAAGCATGTTAACAATTAGGGTTTTATTAGTCCCCCATTTAGTTTTACCTTTGTGTCATCTTTGTGTCTTCTCTTCTCATCTCTTAATCAAGGACTAAACCTTAAAGGTTTTAAGGCTTTGTGATTAGGGTTATGCCTGCATCCTTCTATTAGGATGGAGTGTATTACTTTATTTGATCTTAAAAGAAGTTAGAAGTTCACCAATTTGAAGAATTTCAAGCCATTTGCAAAGATGCCATTTTGGGAAAGTGACTTGTAATGTAAACTTGCCATTTTGGGAAAGTTTTTCAACCTCCTCTTTTTGATCCAAAAATGCTTCAAATGAAAAATCTTTGGTCATGAAAGTTGTAGATTGGATCCTCCCATTTTCAAAAAGTACAAGAACTTGATCTAATT
The DNA here is from genome assembly GCA_963966055.1 of Lathyrus aphaca. Lineage (NCBI taxonomy): Eukaryota > Viridiplantae > Streptophyta > Magnoliopsida > Fabales > Fabaceae > Lathyrus > Lathyrus aphaca. The sequence goes on from OZ014520.1 coordinate 504,023,618, forward strand.
CATTTTAGAACAAAAGTTATGGCCTTGCAAATTTGGACAAAATCACTTAATTTTCACTTTTGTGCCAAAGAGGAAACTTGCAAAAACACTTGCCAAAACCAAATGTGGCTTCAAATCAACTTCTAATCATCACACAAACATAATTCATGGTCCATAATTCAGAGTTGCCCAAAGAATTTCCCGCTTTCATGCCTTAGATTCCAAGTAACATAAGCCATTTATCATAAAAATCACAAAGAGGGAAATCTTGCAAGAGTGGTTCTTTTGGTTTTGTTTGATCTCTAATCAATCTCAAAGTGTTATAACAACATTATATGGCACATTTTGCCGCATATTGCCCAAGGGATGTCACATGTCCATGACCAAAAATCACAAGATGCACAAAGTTGGAAATTGGCAAAATACATGCTATCTTGCAATCCAAATGTTGCAGTCCATCATAAACCATCCAAGGGTCATCCTCAAACTCAGTTGAGGCAGATACACCCTTTAGATTTCCTCTGCCATGGCCCATACCTATAGTACACAATTTTTGACTTTTTGGCCAATCACACCATACCATTCCCACAGTGCATATCTGCCCTCCTGAATTGTTGGGATTGCTTATGGATTGCCTTAAGGTCATAAAACAAGAAGAAAAAAGGCTCAGAACACAGACACAATCAAATTGCACAAAAACTGTCAAAAGCTTCATCTCTTCGAAACTCTGCCCACAGCCATCAAACCTCAAAAATTTCTTCACCAACAAATCACATATCATCCATGGAACAAGAATCAACCCTTAAAACATCCTGAATCACCACACACACAAACCTCCATTTCTACTACACCAGAACCACACAACACAAACCAGCCATCCTCAAAGCTTTCTAAGCTTCGTATCATCTTCAGGAGGTTCATAGGAGTGGGTTTGCAACAAGGGAGAGCCCAGGAAGCCCAGAACCAGGAGGTTCCATCTCATGTATGGCTCAAGAACGTTTTTCTCAGAACCTTGTTTTTAAGTTATTAATCGAATCCTTATGATGTGCTGATGATTCTGATATATTTACTTTTCAAAATGGTGGAATGTTGAGTATGTATGGGTTGTCTGAAAGTTTCTGACCTAAATTTGTTTTGCTTCGATTTGCATTGTTGATGAATGAAAAATGATTTTTGTTTGGGGATTTTGATTCAGTGATGTGTGGGGTTCATTTCTGGCCAGGGAGATTTCGTTTTTGTAGCCTGGGGAGTGAGATAGGGATTCTCATGGGAGAGTGTGGCCGGAGAAGATGACCGGAGGTCATTTCCGGCCACCTGAGAGGTATTAGGGCTTTTAATCAGGATTAGGGTTTTGTTTGAACCTGGGCCTTTGGATCTGATCTCCCGCGCGTGTTTGTGTGGTCAGGATTGAGCCATTAGTTTTAATCTTAGGATTAATAATTAATTAAGTCAGATTAATGAAATTTGAATTTGGGCCGTTCAGATACGCGCCAGTCAACTGGTTAAAGCCCAGATTTGATCTCAGCCCTCCCTTTGGCATACTTTCCTTTATTTATTTTTTATTTCATTTTCTTTTCATTTAATTTGTTCATTTTATTTAAATTAGCAAATCATTTCCAAAAAATCTCATTTTTTGCATCATGGTTCTAAATATTTTTCTTATCCTAAAAATAATTTTTATTTTATCTTTTGCATACTTTTCATATTTTAAAAATATTTAAATGTTTATTTTAATTAGTTAATGAGAATTAATTAATTAAAATAACATTTAGGTTTCTAAAAATCACATAAAAAATTCACATTGCATTTTGATACATTTAGGAACATTATCAAACTCTTCAAACAAATTTCTTTTTGGTTCTTGACCTATTTTGACATTTTTCTTTTGAATTAAAGTTCTTAAAAGGTAATATTTTTGTCCTAACTTAGAAAAATTCATTCTGCCTAACCATGAAGAGTTTGATGTTGTTTCTTTTTGCATTGCATTCTTCATATCATGTATTTTCTAGGGTAAAATTGGTTTGAATTTATCTTTCATTTTCAATTTGATGTGCATTTTTCCTTTTGAGGTGCCTTAAAACCCTAGCAAACTTAAGAAAATCATAACTTCCATTAGGTTAAGAGTTAGGTGCCCTCCTTTGGGCAATGAACTTATGTAGGGTTAGCGTTCCTTTGATCCCATTTTCAAATTTTTTATCTGGTAATTTGCTTCTGATTTTGGATTTTGCTTTGTGTCTTGTGTATAAACCCTAATTTTTGCCTTCATTTGCATTCATCTCTCATATGCTTGCATACATGATCTTGCCATGACATTTTGTGCATCCAAATGACATGTTAGACATGTTAGGACACATTAGCATCATGTTTGATCATTGCATCATCCATTTTCCATGTTATGCATCCATTGCATTTCATAAGTTTTCATAAACTTTCATGCCCTCTTACATGTTTCATTTGCATCCTCATCCTTGTATGATCATCCACAACCCTTGTCTTGTGTTTGCTATATCTCATAGCATCATTTGCATCATGTTTATGCTTCTGACTTTGGTTTTCATCTTTGCATCTCATCTCATTTTCATTCCATTTCGTTTTCTTGTTGCTAACTTTTTCAGGTGGTAAGTCATTGAGAAGTGAATTTGCCTTCACTTCTCATAACCTCTTCTCATCTCTCTTATGCATCCTTGCTGAATTTTGTATTTGTCTTAAAGTGAGCTTGCTCATTCATGCTCCCTCCTCCTCTTCTTTCTTCAAGCAACTTATCTTCTTAAGTGAAGTAAGTTGTCTTATTTCTTTCTGCTTCTTCTCCTTCCATCTCTGCTTCTTCCTTGGTGGTTTCTTTGAAGATCTTCTTGAAAGCCTCATTAACCCTAGGAACACCCAAGCATGTTAACAATTAGGGTTTGATTAGTCCCCCATTTAGTTTTACCTTCGTGTCATCTTTGTTTCTTCTCTTCTCATCTCTTAATCAAGGACTAAACCTTAAAGGTTTTAAGGCTTTGTGATTAGGATTATGCATGCATCCTTCTATTAGGATGGAGTGTATAACTTTAATCCTAAGTGTTAAACCTTTAATGTTTTTAAATCCTTTAATCAATCCATCTAATAATCACTAAGACATCAAGCTTGTAACTTGGGCCTTGCATTAGGGTTCCAATTCTTCCTTAATTGGTTAAGAAGGACTAACCCTAGTGTTAATGGACAAGTCCCCCTCAAGTTGTCTTACAAACCATAAAATCCACTTCTTAATTTTATCATTAACTAAAATCCATTTAATAAAGACTTTGTTTTGTCGTTAGGTTAATCCCTAACCATGGATTAAGTTGAGGAGCCTTCCTCAGCCTAAATGTTCTCATCTATTATCCTTCTATTAGGATGGTGTAATGGGTCCATTAAATCTTTGATTATGGCTTAAACTCATTACTTAACACTAAACAAAAACTCCAAAAACATCTAAATAATTGCAAGTAGGTTAATGATCTTAAGGTATCCTCATTACCCCTAATCAGAGGGAGGATGTGATGAGTTTACTAACCCTTGGTTTAGGCTTAAGCTCATTATCTTATGACAAATACCAAAATGCAATAAAAGATTGAAAACACAAAAACAAACAATAATCGTCTCCTCCGGGATTCTTTTCTCACCTCATTCACTCACAAACGAGAACTTGCTTCTTCCGTCTAATGCAAGACAGTTAGCACCTGAGCCAGACAGGTCATACACTTGAGCATAGACAAGTAAGCAGTTCATCAGTCAATTTATCTTTTAGTCTCTTTGAGTCAACTACGGTGTTCTGACTTCCTCATTGCACGAGAGGATACGTAGGCATAACTTAACAGTTATCGAACAAAAGTCTCTGTATATTCCCTTTTTTCAGCATTATTCTTTAAGCCTCATAGTCTTGAGCTTCATATTCTTTCTCTACACTGACACTCCATATATTTCACTTCACTTACTTCCAGCACTGACACTTGCATTCTTTCCGGCTTTGATACACAAAATCGCACTGACACTACCCCTTTAAAACACAAATCTTCTAAGCGTGGATCCCGTCGAGTACGGCGAACAATCTGGGTGCTAATACCTTCCCAGGTTGTAACCAACCCCCTTTCTCAGTTTCTCTGGTTCGCAACCGTCTTATCCATCTTTTCTAGGTCTATGCAGCATTGCCTTTCCTTCGGGATAAAAATGCCTAGCTGGCGACTCTTTTCTTTTCAGTTCACCCTTGTGTGTTCTTCTCCTTTCGCCGACCGTTCGCGTCTGTACCCCTTCTGACCAGGTGTTCCTCAAACACAGTGTTCTAATAATGTATTCTTACCATGTGTCTGACGCATATGATATGTGAAGAGAATCTTACAGCGCGTTCCTCAAATGCAAGATTCTGGGCAATGAATCATTTGAAAAGAATCTTATAGTGCATTCCTCGGACGCAGGGTTCTAATCAACGTGTTGTCTCCACATAACATAACTTAGGGTATGTGAAGAGGGTCTTACAGTGCGTTCCTCAGATGCAGGGTCCTGACGGTGGGATTTATCGTCGAACACGTACGGAGAATCTTACAGTGCATGTCTTAGACGCAAGGTTCATACGTATAGTTTACCACATGTCCGACGCATAAGAGGTGTGAAGAGAATCTTACAGCGCGTTCCTTAGACACAAGGTTCAAATATATGCATTGTTACCATTTATTCAGTTATAAGATACGTGAAAGGAATCTTACAGCATGTTCCTCAAATGCAAGGTTCTGACAGTGTATTTTTACCATTTATCTGACGCACATGATATTTTAAGAGGATCTCACAATGCATATCTCATATGCATGATCTTGTGTATATCTATCCCACAGACTAAAGTGCACCTTTTCAGCGTGTTTCAGACGCAAGATTCAGTCTCAATCAATCATATTTTCTTTTCAGCGTGTTTCAGACGCAAGATTCAGTCTCAGTGAATGTCCTTTTCTTTTCAGCATTCCTAAGATGCAAGATTCAGTCTCAGTGAATGATATTTCTTTTCAACGTGTCTCGGACGCAGGATTCAGTCTCAGTGAATCACCTTTTCAAAATTCCTCAGACGCGGGATTCAGGCTCAGTGAATCGTTTACATTGCTCAAGCCAGCAGTCACTTGGCCTTATACAAAAGACAGATCTTTGTTGTTACCATTGCATCATCTTTATCTCCAAGAATATTTTTCCTTTGGTTGGGTTTATATCCCTTTTCTTCTTCTCCACAGAATGCAAATTTTATGGGTTATTTTGGTATCCAATCACAGTTTATCTCGAACGTCTAACAGTCGTAGATTTCATCCTTTTCAGATTAATAGATGATTTAATAGGGGACGTTGTAACACCCAAAACAATTTCCTCTCATTTCATGGCATTTAACATATCATATTGCATACATATCAGTGCATATTTGCATAGAAAAATTAAGCATAACATCCATAGTTTGAAGCATATGGCATATGGTCAATGATTTGCCAACGTGTGGTCCCTCAAAGCCAAAGACAAGAGCCAAGTGTCTCCCAACATGTAACAAGATCTCCTCACATCTCATACAAGTTCAAATGTTTCTTTGAGTCCCTAGAAGAGGGAAAATCACCATGATATTCAAACATTGAATTATTTCCTACACAAGGAGCCATATGTAGGGTTTTGGTTGCAAGAGATATCTTGATTTTTTTTGGCTTCCACTTGTTCTCATGGTCTTATATATAACACTTATTTTTAAACACCCCAAATTTCCCCTCACTTTTTCTCACACCATGGCTTGTGATCTTTCATTTTTGCATTAGCATAGGCATACCATCTCATACTGCATATTTGTTTCATCTGCATATAGGGTTTGCGATCTCAGCAATCCAAGAAGTGATCTAAGCAATAACAAAGGTCTTGAAGCTTTCCAAGAGGGTCCATCTGTGTCCCATGATCATAATATGCTCCCCAAAGTTCATAAAAGTCAAGAGATCACAAAGAATGGCAAAGGCATAGAGGCAGACTGAAGATTTCCTACACAGATGACCTAAAATTAGGGTTTTGGTTTTAGAGGCCTTACTCCCAAATTTTCTGGTCATTCTTGTTTCTAATGGTCTTGATATTTTATAAGTATCATGTGTACCAAATTTGATGAAGATATTTACTATGGAAGTCATCTGATCATTGGGTAACTCCTTGAGCAAGTAAAGCCAAAATCAGGGCATCTGAGGCCTCCCTCAAGGGCACCAAAAGGTCATTGTAAACACCCCAAATTTGCTCTCACCCAATCACACCATGTCTTGTGATCATTTCATATGTATAAACACAATCATATCATCTCATATCTCATTTTGGTTCACTGCATAGTTTCTAAGTCATCTCCATCTAGGGTTTGTGATCTGAGCAATCCAAGAGCTTCTTGAGCCACTCCAAAGGCCACCAATCACTTCAAAGGGATCCATGTGTGTTCTTATATCATATTACATCCTCTCAAAGTAAAAAATGCCAAAGAATCACAAGAACTGGGATTGGTATGGAAGCAGAGCCAAGTTTGACTGCACAGTTGACCTAAAATTAGGGTTTTGGTTTCAGAGGCCATAACTCCAAATTTTTTGGTCATTCTTGTTTCCATTGTTCTCTATATGGTATAGGGAGTATGCATATCAATTTTCATGAAGAAATTCCATGGGGAAGTCATCTGATCAAGAGTTGACTTTCTGGACAAGACAGTGCAAAATCAGGGCATCTGAGGCCCCCAATGACCCAACCAAGGGGTGATCTTCATCATTTTGAGTGTATATGATCTTTATTTGATCATGGAAGAAGTTTGAAGTTCACAAAATTCAAGAATTTGAAGTTTTTGCAAAGTTGACTTTTTAGGGCATAGTTGACTTTTAAGGAATTTGTCAATTTAGGTCACTTTTCAAACCTTACTTTTTGATCCAAAAATGTTTCAAATGGAAAAAACTTTGGTCATGAAAGTTGTAGAATACATTTTTCCCTTTTCAAAAAGTACAAGAACATGATCTAATTCATTTTGGATCAAAAGTTATGGTGTGACAAAGTTGGCAAAAATCATTAATTTTCAAGACATGCACTAAAAGGAAAACTTGCAATTTCATGAAACAAACATTCTTGTGACTTCTAATTGGCATCAAACCATCACATAAACATTACATGGGACCTAAAAATCAGATTTGAACCAAAACTTCTCATGTTTCATGGCTTGTGTAGCAAGATAGTCACATGTGAACCAAAGAGGAACCAACTTGCAAAACCATCATGACACCTCCTACCACTTGCTGCATTGGCCATTGAACCTTCCTAGCATCACACACACACCATGCTGCGCCAGCCCCATGCTTGTACTAGCCTAGAACCAAGCCCATGCTTTCCTTACACAAGAGTGGACTTTTTTGCAAAAGTAAACTTACCAATCAATAATGGCCAGGTCACATCATCTGACCTATGAGAGTTTTTTATGCAAAGAAAATGCTAGCCATTTCACTTAACAAGCAAGGCTGAAACACATCACAAGAACATATTCACAAAATCACTCCCTCAAGCTTTTCTCTTCGAATCTCTCTGCACAACTCACAAACATTAAAACAAGTCTCACTGATCAAATCACCTTGCTTCATTGAGCCAAAACCAGCAAGACTTAGGCCTGAATCAAGCAAGAACACCATTCCTCCATTTTCACTCCCAGAAGCAAAACCATTCGAAACTCACTCCACAGCTCACAAACACTCAAACAAACTCTACAAACCTCCTCCACTCATCATTTTGACCACAAACAACCCTTCACCATTGCCAGAAACAGCCTGAATCACCATCACCATTTTCAACTGAGCTTGAGCAGAAGCTGCTCAAACTCCTTAACCAGCCAACATAAATTTCTTCTAAGCATTCAAGCATCATCAGAGGATCAAGTAGAGTGGATTACATCAAGAGGGGAGCTCAGAAAGTTGTAGGAGTGAAAGCTTCGAAACTCAGGTTGCTCAAGAACTTTTTTTCCAGAAATCATTTTTTATGTTCTAAAGTTGTTCTTTATGCTTCACTGATTGTCCTGATATCTTTAGTTTTGAAAATGGTGGGAAAATGAGGATTTAATTGCGTTCTGAAACTCTGTGACCTAAAAAATGTTTGTTTCGATTCATGAACTTGAGGGAATATAAATGTTGTTTGTGATGGGGCTTTGATTCAGGGGGTCATGGGAATCATTTCTGTATGCTTGGTTTTCATTTTTGTTGCGTTTTGAGGTTTTTAGGGATTTTCAGGTGGGGTTCCCACCGGAGAAGACGACCGGAGGTCTTCTCCGGCCACCTGAAAATCATTAGGGCATAATCCCAGTCATTAATGTCCATTTGAATCTAGAGCGTTGGATGCGTTGAAATGTTTGACTTGCCGCGCGTGTGAACGGTCCAGATGTGGTCATTAAACCCTAATCACTATTATTTATTTAATTAATTGAGTTTAAGTCAGTTTGAATATGGGCCATTAGATGACGCGCGCAGTCAACCCATTCAAACCCAGAAGCTATCCCAGCCTTCCATTCTGTTGACTTTTTTATTTTCTTTGTTTTATTCATTTATTTCATAATTGTTTTGCATAATTTATTTAAAATAGCAAAAATGTTTTAAAAATTATGAAACTTTTTCCCAAGAGTTTCATTAATTTTTAAAACACAAAAATATTTTTATTTTCATTTTTAGCATTAAAAAAGTATTTTTAAATATTTAAAAGATTATTTTTAATTGATTAATGGAAATTAATTTATTAAAAATACTTTTAGGTATTTAAAAATCACCAAAAAATTCATGAAATGTTCTAAGACATTTAGAAACATTGTCCAACCTTCAAACCAAATTTATTTTTTGATCTTGATGCATTTTAAGAATTTCTCATTGAATTAAAATCATTTTTGTGCATTATTTTGATCCTAAGTTCAAAAAATCATTTCTGCCTATTCATGAGAAGTGGGACATTGATTCTTCTTGCATTGCATTGTGTTTAGCCTGTATTTTGTGAGATTAAATGGCCATGATTTGATCTTGCATTTTCAAATTGTTTGACATTTCTTTTGTTTGGAAACCCTAAAGCCCTAGATATCTTGTAAAAATCATGGCTTGAAATTGGTTAAGAGTTGAGACCTCTCCTTTGGGCATTGGTTTAGTATGGGATTAGGGGTCCTTTGTGTGGCATTTTCAATTTTTTATCTTAGGGTTTGCTTCTGATTTTGATTTTTTGTTTGATGTATGGTTCATAAACCCTAATTTGGGCTTCCATTTGCATCCATCTTGCATTCTCTTGCATAACATGACTTGCCATGACATTTCAAGCATTCTTTTGATTCATTGAACATTATAAGACATATTGAAAGCATGTTTGATCATTGCATCATGTATTTGCCATGTTGTATGTCATGTGCACTTCATAACTTCTCATGTATGTCCATGCTTCTTAAACTTGCTTCATTTGCATTCATGAACTTGTATGATCATTTCCATGTGCTGCCTCATGTTTGTAGCATCTCATAACATCATTAGCATCATGTATATGCTTCTGGTTTTGTTTCTCATCACATCATCTCATCTCATTATGCATTGCATTGCATTTATTTCCTAACCTTTCAGGTGGTAAGTGACTTTGAGAAGTGAATTTGCCTTCACTTCTCATAACTTTTCTTCTCATCTCTCTTGCATCCATTGCTGCATTTTTGTTTGTGTTTGAGATTGAGTTTGCTCATTCTTCTTCTTCCCACTTTCTTTCTTCAAGTGACTTGACTTCTTAAATGAAGCAAGTCACTTTGCTTCTCTTGATCCTTTCATCAGCTTCCTGGTGGTTCCATTGAAGATCTTTCTTGATAAACCTCACAAACCCTAGGAACAACCAAGCATGACAATGATTAGGGTTTTGATTAGTCTCCCCTCTTAGTTTTACCTTTGTGTCTCTTTTGAGTCATCTCCTCTTATCTCATAATCAGGGACTAAACCCTAAAGGCTTTAAGGCTTTGTGATTAAGTTTATGCCTGCATCCTTCTCTTAGGATGGAGTGTATAACTTTAATCCTAAGTGTTAAACCCTTAATGTGTTTAACTCCTTTAATCAATCCACTTAATAACCATCAAGACATCACACTTGTAACTTGGGCCTTGCATTAGGGTTCTAATTCTTCCTTAATTGGTTAAGAAGGACTAACCCTAGTGTTAATGGACAAGTCCCCCTCAAGTTGTCTTACAAACCCTAAAAAAACACTTCATCATCATACCATTGAATAAAATCCACTTAATAAAGGCTTGTTTTGTCATGAGTTTAATCCCTAATCATGGATTAAGTTGAGGAGCTTTCCTCAGCTTAAACATTCTCATCTATTATCCTTCTATTAGGATGGTGTAATGAGTCTGTTTAATCCTGGATTATGGCTTAACCTCATTACTCAACACTAAACAAAAACAACAAAAACACCTAAATAATCACAAGTAGGTTAATGATCTTAATTCTACACCAAAGGTGGTTAAGTGTGAGAACCTGACTTCACACTTAAGGTATTCTCATTACCCCTAATCAGAGGGAAGATGTGATGAGTTTACTAACCCATTGGTTTAGGCTTAAGCTCATTAACTTATGACAAACTTTCAAAAGCAATAAAAGACTGAAAACACAAAAACAAACAATAATCGTCTCCTTCGGGATTCTTTTCTCATCTCATTCACTCACAAACGAGAACTCGCTTCTTCCGTCTAATGCAAGACAGTTTGCACCTGAGCCAGACAGGTCATACACTTGAGCATAGACAAGTAAGCAGTTCATCAGTCAATTCATCTTTCAGTCACTTTGGGTCGAACTACGGTGTTCTGACTTCCTCATTGCACGAGAGGATACGTAGGCATAACTTAACAGTTATCGAACAAAAGTCTCTGTATATTCCCCCTCTTCCAGCATCTTTCTCTTAGCCTCATTATCATGAGCAATTCATTCTCATTCTTACACTGACACTGTATATATCACACTTCACATTTCTTTTACACTGACACCTGTACATTCTTTTCCAGCTCTTTTATACACAGATTGCACTGACACTACCCCTTTAAAACAAAAATCTTTTAAGCGTGGATCCCGTCGAGTACGGCGGACAATCTGGGTGCTAATACCTTCCCAGGTTGTAACCAACCCCCTTTCTCAGTCTCTCTGGTTCGCAAACCGTCTTATCCATCTCTTTCCTAGGTCTATGCAGCATTACCTTTCCTCCGGGATAAAAATGCCTAGCTGGCGACTCTATTCATCTCCAGTGAGTTCACTGTTGTGTGTTCTCATTGTTCCCTTCGCCGACCGTTCGCGTCTGTACCTTTATTTGGGCCATTCCCATTTATCGGGAGCGACAGTCATCACCATCATTTTGAGTCTTTATGATATTTATTTGATCTTATAAGTGGTTGGAATTTCACAAAGTTGAAGAATTTCAAGCCAAATGCAAACTTGCTATTTTTGGAAATGACTTGTAATGGAAACTTTCCATTTTGGGAAAGATATTCAACTTATTCTTTCATGACCAAAAAAGCTTCAAATGAAAAATTCTTGGGCATGAAAGTTGTAAATTATGTCTTCCCATTTTCAAAAAGTAACAGAACATGTCTTGATTCATACTAGAACTCAAGATATGGCCTTTCAAAGTTGGCAAAAATCCTATAATTTTCAAGTTCATGCCAAAGAGGGAATTTTGCAATTTCACTTGCCAAGCCATTTCATGACCTCTAATCAACTTCTATGCACCATAACATGTCAAGGCAACTTCAAAACATCATAATTGGCCCAAGATTGCATGGTTTTCATGGCTTGGTACACAAGAAATCTCAAAATGACCATTATGCATAAACTTTGCAAAAACCATGACAACTCTTCATCCACTTGTGCCAGCTGCATAAACTTGATCCTAGGGTTATCCTTGAACCAAACTGAGGCCAAGACACCCCTAAAGTCAGCTATGCACCATGCCCATACCTCAAGTACACAAAGTTGACATTTTTTGCAACTTGGCCCATACCAATCACACTATGCCACTACCCACTTTCTGAGCACTCTCATTGGCCTATACTAATCTTATGGAGCTCATTTCACATAACACACAAGCCTGAAACATCCAAGAACTCAGATTGTCCAAAAATTCCATAAACCTTCCCTTATTCGATTCTCTCAAACCAGCCATCAAAACTCAAAATTTCTTTCACCATTCAACTCCATATAACCTAAAGATCATTTCCCACCCCTTGTCATGGCCTGAAACAAGCCCAAACACAAACACGATTTTTGCATATTCAGAACTGAAGCTCATAAACCAGCCACCACAAACTTGTTTCAATCATTTCAGAAGCTTCAAGGGACTAAGTGGAATGGTTTTTCACAAAGGAGGGGGTCAGAAAGCTCTGAATCTCAAAGCTTCAACTCAGGTAACCATTAAGAACATTTTTTCCAGAAACCCTATTTTATGTTCTTAAATGATTCTATGTGTTCCCTTTAGCATGCTGATATGATTATTTTTGAAAATGGTTGAGAAACCAGGATGTATTGATGTTCTGAAACTTTTTGATCTGAAAATGTTTTTCTTCGATTCATGAGTTTGATGAAAAATAAATGTTGTTTGAGGCGTGATTCTTGTTTAGAATGGTGTGGGGGTTGATTCTGGAGAGTTTGGGGGGTTGGGGTAACATAGGGAAGAAGTTAGCATGAATGGCTCGTCGGAGAAGATGACCGGAGCTTGCTCCGGTCACCTGAAAATAATTAGGGTTAGGATTTGGGTTAATCTCCCCAGTTTGAATCTCAGCCCTTGGATCTAGTTTAACACGTGTTTCAGTGGTCAAGATCATTTCACTCAAACCCTAATTTTAATTAATTAATTAATCAGTTTAATTAGCCAGTTTAAATGTCAGCCCTTGGATAACGCGCGCAGTCAACCCTCCCTTTCCCAGTTTGAATCTCAGCCATCAGATCCTCATACTTTCATTTAAATTCATTTTATTTCATTTTATTTTCATTTCTTTTGTTTATTTTATTTAAAATAGTAAAAAACATCAAAAAATTCTCAAACTTTTCATTTTTGTTTCAAATATTTTTCTTAACCTGAAAATATTTTTATTTTTATTTTTTGCATTAAAAAAGTATTTTTAAAATATTTAAATGTTATTTTTAATTAATTAATGGATTTTAATTAATTAAAAATGCATTTAGGTTTCTAAAAATCACCAAAAAATTCATGAACCATTCCAATACATTTAAAAACATTTTCAAACTCACCATACAAATTTCTTTTTAGGTTTGATCACATTTTCACAATTTTCTTTGAATTAGTGTTCTTAAATTTCACATTTTTTTAACCCTAATTTGAAAAATTCATTTCTGCCTAACCATGATGAAATTGAAATTGATTATTTTTGCATTTTTTCACATATTGCATATAGCTTCTAGGTTATTTATCTCATATTTTTATCTTGCATTTTCAAATTGATTTGCATCTTCCCTTTAGAAGCACCCAAAAACCCTAGCAAACTTAGAAATTTCATAACTTCCATTAGGTTAAGCTTCTGACTTTCCCCTTTGGGTTGTGATCTTATATGGGATTAGGTTTTTTTGAGTTCAATTTAAATTTTTTTATCATGAAGTATGCTTCTGTTTTGGTCATATGCATCTCATGTTGTCTTAAAACCCTAATTTTGCATCTTCTTTTGCATTCATCTTTGCATATCATCATCATATGAACTTGCCATGACATTTAAAGCATTTGTATGACATATTATACATCTTAAGACATGCTTGAACCTTGCTAGATAATTTTTTCATTCATTTTCTATGCTTTGCATCCATTTCATTTCATGAACATCCATATGTTTTCAAGCTTCTAAACATGCTTCCTTGCATCTCATCTTTTTATGATCATTCATATGCATATTGTATGACTTGGCATCATCTCAGATGCCATTTATATTGAATTTTCACTTCTGAATTTGATCTTTGCATCTCATTTTATCTCATTTCCTTTTGCTTTATGTCTTATGCATCCATACTAACATTTCAGTTACTTTGGTAAGTTATTTGGGAGGTGGACTTGCCTTCACCTCCCACCTCTTCTTATCTTATTCATATGCATTATTATTTGTATTTGAAGTGAACATGCTTCACTTATGTTCTCTCCTTCTTACTTTCTCTCTTTTAAGTTACTTATCTTCTTCAGGAAGTAAGTAACTTATTATTCTCCTTCCTTCTCTTTTCATCCGTTTCTTCCATTGGTGGCCTTGAAGATCTTTTCTCTTAAGCTTCATAAACAATAGGATATACAAGCATGATAACTTTAGGGGTTGTATATTCCCCCCTAGTTTTTTACCTTTGAGTCTCCTTGAGTCTCTCTTCTCATCTCAATAATCAGAGACTAAACTTTTAAAGCTTTAGGACTTTAGAATTAGGGTTTTGCCTGCATCCTTATCTTAGAAAGGAGTGTATAACTCTAATCCTTAGTGTTAAACCTTTAATTTGTTTAAACCTCTTAATCAAAACACATTGATAATCACTAAGACTTTATCTTGTAACTTGGGCCTTACATTAGGGTTCTATCTCTTCCTTATGGTTAAAAGGGACTAACCCTAGTGTTTAATGGACAAGTCCTCCTCAAGTTGTCTTACAAACCATAAAATACACTTCTTAATCTCATCCTTTAGTTAAAATCCATTTAATAAAGGCTTGTTATATAATGAATTTAGTCCCTAATCATGGATTAAGTTTAGGTATCTTCCTCAGCTTAAGAGTTCTCATCTATCATCCTTTTATTAGGATGGTGTAATGAGTTCACTAGTCTATGATTAGAGATTAAACTCATTACTTAACACTAAACAAGACCCAAAAACACTTAATAATTACAAGTAGGTTAATGATCTTAATTCTACATCATCATGGTAATTAAGGTTATATGCTTATCTCCTACTTAAGTATGCTCATTATCCCTAATCAGGGAGGATATAATGTGTTTACAACCCTTGATTTAGGCTTAAGCTCATAATCATATGCAAAACACCAAAAAAACAATAAAAAACTGAAAACATCAAAAACAAACAATAATCGTCTCCTTCAGGATTCTTTTCGCATCACACTCATTCATCAACGAGAACTTGCTTCTTCCGTCTAATGCAAGACAATTAGCACTCGAGCCAGACGAGTCATACACTTGAGCATAGGCAAGCAAGCAATTCACAATCAATCTATTTTCAGTCTCTTTGAGTCAAACTACGGTGTTCTGACTTCCTCATTGCACGAGAGGATACGTAGGCATAACTTAACAGTTATCGAACAAAAGTCTTTGTGTTTTCCCCCTCTTTCAGCATTCTTTTTCAAAGCCTCAGTTCCTGAGTAATTCACACCTTTTTGCACTGACACCTGTATTTTCTTTCCTTAGCTTTTGCACACAGATATCACATACACTTACCCCTTTTAAACACAATCTTGTAAGCGTGGATCCCGTCGAGTACGACGGACTATCTGGGTGCTAATACCTTCTCTGGTCGTAACTAACCCCTTTACTCAGTTTCTCTGGTTTGCAACTGTCTTATCCATCTCTTTCCAGGTTTATGCAGCATTACCTTTCCTTCAGGATAAAAATGCCTAGCTGGCGACTCTATTCAATTCAACCTCATTTTCTCTTTCGTCGACCGTTCATGTCTGCACCTTGGGACCCTGGTGTCTTTTCAGGGGAGCGACAACTTGACGACACTGCTGGGGATTTTGTGTGTTTCTCCTAGCGCTTGTTTGATTTGTGTTTATGAGGGTGTTATGTGTTATGTGTGCTTTTGTTAATTGCTTTATTTATTGCTTTCTGTACATCTTTATTTATTGCTTTCATTTACTATTTTTATGCATTTCATATTATTATCATCATATCACCTATGCTGGATTTGTTGTTTTCCTTGGTGGGAGTGGTTTCTTAGTGAGTAAGGTTCCACATCGGGAACCTGAGTGACACATAGGATTAGAGTGGCTTCATATTCTTTCCCATTCCATTTCGGTCTGGTGCGGGAATATGAAACACGGTTCAGACATGGGTTTCTTCTTGAGAACTCTGTGCTACAGGTCTCCTGTAGTGCTAGGGCTATCATGGAAGCCTGCTATGTCTGGATGACATTTTTAGATGACCTTCAGCATCTGAGGTGAATTAGAGGAGTGTCCTTTATGATTAATATAAACACTGTACCTCCGGGTTAGAAGTGTTTACACTTCTCATAATAGATCCAAGTCTGAGGATCCTTGTTCTAGAACAATACATGTGAGTGAGTGGGGTTGTTTACAGGTTTGCAGGAACCCTTGGCCTCAACATACCCTGTTATTGATATTATTTAAGGTTACACTATCTTGGACTGATTCTATGAAACCCTAGACTTTTGACTCTTTATTTGAGTCCCCCACCTGGTTACTGGTTCTCTAGCCTTCATCCGGACTTATGAACTCACATGGATCCTATCAAAGCAAATAACAAATCCATCACTTGATCACAAACCCTTGCATATCATTCTGCATACATCATTTTGAATCATTTAACATTTGTATATTTGTTTTATAGGGTATCCACATATTCTTTGGTTTGGTTTTGACTGTTCTTCTGCTCATCCATCTTCATCATATATTTTCCTCAGAGATCTTTTCCATCTGATATCTTCTTCAGTTGTCTTCTTCAGCAATCTGCATCAATTACCTTCATTAGTATTTCTCCTCAATTATCTTCATCAGCATCCATTGTCAGTATGGACTCATCCAGGAAGAGCAACATCACTTATCATTTCTTTGAGCCCTCTCTAGCAGGCATCAGGCAGATTCAGGCACTTATCACTCATGATCATGTCCCTTTATTCAGGAAACATTATGGTGGTATCATGTACATGATCATGGACTTGGATGCATCATAGAAGAGTATGATCTACACTTGCCTTCAGTTCTATGACCCTCCTCTCAGATGTTTTACCTTTCCAGACTTTCAGATGGGTCCTTTGTTAGAAGAGTTTTCCATGTTGTTGGGTGTCCCCGTCAGGAGAGGGATTCCTTTCAACGCTGAGAAGATTGCTCCTAGGAATGAAGACATATCTAGGGCTCTGTATTTGGAAACCACCATCATTGATCAGCATATGACCACCAAGGCTGGAATCCCAGGCCTCCATTTGAATTTCTTGATCACTCAGGCCACCAGTCATGCTACAGTTGGGAAGTGGGATACTGTTTGTGCTCTCCTGGTCCTTAGCATATATGGGATCATCTTGTTTGCAGGCGAGCCTAAGTTTGTAAGCAAGAATGCTATCCATCTCTTCTTCCTGAAGAATCCAGTTCCCACCTTGCTAGGGGATTTCTATTACTCAGTGCATTAGAGTAATGAGAAGCAGAGGGGAAGATTAGTCAGATGTTGTGCACCTCTCTTCAACTGTTGGTTATTGAGACACCTATCGAAGACAAAAGCTTTCTTCAATCCTCATTAATCAAGAAATTGGGCTAAGAGAATGATTTCTCTCACTTCATAAGACATTAGGTGGTGTACTCAGAGCACCAAGGGCAGGGACATAATTACAGGTTGTGGGCAGTATCCCAATGTACCTCTTATTGGAGTGAAGGGTTGCATCAACTACAATCCTTTGCTTTTCAAAAGGCAGATGGGGTATGCCTTAGTACATCCACCAAGAGAGTAGGATTTCTCAGAGACCCTTTATTGTGATGTTCAGAATAATCATGCCATCGTCCGACAAGCAACCTGGGCTTGGGATAATATTCAGACAAAAGGGACTGCCATTCTTGGCAAGTGCAACAACATAGCTTCAGCTCAGTATATTGATTGGTCTCGCATCAAAGGACATATCACCCGCATGCCATTCACCCTCGAAGATGTGCTAGGTCCATCAGCATTAGAGCATGTAGCTACAGTTAGTTTATAGGAGTTTGAGAAGCTTAAAGAGAGGAATGCTCAGCTTTCTGAAGCTCTAAAGAAGACCCTCTGGGAGAGGAATGATAGTCGTCTGGACAATGAGAGGTTAGAGAAGCTCATGATCGAGCATATGACCAAGATTGAGAAGACATATGATTACATCAGAAAAGCCCGAGTAGGGGAATTGGTATTGAAGAATGCTTGCAAAGAAGCCAAGATCCATAAGGCCAGAGCTGAGCACTACTTGGAAGAGAGTCAGGCTAGGTGGATCAGGATCACTGAGGCTCGTGTGCAAGAGGATCAGAAGACACAGGCTATGATAGAGTAGTTGGAAGCTAATGAGAGGAAGATTCAGGACGCATTGTTAGCAGCACGGAAGGAAATCTCTGAGTTGAAACTCTGGGCGGGGTTGAAGAGATCAAAAGACCAAGACAAGTACCAGAAATTGACAAGTGCCATTGCCACCAGGAACCTTCTTATCAGGACCATCACAGAGCATCCAGTTGGACCAGTGACTGATGCTCTCCTAAAGGAAGTCAAGGAGGATGACTTTGGGATGGATGTTTGATTTCTTTGTATTTGTATTTTATTTTGGTTGTACTTTTTGATGGTTTTGTTGTATTCTGACCCACCATGGGAACTTGTTGTAATCATAAACTATGTATCTTTTGCATTTGTAATATATGGTTATGTATTACTTGGATTTTCTGATGGGCTTTGATTTCTCTTCAACATCATCATTCCTCGAGGTCTGGAAGGTCAAAACCAAAGAACCAAACTAGATACCCTTGGAAGACAAATAGACATACTACATTACTAACCACATTATTTGTTTTGTAGGTGTTTTTGTTGTGGTTTTCTCACTTTGCTGTTGTTTCAGGAAACATTGCTCGTAGGAGAGTTTTCCCCCATCAATAGAGTTCACTGGTATCCAACAAGAAACAACCTTCCGAGCTTACAGATGGACCAAGTTCAGCAAGATTTGACAGACGTAAGAACTCAGATGGCTAATGAGAGGACTGAGATGAGGGCTCAGATGAACCAGTTCATAGCAATAATGATTGGGTTGGCTCAAAGCCAAGAGAGATTAAGAGAGTTGGTCGAGCGGAAAACTCCAGAAGAGAATCATCCAGGTACAGGAGGTACTAGTAACAATGATCACGGGCAGCCACGAACAGATGCGCTAGATTCTGGGCCTCACCTCAATCCTGAAGTCAATGCTATCAGGAATACCCAAGGAAACATTGGAGGTCGTGCCTTGCAAGAGAACCCTCAAGAGGAACAGTTTACAGTAATTGGTGCTGGGGATGAAGCCTATGATTGTCGTCTGGACAAAATAGCAGAAACGTTGAGATCTTTGGAGTCCCAAAACTCTCTAGGATTTGATGTTATGGACATGGGTTTAGTTGAAGGAGTTAGAATTCCTCACAAATTTAAGTCTCCTTGCTTTGAGAAATATAATGGTACCTCTTATCCACATACTCACCTGCAGTCTTTTCTGGGGTGATTGAGAAATAAAGATGGAGACAGCTTGCTGCTGCTGTCCAACCTCCGATGTCTGAGAGAGAAATGGACGACATGTTTATGAACACCCTGCAAGGAACTTACATTGACAGATTTGCTGCTTTCTCGTCCACCAGCTTTGCAGGTGTAGTTATAGCTGGTGAGAGAACTGAGAGTCTGCTAAAGATGGGCAAAATTTCAGATAATGGTGCCAGTTCCAGTAGTACAAGTAAACCTTTTGCAGGACCTCGTAGGATAGGTGAGACCAACTCAGTACACATGGGCAGAGTTAGACCTCAGTACATGCCAAGATCATTAGCTGTTGTCACCATCCCGACACCAACACCTCAACAACAGTATCCTCCACAACCACAACACTTCCCACCGTAACAATTTCCTCAACAGAGATCTTTCAACAATAACAATCAGCAACAATGTCCGTTCCAACAGAGGACTTAACAAATCAACAGGGTTATCGATCCCATTTCGATGCCCTATGTTGCCTTACTTCCACAACTATTAAAGCTCAACTTGATTGAATTGAGGACCCTGGCTCCCCCAGAACCCCATAACCTTCCAAGAAACTATGATGTTAATGGCCGGTGTGCCTTCCACTCAAATGCACCTGGCCATACTACAGAGAAGTGCAGAGCCTTGCACATGAAGGTTCAGGATCTGATTGATTCAAAGGCAGTTAACTTTGCACCTTCTCTGAGTGTTACCAAGAATCCTATGCCTAGCCATTGTGGGCCTAGGATAAATGCTATTGAGGAGGATCAACCGATGAACCTAATTGACAATATTGCAAGCATTTAGACACCTATGGCCGAGGTTAAAGCCCAACTTTTAAAGTGCCAAATGTTCTCGGGTTGTAAGGCCCATTGTGAAGCTTGCAAGACCTCTATCAACGGTTGTGAAAATTTTAAGACCGGTATCAATAATCTTATCAAAGAAGGAACTTTACAGATCACTTCAATAGTTCAAGCTTCTACAACATCAACAACCATTCCTTCTACAACTCCAGCACATGTCACAGATATCACTAATGTAACTTCAACAACAATCATTCCAACGGATTCTTCTACGACATCAACAATCATCCCTTCTTCAACTTCAATAAACATCAGTTCAACACATCTTTCTACAACAAAAACAACCATCAATAAAGATATTTCCACAGTTACTATTTACTATGATCCTGAAATGATCCACATTCCAAATTCTTTCAACAACTCACAACAACATCTCCATCAACAGCCGCAATCTTCATCACCAGTACCATCCCCGGTCAGACATCCTGTTACAATTTATTATGAACCTCAGACTGTCTCAATTCCTTTTTCCGCAGCAATCAGTCTGGTTACTATCACGGTACCAGGACCAGTTCCATATGACAACAGCAGTGTCGTGCCTTGGCACTATGGCTCAGATTTGTATTGCAACGGAAAGAAAGTCACTTTTGACACTACTACACCACAGATTGATAATGTGGGGGGAGGCGGAGGCTTCACCCAAAGCGGATGTCTCTTTGCCTCACAATTCCCAAGAACCAATGCTGAAGCAGAAGCTGTTGATAAGGCCAAGGGCAAGAGTGTAGCACCTGAAGATCCTATTGCCAAGGAAGCTCAGAAGACATCCTTTGACCAGGATGTAGACGAGTTCATGAGAATAATCAAGAAGAGTGACTACAAGGTTGTTGACCAGCTCCATCATACCCCCTCCAAAATCTCTATCCTATCACTGCTAATGTGTTCTGAAGCTCATAGGAATGCACTTCTCAAAGTCTTGCACGTAGCTTACGTGCCATAAGAGATTACAATTAATCAGCTAGAAACAATTGTTTCAAATGTCAATACTAGCCATGAGCTAGGTTTTATTGATGTTGATCTAACTACGGAGGGCCGTAACCATAAAAGGCTTTACACATCACCTTGGAGTGTAAGGGTGTTGTTCTCTCTCATGTCTTGGTTGACACTGGGTCTTCTCTCAATGTTCTCCCAAAGAAAGCCTTGGTCAATATGGAATATGATGGTCTTGCATTGCGTCTAAGTAACCTGGTAGTGAGAGCCTTTGACGGTTCTAAAAGATCAGTTCTTGGGGAAATTGAGCTGCCTGTGGTGATTGGGCCACAGATCTTCAAAAATGTCTTCTACGTGATGGACATTCAGCCTGCATATAGATGTTTATTGGGTCGGCCATGGATTCATGCCGCTGGCGCTATAACGTCAACCCTTCACCAGACGTTGAAATACGAATAAGAGGGTCAAGTCATCACAATATGTGGGGAAGAGGATATCTTCGTCAGTCATCTAGCTACTTATAAGTATATTAAGATGGACGGAGAAATCTATGAGACTATGAGCCAAGGGTTTGAGGCCCTCAATGTCAATGAGGCAACAACTGAAGTGTCTGGTACTTCAATCTCCTTTTATAAGCAAGCTCGGAAGGTTGTTGAAGACGGGAATGCCCAGGGTTGGGGCAAGCTGCTGCAAGTTCAGGTCAAGGAAGACAAGTTCGGGTTGGGTTACAAACCATCCCGACAGGTCCAAGAGGAGGCTGTTGAAGCTCCCAAGTTTATTAGTGGAGGAATGTTAGCCCCGGATGCAATCAATAATGTGGAAGACGAGGCTGAAAGTGACTTCAACGTGGAAAGCTAGATTCGTCCAAGGATCCCAGGCCAACAAGTCCTTAACTGGTCTTCCCGGGAAATTATAAGCATTACTTCTGCAGAGTAATTATTATTTTCTGTTTAAAGCATGCATCAAGTCCTGCATCTTGCCCAAGGTGTCAGGACACATTTTGTAATAGGGCCATATTTGTATTTTGTGCAAATGAATGATTAATGAACAAATGGACATCTTTTGCAAACAATCTTTTTTTGCCGCTCACTGTCTTTCATTTTTGTTATTTTCGCACAAAGTAATAAATGGCAATGTCTTTCAATAATAACTCCATTCACACTTTTTATAAATAAAATAAAATCAATCACTAAAATGAATAAATCTAAACCCTTGCAGAGATAATCCTCCAGATTGCACCAACAACGGCACTGCTATGACCTTGTATGACTTCGACAATCCAATTAATCAAGCAAATGAAGGGGTTGATGAAGATTATGATTTTCCTGAAGAGTTGGCCAGGTTGTTAAGACAAGAAGAAAAAGTGATTGCTCCTCATCAGGAGGAGGTTAAGACTATCAATCTTGGTACTGAGGAAGATGTGAAAGAGGTGAAGATCGGGGCCAGTCTGCAAGCTCCAGTGAAAGAACAGCTCATCAGCATGCTTCGGGAATATGTTGACGTCTTTGCTTGGTCCTATCAATATATGCCGGGTCTAGATACGGATATTGTCATGCACAGATTACCACTAAAAGAAGATTGTCCTCCAGTCAAACAGAAGTTACGCCGTACTCGCCCATACATGGCCATGAAGATTAAAGAAGAAGTACAAAAGCAGTGGGACGCTGGTTTTCTCGCTGTGACTAGTTACCCACCGTGGGTTGCTAACATTGTACCCGTACCTAAGAAGGATGGAAAGGTACGTATATGTTTGGTTTACCGGGACCTGAATAGAGCAAGCCCGAAGGATGATTTCCCATTACCTCACATTGACGTATTGGTGGACAACACAGCTCAGTTCTCGGTATTTTCTTTCATGGACAGATTTTTTGGATACAATCAGATTAAGATGTCACCTGAAGACATGGAGAATACAACTTTCATCACACCTTGGGGAAGGTTTTGTTACAAGGTAATGTCGTTCGGTCTGAAGAACGCCGGTGCAACATATCAACGGGATATGGTAACATTATTCCACGATATGATCCATAAGGAAATCGAGTGCTATGTGGATGATATGATTGCCAAGTTCCTTACAGAAGAAGATCATCTGGTGAATCTACTGAAATTGTTTAAGCGTCTAAGGAAGTCTCAGTTGAAGTTGAACCCCAACAAATGCACATTCGGGGTACATTCCGGTAAGCTGCTGGGTTTTATTGTAAGCGAAAAAGGAATTCAGGTTGATCCCGACAAAGTGAAAGCCATTTAGGAGATGCCTACACCTAAGACTGAAAAAGAAGTTCGAGGGTTCTTAGGTAGATTGAAATACATCTCAAGGTTCATATCTCATCTCACTGCATCCTGCGAACCCTTGTTCAAGCTGTTAAGAAAAGAACAAATAGTCAGGTGGAACAATGATTGTTAGCAAGCTTTTGACAAGATCAAAGAGTATCTGCAAGAACCTCCAATTCTCATGCCTCCAATCGAAGGAAGACCTCTAATCATGTATCTGACAGTATTAGAAAAGTCAATGGGGTGTGTGTTGGGCCAGCATGACGAGTTTGGTCAAAAAGAGTATGCAATATACTACCTAAGCAAAAAGTTTACCGACTGTGAACAACGTTATTCACTGCTCGAGAAAACAAGTTGTGCTTTAGCGTGGGCTACTCACCGACTAAGACAGTATATGTTGACTCATATTACCTTATTGATCTCAAAGATGGACCCCGTCAAGTACATATTTGAGAAGCCAACACTTACCGGAAGGGTTGCAAGATGGAAAATGATTCTAACAAAATACGACATTCACCTTGGCCCTTCGCCATGTGGGGCATTGATATGATTGGAAAGATTGAACCGACTGCTTCAAATTGTCACAGATTCATCCTGGTGGCCATTGATTACTTCACCAAATGGGTTAAAGCAGCTTCGTATGCCAATGTCACTAGGCAAGTGGTAGCCAGATTTCTTAAAAGAGATATCATATGTTGATATAGAATTCCCGAGCGAATCATTACTGATAATGGTTCCAATTTGATTAACAAAATGATGGTTGAACTTTGTCGGGATTTCAAAATTCAGCATCACAACTCTTCTCCTTACAGGACAAAAATGAATGGCGTTGTTGAGGCAGCTAAAAAGAACATCAAGAAGATTATGCAGAAGATGGTAGTTACCTATAAAGACTGGCACAAAATGCTACCATTTAACTTACATGGGTACCGAACCTCTATCAGAACATCTACTGGGGCAACACCTTATCAACTTGTGTATGGTATGGATGTTGTCCTGGCTGTTGAAGTTGAGCTACCCTCCTTGCGGGTAATGATGGATGTGAAACTAGATGAAGTATAATGGGTCCAGTCTCGATACAATCAACTGAATCTGATTGAAGAGAAGAGATTAGAAGTTATCTGTCATGGGCATTTGTATCAGAAGCGAATGAAGAAAGCCTTCGATCAGAAAGTCAGACCTCGGGAATACCAAGTGGGAGAGCTTGTTCTGAAAAGGATAAATCCTCCTTATACAGACCACAGGGGCAAGTGGACACCAAACTATGAAGGTCCCTACGTGATAACTAAAGTCTTCTCAGGTGGGGCACTGATGCTCGCAACCATGGATGGTGAAGGCTTCCCATCTCCTGTGAATTCAGATGCAGTTAAAAAATACTTCGCATAAAATGACCCGTTGGACATAAAAACAGAATGTAAGTCCAGGAAAAAATAGGGCATCCCGGCGACTTAAAAACAGAATAAAAGACTCGGGAAAAAATAAGGGAAAAATTAAAAAATGTACACCCTCTGAGTTGAAAAGCCATAACG
This sequence comes from Lathyrus aphaca, assembly GCA_963966055.1. Taxonomy (NCBI): domain Eukaryota; kingdom Viridiplantae; phylum Streptophyta; class Magnoliopsida; order Fabales; family Fabaceae; genus Lathyrus; species Lathyrus aphaca. The sequence continues at coordinate 504,048,609 of OZ014520.1, forward strand.
GACGGCTCAGGCAAAAATGGGTATCTTGGTGGATTGAAAACCCGAAGGGGCGATCCATGCAAAATCAGGGAAAAAGCGAACAACTGCATTCTGAATTTGTCTGTATCCCTCACAACATGGCAAGCTTCGAAAGAACAAAGCGTCGGTCAGAATCAACCTTCTTCAGAAAGAAAAATAAGAAGAACGTCAAGGTCATACGGGTCATAGCAAAGGAAGCTCACTGGAGCGTCATCTTCAACATTGCCAAGACTTTTATTTTCTCAATTTACAGCAATCTCCTCCTTTCAAGGGATTCGTTTCTTTGATTGTACTTGCCTATTCAGGGCACACAAATCAATAAAATCAGAATCTTCAGTCACACTTTGTTTTTGTAAATTTTTGTTTTCGTTTGCAAAATGTCCAGAGTTCATAATACAACACTTGCATAAAACATATGAGCCATTTTTATTAAATGCTTGCAGGAAATATGTTACTTTCAGGTAAATCTAACTCCTATGACGGAATCCGGTTGAGGATACCTCGGGACACTTGTGCGCTTTCCTTTGTCTTAACAGATTGCATGTACACAAGGAAAATCATTTCACAGCATGGGGCATATCAAGCATAGTATCCCCAGCCAAGTCAACAATCACATCATTAGCAGAAATCCTTGACAAAGAATCTCCTCACAAAGTTTCATCTTCCCAAAGGATCCCTTGAGGAGCTCATCAATCCCCAGCATATTACTTCCCAGAAGTTATCCCCTCCCCGAGCGGGACCTCCCGAGCAGTGCCTGACGGCTTTTTCCCAGCAAAGTGATCAAAAAATTTCTATTCCCCTTCAGAGTTACCAGGATTCTCTTATCCTCAGCAGAGTCGGTGGAAATACTTTCCCAGCGGAGTTGCTAAAACTTTCTCTCTCCCCAGCTGAGTTCTCCCTCCAGACAGATCAACCAGAGATTGTTATCCCCGAAGGATTTGGATTTCGGATCGGGTTTCTCATTTTCATAATCATAGCATTCCCATCATTTTTCACAAAACATAAGTGTAGCATTCCGTCTAATACGGAGCATTGCGGAAAAAATCAAACTTGCATGATCATAAGCCAGGTTCGAGTCAATCACCTGCAAATACCTATATCACCTCACCATCAATATACGAAATTCATATCCCCTGTAAATAAAAGCCAAAGCATCCCCTTTGCACTCCCAAACACAGATACCTGTTTATATTTATATATGCTCTTTTCGACACTCGTCCGTGTCATCTTTCCCCAGTAAGGTAGCCAGAATACCTTCTACATTCTCAATACAGATATTTGTTCATGACTTGTGCATATTCTTTCTGACACTCGTCCATGTCATATTTTCCCAGCAAGTCAAAACACTCGTCTGTTTCTATTGCTAAATCTTTTGACACTCGTCCGTGCCTTGCACATATATCCCCAGCAGGTCAATACTGGTGCATACTTGTACAGAAGTCTTCGATACTCGTCCGTATCTTGTATATATCACCCCTCATCAGATTCAACACTCGTTCGTATTCTTTGCTCAACCGATTGATACTTGTCCGTGTCATCACCCTTAAACACGTGTTAGTGTTTGTTTCTACCGATACTTGCTCGTATCGTGGTACTAAGGATACTCGTCCTCATCTTTGATCTATACACATTGTCAAACACTTATACCTTTTAAAGACGTAAGCACTCGTCCGTGTTTACCATTCCCCAGTAAGTCGCCAACAAAACAACTTTCTCCTATCCGGCATTCGTCTTACATCGTGATATCTTTCGACAAACGTCCCCTGCCAGGTGATCGTCCTTCACCTTTGGATGACCGTCCCTCATCCTTCCCCAGTGGAATCCCCATTATTGGAACTTTCTATCCTACATTCGTCCTATGTCGCGATATCTTTTAGCAGCCGTCCCCTGCTAGGTGATCATCCTTCACCTTATGATGACCGTCCCTCATCATTTATCCGATGGTCGTCCCCATCGTTGATCTTGTTATCCGACATTCGTCCTATGTCACGATAATCCCCAAGAGCAGTTGTACCCTGCTAGGTGATAGTCCTTCACCTCTTGATGATCGTCCTTCATCATGCTTATCCGATGGCCGTCTCCATCGTTGATCTTTTCTATCTGGCATTCGTCCTATGTCGTGATAAAGAGCAGCCATCCCATGCTAGGTGATCGTCCTTCACCTTTGATGACCGTCCCTCATCAAATAGTTCATTTATTCTTAAACCCGATGGTCGTCCCCGTCGTGGTCCCTTTTCCTGTTCCTGATGATCGTCCTTCATCAGTTTCACCCGATGGTCGTCCCCATCGTTGTTTACTTTACCATTCAACCTGATGGCCGTCCTCGTCAGTGCTTTCCTCATTCCCTTAATCCCCAGAGAATTTTATTTCCTTAACCGATGGTCGTCCCCGTCGCAGTTTCTTTATTTCCCAGCATGATGGTCGTCCCCGTCATTGCTTTAATTACCGTTTTACCCCTAGCAGTCGTCCTCTGCTCGATGGTTGTCCTCCATATCTTTCATTTGATAATCATACTATATTACCTTTTACAATTTATATCCCTTTTCTTCTTTTCCCCAGCGAGTGCAAATTTCGGACTGTCTTTGGTATTCAACCACAAGTTATCTTGTTTGTCTGTTAAGCCAGGCGCTTACATCCTGCACAGCTAACTCATGCTTGAATAGGGTAAGCTGTAAACACCCTAAATTTGCCCTTAGTTTTTCTCACACCATGGCTTGTGATCTTTCATTTTTGCATTAGCATAAGCATACCATCTCATACTGCATATTTGTTTCATTTGCATCTAGGGTTTGTGATCTGAGTAATCCAAGAAGTGATCTGAGCCATCCCAAAGGTCTTGAAGCTTTCCAAGAGGGTCCATGTGTTTTTCATGATCATAATATTCTCCCCAAAGTTCATAAAAGTCAAGAGATCACAAAGAATGACAAAGGCATAGAGGCAAACTGAAGATTTCTTGCACAGATGACCTAAAATTAGGGTTTTGGTTTCAGAGGCCTTAATCTTAAATTTTCTGGTCATTATTGTTTCTAATGGTCTTGATATGTTATAAGGTTCATGTGTACCAAATTTGATGAAGAAATTCACTGTGGAAGTCATCTGATCATTGGGTAACTCCTTGAGCAAGTAAGCCAAAATCATGGCATCTGAGGCCTCCCTCAAGGGCACCAAAGGGTCATCACCATCATTTTGAGTCTTTATGATCTTTATTTGATCTTAGAAGTGGTTGGAAGTTCACAAAGTTGAAGAATTTCAAGCCAAATGCAAACTTGCTATTTTTGGAAATGACTTGTAATGGAAACTTTCCATTTTGGGAAAGATATTCAACCTATTCTTTCATGACATAAAAAGCTTCAAATGAAAACTTCTTGGGCATGAAAGTTGTAGATTATGTCTTCCAATTTTCAAAAAGTACAAGAACATGTCTTGATTCATCCTAGAACTCAATATATGGCCTTTCAAAGTTGGCAAAAATCCTATCATTTTCAAGTTCATGCCAAAGAGGGAATTTTGCAATTTCACTTGCCAAGCCATTTCATGACCTCTAATCAACTTCTATGCACCATAACATGTCAAGGCAACTTCAAAACATTATAATTGGCCCAAGATTGCATGGTTTTCATGGCTTGGTTCACAAGAAATCTCAAAATTACCATTATGCATAAACTTTGCAAAAACCATGGCAACTCTTCATCCACTTGTGCCAGCTGCATAAACTTGATCCTAGGCCATACTTGAACCAAGCTGAGGCCAAGACACCCCTAAAGTCAGCTCTGTACCATGCCCATACCTCAAGTACACAAAGTTGACATTTTTGCAACTTGGCCCATACCAATAACACTATGCCACCACCCACTTTCTGAGCACTCTCATTGGCCTATACTAATCTTATGGAGCTCATTTCACATAACACACAGGCCTGAAACATCCAAGAACTCAGATTTCCCAAAAATTCCATAAACCTTCCCTTATTCGATTCTCTCAAACCAGCCATCAAAACTCAAAATTTCTTTCACCATTCAACTCCACATAACCTAAAGATCATTTCCCACCCCTTGCCATGGCCTGAAACAAGCCCAAACACAAACACGATTTCTGCATATTCAGAACTGAAGCTCATAAACCAGCCACCACAAACTTGTTTCAATCATTTCAGAAGCTTCAAGGGACTGAGTGGAGTGGTTTTGCACAAAGGAAGGGGTCAGAAAGCTCAGAATCTCAAAGCTTCAACTCAGGTAACCATTAACATTTTTTCCAGAAACCCTATTTTAAGTTATTAAATGATTCTATGTGTTCCCCTGAGCATGCTGATATGATTATTTTCGAAAATGGCTGAGAAACCAGGATGTATTGATGTTCTGAAACTTTTTTATCTGAAAATGTTTTTCTTCGATTCATGAGTTTGATGCAAAATAAATGTTGTTTGAGGCCTGATTCTTGTTTAGAATGGTGTGGGGGTTGATTCTGGAGATTTTGGGGGGTTAGGGTAGCCTAGGGAAGAAGTTTGCATAAATGGCTCGCTGGAGAAGATGACCGGAGCAAACTCCGGTCACCTGAAAATAATTAGGGTTAGGAATAGGGTTAGTCTCCCCAATTTGAATCTTAGCCCTTGGATCTAGTTTAGCGCGTGTTTCAGTGGTCAGGATCATTTCACTTAAACCCTAATTTTAATTAATTAATTTAATCAGTTTAATTAGCCAGTTTAAATGTCAGCCCTTGGATAACGCGCGCAATCAACCCTCCCTTTCCCAATTTGAATCTCAGCCATCAGATCCTCATACTTTCATTTAAATTCATTTTATTTCATTTTATTTTCATTTCTTTTGTTTATTTTATTTAAAATAGTAAAAAACATCAAAAAATTCTCAAACTTTGCATTTTTGTTTCAAATATTTTTCTTAACCTGAAAACATTACTTTTTTTAAAATATTTAAATATTATTTTTAATTAATTAATGGATTTTAATTAATTAAAAATGCATTTAGGTTTCTAAAAATCACCAAAAAATTCATGAACCATTCCAATACATTTAGAAACATTTTCAAATGCACCATACAAATTTATTTTTAGGTTTGATCACATTTTCACATTTTTCTTTGAATTAGGGTTCTTTAATTTCACATTTTTTTAACCCTAATTTGAAAATTTCATTTTTGCCTAACCATGATGAGTTTGAACTTGATTCTTTTTGCATTATTTCACATATTGCATATAGTTTCTATGTTATTTATCTAATATTTATATCTTGCATTTTCAAATTGATTTGAATTTTCCCTTTAGAAGCACCCAAAAACCCTAGCAAACTTAGAAATTTCATAACTTCCATTAGGTTAAGCTTCTGACTTTCCCCTTTGGGTTGTGATCTTATATGGGATTAGGTTTTGTTTGAGTTCAATTTCAATTTTTTATCATGAAGTATGCTTCTGTTTTGGTTATATGCATCCCATGTTGTCTTACAACCCTAATTTTGCATCTTCTTTTGCATTCATCTTTGCATATCATCATCATATGAACTTGCCATGAAATTTCAAGTATTTGTATGACATCTTAGACATCTTAAGACATGCTTGAACCTTTCTTTATCATTTCTTCATTCATTTTTTATGCTTTGCATCCATTGCATTTCATGAACATCCATGTGTTTTCAAGCTTCTAAACATGCTTCCTTGCATCTCATCTTTTTATGATCGTTCATATGCATATTGTATGACTTGGCATCATCTCAGATGCCATTTATATTGAATTTTCACTTCTGAATTTGATCTTTGCATCTCATTTTATCTCATTTCCTTTTGCTTTATGTCTTATGCATCCATACTAACATTTCAGGTAATTTGGTAAGTTATTTGGGAGGTGGATTTGCCTTCACCTCCCACCTCTTCTTATCTCATTCATATGCTTTCTTACTTGTCTTTGAAGTGAACTTGCTTCACTTATGTTCTCTCCTTCTTACTTTCTCTCTTTTAAGTTACTTATCTTCTTCAGGAAGTAAGTAACTTATTCTTCTCCTTCCTTCTCTTTTATTTTGTTTCTACCATTGGTGTCCCTGAAGATCTTTTCTATTAAGCCTCATAAACCATAGGATATCCAAGCATGATAAATTTAGGGGTTGTATAGTCCCCCCTATTTTTTACCTTAGAGTCTCCTTGAGTCTCTCTTCTCATCTCAATAATCAGAGACTAAACTTTTAAAGCTTTAGGAATTTGGAATTAGGGTTATGCTTGCATCCTTATCTTAGGATGGGGTGTATAACTTTAATCCTTAGTGTTAAACCTTTAATTTGTTTACACCTCTTAATCAAAACACATTGATAATCACTAAGACTTTATCTTGTAACTTGGGCCTTACATTAGGGTTCTATCTCTTCCTTGTGGTTAAGAGGGTCTAACCCTAGTGTTTAATGGACAAGTCATCCTCAAGTTGTCTTACAAACCATAAAATCCACTTCTTAATCTCATCCTTTAATTAAAATCTATTTAATAAGGGCTTGTTATATAATGAATTTAGTCCCTAATCATGGATTAAGTTGAGGTATCTTCCTCAGCTTAAGAGTTCTCATCTATTATCCTTCTATTAGGATGGTGTAATGAGTTCACTAGTCTATAATTAGAGATTAAACTCATTACTTAACACTAAACAAGACCCAAAAACACTTAATAATTACAAGTAGGTTAATGATCTTAATCCTACATCATCATGGTAATTAAGTTGAGATGCTTATCTCCTACTTAAGTATGCTCATTATCCCTAATCAGGGAGGATATAATGTGTTTACAACCCTTGATTTAGGCTTAAGCTCATAATCCTATGCAAAACACCAAAAATGAAAACATCAAAAAACAAACAATAATCGTCTCCTTCGGGATTCTTTTCTCATCACACTCATTCATAAACAAGAACTTGCTTCTTCCGTCTAATGCAAGACAGTTAGCACTCGAGCCAGACGAGTCATACACTTGAGCATAAGCAAGCAAGCAGTTCAAAATCAATCTATTTTCAGTCTCTTCGAGTCGAACTACGATGTTCTGACTTCCTCATTGCACGAGAGGATACGTAGGCATAACTTAACAGATATCGAACAAAAGTCTCTGTGTTTTCCCCCTCTTTCAGCATTCTTTTCCAAAGCCTTAGTTCCTGAGCAATTCACACCTTTATGCACTGACACCTGTATTTTCTTTCCTTAGCTTTTGCACACAGATAGCACATACACTTACCCCTTTTAAACACAATCTTGTAAGCGTGGATCCCGTCGAGTACGACAGACGATCTGGGTGCTAATACCTTCCTAGGTCGTAACCAACCCCCTTACTCAGTTTCTCTGGTTCTCAACCGTCTTATCCATCTCTTTCCAGGTTTATGCAGCATTAATTACCTTTCCTTCGGGATAAAAATGCCTAGCTGGCGACTCTATTCAATTCAACCTCATTTTCTCTTTCGCCGACCGTTCGCGTCTGCACCTTGAGACCCAGGTGTATTTTCAGGGGAGTGACACAAGTGTATATGGATTAACTTTGATGCATTGGTTCCTCAGGGAAGGGTTTCATTCAAGTAGTTACTTGTAAGGCAAGTAAACGTCAATTGTGAAGGAGGAAAAGTAAATTATGACCTTTTGAAGTCTTTCTCCTGATTTTCAAGGTCTCATACCTTCATATGGTCCTCAAATGTCAAGATTCATGCCATTCATCAAGAATCAAGAAGTACGACAAAAGTTACTATTTTTGGAAAATGGTTTATATTAAGAAATTTCCATTTTTAGCAACTTTTCAAACTATCTTCAACCTAATCTTTCATAATAAAAAATGCTCCAAATGAAATTTTCTTGAACATGAAAGTCTAAGATATTTCTCTACCCTTTCCAAAAAGTCTAAGATCATCTTCATAAAATTTGTGGTTCAAGAGTTATGATCAAAGACTCCAAGGTTTTTTAGGGTTTTCCATGCACTCAAGTTTTCTACCTTTTGCAAAAAGCCACAAAATGGTTCATGCTTTTTTCTAATTACCCAATTCAGTTCACAATACCAAAATAAAAGTAATTTGGCACAAAATTGGCCTTTTAATCACTTTGTTTCATGGCTTAATGCTCACATATTTCACAAGTTGCAAAATTGCAAAACCTTTCAAAACAAAATAATCAGGCAACTACAAGGCCCAATTCCAATCCATTCCTGATTAGTGCATGAAATATGCATCCCTCATGACTATTACCAGCTTCATGCATGTGCCTTTGACTCATGTTTATTTTAAAATGCAAAATTGAAAAAACTCTCAAAACTTGCTAACCACAGTTCCATTGAATCTTTAACCTTGGTTAAACCCTAATGAGATCATATATAAGCCTCAGCAAACCCTAGTTAGAGGAGAGCTTCAACCATTTTTAAGTTACATAAGAAATTTCATTTTCCTTTATCTTCTTCGATTCTTTCATTCCACGAGTGAATTTCACCATTTCTTTGCATAATCTTACTCTCTGAAGTTCATAGAAGCTAGATTTAGCATTGTTTGAAGAAAGAATAAAGGATTTCAAGGCATGCGGATTTGAATTGCATTGTACCAAATCTTAAGATTCAAGCAATATATAAGCTCTAATTGAATTTATTTTGCAATTAGAGACTTCTAAGGAGTGATCTGGAGCTTATCAAAGGTTTTCTTGGTGTATTTTGAGATCTACAAGCCTCGGGTTAGTAAAGAATCTTTGCTCTTAGATCAGGTTTTTTCTGTGTGTATATGATTCTCTGAATGCTCATGAGTGCATTGTGTCGCTCCCACCAAATGACACCTGGTCAGATGGGGTACAGACGCGAACGGTCGGTGAAAAGGAGAGAACACACAAGGGTGAACTGAAAAGAAAAGAGTCGCCAGCTGGGCATTTTTATCCCGAAGGAAAGGTAATGTTGCATAAACCTAAGAAGAAATGGATAAGACGGCCGCGAACCAGAGAAACTGAGAAAGGGGGTTGGTTACAACCTGGGAACGTATTAGCACCCAGATTGTCCGCCGTACTCGACGGGATCCACGCTTGAAAGTTTGTGTTTAAAGGGGTAGTGTCAGTGCTATCTGTGTGCAAAAGCTGGAAAAGAAAGCAAGTGTCAGTGCTAGAAGAAAGTGAAGTGAAATATGTGAAGTGCCAGTGCTGGAACAGGAGTGCAAAGCTCAAGATAATGAGGCTTAAAGGATAATGCTGGAAGAGGGGGAATATACAGAGACTTTTGTTCGATAACTGTTAAGTTATGCCTACGTATCCTCTCGTGCGATGAGGAAGTCAGAATACCGTAGTTCGACTCAAAGAAACTAAAAGATAAATTGACTTGTGAACTGCTTACTTGTTTATGCTCAAGTGTATGACCTGTCTGGCTCAGGTGCAAACTGTCTTGCATTAGACGGCAGAAGCAAGTTCTCGTTTGTGAATGAGTGTGATGAGAAAAGAATCCCAAAGGAGATGATTATTGTTTGTTTTTGTGTTTTCAGTCTTTTATTGCTTTTTGGAGTTTTTCATAAGAAAATGAGCTTAAGCCTAAACCAACGGTTAGTAAACTCATCACATCCTCCCTCTGATTAGGGGTAATGAGAATACCTTAAGTGTGAAGTAATCACCTCACACTTAATCACCGTGATGTAGGATTAATATCATTAACCTACTTGTATTTATTTAGATGTTTTTGGAGTTTTTGTTTGTTGTTAAGTAATGAGTTTAAGCCATAATCAAGGATTTAATGGACTCATTACACCATCCTAATAGAAGGATAATAGATGAGAACATTTAAGCTGAGGAAGGCTCCTCAACTTAATCTATGATTAGGGATTAACCTCATGACAAAAAAAAGCCTTTATTAAAGTGGATTTTAGTTAATGGTAAGATTAAGAAGTGGATTTTATGGTTTGTAAGACAACTTGAGGGGGACTTGTCCATTAACACTAGGGTTAGTCCTTCTTAACCAATTAAGGAAGAATTGGAACCCTAATGCAAGGCCCAAGTTACAAGCTTGATGTCTTACTGATTATTAGATGGATTGATTAAAGGATTTAAAAACATTAAAGGTTTAACACTTAGGATTAAAGTTATACACTCCATCTTAATAGAAGGATACAGGCATAACCTTAATCACAAAGCCTTAAAACCTTTAAGGTTTAGTCCTTGATTAAGAGATGAGAAGAGAAGACACAAAGATGACACAAAGGTAAAACTAATGGGGGACTAATAAAACCCTAATTTTGATCATACTTGGTTGTTCCTAGGGTTTATGAGGCTTGCAAGAAGATCTTCAAGAGGAAAGCCACCAAGGAAGAAGCAGGATGAAGGAAAAGAAGCAGAAAGGAGCAAGACAACTTACTTCACTTAAGAAGATAAGTTGCTTGAAGAAAGATAGAGGGGAGGGAACATGAATGGGCAAGCTCACTCTAATACAAATACAAAATGCAGCTATGATGCATAAAAGATGAGAAGAGGTTATGAGAAGTGAAGGCAAATTCACTTCTCAAACACTTACCACCTGAAAAGTTAGCAAAAGGAGATGAGATGAAATGAAAATGAGATGAGATGCAAGGATGTAAACCAAAATTAGAAGCATAATCAAGATGTAAATGATGCAAATAGATGATGCAAATGTATGTCATGAAGTGTGGATGATCATACAATTAATGAATATGCAAATGAGACATGTAAGAAGCATGAAAGTTCATGAAAGCATGTGACATCAAATGAAAGCAAAAGCATGGAAATGAAGGATGCAATGATCAAACATGCTTGAAATGTGTCTTAAGATGTCTTACATGTCATATGAGTACACAAAATGTCATGTCAAGTTCATGTATGCAAGCATATGAAGAATGAATGCAAATGAAGGCATGAATTAGGGTTTATACATAACATGCAATGCGAAATTCAAAATCAGAAGCAAATGACAAGATAAAAAATTGAAAATGGAATCAAAGGTAACCGAAACCTATACAAGATCATTTCCCAAAGGAGGAGACCTAACTCTTAACCCTAAAGAAGTTATGATTTTCTCAAGTTGGCTAGGGTTTTAGGATACTTCAAAAGGAAAAATGCACAACAAATTGAAAATGAAGAATAAATTCAAACCAATTTTATCCTAGAAACTACATGACATGAGGAATGCAATGCAAAAAGAACCATTATCAAACCCTTCATGGTTAGGCAGAAAAGATGTTTCTAAGTTAGGGTCAAAATATTGATTTTTAAGAACCCTAAATCCAAAGAAAAATGTCAAAAGGGATCAAGAACAAAAAAGAAATTTGTATGAATGGTTTGATAATGTCTCTAAATGTGTCAAGATGCAATGTGATTTTTTTGGTGATTTTTAGAAACTTAAATGGTATTTTAATTAATTAATTTCCATTAATTAATTAAAATAAACATTAAAATATTTTAAAAATACAAATTTTATGAAAAAAATAAAATAAAAATTAATTTTGGGTGGGGAAAAATATTTGAAATTAAAATGCAGAAGGAAATATTTTTATAATTTTTCTAAGTATTTTAAATTAAATGACAAAGAAAATGGGATTAAAATGAAATAAAAATGAAAATAAAAGAAAGTCAGCTGATCCAATGGACAAAATTTGAATTGGGGAAGTCTTAGTTGACCAGCGCGCAAATGAGTGGCTGAGATGCACTCTGGCTAATTAATCCAGATTAATTTAATTAATTAAAAATTAGGGCTAAGTGAACAGATCTCAACCCTCCAAACACGCGTGAATCTCACATCAAACGCTCCACATTCAAACATGGCTAATCACCTGAGATTAGCCCTAATTACTTTCTGATGACCGGAATAGTGCTCCGGTCATCTTCTCCGGCAGCTCAAAATGCTATCTCTCTCCCTAAGCCTCTAAAACCTAATCTCTCTGCCCAGAATCAAACCCCACACATCACATAACAAGAATCATCCATCAAAACAAATTTATTTCACACATTTAAGCATAATTGAAGCAAATTAGTCCTAGGTCAGAAAACTTTCAAAGATCATGAAATGCTTATTTCTCAACCATTCTCAAAACTAAACATATCAGGATGATCAGTGCAACTCATAGAATCATTCTATAACAAGAAATCAAAGTTCTGGAAAAAAAAAGTTCTTGAGGTATACCTGAGATGGAGCTTTGCTATCTGGAGCTTTCTGGACACTTCTCTTGTGTAAATCCACCCCTCTTGACCTCCTGATGATGTTGGAATGCTTTGATGGAGCTTAGAATGGCTAGAATGAGAGCTTGCACTCTTGCTGCACCAGAATCGTGTTTTGGTTTTGGGGTCCTTTGAGGCTTGTTTGATGGTTGGTTTATGCTCTATGGATCATTTCTGAATGAATGGTGAAGTTTGTTTTGAAGTTTGATGGCTGGACAGAAAGTTTCGAAGGAATTTGCAAGAGGGATGATTTTTGAGAACTTGAGGATTCTGATGTTTCAGCTTGCAATGTTGTGTGCTTTGGCTTGGTTTTGATCCACATAATAAACTGTGATAGGTCAGAGAGTGGGTGCTGGCCTATGTTGATTGGTATGGGCAAGTTGCCAAAATGTCAAAAGTTTTGTACTTGAGGTATGGGTTGGTTTTGCAGCTGGCTTTTGGCTTGTCCTGGCTCAGCATGGATTAAGGATGTCCATAGAATCAGTCTTGAGGCAATGCAGCAAGTGGATGGAAGTTTATGTGCCCTTTTGCAATTTTCATGAAGTTTGGCCCCTTTTGAATTTCTTGATGATCAAGGCATGAAGCTTGGGATTTCTTTGTGCAATTCTGAATTATAGGTCATGTGTGATGTTTGTGCAATGGTTAGAAGTCAAATTGAGGTCACAAAATGCCTTGGCAAGTGTTTTTGCAAACTTCCCTCTTTGGTGCATGAGTGAAATTTTTGTGATTTTTCCCAACTTTGCAAGGCCATAACTTGAGTTCTATGATGAATTAGATCAAGTTCTTGTACTTTTTGAAAAGGGAATGATCCAATCTACAAATTTCATGACCAAGAATTTTTCATTTGAAGAATTTTTGGTTGAGAAAGAGGAGGTTGAAAAACTTTCCCAAAATGGCAAGTTTGCATTACAAGTCACTTTCCCAAAATGGCAACTTTGCAAATGGCTTGAAATTATTCAATTTTATGAACTTATAACTTCTTCTAAGATCAAATAAAGATCATATACAGTTAAAATGATGGAGAAGACCCTGTGGTTGGATGATTGGGGGCCTCAGATGCCCTGATTTTGCACTGACTTGCTCAAGAAGTCATCTTTTGATCAGATGCCTTCCCCATTGAATTTTTCCATGAAAATTGGTATGCATGATCCTCATATCATATAGAGACCAATAGAAACAATAATGACCAAATAATTTGGAGTTATGGCCTTTGAAACCAAAACCCTAATTTCAGTTCATTTGTGTAGTTAAGCTTGGCTCTACTTCCATGCCTTTCTCAGTTCTTGTGATTCCTTTGACTTCCTTGATCTTGGGATGATATAATATGATAATTGAACATACATGGACCCCCTTGAGATGATTGAAGACCTTAGGAGTGGCTCAGATAGCCCATGGATTGCTCATATCACAAACCCTAGATGCAGATGACTTTGAACCAGTGCAGTGAAGCAAAAATGCAATATGATATGATATGATGGAATCAATGCAAATGTGAAAGGTCACAAGCCATGGTGAAATGAGTGAGGGCAAATTTGGGGTGTTTACAGCTGCCCCTATTCAAACATGAGTTAGCTGTGCAAGATGTAAGCGACGACTTAACAGGCAAACAAGATAACTTGTGGTTGAATACCAAAGACAGTCCAAAATTTGCACTCACTGGTTATGAAGAAGAAAAGGGATATAGATTGTAAAAGGAAGTAAAGTATGATTATAAAGTGCGGGCGACAGAGGACGACCGTCGGGCAGAGGACGACTGCCGGGGATGAAGTAATGACGGGAACGACCGACATGCTGGGGAAATAAAGAGATCATGACGGGGACGACCACCAAATACAATAAAACTCTCTGGGGATTATAGATAAAGTCACTGATGGGGAAGATCATCGGGTTAATGAAATCAAAGGTGAAGGACGATCACCTAGCAGGGGACAGCTGCTCTGTTGGGGGTAAGATGAGGGACGGTCATCTAAGGTGAAGGACGATCACCTGGCAAGGTACGGTTGCCGAAAGTATCACAACATAGGACGAATGCCGGATAGAGAAGAGTCGACGATGGGGACGGCCATCGGATAAGCATGATGAAGGATGATCATCAAGAGGTGAAGGACGATCACCTAGCAGGGTACGGCTGCTCTCGGGGTTTATCATGACATAGGACGAATGTCATGACAAAATCAACGATGGGGATGGCCATCGGATAAAATGATGAAGGACGATCATCAAAAAAGGGTGAAGGACGATCACCTAGAAGGGTACGGCTGCTAAAAATATCACGACATAGGACGAATGCCGGATGGAAAGGGTTCCAATAATGGAGACTCCGTTGGGGGAATGATGAGGGATGGTCATCAAAAGGTAAAGGACGATCACCTGGCAGGGTACGGCTGCCGGAAGCATCATGACATAGGACGAATGTCAGATAAAAGAGAAATTTTTATCGGGATTTGCCGGGAACTCTTCTGGGGAATTATAGCCATAAACGAGTGTCTAAATTCGAGAAAGAAAAGGTATAAGTGTTTGACACGGTGTATAGATTAAAGATGCGGACGAGCACCCTTAAGACTACGATACAGACGAGTATCGGTAGAAACAAACACGGACGCATGTTCAGAGATGATGGTATGGACGAGTACCAACTGGTTAACAAAGAACACGGACGAGTGTCGACTCTGAGGGGAAATAAGTGTGTATACAAAATACGGACGAGTTTCTGTATGAGTAAGAAAGTATGAGTGAGACACGGATGAGTGCTCAACTTGTTGGGGAGAGTAAGATACAGACGAGTATAAGAGGAAGTGTATAAGTTATGAATTTATAAATATAAAAGGTGTTTGACGACCTGTGGGGATAGGATGACACGAACGAGTGTCTGGAAAGTATAATAAGAAAGGTTTTAGGCAACTGTGCTGGGGATATGTGACACGGATGGGTATCAGGAGAGTGTATTAATATGTTTTTGTGAGTGCAAAGGGGACGCTTCGACTTTCTGCTGGGGAATTTGAGAGGTATTTTGTATATTGTTGATGGAATGTCAGTATTCACAGGTGACTGATTCAAACATGGCTTGTGATTATGCAATATGTTTGATTTTTTTGCCGTAATGCTCCGTATTAGACGGAATGCTACGCTCTGGGGAAAATATGATGCGAATGCTATGTTTATGCAAAAGATACCGATCCAGGATTCGGATCTTGTTGCCATAGAGGTTTCTGACTGATCTTGTTTTGAAAGAACATCCCAGCTGGGGATGAGATCATTGGTAGATCTGGTACATATGATTCTGCTTGGGGAAATAGATTACTGATAAACCTATCCTGGTAATGAGGGACCTAGCTGGGGTCTGCGGAAGCTTTCATTACCTTGTTGTGAAATCTTCAACATTGCTCTTCTGGATAGAGGTTGAGACTCTGCAGGGAGATGGCTCCCTGTTTAACACTCGATCAGGGAGGAATGATCATTGAACGATCTTCCTAGAGATGTCCATGAGGATCCCGCTGAGGATGATGATTTTGACAACTCAGCTAGGGAGGATGAGCATCTGCAATCCTGTTATGACGAAAACACACAAGTACCCCGAGGTATCCCTTACTGGATTCCATCATAGGAATTTGGGCACTCCTGGGAGCAAATATATTTCCTGTAAGCATTATTTTTAGAAAAGACGCATCTGCATTATGCAATCAATATTTATAAGGACATCAGACATTTTTGCAAACGAAAATAAAATGTATGAAACGTGATTGAAAATCTGGTTTTATTAATTTGGGGTGCCCGGAATTGGCAAGTACAGTCAAAGAAACAAATCCCCTGAAATGAGGAGATTGTTACAAATTGAGAAAATAAAAAGATGCTGGCAATGTTGATGACGCTTCAGTGCTTCCCTTTTGCTATGACTTGTATGACATTGACGTTCTTCTCCTCTTGCTTTTGAAGAATGTTGATTCTGACCAACGCTTTATCCTTTCGAAGCTCACGGTGTCGTGAGTGATATAGACGAATTCAGAATGCAGTTGTTCGCTTATTCCCTTATTTTGCGTGGATCGCCCTTTCGGGTTTTCAATCCACCGGGATACCCATTTTTGCCTGAGTTGTCCAATGCGGATTTTCAACTCAGCGGGTGTACATTTATTTATTTTCCCTTATTTTTGCCCGAGTCTTTTATTCTGTTTTTGACTCGCCGGGATGCCCTATTTTTGCCTGGACTTACATTCTGTTTTTATGCCCAGCGGATCATTTTATGCGAAGTATTTTTTAACTGCATCTGAATTCATAGGGGACAGGAAGTCTTCACCATCCATAGTACTGAGCATCAATGCTCCACCAGAGAAAACTTCCTTTACTATGAATGGACCATCGTAATTCGGAGTCCACTTGCCCATGTGGTCTGTATGAGGAGGGAGGAGTCTTTTCAGCACAAGATCTCCTACTTGGTATTCCCGAAGCCCGACTTTCTGATCGAAGGCTTTCTTCATTCTTTTCTGATACAGCTGCCCATGGCAGATTGCAGCTAACCTCTTCTCTTCAATCAGATTTAGTTGTTCGTATCGGGATCGGACCCATTATGCTTCATTCAATTTAACATCCATTAGTACCCGCAAGGAGGGTAATTCAACTTCAACAGGTAAGACTGCCTCCATACCATAAACAAGCTGATACGGTGTTGCCCCAGTGGAAGTTCTGATTGACGTACGGTACCCATGTAAGGCAAACGGTAGCATTTCATGCCAGTCTTTGTAAGTGACCACCATCTTCTGCACAATCTTCTTGATATTCTTGTTAGCCGCCTCTACAGCGCCATTCATCTTTGGCCTGTAAGGAGAAGAATTGTGGTGTTGGATCTTGAAGTCCCGACACAGTTCTGCCATCATTTTATTGTTTTAGTTGGAACCATTATCAGTAATGATTCACTCGGGCACTCCATACCGACAGATGATATCTCTCTTCAGAAATCGGGCTACCACTTTCCTGGTGACGTTTGCATAAGAAGCTGCTTTGACCCAATTAGTAAAATAGTCAATGGCTACCAGGATGAATCTGTGGCCATTTTAAGCGGTCGGTTCAATCTTGCCAATCATATCAATGCCCCACATGGCAAAGGGCCATGGTGAAGACATCACATTCAGAGGATTTGGAGGCACATGCACTTTATCCGCATAGATCTGGCATTTATGACACTTTCTAGCATAAGCACAACAGTCTGCATCCATTGTGATCCATTAATAGCCTGATCTTAACAACTTTTTAGCCATCGCATGTCCTCCAGCATGGGTACCAAAGGATCCTTCGTGCACCTCATGCATCAACAAGCCTGCTCCTGCCCTATCAACACATCTGAGGAGTACAATATCAAAGTTTCTCTTATACAGGGAACCATCAGCATTCAGGAAGAAACTACCAGCCAGCCTTCTTAATGTCTTCTTATCATTGGATGATGCCCCAGGCGGGTATGTTTGATCCTCCAAGAAGCATTTGATGTCATGGAACCAAGGCTTTTCATCTTTGGCAAGGTCTGCAGAGAATACGTATGCTGGTCTGTCAAGTCTGGATACTGAAATCCGAGGCACAAAGTTGGCAGCTTGAACTTTGATCATGGATGAAATGGTAGCCAGAGCATCTGCAAACTGATTTTCGTCTCGAGGGATATACTCAAGCTTGACTGTTGTGAAGAATGTAAGCAATCTCCTCGTATAATCCCGGTAAGGTATCAGATGATCCTGGTGAGTGTACCATTTGTCGTTGGTTTGATTAATTACCAGAGTTGAATCTTCGAACACATTTAAAGTCTTGATCCTGAGGTCAATGGCTTCCTAAAGACCCATAATACAAGCTTCATATTCAGCTTCGTTGTTAGTGCAGTTAAAGGTGAGCTTTGCCGAGAAAGGCATGTGAACTCCCTTAGGTGTAATGAGTACTGCACCAACACCACGACCATTCATATTAACAGCCCCATCAAACATCATAGTCCATTCTGCTTTTGGGTTAGGCCCTTCAGTGTGAATAGGCTCTTCATGATCTTTTGCTTTTATGAACATGATGTCTTCATCGGGGAAGTCAAATCTCATTGGTTGGTAATCATCAATGGGTTGCTCAGCAAGATAATCAGACAATACACTGCCTTTGATGGCCTTTTGAGATGTGTACTGAATGTCATATTCTGTGAGGATCATTTTCCCTCTTGCAACCCGTCCGGTAAGAGATGGCTTCTCAAATATGTACTTGACTGGGTCCATCTTGGAAATCAATAAAGTGGTGTGGGTCAACATATACTGCCTTAGTCGGCGAGCAGACCATGCTAAAGCACAACAAGTTTTCTCAAGCAGTGAATAACGTTGTTCACAGTCGGTAAACTTTTTGCTTAGGTAGTATATTGCATACTCTTTTCGACCATACTCGTCATGCTGGCCTAGCACACACCCCATTGATTCTTCTAATACGGTTAAGTACATTATCAGAGGTCTTCCTTTGACTGGAGGCATAAGGATCGGAGGCTCTTGTAAGTATTCCTTGATTTTGTCAAAAGCCATTTGGCGGTCTTCATTCCACCTGGCCGTTTGTTCTTTTCTCAACAACTTGAACAAGGGTTCACAGGTTACAGTAAGATGAGATATGACCTTATCAAGGTCAACATCAATTCCCTTTTCACTCACAATAAATCCCAGCAGCTTACCGGATCGCACCCCGAATGTGCATTTGTTGGGGTTTAACTTCAATTGGTACTTCCTCAGACGCTTGAATAACTTCAACAGATTCACCAAGTGGTCTTCTTCTGTGAGGGACTTGGCGATCATGTCATCCACATAACATTCAATTTCTTTATGGATCATGTCGTGGAATAATGTTACCATAGCCCGTTGATAGGTGGCACCAGCATTCTTCAGTCCGAACGTCATTACTTTATAACAGAATATGCCCCAGGGTGTGATGAAAGTTGTCTTCTCCATGTCTTCAGGTGACATCTTGATCTGATTATATCCTGAAAATCCGTCCATGAAGGAGAATACCGAGAACTGAGCCGTATTGTCGACCAATACATCAATGTGAGGTAAAGGGAAGTCATCTTTCGGGCTGGCTCTGTTCAGGTCCCGGTAATCCACACACATCCTCACCTTGCCATCTTTCTTAGGCACAGGTACAATGTTAGCAACCCACGGCGGGTAACTAGTTACAGCAAGGAAGCCGGCGTCCCATTGCTTTTGTACCTCTTCTTTTATTTTCATTGCCATTTCTGGACGAGTACGGCGCAACTTCTGTTTTACTGGCGGACAGTCTTCTTTCAGAGGCAGCTTGTGCATAACAATGTCGGTGTCCAACCCTGGCATATCCTGGTAAGACCAAGAAAAAACATCCACATACTCCCGAAGCATGTCAATCAGTTGCTCTTTCACTGAATCTTGCAGGCAGGCCCCGATCTTAACTTCTTTCAAGTCTTCTTCCGTACCAAGATTAACCGTTTCAACCTCTTCCTGATGAGGAGTGATAACCTTCTCCTCTTGTCTCAACAATCTGGCTAGGTCTTCAGGAAGCTCATAATCTTCTTCAACCCCTTCATCGGCTTGATTAATCGGATTATCAAAGTCATACGAAGTCATAGCGGAGTCGTTGTCGGTGCAGTCTGGTGGGCACTTTCTGCAAGGGTTTAGATTTGTTCATTTTAGTGATCAGTTTTATCTTGCTTTAGAAAAAAGTGAAAATGGAGTTATTTATTTTGAAAAACATTGCCATTTTATTTTTGTACAAAAAATAAAGAATGAAAACAGTGAGCGGAAAAGAAAAGACTCATTTGCAAAAGATGTCCTGATATTCATTAATTGATCATTTGCACAAAATACAAGATGGCCCGATTACAAAATGAGCCCTAACATCTTGGGCAAGATACAGGACTTGATGCATGCTTAGAAACAGGAAATAATAATTACTCTGCAGGAGTAACTCTTATAATTTCCTGGGAAGACCAGTTTGAGACATGGTTCCCCGGGATCTTTGGCCGTATCCATCTTTCCAGGTTGCGCTCGTCTTCTGACTCATCTTCCAAATTATTCACAGCATCCGGGGTGAGCATCCCCCCACTGACAAACTTGGGCTCCTTTGCAGCCCCTGGTTGATCTTGTCGAGTTGGTTTGTAACCCAACCCGAATCGGTCCTCCTTCTTCTCCACGGGCAGCAGCTTGCCCCGGCCTTGAGTGGTACCCTCTTCAACAACCTTCCGGGCTTGTTGATATGATGTGATGGAAGTCCCAAGCACAGCAGATGTTTCATTGATATTCAGGGCCTCAAACCCTTGACTCATTGTTTCATGGATCTCCCCATCCATTTCAATGTATTTGAAAGTAGCCAGCTGGCTAACGAAGATATCCTCCTCCCCACAAATGGTAATGACTTGGCCCTCCCACTCGAATTTTAACTTCTGGTGAAGGGTTGATGTCACGGCGCCAGCGGCGTGTATCCATGGTCTACCCAATAAACAGCTGTAGGCAGGCTGTATATCCATCACAAAGAAGGTCGTTTTGAAAACCTGTGGGCCAATCATTATTGGTAACTCTATCTCTCCCAGAACTGATCTTTTAGAACCATCGAAGGCTCTCACTACCAAGTTGCTTGGGCGTAATGCCAATCCATCATGCTCCAGCTTCACAAGGGCTTTCTTGGGCAAGACGTTGAGGGATGACCCTGTGTCTACCAATACGTGAGAAAGAACTGCACCCTTACACTCCAAGGTAATGTGCAAAGCCTTGTTGTGATTGCGACCTTCTGTTGCCAGATCAGTGTTGGTAAATCCTAGTCCATGACTAGCGTTAACATTTCCAACCACAGCCTCTAACTGATTGACGGTAATCTCCTCCGGCACATAAGTTGCGTGCAGGACTTTTAATAGTGCGTTCCGATGGGCTTTGGAGCACATTAGCAATGATAGTATGGAGATCTTGGAAGGTGTTCGGTGAAGCTGGTCTACCACCTTGTAATCACTTTTCTTTATGATTCTCATGAATTTATCAACCTCTTGATCAAAAGGAGTCCTCAAAGCTTCTTTGGCAACTTGTCCTTCTTGCACCAGGCTCTTCCCTTTTGCCTTGGCAACAGCTTCTGCTTCAACAACGAGTCTTGGAATTTGCGAGGCAAAGAGACGTCCGCTTCTAGTGAAGCCTCCGCCTCCCCCCACATTGTCTATCTGAGGTGGAGAAGTTGATGACTCTAAAGTGATTTTCTGCCCCTCGCAGTACAGATCTGAGCCATAATGCCAAAGGATGACATTATTGCTTTCGTAAGGAACTGGCCCAGGCACCGTGATAATGACCGGACTGATAACAGCTGCAGAGGGGACCACAATGGTGTGTGGATCATAGTATATGGTAACTGGTGCTCTGACAGGAGTAGCATTTTGTGAGTTGTTGGCAGGAACATTTGCAGGATCGTAGTATATTGTAACCGTTGAGACACTTTCATTAACTGTTGCTGATGTTGTAAGAGGTACTGTTGACTGGACAAGTGCTGAAGTTGTAGCAGGAAATGAAGGAATAATGGGTGTTGTCATTGTAGAAGGAATGGTGACTGAACTTGTATCCGTTGAAGTGATTGATTGAGCAGTTGTTGGAGTTGTAGCAGAATCTGTTGGAACAAGGGTTGCTGATGTTGTAGGAGTATCTGTGATTGTTGATGAAGGAAATGTTGGAGTTGTAGTTGCTGTTGTTGTAATCTGAAGGATGCCATCCTTAATAAGACCGTCAATGTCGTTTCTCAGCCCTTCACACCCATTGACGACAATATTGTAATATCCACAGCCAAGCTCACATCCGGGGAACACTTGGCATTCTAACAGCTGACCTTTGATTTCAACCAAAGGTGTTCGGATTTGTACAACACTGGTGATTAAGGTGGATAGTTTACCTTCCTCAATAGCATTAATCCTAGGCCCGTTGTGACTAGGCATTGGATTTCTTGTGACATTCGGAGGAGGTGCAAAGTTGAGAGCTTTTGAGTCCACCAGATCCTGTACTTTCATCTGTAGGGCCCTGCATTTTTCAGTATGATGCCCCGGTGCGTTTGAGTGGAATGCACACCTGGCATTTGCATCGTAGTTCCTTGGCATATTGGTGGGATCCAGAGGTACCAATGTCCTTAACTCAACTAGGTTGAGCTTTAGGAGTTGTGGCAAGAGTGCTGCATACGGCATTGGGATTGGGTCAATCACCCTGTTTGCCTGTGATGGCCTTTGTTGGAAGGGACGCTGTTGTTGGTTGTTAATACCGTTGTACGATATTTGTTGCGGATAATGAACTTGTTGTTGATATTGTGGTTGTTGTTGTTGAGGATATGCTGATTGTTGAGGAATCGGAGCTGGAATGGTAACTGCTGCTACTGACCGGTGAACACACTGAGGCCTGCCCCTGCTTGTATGAACGGAATTAGTTTCACCGGCCCTTCGGGGTCCCACAAGAGGCTTTCTAGGATTGCTGGATGAACTTGCACCACTGTCGGAAATTTTGCCCATCTTTAATAGACTCTTAATCCTTTCACCTGCTATGACCACATCAGCAAAACCGGTAGAGGAGAAGGCAGCCAATCTATCAATATAGGTCCCTTGCAACGTATTCATGAACATGTCAGCCATTTCCCTCTCTGACATGGGTGGTTGGACAGCAGCAGCAAGCTGTCTCTACCTTTGGGCGTATTCCCTGAAGCTCTCTCGAGAAGATTGAGACATTCCCATCAGAAGGGTCATGTTGGGAGCCATGTCCAGGTTGTATTGATATTGACGGATGAAAGCCTCAGCCAAATCCTTCCAGCATCTTATGGTGGCTCTGGTTAAGTGTGAATACCATTCTCTCGAAGCTCCAGCCAGACTGTCTTCAAAGTAGAACATCCATAGCTTTTCATCCATGGTATACGCTTTAAGCCTTCCCAAAAAAGACTGCAGATGAGTGCGTGGACAGGAAGTACCATTGTATTTCTCAAAGCATGGGGGTTTGAATTTGTGGGGAATTCTCACCCCATCCACTAGCCCCATGTCCATCACATTGAATCCCAAAGAATTATGAGACTCCAAGGATCTTAACTTTTCAGCAATCTCATCCAGTCTCCTGTCATATACTTCATCTCCAGCCCCTATGACAGTGAATTGTTCTTCCTGGGGATCTTCCTGCAGGATTCTGCCCCCAATAGTGTTTCCTTGAACATTTCTCGGGATGTTAACTTCTGGATTTAAGTGAGGTCCAAACTCCGGTGGGTTAATACGAGGCTGGCCTCCTTCATTGTTGCTAGTTCCTCCTGTCCCAAGATGACGCTCTTCGGGAGTTTGCCTCTCCACCAGCTCTCTTAACCTCTCCTGGCTCTGGGCTAGGCCAGTCATTACTGCCATGAATTGAGACATCTGGTTTCTCATCTCCAATCTCTCATTGGCCATCTGATTTCTGACCTCAGACAGGTCCTGCTGTACTTGTTCCATTTGAATACCGGGAAGGTTGTTACGAGTCAGGTACCGGTGTGTGCGGTTGATAGGGAACACTCGGCGACGAGCAAGGTTTCCTGAAGTCACAACAAAGTTAGAAACAAAGATAATAATAAAACCTACAAAAAAAAATAAAGTTAGTATGCAATGCAGTATGCTTATTTATTTTCCAAGGTATCCGGTTTGGTTCTTGGTTTTGACCTTTCCAGACCTTGAGGGAGATGCTTGATGTTGTTGAGAGAAAAGCCTAAATGAAAACAAACTAAAATATATTACAAATGGTGAACAATACATAGTCTGTTTTACAACACATGCCCATGGAGGGTCAAAATACAATAGAAGGAAAAGTACATCAAATGGAAACAACAACAAACAAAGAATCAGACATTCAGTCCAAACTCATCTTCTCTGACCTCCCTCAGGAGTGCCTCAGTCACTGGACCAGCTGGGTGCTCTGTAATGGTCCTAATGAGGAGGTTCCTGGTAGCAATGGCAGTGGTCAGCTTCTTATTCCTGTCCTGGTCCTTTGATCTTTTCAATCCTGCTCTGAGCTTCAACTCTGAAATCTCCTTCTGGGCTGCCAACAAAGCTTCCTGCTGCTTCTTCTCATTGGCCTCTAGTTGTTCAATATTGGCTTGAGTCTTTTGGTCTTATTGTGTACGGGCCTCAGTGATCCTGACCCACCTAGCTTGACTCTCTTGCAGATAGAGCTCAGTCCTAGCCTTCTGAATTTTGGCCTCTTTACAGGCATTCTTCAATATTTGTTCCCCAACTCTTGCTTTCCTGATGTAGTCCTCTGTCTTCTCAATTTTGGTAAGATGCTCCACCCTAAGCTTCTCCAATCTCTCAATATCCAGACGACCATCACTTCTTTCCCAAAGAGTCTTCTTCAAGGCTTGAGATAGGTTATCATTCCTTTCCTTCAGCTTCTCAAATTCTTCTAGGCTGACAGTTGCTGCTGGTTGTACTGTGGATGGCCCAGGCATGTCTTCCAAGATGAAAGGCATTCCGGTAATTTGAGCTCTAGTATGGGACCAGTCATAGTATTGAGCTGAAGCAACATTATTAAACCTTCCAAGAATAGCCATCCCTTTTGTCTGGATGTTGTCCCAAGCCCAGGATGCTTGTCTAACAGCAGCTGAATTAGGTTTCACTTCACAATACAGGGTCTCAGCTAAATCTTGTCCTCTGGGAGGGTGAACCAAAGCATAGCCCAGTTGTCTCTTAAACAACAAAGGATTGTAGTTGATGCAACCCTTTACTCCTATCAGAGGTACATTTGGGTATTGTCCACAGCTGGTGATAATGTCCTTGCCTTTGGTGCTCTGGGTGCACCATCTAATATCATCTGAAGTCAAGGCAATGAGCCTCTTGGCCCAATTCTTCTGTTGGTGGGGATTCAAGAAAGCATCTGACTTAGGCAGGTGTTTGAGCAGTCAGGTGTAAAACAAAGGAGCACAGCATCTAACCAACTTCCCCCTTTGTTTCTCATTCCTCTGATGAATGGAGTAATAGAAATCTCCTAGTAATGTAGGTACTGGGTTCATCAAAAGAAACAGATGGATGGCATTCTTGCTGACAAATTTTGGTTCATCTGCAAACAGTATAGCCCCATATATGATGAGGGCTAACAGTGCACAAACTGCCCTCCATTCTCCCAATGAAGCCTTCAGGATGGCCTGAGAAATCAAGAAGTCCAAGTGCAAACCAGGGATCCCAGCTTTTGTTGTCATACTTTGCTCAATCAAGGCAGGCTCCAGGTATAATGCCTTTGCTATCTCTTCATTTCTGGGAGCAGTCATCTCTGGGTTGAAAGGGATTCCACCCTTGATAGGTACTCCAATCAATGAAGAAAACTCTTCCAGCAGAGGCCCTAGCTGAAAGTATGGGAATGTGAAACATCTCAAAGGAGGGTCATAAAACTGCAAGCATGCGTGGATCATGCTCCTCTGAGAGGGGTCAAGGTCCATAACCATATCTATGATACCTCCATGATGCTCTCTAAACAATGGGATGTGATCAGGTGTGATAAGTGACTGGACCTGCCTGATACCAGTCAACACAGGCTCAAAAAAGTGGTAGGATATGTTGCTTTTCCTGGGAGTAGTCATGAGTGCTGCTGAAGAAGCTGAAGATAAATGCTGATGAAGATCACAGCCTAAGACTGGAGATAAGTCTCTGATAGACTGATGCTGGTGATGATGGAGATAACTGAAGCAGATAATTGATGAAGCAAAGGTCTATGCAGAAGAAGGGGTCAAAACCAAACCAGATATGATATGGATACCCTGAAAAGCAAATAAACAAATGTTAAATGATGCAATGATGATATATGCAAATGATATGCAAGGGTTTGTGATCAGGCTGGATCTGATTATCTGTTCTTGATACAAGTCCATGTATGTTCAAAAGTCCATATGAAGGTTTAGAAATCCAGTAACCAGGGTGGGGGACTCAAATAAAGAGTCACATGTCCGGGATTAATCACAAGAACTGTCCAAAGTGAAGCAATCTTAAACAAAACAGTAACAGGGTATGATGTGGCCAAGGGCTCCTGCAAACCTGTAAACAGCCCAACCCCCTCACAGGTAATGTTCTAGAACAAGGATCCTCAGACTTGGATTAGTTATGAGAAGTGTAAACACTTCTAACCCGGAGGTACAATGTTTACAATAAACATAAAAGATCCTCCTCTAATTTACCTCAGTTTCTGAAGGTCATAATAAAGGTCATCCAGACTTAGCAGGCTTCCCAGATAGCCCTAGCACTACAGGAAATCTGTAGCACAGAGTTCTCAAGAAGAAACTCACATCTGAACCGTGTTTCATATTCCCGCACCAGACCGAAATGGAATGGGAAAGAACATGAACCACTCTAGCCTAGGTGTCACTCAGGTCCCAGGTATAGGACCTTAAACTCTCAATGGAAACCCCACCCACCAAAACAGAAAACCAGATCCAGCAATGACAGTATGAAATATGCAAAAGGCTGTAAAGAAAGCAATAAATAAAGCTGTACATAAAGCAGTAAATAAAGCAAAATAAATAAACACACATAGCACATAACACCCCAGTAAACACAAATCAAACAAACGCTAGGAGGAACCCACAAAAAGAACCAGAAGCCCTGGTTACAATATAAGGTTCCCCAGAAGAGTCGCCAAGCGGTCGCTCCCATCAAATGACACCTGGTCAGATGGGGTACAAACGTGAACGGTCGGAGAAAAGGAGAGAACACACAAGGGTGAACTGAAAAGAAAAGAGTCGCCAGCTGGGCATTTTTATCCCGAAGGAAAGGTAATGCTGCATAAACCTAAGAAGAAATGGATAAGACGGCCGCGAACAAGAGAAACTGAGAAAGGGGGTTGGTTACAACCTGGGAAGGTATTAGCACCCAGATTGTCTGCCGTACTCGACGGGATCCACGCTTGAAAGTTTGTGTTTAAAGGGGTAGTGTCAGTGCTATCTGTGTGCAAAAGCTAGAAAAGAACGCAAGTGTCAGTGCTAGAAGAAAGTGAAGTGAAATATGTGAAGTGTCAGTGCTGGAACAGGAGTGCAAAGCTCAAGATAATGAGGCTTAAAGGATAATGCTGGAAGAGGGGGAATATATAGAGATTTTTGTTCGATATCTGTTAAGTTATGCCTACGTATCCTCTCGTGCGATGAGGAAGTCAGAACACCGTAGTTCGACTCAAAGAGACTAAAAGATAAATTGACTTGTGAACTGCTTACTTGTCTATGCTCAAGTCTATGACCTGTCTGACTCAGGTGCAAACTGTCTTGCATTAGACGGAAGAAGCAAGTTCTCGTTTGTGAATGAGTGTGATGAGAAAAGAATCCCGAAGGAGACGATTATTGTTTGTTTTTGTGTTTTTAGTATTTTATTGCTTTTTGGAGTTTGTCATAAGAAAATGAGCTTAAGCCTAAACCAGGGGTTAGTAAACTCATCACATCCTCCCTCTGATTAGGGGTAATGGGAATACCTTAAGTGTGAAGTAAGCACCTCACACTTAATCACCGTGATGTAGGATTAATATCATTACACCATCCTAATAGAAGCATAATAGATGAGAACATTTAAGCTGAGGAAGGCTCCTCAACTTAATCCATGATTAGGGATTAACCTCATGACAAAACAAAGCCTTTATTAAAGTGGATTTTAGTTAATGGTAAGATTAAGAAGTGGATTTTATGGTTTGTAAGACAACTTGAGGGGGACTTGTCCATTAACACTAGGGTTAGTCCTTCTTAACCAATTAAGGAAGAATTGGAACCCTAATGTAAGGCCCAAGTTACAAGTTTGATGTCTTAGTGATTATTAGATGGATTGATTAAAGGATTTAAACACATTAAGGGTTTAACACTTAGGATTAAAGTTATACACTCCATCCTAATAGAAGGATACATGCATAACCTTAATCACAAAGCCTTAAAACCTTTAAGGTTTAGTCCTTGATTAAGAGATGAGAAGAGAAGACACAAAGATGACACAAAGGTAAAACTAATGAGGGACTAATCAAACCCTAATTGTGATCATACTTGGTTTTTCCTAGGGTTTATGAGGCTTGCAAGAAGATCTTCAAGAGGAAAGCCACCAAGGAAGAAGCAGGATGAAGGAAAAGAAGCAGAAAGGAGCAAGACAACTTACTTCACTTAAGAAGATAAGTTGCTTGAAGAAAGATTGAGGGGAGGGAACATGAATGAGTAAGCTCACTCTAATACAAATACAAAATGTAGCTATGATGCATAAAAGATGAGAAGAGGTTATGAGAAGTGAAGGCAAATTCACTTCTCAAACACTTACCACCTGAAAAGTTAGCAAAAGGAGATGAGATGAAATGAAAATGAGATGAGATGCAAGGATGTAAACCAAAATCAGAAGCATAATCAAGATGTAAATGATGCAAATAGATGATAAAAATGTATGTCATGAAGTGTGGATGATCATACAATTAATGAATATGCAAATGAGACATGTAAGAAGCATGAAAGTTCATGAATGCATGTGACATCAAATGAAAGCAAGAGCATGGCAAATGAAGGATGCAATGATCAAACATGCTTGCAATGTGACTTAAGATGTCTTACATGTCATATGAGTACACAAAATGTCATGGAAAGTTCATGTATGCAAGCATTTGAAGAACGAATGCAAATGAAGGCATGAATTAGGGTTTATACATAACATGCAATGCAAAATTCAAAATCAGAAGCAAATGACAAGATAAAAAATTGAAAATGGAATCAAAGGTACCCTGAACATATACAAGATCACTGCCCAAAGGAGGAGACCTAACTCTTAACCCTAAAGAAGTTATGATTTTCTCAAGTTGGCTAGGGTTTTAGGATACTTCAAAAGGAAAAATGCACAACAAATTGAAAATGAAGAATAAATTCAAACCAATTTTATCCTAGAAACAACATGACATGAGGAATGCAATGCAAAAAGAACCATCATCAAACCCTTCATGGTTAGGCAGAAAAGATGTTTCTAAGTTAGGGTCAAAATATTGATTTTTAAGAACCCTAAATCCAAAGAAAAATTTATTTGGATTTAAGAACCCAGAATCAAACCCCACACATCACATAACAAGAATCATCCATCAAAACAAATTTATTTCACACATTTAAGCTGAATCGAAGCAAATTAGTCCTAGGTCAGAAAACTTTCAGAGATCATGAAATGCTTATTTCTCAACCATTCTCAAAACTAAACATATCAGGATGATCAGTGCAACTCATAAAATCATTCTATAACAAGAAATCAAAGTTCTAGAAAAAAAGTTCTTGAGGTATACATGAGATGGAGCTTTGCTATCTGGAACTTTCTGGCCACTTCTCTTGTGTAAATCCACCCCTCTTGACCTCCTGATGATGTTGGAATGCTTTGATGTAGCTTAGAATGGCTAGAATGAGAGCTTGCACTCTTGCTGCACCAGAATCGTGTTTTGGTTTTGGGGTCCTTTGAGGCTTGTTTGATGGTTGGTTTATGCTCTATGGATCATTTCTGAATGAATGGTGAAGTTTGTTTTGAAGTTTGATGTCTGGACAGAAAGTTTCGAAGGAATTTGCAAGAGGGATGATTTTTGAGAACTTGAGGATTCTGATGTTTCAGCTTGCAATGTTGTGTGCTTTGGCTTGGTTTTGATCCACATTATAAACTGTGATAGGTCAGAGAGTGGGTGCTGGCCTATGTTGATTGTATGGGCAAGTTGCCAAAATGTCAAAAGTTTTGTACTTGAGGTATGGGCTGGTTTTGCAGCTGGCTTTTAGCTTGTCCTGGCTCAGCATGGATTAAGGATGTCCATAGAATCAATCTTGAGGCAATGCAGCAAGTGGATGGAAGTTTATGTGCCCTTTTGCAATTTTCATGAAGTTTGGCCCCTTTTGAATTTCTTGATGATCAAGGCATGAAGCTTGGGATTTCTTTGTGCAATTCTGAATTATAGGTCATGTGTGATGTTTGTGCAATGGTTAGAAGTCAAATTGAGGTCACAAAATGCGTTGGCAAGTGTTTTTGCAAACTTCCCTCTTTGGTGCATGAGTGAAATTTTTGTGATTTTTCCCAACTTTGCAAGGCCATAACTTGAGTTCTATGATGAATTAGATCAAGTTCTTGTACTTTTTGAAAAGGGAATGATCCAATCTACAACTTTCATGACCAAGAATTTTTCATTTGAAGCATTTTTGGTTGAGAAAGAGGAGGTTGAAAAACTTTCCCAAAATGGCAAGTTTGCATTACAAGTCACTTTCCCAAAATGGCAACTTTGCAAATGGCTTGAAATTCTTCAATTTTGTGAACTTATAACTTCTTCTAAGATCAAATAAAGATCATATACACTCAAAATGATGGAGAAGATCCTTTGCTTGGATGATTGGGGGCCTCAGATGCCCTGATTTTGCACTGACTTGCTCAAGAAGTCATCTTTTGATCAGATGCCTTCCCCATTGAATTTTTCCATGAAAATTGGTATGCATGATCCTAATATCATATAGAGACCAAGAGAAACAAGAATGACCAAAAAATTTGGAGTTATGGCCTTTGAAACCAAAACCCTAATTTCAGGTCATCTGTGTAGTTAAGCTTGGCACTACTTCCATGCCTTTCTCAGTTCTTGTGATTCCTTTGACTTCCTTGATCTTGGGATGATATAATATGATAATTGAACATACATGGACCCCCTTGAGATGATTTAAGACCTTAGGAGTGGCTCAGATAGCCCATGGATTGCTCAGATCACAAACCCTAGATGCAAATGACTTTGAACCAATGCAGTGAAGCAAAAATGCAATATGATATGATATGATGGAATCAATGCAAATGTGAAAGGTCACAAGCCATGGTGAAATGAGTGATGGCAAATTTGGGGTGTTTACACATTGATATGTTTAATTTTGAAGTTGGACGTGTAACATGTCCACAATGTGAGATTCAAAGTTTTCAGATCTGTTTGTTTTTGCTTCGATTCTCTTAATTAAGGCTTTGTTTGTGAATTTTGATGGCATGTTCTTGATCATGAT
Source organism: Lathyrus aphaca (assembly GCA_963966055.1). Taxonomy (NCBI): domain Eukaryota; kingdom Viridiplantae; phylum Streptophyta; class Magnoliopsida; order Fabales; family Fabaceae; genus Lathyrus; species Lathyrus aphaca. Next base: position 504,079,729 of record OZ014520.1, read on the forward strand.
GTAATTTTATGTTGATATGGGCGTTTAATTTTCATTTTTGGAGAGTTTGGTGTCTGTTTGAATTTTCTGGTGACGGGATCCTTAGCTCCAGCACCGGAAGTTGTTTTCAGTTGAGGGAGGTGACTGGAGGTAGGTGATGATCTTTTCACCATTGGATCTTTATGATTTGATGGTTTGTACGCAACCAACACATTAAAACGCGTGTGATATTCACTATACTTCTTTTATTTCATATATTTCTCCTGCACAATTATGTATGCTTATTATGGTGTGTGTTTAATATGAAGCATTGATTTAATTGACTATTGGTTTGTGTTGACTGGTTGTGGTGCGTTTGATCAATCTAATGTGTGTGTGTGTGGGTCTGATAGGTGACTAAGGTCTATATATCTGAACCCCTACCTTAGGCATGTTTGTCATTTTTGAATGTGGATTATTGCTATCCATACACCCATGGCCTTGTTTTCCTATTTTATTTCATATTTTGTATAGTTTTTCATTCTGATTTTCTAAAATACATTTAAGCATCCAAAAATCTTAAAAATATCCATTAGCATTATTTTGACATTTAACTAATTTTCCACATCTTTTATTTTTAATTTTGCATATTTTTGCATATTATTTCATATTTTCCTTTTATTTTCTTTTTAAATGATCCTTATTTGCATACATCAACTTCCAAGAATTATTTCTCATTGCATATACACTAATTTTGTTCCATTCTTTTTACATCCAATTAGTAACATCCAAAACCTCTTAAAAATATTTTTGTTTCATTTTTAAACCTTTTTCTAAATTGCATATTGGTCACTTAACATTGCATGTTGTTCTGTGGTTCCTATATGCTCTTTGCTTTATTGTTTGAGTTACTTCATCTCTGAATATTTGAATGAGCTTCAGATATGCTTTTAGTCTCTGGTTGATGGTACTTTTTGTCGCTCCCTATAGATGGGACTGGCCCAAATAAAGGTACAGACGCGAACGGTCGGCGAGAGGGACAATGAGAACACACAGCCGTGAACTCACTGGAGATGAATAGAGTTGCCAGCTAGGCATTTTTATCCCGGAGGAAAGGCAATGCTGCATAGACCTAGAAAGACATGGATAAGACGGTTGCGAACCAGAGAGACTGAGAAAGGGGGTTGGTTACAACCTGGGAAGGTATTAGCACCCAGATTGTCCGTCGTACTCGACGGGATCCACGCTTGAAAGATTTGTGTTTTAAAGGGGTAGTGTCAGTGCGATCAGTGTGTAAATGAGTTGGAAAAGAATGTACAGGTGTCAGTGCAAAGGAAGTGTAAAGTGTGATATATACAGTGTCAGTGTAAGGATGAGTGTGAAATGTTCATGACTATGAGGTTTAAAAGAATGAAGCTGGAAAGAGGGGGAATATACAGAGACTTTTGTTCGATAACTGTTAAGTTATGCCTACGTATCCTCTCGTGCAATGAGGAAGTCAGAACACCGTAGTTCAACCCAAAGATACTGAAAGATAAATTGACTTGTGAACTGCTTACTTGTCTATGCTCAAGTGTATGACCTGTCTGGCTCAGGTGCAAACTGTCTTGCATTAGGCGGAAGAAGCGAGTTCTCGTTTATGAGTGAATGAGATGAGAAAAGAATCCCGGAGGAGACGATTATTGTTTGTTTTGGTGTTTTCAGCCTTTTATTGCTTTTTGAAGTTTGTCACAAGTTAATGAGCTTAAGTCTAAACCAATGGATTTAGTAAACTCATCACATCCTCCCTCTGATTAGGGGTAATGAGAATACCTTAAGTGTGAAGTCAGCTTCTCACACTTAAACACCTTTGGTGTAGGATTAAGATCATTAACCTACTTGTAATTAATTAGATGTTTTTGTTGTTTTTGTTTAGTGTTGAGTAATGAGATTAAGCCATAATCAAGGATTAAACAGACTCATTACACCATCCTAATAGAAGGATAATAGATGAGAATGTTTAAGCTGAGGAAAGCTTCTCAACTTAATCCATGATTAGGGATTAAACTCATGACAAAAAAAGCCTTTATTAAGTGGATTTTAGATTAATGGTATGATGATGAAGTGAGTTTTATGGTTTGTAAGACAACTTGAGTGGGACTTGTCCATTAACACTAGGGTTAGTCCTTCTTAACCAATTAAGGAAGAATTAGAACCCTAATGCAAGGCCCAAGTTACAAGTGTGATGTCTTGATGATTATTAGATGGATTTATTAAAGTATTTAAACACATTAAGGGTTCAACACTTAGGATTAAAGTTATACACTCCATCCTAATAGAAGGATGCAGGCATAAGCTTAATCACAAAGCCTTAAAGCCTTTAGGGTTTAGTCCCTGATTATGAGGTGAGAAGAGAAGACTCAATGAGACACAAAGGTAAAACTAAGTGGGGGACTAATCAAAACCCTAATCATTATCATGCTTGGTTGTTCCTAAGGTTTGTGAAGTTTACAAGAGAAGCCTTCAATGGAACCACCAGGAAGCAGAAGAAAGGATCAGGAGAAGCAAAGTAACTTGCTTCATTCAAGAAGTCAAGCCACTTGAAGAAAGAAAGTGGGAAGAAGAAGAATGATCAAGCTCAAACTCAAACACATACAAAAATGCAGCAAGGATGCATAAGAGAGATGAAGAGAAGTTATGAGAAGTGAAGGCAAATTCACTTCTCAAAGTCACTTACTGTTGGTGTAAGCCCTAGAGGCCAATACTTTTTGGTACTTGTATCGGATTATTCGTTTAATAATAAAAGGCATTTCTTTATTATGTTTGTCTTTCAGAATAATAAAGTCCCTAGAATAGTTAGTCTGTTTAATGAAATGTTAAGTGTGACTTAATCATGAGATCCCATTAAACATAAAGACATTATTCTTAAAATATCCGTAGTCAAGCTTTATTGCAAAGTGGGATAACATTAAAGCATTGAGACTATTATGAAGATAGACTGATGATCACATCTCATGGATCATGGATAAAGGGTTATCAAGTCTTGACATAGGTATAAATATTAGGAGTAATATTTATACCGGATTGACCCGCTATGAGAATACTACATAGTATGTTATGCAAAGTGTCATAAGTTATTCTCATGGTGATAATGGTGTATTACCACCCTTCGACCTGAAACCACTATGGACCCTAGATGTAGAGTCGGGTGCTTTATTGCTGATCAAACATTATCCGTAACTGGATGATCATAAAGACAGTTGATGGGCACTCCACGAAGCATGCTGAGGGACATGAGTGTCCTAGATGGAATTTGCCAATCCTGCATAACAGGAGAAATGTCTAAGGGCCCAATATTGAACTGGACAAGGATGACACAGTGTATGCCTTGTGTTCAATATAGACATAGGGGCAAAAGGGTAATTGTACAAACATATATTATCACGAAAAAGGTTTTGTCAGATCACATGACATTTTCGTGACTTGGGTAGCAGTGATGTGTTGCTAGATACCGCTCACTGTTTATTATGTTAAATATATAATTTAATATAATTACCAACGTTACGAAATCCTACAGGGTCACACACATAAGGACAGTTTGATGAGAGATAGAGAAATCAAAGGAACACCGTAAGGTACGGTGCACTTAAGTGAAAATAGAAATTCGGATAATATAATAATAATTATTGTTATTTTATAATGGTTATAAAATAATAATAAAATAAATATATTTATTATAATAATAGTTATTATAATAATATATGATATTATTATGGATCATGTGAATTGGGCTTTTAGCCCGCAGCCCACAAGAGAGTCTATAAAAGGAACCCTTGTGATGAAGCTTTTACTTGATGCAATTTCGTTTTTGATTCTCACTCAAATAATTCCGTTCGTAAGCAGCTAGCACTGTGACCGGAAGCTGTTCGTGTGGACTGAGTAGAGGCGTTGCACTTCATCAACGCTTGTGATCGCTGCATCAAAGATCTGAATCGCCATAAAGAGGTAACGATTCTATCACTGACCATGCTCATTCGTAAGGATCACTAAAGGAAAATTTTTGTTTTCCGCTGCGTTTAGATCGCAATTTTCCTTCACTTACCACCTGAAAAGTTAGAAAGAAAATGCAATGCAATGCAAAATGAGATGAAATGGTATGATGAAAAACCAAAACAGAAGCATATACATGATGTTAATAATGCCATGAGATGCTACAAACATGAAGCAACACATGGGGATGATCATGCAAGCTTATGAATGCAAATGAAGCAAGTTAAGACACATGAACATGCATGAAAAGTTATGAGATGCATATGGCATACAACATGGCAAATGCAATATGAAATGATCAAGCATGCTTACAAGATGTCTTAAGATGTTAAATGAATCACATGGATGCATAAAATATCATGGCAAGTCAAGGCATGAATGCAAATGCAAGATGGATGCATATGAAAGCCCAAATTAGGGTTTATGAACAATACAACAAACAAAAACCAAAATCAGAAGCAATCAACATTACAAAAAATTGAAAATGCACTCAAAGGATCCCTAAACCTATACTAACTCACTGCCCAAAGGAGAGGTCTCAACTCTTAACCTAATTCAAGATATGATTTTCCTAAGTTTTCTAGGGTTTTAGGGTTCCTTAACAAGAAAATTACCAAACAAATTAAAAATGAAAGATCAAATCATGGCCATTTAATCTCACAAACTACACGCTAAACACAATGCAATGCAAAAAGAATCAAGGTCCAACTCTTTAGGGTTAGGCAGAAATGATTTTTGGAAGTTTGGATCAAAATAATGCATAAAAATGATTTTAATTCCATGGAAAATTCTCAAAATGCATCAAGATCAAAAAATAAATTTGGTTTGAGGGTTGGACAATGTTTCTAAATGTTTTTAAAGGTTTCATGAATTTTTTGGTGATTTTTAAATACCTAAAAGTATTTTTAATTAATTAATTCTCATTAATTAATTAAAAAGAAACTTTTAAATATTTAAAAATACTTTTTAATGCTAAAAAAAAAAATAAAAATATTTTTGTGTTCTGAAATTAAATAATAACTTGTACAAAAAATTTCAGATTTTTTAATGTATTTTTGCTATTTTAAATAAATTGTGGAAGTTAAATGGAAAAAATGAAAATAAAAATAAATAAATGGAGAAGTAAGCAGATCTGATGGCTGATATTCAAACTGGGGTGGAATTGGTTGACTGGCGCGTCATCCAAGGGCTGAGGCTTGTCCTGATTAAATTAACTTAATTATGATTAATTAAACTAATAAAAGAGGATTAGGGCAAAATGAATGAATTTGGGCCAGACAATCACGCGCCAAGTCAAAGGGGTCAACTAATCCAACGCACTAGATTCAAATGCCATTAATGACTGGGATTAGGGTTAAGCATTTTCAGGTGACCGGAGGGGAGCTCCGGTCATCTTCTCCGGCGGGTTGAAAACCCTAGAACATGATTCAGGCCACCATACTTCAAATTAAACGCAGCAAAATGTTCCTCTACTCAAACCCCACTCAAATCATCTCTCAAACTAAATTTATCTTTCACAAATGAAGAGAATCGAAGCCAAGAAGATTCACGGGCAAAGTTTCAGAGCCCTGGTACATCCTCATTTCTCACTCATTTTTTATTCTAAACACACCCTCATGATCAGCAAGACATACACAACCAAATTATAACTTAAAAAGCAAGCTCTGAGAGAAAAAGTTCATGGCCATACCTGAGATGGAAGCTTCTATTTCTGGGCTTTCTGAGCTATTCTTTGATGCAGACTCACTCCAAAGGTTCCCCTGGTGCTAATGGCAAGCTTGGATGGAGCTTAAACAAGCTATTTTGAGAGATTCAAATCTGATATATCAGAAAATGAGGTCTGTGTGTATGGTGTTTTAAGCTCTAACAATGGTTGATTCTGGTTCCTTTTAGTGTGTTTGATTTGTTGATGAAGGGAAATTGGATGTGTGATGGCTGAAAAATGAGATTCGAAGGAGGGAAGCTTCTTGACAGTTTTTGTGGGGACTGAGTTCTGGCTTGTCTCAAGGGCCAATGCTTTGCTATAATCTTCCCACAATGTGTGAATAGGCTGGGGGGCAGGTCAGTAGGGGTGGCTGTTTACTATTCCATGAGTATGGGAGTTTTGGCCAAAAATTCAATGTGATTGGTACTTGCAGCATGGGCTATGGCAGCAGCAGTTTGAGGTCATGTCTGGCTTCAGCTTGGGTTAGGGACAGCCCTTGGATTGCTTGAGAGTGACTGCAACATATGGATCATGAGCTATGCTAGCTTTTGCAACTTGCCCACTTGTGCTTTCTTGAGATTTTATGCTAAGTACATGAAGCATTTATTGCTGAATTTTGTTACATGATGTCTCAATTGGTCATAGCAATGCATAGAAATCAGTTGGTAATCACATGACCCTTTGGAAAATGACTTTGCCAAAAATCCATCTTTTGCACTTGTAATGAAAAATGACTTAGAGATCTTTGAAAACCAAAGCAAGCAATGCAAAATCCCTTGGGCCAATTCTGTTTTTTAGGTCATGTATGATCATGTGATGGAGTTTTGAAGCCATTTTGAAGTCACTAGAATGCTTGGTACATGATTTTGCAAATTTCTCATTTGGTGCATAACTTAAAATTTAATGATTTTAGCCAACTTTGATACACCATAACTTTTGATCCAAAATGAATTAGGTCATGTTCTTGTACTTTTTGAAAAGGGAAAGATCCAATCTACAACTTTCATGACCAAAGTTTTTCCATTTGAAGCATTTTTGGATCAAAAAGTAAGGGTTGAAAAAAGTTGCATAGAATGACATTTCATTAAAAGTCAACCTTGCCCAAAAAAGTCAACTTTGCAAAAATTCAAATTCTTGAATTTTGGTGAACTTCAAACTTATTCCATGATCAAATAAAGATCATATACACTCAAAATGATGAAGATCAACCCTTGGTTAGGTCATTGGGGGCCTCAGATGCCCTGATTTTGCACTGACTTGTCCAGAAAGTCAACCTTTGATCATCCATAGGTTACACAATTAGATCGATCACTTTTATATAAGATATAAGAAATTCTGATGCAAAGATGGTATATGGGATATACTGTTTTGATTTCATCCATTCAATCACATAAGGATTGTAATTCTTTTGAAAGATCATCATTTTCATTCGCTTCGGAATCCGACGTTAGTATGGTGAAGCAATGACATGTTGATCTATCATATTGAGTTATCAATCGAGTTGTGTTTGACGGCATGAAATTGTTGCATTAGGATTAATGGCAGTACAAGTGTTGTATTGCCGCAGACTTTTCCGGTTGGGGTTGTAAATGCACAAAAGTTGTGCAGGAAACGACGTGAAATACAATGAAGTGTTCATAAAATTTTTCGCCGGGGCGCTGCCCCTGACAACCCCGCAAGGAGGCGCTGCCCCCTTGACCCCCGTCCGCTGAACGGTCAGCGGAACCACCGTCCGCTGACCGGGCAGCGGAACCCCCGGCTAAGTCTGCAAAGTGTGATCAATCAGCCGAAATTTAATTTAGTTTATTTAATTATCGGAATTTTTAAACTAATAATAAAAGTGTGTTTATTATTATTTATTTGTGGTGATCAGTTATGGCCTTAGTTTATCCTTTATTATTGTTTTGGGATTTTTAAATACGGCCTGCGAGTCGTGCCTCTCTCTCAATCTCTTTATGTAACTTCTTTTCTCATCTCACTCCCTCGTATGTAAAACGAGTATTCTTATATGTAATGTAATATTATGTTATGAAGAAAAAGGAAGTATTCAATATTAAAGGAGGATAACCTTGGAGATCATGCTTGGAGAAGCTTAGATCGTTATTAGGTTAGCTTAGGTTCTCTCATTGGCTTGAGAGAACAATTGCGTTAGGGGCCATAATTGTATCTTTTTATATGTATGTTGATGCATGTAATTGTATGTTGATGCATGTGAGAGACGTTTTGCATGTTAAGCCGGTGAGATCAAACTAATAACAAAATCCCTCAAAATTAAATATTAAGTTTATGCTTTCCAATTTTTAGCACTCATCAAGACTAGTATCGAGCATTGTAGGTTTCGCCTACGCGAGGTGCATGTTCTATATTAGTAAGGTGTGATGGGATAATTGTAATATCCAATTGCTAAAACAATGGGTCAAACTTAACTAAACAAATTATAATAAGATTATACATGTTTAGAAGCAAGAATTGGGAATGATTCATGTGATGGATCAGAATAAGGAGTTATTCACCCAATTGAAAATATTCGAGAATTGTATGAGATACAATTGGAAGGAGTTCCTACCTAAATAACTTAGTTTTGTGTAATCAGCCTAACGCTGACTTAAAACAAAGTGAAACATGGATCTCGACCCACTAGAAAGTCTTCCAACGGGATTTTCCGAATCAAATGATGAGGGTCATTTGTTTTGAATAAAATAGTGGGAGCATATTTGATTAAAGGCCTAATTAAATATGTTGTTTTAATGATACTTATATTTTCATATTTCTCTTGTAGATTACCATGACAACAAACACATCGAACAATATTTTGCGATCCATCCTAGATAAGGAAAAATTGTCTGGGACAAATTTCCTGGATTGGCACCGTAATCTGAGGATTGTCCTCAAGCACGATAAGAAGCTGTATGTCTTGGAGACACCAGTTCCTGAGGAGGAACCTCCTAGTTCTGCACCAAAGGCAGAAAGAGATGCTTATAAGAAGCATTTCGATGATGCCAATGAAACCGCTTGCCTCATGCTTGCTACCATGAACTCTGAGTTGCAAAAGCAACACGAGAACATGTCTGCGTTCGATATGATCGGACATCTGAAAATGCTTTATCAAGAGCAAGCAAGAAATGAGAGGTTTCAGGTTTCAAAGTCCCTTTTTAACAGCAAGTTAGCTGAGGGAGCCCCTGTAAGTCCCCATGTACTCAAGATGATTGGGTATGTGGAGAACCTTGACAGATTAGGGTTTCCCCTTGGAAAAGAACTTGCAATTGATCTGATCTTGCAATCGTTGCCAGAGAGCTTCAGTCAGTTTGTCCTGAATTTCAATATGAATGACTTGGACAAAAGTCTTCCAGAACTGCTAGGCATGTTGAGAACTGCTGAGCAGAATATGAAGACAAAAGGGAAATCCATTCTGATGGTCAGTAATGGAAAGAAACAGAACAAGAGGCCCATCAAACAGGGTGGTAGAGGGAAAGGCAAGGAAGTTGCCAAACCCAAACCCACTCCTCCTGTTTTGAAGCCTAGTGGAGGAATAGCAAAGGAGGGCACTTGCTTCCATTGCGGTAAGACCGGACATTGGAAGAGAAATTGCCCAAAGTACCTGGAAGATAAGAAAAATGGAGTAGAGACTTCAAATTCAGGTATTTTTGTTATTGAAATTAATTTATCTACTTCTGCATCATGGGTATTAGATACTGGATGCGGTTCTCACATTTGTACTAATGTGCAGGGGCTAAAAAGGAGTAGAGATTTGGCAAAAGGTGAAGTTGACCTACGAGTTGGCAATGGAGCAAAGGTTGCTGCTTTAGCTGTAGGAACTTATGTTTTAACTTTACCTAGTGGTTTAATAATTCAGTTAGAGAACTGTTATTATGTACCTGCAATTAGCAGGAATATTATTTCCGTTTCTTGTTTGGACAAGTTTGGTTTTTCATTCATAATAAAGAACAATTGTTGCTCCATTTATTTGAATGATATATTCTATGCTACTGCAAAAATGAATAATGGACTATATGTCCTTGATCTTGAAATGCCAATTTATAACATTAATACTAAAAGGTTGAAACCTAATGAGTTGAATCCAACTTACCTTTGGCACTGTCGATTAGGCCACATAAATGAGAAACGCATTTCCAAACTCCATAAAGATGGACTCTTGGACTCTTTTGATTATGAATCATATGAGACATGCAGATCTTGTTTAATTGGAAAGATGACAAAGTCCCCATTCACAGGAAAAGGTGAAAGGGCTAATGATCTCTTGGCACTCATACATACTGATGTATGTGGACCACTGAACATACCAGCCAGAGGAGGTTTTCAGTACTTCATCACTTTTACTGATGACTTCAGTAGATACGGATATGTGTATTTAATGAAACACAAATCTGAGTCCTTTGAAAAGTTCAAGGAATTCAAGAATGAAGTACAAAACCAACTAGGTAAGAATATTAAAGTTCTTCGATCAGATCGAGGCGGTGAATATTTAAGCCTAGAATTTGATGACCATCTAAAAGAGTATGGGATTCTATCCCAACTTACTCCTCCTGGAACACCACAATGGAATGGTGTATCTGAGAGAAGAAATCGAACCTTGTTAGACATGGTCCGATCCATGATGAGTCACGCCGATCTTCCAAACTCCTTTTGGGGACATGCATTATTAACAGCAGCTTACACACTTAACCGTGTTCCATCCAAAAAGGTTGATAAGACACCATATGAGATATGGAGTGGTAAGAAACCACATATGTCTTACATGAAGATTTGGGGTTGCGAAGTTTACGTCAAACGACAAATTTCAACCAAGCTTGAGCCCAAATCTGACAAATGCTTATTTGTGGGGTATCCTAAAGAAACAAGAGGATATTACTTCTACAATCCTTCTGAGGGCAAAGTGTTTGTCGCTCGAACTGGAGTCTTTCTGGAAAGGGATTTTATTTCCAAAGGAAACAGTGGGAGGAAAATAGAGCTTGAAGAAATTCAAGAATCACAAAACATTGAAACACCTATGGAGGAACTAGAGCAGGAAACACAAGTAGTTGTGGAAGAGCAACCTGCTCAAGTAGAACAAGACCAGCGTAGGTCAAGCAGGATACGTCACCAACCTGAGAGATATGGATATCTCATAAGTGATCAGGGTGATGTATTACTCATGGATCAAGATGAGCCTGTGACCTACAAAGAGGCCATAACTGGTCCTGAGTCTGAGAAGTGGCTAGAAGCCATGAAATCTGAAATGGATTCCATGTACACAAACCAGGTTTGGACCTTGGTAGAACCTCCTATAGGAGTTAACCCTATAGGATGCAAGTGGGTCTTCAAGAAGAAGACTGACATGGATGGTAAGGTACATACCTATAAATCAAGACTGGTTGCAAAAGGCTATAAACAAATTCATGGGGTTGACTATGATGAAACCTTTTCACCAGTTGCAATGCTTAAATCTGTTCGGATTTTACTTGCCATCGCTGCATATCATGATTATGAAATATGGCAGATGGATGTCAAAACTGCTTTCCTTAATGGGAATCTTCTTGAGGATGTGTACATGACACAACCTGAAGGATTTGACATACCACAAGATGCCCAAAAGATATGCAAGTTACAGCGATCAATCTATGGATTGAAGCAAGCTTCCAGAAGCTGGAATCTTCGTTTTGATGAAACCGTAAAACAATATGGATTCATCAAAAATGAAGATGAACCTTGTGTCTACAAGAAGGTTAGTGGGAGCATGATCGTGTTTCTGGTATTATATGTAGATGACATATTACTCATTGGAAACGATGTCCCTACCTTGCAACAAGTGAAGACTTGGTTAGGGAATTGTTTTTCTATGAAAGACCTAGGTGAAGCAGCCTATATATTAGGAATTAGGATCTATAGAGATAGATCACAAAAACTGCTTGGCCTAAGTCAGAGTACATACATAGATAAAGTGTTGAGACGCTTTAATATGCATGATTCCAAGAAAGGATTCATACCTATGCAACATGGTCTGTGTTTATCAAAAACACAATCCCCTTCAACTAAGGAAGAAAGGGATCGCATGAATAAGATTCCATATGCATCTGCAATAGGATCTATCATGTATGCCATGTTATGTACTCGACCAGATGTCTCGTATGCATTAAGTGCAACGAGTAGGTACCAATCTGATCCCGGTGATGCTCACTGGGTAGCTGTCAAGAATATCCTTAAGTACTTGAGAAGGACTAAGGATTCATTCTTGATATATGGAGGTCAGGAAGAGCTTGATGTAATTGGTTACACTGATGCTAGCTTCCAGACAGATAAGGATGATTTTAGATCACAATCTGGTTATGTGTTCTGTCTCAATGGTGGCGCTGTGAGCTGGAAAAGTTCAAAGCAGGAAACAGTTGCTGATTCTACAACTGAGGCCGAGTATATTGCTGCCTCAAATGCAGCAAAGGAAGCTGTTTGGATCAAGAAGTTCATTAGTGAACTTGGCATAGTCCCTAGCATTGTGGATCCCATTGGTTTATATTGTGATAACAATGGTGCTATCGCACAAGCTAAGGAGCCTAGATCTCACCAACGATCCAAACACATACTTAGGCGTTATCACCTCATTCGAGAGATAATCGATCGGGGAGATGTGAAGATATGCAGAGTACCTACACTTGACAATATCGCTGACCCATTAACAAAGCCTCTTGCGCAACAGAAGCATGATGGTCATACTAGATCTATGGGTATTAAGGGTATGCCTAATTGGCTCTAGTGCTAGTGGGAGATTGTTGGTGTAAGCCCTAGAGGCCAATACTTTTTGGTACTTGTATCGGATTATTCGTTTAATAATAAAAGGCATTTCTTTATTATGTTTGTCTTTCAGAATAATAAAGTCCCTAGAATAGTTAGTCTGTTTAATGAAATGTTAAGTGTGACTTAATCATGAGATCCCATTAAACATAAAGACATTATTCTTAAAATATCCGTAGTCAAGCTTTATTGCAAAGTGGGATAACATTAAAGCATTGAGACTATTATGAAGATAGACTGATGATCACATCTCATGGATCATGGATAAAGGGTTATCAAGTCTTGACATAGGTATAAATATTAGGAGTAATATTTATACCGGATTGACCCGCTATGAGAATACTACATAGTATGTTATGCAAAGTGTCATAAGTTATTCTCATGGTGATAATGGTGTATTACCACCCTTCGACCTGAAACCACTATGGACCCTAGATGTAGAGTCGGGTGCTTTATTGCTGATCAAACATTATCCGTAACTGGATGATCATAAAGACAGTTGATGGGCACTCCACGAAGCATGCTGAGGGACATGAGTGTCCTAGATGGAATTTGCCAATCCTGCATAACAGGAGAAATGTCTAAGGGCCCAATATTGAACTGGACAAGGATGACACAGTGTATGCCTTGTGTTCAATATAGACATAGGGGCAAAAGGGTAATTGTACAAACATATATTATCACGAAAAAGGTTTTGTCAGATCACATGACATTTTCGTGACTTGGGTAGCAGTGATGTGTTGCTAGATACCGCTCACTGTTTATTATGTTAAATATATAATTTAATATAATTACCAACGTTACGAAATCCTACAGGGTCACACACATAAGGACAGTTTGATGAGAGATAGAGAAATCAAAGGAACACCGTAAGGTACGGTGCACTTAAGTGAAAATAGAAATTCGGATAATATAATAATAATTATTGTTATTTTATAATGGTTATAAAATAATAATAAAATAAATATATTTATTATAATAATAGTTATTATAATAATATATAATATTATTATGGATCATGTGAATTGGGCTTTTAGCCCGCAGCCCACAAGAGAGTCTATAAAAGGAACCCTTGTGATGAAGCTTTTACTTGATGCAATTTCGTTTTTGATTCTCACTCAAATAATTCCGTTCGTAAGCAGCTAGCACTGTGACCGGAAGCTGTTCGTGTGGACTGAGTAGAGGCGTTGCACTTCATCAACGCTTGTGATCGCTGCATCAAAGATCTGAATCGCCACAAAGAGGTAACGATTCTATCACTGACCATGCTCATTCGTAAGGATCACTAAAGGAAAATTTTTGTTTTCCGCTGCGTTTAGATCGCAATTTTCCTTCACTTACCACCTGAAAAGTTAGAAAGAAAATGCAATGCAATGCAAAATGAGATGAAATGGTATGATGAAAAACCAAAACAGAAGCATATACATGATGTTAATAATGCCATGAGATGCTACAAACATGAAGCAACACATGGGGATGATCATGCAAGCTTATGAATGCAAATGAAGCAAGTTAAGACACATGAACATGCATGAAAAGTTATGAGATGCATATGGCATACAACATGGCAAATGCAATATGAAATGATCAAGCATGCTTACAAGATGTCTTAAGATGTTAAATGAATCACATGGATGCATAAAATATCATGGCAAGTCAAGGCATGAATGCAAATGCAAGATGGATGCATATGAAAGCCCAAATTAGGGTTTATGAACAATACAACAAACAAAAACCAAAATCAGAAGCAATCAACATTACAAAAAATTGAAAATGCACTCAAAGGATCCCTAAACCTATACTAACTCACTGCCCAAAGGAGAGGTCTCAACTCTTAACCTAATTCAAGATATGATTTTCCTAAGTTTTCTAGGGTTTTAGGGTTCCTTAACAAGAAAATTACCAAACAAATTAAAAATGAAAGATCAAATCATGGCCATTTAATCTCACAAACTACACGCTAAACACAATGCAATGCAAAAAGAATCAAGGTCCAACTCTTTAGGGTTAGGCAGAAATGATTTTTGGAAGTTTGGATCAAAATAATGCATAAAAATGATTTTAATTCCATGGAAAATTCTCAAAATGCATCAAGATCAAAAAATAAATTTGGTTTGAGGGTTGGACAATGTTTCTAAATGTTTTTAAAGGTTTCATGAATTTTTTGGTGATTTTTAAATACCTAAAAGTATTTTTAATTAATTAATTCTCATTAATTAATTAAAAAGAAACTTTTAAATATTTAAAAATACTTTTTAATGCTAAAAATAAAAATAAAAATATTTTTGTGTTCTGAAATTAAATAATAACTTGTACAAAAAATTTCAGATTTTTTAATGTATTTTTGCTATTTTAAATAAATTGTGGAAGTTAAATGGAAAAAATGAAAATAAAAATAAATAAATGGAGAAGTAAGCAGATCTGATGGCTGATATTCAAACTGGGGTGGAATTGGTTGACTGGCGCGTCATCCAAGGGCTGAGGCTTGTCCTGATTAAATTAACTTAATTATGATTAATTAAACTAATAAAAGAGGATTAGGGCAAAATGAATGAATCTGGGCCAGACAATCACGCGCCAAGTCAAAGGGGTCAACTAATCCAACGCACTAGATTCAAATGCCATTAATGACTGGGATTAGGGTTAAGCATTTTCAGGTGACCGGAGGGGAGCTCCGGTCATCTTCTCCGGCGGGTTGAAAACCCTAGAACATGATTCAGGCCACCATACTTCAAATTAAACACATCAAAATGTTCCTCTACTCAAACCCCACTCAAATCATCTCTCAAACTAAATTTATCTTTCACAAATGAAGAGAATCGAAGCCAAGAAGATTCACGGGCAAAGTTTCAGAGCCCTGGTACATCCTCATTTCTCACTCATTTTTGATTCTAAACACACCCTCATGATCAGCAAGACATACACAACCAAATTATAACTTAAAAAGCAAGCTCTGAGAGAAAAAGTTCATGGCCATACCTGAGATGGAAGCTTCTGTTTCTGGGCTTTCTGAGCTATTCTTTGATGCAGACTCACTCCAAAGGTTCCCCTGGTGCTAATGGCAAGCTTGGATGGAGCTTAAACAAGCTATTTTGAGAGATTCAAATCTGATATATCAGAAAATGAGGTCTGTGTGTATGGTGTTTTAAGCTCTAACAATGGTTGATTCTGGTTCCTTTTAGTGTGTTTGATTTGTTGATGAAGGGAAATTGGATGTGTGATGGCTGAAAAATGAGATTCGAAGGAGGGAAGCTTCTTGACAGTTTTTGTGGGGACTGAGTTCTGGCTTGTCTCAAGGGCCAATGCTTTGCTATAATCTTCCCACAATGTGTGAATAGGCTGGGGGGCAGGTCAGTAGGGGTGGCTGTTTACTATTCCATGAGTATGGGAGTTTTGGCCAAAAATTCAATGTGATTGGTACTTGCAGCATGGGCTATGGCAGCAGCAGTTTGAGGTCATGTCTGGCTTCAGCTTGGGTTAGGGACAGCCCTTGGATTGCTTGAGAGTGACTGCAACATATGGATCATGAGCTATGCTAGCTTTTGCAACTTGCCCACTTGTGCTTTCTTGAGATTTTATGCTAAGTACATGAAGCATTTATTGCTGAATTTTGTTACATGATGTCTCAATTGGTCATAGCAATGCATAGAAATCAGTTGGTAATCACATGACCCTTTGGAAAATGACTTTGCCAAAAATCCATCTTTTGCACTTGTAATGAAAAATGACTTAGAGATCTTTGAAAACCAAAGCAAGCAATGCAAAATCCCTTGGGCCAATTCTGTTTTTTAGGTCATGTATGATCATGTGATGGAGTTTTGAAGCCATTTTGAAGTCACTAGAATGCTTGGTACATGATTTTGCAAATTTCTCATTTGGTGCATAACTTAAAATTTAATGATTTTAGCCAACTTTGATACACCATAACTTTTGATCCAAAATGAATTAGGTCATGTTCTTGTACTTTTTGAAAAGGGAAAGATCCAATCTACAACTTTCATGACCAAAGTTTTTCCATTTGAAGCATTTTTGGATCAAAAAGTAAGGGTTGAAAAAAGTTGCATAGAATGACATTTCATTAAAAGTCAACCTTGCCCAAAAAAGTCAACTTTGCAAAAATTCAAATTCTTGAATTTTGGTGAACTTCAAACTTATTCCATGATCAAATAAAGATCATATACACTCAAAATGATGAAGATCAACCCTTGGTTAGGTCATTGGGGGCCTCAGATGCCCTGATTTTGCACTGACTTGTCCAGAAAGTCAACCTTTGATCAGATGACTTCTCCATGGAATTTCTTCATGAAAATTGATATGCACACTCCCTATACCATATAGAGACCAATAGAAACAATAATGACCAAAAAATTTGAAGTCATGGCCTCTGAAACCAAAACCCTAATTTCAGGTCATCTGTGCAGTCAAACTTGGCTCTGCTTCCATACCAAACCCAGTTCTTGTGATTCTTTGGCATTCTTGACTTTGAGAGGATATAATATGATGCTTGAACACATATGGATCCCTTTGAAGTGATTGATGGCCTTTGGAGTGGCTCAAGAAGTTCTTGGATTGCTCAGATCACAAACCCTAGATGCAGATGACTTAGAAACAATGCAATGACTCAAAATTGAGATATGAGATGGTATGATTGTGTTTATGCATATGAAATGGTCACAAGCCATGGTGTGAAAGGGTGAGGTCAAATTTGGGGTGTTTACAGCTGCCCCTATTCAAACATGAGTTAGCTGTGCAGGATGTAAGCGACGGCTTAACAGGCAAACAAGATAACTTGTGGTTGAATACCAAAGACAGTCCAAAATTTGCACTCACAGAATGAAGAAGAAAAGGGATATAGATTGTAAAAAGAAAATAAAGTATATTGTAAAGTGTGGGCGACGGAGGACGACCGTCGAGCAGAGGACGACTGCTGGGCAAAGAGCAATGACGGGGACGGCCGACATGCTGGGAGAAGTGCGGAAAATAAGCAATGACGGGGACGGCCGACATGCTGGGGATAAAAGAATTATGATGGGGACGGCCATCAAGGTAAAGCTGCAAAATTCTTTGGGGAATAATGAAACATGATGGGGAC
Source organism: Lathyrus aphaca (assembly GCA_963966055.1). Taxonomy (NCBI): domain Eukaryota; kingdom Viridiplantae; phylum Streptophyta; class Magnoliopsida; order Fabales; family Fabaceae; genus Lathyrus; species Lathyrus aphaca. Next base: position 504,097,296 of record OZ014520.1, read on the forward strand.
GGCCATCAAGTTTATAAAGGTAAAGTAACCAACGATGGGGACGGCCATCGGGCTAAACAGAAAAGGGACCACGATGGGGACGGCCATCGGGTTAAAGAATAAATGAAATAAACAGATGATGAGGTACGGTCATCAAAGGTGAAGGACGATCACCTAGCAGGGGACGGCTGCTCTGTTGGGTTAAGATGAGGGACGGTCATCTAAGGTGGAGGACGACCACCTGGCAGGGTACGGCTGCCGAAAGTATCGCGACATAGGACGAATGCCGGATAAAAGGTCAACGATGGGGACGGCCATCGGATGAGCATGATGGAGGACGACCATCAAGAGGTGGAGGACAACCACCTAGCAGGGGACGGCTGCTCTCAAGGTTTATCATGACGTAGGACGAATGCCAGATAACCAAAACCAACAATGGGGACGGCCATTGGATAAAATGATGAAGGACGATCATCAAGAGGTGGAGGACGACCACCTAGCAGGGGACGGCTGCTAAATATCAACGATGGGGACGGCCACCGGATGAGCATGATGGAGGACGACCATCGAGAGGTGGAGGACGACCGCCTAGCAGGGTACGGCTGCTCTCAGGGTTATCATGACACAGGACGAGTGTCAGATAAAAAGAAAATTGCTTTGTTGGCGATCTACTGGGGAATAATAAACACGGACGAGCGTTTATATGCAAGAAATAAAAGGTATAAGTGTTTAGATATTTCTGTATAGATTAAAGATGCGGACGAGCATCCTTAAGACTACGATACGGACGAGTATCGGGTAGAAACAAATACTGACACGTGTTCAGAGATGATGATACAGACGAGTATCAACTGGTTAACAAAGAACACGGATGAGTGTTGAATCTGAGGGGATTCTTCTGGGGAATAGTAGACACAGGCGAGTATCTATATTCAAGAAGACAAAAGTGTTTGACACGTGTATGGATTAAAGATGCGGACGAGCATCCTTAAGACTATGATACGGACGAGTATCATGTAGAAACAAACTCTCGACGCATGTTCTGAGATGATGGTACGGACGAGTACCAACGAGTTAACAAAGAACAAGGACTAGTGTTGAATCTGTGGGGATATATAAGTGGTATATACAAGATACGGACGAGTATCTGTATAAGAGTGAGTGGTGTACAGATGAGTGTTTAACTGCTGGGGAGAGTGACACGGACGAGTGTCAAAAAGAGAAGAGTGTAATATAAACAAGTATCTGATATACAAAGTGTAGGCGACTGCGCTGGGGATATGACACGGACGGGTGTCAAAGGATTGTCAAATGTAAGTATATGTGAGTGCAAAGAGGACGTCTTTGGCTTTCTGCTGGGGTTATGACACCGACGGGTGTCAAAAAGTATCTGTAATACGAGTGGTTTTGTTTGTAAGGAGTGCTCGGGCGACTTTATTGGGGAGTGATGACACGGACGGGTGTCAAAGGGAGTATATATACTGGTGTTTGGGAATGCAAGGCAACTGTGTCTACTGGGGAATCTCCGCTGGGGATTTTTTTGGGGGGGAGTATTCTGTATATTGACGGATTGTCATTATTCACATGTGTTGATTCAAAACATGGCCTATGATTATGCTATATGCTTGATTTTTGCCGTAATGCTCCGTATTAAAAGGAATGCTACGCTTTGTGGGTGAATATGATGCGAATGCTATGATCAAGCGAGGATACCAATCCGGGACTCGGATCCCGTTGCCACGAAGATCTTCGATCGATCTGTTGAAATGGACATCCCAGCCGGGGGTGAGGTCATTTGATAAATCTGATGAGATGCTATTGCTTGTGGATATAGGTCATTGATAAACCTATCCCGGTAATGATGGACCCAGCTGGGGTATGAAGGAGTTTTCTTCACTCTGTTGTGATTCCTCCGTGCGCTGCTCTTCTGGACAGAAGTCGATGCTCTGTGGGGAGATGGTTCCCTGACTTTTTCATTTGGCTGAGGACGAAACGGCAACTCGGCTGGGGAGAAAATACTTTGAGTGTTAAGACTGAGCGTTGATTTGTCAGCTTGCTGGGATGAAGCTTACATGCCCCAAGTTGCGTTTTGGATTCCTGCAATCCTGAAAAGATAGAGAAACGCACAAGTAATCCCGAGGTATCCTTTACTGGATTCCGTCATAGGAGTTTAGATACTTCTGAGAGTAAGTATATTTCCTGCAAGCACGTTTTTATTTGAAGATAAACATCTGTATTCTATGCAATCAGTGTTTCTTTTAGACATCAGACATCTTTGGCAAATAAAATGTACAAGACGAGACATGACTGAAAATCTGATTTTATTAATTCATATGCCCTGAATTGGCGAGATACAGTCAAAGAAACAAATCCCCTGAAATGAGGAGATCGTTACAAATTGAGAAACAAAATGCTGGCAATGTTGATGACGCTTTAAGGAGCTTCCTCTTTACTATGACTCGTATGACTTTTGACGTTCTTCTCATCTTGCTTTCTGAAGAATGTTGATTCCGATTGAAGCTTGATCCTTTCGAAGCTTACCAAGTTGTAAACGATACGGACGAATTCAGAATGCAGTTGTTCACTTATTCCCTTATTTTGCATGGATCGCCCTTTCGGGTTTTCAATCCATCGGGATACCCATTTTTGCCTGAGCTGTCCAATGCGGCTTTTCAACTCAGCGGGTGTACATTTTTGTTTATTTTCCCTTATTTTTGCCCGAGTCTTTTATTCTGTTTTTGACTCGCCGGGATGCCCTATTTTTGCCTGGACTTACATTCTGTTTTTATGTCCAGCGGGTCTTTTATGCGAAGTATTTTTTAACTGCATCTGAATTCACAGGGGACGGGAAATCTTCACCATCCATGGTGCCGAGCATCAGTGCTCCACCAGAGAAAACTTTCTTTACTACAAATGGTCCTTCATAATTTGGAGTCCATTTGCCCCTGTGGTCTGTATGAGGAGGGAGGATTCTCTTTAGCACAAGATCTCCTACTTGGTACTCTCGGTGCCTGACTTTCTGATCGAAGGCTTTCTTCATTCTTTTCTGATATAACTGCCCATGACAGATTGCAGCCAATCTCTTTTCTTCAATCAGACTCAGTTGTTCGTATCGGGCCCGAACCCATTCTGCTTCACTCAGTTTAACATCCATTAGTACCCGCAGAGAGGGTAATTCAACTTCGACAGGTAGGACTGCTTCCATACCATACACAAGCTGATACGGTGTTGCCCCAGTGGACGTTCTGATTGACGTGCGGTACCCATGCAAGGCAAATGGTAGCATTTCATGCCAGTCTTTGTAAGTGACTACCATCTTCTGCACAATCTTCTTGATATTTTTATTCGCTGCCTCAACAGCGCCATTCATCTTTGGCCTGTAAGGAGAAGAATTGTGATGTTGAATTTTGAAGTCCCGGCATAGCTCTGCCATCATTTTGTTATTCAAGTTGGAACCATTGTCAGTAATGATTCGCTCGGGAACTCCGTATCGACAGATGATATCTCTCTTTAGAAATCTGGCTACCACTTGTCTTGTAACATTTGCATATGATGCTGCTTCAACCCACTTGGTGAAATAATCAATGGCGACCAAGATGAATCTGTGGCCATTTGAAGCAGTTGGCTCAATCTTGCCAATCATGTCAATGCCCCACATAGCAAAGGGCCAGGGTGAAGACATCACATTCAGAGGGTTGGGAGGCACATGCACCTTGTCCGCGTAGATTTGGCATTTATGGCATTTTCTGGCGTAGGCACAACAGTCGGCATCCATTGTGATCCAGTAATAGCCTAATCTCAACAACTTCCTGGCCATTGCATGTCCTCCAGCATGGGTTCCAAAGGATCCTTCGTGCACTTCATGCATTAACAAATCTGCTTCTGTCTTGTCGACGCATCTGAGGAGTACCATATCAAAGTTTCTCTTATACAGGGAACCATCAGTGTTCAGAAAGAAACTACCAGCAAGCCTTCTCAAAGTCTTCTTATCATTGGAAGATGCCCCAGGTGGGTATGTTTGGTCCTCCAAGAAGCACTTAATGTCATGGAACCAAGGCTTATTATCTTTAACAACATCTGCTGCGAACACATACGCTGGTCTGTCATGTCTGGACACTGAAATCTGAGGTACAAAGTTGGCAGTTTGAACTTTGATCATGGATGAAATGGTAGCCAGGGCATCTGCAAACTGATTCTCGTCTCGAGGGATATACTCAAGCTTGACTGTTGTAAAGAAAGTCAATAACCTCCTTGTATAATCCCTGTAAGGTATCAGATGATCCTGGTGCGTGTACCATTTGCCGTTGGTTTGATTGACTACCAGAGCTGAATCTCCGAATACAGTTAAAGTCTTGATCCTGAGGTCAATGGCTTCCTCAAGACCCATAATGCAGGCTTCGTATTCAGCTTCGTTGTTAGTGCAGTTAAAGGTGAGTTTTACCGAGAAAGGCATATGAACTCCTTTAGGTGTAATGAGTACCGCACCAACACCACGACCATTCATGTTAACAGCCCCATCAAACATCATAGTCCATTCTTCTTCTGGGTCAGGCCCTTCAGTGTGAACAGGCTCTTCATGATCTTTTGCTTTTATGAACATGATGTCTTCATCAGGGAAGTCAAATCTCATAGGCTGGTAATCCTCAATGGGTTGTTCAGCAAGATATTCAGACAGTACACTGCCCTTGATGGCTTTCCGAGATGTGTACTGGATGTCATACTCTGTAAGGATCATTTGCCATCTTGCAACCCGTCCGGTAAGAGC